>CM064877.1:77085432-78421260 GCA_003313485.2 Penstemon barbatus | reverse complement strand
CTACTATTGCTGGAGAATTTGTAAAGCTTAAGGAAGAGATGATCCTGCTAAAAGAGCAAAACAGTTCACTGAAACTTTTAGCTGAAAAGCCAAAAGAATCAGCTGAATATAAACAGCTTGAGCAAGAGCATGAATCTCTGAAAGCTGAATGTGAAGTATATAAAGGAAAAATCATGGAACTTGAAAAGATCATCGAGTCTCATGAGAAATCATCTGTTGCATCCATGCATACATCTAGTAAACAGAAGATGCCTTTAGAACAGGATAAGCAAGAGTTGAAACATACTGAAAAATTCATATCAGCTGACAATAGTAAGGTCATTCTATATGTTCAAACTGCTAGACCTACTTCACCTGAGAAAGTATCAAAGGAGAAGAAATCTCCTAAGGCTAAAAAGAGCAAAGAGCCTAGTGTAGGAAATAAGACTAGTAAGACCAAACAGCAGAGTCCCAAGAAGTCTGCTGATAAGGCTAAAGTCAATCAGACTAGTGGTAAAGCTAAGTCTAAACAAGTTGAGCAAGCACCTAGTAAGCCAAAGAAGCATAAGAATAAGAAAAATCAAAATGCTTGGTATGGAAATGAGTCATATTATGTGCAACCTGCTGCATATCATCCTATGTATCATGCACCTCAGTTTCCTAGTTACTATGCACCTTACCCTGCTCATCCAATGCATGCATATCCTGCATATCATGCACCTTACCCTGCTTATGAACATTATTCATATCATACTGATCATCAACATGACTTATCTGATAATTATGATAAAAATGAAACTGTTCATGCTCCTGTGAAAACTCAGAAACCTAAGAAGCCTAAGACTTCAACATCTTGGGTTGTCAAAGGTGGAACTAATCCTTCAGGACCCTCTCAATAAGGGTACCTAAAACAATTTTACTTTTGTTTTGTAGGTTAGGATTAGGAGTAGGAGTAAAGTAGAGAAGATTTGGTACTTGGACAGTGGATGTTCAAGACACATGTGTGGAAACATACATGAGCTGACTGATGCAGTTGCTGTGGATGGTCCAAAGGTTACATTTGGGGACAGCAAAGAAGGCAAGATTAAAGCTAAAGGAAGAGTAATCAGAGGAAACATAGAGATATCTGACGTCTCATATGTCAAAGGCCTCAAATATAATCTGCTGAGCATAAGTCAATTTTGTGACAAGGGATATTCAGTCATCTTCTCAACAGATAAGTGTTTTGTCGAACAAATTGGTTCAAAGAAGGTAATTTTATCTGGAAGACGACAAGGGAATGTCTACATAGTCGACTGGAATTCTGCTGACAAGAATTCAAGTGTTTGTTTGGTTGCATCTGCACCAAGTGAAGTGAGTTGGCTGTGGCACAAGAGGATGAATCACTTAAACTTCAAGACCATAAACAGATTAATCAAGAATGATTTGGTAGAAGGGATTCCAAAAGCAGTCATGAGCAAAGACAAGCTCTGTGACGCCTGTCAGAAGGGTAAACAAATCAAGTCATCTTTCAAAAGCAAGAAGCACCAATCTTCTGAAAGAATTTTGGAACTATTACATATGGACTTATTTGGCCCCATTGATCCAGTCAGCAATGGTGGAAAGAAATACTGCCTAGCTGTTGTGGATGATTATTCAAGATATACTTGGGTGATTTTCATGAAGAAAAAGAGTGAAACCAAGGAACATCTTACTAATCTGATGGAACTGATCCAGAATGAGAAGACTATCAAAATCTTGAAGATCAGATCAGATAGAGGGACAGAGTTTACAAACTCTACTGTTGAAGAGTACTGTAACATCAAAGGAATACATCATGAGTACTCTGCTGCCAGAACCCCTCAACAGAATGGTGTTGCTGAAAGGAGAAACAGAACACTAAAGGAAGCTGTCAGAACCATGATAGCTGAAGCTAAACTGCCTCAAAGATTTTGGGCAGAAGCAACAAATACAACATGCTTCACCCAGAACAGATGTATGATCAACAAAAATCAGAACAAGACGCCATATGAAGTTTGGAACAACAGGAAACCAAACATTCATTACTTTAAGATTTTTGGTTGTAAATGTTTTGTATTGAATAATGGGAAGAATCACCTTACTGCATTTGCAGAAAAGGCTGATGAAGCTGTTTTTGTAGGATACTCATCTGTTAGTAAAGCTTATAGAGTTTTCAATAAAAGAACATTACTAATAGAAGAATCTATCCATGTAGTATTTGATGAGCCAAGTCAATCTTCTGAAAAGAATCAAAGTATTAATCAAGATCTGTCTACTGATCTACAGAAGTTAGACATTGGAAGAAATGAAGAATATGTTCCCATCATACTACCTAATCTAAATTCAGCTGATAACTCAAGTGCTGTTCATAATCACAGTGCTGATTGTCTAACAGACGAGTTGCAAACAGCTGACAGACCAGAGACTGTTCAACAGACGACAAATGTTCAACAGACTACTACTGTATCTCCAACAGTAGTGTTGCAAGATCAAAACAGAGGACAACATTCAGACCTGCAACCTGATCTCAGATGGCTCAGAAACCACCCACCAGAGTTGGTGATTGGTGATCCTTTAGATAGAGTGAAAACAAGAAGAGCTGCTGCACAAGATGCTATGTTTGTCACATTTCTATCTCAAATAGAGCCTAAACAAATTGAAGAAGCTCTCAATGATTCCTTCTGGATAGAAGCTATGCAAGAGGAGTTGAATCAATTTGAAAGGAATGAAGTCTGGTACTTAGTTCCTAGACCAAGTCATCAAAGGGTAATTGGCACTAAGTGGGTTTTCAGAAATAAGATGAATGAAGATGGTATTGTTACCAGAAACAAAGCAAGACTAGTGGCCAAGGGGTATTGTCAAGAAGAAGGAATTGACTTTGATGAAACTTTTGCACCAGTAGCAAGACTTGAAGCAATCAGACTGTTTCTAGCCTATGCTGCTTACAAGAACTTCACTGTCTACCAGATGGATGTGAAGTCTGCTTTTCTCAATGGAGAATTGCAAGAAGAAGTGTACGTTGAACAACCTCCTGGATTTGAAGTCTATCAAGAAGAGGACAAAGTATATCGTCTGAAGAAAGCCCTCTATGGACTGAAACAGGCTCCAAGAGCATGGTATGATACCCTATCTGATTTTCTTTTAATTAAAGGATTTCATAAAGGTAAGGTAGATAAAACCTTGTTCACAATTGAATGGGAGAATCATATATTGATTGTGCAAATATATGTGGACGATATTATTTTTGGTTCAACTAACCAACAGATGTGTGATAAGTTCTCCAAGCTGATGCAGAATAAGTTTGAAATGAGCATGATGGGTGAACTTAATTATTTTCTTGGTTTACAAGTCAAACAGTTGCCTGATGGAATCTTCATAAATCAAGCAAAATACACAAGAGATCTGTTCAAGAAGTTTGGTATGGAAATTAGCTCTACTGCTACTATTCCTATGTCTACAAGTCTTCGTTTGGATAAAGATGAAGATGGCAAATCAGTGGACATAACCAAATATAGAGGCATTATAGGGTCACTGTTATATCTAACAGCAAGCAGACCTGACATAATGTACTCAGTTGGAGTCTGTGCAAGATTTCAATCAAACCCCAAAGAATCTCATCTCTTAGCTGCCAAGAGGATATTGAAATATGTTAAAGGCACTCAAGAATTGGGATTGTGGTATCCTAGAGAATCTGGATTTGAGCTTATTGGTTATTCAGATTCAGACCTTGCTGGCTGCAAGATTGACAGAAAGAGCACAACAGGTGCCTGTCAGTTCTTAGGTAGTCGTCTGATCTCATGGATGAGTAAGAAACAAACCTCAGTTTCTATATCTACTGCTGAAGCTGAATATATAGCTGCTGGAGCTTGTTGTGCACAGATACTTTGGTTGAAGCATCAACTAGAAGACTACAACATCAAGATCAGTGGAATACCAATCTACTGTGATAATACTAGTGCAATTTCACTTACTCAGAATACTACAAGTCATTCAAGGACTAAACATATAGAGATCAAGCATCACTTCATTAGAGATCATGTGGAAAAAGGCAATGTTATGATAGAGTATGTTCATACTGACAATCAAATTGCTGATATCTTCACTAAACCTCTAAGTGAAGCAAGGTTCTCAACTCTAAGAGCTGAGTTAGGACTACTTAATTTGGATGCATAAGCTGAGGGGGAACTCATCAGAAGACTGGAGTTCAACAGCTTAGTTATCCGTCGCTTATTCAAGAATTAACTTTCAACAGACTAGTTAGCTTATGGATTCTTAAAGACAGGGGGAACGTGTAAGACTAGCGGTACTTCTGCTCTAAAGATGAAATCTGTTAATGTCAGTTAGTGAAAGTTATATTATCTGAAGATCTGTTCTTAATTCTTGAAGACTGAAGATTATTTTATCTTGCTGGATTGACAAACAGCAGAGGAAGATTACTAGCTATTGGCATTCTCTAGTAATATCAGATAACAGATCACTCGTCTGTCAGATAAGTTAAACTCTACTCATCTGATATCTTATATAAGCTTGGTCATAAAACGCATTCTTAAGAAACACGCTTTTATAAGTAACAGATTAGTGTCGATAGAGTTTCCCGCCCATCTGACATTAAAATAATAAAATTGAAATCCGCTTCTCCTAGCCATACGATTTAAAACTGTCAGATTAGATCAACGGTTCAGATAAATCACGGAAACCAAATCAAAAGGAAACCTATAAAATCCGATCTAAACAGTTTAGTCGTCTTACGCACTCAAAAATTCTCAAACTCTCTAACTCTCAAACCCTACTGCTTCGAAAGTTCACTGTTCTTTTGCAGAATCTACTCACTAATCTACGAAATGGACAAGGTTATTGAGGGAAGATACTTCAACTACAGCAAATTCCATTTCTCTGGCACTGATTTGATGCGTTCATTACTGGAAAAGATCAAAGAAGCATCGTTGGTTCCTGTTTTGGAGGCTCACGAAGATAGAGTCTACCTGGAGGATGTTTACCATTTCTACATGACCAGAGAATTCAATGATGATGAGACTGTTATGACTGCTGAAATAGGCGGTAAGAAGATTGCTGTATCTGCTGCTGTTCTTAGTGAAGTTTATAAGCTGACGAACGAGGGAGGAGATGTGACCAGCTTAGGGTCAGTAAAAGAAGAAGAGTTTTGGGCCATTTGTGCTAAACCTGGAGAAGAGATGACTGGGTCTTTGATGAAGACTCAGCTGAAGGGCGAATATCAGAGGTTTGCTGATATTATTGCAAAGATAATAGATTGTGCTACAGGTTCACTGGATGGATTACCTAGGAAGAGGTACTGCACAATGATTTGCATTTATTATGGATTTAAGGTTAACTGGGCTGCTCACTTGTATGAGCTGTTAAGTGATAAAAGGCATTCTCATGCTATTTTACTGAGTAATCTGTTTGCCTCACTAAATTGCCCTATGGGTGGTGGGAAGCAAACTCATGGAAGTAAAGAGTTCAAACTTTACGAGCCAGTCAGACAAATAGTAGATAAGCCTAAAAGAAAAGCCCCTTCAAAATCCAAGAAGACCCCTTCTAAGAAGAGCAAGAAGGTGGGTCAGACAAGTCAATCTGCTGAGGCAACAGCACAGTCTGCTGTTGTGGCTGAATCAGCACAACCTGAATTTGAAGTCCCTGAAAAGGTGATAGATGACTTCACAGCTGAAGTTGAGAACATGGAGACTGGTACTTCATCTGAAAAGACAGATTCTGATGAAGAAGTTCCTATTCAAAGGTTGAAGAGATTGAGGACTAGGAGTGAGGCAAGGGGACCTCCTGTTGCAAACCCTCCTGCCAAGAGAATTCCTAAGTCCAAAGCAAAGAGAATGGTAAACTTCTCTGAAAAACCTGTTGCAATTGTAAGAGAAACAACTACAGAAGCAGAAAGGCCATTAACAATTAAAGAACCTGCTGTTGAAGCTGCAAAAGCTGCTGCTACTGAAGAAAAAGTTATCTCTGAAATTGGAGTACAAACAGAAGACTCATCTGCTGCACTATCTGCTGAAGTTCAAAATGTACAGCAGACTAGTTCAACACTTGAAGGAGATGTACCTTTGTTGCATCCTACTCCAGTTGCTGCAACTCCTCTTCAAGCAGTTGAAAGCCCTGACCCAATCAGACAAAGGCCTGGGAAGTTTTCAACTTATGTAACTGTTGCAGAAAAGATGAAGTTAGATGCTGCTGAAAAGCAGAGGTTAGCTGCAGAGAAAGCAGAAGAGGATAGGCTGAAAAGCCTAGAATTAAAAAGGCTGGAGGAAGAAGCCAGCAAAATGACTCAAGAGCAGAGAGATGCTATTGAGGCAGCAGAGTTGGCTGCTGTTATTGAAGCAAGCATCAAGGATGCTCATGGACATCAGCATACTGGTGGGATAGCTATTGGTGAACCAAGGGATCCAAACAAACCAATCCCAGCTATGCCTGCACCGAAGATAAAAGAGAAGAAAAGAGAAAAAATCAGATTATCTATTGAAATTGTTAGGGAAGACCCTGCAATGTTTGAAGAATTTCTCAAAAGACTGGATGCTGAAAGTGAGAGGATTAATCGTCTGACACTCTTCCATTCTGAAAAGATCAGATACAACAGATGGAGAGAATTCAGATTGACAAAGAGTCCTGCTGAAATGGCCAAATGGAAAGAATTCAAGGCTACAGAAGAATGGATACTTAAATGGCTTGAGACAAATTCACTCATTCAAGCACTTGATTCAGAATTCTTTCTGGATAGGTTAAGGATGAGGATATGTCATATAGTCAAAGAAGAAGCCAAGAAGATCTTTGCATCTATCTCTGAGGATTTTGATAACTCAACAGACCTCAAAGAAAGATTTATCAAGTTGGCTATTGCTCAAGCAATGGAGCTCTGGGCAAAGAAAGCAAGGAAGTTAAGGGGACAACCAAGCTCACTGGTCCCACTTCCTAACATCAAACATATTGTCTATGGACCTAATCTGAAACCTTATGAAGAGTTACCTGAGGATCCAACATCTACTTTTATTCCTCTTGATAACTTTACTTGGATTTCTAACAGGTCTGCAGTGGACAATGAGGGATTGATGAGGACAGTTGAAACTGTCAAGAAGATTATATCACCTGCTGAGAAAGAAGGAGCAGAGTCCTCTGATCAACCTAAGCAAATTGAGGGTACTTCAGACCCATCTGATCAAGACAAAATGCAGGATGATAAGTCTGATGCTGCTGAGGAATCAAAGAAGGAAGAAGAAATTCCAGCAGATCAGTTAAAGGAGAAAGAAGTTGCTGCTGAAAGAGATGATCAAGCTATGGAGAAGGAAAGCACTCCAAGCCTTGCTGATGAACCAGCAGATCAATCTCTTGCATTGACAACTCAACCATCAGAGCAACTCATGAAAGATTCACCTGCTGCTACTTCAGATATGCCTTCAACCTCTCATGGTGTTCAGACAAATCTGTTGGACTCCATCCAACAAATGATCACCAATTCTCTGAAGGATATGAAGAAAGAATTAGCTGCAGAAGTGATAGCTGCTGTTAAACAACCAGTTCAGAAAGCTGCTGCTGTTCCAACAGATCTGATAGAAGACACTGCTTACAATGTTAAATCCATCTGTCAGGACATGGATATTCTTAGAAGAAGGACTCAGAGCACTACTGAAGGTTGGAAGCAGATTGAACAAACTGTTGAATTGGCTCTCCAAGCAGAAGATGAAGTCATGGGAAACATGATGAAAGACCTCACTGCTTCATCAAATTGGATTTTGGGATCTCAAATTCAATTGGGTGATCAAGGAGAAGACTTGTTCAAAGAAGTCAAGAATGTTAAAGCCAATCAACTCAAACAACAGGCTCAGATGAATGCTATGGAAGAGAACATCAAGCTTCTCTGTGATTCACTTCTAATTACTCCGATCTTACCAAACTATCAAATCAACCCTGCTGATGATGACAAAAAGGGGGAAGAGAGGATATTTGGACAGAAAAGAGTTGGACCTTCTGTTGAATTGGAAGCTGAAGATGATGCTGAAGGAACAGAAGTCTTAGAAGAGTCTGCTGATGAAAATGATAGGAATGAAGCAGCAAATGAAGGCACAAGCAGATCAGCAGAAGAAAAGATCACAGAAAAAGAAGAAGATGATAAGGAGATAGCTGAAGAATTTGAAGAAACTGAAGCTGAAGCAAAAGCTAAATCAGATAAGGAAATAGCTGCTGCTAAGGATTCAGCTGAAGAACAGCTTGATCCTGATACTAAAAAGAAGAAGCTAGAGCTGTTGAAGCAGAAGTTGGAAGTTGGAACTTCCAAACCTGCTGATGAATCAGAAAAAGAAGACAAGGAAGCTGAAGAAGAAAAGAAAGAAGAAGACTAGTTTAGACTAGATTTCTTTACTTTAAAAAACCTTGTAATCTTTTACTTTGCATCTTTTACTCTTCAAAACTTGTAAAATGTAATCAATTCAATATCTATAAAATTGCAAGTTTGACTCCAACAGATTATTTCTATCTCAGAAATTTTTGAGGATCAAAACTTTAGTTTAGGTACAGGTACTTAGCTGAGGTTTTGTCATCATCAAAAAGGGGGAAATTGTTGGATGAAGATGAAGATGAAGTGCAAAGAAGTTAGAAATTAAGGGAAGGTTTTGATGATTTCCAAAACATCATAATCAGCTAAGTATGGAAAGCTTAGCTCCCTTAGAAGAATTTTGAACAAGTAAAAGAAGACATCAGAAGAGTTCAAAGTTCGAAGCTCAGAAGACCAGTGATCTCTTGCTGAAACAGCGAACATAAGGGTAGATCATCAGCCGAGTCAAATCAGATGAGTTCAGTATTTGATCAGCAGAGTATCTATCAGCAGAGTCGTTTTGATCAGCAGAGTAGAAGAGATCAAGAGATTAGTCCAACGGTAATAAATGCACCTGGCGTAATAAATGCTGAAAGAGAAGGATAGTAATGGCAAATGATTGAAGATATCCTCGGATCAGCAGAGTGCATTAAATGCAGCATTAAATGCGATGGACAGAAAGGTACTGTACACTGTACGATTGCTGCAGGGAGCCGTTTCAAAATGAGCTGGATAATGGATTTGAAGATGTGATTTCCTTCAACGGTCATAAATTCAAATCCAAGTATAAATAGAGCAAAGTTCGAAGAGAGAGACACACAACAACATATCTGAGATTTCGCAATTGAAGCAGAATTCTTTTAAGTCTCAAGAAACTCGAACAGCTCACTCGTCTGGTGAAGTCATCTGTTGGCTGATCCAAGTTGAAGTCAAAAGAAAAACATTATCTGAGTGATATTGTGAAAGAGTAGTGTTGTGCGAAGATTTGATCCGTCTTTGTGAGTGATCAAAATCTAGAGGATAGGTTTTCTTTGTGAACTCCTATTGCGAGCTTATAGCCTTCTCATTTGTTGGTTAGGTATAAGTGGAGATTTGTATTGTAATCTTTGTGATTATAGTATAACCCAGAATCTAAGTGATCTGGAAGAGTGGACTAAAGGATTTTTATCCATATAACCACTATAAAAATTCTTTGTGTTATCTTGCATTTAAAGCTTTCTTGCATATTTAAAGTTTGCACATTTAAACACTTCGAATTATTTGAAAAGATTTTAAAACAAAAGGAGTTTGTAAAGACTGGGGATAAAATCTTTCAAGAACTAAGTCTACTTGTGAAAAACACTTTGAAACAATCCGCTGCAAGTAAACTCTTTGAAAAACTGTTTTGCTGAAAAACAGCTAAGTTACTGTAAGAAGAGTGGTCAGTCGTCTGTTCAAGATTTGTTCACGATCAGACTAGTCTGCTTACTGTTCTTCATCAGCTTAGTCTGCTGACAGAAGACTGAAAAGTTTTTAAGTTCAAAAATTTTCAGAGGTCTATTCACCCCCCCTCTAGACCTCATCTGACCACTTGGGACCAACACTTTTAATCAAATTAAAAAAGTGCACGTGTTTTGAATGTGATTAACTAATTTCTTATGTTAGTTGAATCATAGATATACCACATAATTTCTTTGATTAAATCGCTTTAAAGTTGTTATCATTTTTAAGCTCTTTAATAAGTTATAATTTTTTAAAAACTTACAAAATAAACATCGATTTTACCTGCTTTTACATTGAGTTTATCATTTCTTTTTTATTATTTTAACCCTTTCGTTCACAATTTTTTACGGTTTATCCAGTTTATTTAAACGATCCATCCATTCTCAAGTTAACCCATTAGTTGATTTTCACATTAGTTAATCAATTCACCCATTCTCTTAACTAATTTCATTTAATCAAATTAGAAAAGTGCACGTGTTTTGCACGTGATTAACTATAATTTTTAAAAACTTACAAAGAAATATCAATTTTACCTGCTTTTACATTGAGTTCATCATTTTTTTTGTTATTTTATTCCGTTCGTTCACAATTCTTTTATGGTTTATCCAGTTTATTAAACGACCCATCCATTCTCAAATTAACCCATTAGTTGATTTTCACATTTGTTAATCAGTTCACTCATTCTCTCCGCTTTAACCTAATTTTAGTCTGATTTTACTTATTCTTTTGCTTATTTAACTTATTTTCTCACATATTTCACCTTTTTAGGGATCGGAAAGGAACTTTAAGATATATTTTTTAAAGTTGTAGCGTATATGTAGAAGTATGATTCTTCATGTTTTTTTTCCTATTTTGCCATTTAAAATAAATTTTAAGTAAGGGCATATTAGTCTTCACAAAAAATTCAAGAAACTCTATTTTCTGAACTCGTACTTTTATTTGTATATAGATAGAAGTTAAGTTTGACTATACAATAACGTTATAACTTCACGCTGAAATTAACAAGTACAAAGTTCATACCTATAGTATATATATATATATATGTTAAGGTGATAATAAAAACATCATGCTTTTACATTATTTGCATTTAGTATTTCAACATTAACCACTTCAACATCGTCTTCTACTAGTATATACACATAGCTTGTTCCACATGTTCTTCAACCATCCAAAATAGGCATCCCTCCAGGACTTTATGAATATCAAAGCATTGCAAACAGCTGAAAATCCAACAACATATCCCAATGTCAAGAATATATAAAACCAATCAATTTCCCATTTTTTCCTCCTTCCTCCTTGTAGTAGTAGAATCCTGGAGCATGAACTTTATCAGCATCCTTATCATTGCTGCAACCACTTGTCAGTGGAGGGCCGCAAAGTTTATTTTCAATAAAGCTAGATGCAGTAAGGCTCCAACTTGGGTACTTTCTGGTATTCTGCCCGTCAAGTTGTTATAGGACAAATCCATGTAATTTAAAGAGGTTAAAACCGAGATGCTTTTTGGAATTTCTCCCGAAAGGGAGTTCCTTGAAAGATCAAGAGATTCCAATTGCTTCATGTCTCCAATGCCATATGGAATATGTCCCGTGAAGTGATTTTCCGACAGATTAAGTGATCTCAGTTCATCAAGACTGGTGATCTTTTTAGGAATCTCTCCGGAGAGATGATTTCTTGAGAGATCAATGTTAGTAACTAAATAAAGAGTGATGTCGTAATGCAGTTCAGTTCCTTTTGTTGCGACGGATGCGCTCTCTATATTGTGTGCTCTATATCGTAAAGAATAGTCAATTACTCTTTTAACTCCCATTTTTCCAGTGCCTACCATCCATCTCTTTGTAGCCATGGCAGTTAAATTGCTAATGCATCTTGGTATTTTCCCTGAAAATATGTTGTCCGACAGATCTAAGATTTGAAGAAAATTAAGTCGGCAGATTTCGGTAGGAATTTCACCGCTCAACTGGTTTGAGCGTAGAATAAGAATTCTCAACTTGGAAAGGCTTATCCCCATCAATGATGGTATACTTCCAACTAACTTATAATAAGAAAGGTCGACCTTCACTAATTCCGTGCAGTTTTGGATAGATGATGGTATTTGGCCAGATAAACTGTTGTTGTACATGTTCAAGGATCGCAGATTTGCTAGAAGACCAACGGAATTTGTAATGCTACCTGACATATTGTTGCTCCCAATATTCAAGTATTCTAACGACTGCCATTTCATCCAGCAATCGTCATCTGCAGGTATTTCTCCTGACAAAAAATTTCCCCCAACATGAAGAATTTCAAGCCCATAGGTTTCGTTTGTGGCAGTGTCACAAAGGTAGTGCGATAAACCTCCAGAGAAGGAATTGTTGGAGAGGTCCAACTCAATCACTTCTTCTAATCGTGGCAATGAACCGTGGAACAGGTTTGAACTCAAGTCTATGAATGTTGGACCAATTATTACATCTGCTAGAATGTTGCCATGAAGTTGGTTGTGGGAGAGATTCAGATATATCGGGATCTCCCAAAACCAGCTAGGAACATGAAATGAGATTCCGGTATTAGATAAGTCGAGATTAGAGATGTAGCATTTTTGTGTCTCAAGCCATGTGGGAATTTGATTGAGGTCACCTCCTAAGTTCCACGATCCTAGTTGAAGTACATAAAGTTTGAAAGGTGGAATCCAATTTGGTTCTACTTGCAAGGTCAAATGGTTTCCAAAGGCAACTAGATAAGATAAATTTGTGAGATTGGCAAAGTGACTTTCACTCACAATCCCTTCCAGCATGTTATTTTCTATTGATAAAGTTGTCCAAAACTATATGGAAGATTTCCAGTTAATTTGTTCAAACCTAGGCGTAAGTTTGTCAAAGACGACAAGTTTCCAAGATTGATTGGGATTGGACCTGATAACAAATTTCCATGGATATTTAGGGATTTAAGGCTTTTGCAAGTGCAAATCCAATCTGGTATGGTAGAATTAAAGTTATTATATTGGAAATTAATATATTGAAGCTTTGTGGTGTTGCTAATACTAGGAATCGAGCCTTCAAAAAGATTACCTTCTAGATTAAGGTAAGTAAGCTTGTTGAGATGGGAAATCCATCTTGGAACAACTGGTCCAAGCTTATTCTCAGAAAGATCAAGAAGAGCAAGAGAAGTAAAATTAACTTCATCTAGAGATGCCAGTTGGAAATTATTATGTTCAAGGCTACAATCGCTTAACTTTAACTCAACTAAAGCAGGGAGATTTTTTATTACCTGTAACCAATTGGTTGCTCTGTTGAGGTTGACATTAATCATATTCAAGTGCTCCAAATGGGAAAGGCCAGACAACCATTCAATGTTGCTGTCAACATTGGATATAATTCCTCCAAGGCTTAAAGTTCGTAAACTCGTGAGATTTCCTAAAGTGTGAGGAATGGGACCATAAAATCCTGCATATGATTAATAAAGATACTCTAGGTTCGGAAACGATCCTATGAAGTTAGGGATTGACTCATTAAAGTTATTTAGAATCAAGTCGATATACCTTAGATGTTTTAGATTGAGCAAAGAAGGATTTAATTTTCCTTGTAAATCACTCCGTTGAAGATGGAGTTGAAGAACATGGCCAGTCAGATTGTTGCAAACAACGCCTTCCCACATGCAACAATTAGTTTGTGCCTTCCAAGAAGATAATATATTTGAATTATCTCTTACTGATCTTTTGAAACTTAAAAGAGCTTCCTTTTCAGTATCTGGGCAGACCTTGTAGTTTTGAATATTACAATAGCATAATTGGAAGCAGGAGGTGGATAAAGATATGGTGGAAATAATTAGAAAGAAAAATATAGCTTCACTCATCTTAATTTGGATAAATAAAGATAAATGTATACAATAGTTTTAATTCGTAGATTTTATATTAAACACATGGGCTATTATATACAAATGGGCTATTTCTAGGATTCTTTTCTTTTATATTTTTGCCAAAAAATTAAATATCATAATATAATTTAAATAGGGGTATATAAGTCTTCACAAAAATTGGAAGAAATTTCCATGGCCAACTCGTACCAATTTCTATCATTTCAAATGTTTTAACCGACTTTTCTCGATTTTACCAATTTTTTATTAACCGATCCATTTTTTCATGAAAAGAACTCCATGAAATTCGAGTATCATCAATTTCATCCATTTTTTACAAAAAGTGCACG
Source organism: Penstemon barbatus (assembly GCA_003313485.2). NCBI lineage: Eukaryota > Viridiplantae > Streptophyta > Magnoliopsida > Lamiales > Plantaginaceae > Penstemon > Penstemon barbatus. The sequence continues at coordinate 78,407,289 of CM064877.1, read as the reverse complement.
TATTTTGCAAGTGATTAATAATTTTTTTTAATCAAATTAGAAAAGTGCACGTGTTTTACACGTGATTAACTAATTTCTTTTGATCAAATTAGAAAAGTGCACGTGCTTTGCACGTAAAACTAATTTCTTTTAATCAAATTAAAAAAGTGCACGTGTTTTGAATGTGATTAACTAATTTCTTATGTTAGTTGAATCATAGATATACCACATAATTTCTTTGATTAAATCGCTTTAAAGTTGTTATCATTTTTAAGCTCTTTAATAAGTTATAATTTTTTAAAAACTTACAAAATAAACATCGATTTTACCTGCTTTTACATTGAGTTTATCATTTCTTTTTTATTATTTTAACCCTTTCGTTCACAATTTTTTTATGGTTTATCCAGTTTATTTAAACGATCCATCCATTCTCAAGTTAACCCATTAGTTGATTTTCACATTAGTTAATCAATTCACCCATTCTCTTAACTAATTTCATTTAACCAAATTAGAAAAGTGCACGTGTTTTGCACGTGATTAACTATAATTTTTAAAAACTTACAAAGAAATATCAATTTTACCTGCTTTTACATTGAGTTTATCATTTTTTTTTGTTATTTTATTCCGTTCGTTCACAATTCTTTTATGGTTTATCCAGTTTATTAAACGACCCATCCATTCTCAAATTAACCCATTAGTTGATTTTCACATTTGTTAATCAGTTCACTCATTCTCTCCGCTTTAACCTAATTTTAGTCTGATTTTACTTATTCTTTTGTTTATTTAACTTATTTTCTCACATATTTCACCTTTTTAGGGATCGGAAAGGAACTTTAAGATATATTTTTTAAAGTTGTAGTGTATATGTAGAAGTATGATTCTTCCTGTTTTTTTTTCCTATTTTGCCATTTAAAATAAATTTTAAGTAAGGGCATATTAGTCTTCACAAAAAATTCAAGAAACACTATTTTCTGAACTCGTACTTTTATTTGTATATAGATAGAAGTTAAGTTTGACTATACAATAACGTTCTAACTTCACGCTGAAATTAACAAGTACAAAGTTCATACCTAGAGTATATATATATATATATATATATATATATATATATGTTAAGGTGATAATAAAAACATCATGCTTTTACATTATTTGCATTTAGTATTTCAACATTAACCACTTCAACATCGTCTTCTACTAGTATATACACATAGCTTGTTCCACATGTTCTTCAACCATCCAAAATAGGCATCCCTCCAGGACTTTATGAAAATCAAAGCATTGCAAACAGCTGAAAATCCAACAACATATCCCAATGTCAAGAATATATAAAACCAATCAATTTCCCATTTTTTCCTCCTTCCTCCTTGTAGTAGTAGAATCCTGGAGCATGAACTTTATCAGCATCCTTATCATTGCTGCAACCACTTGTCAGTGGAGGGCCGCAAAGTTTATTTTCAATAAAGCTAGATGCAGTAAGGCTCCAACTTGGGTACTTTCTGGTATTCTGCCCGTCAAGTTGTTATAGGACAAATCCATGTAATTTAAAGAAGTTAAAACCGAGATGCTTTTTGGAATTTCTCCCGAAAGGGAGTTCCTTGAAAGATCAAGAGATTCCAATTGCTTCATGTCTCCAATGCCATATGGAATATGTCCCGTGAAGTGATTTTCCGACAGATTAAGTGATCTCAGTTCATCAAGACTGGTGATCTTTTTAGGAATCTCTCCGGAGAGATGATTTCTTGAGAGATCAATGTTAGTAACTAAATAAAGAGTGATGTCGTAATGCAGTTCAGTTCCTTTTGTTGCGACGGATGCGCTCTCTATATTGTGTGCTCTATATCGTAAAGAATAGTCAATTACTCTTTTAACTCCCATTTTTCCAGTGCCTACCATCCATCTCTTTGTAGCCATGGCAGTTAAATTGCTAATGCATCTTGGTATTTTCCCTGAAAATATGTTGTCCGACAGATCTAAGATTTGAAGAAAATTAAGTCGGCAGATTTCGGTAGGAATTTCACCACTCAACTGGTTTGAGCGTAGAATAAGAATTCTCAACTTGGAAAGGCTTATCCCCATCAATGATGGTATACTTCCAACTAACTTATTATAAGAAAGGTCGACCTTCACTAATTCCGTGCAGTTTTGGATAGATGATGGTATTTGGCCAGATAAACTGTTGTTGTACATGTTCAAGGATCGCAAATTTGCTAGAAGACCAACGGAATTTGTAATGCTACCTGACATATTGTTGCTCCCAATATTCAAGTATTCTAACGACTGCCATTTCATCCAGCAATCGTCATCTGCAGGTATTTCTCCTGACAAAAAAATTCCCCCAACATGAAGAATTTCAAGCCCATAGGTTTCGTTTGTGGCAGTGTCACAAAGGTAGTGCGATAAACCTCCAGAGAAGGAATTGTTGGAGAGGACCAACTCAATCACTTCTTCTAATCGTGGCAATGAACCGTGGAACAGGTTTGAACTCAAGTCTATGAATGTTGGACCAATTATTACATCTGCTAGAATGTTGCCATGAAGTTGGTTGTGGGAGAGATTCAGATATATCGGGATCTCCCAAAACCAGCTAGGAACATGAAATGAGATTCCGGTATTAGATAAGTCGAGATTAGAGATGTAGCATTTTTGTGTCTCAAGCCATGTGGGAATTTGATTGAGGTCACCTCCTAAGTTCCACGATCCTAGTTGAAGTACATAAAGTTTGAAAGGTGGAATCCAATTTGGTTCTACTTGCAAGGTCAAATGGTTTCCAAAGGCAACTAGATAAGATAAATTTGTGAGATTGGCAAAGTGACTTTCACTCACAATCCCTTCCAGCATGTTATTTTCTATTGATAATGTTGTCCAAAACTATATGGAAGATTTCCAGTTAATTTGTTCAAACCTAGGCGTAATTTTGTCAAAGACGACAAGTTTCCTAGATTGATTGGGATTGGACCTGATAACAAATTTCCATGGATATTTAGGGATTTAAGGCTTTTGCAAGTGCAAATCCAATCTGGTATGGTAGAATTAAAGTTATTATATTGGAAATTAATATATTGAAGCTTTGTGGTGTTGCTAATACTAGGAATCGAGCCTTCAAAAAGATTACCTTCTAGATTAAGGTAAGTAAGCTTGTTGAGATGGGAAATCCATCTTGGAACAACTGGTCCAAGCTTATTCTCAGAAAGATCAAGAAGAGCAAGAGAAGTAAAATTAACTTCATCTAGAGATGCCAGTTGGAAATTATTATGTTCAAGGCTACAATCGCTTAACTTTAACTCAACTAAAGCAGGGAGATTTTTTATTACCTGTAACCAATTGGTTGCTCTGTTGAGGTTGACATTAATCATATTCAAGTGCTCCAAATGGGAAAGGCCAGACAACCATTCAATGTTGCTGTCAACATTGGATATAATTCCTCCAAGGCTTAAAGTTCGTAAACTCGTGAGATTTCCTAAAGTGTGAGGAATGGGACCATAAAATCCTGCATATGATAAATCAAGATACTCTAGGTTCGGAAACGATCCTATGAAGTTAGGGATTGACTCATTAAAGTTATTTAGAATCAAGTCGATATACCTTAGATGTTTTAGATTGAGCAAAGAAGGATTTAATTTTCCTTGTAAATCACTCCGTTGAAGATGGAGTTGAAGAACATGGCCAGTCAGATTGTTGCAAACAACGCCTTCCCACATGCAACAATTAGTTTGTGCCTTCCAAGAAGATAATATATTTGAATTATCTCTTACTGATCTTTTGAAACTTAAAAGAGCTTCCTTTTCAGTATCTGGGCAGACCTTGTAGTTTTGAATATTACAATAGCATAATTGGAAGCAGGAGGTGGATAAAGATATGGTGGAAATAATTAGAAAGAAAAATATAGCTTCACTCATCTTAATTTGGATAAATAAAGATAAATGTATACAATAGTTTTAATTCGTAGATTTTATATTAAACACATGGGCTATTATATACAAATGGGCTATTTCTAGGATTCTTTTCTTTTATATTTTTGCCAAAAAATTAAATATCATAATATAATTTAAATAGGGGTATATAAGTCTTCACAAAAATTGGAAGAAATTTCCTTGGCCAACTCGTACCAATTTCTATCATTTCAAATGTTTTAACCGACTTTTCTCGATTTTACCAATTTTTTATTAATCGATCCATTTTTTCATGAAAAGAACTCCATGAAATTCGAGTATCATCAATTTCATCCATTTTTTACAAAAAGTGCACGTATTTTGCAAGTGATTAATAATAATTTTTTAATCAAATTAGAAAAGTGCACGTGTTTTACACGTGATTAACTAATTTCTTTTGATCAAATTAGAAAAGTGCACGTGCTTTGCACGTAAAACTAATTTCTTTTAATCAAATTAAAAAAGTGCACGTGTTTTGAATGTGATTAACTAATTTCTTATGTTAGTTGAATCATAGATATACCACATAATTTCTTTGATTAAATCGCTTTAAAGTTGTTATCATTTTTAAGCTCTTTAATAAGTTATAATTTTTTAAAAACTTACAAAATAAACATCGATTTTACCTGCTTTTACATTGAGTTTATCATTTCTTTTTTATTATTTTAACCCTTTCGTTCACAATTTTTTTATGGTTTATCCAGTTTATTTAAACGATCCATCCATTCTCAAGTTAACCCATTAGTTGATTTTCACATTAGTTAATCAATTCACCCATTCTCTTAACTAATTTCATTTAATCAAATTAGAAAAGTGCACGTGTTTTGCACATGATTAACTATAATTTTTAAAAACTTACAAAGAAATATCAATTTTACATGCTTTTACATTGAGTTTATCATTTTTTTTTGTTATTTTATTCCGTTCGTTCACAATTCTTTTATGGTTTATCCAGTTTATTAAACGACCCATCCATTCTCAAATTAACCCATTAGTTGATTTTCACATTTGTTAATCAGTTCACTCATTCTCTCCGCTTTAACCTAATTTTAGTCTGATTTTACTTATTCTTTTGCTTATTTAACTTATTTTCTCACATATTTCACCTTTTTAGGGATCGGAAAGGAACTTTAAGATATATTTTTTAAAGTTGTAGTGTATATGTAGAAGTATGATTCTTCATGTTTTTTTTTTTTCCTATTTTGCCATTTAAAATAAATTTTAAGTAAGGGCATATTAGTCTTCACAAAAAATTCAAGAAACTCTATTTTCTGAACTCGTACTTTTATTTGTATATAGATAGAAGTTAAGTTTGACTATACAATAACGTTATAACTTCACGCTGAAATTAACAAGTACAAAGTTCATACCTATAGTGTATATATATATATATATATGTTAAGGTGATAGTAAAAACATCATGCTTTTACATTATTTGCATTTAGTATTTCAACATTAACCACTTCAACGTCGTCTTCTACTAGTATATACACATAGCTTGTTCCACATGTTCTTCAACCATCCAAAATAGGCATCCCTCCAGGACTTTATGAATATCAAAGCATTGCAAACAGCTGAAAATCCAACAACATATCCCAATGTCAAGAATATATAAAACCAATCAATTTCCCATTTTTTCCTCCTTCCTCCTTGTAGTAGTAGAATCCTGGAGCATGAACTTTATCAGCATCCTTATCATTGCTGCAACCACTTGTCAGTGGAGGGCCGCAAAGTTTATTTTCAATAAAGCTAGATGCAGTAAGGCTCCAACTTGGGTACTTTCTGGTATTCTGCCCGTCAAGTTGTTATAGGACAAATCCATGTAATTTAAAGAGGTTAAAACCGAGATGCTTTTTGGAATTTCTCCCGAAAGAGAGTTCCTTGAAAGATCAAGAGATTCCAATTGCTTCATGTCTCCAATGCCATATGGAATATGTCCCGTGAAGTGATTTTCCGACAGATTAAGTGATCTCAGTTCATCAAGACTGGTGATCTTTTTAGGAATCTCTCCGGAGAGATGATTTCTTGAGAGATCAATGTTAGTAACTAAATAAAGAGTGATGTCGTAATGCAGTTCAGTTCCTTTTGTTGCGACGGATGCGCTCTCTATATTGTGTGCTCTATATCGTAAAGAATAGTCAATTACTCTTTTAACTCCCATTTTTCCAGTGCCTACCATCCATCTCTTTGTAGTCATGGCAGTTAAATTGCTAATGCATCTTGGTATTTTCCCTGAAAATATGTTGTCCGATAGATCTAAGATTTGAAGAAAATTAAGTCGGCAGATTTCGGTAGGAATTTCACCACTTAACTGGTTTGAGCGTAGAATAAGAATTCTCAACTTGGAAAGGCTTATCCCCATCAATGATGGTATACTTCCAACTAACTTATTATCAGAAAGGTCGATCTTCACTAATTCCGTGCAGTTTTGGATAGATGATGGTATTTGGCCAGATAAACTGTTGTTGTACATGTTCAAGGATCGCAGATTTGCTAGAAGACCAACGGAATTTGTAATGCTACCTGACATATTGTTGCTCCCAATATTCAAGTATTCTAACGACTGCCATTTCATCCAGCAATCGTCATCTGCAGGTATTTCTCCTGACAAAAAATTTCCCCCAACATGAAGAATTTCAAGCCCATAGGTTTCGTTTGTGGCAGTGTCACAAAGGTAGTGCGATAAACCTCCAGAGAAGGAATTGTTGGAGAGGTCCAACTCAATCACTTCTTCTAATCGTGGCAATGAACCGTGGAACAGGTTTGAACTCAAGTCTATGAATGTTGGACCAATTATTACATCTGCTAGAATGTTGCCATGAAGTTGGTTGTGGGAGAGATTCAGATATATCGGGATCTCCCAAAACCAGCTAGGAACATGAAATGAGATTCCGGTATTAGATAAGTCGAGATTAGAGATGTAGCATTTTTGTGTCTCAAGCCATGTGGGAATTTGATTGAGGTCACCTCCTAAGTTCCACGATCCTAGTTGAAGTACATAAAGTTTGAAAGGTGGAATCCAATTTGGTTCTACTTGCAAGGTCAAATGGTTTCCAAAGGCAACTAGATAAGATAAATTTGTGAGATTGGCAAAGTGACTTTCACTCACAATCCCTTCCAGCATGTTATTTTCTATTGATAAAGTTGTCCAAAACTATATGGAAGATTTCCAGTTAATTTGTTCAAACCTAGGCGTAAGTTTGTCAAAGACGACAAGTTTCCTAGATTGATTGGGATTGGACCTGATAACAAATTTCCATGGATATTTAGGGATTTAAGGCTTTTGCAAGTGCAAATCCAATCTGGTATGGTAGAATTAAAGTTATTATATTGGAAATTAATATATTGAAGCTTTGTGGTGTTGCTAATACTAGGAATCGAGCCTTCAAAAAGATTACCTTCTAGATTAAGGTAAGTAAGCTTGTTGAGATGGGAAATTCATCTTGGAACAACTGGTCCAAGCTTATTCTCAGAAAGATCAAGAAGAGCAAGAGAAGTAAAATTAACTTCATCTAGAGATGCCTGCTGGAAATTATTATGTTCAAGGCTACAATCGCTTAACTTTAACTCAACTAAAGCAGGGAGATTTTTTATTACCTGTAACCAATTGGTTGCTCTGCTGAGGTTGACATTAATCATATTCAAGTGCTCCAAATGGGAAAGGCCAGACAACCATTCAATGTTGCTGTCAACATTGGATATAATTCCTCCAAGGCTTAAAGTGCGTAAACTCGTGAGATTTCCTAAAGTGTGAGGAATGGGACCATAAAATCCTGCATATGATAAATCAAGATACTCTAGGTTCGCAAACGATCCTATGAAGTTAGGGATTGACTCATTAAAGTTATTTAGAATCAAGTCGATATACCTTAGATGTTTTAGATTGAGCAAAGAAGGATTTAATTTTCCTTGTAAATATAATTTAAATAGGGGTATATAAGTCTTCACAAAAATTGGAAGAAATTTCCTTGGCCAACTCGTACCAATTTCTATCATTTCACATGTTTTAACCGAATTTTCTCGATTTTACAAATTTTTTATTAACTGATCCATTTTTTCATGAAAAGAACTCCATGAAATTCGAGTAATCAATTTCATCCATTTTTTACAAAAAGTGCACGTATTTTGCACGTGATTAACTAATTTTTTTTGATCAAATTAGAAAAGTGCACGTGCTTTGCACGTAAAACTAATTTCTTTTAACCAAATTAAAATAGTGCACGTGTTTTGAATGTGATTAACTAATTTCTTATGTTAGTTGAATCATAGATATACCACATATTTTCTTTGATTAAATCGCTTTAAAGTTGTTATCATTTTTAAGCTCTTTAATAAGTTATAATTTTTTAAAAACTTACAAAATAAGCATCGATTTTACCTGCTTTTACATTGAGTTTATCATTTCTTTTTTATTATTTTAACCCTTTCGTTCACAATTTTTTTATTGAGTTTATCCCTCCATGACTTGATGAATATCAAAGCATTGCAAACAGCTGAAAATCCAACAACATATCCCAGTGTCAAGAATATATAAAACCAATCAATTTCCCATTTTTTTCCTCCATCCTCCTTGAAGTAGTAGAATCCTGGAACATGAACTTTATCAGCATCTTTATCATTGCTGCAACCACTTGTCAGTGGAGGGCCGCAAAGTTTATTTCCAATAAAGCTAGATGCAGTAATGCTTCCAAGTTGGGTACTTTATGGTATTCTGCTCGTCAAGTTGTTATAGGACAAATCCATTTAATTTAAAGAGGTTAAAACCGTGATGCTTTTTGGAATTTCTCCTGAAAGGGAGTTCCATGAAAGATCAAGTGATTCCAATTGCTTCATGTCTCCAATGCCATATGGAATCAGTCCCGTGAAGTGATTTTCTGACAGATTCAATGATCTTATTTCCACAAGACTGGTGATGTGCTTAGGAATCTCTCCAGACAAATTGTTTCTTGAGAGATCAATGTTGGTAACTAAATAAAGAGTGATTTCGTATTGCAGTTCAGTTCCTTTTGTTGCGACGGATGCACTCTCTATAGCGCTTTCTCCAGATGATATAAAATACTCAATTACTCCAGTACCTACCATCCATCTCTTTGTAGCCATGGCAGTTAAATTGCTAATGCATCTTGGTATTTTCCCTGGAAATATGTTGTCCGACAGATCTAAGATTTGTAGAAAACTAAGTTGGCAGATTCCGGTCGGAATTTCACCACTCAACTTGTTTTAGCGTAGAATGAGAATTCTCAACTTGGAAAGGCTTAGTCCCATCAATGATGGTATACTTCCAACTAACTTATTATTAGAAACGTCGATCTTCACTAAATTCGTGCAGTTTTGGATGGAAGATGGTATTTGACCAGATAAACTGTTGTTGTACATGTTCAAGGATCGCAGATTCGTTAGAAGACCAGTGGAATTTGGAATGCTACCTGACATATTGTTGCTTCCAGTATTCAAGTATACTAACGACTGCCATTTCATCCAGCAATTGTCATCTGCAGGTATTTCTCCTGACAAAAAATTTCCCTCGACATGAAGAATTTCAAGTTCATAGGTTTCATTTTTGGCAGTGTCACAGAGGGTGTGCGATATACCTCCAGAGAATGAATTGTTGGAGAGGTCCAACTTAATCACTTTTTTACCTAATCTTGGCAATGAACAGTTGAACTGGTTTGAACTCAACTCTATGAATCTTGTACCAATTATTACATCTGCTGGAATGTTGCCATGAAATTGGTTGTGGGAGAGATTCATATATATCGGGATCTCCCAAAACCATCTAGAAACATGGAATGAGATTTCGGTATTAGATAAGTCGAGATATGAAATGTAGCCCTTTTGTGTCTCAAGCCATGTGGGAATTTGATTGAGGCTACCTACTAAGTTCCATGATCCTAGTTCAAGTGCAACAAGTTTGAAAGGTGGAATCCAATTTGGTTCTACTTCCAAGGTCAGATGGTTTCCAGAGGTAGTTAGATCAGATAAATTTGTGACATTGGCAAAGAGACTTTCACTCACAATCCCTTCCAGCATGTTATTTTCTATTGCTAAATATGTCAAATTATTAAGTTGTCCAAAACTATATGGAAGATTTCCAGTTAATTTGTTAAAACCTAGGTGTAAGTCTTCCAAGGACGATAAGTTTCCTAGATTGATTGGGAATGGACCTGATAACAAATTTCTTGCAAGATACAGGGATTGAAGGCTTTTGCAAGAGCAAATCCTATCTGGTATGGTAGAATTAAAGTTATTATAATGGAGACTAATATATTGAAGCTTTGTGGTGTTGCTAATACTAGGAATCGAGCCTTCAAAAAGATTACCTTCTAGATAAAGGTGAGTGAGCTTGTTGAGATGGAAAATCCATCTTGGAAAAAACTGGTCCAAGCTTATTCTCAGAAAGATCAAGAATAGCAAGAGAAGTAAAATTAACTTCATCTAAAGGTGCTAGTTCGAGATTATTAAGTTCAAGGCTACAAAATCTTAACTGTAACTCAACTAAAGAAGGGATAATGTTTATCACCTGTAGCGAATTGGTTGCTCTGCTGAGGTTGACACGCATCATATTCAAGTGTTCCAAATGGGTAAGGCCAGACAACCATTCAATGTTGCTGCTGTCAACAACACCACTGGAGAAGTATCCTCCAAGGCTTAAAGTGCGTAAACTCGTGAGATTTCCTAAAGTGTGAGGAATGGTACCATAAAACCCAGCATCTGATAAATCAAGATACTCTAGGTTCGCAAATGATCCTATGAAGTTAGGGATTGGCTCTGTAAAGTTATTTAAACTCAAGTCGATATACCTCATATGCTTTAGATTGAGCAAGGAAGGATTTAATTTTCCTTGTAAACCATCTAATCCACTAAAATATTTAAAGAAAATTTGGAACTTCATTTCCTTAATAAAATATCATACGGAAAATAAAAATTACCTTTCTAAAATTTGGATATTGAAGGAAAACAAAATAATATATTCAACACATCTTAAGAGGTATAATTAGACATGGAGTCATATTATAGTTATTTCCTCCATTAATATTGGTTGTCAATTCTTAAATTGTTGTATTATTGTGTACCAATTTTATATCTAATTATTAATGTCAATCTTAAATTATATCTTATTGTTATTTATTATTTATTTATTTATTATTGTTTAATTTTTATTATTATTGCTATTATTATTATTAAGTGAGAGTGGGGAAAATGAGAATTGGAATTAGATGACTTATAAAAAGGAAAGGGGAAGCTGAACTTGAAATCTGAGAGGAAGCTGGACTGAGCTCAATCCAACTTCCCCTTTCCTTTTTATAAGTCATCTCAAATGACTCAATCTATCAATTATTGAAGAATTACATCCTTACATGTACATGACATATTTATCTAGTTTTATTTTTTGGACATTATATAGTGAAGCATTATTATTTAATAGAGGGCAAAAGTTAATTAGTACAAAAGAAGTATTACGTTTACACTTTCTCTTATTCGTCAATACAATTGGTCTAGCCTACGAAGTATGTCATATTCTCATGGCCAGATGGATAACTACCGAAAATAAAAAGGCAAGTCGTGTTGTTGCAAATTAAAGTTGTGTCTTTAATTAATTAGTTGTCAATATTTCAAGATGAATAATGAACTTAATTAATTAAACCAATTTTACTTACTATAAAATTAATTGTTTCCCCATGTTCGCGTATCAGAGAGACATCATGCTGGTGTTTTTATTTGCTAATAATTCGACTTCGTTTGTTGTCGTGGACATGCTGAGAAGAAATTATATAATTGGGCTTATTATTGGGCCAATTGCGGTTGTATTTGGAATTATGATGCACGCTACTCCTCTATTTGTTATTGTAAGTATTTAATTTAATTTTAAACCATTTCGATTAACGTTTTTACCTTCAATTTTATTTTATTTATTATTTTAATTTAATTTTTTCTTTCTTGTACAAGTCATCTAATTAAATTGATCACAACGAAGTACTTTATGAATAACATGAGTATTATATATCTACCGTATGGTACGTGACAAAATTACAATTGAATAGAATAATAAATAATTTTAATTTTGAAAATCGAATAAAGAATAAAAGAATTCAATAAACAAGGAAAAATGGATCCGGGTCTTAAAATCTTGACCGCTTGCATTCCTCTGAAAATCCTTGAGGAAACCTGGGCTTATCATTACAATAATTGTAGACCATATGTTTTTGTTGAACCCATCTCAATCTGTTTCTTCCATTTGCATCAAGTCCTTGAGTTTGCCATGCTTGTGTATTGAAAGAATCTGTCGATTTAGACCCGCAAGTTGACCCGGATACACATCCATTGATGTTGAAATTCCTATACGAGGCGACAAATGGGGCTTTGGTCCAATCAGTCTTGACCCGCCCGCCTTGTGTTGCCCAATCGTCTGCGTTCCAAAGACTGCAGTACACTCTCATTGGTTGGTTCTTAGGGAATGGAATCCCAATAGATTCGTGATTGTTGAATACCCTGATTGGACTATTGTCCACCAAGAATCTGAAAATGACACCAAATTCAAAATTTAGTTTGGAATTTCTCGTTTAACATTTTCGAACTATTATCTAAACTTCATGCCAAGACATAATCACGAATTAGAAAAAAGGATATTTATAAATTACATGATTCGTTGTTGATTCCAGACAATTGAGTAAGTGTGGAATGCTGCAGTGGGATCGAACCAAAGTTGAAATTGTTGTTCTTTGTTTCCTTTTCCTTGGGAATAAACATTGGTGTGGACCGTGTATGGCTCACCGGTCGCATTGCCAAGAAACTCGAAATCGATTTCATCGTGTCCAACTCCTTGAGACGATAACTGTTATGTTACACAAATAAATCGTTCAATTTATTTAATAAAATATAGAATTGAGTGCTAGTTAATCCAAGAGACTTGACTTACGAAAAATGTGGTGACGGTTCCGGCAGAATTTCCAGGAACAAATTTGAGTTGCATATCGAATCTTCCGAATAAATATTCATTCTTGGACTGAAATCCTGAACCCGAATATTGATCCAAAGATAAGTCGAGGGCGCGGCCCGCCTCGAGTATCTTGGCTCGGCCGTCGCCCCAAGTAATCTCAGCGTCTGTGTTGAAATCAGCCCAAGTGGTAGTAGCCAGAGAAGACATGAGAATGGTAAGTAAAAGCATTGAGAAATTCAAAAGGGTCACAGAATCAGAAAACATTCCCATTTTTTTTCCCTTTTCTTGAAAGCAATGTATAACAGAGCAAATGTAGGAATATTATTTAAAGATTTTGTGATGTTTTGTGTGGATGAATGAGAATGAATTAAGACACCCTTATATATATATATATATAAGGGGCCAGCTGGAAAGGAAGGATGGGGCGAAGTATCCTTGTGAACTCGTGAGAAAATGAAAGCGAGCTACGAATAAATGAGCTGGATTTAATTGGCTAGCCGTTGGCAAATGCTGGTTTTATAATTTGAAGAGATGTAAAAAGTTTCTCCCTTTCACGCGTATATAGAATGTCTGTTATCATAATATTTTTTTCCCCAAAATACAATGAGTTAATGGCAATTTACCCCGGTATAATATTCATAATTTTCAATTTACCATGTGTGAATTGAAAAAGAGCAATTTACCTATTTCAACTGAAGAGTGTAACTCACTTGACGAAATTAAGAGTGAGCTTGAAAAGTATTTTGTAATATAAGGGGATAAATTGCTTCATAACACAGGGAATAATTATCATATTTATCATAACAAAGGGGGATAAAATGTCATATTATCATACACAGAGGGTAAACTTCAACATATAAAAATGTCATGGAAGTGATGCGAATTTTTTTATAAAATTACAGAGAGTAAAATATTCCTTTTCAAATGAAAGAGAGATAAATTAAAATTATAAATACCACAGGAAGACAGGGGATAAATTGCCATTAACTCAAATACAAGAGCTAAATGAAAAAAATATCATACAGTATGTACTTTATTTAATTGACAAAACACATGTTTTGTTCTCTTTTATTATCAAAATCCCATTTAAAATTTCTTTATAAGTTAATAAAGATGGTGTGTCAAGTTTTGAACTAAATAGGGGGATTATTGCTAATTTTTATAGTTAATAGGAGTTATTGTCAAATTTTAAAGTTCACAAAAAAGTTGTTGACAATTTTTAGGTGAACTTGAATATTCTTGCATTATGAAGGATAATTGTCAATTTTCCTGCAAAATATATACTTCAGCTTAAAATGATTTCTAATAAAAAAAATAAAAAATGATTTTTTTTTCCAGTTATGCAAAGCATAGGGGATACTTGGCTATTTCACTTTGAGGTAAATTGCATATTACATATATCACAGGGAGGAAAAATGAGATGAATATGTTGTCAAGAGTAAGATTAAATTGGCCGTATTTTAAATGAAATGAATTCTCAGTCGCACTATAGAATTTGTGAGCAACATCGACACTATCAAAGAGTTAAATTGCTTATTATTTCATATCACAATGAGATAAATTGCTCATTATTTCATTTTACAGGAAGATAAATTATCTATTTTTGTATCACATGAAGGTAAATTGTCTATTAGACGTATTAGTAAGAATTACTTTGCCAAAAGCCCTTAACTTTTGTATAAAAGCGTGTTGTTAATTCATTTAGATTAAATATATGTACACTCTAGTCTAACCACCCCACACATCTTTTAGCAGAATCAAGAAGCTTCATTGCACGAGGGTAGTGGAACTTACACCCATTCCATATCATATAATAATAATAATAATAATTAGTTCAACCAACGCGCAAAGCCACTAACTCCAATTTTTAAAACCAGCCTTTTGCCATCGGCTAAACTATTAAATCCAGCTCACATGTAATTAATTCCTCTCAAATTCTCACATGGATTCTTCACCCTTCTTTCCTTTTTCAGCTAGTACAACTATAACCATAATAATACTTATTAAAAAAAGTAAGCTTAACAGCTGGCTTCTTAAAACATGTATATATGTATAGATGGCTTAATTCAATTTCATTCATCAACAAATTACACAATCTTTTTCTCCTCACATTTCCTCTGTTATACATAGCTTTCAAGAAACAAACCCAAAAAAAAATGGCAACATTTTCTGATTTAAGGACTCTATTGAATTTATCTTTGCTTCTACTTTCCATTATGGTGGCTTCTTTGGCTACAACATCTGCTGATTTCTACAGAGATGCCGAGATTAACTGGGGCGATGGTCGAGGCAAGATAATCGAAGGAGGTCGGGCCCTGACCTTATCTCTTGACCAATATTCGGGTTCTGGATTTCAATCAAAGAACGAATATTTATTCGGAAGATTCGATATGCAGCTCAAGCTTGTCCCTGGAAATTCAGCTGGAACGTAACCACGTTCTTCGTAAGTCTAGACTTTCAGTTTTGTCACTTAGTTAACTAGCACTCAATTCATCTTTTTTGAAATTGAACGATTTATATGTAACAAAAAAAAACAGTTATCATCTCAAGGAGCTGGACACGATGAGATCGATTTTGAATTTCTTGGGAACGCGACCGGTGAGCCGTAAACGGTCCACACCAATGTTTATGTCCAAGGAAAAGGAAACAAAGAACAACAATTTCAACTTTGGTTCGATCCAACTGCAACATTCCACACGTACTCAATTGTCTGGAATCAACAAAGAATCATGTAATTAATTTATAGATATATACTCCCTCTATCTCTATCCTTTTTTCTGTTTTAATCAATATTCGGAATTGTTTCAGATTCATGGTGGACAACATTCCAATCAGAGTATTTAACAATCACGAAACAATTGGGATTCCATTCCCTAAGAACCAACCAATGAGAGTGTACTGCAGTCTTTGGAACGCGGATGATTGGGCAACACAAGGTGGGCGGGTCAAGACGGATTGGACCAAAGCTCCATTTGTCGCCTCTTACAGGAATTTCAACATCAATGGATGTGTATCCGGGTCAACTTGCGGGTCTCAGTCGACGGATTCTTTCAATACACAAGCATGGCAAACTCAAGGACTTGATGCAAATGCCAGAAACAGGTTGAGATGGGTTCAACAAAAACATATGGTCTACAATTACTGCAATGATAGGCCCAGGTTTCCCCAAGGATTCTCAGAGGAATGCAAGCGGTCCAGATTTTGATTATGGGATTTTATTTTAGATTACAATTCTTTATTATTTCATTCTTTGATTCAATTTGTATCATGTGACCGAAATAAAGTTAAAAGGAAATTTAATGAATAATATTTTACTCTCATTCGGTTTCTTCTTGTCAACTGCAATTAATTTTATCTATTCAAATCGAGCACTCTGTTGTAGACAGAAATTTGCCTTGATGAAAATTAGGTGTCTTGATGTAGAATAGGGGTACACATGGTTTTTAAGACTGTATCGTACTATTACATATAAAATTTGTATTTTAGGTTTCCTAAACACGAAATTATTAATTTATTTTATATTCTTTCACATATTTTTTCTATATAAAAAGGGAAAATTACAATATACACCCATGTGTCATGCTAAACTGTAAGAAACTATTATGTAATATTTTTTTATTGCATTAAACTTTCTTGTACTTTCAAAATCCTTGCAAAAAATATCCAATTTGTAAAAAATAGATCGTTTTAGATCGAAATATTTCAAGAAATAATTTTTAAATATTTCATGTGAAATTGAAGGGACCAACTTGAAGGTGACGATAATTGCAAATACCGCTGCCCAATTTTTTGATAATTGCATTTCCCCCCTTTTTAGACTAAAATAAAATGTGCTGCTCACGTGAAATTTTTTGTCAACAAGTTAACGGCAAAACCAAACATGAAAAATGTTAATCCATTTTGTTATCAAATGTGTCGACATTTTGAAAGGTATAGTATTAAATGTAAAAATTTATTAAAAGTTTGGTTTGAAAAGTGCAATTATCTCTTATTTTTAGGAGCGTAAATGCAAAGTATTTAAATTTTTCGCAATTATGAACTTTTTCCTAAAATTTAGTATAAAACATTAGAGATGAAGAATAATATAATTAGTATCTTAAATTAATTCAACTTGTGCAAATATTTACATACTGCTATATTATTTACTCTATGTAAGATTATCCCTTATTGCAACTAATACTATTCAAGTTGGTTGAATTATGTGAAATATTTAAATCGTTTAATTCATTTTTCTACAATGATAAAATGTCATGAGTGGTTCTAGTAAATGCATGTGTCCTTTCACAATTTAATGTAGTTTGTAAAATGAGAATATATGTAATTTGTCCATATGTCAAGACACTAGCTGACTAGTTCTTATTGCAAATTATATTGAAGACACCTTTTATGTTTGAAGGTATTTGATGTACTCTTATTATCTATATTTATTCAGGATGGAAGTGTGCCAACTTGAAATTTAACTGTCATTTCACTCACTTAACGGTGACTTTTAACGACTTTATTAAAATGTGAGTGGATTTATTAAATTATTGTACCAAATGTGTTGATTTGAAGTTTTATGATACTACAAATAAAAATTAATATAAATACCACAAGCGCAATTCTCTCCATTTAAAATCACTAGAAAAGTGCACGTACGTTGTACGTGTCTAGTTAATTTCATAAGTAAATTTTATAAATTTTAACAAAATTAACTTTGTCATATCACAAAAAATAGCACAAATTAATGACTAATATTCAATTTATTTATTATCAAGATTATTAATCCATAAAAAAATGATGACTTTAAATTATAATAATCAAATATAATTTGATGATTGATTTATTCATAAGATCTTGAAATTCTTTCTTTTTTAAATATGATCATAGCAAAATTATTTAGTTCATTATTTTCATGGGTGTAACCAATCTTTTCACCGATTTCATTCATTTTGCATCGATTTTAAAATATTTTTTCATCGGTTTATCCATTCTTTTATCGATTTACCTATTTTCATTATTTTTTCATTTTTCGTCGATTTCTTATATTTTTCTGGTGTAAACCTTGCATTTTCTATATGTTTAACTATTTTTTTATTTTTAAAGATCTCACTCGTTTTTACCTAATTCACACGTTTTTTCATTGATTTATATTTTTTCACCAATTTCACCTCACATCTCACTGAATAAACATGTTTTCACCGACTTTACCTTTTTTCCTGATTCAATGATTTCACCCATTTTCAACAATTTTATTTGTTTTTCACTAATTTCACCGATCTTGTCCGTTTTTCAAGAAATTCATCCAAAGCTATTCAATTCCATATGCATTTATCAATTTTACATGAGCATTTTCGCCGGTTTTATTCGTTTTTCACCAACTTTACCAGTGTTCATCCAAATTTTTATCATTTTCACATGCTTTAGCCGACTTTTATCGTTTCACCAATTTTAATTATCCAATTTAACATGTTTTCCATGTAAATTCGAGCACATATTTAATTCATAAGTTTAATCCATTTTTTCAGGGGCTTAACCCGTCTTTTTACTGATTTCATTAACTTTTCATCAATTTAATATATTTTTCTTCGATTTATCATTTAATTTATCGATTTAACCAACTTTCATTATTTTTTTTTCCATTTTCGTAGATTTATTTTATTTTTTCGGTTTAAACCATTTTCTACCGTTCCTTTTTTTGTTAAACTATTTTATTTTTATTTTTATTTTTATAGATTTTATTCGTTTTCACTCACAAATTTTTTCACTGATCTACATGTTTTTCACCAATTTCATATCATATTTAATTGTTGGATAATGATGAAGTTGAAGGCACTAAAGGAAGGTTGATAAGGGAGGTTTTGATGCTTTCCAAAACTTCATATTTGGCTAAGTATGGAGTAACATAGCTGATAAACTTATCAAGGAATTTTGACTAAGTAAAGAAGACATCAGAAGAGTCAAAATTTCAAGGTCCAAGACTTCTGATCTGCTGAAGGAAAGATATCAGACTGATGAAGATCAGCCGACTCAAATCAGATTTGTTCAAGTTTGAGATCAGCCGAGTTCGCCATCAAACTTGCACTTCCGACAGCCAAGTAGAAAGGATCATAAAGTCTTCCCAACGGTAATAAATGCCCCTTGGAGTAATAAATGCTGAAGTACATGGTTATTAAAGACAAATGATTGAAGAAATGCTTCGCATCAGCTGGGTGCATTTAATGCTGCATTTAATGCTGCTTGCAGAATAGTACTGTTCACAGTACGGACAGACTGCAAAAGAGCCGTTCGCGGATTTTAAGGACCAGTACTCGAGGAATTTGAATCCTGTCTCTCTTCAACGGACACTTTTGAATCCTCAAGTATAAATAGCTGAAAGAGACGAAGAAAAAAAAAAGCAACACAATCTCTGAGAAATTTTCGAAGCAGAATTCTTTAAGTCTCAAGAACAGCTCACTCATCAGCTTAGTCATTTGTTGACAAAAGCAAAGTTGAAGAATCAAGTCAAATACATCTTCTGAATGAATTTATAAACTTTGAGTGTTGTGAGAAGTAGATATCCATCTTAGTGAGTGATATTACTTCGGAGAGTAGGAGGTTCTTTGTGATTTCCTACTGCGCACTTGTGGCATTTTCATTTGTTGATTGGCGCAAGCAGAGTATACTGTAAACTTTGTGATTATAGTATAACCCAAGATCTTTGTGACTTAGACGAGTGGATTAAAGGATATTTACATCCATATAACCACTATAAAAATTTACTTGTGTTTTTACATTGCTTTTAAACTTGCATATTTTCTGATTGCATAAAAACACGTTAAGTTAACTGTTTGAAAAATACTTAAAAGGAGTTTATAAAACTGGGGAAACATTTTTCAAACTGCTAAGATTACTTGTGAAAAACACTTTGAAAAATCCGCTGCAAGTACTCTAAGTATTAAAACTGATTTCGACAAAATCAGCTAAGTAACTATCAGACGAGTGGTCAACGAAGCTGTTCAAAGATTTGTTCGCGAACAAAATTGTAACTTACTACTCTGATCAGCTTAGTCTGCTCAGTTAGAGAAAAAGTTTTAAAGTTAAAATTTGGAAGAAAATTTTAAAGAGGTTTATTCACCCCCCCCCTCTAAACCTTTTCTGACCACTTGGGACCAACAAGTGGTATCAGAGCAGGTGGTTCATTAGAATCAGCTGCCTGATCAACGAGCTTGATCCAAGTTTTTTTCAAAGGTTTTCAAAATTTTCAAAAGAGCATCTTTTTGAAAAACTAAAACTTTTTGAAAAATGGACTGTATCAGCCATGTTCCCCACATTGCTGGTATGTCATTTGAAGATTGGAAAATCAGAATGGAGATTTTCCTTGCTGCTTACAATGACAACATGTACACATGTATCATTAAAGGTCCATTCAAATTCACCAAGACTATAATAGTTGACGAAGCTGAATTGGTGGTGGAAAAAGATCTGACAGAGATGACAGCCGAAGAAATAAAGCTGTTCAATCTGGATAAAGTTGGCCGTTTCATCATATATGACCAAAGCCCTGGATAATGATCGGTTTGACAAGGTCAAACATTGCAAAACTGCAAAGGAGATGTGGGACAAGGTTCGTGACATGAGCGAAGGAAACGACGCCATCAAAGAGCATCAGCTCAGTGTTGCCTTGGAGAAGCTGGACAACTTCAAGATGAAATCTGGAGAGACCATTGATCAGATGGATACCAGGTTTACCAGAACATTGAATGTAGTTCTAAAGCTGGGAAAGACCTTCACTGACAAGGAGATCACCGTCAGAGTTCTGAAGGCCCTGCCCCCCAAGTTCAACATGAAGGTGACAGCTATGGAAGAATCAAGAGATCTGGGGAAGATTTCTCTTACAGAGCTGTTCTCCGTACTCAAGGCGTATGAGTATAAACTGCCTAGAATGGGTGTTGAAGAAACCTCAACTTCAAGTCCCACAGCTGCACTTATTGCTGCTGAAAATCCAAGAAGACCAGCTCACAAAAGCAAAGATGTGGACTCTTCTGATGATGCCACACTACTCAACAAAAAGGAGTACACTGCTGGAGACGTTGCATTGCTGATGAATAACTTCAAAAAGTTCTACAGACGAAAAATGAAGAACAAATATAACAATGCTTCTACTTCTAACCCTACCTCTTCTTCTCAGGATTAAGAATCTTATAAATCTAAGATGATGTGCTATAATTGCAGGAAATTGGGTCACTTCATTAGAGACTGCCCATATCCTAAAGCTGAGAAGTACACGGAGGAAGAAAAGAGAATCAGAAAAGAAAGAAAGCAACATAAAGGGAAAGCAATGGTAGCTGAAACAGAAAAGCCAGCTGCTATCTACTAATCTGACTCAGATTCAGACACTTCTGATGAAGAGTCCTCTGATGACGAGAGTCCTGCTCTTCTCTGCCTGATGGCTAAGGAATCTGATGACTCTGAGGATGAGGTAACTCCTCTTAATAATGAATTATTTAATTCATTTGAACAAATGATGCTTAACAATACTGGTATTGCTGAAGCATATAAAAAGCTTAAGGAAGAGATGATATTGCTGAAAGAGCAAAACAGTTCACTGAAACTTAAAGCTGAAAAGCCAAGAGAATCAGCTGAATATAAACAGCTTGAGCAAGAACATGAATCTCTGAAAGCTGAATGTGAAGTTTTAAAGGGTAAAATCATGGAACTTGAGAAAGTCATTGAGTCTCATGATAGGTCAACTGATGCATACACTCACTTATCTAGTAAACAGAAGACACCTTTAGATCAGGATAAGTTAGAACTGAACCATACTGAAAAATTCATATCAGCTGACAATAGTAAGGTCATATTGTATGTTCAGACTACTAAACCTGCTTCACCTGAGAAAGTATTAAAGGAGACGAAAACTCCTAAGGCTAAAAAGAGCAAAGAGCCTAGTGTAGGTAAACAGACTAGTAAGCCTAAACAGAAGAGTCCTAGGAAGTCATCTGATAAGGCTAAAACTAATCAGACTAGTAATAAAGCTAAGTCGTCTGTTAATGAGCAAGCATCTAGTAAACCAAAGAAGCATAAGAATAAGAAAAATCAAAATGCTTGGTATGGAAATGAGTCTTATTATGTGCAACCTGCTGCATATCATCCTATGTATCATGCACCTCAATTTCCAGGTTACTATGCACCTTACCCTGCTCATCCAATGCATGCATATCCTGCATATCATGCACCTTACCCTGCTTATGAACATTTTCCTTATCATACTGATCATCAACATGACTTATCTGATAACTATGATAAAAATGAAGCTGTTCATGCTCCTGTCAAAGCTCAGAAGCCTAAGAAGCCTAAGACATCAACATCTTGGGTTGTCAAAGGTGAAACTAATCCTTCAGGACCCTCTCAATAAGGGTACCTAAAACAATTTTATTTTGTTTTGTAGGTTAGGATTAGGAGTAGGAGTAAAGTAGAGAAGATTTGGTACTTGGACAGTGGATGTTCAAGACACATGTGTGGAAACATACATAAGCTGACTGATGCAGTTGCTGTGGATGGTCCAAAAGTTACTTTTGGGGACAGCAAAGAAGACAAGATTAAAGCTAAAGGAAGATTAATCAAAGGAAACATTGAGATATCTGACGTCTCATATGTCAAAGGCCTCAAATATAATCTGCTGAGCATAAGTCAATTCTGTGACAAAGGATATTCAGTCATCTTCTCAACAGATAAGTGCTTTGTTGAACAGATTGGTACAAAGAAGGTAATTTTATCTGGAAGACGACAAGGGAATGTCTACATAGTCGACTGGAATTCTGTTAATAAGAATTCAAATGTTTGTTTGGGGGCTTCTACACCAAGTGAAGTTAGTTGGCTATGGCACAAGAGAATAAATCACTTAAACTTCAAGACCATCAACAGATTAATCAAGAATGATTTGGTAGAAGGGATTCCAAAAACAGTCATGAGCAAAGACAAGCTCTGTGACGCCTGTCAGAAGGGTAAACAAATCAAGTCATCGTTCAAAAGCAAGAAGCATCAATCTTCTGGAAGAATATTGGAGCTGCTACATATGGACTTATTTGGACCCATTGATCCTGTCAGCAATGGTGGAAAGAAATACTGCCTAGCTGTTGTGGATGACTATTCAAGATATACTTGGGTGATATTCATGAAAAAGAAAAGTGAAACCAAGGAACATCTTGCTAATCTGATGGAACTGATCCAGAATGAGAAAAACATAAAGATATTGAAGATCATATCAGATAGAGGGACAGAGTTTACAAACTCTACTGTTGAAGAGTATTGTAATATCAAAGGAATACATCATGAGTATTCAGCTGCTAGAACCCCTCAACAAAATGGTGTTGCTGAAAGGAGAAACAGAACACTAAAGGAAGCTGTCAGAACTATGATAGCTGAAGCTAAGCTGCCACAAAGATTTTGGGCAGAAGCAACAAACACAGCATGTTTTACCCAAAACAGATGCATGATCAACAAGCACCAAAACAAGACTCCATATGAAGTTTGGAACAACAGGAAGCCAAACATTCATTACTTTAAGATATTTGGTTGTAAATGCTATGTTTTAAATAATGGTAAAAATCACCTTACTGCATTTGCAGAAAAGGCTGATGAAGCTGTTTTTGTAGGATACTCTACTGTTAGTAAAACTTATAGAGTTTTTAACAAAAGAACATTACTAATAGAAGAATCCATTCATGTAGTATTTGATGAGCCAAGTCAATCTTCTGAAAAGAATCAAAATATTAATCAAGATCTGTCTACTGATTTACAAAAAATGAAGGTTGGAAGGAATGAAGAATATGTTCCTATCATACTACATGATCTCAACCCAGCTGATAACTCAAATGCTGTTCAGAATCACAGTGCTGATTGTCTAACAGACGAGTTGCAAACAGCTGATAGACCAGAGACTGTTCAACAGACAAGAGAAGTTCAACAAACTACTACTGGATCTCCAACAGTAGTGTTGCAAGATCAAAACAAAGGACAACATTATGATTTGCAACCTGATCTTAGATGACTCAAGAATCACCCACCTGAACTGGTGATTGGCGATCCTTTGGATAAAGTGAAGACAAGGAGAGCTGCTGCAAGTAATGCAATGTTTGCCAGCTTCCTATCTCAAATTGAGCCCAAACAAATTGAAGAAGCTCTTAGTGACTCAAACTGGATTGAAGCTATGCAAGAGGAGCTAAATCAATTTGAAAGGGATAAAGTCTGGTACTTAGTTCCCAGACCAAGTCATCAAAGAGTCATTGGCACTAAGTGGGTATTCAGAAATAAGATGAATGAAGATGGTGAAGTCACCAGAAACAAAGCAAGACTAGTGTTGGGCACCTAAACTAAGTGTGCGGGTGACAGCAATTGTCCTGTGGCATCCAAACTGAGTGTGCGGATGGAAACCCAAACTGAGTGTGCGGGTGGAGCCACAATCGAATATCGTGGGCGCTTGCTTGAATGCACTATAAGGGAAGGGTATGCGCATTCCCTAACACCAATTGGTTTTGGGGCAACTGGTAGCGCCTGAGGTCCTACAAGTGGTATCAGAGCCAAGGTCACGTGTTCGATTCCCAGCAGGAGCAATTGCTGAGGGGGAGATTGTTGGGCACCTAAACTAAGTGTGCGGGTGACAGCAATTGTCCTGTGGCATCCAAACTGAGTGTGCGGATGGAAACCCAAACTGAGTGTGCGGGTGGAGCCACAATCGAATATCGTGGGCGCTTGCTTGAATGCACTATAAGGGAAGGGTATGCGCATTCCCTAACACCAATTGGTTTTGGGGCAACTGGTAGCGCCTGAGGTCCTACAACTAGTGGCCAAGGGTTATAGCCAAGAAGAAGGCATTAACTTTGATGAAACGTTTGCACCAGTAGCAAGACTAGAGGCAATCAGACTCTTTCTTGCCTATGCTGCTCACAAGAACTTCACTGTCTATCAGATGGATGTGAAGTCTGCCTTTCTCAATGGAGAATTGCAAGAAGAAGTTTATGTTGAACAACCTCCTGGATTTGAAGTTTATCAAGAAGGAGACAAAGTATATCGTCTGAAGAAAGCCCTATATGGACTGAAACAAGCTCCAAGAGCATGGTATGATACCTTATCTGATTTTCTTTTAATTAAAGGATTTCGCAAAGGTAAAGTTGACAAGACCTTGTACACTATTGAATGGGAAGAACATATTTTGCTTGTGCAAATTTACGTGGACGATATTATTACGTGGACATTATTGGGTCACTGTTATATCTAACAGCTAGCAGACCTGACATCATGTACTCTGTTGGGGTTTGTGCGAGATTTCAATCAAATCCTAAAGAATCTCATCTCTTAGCTGCCAAGAGAATATTGAAATATATTAAGGGCACTCAAGAATTGGGATTGTGGTACCCTAGAGAATCTGGATTTGAGCTTATTGGATATTCAGATTCTGACCTTGCTGGCTGCAAAATTGATAGAAAAAGCACAACAGGTGCCTGTCAATTTTTAGGCAGTTGTTTGATCTCATGGATGAGTAAGAAACAGACTTTAGTATCCATATCAACTGCTGAAGCTGAGTACATAGCTGCTGGAGCTTGCTGTGCACAAATATTATGGTTGAAACATCAACTAGAAGATTACAACATAAAAATCAGTGGAATTCCAATCTACTGTGACAATACAAGTGCAATCAGCCTTACTCAGAATACTACAAGCCATTCAAGGACTAAGCATATTGAGATCAAACATCATTTTATTAGAGATCATGTGGAGAAAGGAAATGTCATGATAGAATATGTGTTTACTGAAAATCAGATTGCTGACATCTTCACAAAACCTCTAAGTGAGTCAAGGTTTTCAACTCTAAGAGCTGAACTGGGTTTATTAAAATTAGATGCATAAGCTTAGGGGGAACTCATCAGAAGACTAGAGTTCAACAGCTTACCCATCTTACTTATCTTCAAGGATTAACTTTCAACAGACTAGTTAACTTATGAATTCTTAAACTCAGGGGGAACGTGTAAGACTAGCGGTACTTCTGAATTAAAGATGAAATATGTTAATGTCAGTTAGTTGAAGTTATGTTTTCAACAGAAGACTCAACTATCGAAGAATAAAGATTTATTATCTAGCTGGATTGACAAACAGCTGAGGAAGGTTATCAGCTATTGGCATTCTCTGATAACATCTATGTCATCAGGACAGTAGTCCATCAGATAAGTATTTACTTTACTCATCTGATCGCTTGCGTAAAAGCTTACTGTTTAAAACGTTTTATTCGAAAATACGCTTTTACAAGTGACAGGAGGGCGGTACAAATTCCCGCTCCTCATTTAATGCGATTTGAATTTGAAAGGTCGTAACTGACGCCGCACGATCAGCACTGACAAGAAACGGATCTAACGGTTGGCTGGTATCACGGAACTCAAGATACCCTAACTCTATAAATCCCAATCTGATCAGCCGTGCAGTTCTTTACGCACCCTAAATATTCAAAAGCACTTGTGAGAAATTTGAGCAATTTTTCTGCAAAACTCTTCCTTTTTCTCTAATTTTCAACAGATCGAAATGGCTGCTGAAGGTATGTTCCTAGTTTATGAATCCTACTACCAGTCGGGTACGGATTTGATGAAGGTATGCACAGTTAGTGAATTTCATGGAGTACAACGAAGGCATAATCTGGACTGACCAGGTTATGGAGTATTACAAGACGGCATCTGCTGATTACAACTCCTTGGAAATCAAGGCGACAGTTGGTGACAAATCTATTGTCATCACACCTGCTGTTCTTCACGAGATGTTTGGTCTCCCAAACAGAGAAAGACACGATGTTATTGTGCTAACCGAAGAAAAGCACCAACAATTCTGGGCGATCTGCGCCAAGGAATGAGAAATGTTGTCTGGCAACATTAGGAAGAAACAGCTGAAAGACGAATATCAGAGGATGGCTGATATGGTCTCTAAGCTGATAGAGAACTGTACCTTTTCTTTAGATGCTGTTACCATGAAGAGGTTCAGCATCATGGCTGCTATTTACTATGGAATGGAAGTCAACTGGTCCATCATAGTATGGTACATCTTCGCTGATTTTCTGGAAGTGAAGAAAGGAAAAGGCCCCTCCACAAATCACAGAATCACACTCAGTTACCTTCTGTCAAAACTGGGCTGTGTTATGTTGAATGGTAAAGAGATTCACAAGTCCAAGGCAATGTCCAAGTACTTGCCTGTTATGAAGAGAAAGGCTGATGAGCCTGAAGAGGATGATGAAGAAGAATCAAAGGAGGCTCCTGCCAAAAGGCAAAAGAGATTAGTCAAAACAGCCAGCTTAGCTGTTGAGACTAAGAAGAAGAAGGCTGCTGATGAGCCTAAAAAGAAGGAAACCAAGCAGATGGAGAAAGTGACTTCTGCTGATGAAGCCACTAAAATCATTGAAAATACAACTGCTGATGTAAGGACTGGATCCCCTGCATCACCATCAAGAACTCCATCAGCTGAAAAACCTGCTGAGAATGTCTCTCACAGGACAATAAGCCAAATAAGGGATACTGCTACTTCAAGACCTATTCAGGGTCTGTCAAAGAAGTCAGCTAGAAAGCAGATGACATTTTTAGAGAAGGACACTGAATTGGTAGATTTGGTGAGATCAAGTCCTAAGTCTGCTGAAAGACCCCTTGAAACTGTTGGAACATCTGTTGCTGACAAAGCTGATGCGCAACAGTTGACTCAAAGTGCACCAACAGTTGAGGTAGCTCAACCTCAAGAAGATCCAGATGTCCAAATCATCCATCCTATAGCTGTTGCTCCCATCTCTTCTGCTGGTCCAGCCCCTGCTCCAGCTGATAAAGGAAAAAGAAAAATAGTGCTTAAGAGAAAGAAGATCTCTAAAGCTGACAAGAGAGCAAGAGAGGAAGCTGAACAGAGGAAGCAAGATGAGCTGGAAGAGAAGAAGGCTCTTGAGCTAAGCAAAGCTCAGGCAGCAAAGGATGAGGCCAGGAGAAGAATGTCTGAAGAAGAGAGAAAAGCTGCTGAGGATGCTGAACTGGCCATGGTCATTGAAAAGAGCAAAACTGATGCCTATGGATCTGTCCATGGAGGTGGCATCAAAATTAAAGAGGCTGAAGGAAAAGAAGAACCCCCTAAATTGAAAATGCCTGCTGGGGAAGTAAAACCAAAGGAAAAGTTTGAGGTTAAGAAAGCCTTCAAGATCATATACAACAATAAAGAGCTTTTCCAGAAGTTTGAAAAGTCCTTAGCCTACTACAACCAGAAGTTAATGCTGAAGACCATGTTCACTCAAGAGAAGCCTAGATATATCAGATGGAGAGACAACAGGCTGAACAGGTCCATCATTGAACTTCAGAATCTGAAGGACTTAGCTGCTGAAGAGAAATGGGTGTTAAAGTGGCTAAAGACAGATTCTATCCAAAAAGCTTTGGATCCTCATTATGTTAGGGATGCTATGCATCACTATGCCAGGGAATTTGCCCTTGAGGAAGCCAAGCTGATTCAGAGTACCTTGCCTGAAAAGAGGAAGAAGACTGATGATGTTGAAGAAAGGGCTGTGAAGATTGCTGTTATCACTGCACTGAACAAGTGGGCAGAAAAGTCCAGATATCAACAAGGGCATTCAAGTGAACTCCCTCAACTGCCAAGTATTCAACATGTTATTTTTGGAAGGGAAATGAAAGATTTTAGTGAAGTGCCAGAGGGTAACTGTCACACCCCCGTCCCGGGTAGGTCCCGAGCACGGGAAAGTGACGTGCATGTCAAGCATATCATATCAAGTACATTGTCATTTTATCAACAAAACCATATCTCGTGACATATAATTCCTTTGTAAAATATATGTCTTAGCAAGTAATAAAGGGACGAATATTAAAATTCCGCCGAACTATTAGTTATACAAAGTAATCGGGTGATTTTACTACTTCAATATGGCATAACAAAATACATAACATGTACTATTAATCAAACCACCAATTGTGGCACCAACACAAGTATATAAATAAACCACAATATTGTAGCAACCATATAAACAAATCCCGTAGCAAATAAGTGTCATCTCCTCAACTGAAACGGTACAAACTATGTGGCTAATACTGTGTTACAACCAAGATAGTCATAATTACAAAATACAAGAGTGAGGCTATGAGCTACAAAATATACAACAAAAGAGACTCAAAGGATCTAAATGATCCGTACATGTACAAAAATGCCTCACCGCGATATACAACTACCTTACCAAACTATGTACAACAACCTACCCCAAGCTACTCGATGTTGATCCCCGGTCCTCACTCAGGCCTACCGCCGGTGGTACTGTGATCTAAGGAAAACAAAGTAAACGGGGTAAGTCGAAAGACTTAGTAAGTGATGTCGTGATTCATGCATGTGGGAGAGTTATACAATTATAACAATTGATCCAAAATAACATTTATAACTCCATATATCAAAAATCAAGTTATATACAAGTCATGTAACAAGCCATATATGTATGGGCACGTTGGAAAGCATATAACATGAAATTAGGATACGATATCGATGAAGCTTTACTCGATGCCTTGAATCATATCCATCTCATATCCATTTCGAATATATAGCCGTGTGTCGAAATAAACGATCACACAAAGAAGTCCAAGAATGTACCGGTATCAACATATCATGTAATCCATAAATGGATCGCAAAGGTTCCCTTTGCTAGCAAGGGTTCCAATGCCGTATGCTTGAATCGTGGCCAACGATCAAGGGTCGGTTAGGCTCCACAAAGAAACCATCACCTCGAGTATACACAAATAAAACCATGGTTTCCATATGATGCATCGATGAACAATATAACCAAATTCATCCATGGTAAAGTACATGGATGAATTCCATATGCCTAATTATATCAAAAATCGAAACTTCACCAAATGACAATATCTCATATGTACAAGTTATTGTTCTATATAGCAATAAGCCATCCAAGAACATCAAGAAATTAAACACTAATTTCCAGCAATGACAAGTTAATGTTCCAAGTACATATAACTATGATATGTGCACAATTTCATAAAACTAGTCAATTAAAACTAGTCCAACAATTTCACCATCGTTTTATATGTCAAGGAAGCTCAATTTCTCACCATAGACCCTACTAAATATTCCTAAAACACAACCATAATGTCCTTATAAAATCAGCCCATACCTATAATACATCTATGGGAAAACTCACAATTCTAGCCATAACTTCTACAAAGTACCAAGCTAGAACAATTTAGAACAAGTATATAACCACCCCATGAATTAATCTTAATTATCCATAAATATGGATGAATCTTAGAAGTTAACAACATCACTTACAAGAGAAAATAATCGGTGCAAATTGAAGAAGAAGATGCAAGGAGCAACTTTGGTCAAAGCCGACACCGTAACCGATTTTTCTTGATTTCTTAACAATTGTTTTGATGCTTTGAAACCCTCCAAGAAGACCTGAACGTTTTTGCTCTGTTTCTATCTGATTTGGAACTATGTTTGAAGATAATCTTATAGAGGATAAGTGAGGGGAAATGAGAAAGGACCATTTTGACCCTTCTAGATTGCCTAGCCTTTTCAATTCTGTCCAGGGCTCGTTTGTTATATTTTACTGAACCAAAAACACTCAAAACCTCTTCCATTAGCTAGATCATGAAAAATTAGGCAAGTTAGCCTTTTGAATCACCTGATTCCGAGGTCGTATGAATTAATTATGATTTTCTGAAGTTAGGGCTTCAAATTCGGTTCACAAAGCCCTGAAAACTTATAGATCAACACTTTGAGTTTAAAAACTCACATGAACATGTAAATGAAGTCATATAACACATAATTATGTCATAAACCAAATAAAATAATATTATCTAGCAATTAATAAATGCATAGCACGCAATGCCCAATAGAATATATGCACATTCACACACATACAACATGTCACGAAAACGGGTTATGACATCCTACCCTCCTTATAGGAATTTAGTCCTCTAAATTCATACCATGATCGTCGAACAAATGGGGGTAATTCAATCTCATGTCGGCTTCCGTTTCCCATGTAGCTTCCTCTATTCCATGATCTCTCCAAAGAACCTTCACGAGAGGAATGACCTTAGACCGCAGTACTCGTTCTTTCGTGTCAAGAATTCGAACTGGATGCTCAACATATGATACATCGGGCTGAACCTCAAGTAGCTCATAGTTCAAGACATGTGACGGATCAGATATATACTTCCGTAACATAGAAACATGGAAAACATCATGTACTCCGGTGATTGATGGTGGTACAGCCAACCGGTAAGCCAACGAGCCGACTCTCTCAAGTATCTCAAAAGGGCCTATGAATCTCGGAGTCAACTTACCTTTCTTCCCAAACCTCTTGATCCCACGGTTTGGCGATATCTTCAAAAATACAAAATTTCCTACCTGGAATTCAAGTTCTCGACGACGGTGATCAGCATAACTCTTATGACGACTCTGTGCTGTAAGAAGCCTCTGTCTAATCAATATCACCATCTCAACCGACTGCTGAACCAAATCAGTTCCATATACCTTGGCCTCTCCGACGTCCATCCAACATAATGGTGATCTACAAGGTCTCCCATACAAAGCCTCAAATGGAGCCATACCGATACTAGACTGGAAACTATTGTTATAGGCAAACTCTGCAAGTGCTAAATGCTTGTCCCAACTCCCTCGGAAGTCTTGGACATAAGCCCTCAACATATCCTCTAAAATTTGTATGGTGCGCTCGGACTGCCCATCGGTCTGGGGATGAAAAGATGTGCTGAAATCCAGTCGCGTCCCCATAGCATCCTGAACAGCGCGCCAAAAACGTGAAGTGAACCTCGGATCCCTATCTGATACAATGCTATTTGGAATCCCATGTAATCTCACAACCTCATTCACATACAAGGTAGCGTATTGAGTCGGTGTATAAGTCATACTGTAGGCAAGAAAATGGGCCGACTTGGTCAGTCGATCCACTATAACCCATACTGTATCATGTCCCCGACTCGTACGTGGTAAACCTATAACAAAATCCATCGTGATGTTGTCCCACTTCCACTCTGGAATACTCAATGGCTGAAGCAATCCCGGAGGTTTTCGATGATCTGCCTTCACCCGCTGACAAGTCAAACAGTGGGCAACAAACTCTGCCACATCCTTCTTCAATCCCTGCCACCAATAATGCTGTCTCAAGTCCCGATACATCTTGGTACTACCTGGGTGAATGGTGTACCGAGATCGGTGTGCCTCCTCCAATAGTTGCTGTCTCAACTCATCAACAGAAGGAACACATAGTCTACCACGAAACAGAAGAATACCATCCTCATGTACTCGGAAATCAGAATCCTGGCTATTCCCTAAGGTCTTAATAATCTCTTGAAATTTCATATCTTGTGCCTGTCCATCTCTAATATCCTGTAACACCTTGGGCTGAATCTGGATACTTGCACATATAAAGCCATGTCTGATAGTAGTGAAATCCCATCTGGCTGCACTCTCAACAAGTCTCCATTCTCGTGCCATGATGCTAGAAATGGTTGTCTTCCTACTCAAGGCATCAGCTACCACGTTCGCCTTCCCGGGATGATACAATATCGTGCAGTCATAATCCTTCAAGAACTCCATCCATCGACGTTGTCGCATGTTAAGCTCTTTTTGAGAAAACAAATATTTCAAACTTTTGTGGTCCGTGTAAATCTCGAACTTGGCCCCGTACAAATAATGTTTCCACTTGTGTAAAGCAAAAACAACCGCAGCCAATTCTAAGTCATGTGTAGGGTAGTTATGTTCATGTAGGTTAAGTTTTCTCGAGGCATATGCTATCACTCTGCCGTTCTGCATTAATACACAACCCAAACCCTCTTTTGAGGCATCACTATATATAACAAAGTTTTCTGATCCCTCGGGTAAAGACAAAACTGGAGCAGTAACTAATTTCTCCTTCAGAGTCTGGAAACTATGCTCGCAACGATCACTCCAAACAAAAGGAACACCTTTTCGGGTCAAACTAGATAACGGAGCAGCAATTCTAGAGAAACCTGGTACAAATCGTCGATAATAACCTGCCAAGCCCAGAAAACTTCTTACCTCTCTAATACTGCTCGGTTGTTTCCAATCCACTATCGCCTCAATCTTAGAAGGATCAACAGTCACTCCTGCACTAGATATCACATGGCCAAGAAAAGAAATGTGCTCCAACCAAAAAGCGCATTTGTTAAACTTGTCATACAACTTCCTGTCTCGCAAGGTGGATAATACAACCCTCAAATGCTGCTCGTGATCAGCCCTAGTCTTGGAATACACCAAAATATCATCAATGAACACCACAACAAAACTATCAAGGTAGGGTTTGAAAACCCGGTTCATCAAATCCATAAAAACAGCTGGAGCATTGGTTAGCCCAAATGGCATCACCATGAACTCGTAGTGCCCATATCTAGTCCTGAAAGCTGTCTTCTGAATGTCTGAGTCTCGAACCCTCAACTGGTGATACCCACTTCGAAGATCCAACTTTGAGAACACTTTAGCCCCCTGAAGCTGATCAAATAAATCTTCAATTAATGGTAACGGGTACTTGTTCTTCACTGTCACTCGGTTCAGCTGTCTGTAATCTATACACATACGCCATGACCCATCCTTCTTCTTTACAAACAATACTGTTGCACCCCACGGTGATACACTCGGTCTGATAAACCCCTTTTCCAACAGCTCTTGTAACTGTACTTTCAATTCCTGCATAATAGCTGGTGCTATCCTGTACGGTGGTATAGAAATCGGTGCAGTATCTGGTGTAACATCAATACAGAACTCTATCTCCCTCTCAGGAGGGAAAGCGAAATCCTCAGGGAATACATCAGGATAATCACACACAACAGGTACATCTTCTAGTGTAATCTCACCCCTATCAGTCTTAGACACAAATGCCAGAAACCCCTCGCAACCCCGATTAATCAACTTGGTAGCTCGTACCGCAGATAAAATATGCAAGGTAGGTTTCCCCTTGTCCCCAGTGACACGTAAAGTATCTAGGCCAGGCACATGCAATGACACATTCTTGTTAAAACAATCGACCTGGGCATGATAAGCACCAAGCCAATCCATACCAAGCAAGACATCGAACTCATGTATTGGTAACTCTATCAGATCCGCAGGCAAAGTATGACCCTCTACTATAACATCACACGCATAATATACCACCCTAGGCACAAACATCTCACCCAACGGGGTGGACACCTCTAGCACATATGGCAGATAAGAAGGTTGTGAATGCAAATGTTGTGCAAAATGTGATGCCACATATGAATGGGATGATCCTGGGTCTATAAGTACTCTAGAATGATAGTTCGAAACGATTAGTGTACCTGTAATGACCGATGTCGAATTTTTCGATTCTTGTTTTCCTAAGGAAAACACCTTTCCCTGAACCTTGGGACGCCCTACATTGTCCCTCTTCACTCCTGATACCTGACCTTTGTTCTTTGCCTTGGGACAATCTGGCAAAAAATGTCCCATCTCACCACAAGAAAAACACTGGCCAAGCTTACGACGACATGTATCCTCGGTGTGCCCGGTCCTACCACAATGTCTACACACTGAACCTGTGCTTGTACCAATCTGAGGTGGGTTTGGACTAATTGTGCTAGCTGCAACTGATTTAGATGGCTGTGAAAACTGACTCTGTCTACCAAAGTCCTTGCCCTTTCCCCTGTACCTGCCTCCTCTCCATGGCTTTTTCCCACTCTGGGAAAATGGTTGTTGTGTTGATGCTACGGAGGCTGTAGATGCTGCAGAAACTGATACGGATCCTGACTGAGTCCTCCTATCTCTCCTGCCCTGCTCCAATCTCAAGGCCCTGTCCACGACCTGATGGTAATTATCAAAATCTAGGGCTTCCAACCTGTCACGGTAGTCATCATTTAGACCTGTGATGAACCTGTCAATCTTCATATCTTCAGTCTCTATCAAATGCTTGTTAAAGGCGGCCAACTCGGTGAATCTTGCCTCATACTCTGACACAGTGTTATCCCCCTGTATCAGGTTCAAGAAATCTCTCTCCCGCTGTTTACGAACAATGGAAGGAACATATTTTGCTCGAAACTCTCGTCTGAACATATCCCATGTCGGTTGTTGATGCTTAGTAGCCCAAGTTTCCTCAACTAACCGCCACCATTTCCTGGCAGCCCCAGTAAACATGAATGCTGCAAAAACAACCCTCCAAGAATCCTCCAAGCCTAAGGCAACAAAAATATGAGTAATGCTCTCAAGCCACTCTTCTGCCTTATCCACATCTGGCTGGCCATCAAATCTCGGTGGGTTCAGTTTCATAAACTTTTCTAAAGCTTTTCCCTGCTTATCAGAAGAAGTATTAACAACAGGAGGAGATGATACAACCTCAATTGGGAGTCCCGCAGCTGGTACTGCCTGCTGAGTACGCTGCTGTAGTGGAGCTAACATGGTCATAATATACTCAAGCTTCTGATGTATCTCACTCATCTCCTGCTCTTTAGCCAAGGGAACATGATCAGAAGAAGCACTATGCTCAATTCCTGTAGGTTCCTTCCCCTGTTTGTGAGGTGGGTTACTCTCGGCACTCATCCTGAATCAGAATCGACACTCACGAACCCCAAAGTACCTACATGTAACACTATATGTTACTATAGAAACATGGTCAACACATACCTACAGCCAAGGAACCTATCCCGGCTTATAGCTAACGCGCTCTGATACCAACTGTCACACCCCCGTCCCGGGTAGGTCCCGAGCACGGGAAAGTGACGTGCATGTCAAGCATATCATATCAAGTACATTGTCATTTTATCAACAAAACCATATCTCGTGACATATAATTCCTTTGTAAAATATATGTCGAAGCAAGTAATAAAGGGACGAATATTAAAATTCCGCCGAACTATTAGTTATACAAAGTAATCGGGTGATTTTACTACTTCAATATGGCATAACAAAATACATAACCTGTACAATTAATCAAACCACCAATTGTGGCACCAACACAAGTATATAAATAAACCACAATATTGTAGCAACCATATAAACAAATCCTGTAGCAAATAAGTGTCATCTCCTCAACTGAAACGGTACAAACTATGTGGCTAATACTGTGTTACAACCAAGATAGTCATAAGTACAAAATACAAGAGTGAGGCTATGAGCTACAAAATATACAACAAAAGAGACTCAAAGGATCTAAATGATCCGTACATGTACAAAAATGCCTCACCGCGATATACAACTACCTTACCAAACTATGTACAACAACCTACCCCAAGCTACTCGATGTTGATCCCCGGTCCTCACTCAGGCCTACCGCCGGTGGTACTGTGATCTAAGGAAAACAATGTAAACGGGGTAAGTCGAAAGACTTAGTAAGTGATGTCGTGATTCATGCATGTGGGAGAGTTATACAATTATAACAATTGATCCAAAATAACATTTATAACTCCATATATCAAAAATCAAGTTATATACAAGTCATGTAACAAGCCATATATGTATGGGCACGTTGGAAAGCATATAACATGAAATTAGGATACGATATCGATGAAGCTTTACTCGATGCCTTGAATCATATCCATCTCATATCCATTTCGAATATATAGCCGTGTGTCGAAATAAACGATCACACAAAGAAGTCCAAGAATGTACCGGTATCAACATATCATGTAATCCATAAATGGATCGCAAAGGTTCCCTTTGCTAGCAAGGGTTCCAATGCCGTATGCCTTGAATCGTGGCCAACGATCAAGGGTCGGTTAGGCTCCACAAAGAAACCATCACCTCGAGTATACACAAATAAAACCATGGTTTCCATATGATGCATCGATGAACAATATAACCAAATTCATCCATGGTAAAGTACATGGATGAATTCCATATGCCTAATTATATAAAAAATCGAAACTTCACCAAATGACAATATCTCATATGTACAAGTTACTGTTCTATATAGCAATAAGCCATCCAAGAACATCAAGAAATTAAACACTAATTTCCATCAATGACAAGTTAATGTTCCAAGTACATATAACTATGATATGTGCACAATTTCATAAAACTAGTCAATTAAAACTAGTCCAACAATTTCACCATCGTTTTATATGTCAAGGAAGCTCAATTTCTCACCATAGATCCTACTAAATATTCCTAAAACACAACCATAATGTCCTTATAAAATCAGCCCATACCTATAATACATCTATGGGAAAACTCACAATTCTAGCCATAACTTCTACAAAGTACCAAGCTAGAACAATTTAGAACCAGTATATAACCACCCCATGAATTAATCTTAATTATCCATAAACATGGATGAATCTTAGAAGTTAACAACATCACTTACAAGAGAAAATAATCGGTGCAAATTGAAGAAGAAGATGCAAGGAGCAACTTTGGTCAAAGCCGACACCGTAACCGATTTTTCTTGATTTCTTAACAATTGTTTTGATGCTTTGAAACCCTCCAAGAAGACCTGAACGTTTTTGCTCTGTTTCTATCTGATTTGGAACTATGTTTGAAGATAATCTTATAGAGGATAAGTGAGGGGAAATGAGAAAGGACCATTTTGACCCTTCTAGATTGCCTAGCCTTTTCAATTCTGTCCAGGGCTCGTTTGTTATATTTTAATGAACCAAAAACACTCAAAACCTCTTCCATTAGCTAGATCATGAAAAATTAGGCAAGTTAGCCTTTTGAATCACCTGATTCCGAGGTCGTATGAATTAATTATGATTTTCTGAAGTTAGGGCTTCAAATTCGGTTCACAAAGCCCCGAAAACTTATAGATCAACACTTTGAGTTTAAAAACTCACATGAACATGTAAATGAAGTCATATAACACATAATTATGTCATAAACCAAATAAAATAATATTATCTAGCAATTAATAAATGCATAGCACGCAATGCCCAATAGAATATATGCACATTCACACACATGCAACATGTCACGAAAACGGGTTATGACAGTAACAACGCCTTTGTCAACCCTTGGATCATTGTGAGGCAAATTCGTCAGACAACATGCTTCAATGATGATGGCACCATAACTAATCTGGTGTATGATGATGTCACTGATGAACACAAGTCTGCTGACAAGCCTTAGCCATTAAGTGGAATGCTAAGGCTTCTGAAGATCATCAGGAGACAAAAATGGAAGACGTTCCTGTCCACCAGGACACTGAAGAAAAAGAAGCTGCTGCTTCTGCTTCATCAGGTGATGAACACTCATCACTGATGGAAGCTTTCCAGATGTTGATGGAAAATTCTATGAAAGAACTGGAAGAGAAGCATGGTAAGCAGCTGATGAAGGTCAAGGAGGAGCTGAAGGATGAACTTAGAGCAGAGTTGGTAGAATCCAACAGACTTCAGCTTGAAACTATTCAAGGATCAACATCAGAGTTCATCAAGAAAGAAATTGACAGTATTCCTATCCCTCAAGACAACTCATTGCAGTTAGTGCACAGTCTGAGAGACTTGAACAAAAACGTTGAAGATGTGAAGGGTGATGTAAATCATCTTCACACTGCATTGGAAAGAGCTGAGCACAACATAGCAGATTTAACTGCAAACTTCATCAAAATCAGTGATGAAGAGAAGACTCTAAATGTTGGTTTGTTGCAGGAGCTGAACAAAGCTGGGGATATTATCCATGAAGAGCTTTCAACCATGCAAATTAACATTGACTGCTGCAATGATAAAACTGACGCCATCAGCACTGATATTCTGAATCTTACAGCAAGCCATGATGTTACTAATCAAAATCTGAAGGCTTTATGTGCTGAATTGAAGGTTCCAACAGTTGCTCTCAACCCTGCTGCCAAACCTGCAAAAGTCATCAGATCTGATGATGACAAAAAGGGGGAAGATAAAGGGGAAGAAACAACTAAGGAAACTAATGATGCTGCTGTTGAAGATCTTGGAAAAGTTCAAGGCAAAGACAAGTCTGAAGAAGAGACCAAGGAAAAAGCCAAAACTGATGAAGTAATGGCTGAATCCAAAGACTCTGCTGCTGATCAATCAGAGCCTTTGACCAAGTACAAAAATACAGAATCAGTCAGGAAGGCCAGAGAAGCTTTGAAGGAACAAAAACTTAAAGAGAAAATGGAAGCTGCCAAAGCAAACATGGACCTGGATGATGAAGCTGATGAAGAAGAAGAAGATAACGAAGAGTCATCTTATGAGTATGAAGAAGTGCTTGAAGGATCAGATGAAGAAGCTGATAGTTAGAAATTATAAATCCATTGTAATCAGTTTACTTTATCTATTTCTTCAGACATCTCATCTGATGAACTTGCATTGTAATACTTTTCAATCATCAATAAAATGACAAGTTCAATCCAATATATTTTTTCTATCTCAGAAAATTTTGAGGATTACATTCTTTAGTTTAGGTATTCAACAGGTACTAAGCTGAAGTTTTGTCATCATCAAAAAGGGAGAAATTGTTGGATAAGGATGAAGATGAAGGCACTAAAGGAAGGTTGATAAGGGAGGTTTTGATGCTTTCCAAAACTTCATATTTGGCTAAGTATGGAGTAACTTAGCTGATAAACTTATCAAGGAATTTTGACTAAGTAAAGAAGACATCAGAAGAGTCAAAATTTCAAGGTCCAAGACTTCTGATCTGCTGAAGGAAAGATATCAGACTGATGAAGATCAGCCGACTCAAATAAGATTTGTTCAAGTTTGAGATCAGCCGAGTTCGCCATCAAACTTGCACTTCCGACAGCCAAGTAGAAAGGATCATAAAGTCATCCCAACGGTAATAAATGCCCCTTGGAGTAATAAATGCTGAAGTACAAGGTTATTAAAGACAAATGATTGAAGAAATGCTTCACAGCAGCTAGGTGCATTTAATGCTGCCTGCAGAATAGTACTGTTCACAGTACGGACAGACTGCAAAAGAGCCGTTCGCGGATTTTAAGGACCAGTACTCGAGGAATTTGAATCCTGTCTCTCTTCAACGGACACTTTTGAATCCTCAAGTATAAATAGCTGAAAGAGACGAAGAAAAAAAAAAGCAACACAATCTCTGAGAAATTTTCGAAGCAGAATTCTTTAAGTCTCAAGAACAGCTCACTCATCAGCTTAGTCATTTGTTGACAAAAGCAAAGTTGAAGAATTAAGTCAAATACATCTTCTGAGTGAATTTGTAAACTTTGAGTGTTGTGAGAAGTAGATATCCATCTTAGTGAGTGATATTACTTCGGAGAGTAGGAGTTTCTTTGTGATTTCCTACTGCGCACTTGTGGCCTTTTCATTTGTTGATTGGCGCAAGCAGAGTATACTGTAAACTTTGTGATTATAGTATAACCCAAGATCTTTGTGACTTGGACGAGTGGATTAAAGGATATTTACATCCATATAACCACTATAAAAATTTACTTGTGTTTTTACATTGCTTTTAAACTTGCATATTTTCTGATTGCATAAAAACACGTTAAGTTAACTGTTTGAAAAATACTTAAAAAGAGTTTATAAAACTGGGGAAACATT
Source organism: Penstemon barbatus (assembly GCA_003313485.2). Classification (NCBI taxonomy): domain Eukaryota; kingdom Viridiplantae; phylum Streptophyta; class Magnoliopsida; order Lamiales; family Plantaginaceae; genus Penstemon; species Penstemon barbatus. The sequence continues at coordinate 78,366,955 of CM064877.1, read as the reverse complement.
TTTCAAACTGCTAAGATTTCTTGTGAAAAACACTTTGAAAAATCCGCTGCAAGTACTCTAAGTATTAAAACTGATTTCGACAAAATCAGCTAAGTAACTATCAGACGAGTGGTCAACGAAGCTGTTCAAAGATTTGTTCGCGAACAAAATTGTAACTTACTACTCTGATCAGCTTAGTCTGCTCAGTTAGAGAAAAAGTTTTAAAGTTAAAATTTGGAAGAAAATTTTAAAGAGGTTTATTCACCACCCCCCCTCCCCCTCTAAACCTCTTCTGACCACTTGGGACCAACATTAATGATTTAAAATGTTTTCATCGATTTTACTTATGTTCCCCGATTCACTGATCTCACCCATTTTAAACGATATCATCCCTTTTTTTTACTAATTTCATCGATCTTATCCGGTTTTCATGAATTTCATCCAAAGTTATTCCAATGCATATATATTTATCAATTTCACAGACGTCTTTTTACTTGTTTCACTCGTTTTTCACCAATTTTATTAGTGTTCACCAATTTGACCCAAAAAAATTTATATCATTTTCGCATGTTTTAACTGACTTTTATTGATTTCAACCGCTTTCCATGAGAAGAGCTCCATGAAAATTTGAGTATCACCGACTGCACCAAAAATTTCATTGTTTTCACCGAAAATTTCATCTATTTCACTTGTATTTATCAAATCCACATGTTCTTCATGTCTTGATTATTCGCGGTTATGCATGCCTTGATACTTTTGGATATTGTTTATATTTGACTTCTTTAGCCAAACAAAAATTATGTACTTAGTTTATAAGTAAATTGTAAAAGTTGATGTAAGCGATAATTTTATATTTTAGGAGTTTATGAATTTATGTAGGAAATAAATATTATAATAAGACTTCATGTTTAATTATACCTCTTCATTTAGTTTTATATTGAAGTGTTCATATTGGAGTAGACTTCTTTTTCCTTTTTTTTTTTCTTATTTTAATTAATTCAGTAATTATCTTTTAAGTAGGGGTATATTAGTATTCACAAATAATTCAAGAAACTCTATTTTCTGAACTCGTACTTTTATTTGTAAATAGAATAGAATAATAATCGATCTTATAAATATATATATTTGCATGTGTCTAGGCACTGATCTTACAAATGAAATAAATACCTTTGGTTTGCGAGTGTGAAAACCAGTACAAGTATTATGATAATTAATTTTTTTATGAACGCACCTTTCATCAAATTAACGATGTGTAAGTTGAAAATTAAAGTAGAGGAAATATTGAGGATTATTGAAACTTAATGGAATATTATGTAATTTCACTTAACCTCAAGAGATATATTGCTAATATCCATTTTTGAAATATCAGTAAAGTTATTACAAAGTTTTAAAATTTTTCATTTTCTTTTGTTTTATAAGATATATTGGTTTAGTATTTTTTATGATAAATTAAGTTTGACTATACAATAACGTTATAACTTCACGCTGAAATTAACAAGTACAAAGTTCATATCTATAGTATATATATATATATATATATATATATATATATATATATATATATATATATATATATATATATATATATATATATATATATATTAAGGTGATAATAAAAACATCATGCTTTTACATTATTTGCATTTATATTTCAACATTAACCACTTCAGCATCGTCTTCTACTAGTATATACACATAGCTTGTTCCACATGTTCTCCATCCATCCAAAATATGCATCCCTCCATGACTTGATGAATATCAAAGCATTGCAAACAGCTGAAAATCCAACAACATATCCCAATGTCAAGAATATATAAAACCAATCTATTTCCCTTTTTTTTCCTCCATCCTCCTTGTAGTAGTAGAATCCTGGAGCATGAACTTTATCAGCATCCTTATCATTGCTGCAACCACTTGTCAGTGGACGGCCGCAAAGTTTATTTCCAATAAAGCTAGATGCATTAAGGATCCCAAGTTGGGTACTTTCTGGTATTCTGCCCGTTAAGTTGTTATATGACAAATCCATGTAACTTAAAGAGGTTAAAACCGAGATGCTTTTTGGAATTTCTCCCGAAAGGGAGTTCCTTGAAAGATCAAGAGATTCCAATTGCTTCATGTCTCCAATGCCATGTGGAATATGTCCCGTGAAGTGATTTTCCGACAGATTCAGTGATCTCAGTTCCGCAAGACTGGTGATCTTTTTAGGAATCTCTCCGGACAGATGGTTTCTTGAGAGATCAATGTTAGTAACCAAAGAAAGAATTGTGTCGTAATGCTGTTCAGTTCCTTTTGTGGCGACGGATGCACTCTCTATAAAGTTTCCTTCATATAGAAAAGAATAGTCAATTTCTCCATTAGCTACCATTACCCCAGTACCTACCATCCATCTCTTTGTAGCCATGGCAGTTAAATTGCTAATGCATCTTGGTATTTTCCCTGAAAATACATTGTCCGACAGATCTAAAATTTGAAGAAAACTAAGTTGGCAGATTCCGGTAGGAATTTCACCACTCAATTTGTTTGAGCGCAGAATAAGAATTCTCAACTTGGAAAGGCTTATCCCAATCAATGATGGTATACTTCCAACTAACTTATTATCAGAAAGGTCGATCTTCACTAATTCCGTGCAGTTTTGGATTGATGATGGTATTTGGCCAGATAAACTGTTGTTGTTCAGGTTCAAGGATTGCAGATTCGCTAGAAGGCCAATGGAATTTGGAATGCTACCTGACATATTGTTGCTTCCAATATTCAAGTATACTAACCGCTGCCTTTTCATCCAGCAATCGTCATCTGCAGGTATTTCTCCTGACAAAAAATTTCCCCCAACACGAAGAATTCTAAGTTCATAGGTTTCGTTTGTGGCAGTGTCACAAAGGGAGTGCGATAAACCTCCAGAGAAGGAATTGTTGGAGAGGTCAAAGTACTCCACTTCTTTTCCTAATCGTGGCAATGAACTGTTGAACTGGTTTGAACTCAAGTCTATGGATGTTGTACCAATTATTAAATCAGCGGGAATGTTGCCATGAAGTTGGTTGCAGGAGAGATTCAGATAGTCTGTCACCTCCCAAATCCAGCTAGGAACATGGAATGAGATTCCGGTGTTAGATAAGTCGAGATTGAAGATGTAGCCTTTTTGTGTCTCAAGCCATGTGGGAATTTGATTGAGGTCACCTCCTAAGTTCCATGATCCTAGTTCAAGTACATCAAGTTTGAAAGGTGGAATCCAATTTAGTTCTACTTCCAAGGTCAGATGGTTTCCAGAGGCAAATAGATAAGATAAATTTGTGAGATTGACAAAGTGACTTTCACCGACAATCCCTTCCAGCATGTTATTTTCTATATATAAAAATGTCAAATTATTAAGTTGTCCAAAACTATATGGAAGATTTCCAGTTAATTTGTTAAAACCTAGGCGTAAGTATGTCAAAGACGATAAGTTTCCTAGATTGATTGGGATTGGACCTGATAACGAATTTCCATGGATATTTAGGGATTGAAGGCTTTTGCAAGTGCAAATCCAATCTGGTATGGTAGAATTAAAGTTATTATATTGGAGATTAATATATTGAAGCTTTGCGGTGTTGCTAATAATAGGAATCGAGCCTTCAAAAAGATTATCGCTTAGATCAATATGTTGAAGCTTTGTGGTGTTGCTAATACTAGGAATCGAGCCTTCAAAAAGATTATCGCTTAGATCAAGGTAAGTAAGCTTGTTGAGATGGGATATCCATCTTGGAACAACTGGTCCAAGCTTATTCCCAGAAAGATCAAGAAAAGCAAGAGAAGTAAAATTAACTTCATCTAGAGGTGGTGCCAGTTGGAAATTATTAAGTTCAAGGCTACAATGTTGTAAATATAGGTCAACTAAAGAAGGGAGATTGTTTATCACCTGTAGCGAATTGGTTGCTCTGCTGAGGTTGACTTTATACATATTCAAGTGCTCCAAATGGGAAAGACCAGACAACCATTCAATGTTGCTGTCAAGACTATTGTCTCCAAGGCTTAAAGTGCGTAAACTCGTGAGATTTCCTAAAGTGTGAGGAATGAGACCATAAAATCCCGCTTCTGATAAATCAAGATACTCTAGGTTCGCAAATGATCCTATGAAGTTAGGGATTGACTCTATAAAGTTATTTCCACTCAAGTCGATATACCTCAGATGTTTTAGATTGAGCAAACAAGGATTTAATTTGCCTTCTAAATCACTCCATTGAAGGTGGAGTTGAAGAACATGGCCAGTCAGATTGTTGCAGACCACGCCTTCCCACGTGCAACAATTAGTTTGTGCCTTCCAAGAAGATAATATAATTGAATTATCACTTACTGATTTTTTGAAACTTAAAAGAGCTTCTTTTTCAATTTCTGGACAGACCGTGTAGTAGTTTTGAATATTACAATAGCATAATTGGATGCAGCAGGTGGATAGAGATATGGTGGAAATAATTAGAAAGAAAAATCTAATAGCTTCACTCATCTTAATTTGGAAAAAAGACTAGCTAAGAGTAGTAGGTTATGATCACTTATACATATATCTTTAATAGAATGGTGAGCAGGGTGTATATATATACCAACAATTTAGTTTTCATACTCGAATTAATGTTGATCTTGACATGGGTAGTTTCCTGCCAAATTGACTTAAATGTATTTATGTGGGACAACTCAAGTCAAGTCAAGTCAACTCAAGTCCCATTAGCTAGCAAACATTCCAAGTCAAGTCAAGTGGCGAGAAAATTTGGCAAAATTCCCATTTCCTACGTGCCTTCCTATTGACAACAGTGAAAAATATATAATCAAATTTTTTTTTTTTTTTTTTGAGGAACAATATATAATCAAATTATAATCTTAGAAATCTTCTTCCAATTTTGTCTCGACGTATGCTTTACGATTTTAATATAAAATCAAATCTTATCTTAATGATTCTAAAATTTCTTTGTAATTAATATTTTCTTTTTTAAAAGAAATTAACAACAATGTGTTTATTTTCAATTTATTCAAAACATATTCATCTCCAAAAATTAATACGACTAGAAAGTAATCAGCACATGCTCCCTCAATGTTTAATGGCGTTAGGTTTTTGCAGTGAAATTAGGCTTGTTAGTTTATAGATTAGGAGTGTCTAATCTATCTGATTTAGGTCGGTCCTCAATTTGATTAAAATTCATCGAGATTTGTTTAGATTTTTAGAGATTAAATGAATAGTAATTTATTTTAGAAACTTGTAGATTTTTTTTTTTTTTTTTTTAAGATTATGGAGATAAGAGAAACAGTAAGAAATTGCTATATGAGATGAATAGAGTAAGAGATTAGTTTATTTTATGTCAAATTCAAATCAAACTAAAAATTATATATATATTTTTTAGAGATAAAAAAAGTTCTTAGGATAATTATTACTTTTGAAAGTTGAGAAATAAACTTAAAATGAGATTAAACCTAATTAAACTAGTAACAAACGATCAATAATTATTGAGGAATAAATTATGTTTTTTTTCATTTTTTGGTGAAGACAAAAATGCCCTTATTCAAGTTGTAAAGTAATATTGATAAAATATTATTAGTTATGGATTTTCCTTAAATTTCTCATCAAAAAAATGGTAGGAAAATATTTAAAGAAAATTTGAAACTTCATTTCTTTAATAAAATATCATACGGAAAACAAAAATTACCTTCCCAAATTTCGATATTGAAGGAAAACAAAATTATATATTCAACACATCATAAGAGGTATAATTAGACGTGGAGTCATATTATAGTTATTTCCTCCATTAATATTGGTTGTCAATTCTTAAATTATTGTATTATTGTGTACCAATTTTATATCTTATTGTTAATGTCAATCTTAAATTATATCTTATTGATATTTCTTATTTATTTATTTGTTATTGTTTAATTTTTATTTTTATTATTATTATTATTATTATTATTATTATTAAGTGAGAGTGGAAAAATGAGAATTGGAATTAGATGACTTAGGCTATCTCCAATGATCAAAGGGAAGCTAGCTTCTCCCTGAAGGGATGGAGATGGCCATCTCCATTGATTCAAGGGGAGGTCCCTTTGAATCCAACCACCCATTGCTCAGAGGGGTGGTGCAAGCCAAAGTTGGCTTGCCTCATCCCTTGAATCTTGACGGCAATGATTTTTTGTTTTTATTTATTCTTAGTTAATATAATTCTTTCTTTTTTTTTTAAATAAAAAATTTCTTTAATTTATGATTAATTTTAATTTAAAAAATGTAATTTAAATTAGGAAACTTAAAGAAAATTTAATTTTAAAAAATTAAACATTAAAAGAACGTAACTTTAATTTATGAAATTTTACATTAATTATTTGTAAATTTAATAACATTGTAAGAAGCTTAAATATAATTTATTATTATTAAGTGACAGTGGAAAAAAAATGAGGATTGAAATTAAATGAAATTGATAAATTGAGTCATTGGAGATGACTATGAAAAAGAAAGGGGAAGATGTACTTGGAATCTGATAGGAAGCTGGACTGAGCTGAGGGGAAGTTGGACTTAGGCTGAGGGCATCACTGGAGATGCCTTATAAAAAGGAAATGAGAAGCTGGACTTGAAATCTGAGAGGAAGTTGTACTGAACTCAATCCAACTTCTCATTTCCTTTTTATAAGTCATCCCAAATGACTTAATCTATCAATTATTGAGGAATTACATCCATATATGTACATGACATATTTATCTAGTTTTATTTTTTGGACATTCTATAGTGAAGCATTATTATTTAATAGAGGGCAAAAGTCAATTAGTACAAAAGAAGTATTGGGCCTGTTTGTTTGGCGGTTCCCAAAAAAAAAAATTGTGTTTAGGAAATGCCAAACAAACATGTTGTCTATTTTCTGAAATAAATTTTTCATCTCTCAATTTTCTCAAACTACTCTCTCAAAACTCAAACAAACAACAATTTTCTTATCTCTAAACAAAACCTATACAAACTCTACTCTGATTTGACATAAAGTAACATATCTTTTACACAATTTATCTCACAACAAACATGATTTGACATAAAGTCTTACACATCTTACACCTACAACCTAACTCTTCCAAAAAAACCTACACCAACTTTATTTCTCAAACCACGCACTCAAAACTCAAACAAACAACATTATGCAAATCGAGATTAATTCACAAACCTCCACTACTCTCTCAAACTACTTTCCCAAACACCAACCAAACAAACAGCCCCAATTACGTTTACACTTTCTCTTATTCGTCAATACAATTGGTCTAGCTTATGAAGTATGTCATATTCTCATGGCCAGATGGATAACTACCGAAAATAAAAAGGCAGGTCGTGTTGTTGCAAATTAAAGTTGTGTCTTTAATTAATTGACAATATTTCAAGATGAATAATGAACTTAATTAATTAAACCAATTTTACTTACTATAAAATTAATTGTTTCCCCATGTTCGCGTATCAGAGAGACATCATGCTGGTGTTTTTATTTGCTAATAATTCCACTTCGTTTGTTGTCGTGGACATGCTGAGAAGAAATTATATAATTGGGCCTATTATTGGGCCAATTGCGGTTGTATTTGGAATTATGATGCACGCTACTCCTCTATTTGTTATTGTAAGTATTTAATTTAATTTTAAACCATTTCGATTAACGTTTTTACCTTCAATTTTATTTTATGTATTGAAAATTTTCATTATCAGATATATATATACAAGACAAAGAGTATTGGATGTTGGTCATTATATTTATATTGATTATCATCTTATGACATTATATATATTTTTTACATTCTTAAATTTTAACAATGAATGAATTTTCTTTTCCATGATCCTGCAGATTGCAAATGGAATTAAAATACTATTAGGAATAGTTGAACTCGGACTTCTTTGCAAGTTTCGCGAGAAACCTCAAATTTTTGGCATACAACTTGAAGATATGGAAATCGTCTAAGGTTAAAAAGTGGTATGTTTGGACTAATACTGATGATTAAATAATATTGTAAATGATTGATGGCATTAGCAATTTGTTATTAAAAAGAGAAAGAAAGAAAACATACTCCAACAATTGCTTTTTTAATTAAAAATTAAAGTCATTGTTCTAGTAAGAGATAAGTCCTTTTATAATATGGAGAACTTAAGTTTGAATTTTCTCTTACAAATATTCTCACGTAATGAATTTATGTCATGCACTCAAAAGACGTGCATGTTAGTTATGAGAATTTGTTGTATATTTTTTAATAAAAGTTCTGACGCAGAACGGAAGTGCAAATAGCCAGACCAACGTCAAAGCTATGAAAGTTTATTCTCAAGACAGAGAAAATAACTAAAGTTCATAAAAGTAAGAGTAAAAAGTTGTGTTCTGGTAGGCTTTGTAAGCCTTAAATAGTCTAACCCTAAAGGTAAGACTTAACCAAAATACTAAAAATATAAAAGGCAAATAAAAATAAATCTAAATATTTTGCAATATTTCCCCTTCATCAGTCCCTTCTTCTTCGAAAGAGCTCGACCCCGAGCCATAATCTGGATAGAGAGGTGTATCTTCGTGAAATTCATGGATGTCAGCCACATTAAAAGTCTTTGAAATCCCCATACTCTCTGGCAGGTCGATAACATATGCGTTATCATTTATCTTCCTCAGAATTTTGAAAGGCCCATACTTTTTCATCTTAAGCTTGTTGTATGTACCTGCTGGAAAACGCTCTTTCCTTAAGAATATCATCACTGAATCTCCAACATTAAAAACCTTGGAACGACGATGTTTATCAGCAGCTTCCTTATACTTGGCATTCTTCTTTTCCAAAGCTTGTCTAACCTCTTCATGAACATCTTGTATTTGCTCAGCTAGCTTCTCAGCCGCAATGTTCCCTCTTTTCGGCAAACTAATAAGATCAACAGTGTGACGCGGCGGAGTAATGTATACAATTGCAAACGGTGACTTGCCGGTAGAAGAATGAACTCCACTGTTATATGCAAATTCAGCTTGAGCCAATGCCACATCCCACTGTTTCGGTCTATCCCCACATATACATCGAATAAGGTTGCCCAGAGTTCGGTTTGTAACCTCCGTTTGCCCATCTGTTTGAGGGTGCGCGGTAGTACTGCGCTTCAGTGAAGTATCAAAAAGCTTCCATAAAGTCACCCAAAAATGGCTAAGGAACTTTGTATCTCGATCTGATGTAATAGATGTTGGTACTCCATGTAGACGTACTACTTCCCGAAAGAATAACTTTGCAATGTTGCTAGCATCAGAAGTTTTTCGACAAGGAATAAAATGAGCCATCTTTGAAAACCGATCAACCACAACAAAAACAGAATCAACTCCACGTTGGGTCCTAGGAAGACCCAACACAAAATCCATAGAAAGATCTTCCCAAACACCCTTCGGAACCGGCAGAGGGGTATAAAGGCCGGTATTTTGGGACTGCCCCTTCCCCACCTGACAAATGTAACATTTTCTGACAAAGTTGCCGACATCTTTCTTCAATTGAGGCCAATAGAATCTCTCATTCATAGTAGCAATTGTTTTGTCTCGTCCCAAATGTCCGCTCAATCCCCCGCTATGCAAGTCTCGAATCAGTTTCTCTCTTAACGACGCCCGTGGTACACACAAACAATTTCCTTTGAAAAGATAGCCATCATTTATGTGAAAGTCCAAAAGTGGTTGTCCATTAATACACTTACCCCACAATTCTCCAAAATCCTCATCTTCAGCATATAAGTCTTTCAAATATTCAAAGCCAACCACTTCGTGAGTTAGAGTAGTTAACAATGTAGCACGTCGGCTAAGTGCATCAGCCACTCGATTCGATGTTCCCGACTTGTGTTTGATCACGAACGGAAACTTCTGCAAGAAGTTGGACCATCGAATATGCATGTTATCTAGATTCTTTTGACTATTCAGAAATTTCAAGGCTTGGTGATCAGTGTATAAGATAAATTCACGCTGAATCAAATAATGTTCCCAATGCTTTAAAGCTCGAACTACAGCATAAAATTCCTGATCGTATGTACTCCACCGTTGGCGTGCTTCACTAAGTTTCTCACTAAAGAAAGCCACAGGTCGACCTTCTTGAGATAAAACCGCTCCAACCCCAACACCACTAGCATCACACTCGACCTGAAAGAGTTTATCAAAACTAGGTAAAGCTAGAACTGGAGCTGTACACAACCGTTCTTTAATGAGTGCAAAACTCTGCTCCGCCTCGATCCCCCACAAAAACTTTCCTTTCTTCATGCACTCAGTGATGGGTGCCATAAGAGTGCTGAAATTCCGAATAAATCGGCGATAAAATGTAGCTAGTCCGTGGAAGCTACGAACCTCACTAACATTCTTTGGAGCAGGCCAGTCTCGAATTGCCCGAATCTTTTCTTCATCCACATGAACACCGTCAGCACCAACCACAAACCCAAGGAACAAAAGTTTGTCAGTGAGAAACTCGCACTTCTTCAAGTTAATGTAGAGCTTATTTTGCTGCAAAACTGTAAGAACAGACTCTACGTGCCCCACATGTTCATCCTCAAACTTGCTATATATAAGTATGTCGTCGAAATAAACGACAACAAATTTACCAATAAAAGGACGCAAAACCTGATTCATCAAACGCATAAAGGTGCTGGGTGCGTTAGACAATCCAAACGGCATAACCAACCACTCAAACAAACCATCCTTCGTCTTAAAAGCAGTCTTCCATTCGTCCCCTGGCCTAATACGAATCTGATGGTACCCACTGCGCAAATCGATCTTCGAGAATACCCGTGAACCATGTAGCATGTCTAGCACATCATCCAACCTTGGAATTGGGAATCGGTATTTGATGGTGATCTTATTAATGGCCCTACTATCCACGCACATGCGCCAACTACCATCTTTCTTGGGTGCTAGAAGTGTAGGAACAGCACAAGGGCTCATGCTCTCTCGAATAAACCCCTTCTGTAACAACTCCTCTACTTTCTCTTGGAGTATCCCATTCTCTTTAGGACTCATCCTATAATGTGGTAGGTTAGGGAGATTAGCACCGGGAACTAAATCAATATGGTGCTGGATGTCCCTCATGGGAGGTAGCTCATCTGGTAGGTTATCAGAAATTAACTCCTTAAACTGACTAAACAATGCCTGCAATTTCTCCGGAATAACCGTGACTGACTCCTCCTCACTGTCAACTACTAAAGCACGAACAACCAAAGCATATAACACCTTCGCTGTTTTAGCTGTGATCTCAAAATCAGAAGAATGTTTAGCAACAGTAAGAAAAGCATCTGTTTTAGTTGGACCATTATCTTTGTTTGGTTTCTTCGGTGCCATAGCTATCTTATGACCACCCCAATTAAACAAATAAACATTGTCGCGCCCCTTATATGTAACATCAACATCAAATTGCCACGGCCTACCCAAAAGTATATGACTAGCATCCATATCCACAACATCACATGCAACATCAGACTTATAATGCTTACCAATGGAAATAGGGACACGACATACCTCAGTAACACGAACAGATGGCCCTTTTTTTATCCATCCAATTGAATAGGGCATCGGGTGCGGTTCCGTGGGCAGACCGAGATGCTTCACCACTTTAGCAGATACAAAATTCTCGCAACTACCACTATCAATGATTAGGTCACAAACCTTACGATTAATCGTGCATTCCGCTCGAAAGATGTTATTCCGCTGTCCTTGTTCTTATTTTGGTGCAAATAAAACTCGTTGAACCACCAAATTAAGCCTATCTGCATGTTCCTCCTCCGTCCATTCACACCCATCATAAGGGTCCTCACCTCCTACGAACCCCTCGTACTCAGGATCACCATGAACTTCCCCATTCTCTTCTTCCACCAAGTTGGCCATCTTACGCAGAGGACATTGATCTGAACGATGTCCTGGAGCATTACACCTGTAGCATTTTCCAGGGGTAGGTCTAGCATAAGGATTAGGATTTGAACCAGAAGGGCGAGGTGCGTTCCGGCTACTTTGACCTGGCTGGTACATATTAGTCTTCTCATGCAGAATATTGTTCCTTTCGGATATATTATTATTACGAACAGGATGAGCGTGAGGTTGTGCTAGTGTGCTTGTGGAAACAACCTCCTTGTTCTTATCTGTCACGGCAGTGTCAGTTGCCCTACGAAAGTAACCAATAGATTGTTTCTCCAATAATTCTGCTTTGAGGGCAAAGTTGTATGCTTCATCAACATTCCATAGAGTCTGCAACCCAATTTTAGTCCGGATAGATGGTTTAAGACCATTGGTATATCGTGCCACCTTCTGATGATCCGATTCATAAAGATTATTTCTGTCTGATAGCCTAGTAAATTCGGATGTGTAGTCAAAAACTGTTCGATTACCTTGCACGCAATTCTGATATAGCTGGAATAAATATTGCTCATAATCAGGAGGTAAAAATCGACCTAACATCAATTGTTTCATTTTTCTCCAAGTACGAATTGGTGCCTTACGCTGCCGCACTCTGGTATTCTGAATCTGATCCCACCAAACTGCAGCACCTCCTTTCAGTTTGAAAGCGATTAATTTCACCATTTTTGTTTCTGGCACCTCCATCATATTCAAGAACCTCTCCACCTCCGAGATCCAATCTAAAAAGTCCTCAACTTGTAGGTTGCCATTGAAAGTGGAAATATCAGAATTCATTCGATAATCTTGCAAAAGTTGACTGGGGCGTTGATGAACCCCAATTGGTTCCTCCAATCCCTCCTCTGAATCAGATTCATCGATATGGGCATGTTGTATTTGACGATGCCTCCCAAAATCTGGAACAATACGATCAACAGGACGCCCATGGGCTAACCCTGGTACGAGGTTCCTGTCGACAGCGGCCCCCCTACCGTTGATGGCGAGTGTGAGTTCTTGCATCGCTTCACGAAGATCGCGAACCTCCGCTCGAAGCGTCCCCATCTCCGTTTCTAGGGTTTCCATCCTACGACCAACGTCAATAGGGTTGTTGACTCCCTCTTGTCCCGTAGCCATCACAAGGCAAACCTGGCTCTGATACCACTTGACGCAGAACGGAAGTGCAAATAGCCAGACCAACGTCAAAGCTATGAAAGTTTATTCTCAAGACAGAGAAAATAACTAAAGTTCATAAAAGTAAGAGTAAAAAGTTGTGTTCTGGTAGGCTTTGTAAGCCTTAAATAGTCTAACCCTAAAGGTAAGACTTAACCAAAATACTAAAAATATAAAAGGCAAATAAAAATAAATCTAAATATTTTGCAATATTTCCCCTTCATCAAGTTCTAAAATTTACTGCACGTAAACAATGACATTTTTAACATTGTCGTGAATAAAAGTCGTTTTCTTTCTTCTACAAGTAATCTAATTAAATTGATCACAACGAAGTACTTTATGAATAACATGAGTATTATATATCTACCGTATGGTACGTGACAAAATTACAATTGAATAGAATAATAAATAATTTTAATTTATTTTGAAATTTCTAATTTAACATTTTCTAACTATTATCTAAAACTTCACGCCAACAATAATCATGAATTAGAAAAAAGGATATTTATAAATTATATGATTCGTTGTTGATTCCAGACTATTGAGTAAGTGTGGAATGCTGCAGTGGGATCGAACCAAAGTTGAAATTGTTGTTCTTTGTTTCCTTTTCCTTGTGAATAAACATTGGTGTGGACCGTGTATGGCTCACCGGTTGCGTTGCCAAGAAACTCGAAATCGATTTCATCGTGTCCAACTCCTTGAGATGATAATTGTTATGATATACAAATAAATCGTTAAATTTATTTAATAAAATAGAGAATTGAGTGCTAGTTAATCTAAGAGACTCGACTTACGAAGAATGTGGTAACGGTTCCAGCATAATTTCCAGTAACAAGTTTGAGTTGCATATCGAATCTTCTGAATAAATACTCATTCTTGAATTGAAATCATGAACCCGAATATTGATCCAAAGATAAGTCGAGGGCACGGCCCGCATCGAGTATCTTGGCTCGGCCGTCGCCCCAAGTAATCTCAGCGTCTGTGTTGAAATCAGCCCAAGTGGTAGTAGCCAGAGAAGACATCAGAATGGTAAGTAAAAGCATTGAGAAATTCAATAGGGTCACAGAATCAGAAAACATTCCCATTTTTTTCCCTTTTCTTGAAAGCTATGTATAACAGAGCAAATGTAGGAATATTATTAAAAGATTTTGTGATGTTTTGTGTGGATGAATGAGAATGAATTAAGACACCCTTATCTTATCTTATCTTATCTTATATATATATATATTTGAAGGGTGGGTGTTGACTTCAATTAGTGAGTTTTGACTAAATTCTAATTTTCTGGAGTTTTGATTTTTTTTAATCTTACAAAATTCTATTATTAGTAATCTCTTAAAATCAATTTCATCTCTTACAGTAATTCTACACAAACAGGAATGTCAAAACTAAATTATTGTGCTAAATAACTGATATTAATCCTAACATAACTAATTTATGCGTAACTTAAGGAGGAAATTACAAAATCCTCTCCAGAATCACTCTTCCAAAAAGAATCATAATTAATTAGGCTAGAACCGTGTTATAAAAAGGAAACAAATTAGGCTAAAAAAAAGTAGAGGTAAATTCATAATAAGAAACTTCCAGTTTTGCTTGTCCATCAGTTCATAATGTTTCTGTTTTTTTATCATAATTTTTACATATCAACTAAGCAAAACTAAAATATAATTTCAGTTTCAAATTTTAAAAATTCCAAAATACGGCCATTAATATGGAATAAGTTTAATACCTTGATTGATGCAATTAAAAAGTCAAACAAATAACTTAATTTATTATATTTAAATATTTCCATAAATTTAGCTATTAAATCATGGTACTCCTTACATAAAACCTCTTATATAAGAACTATGTATTCTCTTTTGCAAAAATTAGAGTATCGGTGTGAATAGTCCAATGTTAATTTTTATTCCTTCTTTTGGTTCTTTATATCAAACTAGAAATCCAACATTATATATTCTACATAAGATTATGAAGTTATTTCCAATTTTAGATGTGATGGTCTTCCTACATCAAGTACCAATTTGGTGTTTATAGGTTTATTTTTATTTGTTTTTTCTTTTGAAAAATTATTTTTACTTAATTTGATATGGTTTTGCTTAATATAATTACACTTAAATGTTTACTTTAATGTCCATAGATAATGTATATTTGTTATAATTGTTATATTTGTATGTGTATTGGGCGTCTATATACTTGATAAATTACAAACATTTTGTGGTTTTTTTTTTAATATTCTTACGTATATAAAATATTCTTATTTAGTCTTGCTTTTGTTGTTTTAATTATTCTATTTTTCTTCCAAACATCATATTTTATGTGTTCTTGAGTTATTAGGCCATCTCCAATCGTTGGGGCAAAACTGCCCCCTCCCCCTCCCCCTCTCCCCCTCCCACTCCATAATCATCTTCAACGGTTATGGACATAGAATAATAATAATAAAATAATAATAACAATAATAAAAATATAAAAAAGTAAAAATAATAAATAACAAAAATAATAATACAAAAATAATTATATAATAATAATAATAATAACAATACAAAAATTATTATTATAAAATAATATAATAATAAAAATACAAAAATATTAATAATAATACAAAAAAATTTATAATAATAAAAATAAAAAATTATAATAATAATAACAATAAATAATAAATAACAATAATAATAATAATAATAATGTGAAAGATAAAGATAATAATAATAGTAACAATAATAAGAATAAGAAAAATAATAATAATAATAATAATAATAATAATAATAATAATAATAATAATAATAATCATGTGATACCAAACTTGTGCAGTACTTCACAATATGATTGTGGAGGACGAACGTAATGAATACGATGATGTCGAGTCTGAAGATGATGATACAAATATTTTCACATCTCGTAGAGCCCGTGCTAATATTTATCCAGGACCAACGCGAAAGGTTAATCCAAGATGTGGCGAATTATCCATGGAGAATTATATGATGCGCCATCAAGCAACACGATCGGTAGTAGCCAATCGTAAACTTCGGGACGACTTAATTGCCCATTTGTGGGAAAGACACGGTCGATGATTTTTAGTATGTATTCTTATTTGTTTAAATATTTTAAGTGTTCTATTATGAAGTATAACTTTTTTTAATATGTAATTTTGTTAAATTAAATCGTACTTATATAAAAGATTATAAATAATATTAATAATAGTAATAGTAATAATAATATTAGTAATAGTAATAATAATAATAACAATAATAATAATAATAATAATAATAATTATTATTATTATTATGATAATAATAATTATTATTATTATAAAAAAATCGCAATCACTTATATATATCAAGTTATACTCGAGTTTTAATCATATTAAAGTTCATTTATTTGATAAAAAAATAATTTATAATTTGAATCATTTGTACATTTTATCCAAATTAAAAAACAAATTTGAAATATCTAATTAAAACTAATTCCTGTAAAGATTTAATTTTTTAAAATCTAAAATTTAATAATCCATACACAAAATTCATTAAAATAAAAACCACCAAATGTACAAAAAACAAAAAAAAAAATGTATCGTGTGAGCCGAGGGGTAAAGGAGGGGCAAACTTTTGCCCTTTCTTTCCCACTTTCACTCCCACTCTCCTCCCCCTCCCCACTCCCCCCCACCATTGAAGACCATAATTTTAGAAAAACCCAAAAATCCCCATCCCCCTCCCCCTTACCATTGAAGATGGCCGGAGGGCAAGTTTTTGCCCTTTGTATCTCATTCCCCCTCCCACTCTCCCTCCCCTCCCCACTTCCCCCCACTATTGAAGACCACAATTTTCCCCCCCTCAAAATCCCCCTCCCCCTCCCCCTCCCCCTAACGATTAGAGATGGCCTTACATCCCCATATAATTTAAAGATTTTTTTTTTGGAACACTTTCATTGCTTATCCTCTTTTTAGTAGATTCTATTATGTTTTCTCTTAGTACTAACTTTTTTTTTTTTTTATGATTAATATGTTTAGGCTTGAGAATTTAATTTGGCACGCCTAATTATATGAATGTTTTTAGTTATTTCTCATTATAAATTTTCTGTCATGTTAATTTTCATAATCAATAGAATTTGTGTTTATACCTTCTGAGCCTTCGGTGACTGGAGCTAAAACAATTTCAGTTATTTCTCATCATAAATTTTTTGTCAAATTAATTTTCACAAACAATAGAATTTGTCTTTATACCTTTTGAGCCTTCGGCGACTGGAGCTAAAACAATGCTAATGCAAGTGAACTTCGTGATAGGCCATAATTGAAGGAAAGTGACAAGGGTGATTCGAGCATGGTGATTTTAGCCATTGCGAGTGATTGTGTTTCTAGAGCAAGTTATGGGAGCATCATCAATGATATCAAGGAAACTAGATTGACTTTTGACTCTTTTACAACTCGGCATACCCGACTCAAAAGAAATAAAGGTAGCTCATGGAATATTAGATTTATCGTTTGATAATACGTTTGACTCAGTTATTTTACTTGATTTCATTCACAACATTGTAACTTTAGAAATAGCTTGATGAATGGAGATTACTTTTCCTCATAATTGTATTTGTATAAATTGAAATGTAAATACTAATTTGTATTTTTAGTCTTGAAATTAGATTAAGGTCCTATCATAATAATTTAGAATTACAAAATAATGATGAATGATATATAGTGTATGGTAGTTTTATTTATATTTTGTTGAAGTACTATTTTAGAATTATTTGAATTTTCTATATTATTGTATATATAGACTACGGACAAAGTTATAATAAAGTCAATGTTTATGGGATCACATGGTATCAACCAAGTGTATTATGTATAAATATTAAATTTCGACAATTAGATATACATATTAAACAATATCCATTACTTTTCTATTTGAGCATGGCTCGGTGAAATTTTTTGTACTTAGTTTATGATTACATAATTATTATTTGGTTGTTGGAGCGACTTCAATGGTCGTTAACTTTCATTCAATATTATAAATTGATAAGGATGAAAATGTAGAATTGTGTCTTTTGTTGTTTTGTATTGACTATTGAGTGTGAATTATTGACACTAAATTGACTTAAATAATAGAAGTCAATAAATTCTTTAGTAGGATCTCAAAAAATAAATATTCTTTAGTAATTACTATTCATTTGATTAATTTAATTCAATATAATTTAATTTCTTTTATATAAACCGTGCATAGCACGGGATACAAGCTAGTATATATATATATATATATAAGGGGCCAGCTGGAAAGGAAGGATGGGGCGAAGTATCCTTGTGAATTCGTGAGAAAATGAGCTGGATTTAATGGGTTAGCCGTTGGCAAATGCTGGTTTTACAATTTGAAGAGAGTAAAAAGTTTCTGCCTTTCACGCGTATATAGAATGTCTGTTATCATGGGAAATTCTTACCCACATCGGGTTTGGCCGAACCCAAAGCAACTGCAAAGCAAGTGTAATACACTTGCTTTGTGATTGGATATAACTCCCAGGAGAGTGACCAATCATAAAGCAAGTGCAATACACTTGATTGGTGGTTGGATGGGTTTGGCCAAACCAGGTTTGGACAAGAATTTTCCCTGTTGTCATTATATTTTATCCCCAAAATACAATGAGTTAATGGCATTTTACTTCATATAATATTCATAATATTCAGTTTACTCTGTGTGAATTGAAAAAGAATAATTTATCCTTCTTTGAAAGTTTTAAAGAAGTAATGTACCCACTTCAACTGAAGAGTGTAATTCACTAGGCAAAATTAAGAGTGGACATGAAAAATATTTTATAACATAACTATGTTTATCATAACACAGAGTATATATTATTATATTTATCATAACCTAGGGGGATAAAATATCATATTATCATATACAAGGGGTAAACTTCAACATATAAAAATATCAAGGGGACGGTGTGAATTTTTTATAAAATTATAAGAGGTAAAATACTCTTTTTTTCAAATCAAAGAGAGATAATTTAAAATTATGAATATCAAAAGGGATAGGGGTAAATTGTCATTAACTCAAATACAAGAGCTAAATGAAAAAGAGATCATATGTAATTTGTTTAATTGACAAAACACATGTTGTGTTCTCTTTTATTATCAAAATCCCATTTAAAATTTCTTTATAAGTTAATAAAGATGTTGTGTCAAGTTTTGAACTAAATAGGGGGATTATTGCTAATTTTTAAAGTTAATAGGAGTTATTGTCAAATTTTAAAGTTAATAAAAAAATTTGTTGACAATTTTTAGGTGAATATGAATGTTCTTGCATTATGAAGGATAATTGTCAATTTTCCTGCAAAATATGTACTTCAGCTTAAAAGAAATTGTCTTTCTAATAACAAAAATAACATATGATTTTTTTGTCAGTTATGCAAAGCATAGGAGATAGCCTAGCTGAACCTAGGACTGCCAATCGGGCCCTATGAGTCGAGCTTTAAGTAGCTCGAACTCAAATAATGTCGAGCTTTATAGTTATAGGCTCAAACTCGGCTCATAAATTTTCTATTTTCTCTGGCTCAAATTCGGCCCATGTAATTTTTCGGATTTCGGGTCTATATCGGGCTTATATCAGGTTTGTTAATATAGGCACAAATAGCTTGAGGTATACAATATTTAGATTACCGAAACACATATGAATAGACTACTATTACTTAAGACACGAGTATATATTATTAAATAATATATTAACTGAAAGATCGAGTTATTTGCCCACATTTTTTAAGATATGTTTGATCTATATGAACGTGCAGTAGAGTTTTAGAGTCTCAATACTCCAATTTATTGAACCGTATTTTTTATCTTTGATTTAATTTTTTTTTTTATTTTGGTCATCAGTAAGAAATTGATATACCAATATATACGTGAGTTTACATTATAACTTTTTGTAAGTTTACTTAATAAAAATAATAATTAGTAACTATAACTACAATACAAATAATCAATCGTAATATTTAAAACAATCATATGTTCGGACTTTATTTGGACTGAGCCGTGTTAGGCTCAAGCTCAACTCATAAATTGATCGGGTTTAATATAATGGCTCAAACTCGACCCGACTCACAAATATTCGAGTTCGAGCCAATTTTAATCGGGTTGAGCCATCGGACTTCGAATAGGCCCACATCAATTGACAGTCCCTGTGTTAATAATCACAATTCAATCATGGATGAACTTGGTATTATATTTGAGTTTGATGATTCTTGAATGAACACCGGAGTTTGAATTGATCACCGGAGAAGATAGGGAAGAATTCTAATGTGAATTTGAGAGAAATTTGAACTGAAGATTATTATTCATTCAAGATGTATAACAGTATACAAAGCCCCTTTATTTATAACAACAGATAGGGGTAAAACCGCAAAAACAGGAAATAAAAATAACTAACTAGAAAACGTAAACTATAAAACACGCCTTTATACAAATTAGAAATCCCTAATTCCTAATTTCAGCCGTCTTCTTTCAATTGTTCAATAATCTCTTTCATCTTTCAAATTTCAGCCGTCTTCTTCAATTGCTTGATCAACTTGCTGGATTTTGCTTGCTTCATCTTTAAGGCCGCCATTAGAGCTTGAGGTAAGCTCACTGCTTTGATTGTTAACCCCTTGTAATACCCCCCGCAAGATGGAGTGTAAAGTGTGCTGACACCCATCTTGGAGAGGATAAATTTAAACTGTGGTCGAGGCAATGGTTTAGTTAAAATATCTGGAATTTGCAGATTGGAAGAGATTGGGAGAACCTTCAAGTCTTTCTGCTCAATGTGCTCACGAATGAAATGAAGCTCAATTTCAATATGTTTGGATCTCTCATGGAAGGTTGGATTCTGAGCAAGATAGATATCAGACTGGTTGTCACAGAACACAACTGGAGGGATGGAGTGCAAAACATGTAAGTCCTTTAGCAACTGATTTATCCATATTATTTCACTAGTTATTGCACCTAAGGCCCTGTATTCTGCTTCGGCAGACAATTTTGAAACTGTGTTTTGGCGTTTGGCCTTCCATGATATCAATGATTCTCCAAGATAAATGCAAAAACCTGTCGTAGAGCGTCTAGTGTCTATACAGGAGCCCCAATCAGAGTCACAGACCCCTGTCAAGGACAAAGAAGAATTGTGAGAGTAATAAAGTCCTTGACCAGGAGACCCTTTTAAGTACCTTAACAAATGATGAGTAGCTGTAAGATGTTTATATGTAGGTTTAGCCAAAAATTGACTTAACTTATGAACAGCATAACTAATGTCTGGCCTAGTTAAAGTCAAGTATATAAGTCTACCTACCAACCTCCTAAAAGGAGATGGATCAGGGAGAAAATCACCATCATTATGTTTTAAAGGCAGTTTAGGATCCATAGGTAAATGGACTGGTTTTGAACCCAAGTAACCAGTATCCTTTAAAATTTGCAAAGTATACTGTCTCTGGGTGATTACAAGACCAAGTTTAGAGTAAGCCAATTCAATACCCAGAAAATACTTTAATCTACCTAAATCCCTGAGTTTAAAAAAAGTTCCAAGTTGTTGTTTAACAGTAGTAATAAGATTAGGATTAGGACCAGCAAGTATGATATCATCTACATAAACTAAAACAGCAATAAAATTGAAATCCTTACCAGAGGTGAACAGGGAATAATCTGACCTGGATTGATTGAATCCTAGTTGTTGTAGGACAGCTTTGAGCTTGACATTCCATTGCCTGCTGGCTTGTTTGAGTCCATAGATGGACTTATTCAGCTTACAAACCAAATTAGGAGAGGAACTAGTAGAGGAGATAGTGGAATTATATCCTTTTGGAAGTTTCATATAGACTTCCTCCTCTAAATCCCTATTTAAAAATGCATTTGTAATATCTAATTGCTGTAAATCCCAATGTTTAGAAATAGAAAGAGCTAGAAGTAATCTTACTGTCACAAGCTTGGCAACAGGAGAGAATGTATCTAGATAGTCAACCCCCTCTTGCTGTGTAAAGCCCTGAGCCACCAGCCTGGCTTTATATCTTTCCACTGAACCATCAGCTTTCCTTTTGATCTTAAATACCCATTTGCAACCAATGGGATTTTTGTGAGGTGGAAGGGGTAAAACAGACCAGGTATTGGTGGTTTCTAGTGCCTTAAGTTCTTCCTGAATGGCAAGAACCCATTCAGGATGCTTGATAGCTTGAGCATATGTATTAGGTTCAGATGTTTGAGAGATGTTGGAGATGAAGGTTTGATGAGGAGTTGAGGTTTTAGAGTAGTCAAGAACATTGGAAATAGGATATCTAGCACTAGGTGCAGAGACAGAACTACATAAATAATCTTGTAAGTAAGAAGATTGTTTGGTAATTCTTGTGGATTTTCTGGAAGGAATAGGTGGGTCAGTGGGTGGTTGAGGTGAAAGTGTGGCAGGTGGTTGGATTTCAGAGATAGGAATAGGTATTGGAGATGGAGGAACATCAAAGTAAAACTCATTATTGGGAGAAATAGGAGTGTTAGAATCAGATTCACCCAAAAATGAATTCAAAATAAGAGGATCATGAAAAGGAAAAATGTTTTCATGAAAAATTACATTCCTTGAGTGGAAAATAGAATGAGTAGTAAGATCTAACAATTTATAACCTTTGATTCCAGGAGTATAACCCAAGAACAAACATTTGGAAGCTCTTGGATCAAACTTTGTCCTTTTTTCTTTTAAAGTACTTGCATAAGATAAACATCCAAAAACTCTAAGAAAATTGTAATCAAAATCATGACCATAAATTCTGAAAAAAGGAGTCTGATTATTTAAAAGAGGGGAGGGAATTCTATTAATAAGAAACACAGAAGTAAGTATGCATTCAGTCCAATAAATAATGGGTAGTTTAGATTGAAAAAGTAATGATTTTGCCACATTTAATATATGTTGGTGCTTACGTTCTACAATTGAGTTCTGTTGAGGTGTCTCAACACATGAAAAATGGTGGATAATACCCAATTTATCAAATAGATCAACAAATTTTAGTTCGGGAGCATTATCACTTCTAAATATCTTGAAAGAACAATTAAATTGATTTTTGATCAAATTGAGAAATTTAGGAATAATAGAAATAACATCAGATTTCTGCTTTAGTACGTATATCCAAGTGAATCTGCTAAAATCATCAACTAGAGTAAGAAAATACTTGAATCCATTATAAGAGGTGACCTTATAAGGTCCCCAAATGTCACAATGTAGAGTATGAAAAACATAGGGAGAAATAGCATTCCTTGAAGGGAATGGTAAACATTTCTGTTTTGCTAGAGGACATACATCACAAGGGATGGGGGTGTTGGCCTTGCTGACAGATGGAAAATGTAACAATTTTTGTAAACTAAACAACCTATCTACTGAGGGGTGACCCAACCTAAGGTGCCAAATGTCACTAGAAACAGAAGTACATTTATTTGTAGGATAAGTCCTAGGAGAAGCATGCTGCAAAACATATAATCCATCAATGAGGTCACCCCTGCCAATCATCTTCATATTGCTCAAGTCCTGAATGAAGAAATGATCATGCAAAAATTTAATGCTCATGTTGTTATGTTGAAGTAATGCACTTACAGAAAGCAAATTAAACTGAAATTTAGGAACATAAAGCACATTATGCAAGGTGATTAGGGGGTGAACAGGGACTGAACCATGAAAAGATACAGGGATATAAGTTAAGTTAGGTAAAGTAATGCTGGTGTTAGAAATGTGTGAGAGAGAAGAGAACATACTTAAATCATTGCAAATATGATTTGAAGCACCAGAGTCTATAATCCATGTATTAGTGTAAGAAGAAGTGTGTGCACAGAGGTGGGAAGAACATATACCTGTATGTGCATTGATAAAAGAATTTGGAGACTGAATCTGTTGTTCTTGTGCAGGTGAAGAAGAGGAACTCTGGATCCTGGCTGTCAACAGATTGGATAGTTGAATGCACTGCTCAGGTGACAAGGTATGCATAAAATTTTGTAAGTCTGATTGTTGTGGAGAATCAGTTGTCTGTGTACTGGAAATTTGATTAGCCTTGATTCCTTGATTCTGTTGTTGTTGTCTGGTATTGTTGTTGTTTCTGTATCCTGGGGGAAACCCATGAATCTTGAAACAAGTCTCTACTGTGTGACCTGTTCTCTGACAATGAGTACAATAAGGTCTGTTTTGACCTCTAAATTGGTTGTTATGGGTGTTGGGGTTAGGATTGTTATATGAGGAACGGTTGTTGGATGAGGAGAATTGTTTTTGGTTATTGTTGTTCTGAAAAGAAGTGTTAGGAGGCTTGTACTGGTTAATTGATGGGGAGGATCTGGAGGAGAAGGCCATGGAGGAAGTGGAATCCATGGACTTATTGGAGTGTTGAAGAAACTGCTGCTTTTCTTCCTGTGTAAGGAGAGAATAAGCTCTATGGACATCCGGTAATGGTTCCATCAGAAGCAATTGGCTTCTGATGTGAGAGAAAGAATCTTGAAGTCCATTGAGAAAAATTAAGAGGTATTCATTTTCAAAATAGGCCTCTAGTTTGCCACATTCACATTTAGGCCTGAAATTTGTGAGTTCATCATAAAGAACCTTAAGCTTGGAAAAATAAGTAGTAATGTTCATAGTTTCTTGATGGAGGTTGATCATATCCCTCCTTAATTCAAACATCCTAGGGCCATTGGATTGCTGGAATCTGTGGCGAAGTTCTTCCCAAATTTGAATTGCAGAATTATGATAAATGATGGTGGAAGAAATCTGTTTAGTGAATGAGTTCAAGATCCAGGTAACAACAATAGTGTTGTTCCTGTCCCAATAGTTTTCCATGATAGGATCATCAGTAGGTTGTGGTATAGAACCGTCAATGAAGCCCAATTTATTTTTGACTTTGAGAGCAAGGAGCATGGATCTTTCCCAAGTCTGATAATTGTCTGATGCTAATTTTTCAGAGACAAGGATAAGGCCTGGGCCATCAGCAGGGTGTAAATAAAACGGACTTGAGGGATCTTCAATAGGAGGTCTTGAGCGAGAGTGGGGTGGGGTTGGGGGATTGTTATCAGAAGGAGGGGATGTAGACATAGTAGGGATGAATGGAAGGAAATCTGGATGAAAGGGAATTCAAGAACAGTAGAGAACAAAAATCAAGAACGGGTAAAGAACCTGTGATTTGTTGAAAGAAACAGCAACTGGGATAAAGGAATCCCTAATTCAGGATCAAGATCGGATGTAAATCACCAAATTTTGAACGAGAGAAAAATCTGATAAATCTGAATTGAAGAACAGAAGCGGAAGCCCTTTGAATCTCAATAATCTGCTGATACCATGTTAATAATCACAATTCAATCATGGATGAACTTGGTATTATATTTGAGTTTGATGATTCTTGAATGAACACCGGAGTTTGAATTGATCACCGGAGAAGATAGGGAAGAATTCTAATGTGAATTTGAGAGAAATTTGAACTGAAGATTATTATTCATTCAAGATGTATAACAGTATACAAAGCCCCTTTATTTATAACAACAGACAGGGGTAAAACCGTAAAAATAGGAAATAAAAATAACTAACTAGAAAACGTAAACTATAAAACACGCCTCTATACAAATTAGAAATCCCTAATTCCTAATTTCAGCCGTCTTCTTTCAATTGTTCAATAATCTCTTTCATCTTTCAAATTTCAGCCGTCTTCTTCAATTGCTTGATCAACTTGCTGGATTTTGCTTGCTTCATCTTTAAGGCCGCCATTAGAGCTTGAGGTAAGCTCACTGCTTTGATTGTTAACCCCTTGTAATACCCTGAACCTGCGTTCATATGAAATCCGACATTAATAATTCCCATAAACATGAATCCAAATATTCATCATTTCCATGACCATGGGTAACACAGAAATGTTTCAAATTTTGGATCTACATAAACAAAAATAAGTTGTAGTTTCAAATAAATATTAGTTTTCTCGTATACTAAAAAGGTAAATACCAGCCCAATGAATTTTTTTAATGGATTAATACATAAAAAAAAACGTTATTTAAAATTACTATTGGGACTCATACGCTAGTCCAAATTCCCATTATCTACTGTTGCTATTTGGATTAAAAATGCATGCTCAAGTAATTCGTCGTGATTTTTTTTATGAGTAAATAGCAAATCGACTCCATGTATTCTTCTAAATAGACAGTTTAATTCTATGTGATAAATAAAAGGGCAATATATTTTCCTGTATTTTTAAAAAAGAAGCACACTGCCTCTCTCTTTATTTATATATATTTAAAAGGGGGGTAAAATGCCGATTATGCAATATCACAGCGAGTTAAAGTTATCATTTACGCATATCACTGAGAGGTAAATTGCATATTTACATATATCACAGGGGGAAAATGAGATGA
The DNA here is from genome assembly GCA_003313485.2 of Penstemon barbatus. NCBI lineage: Eukaryota > Viridiplantae > Streptophyta > Magnoliopsida > Lamiales > Plantaginaceae > Penstemon > Penstemon barbatus. The sequence continues at coordinate 78,340,639 of CM064877.1, read as the reverse complement.
TTATGTTGTTAAGAGTAAGATTGAATTGGTCATATTATAAATGAAAATGAATTCTCAGTCGCATTATAGAATTTGTGAGCAACATCACAACTACCAAAGAGTTAAACTGCTTATTATTTCATTTCACATTGAGGTAAATTGCTCATTATTTCATTTTACGAGAACATAAATTACATATTTTCGTATCAAATGGAGGTAAATTATCTATTAAACATAGTAATGTGAATTAATTTGCCAAAAACCCTTAATTTTGTATAAAAGCGTTGTTGTTAACTCAATTAGATTAGATATATTTACACTCTAGTCTAACCACCCCCCACATCGTTTAGCAGAATCAAGAAGCTTCATTGCACGAGGGTAGTGGAACTGTGGAACTTACACCCATTCCATATCATATAATAATAATAATAATAATAATAATAATAATAATAATAATAATAATAATAATATAGGTTCAATCAGGCAGTTATTTTATTTCTACCCAACGCGTAAAGCCACTAACTCCAATTTTTAAAACCAGCCTTTTGCCACCGGCTAAACCATTAAATCCAGCTCACAATATAATTAATTCCTCTCAAATTCTCACATGGATTCTTCACCCTTCTTTCCCTTTCAGCAACTACAACTACAACTACAACTATAATAATAATACTTCTTAAAAAAAGTAAGCTTAACAGCTGGCTTCTTAAAACATGTATATATAGATGGCTTAATTCAATTTCATTCATCAACAAATTACACAATCTTTTTCTCCTCACATTTGCTCTGTTATACATAGCTTTCAAGATATAAAACAAAAAAAAAAAATGGCAACATTTTCCGATTTAAGGACTCTATTGAATTTATCTATGCTTCTACTTTCCATTATGGTAGCTTCTTTGGCTACAACATCTGCTGATTTCTACAGAGATGCCGAGATTAACTGGGGTGATGGTCGTGGCAAGATAATCGAAGGAGGTCGGGCCCTGACCTTATCTCTTGACCAATATTCGGGTTCTGGATTTCAATCAAAGAACGAATATTTATTCGGAAGATTCGATATGCAACTCAAGCTTGTCCCTGGAAATTCAGCTGGAACCGTAACCACATTCTTCGTAAGCCTAGACTTTTAGTTTTGTTACATAGTTAACTAGCACTCAATTTATCTTTTTTGAAATTGAACGATTTATATGTGTAACAAAAAAACAGTTATCGTCGCAAGGAGCTGGACACGATGAGATCGATTTTGAATTTCTTGGGAATGCGACTGGTGAGCCGTACACGGTCCACACCAATGTTTATGCCCAAGGAAAAGGAAACAAAGAACAACAGTTTCAACTTTGGTTTGATCCAACTGCAACATTCCACACGTACTCAATTGTCTGGAATCAACAACGAATCATGTAATTAATTTATAGATATATACTCCCTCTATCTCTATCCTTTATTCTGTTTTAATTTATTCTGGCATAAAGTTTTAGATAAGAGTTCAAAAAGTTAAACGAGAAAGAACTAAATAAATTTCAAAATTCGAAATTGTTTCAGATTCATGGTGGACAACATTCCAATCAGAGTATTCAACAATCACGAATCAATTGGGATTCCATTCCCTAAGAACCAACCAATGAGAGTGTACTGCAGTCTCTGGAACGCAGATGATTGGGCAACACAAGGCGGGCGGGTCAAGACCGATTGGACCAAAGCCCCATTTGTCGCCTCGTACAGGAATTTCAACATTAATGGATGTGTATCCGGGTCAACTTGCGGGTCTCAATCGACGGATTCTTTCAATACACAAGCATGGCAAACTCAAGGACTTGATGCAAATGCAAGAAACAGGTTGAGATGGGTTCAACAAAAACATATGGTCTACAATTACTGCAATGATAGGCCCAGGTTCCCCCAAGGATTCTCAGATGAATGCAAGCGGTCCAGATTTTGATTATGGGATTTTATTTTAGATTAAAATTCTTTATTAATTCATTCTTTGATTCAATTTGTATCATGTGACCGAAATAAAGTTAAAAGGAAATTTAATGAATAATATTTTATTCGAGAGAATTGCATTTTTGGTACAGAGTTATAGGTTAATTCGCACTTTTGGAACTGAGATTTATGGGTTCAACACATTTGGTACAGAGCTTTAACAAATTGTGACACATTTGGTACAGCCGTTAAAAATCGCCGTTAAGTGATGACGTGGCAATTAAGTATAATTGCAAAGTTGATGCCATTACTTATGTTGACTGATAATTTTACCCTATATATTTTAGGATACCAAAAAAATCCCACATCTCCAAATTTAGTGACAATTTTAGTCTACATTGTTGCCAAATTTCAAAATTGACTCGAATAAGACCACGTGCGGACCAATTTGAATATTTTACTTATTTTATTTAAATAACTAATTTGAATTTTAAATAATATTAATAAATTAAATAATAATTTAACATAAATATCGAAAATATATTCTTTTTATATAAGATTTATATAATTGTATTAATATATTTAATATTTATTAAAATAATAAATTATATAACTTAAAACGATTTAATATTTATTGAATAATTATAATTTAAAAAAAAATTCCCAACCCCACCCACCCCCACCCCCTCCCCCTCCCCCCTACAGGCGGCATGGAAATTGGGGTGGAGGGGGGGGGGGGGGGAATTTTTTTAAAATTATAATTATGTATTATTTATTATTTTAATAAATATTAGATAATTTTTAATTATATAATTTACTATTTTAATAAATATTACATAGATTAATGCTATTACATAAATTTTATATTTAAAAAGAATATCTTTCTTTATTTTGGTGATATTTATGTTAAATTATTTTTTAATTTATTAAAATTATTTATAAAACAAATTAGTTATATAAAATATTCAAATTGGTCCGAACGTGGTCTTATTCGAGTCAATTTTGAAATTTGGCAACAATGGGGACTAAAATCGCCACTAAATTTGGAGATGTGGGGCTTTTTTGATAACCTGAAATATTATGGGGTAAAATTATCAGTCAACATAAATAATGGCATCAACTTTGCAATTAATTTAACTGCCACGTCATCACTTAACAATAATTTTTAACGGCTGTACCAAATGTGTCACAATTTGTTAAAGCTCTGTATCAAATGTGTTAGATCCATAAAGCTCAGTACCAAAAGTGGGAATTGGCCTATAGCTCTGTACCAAAAATGCAATTCTCTCTATTTTATTCTCATTCGGTTGTTTTCTTCTTGTCGGCATATATGAAAGTCGAATTGAATTTTTTGATATGGTATAGGTCTTGAAAATTAAATACTGCAAAAAATCGTACCGTACAGTAAATATAAATAAATAAATTATTTAATTATTTATCCAATAAAATTTAAGATTTATTTTTTTACAACTGTCATTATGACACATAGTCTAGTATTAATAATTATTATAACTCAAAAGAGCTATCAAAGTATAATATATAATTGTGTTCAAATTATATTATTAATTTACAAAATTAAAAGTCCAAAAATAAAAATTTGAAACATAATAAACTAACCAATAAACAATTATACCATTAAAAAAGTAATAAATGGCAAATAAATTATCGTCATTTTTTAATGACCTACCGTGGTTAATGCTAAGTCATTAATACGATATTATAAGTTGTGAACCCATCGTCGAATACTTGTTGGAAGAGGTTTCCACTTAATGTATATGACACGCCTAAAAAGTGATTAAAACCATTGAAAACCCATAAAGTTTATAGGATATTATTATGTAACTCGTTCATTTATAAAATATTATGCTAAAAAGAAAGAAAAAAATAACCATAATATTTCAGTTGAATTTTGTTTTCTTTCAATTATCAGTCGACTATAAGAGAAAATAGTATGAAGCAAAATATTTCTAGAACCGCAAATATGTACCGTACTAAAACCGAACTATACCGGGTGCATTGGTATGTTATTCAAAACTGAAGTTTGGTTTTTGAATATTAAAAAACCGCAACAGTTGGTACAATATGAATTTAGCTAATAAAACCGCAATATCGTACCATGTGCACCTCTAATGTAGAATACATATTATTTACCAACAAAAGTAACATTATTTAACTAAGTCCATTTTTGGACTTTTTGGCTGTTATTTATATCAAATTGGTTGAACTCTTAATTCATTTATTTGCACTCCCTAAAATTCTTGATTTTCAAATGCAATTATGCATCAAGCTTGATTGGCCTAGACATAACTAGTGAAATTGTGCTAGAGTGGACTTAGTCAAGCTAAGTTCAGGGCCTGTCCTAGAGTTTTGAGGTCTTAGGCGAAATTAAAATACGGGCTCCTATTACATATAAAATTTGTATTTTAAGTTTCCTAAACACGAAATTATTAATTTATTTTATATTCTTTAACATATTTTTTCTATATAAAAAGGGAAAATTACAATATATTCCCATATGTCATGTTAAACTGTAAGAAACTATCATGTAATATTTTTTTATTGCATTAAACTTTCTTGTACTTTCAAAATCCTTGCAAAAAATATCCAATTTGTAAAAAAATAGATCGTTTTGGATCGAAATATTTCAAGAAATATTTTTAAAATATTTCATGTGAAATTGAAGGGACCAACTTGAAGGTGGCGATAATTGCAAATACCCCTGCCAATTTTTTGATAATTGCATTTCCCCCCTTTTTAGACTAAAATAAAATGTGCTGCTCACGTGAAATTTTTTGTCAACAAATTAACGGCAAAACTAAACATGAAAAATGTTAATCAATTTTGTTATCAAATGTGTCGACATTTTGAAAGGTATAGTATTAAATATAAAAATTTATTAAAAGTTTGGTTTGAAAAGTGTAATTATCTCTTATTTTCAGGAGCGTAAATGCATAGTATTTAAATTTTTCGCAATTATGAACTTTTACCTAAAATTTAGTATCAAACATTAGAGATGAAGAATAATATAATTAGTATCTTAAATTAATTCAACTTGTGCAAAATATTTAAATACTGCTATATTATTTACTCTATGTAAGATTATCCCTTATTGCAACTAATACTATTCAAGTTGGTTGAATTATGTGAAATTTGTAAATCGTTTAATTCATTTTTCTACAATGATAAAATGTCATGAGTGATTCTAGTAAATGCATGTGTTCTTTCACAATTTAATAAAAACAACCTAATCTACTTTGTAAAGTGAGTATATGTAATTTGTCTATATGTCAAGACACTAGCTAGTTCTTATTGCAAATTATATTGAAGACACATTTTATGTTTGAAGGTATTTGATGTACTACTTATTATCTGTATTTATTCATGATGGAAGTGTGTCAACTTGAAATTTAACTGTCATTTCACTTACTTAACAGTGATTTTTAACGGCGTTATTAAAATGTGAGTGGATTTATTAAATAATTTGATCTGAATTTTTATGATACTACAAGTGAGAATTGATATAAAGTTTGATACCACAAGCGCAATTCTCTCCATTTAAATTCAATAATAATCGATCTTATAAATATATATTTGCATGTGTCTAGGCATTGATCTTACAAATGAAATAAATACCTTTGGTTTGCGAGTGTGAAAACCAGTACAAGTATTATGATCATTAATTTTTTTATGAAGGCACCTTTCATCAAATTAACGATGTGTAACTAACGTTGAAAGTTAAAGTAGAGGAAATATTGGTGATTATTGAAACTTAATGGAATGTTTATGTAATTTCACTTAAACTCAAGAGATATATTGCTAATATCCATTTTTAAAATATCAGTAAATTTATTACATGGTTTTAAATTTTTTCATTTTGCTTTGTTTTATAAGATATATTGGTTTAGTTTTGTTTATGATAAATTAAATTTGATTATACAATAATGTTATAACTTCACGATGAAATTAACAAGTACAAAGTTCACATTTATAGTATATATATATATATATATATATATATATATATATATATATATATATATTAGGTGATAATAAAAACGTCATGCTTTTACATTATTTGCATTTAGTATTTCAACATTAACCACTTCAGCATCGTTTTCTACTAGTATATACACATAGCTTGTTCCACATGTTCTTCAACCATCCAAAATAGGCATCCCTTCGGGACTTGATGAATATCAAAGCATGGCAAACAGCTGAAAATCCAACAACATATCCCAATGTCAAGAATATATAAAACCAATCAATTTCCCATTTTTTTCCTCCTTCCTCCTTGTAGTAGTAGAATCCTGGAGCATGAACTTTATCAGCATCCTTATCATTGCTGCAACCACTTGTCAATGGAGGGCCGCAAAGTTTATTTTCAATAAAGCTAGATGCAGTAAGGCTCCGAACTTGGGTACTTTCTGGTATTCTGCCCGTCAAGTTGTTATAGGACAAATCCATGTAATTTAAAGAGGTTAAAACCGAGATGCTTTTTGGAATTTCTCCCGAAAGGGAGTTCCTTGAAAAATCAAGAGATTCCAATTGCTTCATGTCTCCAATGCCATATGGAATATGTCCGGTGAAGTGATTTTCCGATAGATTAAGTGATCTCAGTTCATCAAGACTGGTGATCTTTTTAGGAATCTCTCCGGAGAGATGATTTCTTGAGAGATCAATGTTAGTAACTAAATAAAGAGTGATGTCGTAATGCAGTTCAGTTCCTTTTGTTGCGACAGATGCGCTCTCTATATTGTGTGCTCTATATCGTAAAGAATAGTCAATTACTCCTTTAACTCCCATTTTTCCAGTGCCTACCATCCATCTCTTTGTAGCCATGGCAGTTAAATTGCTAATGCATCTTGGTATTTTCCCTGAAAATATGTTGTCCGACAGATCTAAGATTTGAAGAAAATTAAGTCGGCAGATTTCGGTAGGAATTTCACCACTCAACTGGTTTGAGCGTAGAATAAGAATTCTCAACTTGGAAATGCTTATCCCCATCAATGATGGTATACTTCCAACTAACTTATTATCAGAAAGGTCGATCTTCACTAATTCCGTGCAGTTTTGGATAGATGATGGTATTTGGCCAGATAAACTGTTGTTGTACATGTTCAAGGATCGCAGATTTGCTAGAAGACCAACGGAATTTGGAATGCTACCTGACATATTGTTGCTCCCAATATTCAAGTATTCTAACGACTGCCATTTCATCCAGCAATCGTCATCTGCAGGTATTTCTCCTGACAAAAAATTTCCCCCAACATGAAGAATTTCAAGCCCATAGGTTTCGTTTGTGGCAGTGTCACAAAGGGAGTGCAATAAACCTCTAGAGAAGGAATTGTTGGAGAGGTCCAACTCAATCACTTCTTCTAATCGTGGCAATGAACCGTGGAACAGGTTTGAACTCAAGTCTATGAATGTTGGACCAATTATTACATCTGCTGGAATGTTGCCATGAAGTTGGTTGTGGGAGAGATTCAGATATATCGGGATCTCCCAAAACCAGCTAGGAACATGAAATGAGATTCCGGTATTAGATAAGGCGAGATTAGAGATGTAGCCTTTTTGTGTCTCAAGCCATGTGGGAATTTGATTGAGGTCACCTCCTAAGTTCCACGATCCTAGTTGAAGTACATAAAGTTTGAAAGGTGGAATCCAATTTAGTTCTACTTGCAAGGTCAAATGGTTTCCAAAGGCAACTAGATAAGATAAATTTGTGAGATTGGCAAAGTGACTTTCACTCACAATCCCTTCCAGCATGTTATTTTCTATTGATAAAGTTGTCAAATTATTAACTTGTCCAAAACTATATGGAAGATTTCCAGTTAATTTGTTCAAACCTAGGCGTAAGTTTGTCAAAGACTACAAGTTTCCTAGATTGATTGGGATTGGACCTGATAACAAATTTCCATGGATATTTAGGGATTTAAGGCTTTTGCAAGTGCAAATTCAATCTGGTATGGTAGAATTAAAGTTATTATATTGGAAATTAATATATTGAAGCTTTGTGGTGTTGCTAATACTAGGAATCGAGCCTTCAAAAAGATTACCTTCTAGATTAAGGTAAGTAAGCTTGTTGAGATGGGAAATCCATCTTGGAACAACTGGTCCAAGCTTATTCTCAGAAAGATCAAGAAGAGCAAGAGAAGTAAAATTAACTTCATCTAGAGATGCCAGTTGGAAATTATTATGTTCTAGGATACAATCGCTTAACTTTAACTCAACTAAAGCAGGGAGATTTTTTATTACCTGTAACCAATTGGTTGCTCTGCTGAGGTTGACATTAATCATATTCAAGTGCTCCAAATGGGAAAGGCCAGATAACCATTCAATGTTGCTGTCAACATTGGATATAATTCCTCCAAGGCTTAAAGTGCGTAAACTCGTGAGATTTCCTAAAGTGTGAGGAATGGGACCATAAAATCCTGCATATGTAAATCAAGATACTCTAGGTTCGCAAACGATCCCATGAAGTTAGGGATTGACTCATTAAAGTTATTTAGAATCAAGTCGATATACCTTAGATGTTTTAGATTGAGCAAAAAAGGATTTAATTTTCCTTGTAAACCACTCCGTTGAAGATGGAGTTGAAGAACATGGCCAGTCAGATTGTTGCAAACAACGCCTTCCCACATGCAACAATTAGTTTGTGCCTTCCAAGAAGATAATATATTTGAATTATCTCTTACTGATCTTTTGAAACTTAAAAGAGCTTCCTTTTCAGTATCTGGGCAGACCTTGTAGTTTTGAATATTACAATAGCATAATAGGAATATGGTGGAAATAATTAGAAAGAAAAATATAGCTTCACTCATCTTAATTTGGATAAATAAAGATAAATGTATACAATAGTTTTAATTCGTAGATTTTATATTAAACACATGGGCTATTATATACAAATGGGCTATTTCTAGGATTCTTTTCTTTTATATTTTTGCCAAAAAATTAAATATCATAATATAATTTAAATAGGGGTATATAAGTGTTCACAAAAATTGGAAGAAATTTCCTTGGCCAACTCGTACCAATTTCTATCATTTCACATGTTTTACCCGACTTTTCTCGATTTTACCAATTTTTTATTAACCGATCCCTTTTTTCATGAAAAGAACTCCATGAAATTCGAGTATCATCAATTTCATCCATTTTTACAAAAAGTGCACGTATTTTGCAAGTGATCAATAATATTTTTTTAATCAAATTAGAAAAGTGCACGTGTTTTGCACGTGATTAACTAATTTCTTTTGATCAAATTAGAAAAGTGCACGTGCTTTGCACGTAATTAACTAATTTCTTTTAATCAAATTTAAAAAGTGCACGTGTTTTGAATGTGATTAACTAATTTCTTATGTTAGTTGAATCATAGACATACCACATAATTTATTTGATTAAATCGCTTTAAAGTTGTTATCATTTTTAAGCTCTTTAATAAGTTATAATTTTTTAAAAACTTACAAAATAAATATCGATTTTACCTGCTTTTACATTGAGTTTATCATTTCTTTTTTGTTATTTTAACCCGTTCGTTCACAATTTTTTTATGGTTTATCCAGTTTATTTAAATGATCTATCCATTCTCAAGTTAACCCATTAGTTGATTTTCACATTAGTTAATCAATTCACTCATTCTCTTAACTAATTTCATTTAATCAAATTAGAAAAGTGCACGTGTTTTGCACGTGATTAACTATAATTTTTAAAAACTTACAAAGAAATATCGATTTTACCTGCTTTTACATTGAGTTTATCATTTTTTTTTGTTATTTTATTCCGTTCGTTCACAATTCTTTTATGGTTTATCCAGTTTATTAAACGACCCATCCATTCTCAAGTTAACCCATTAGTTGATTTTCACATTTGTTAATCAGTTCACTCATTCTCTCCGCTTTAACCTAATTTTAGTCTGATTTTACTTATTATTTTGCTTATTTAACTTATTTTATCACATATTTCACCTTTTTAGGGATCGGAAAGGAACTTTAAGATATATTTTTTAAAGTGGTAGTGTTTATGTAGAAGTATGATTCTTCATGTTTTTTTCCTATTTTGCCATTTAAAATAAATTTTAAGTAAGGGCATATTAGTCTTCCCGAAAAATTCATGAAACTCTATTTTCTGAACTCGTACTTTTATTTGTATATAGAAATTAAGTTTGACTATACAATAACGTTATAACTTCACGCTGAAATTAACAAGTACAAAGTTCATATCTATAGTATATATATATATATATATATATATATATATATATTAAGGTGATAATAAAAACATCATGCTTTTACATTATTTGCATTTAGTATTTCAACATTAACCACTTCAACATTGTCTTCTACTAGTATATACACATAGCTTGTTCCACATGTTCTCCATCCATCCAAAATAGGCATCCCTCCATGACTTGATGAATATCAAAGCATTGCAAACAGCTGAAAATCCAACAACATATCCCAGTGTCAAGAATATATAAAACCAATCAATTTCCCATTTTTTTCCTCCATCCTCCTTGTAGTAGTAGAATCCTGGAACATGAACTTTATCAGCATCTTTATCATTGTTGCAACCACTTGTCAGTGGAGGGCCGCAAAATTTATTTTCAATAAAGCTAGATGCAGTAAGGCTTCCAAGTTGGGTACTTTATGGTATTCTGCCCGTCAAGTTGTTAGAGGACAAATCCATGTAATTAAAGAGGTTAAAATCGTGATGCTTTTTGGAATTTCTCCCGAAATGGAGTTCCTTGAAAGATCAAGAGATTCCAATTGCTTCATGTCTCCAATGACATATGGAATCAGTCCCGTGAAGTGATTTTCTGACAGATTCAGTGATCTTAGTTCCACAAGACTGGTGATGTGCTTAGGAATCTCTCCAGACAAATTGTTTCTTGAGAGATCAATGTTGGTAACTAAATAAAGAGTGATTTCGTATTGCAGTTCAGTTCCTTTTGTTGCGACGGATGCACTCTCTATAGCGCTTTCTCCAGATGATATAAAATACTCAATTACTCCAGTACCTACCATCCATCTCTTTGTAGCCATGGCAATTAAATTGCTAATGCATCTTGGTATTTTCCCTGAAAATATGTTGTCCGACAGATCTAAGATTTGTAGAAAACTAAGTTGGCAGATTCCGGTAGGAATTTCACCACTCAACTTGTTTGAGCGTAGAATGAGAATTCTCAACTTGGAAAGGCTTATTCCCATCAATGATGGTATACTTCCAACTAACTTATTATTAGAAACGTCGATCTTCACTAAATTCGTGCAGTTTTGGATGGAAGATGGTATTTGACCAGATAAATTGTTGTTGTACATGTTCAAGGATCGCAGATTCGTTAGAAGACCAATGGAATTTGGAATGCTACCTGACATATTGTTGCTTCTAGTATTCAAGTATACTAACGACTGCCATTTCATCCAGCAATTGTCATCTGCATGTATTTCTCCTGACAAAAAATTTCCCTCAACATGAAGAATTTCAAGTTCATAGGTTTCATTTTTGGCAGTGTCACAGAGGGTGTGCGATATACCTCCAGAGAATGAATTGTTGGAGAGGTCCAACTTAATCATTTTTTTACCTAATCCTTGGCAATGAACCGTTGAACTGGTTTGAACTCAACTCTATGAATCTTGTACCAATTATTACATCTGCTGGAATGTTGCCATGAAATTGGTTGTGGGAGAGATTTAGATATATCGGGATATCCCAAAACCATCTAGAAACATGGAATGAGATTCCGGTATTAGATAAGTCGAGATATGAAATGTAGCCCTTTTGTGTCTCAAGCCATGTGGGAATTTGATTGAGGTTACCCACTAAGTTCCATGATCCTAGTTCAAGTGCAACAAGTTTGAAAGGTGGAATCCAATTTGGTTCTACTTCCAAGGTCAGATGGTTTCCAGAGGCAGTTAGATCAGATAAATTTGTGACATTGGCAAAGAGACTTTCACTCACAATCCCTTCCAGCATGTTATTTTATATTGCTAAATATGTCAAATTATTAAGTTGTCCAAAACTATATGGAAGATTTCCAGTTAATTTGTTAAAACCTAGGTGTAAGTCTTCCAAAGACGATAAGTGTCCTAGATTGATTGGGATTGGACCTGATAACAAATTTCCATGGATATTTAGGGATTTAAGCTTTTGCAAGTCCAAATCCAATCTGGTATGGTAGAATTAAAGTTATTATATTGGAAATTAAATATTGAAGCTTTGTGGTGTTGCTAATACTAGGAATCGAGCCTTCAAAAAGATTACCTTCTAGATTAAGGTAAGTAAGCTTGTTGAGATGGGAAATCCATCTTGGAACAACTGGTCCAAGCTTATTCTCAGAAAGATCAAGAAGAGCAAGAGAAGTAAAATTAACTTCATCTAGAGATGCCAGTTGGAAATTATTATGTTCTAGGATACAATCGCTTAACTTTAACTCAACTAAAGCAGGGAGATTTTTTATTACCTGTAACCAATTGGTTGCTCTGCTGAGGTTGACATTAATCATATTCAAGTGCTCCAAATGGGAAAGGCCAGATAACCATTCAATGTTGCTGTCAACATTGGATATAATTCCTCCAAGGCTTAAAGTGCGTAAACTCGTGAGATTTCCTAAAGTGTGAGGAATGGGACCATAAAATCCTGCATATGTAAATCAAGATACTCTAGGTTCGCAAACGATCCCATGAAGTTAGGGATTGACTCATTAAAGTTATTTAGAATCAAGTCGATATACCTTAGATGTTTTAGATTGAGCAAAGAAGGATTTAATTTTCCTTGTAAACCACTCCGTTGAAGATGGAGTTGAAGAACATGGCCAGTCAGATTGTTGCAAACAACGCCTTCCCACATGCAACAATTAGTTTGTGCCTTCCAAGAAGATAATATATTTGAATTATCTCTTACTGATCTTTTGAAACTTAAAAGAGCTTCTTTTTCAGTATCTGGGCAGACCTTGTAGTTTTGAATATTACAATAGCATAATTGGAAGCAGGAGGTGGATAAAGATATGGTGGAAATAATTAGAAAGAAAAATATAGCTTCACTCATCTTAATTTGGATAAATAAAGATAAATGTATACAATAGTTTTAATTCGTAGATTTTATATTAACACATGGGCTATTATATACAAATGGGCTATTTCTAGGATTCTTTTCTTTTATATTTTTGCCAAAAAATTAAATATCATAATATAATTTAAATAGGGGTATATAAGTGTTCACAAAAATTGGAAGAAATTTCCTTGGCCAACTCGTACCAATTTCTATCATTTCACATGTTTTAACCGACTTTTCTCGATTTTACCAATTTTTTATTAACCGATCCCTTTTTTCATGAAAAGAACTCCATGAAATTCGAGTATCATCAATTTCATCCATTTTTACAAAAAGTGCACGTATTTTGCAAGTGATTAATAATATTTTTTTAATCAAATTAGAAAAGTGCACGTGTTTTGCACGTGATTAACTAATTTCTTTTGATCAAATTAGAAAAGTGCACGTGCTTTGCACGTAATTAACTAATTTCTTTTAATCAAATTTAAAAAGTGCACGTGTTTTGAATGTGATTAACTAATTTCTTATGTTAGTTGAATCATAGACATACCACATAATTTCTTTGATTAAATCGCTTTAAAGTTGTTATCATTTTTAAGCTCTTTAATAAGTTATAATTTTTTAAAAACTTACAAAATAAATATCGATTTTACCTGCTTTTACATTGAGTTTATCATTTCTTTTTTGTCATTTTAACCCGTTCGTTCACAATTTTTTTATGGTTTATCCAGTTTATTTAAATGATCTATCCATTCTCAAGTTAACCCATTAGTTGATTTTCACATTAGTTAATCAATTCACTCATTCTCTTAACTAATTTCATTTAATCAAATTAGAAAAGTGCACGTGTTTTGCACGTGATTAACTGTAATTTTTAAAAACTTACAAAGAAATATCGATTTTACCTGCTTTTACATTGAGTTTATCATTTTTTTTTTGTTATTTTATTCCGTTCGTTCACAATTCTTTTATGGTTTATCCAGTTTATTAAACGACCCATCCATTCTCAAGTTAACCCATTAGTTGATTTTCACATTTGTTAATCAGTTCACTCATTCTCTCCGCTTTAACCTAATTTTAGTCTGATTTTACTTATTCTTTTGCATATTTAACTTATTTTCTCACATATTTCACCTTTTTAGGGATCGGAAAGGAACTTTAAGATATATTTTTTAAAGTGGTAGTGTTTATGTAGAAGTATGATTCTTCATGTTTTTTTCCTATTTTGCCATTTAAAATAAATTTTAAGTAAGGGCATATTAGTCTTCACGAAAAATTCAAGAAACTCTATTTTCTGAACTCGTACTTATATTTGTATATATAGAAATTAAGTTTGACTATACAATAACGTTATAACTTCACGCTGAAATTAACAAGTACAAAGTTCATATCTATAGTATATATATATATATATATATATATATATATATATATATATATATATATATATATATATTAAGGTGATAATAAAAACATCATGCTTTTACATTATTTGCATTTACTATTTCAACATTAACCACTTCAGCATTGTCTTCTACTAGTATATACACATAGCTTGTTCCACATGTTCTCCATCCATCCAAAATAGGCATCCCTCCATGACTTGATGAATATCAAAGCATTGCAAACAGCTGAAAATCCAACAACATATCCCAGTGTCAAGAATATATAAAACCAATCAATTTCCCATTTTTTTCCTCCATCCTCCTTGTAGTAGTAGAATCCTGGAACATGAACTTTATCAGCATCTTTATCATTGTTGCAACCACTTGTCAGTGGAGGGCCGCAAAGTTTATTTCCAATAAAGCTAGATGCAGTAAGGCTTCCAAGTTGGGTACTTTATGGTATTCTGCCCGTCAAGTTGTTAGAGGACAAATCCATGTAATTTAAAGAGGTTAAAACCGTGATGCTTTTTGGAATTTCTCCCGAAAGGGAGTTCCTTGAAAGATCAAGAGATTCCAATTGCTTCATGTCTCCAATGCCATATGGAATCAGTCCCGTGAAGTGATTTTCTGACAGATTCAGTGATCTTAGTTCCACAAGACTGGTGATGTGCTTAGGAATCTCTCTAGGCAAATTGTTTCTTGAGAGATCAATGTTGGTAACTAAATAAAGAGTGATTTCGTATTGCAGTTCAGTTCCTTTTGTTGCGACGGATGCACTTTCTATAGCGCTTTCTCCAGATGATATAAAATACTCAATTACTCCAGTACCTACCATCCATCTCTTTGTAGCCATGGCAATTAAATTGCTAATGCATCTTGGTATTTTACCTGAAAATATGTTGTCCGACAGATCTAAGATTTGTAGAAAACTAAGTTGGCAGATTCCGGTAGGAATTTCACCACTCAACTTGTTTGAGAGTAGAATGAGAATTCTCAACTTGGAAAGGCTTATTCCCATCAATGATGGTATACTTCCAACTAACTTATTATTAGAAACGTCGATCTTCACTAAATTCGTGCAGTTTTGGATGGAAGATGGTATTTGACCAGATAAACTGTTGTTGTACATGTTCAAGGATCGCAGATTCGTTAGAAGACCAATGGAATTTGGAATGCTACCTGACATATTGTTGCTTCTAGTATTCAAGTATACTAACGACTGCCATTTCATCCAGCAATTGTCATCTGCATGTATTTCTCCTGACAAAAAATTTCCCTCGACATGAAGAATTTCAAGTTCATAGGTTTCATTTTTGGCAGTGTCACAGAGGGTGTGCGATATACCTCCAGATAATGAATTGTTGGAGAGGTCCAACTTAATCATTTTTTTACCTAATCCTTGGCAATGAACCGTTGAACTGGTTTGAACTCAACTCTATGAATCTTGTACCAATTATTACATCTGCTGGAATGTTGCCATGAAATTGGTTGTGGGAGAGATTTAGATATATCGGGATCTCCCAAAACCATCTAGAAACATGGAATGAGATTCCGGTATTAGATAAGTCGAGATATGAAATGTAGCCCTTTTGTGTCTCAAGCCATGTGGGAATTTGATTGAGGTTACCCACTAAGTTCCATGATCCTAGTTCAAGTGCAACAAGTTTGAAAGGTGGAATCCAATTTGGTTCTACTTCCAAGGTCAGATGGTTTCCAGAGGCAGTTAGATCAGATAAATTTGTGACATTGGCAAAGAGACTTTCACTCACAATCCCTTCCAGCATGTTATTTTCTATTGCTAAATATGTCAAATTATTAAGTTGTCCAAAACTATATGGAAGATTTCCAGTTAATTTGTTAAAACCTAGGTGTAAGTCTTCCAAAGACGATAAATTTCCTAGATTGATTGGGATTGGACCTGATAACAAATTTCTTGCAAGATACAGGGATTGAAGGCTTTTGCAAGAGCAAATCCAATCTAGTATGGTAGAATTAAAGTTATTATAATGGAGACTAATATATTGAAGCTTTGTGGTGTTGCTAATACTAGGAATCGAGCCTTCAAAAAGATTACCTTCTAGATAAAGGTGGGTGAACTTGTTGAGATGGAAAATCCATCTTGGAAAATACTGGTCCAAGCTTATTCTCAGAAAGATCAAGAATAGCAAGAGAAGTAAAATTAACTTCATCTAAAGGTGCCAGTTGGAGATTATTAAGTTCAAGGCTACAAAATCTTAACTGTAACTCAACTAAAGAAGGGAGATTGTTTATCACCTGTAGCGAATTGGTTGCTCTGTTGAGGTTGACACGCATCATATTCAAGTTTTCCAAATGGGAAAGGCCAGACAACCATTCAATGTTGCTGCTGTCAACAACACCACTGGAGAAGTATCCTCCAAGGCTTAAAGTGCGTAAACTCGCGAGATTTCCTAAAGTGTGAGTAATGGTACCATAAAACCCAGCATCTGATAAATCAAGATACTCTAGGTTCACAAATGATCCTATGAAGTTAGGGATTGGCTCTGTAAAGTTATTTAAACTCAAGTCGATATTCCTCATATGCTTTAGATTGAGCAAAGAAGGATTTAATTTTCCTTGTAAACCATCTAATCCACTAAAATATTTAAAGAAAATTTGGAACTTCATTTCCTTAATAAAATATCATACGGAAAATAAAAATTACCTTTCTAAAATTTGGATATTGAAGGAAAACAAAATAATATATTCAACACATCATAAGAGGTATAATTAGACATGGAGTCATATTATAGTTATTTCCTCCATTAATATTGGTTGTCAATTCTTAAATTGTTGTATTATTGTGTACCAATTTTATATCTAATTATTAATGTCAATCTTAAATTATATCATATTGTTATTTATTATTTATTTATTTATTATTGTTTAATTTTTATTATTATTGCTATTACTATTATTAAGTGAGAGTGGGGAAAATGAGAATTGGAATTAGATGACTTATAAAAAGGAAAGGGGAAGCTGAAGTTGAAATCTGAGAGGAAGCTGGACTGAGCTCAATCCAACTTCCCCTTTCCTTTTAATAAGTCATCTCAAATGACTCAATCTATCAATTATTGAGGAATTACATCCTTACATGTACATGACATATTTATCTAGTTTTATTTTTTGGACATTATATAGTGAAGCATTATTATTTAATAGAGGGCAAAAGTTAATTAGTACAAAAGAAGTATTACGTTTACACTTTCTCTTATTCGTCAGTACAATTGGTCTAGCCTACAAAGTATGTCATATTCTCATGGCCAGATGGATAACTATCGAAAATAAAAAGGCAAGTCGTGTTGTTGCAAATTAAAGTTGTGTCTTTAATTAATTAATTGTCAATATTTCAAGATGAATAATTAACTTAATTAATTAAACCAATGATGCACGCTACTCCTCTATTTGTTATTGTAAGTATTTAATTTAATTTTAAACCATTTCGATTAACGTTTTTACCTTCAATTTTATTTTATTTATAATTTTAATTTAATGTATTAACTGAAAATTTCTATTATCAGAGAAATGCATACAATACAAAGAGTGTTGGATATTTGTCATTTTGGTTTTATATAGCTTCTTTCCTCAATGTAATTGTATGGTTTAATATTTGCTTTACTTCCAACCATTGACATCTATCTTTTTGTAAGTTCATTATATTTATATTGATTATCATCTTAGGACATTATATATATTTTTTTCCATTCATTAGTTTTAACAATGAATTTCTTTTCCATGATCCTGCAAATTGCAAATGGAATAGGAATATTATTGGAAATAGTTCAACTCGGACTTATTTGCATGTTTCGCGAGAAACCTCAAGTTTTTGGCATACAACTTGAAGATATGGAAATCGTCTAAGGTTAAAAAGTGGTGTGATTGTTCCTTTTTCTTTTAATCAAAAGCAAGTTAGAATTTTTTAGATTTGTAGTTAGACTATCGTGTTGATTACTCTAGCTTGGACTAAGCAACCAACTGATGATTAATTAATATTGTAAATGATTGATGGAATTAGCAATTTATTATTAGAAAGAGAAAGAAAGAAAACATACTCCAACAATTGTTTTTTTAATTAAAAAGTCATTGCTTTAGTCGAAGAGATCAGTCATTTATAATATAATATGGAGAACTTAAGTTTGAATTTTCTCTTACAAATATTCTCTCATAATAAATTTATGACATGCACTCAAAAGACGTGCATGTTAGTTATGAGAATTTGTTGTATATTTTTTAATAAAAGTTCTAAAATTTACTACATCTAAACAATGACATTTTTAACATTGTCATGAATATATAATCATGAAAAGTCGTTTTCTTTCTTGTACAAGTCATCTAATTAAATTGATCACAACGAAGTACTTTATGAATAACATGAGTATTATATATCTACCGTATGGTGACAAAATTACAATTGAAAAGAATAATAAATAATTTTAATTTTGAAAATCGAATAAAGAATAAAAGAATTCAATAAACCGGAAAAACTGGATCCGGGCCTTAAAATCTTGACCGCTTGCATTCCTCTGAAAATCCTTGAGGAAACCTGGGCTTATCATTACAATAATTGTAGACCATATGTTTTTGTTGAACCCATCTCAATCTGTTTCTTCCATTTGCATCAAGTCCTTGAGTTTGCCATTCTTGTGTATTGAAAGAATCTGTCGATTTAGACCCGCAAGTTGACCCGGATACACATCCATTGATGTTGAAATTCCGGTACGAGGCTACAAATGGGGCTTTGGTCCAATCCGTCTTGACCCGCCCGCCTTGTGTTGCCCAATCATCCGCGTTCCAGAGACTGCAGTACACTCTCATTGGTTGGTTCTTAGGGAATGGAATCCCAATAGATTCGTGATTGTTGAATACTCTGATTGGACTATTGTCCACCAAGAATCTGAAAATAACACCAAATTCAAAATTTATTTTGGAATTTCTCGTTTAACATTTTCGAACTATTATCTAAAACTTCACGCCAGACATAATCACGAATTAGAAAAAAGGATATTTATAAATTACATGATTCGTTGTTGATTCCAGACAATTGAGTAAGTGTGAAATGTTGCAGTGGGATCGAACCAAAGTTGAAATTGTTGTTCTTTGTTTCCTTTTCCTTGGGAATAAACATTGGTGTGGACCGTGTATGGCTCACCGGTTGCGTTGCCAAGAAACTCGAAATCGATTTCATCGTGTCCAACTCCTTGAGACGATAACTGTTATGTTACAAAAATAAATCGTTCAATTTAATTAATAAAATAGAAAATTGAGTTTTAGTTAATCTATGAGACTCGACTTACGAAGAATGTGGTGACGGTTCCAGCAGAATTTCCAGGAACAAGTTTGAGTTGCATATCGAATCTTCCGAATAAATACTCATTCTTGGACTGAAATCCTGAACCCGAATATTGATCCAAAGATAAGTCGAGGGCGCGGCCCGCTTCGAGTATCTTGGCTCGGCCGTCGCCCCAAGTAATCTCAGCGTCTGTGTTGAAATCAGCCCAAGTGGTAGTAGCCAGAGAAGACATCGGAATGGTAAGTAAAAGCATCGAGAAATTCAATAGGGTCACAGAATCAGAAAACATTCCCATTTTTTTACCTTTTCTTGAAAGCTATGTATAACAGAGCAAATGTAGGAATATTATTAAAAGATTTTGTGATGTTTTGTGTGGATGAATGAGAATGAATTAAGACACCCTTATATATATATGTAAGGGGCCAGCTGGAAAGGAAGGATGGGGTGAAGTATCCTTGTGAATTCGTGAGAAGATGAAAGGGAGCTACGAATAAATGAGCTGGATTTAATGGGTTAGCCGTTGGCAAATGCTCATTTCTGCCTTTCACGCGTAGAAATGGGTTTGTTATCATTACTCCCTCCTTTTTTTTTTTTTTTTTTTCTATTTATCGTTTTGGCAAATTTTTATTGTCTATTTTTATTTGTGGATTTCAATATAAAATTAATGTTATTTTATTAAAATTTTTCTTACTAATACTTATCATTAATGTTAATTAATACATACTAAACTTATTTGACTAAAAGAGTATTTTGGATTTATTGCTTCAAAAAAAGTGATTATTTATGGATATTATTTATATCGTGTGTCCTACAAAGCGACAATTAAAAAGAAAACGAAGGGAGTATATTATATCCCCAAAATATAAGAGCTAAATGCAAAAATATCATATGTGCTTCATTAAACTGAAGAAACTGCTTTTGTATTCTCTTTTATTATCAAAATCCTTTAAAAGTTAGTAAAGATGTTGTCAAATTAATTTTGAAGTAGGGGTATTATTGCTAATATAAAATTAAATTAAAAGAACTGAATTTGCAAAACTATTAATTTCTCGGATCCCAAAAATTGATATATATAAAATTAATATAACATAAATACTAGCCCAATGTTTTTATATATAATTTATAATGGATTAATACATAAAAACCACTATTTAATTCTCAAGAATAAAAAGGTTATGTGAGTTAGATATAGCCCTTTTATAATTCGATGGCCCAGGAAAATTCTTGTTAAAGTCTGTCTTGGCCAAACCCATCCAATCAAGCAAGTGTATTCACTTACTTTGTGATTGGTCACTCTCTTAGGAGTTACATCAAATCCCAAAGCAAGTGTATTGCACTTACTTTTTAGTTACTTCGGGCTTGGCCAAACCCGATTTGGGTAAGAATTTCCCGATGGCCCATTAGTATGAAAATTATTACAAGGTGTGATCTTAGACTCTTTTGAGTTAATATGGAAGTAGTTTAGTTGGGTTTGATCTCGATTTAATTTCAAAAAGTGGTTTCAGAGGTTTCGGCGAAACTGTTGAAATTCAATTTGGAAAATAGTTTCAATAAAATATAGAGATTGTAAAATATTATTAAATAATAATTTGGGGTTTTGAAAATTTGAGATTTTATTTGATTTTTTTTTTTTAAGGAAACCCATAGGTAAATTCATTAAATAGGCATATCATCAATAACTTTATATGATTTGAAAGTTAATATCTTATTGTGTAATGACTGAGATAATGAGTAATTATATTGTAATGATTGAGAATTAATTGTAATTATTTAGATATGATTGTGATATTAATTTAGATGATGATGACGAACAATTATTTATTTAAATAAAACAATTAATAATTTTGTTACTTTCTAAATTATAAGATATATACAATTTCAAACACGACGTCATTTTTTACTTAACATATAATCGAATATAATATGAACAAATACAATAAAATATTTTAATAACAATTATTTGACTGCAAAAATCGTAAACTCCATTCACATAGTGCATAATATTAGAAAATAGTTAATTGAATAGCACAACATTAATAACAAATAATATTTTAAGAAATGACATTGTCCAATGTCAAGCACGTCCACAAAAAAAATAAAATAAAATAAAATAATACTACTAGTGCCAGTTAGGTCAATTCACACTATTGTCCCCCATTGATTAAAACTAGAAGTTGAACTCTCATCATGAGAATGCAGTTGGTGTCCAATCCTCCCCACCATAGACTTCAGAGTGCGATTGCTTAATGTTGATCCATAATTATGACCCAAAGGCCAAAATCACTAATTAATTTGGAACATTGTCTGCAATTTTATCTTTAAATAATTATGCCATCAATAGTTTGTCTTTTGGGGCAAAATTTTATTTTATTTTTGAAAAGTTTATTTACTCATCCGCGTGTATTGATTTAGTAGTCGTGTCATTTTTAGAAGAAGAAAATTGTATTATGAAAGATTTTTTAAGAAAAAGTAATTATAAGAGTTAAAAAATGCAAGGATTGAGCAAGATTTATTTGCTTGGAGAAATGTAGGGCCACAACCGACAACATATCTATAAAAAAAAATTCATACAATTGCTTCTGATTTGGGCCGCAACCGATAGTCCAACTACTCTCTGAAATTTGAATTCATCATGAGATAAACGAAACCTCAAAACAGGCTGGTTTGGAGGCTTTGGTGAAACCAGAATTTGTGATGAAACTTGTCTAGACCCATTACCAAATGAGATTTGACCCAGTCTGATTTAAACCAGACTGAACCAAACCAGATCTATAAAAGCCGTCCTGACCAATAAGGGTCCAAAGTATTTTGCACTCACATTTTTTTTGAAAAAATTTTGCACTCACATTTTAATTCCAAATAAAATGTAACAATGTGTCGTTTACGGCATCGAAAATAGAACAAATAAATATAGTTAGTTTCTTAAGCATTCCTAAATAAACTATACCGATGAACGACTTTTTAACAATATTGTGTACGTGAGAGAGGATCATATTTAATGTGTGCGATGCAATTTAAAATGAATAAAGTTATTCATAAATTGAATATCCTTCAAAAATAAAAAGTAAAAGTATTCCTCAATTAAATTATAACATATAATTACAGAAAACTAGTTAAAATATCTAAATTTATAACTACAGAGATGCAATTGCTAAAACTACATTTTGTAACTCTAGTAACACGCCATAGCATTTTGAAATTAACAAACTCAGCTCATTTGATTCCGGAAAAAAATTGAAGTCTAGCATCTAGCTAAATCTTTTAGGCACATGACATTTTATTTAATTGGACACTACAATATTAGTATTTAATTATAATGAGTTATGACTTTGAAGGCTTTACATTTGGCCGGCCACAAGATTATCATGGCTACTTTATCTCCATAACTACAATACATAGTTCTTCTTTGGGAAAATTGCTTTTTTTAATCATAGGATAGGCTGACTTGCACTTTTGGTACTATTGGATATGAAAATGTAAATTTGGTACCATATGAAAGGTTTTTATTGCAATTTTGGTATCAAACCCAATTTTTCTACAAAGTTAATGACAATTTACCCCCTACTAAATGCATAATGTTCAATTTAACCCCTCGTGGTTTAAAAAAGAGCATTTTACCCCTTGAAATTTTGTAAAAATTTCACATCGCCTCCCTGATATTTTTATAGGCGGCACTTAATCCACTTTTATTATGATAATGTGATTTTTTACCCATTGTGTCATGATAAATGTGGCAATTTATCCCCCTATGTTAAATAAAATAGTTTGCATGCATACTCTTAATTTCGGCAAGTGAGTTAAAATCTCCGGCTGAAGGGGGTAAATTGCTTCATTAAAATTTTACAGGGGGTAAATTGATTTTTTTTCAAATTATAGAGGGATAAATTGAATTGAACATTATGCATTTCATATGGGGTAAATTGCCATTAACTTTGTAGAAAAATTGGGTTTGGTACCAAAATTGCAATGAAAACATATCCTATGGTACCAAATTTACATTTTCGTATCCAATGGTACAGAAAGTGCAAGTCAGCCTATCATATGATACAAAAAAACAATTTTCCTGTTCTTCTTTTTTCTTAAAAGATTCTCCTGAGCAATAAAAGCTTATAAACTGGTCAATAATTCAATCCAAAAGACAAAAGTGTACGTATTCCACTTTTTAGGTACGTTAAACAATGGTGTTAAACTATATATATATATATCCTACACATGGGTTTACGTAGGGATATAATGTTAATGCATGGGTTAAAATATATTGTCAATCTAGGGTTAAATATGTCATTTTTCACATAAAAATAATGTTAAGTTTCTTTATAGAGAGCGTAGGCAAAACCTCCATCGTGAAAGTTGTAAATTGTTCATTAGTTCATATCACAGGTGTATAAATTGCATATTTTCATATTAGGAGGTAAATTGCCCAATAAATATATAACATGAGGTTAACTTGACAGAAACCCAGTTTTTAAACAAGAATAGGGGAAAAAGAAGAAGAATATATAAGAGAAAACACCAAACAAGGAAAAACAAGTACAATTGAGTTGTCCAAACAAGCAACAACACAAATGAAGAAATCAATCAATAGATGAAATTAAAACAATGCTAAATAAACTCGTCCAATATTCATGATCCGATCAATAGATCAAAAAAATCGACGACCGATATATATTCCATCTCTAGAACCTTGGGAGTCTACATTCCTTTGGGAACCCACGAGGAAACCTTCGAGCATCAGTGCAGTAGTTATAGATCATGTAGTTCGTCTGCACCCATCGGATTCTGTTTCGACCGTTGGCGTCCAATCCCTGTGTTTGCCATGCCTGGCTGCTCACTGTTCCGTTGTTGCATGAATTTCCGGTTGTGCTCACGACGCAACTATTGGCGTTGTAATTCCTGTAAGTTGCGGTGAAAGGAGCCTTCGTCCAGTCAGTTTTCACCCGCCCGCCTTGTGTTGCCCAGTCGTCAGCATTCCATAGACTGGCATAGACTTTCATTGGTTGGTTAGTTGGGAAGGGAATTCCATTTGATTCGTAGTTGATGAAAACCCTAATTGGAATGTTGTCGATCAACCAACTGCACCATGAAAATTAATTTCGAGAAATTATTTCGTGTAGAAATTTTTTTTTTCAACATACGGAATAATAAATTGAAACGAGATTTAATTGAAGAGGTATACATGATGCGTTGTGAGTTCCAAACAATGGTGTAAGTATGGAACGCTGTGGTGGGATCGAACCAAAGCCGAAATTGTTGTTCTTTGTTGCCTACTCCTTTGGCGTAGACATTAGTGTGAATTGTATATGGTTGTCCCGAAGAATTTCCTAAGAACTCAAAATCAATCTCATCGTGTGCAGATCCTAGAGACGATAACTGCAACGAAATATTCACAGTTATATTAAAAAATCATACTAAAAAAAAAAAAAATTATTATAGTTACTCGATGTTCTATTCGAGTTGGATTAGTGAAGTTCCATTCATATATTATATTGTTTGATTACTTTGAAAGATTGAACTCATGTTTGATTCGATTAAAGCTCAATTAGTTTAAATAAAATCTCAAAACTCAATAAATAAAATTAAAATAACCTTGGAAACTATGTTATTTGACTCAACTATTTAACACCCCTCTATACTTACAAGTAAACAATATCAAAATCTTACGAAAAAAGTGGTGACGGTCCCGGCTGAGTTTCCTGGTATAAGCTTGAGTTGCACATCAATCCTACCATACAAAAATTGATTCCTCGACTCAAAACCAGAGCCCGATGAATTATCGAGAGACAACGTAAGAACTTGGCCAGCGTTCTGTATCTGAGCACGCGACCCGCCCCATGTTATATTCACATCATCATTGAAATTTCCAGCAGACGAGGCAGCCAATAGGAATGCTATCACTACAAAAAACCTAAGCATTTCTTTAGCCCTAAAAGAACCCATTTTAATTTGCGAATTGAATGAGAGAAATGTTGGGATATATGAAGATTGTTGTGAGAACAGGTTTATATAGAAATCATGGGCTGTTAAGGTTTGATAGTTTCAAAAGGGTACAATTGAGGGAATGAAAGAATTTATTGAATGGATTGTGATTTAATTAGTTATTTGTTTTTCTGCGTGGGTGCATGTCTTCACATTTAATTTGTATTGAATTTGTGCAATCTAGCTATATAATTTTGTGTGTACATGTCTTAGCCAAGGGGGTGTACTTTTTTTAAATTTTTTTTTTTTTAAATCAAAGGTCACGGTTGACGTCTCCTCTCCCTTAACCGCGTTTTTATTTCTTACCTTATTGATCTTAAAATTCGTGACACTTAGTTATAGCCTTATGGGGTAAATCCAAGGAATTTATGGAGGGGTTTAAATTAAAAAATATACCATATCTCATTTAAGAAAAAAATATATGATTAGATATTAAAACGAGAAGGTGGAGTTTGACAAAAGTACTCCCTTATGTAAAGCCGGAACAAATTAGAGAATAAGTTGTTGCTGGCTAAATTGATAAGTAAAATTACCAGAAAACGAAGCAAGAAACAAAATTCTAAGAGAGGGAAACTCTCGAATTTTAATATCTCAAAATAATTAACTAGTTCAAAGTTAGTCTACAAGCCAAACTATTAGCCAGTTAGGGTAAAACAGTAAAATATGCCAAAAATGGCAAAATACAGAAATTAACTAAATTTACAGCACAAAATAAATAACTACTCGGCCAAAATTGACCCAAAAAGACCTCCAAAATAACAAGTCAAATATTACCAAAAATAACTAAAAATGTTAATTTAAAGAGGAAATAGCCCAATTTGGAAATAAACTTCGGTTATTCTCTATTTTTGCTTCGACCCATTATCTCGTGATATTCTAGTGCCAATAAAGTGTTATCAGATATTTCAGCTTCGTCGATATCAGATCCTCATACATCAACATGTTATTTTAATTAATTACATATGATACTCCGCTTTGATTATAAAATAACCCAAAACATCTGCGTATTTACATTAACAATTGATCGCAACGTTTCTTATTTTCTAAAATTAATCGGTCCAGGATAACATCATTTGAAATATCACTAAATATGTTTCTCTTGAATTTTAATATATCAAAACAATTAACTGGTTCAAAGTTAGTCCACAAGCCAAACTAATAACTAATAACGGTAAAACGGTAAAATATGCCAAAAATGGCAAAATACAGAAACTAACCAAATTTAAAGCACAAAATAAAATAAGCTATTCGGCTAAAATTTGGCCCTAAATTACCTCCAAAATAACAAGTCAAACATTAACAAAAAAAAACTAAAAACGCAAAATTGAAGAGGAAGATGAAAGAATTTGAGGATGAAAAATTGGGCGTCTAATCATTCGATGGCATGCAGGACGTGCGCGTCCTCGAGAGCTTTTCGAATTTGGGTCAGTTCTGACAACGTAGCCAAAGTTATGACAAAAATAGTAAAACATGTCAAAAATAGCCCAATTTATAAATAAACTTCGGTGATTATCTATATTTGCTTTGATCCATCACCTTGTCATATTCCAATGCCAATAAAGTGTTATCAGATATTTCAACTTTGTCGATATCATATCCTCACACATCAACATGTTATTTTAATTAATTATATATGATACTCTGCTATGATTCTAAAATAACCCAAAACATCTACGTATTTACATTAACAATTGACCGCAACATTTCTTATTTTCTAAAATTGATTGGTCCATGATAACATCATTTGAAAATTGAAATATCACTAAATATGTCTCTCTCTATAAAAACAACTAGATTGATGGAGATTATATTTTGAGTTAGTGGTTTGGTTGGATTGCGACGGGTAAGGATTTTGGGATGGTTAAGTCACTTCTATTTGTGGAAGCTAAACCTTTAATATATGACCGAAACTTTGAAACATAACCTTCTAATGCTGCTAAGCGATTTTTGTTTGTTGGGGGTTGGGAGGGGGGCGTTGTTTGGGGATTTTTTTGGTAACAAACTCAATATTTTATGTATTTTACAAAGTAACATTATAATTTTTTTCATCGAAAAGTGCAAAAAATATACTAGCAATTTTTTTTAGAACATCCAATACGAATGTTTAAAATGCAATCCACTTGAATATTAATCAACAAATGTGGCACTAATATATGTGTAATATGAATATAAAATTATATTATTTTTACTTCTCTAATATAGTATAGTTTTGATTCCATAATCGAAAACAAAATTTTACTTACTAAATTGTCTTCAAATGAATGATAATTCCAAATTACATGGGTGCAGGAGCACTCACCCCATAAGACTAATCACTAAGGTTATACGAGTATATAAATATTTTTTATTTTTTGAGACAATATATATAAATACTATTATGTGTATGACTTATATATATTCCCTTGTTAACAACTGTAAAACAATTTGTTCATCACCTTTAAACATAGGACGCAACAAAGTGTAAAGGAATAATTTCCAGAATGAGTAAGAAGAACGCGGTAAAGGGAAATGTCAACGACCCAGGTCTTTTTAATAAAATAAATATACACCCACTTGGGAATATAATAAATGTACTTGCATCCTCTCAAAAAAAAAAAAAAAAGAAAAGTTATATAGCTAGACTACACAAATTCAATACAAAATTTGAAGACATGCGCCCACGCAGATAACAAAATATGGTTATTTCTCTTTTGTCTTATAATGTTCAATTAAATTTTTTACAACATAAAAATAGATATATTCACCTCTTTGGAAAAAATTAAAATAATTATTTTATCTCCTTTCATTGAAGAATGTAGTTCACAAGTCCAATATTGAATGTGGAGTGAAAATTATTGTGTAGTAAGATGACATTCTTCTCCGCACATATAAAAATAAGGAGATGAATTGATTCACATAAATAACACAAGGAAATAAACTGCTTCATATAAAATTTTACAGGATAATAACCTGATCTAAGTTAATATTATAGAAACGAAGACAAATTCGACACATATTATATATTTTTTGGAGGTTTAAAATGACAACGGAGACAAAGGGGGCAATTTTGTCGTAGAGTCGAAACAACTTAAAATGCCTAAATTTGAATTTGAATATATGGTGAAAGTGGTAATATGTTGTTTCAATAAACCCTTTAGTCCCCTCTAATATTTCCTTAATTAGGAAAATGTCAACTTACGACATACCAATGATCTCTATATAAACCAATATTTCTCACAACAATCTTCAAATATCCCAACATTTCTCTCTTTATAATCAACAAAAAAATCTCAAGTTCAATCGCACATTAAAATGGGTTCATTCAAGGCTAAAGAAATGCTTAGGCTTTTTGTAGTGATAGCGTTCCTATTGACTTTCTCATCTGCCGGAAATTTCAGTCAAGATGTGAATATAACATGGGGAGGACAGCGGGCTCAGATTCAAAACGGCGGCCAAGTTCTTACGTTGTCGCTCGATAATTCATCAGGCTCTGGTTTTGAGTCGAGGAATCAATATATGTATGGTAAAATTGACGTGCAACTCAAGCTTATACCAGGAAACTCAGCCGGGACTGTCACCACATTTTTCGTAAGATTTCATTGTTCAATGCATAATGTATTGGGGTGTTAATTAACCAGATGAGTCAAGTAATATGATTTTCAAGCTTGGTTTGATTTCATTTATTGTGTTAGGAGATTTTGTTTGAATTAATTGGATTTTAATGAGTTTTAATTGAATTAAAAAAAAAGTCGAATTTAGTAACTTGATATTAAAAAAATACGTCATTTCCGCATCTCAAGATATTTTACATGTATAACAAATCGAACTTTATTTCACTGATCGGACTCAATTACAAATTGTTATATTATTAAGAAGATACAATTTTCGTTGTTAGATGTGAACTTAGTTAATAATGAATATATTTAATTGCAGTTATCGTCTCTAGGATCTGCACACGATGAGATTGATTTTGAGTTCTTAGGAAATTCTTCGGGACAACCATATACAATTCACACCAATGTCTTCGCCAAAGGAGTAGGCAACAAAGAACAACAATTTCGGCTTTGGTTTGATCCAACCACAGCGTTCCACACGTATACCATAGTCTGGAACTCACAACGCATCATGTATTTCTCTTCAATTAAATCTTGTTTAAATTCAATACTAGTTATTTCATATATTGAATTGTTACACGAAATTAATTTTTATCGGTGCAGTTGGTTGATCGACAACATTCCAATTAGGGTTTTCATCAACTACGAATCAAATGGAATTCCCTTCCCAACTAACCAACCAATGAAAGTCTTTGCCAGTCTATGGAATGCTGACGACTGGGCAACGCAAGGCGGGCGGGTGAAAACTGACTGGACGAAGGCTCCTTTCACAGCAACTTACAGGAATTACAACGCCAATGGTTGCGTCGTGAGCACAACCGGAAATTCATGCAACAACGGAACAGTGAGCAGCCAAGCATGGCAAACACAGGGATTGGACGCCAATGGTCGAAACAGAATCCGATGGGTGCAGACGAACTACATGATCTATAACTACTGCACTGATGTTCAAAGGTTTCCTCGTGGGTTCCCAAAGGAATGCAGACTCCCAAGGTTCTAAGAGTGGATGTGGATTATGCATTGGCCGGCCACCAGCTTTAATTTTTCATTGATTGAATTTTTTTTTCCATATGTTGATTTCTTATGTTTCCTTGTTTTCTTTAGTTTATTCATATCTTCATTTGTTTTGTTTATCATCCAGGATATAAAAATTCAACATTTAATTTGGTGAATACGTCTGTACATGAACAATTTGTAAATTAATGGCCCATTAAGAGTAACCCATTATGGTAGGCCCATAGATAAAGAATCCCTAAGTAGTGAGGATTAGGGTTCTACATCTATATAATGAGGAAACTGGTCCTCTCTCTACACACTTTTAGAGCAGTTAAATTCCCTCATAGATTAACCGCATTCATAGAAACTCGAATCTGTGGCAAGAGAGAGAAACCAGAGATTCCATACCTTTTCCGCATTGATGTCTTTTACGATGGAATCAGGTATCTCTAAACCTAATTTACTTATTGAGCAATTAATGCATGTTAATGTCGATCCTTTAATGTTTCATGCCTTACGTACTTAATTGCTAACAGTGGTATCAGAGCCCGTGTTTGGGCTAACTTTAATTCGATTAATTCTGATCTAAAATTTATGTTTACTTTTAGATCTGTATTTTCTTAAAGTTAAAATACGTGATCCACATGATCTAATAATCATGACTCTTTTGTTAGATCCTTTATTATGTTTAAACTGTGCTCACATGAATTAAATTTCTATATGGTTTATTTATGAAATTCATATAAAGTCACGGTTTGATATGTATAATATGCTTGAATTAAGTTCTCCATAAATATGGAAATTGACTGAGCCGTTGGATTTCATGTTAAACAAATTTATTAATTTTGATAAACATGATATATGTAATCAAATTAAAAGGTTATAAAACTGTTTTGTTAAACATGAACATGAAGTTGCCAGCGACAAATTTATGTATATTATATTATTTAGAATCCTTAGTGATTCAATTTCAGTATGTGTATTATATATGAATAAATTATTCATTATGTTAAGAAAATCATATTGCAATGACCACCGCCATTGTTATATATGTGGACTCGTGCGAAGCACCAAAGGAAAATAAAAGGAATTCTGAAATTGAGTCTTGCTGCTCCTATGCACCTATTGCGGCGCCCTTATGTGATTTCTGAGTTTGCTGTTTCGTTTCTTTGGGCTTTGTTTGAGTTATGGGGCCTAATATTATTATTTTTGACCAAAACTATAATCTGTTTCTATGAAGTTTTGTGTCAAATTAACAAATAAATTACACATATTTTCGGCTAATCTCATTGTGTATTTTTATGTAAAATTTCGTGACCAATTTCCTTTATTACCTATTATAATCTTGGTTTTATAAAAGGGAAATCAACGTTTAAGAGGCTATTATATGTATGGTATGCCCAAAGTCGTTTGCAAAATTTTCATATTTTGGCCGAAACATCTTAAAGTGTAATCATGGGGTTTTATAATGAAAATTATATATTAAAAGTTTTCTGGGTTTTCCACTTTATTTGTGAACTTGTAGAGATTTTCACATTCCCAGAAATAAATATGTGCATAAAGGTTTGAAATTTGCATTATGTCGATTTGTTAGTCACCAAAGTGGCCTGATCATTATGTTTAGTAAATTTCGAAGCACTTTAAATTTTTTGTCATCAATATTTAATTGTACATTTATGAAAAAGGATTTCGAAAATTATATTGATTTGTTAGTCACCAAAGTGGCCTAATCTTATAACTAGTAAACTTCCTTATGTACGATTTATATTTAATTGAATAATGTGACATACTATTTAAAACTGTACATGAACAATTTTTCTAACTCACGCTAACAAAAGTTATATATTGGCTTACAACCAAGAAACAAATAATATAAAACTGAAATTGTGGTTGACATATTAAAAAAAAAAATGACTTTTTGGGGTTCGAATTTGGATTTCGCCTAGGGTCCTAAAAAGTGAAGGATCGGCCCTGAATATGCTATATTCTAGATCAAAACCAAGACAATGCGACTCAAAAAAGTGAAAAAACACATAAATGGTCAAACTAATACTAGAAAATGCACATGTCCCAAGTGTATTGGTGGGTTGCACCACGTGTACTTGATGACGTGGTGCAGCGATTACACTAAATAATTTCTCCTATAGATGATACCTAATGGTACTTAGAGTTCCATATTTACTAGGCATAAGCAAACAAATATCCCAATTTCAATTCAATTTCACAATTTCAATTCAATTTCAAATCTCATACTTATTTTGGACAGAATTCCTTTTTTTAGTCTCCCGTCTTTGCTACGTATCCACCTTTATATCTAGCATAATAGAAGTATGTTCTTTCGAGTGAATGAAAAAATAACAAAAAAAGACGGTTTTATTTTTTTTATTGGCAAATCCCCCTTCCCAGCTGGAATGCAAATATTTAAGTGTTATAAATTAAATTATACTTATAAAGAATATAGGGAAAATTCTTGTCCAAGCCCGACTTGGTCAAACATATCCAACCACTAAGCAAGCGTATTGCACTTGCTTTGTGATTGGTTATTTTCTTGGAAGTTACATCTAATCCTAAAGCAAGTGTATTACACTTGTCATGTAGTTACTTTGGATTCGGTCAAACCCGATCCGGTAAGAATTTCCCATAATAAAGACCTAATGTACGGCTTTAAGTTTAACTGTTTGGGCTCTAATGATCTACTTTATGGGCTCTAAATATACACTTTTTGGGCCAATATATATCACTAGGCCGCAAGACAACCCATACCCAGATCAAGAAAGAAAACAAGTCTTTCAAAGATTTTAACTCTTCTAATTGAAACCTCACAAGCCCAATTCAAAGAAAGTGAAGAGGAATTTTGGTCCGGTACAGATATTCAGTTCGACATTTTGTCGAACATGTGGTGGGCAAGATTTGGAAGCTGCATTAGAGCAGATAATTAATCTGGATGGCATCATTTGCTTACAAACCCAAAATGCAAAAAGAGTTAAAAAAATGAAAGAAAGTTGGTTTTTATTTTTCAACATAGTATTTGAATAACAGAAAATCGGTCATCGAATATTCGAATATCCTTTTGGATTTCGATTTCAAAACAGTAATCCACAGAGTTTACTGCAATTTATTTTACAACTACAAGTTCATAAAATTACTTCAATTCAATTTCAACAGTGCCAGCAAAAGTAAAAGCATATAGATACAACTAGGGCTGTCAATGGGGCGGATTTCAATTCGGATTCGTTCGAATTTGGTCCAATTTATTAGGATAATTGTCCGATTAGAGATTCGATGGATCCGATCCGATTATAAAGATCCGAAATCCGAAACTCATGGAGCGAATATGGATTTAGGTCGATCCGATCCATTAAAGATCCGTATCCGACAACAAATAAAAAGAAAGATATATATACAAAATGATTTATAAAAATAAGTATCATTAATAATATTTCAACGTCAATTTAAGAAGATAGTA
Organism: Penstemon barbatus; assembly: GCA_003313485.2. Classification (NCBI taxonomy): domain Eukaryota; kingdom Viridiplantae; phylum Streptophyta; class Magnoliopsida; order Lamiales; family Plantaginaceae; genus Penstemon; species Penstemon barbatus. Next base: position 78,306,964 of record CM064877.1, on the reverse strand, counting down.
ATTCATAATACGTTTATAAATTTATTTAAACCAATATATTCATTCTACAAATATGAATATAATAAAGAAACTTTGAAAATGTGAGCTAAAATTAAATAAAATTGAAAAATAATAAACTTGTTTTAGGAAAAAAATATTAATTTAACTTTTTAAATACAAATTTATTGGATCCGAAAAATATCCGATATCAGGTCAAATCCGACCAAGATCCGTTGGATTCAAAAAATCTAAATCCGAACACAATCTGAGCAAGATCCGAATCCGACAAGATTCGATCCGATATAAATGGAGCCAGATCTGAACGAGCCTGATCCGACCAGAATCCGACCAATTGACAGCCCTAGATACAACCACCTTTATTTTTCTATTATATTATATTATTATTATTATATTGGTCTTGATTGAATAGACAGCTCAATACAATAGAAATGGGGACAGATGTCTGAATAATGATTTCTCCTAATTCACTCACTTTCTCTTTCAGCAGATCAGTCATAAATATTGGCTGCAGTGTCGTATTTCAAATTAGGGATAATTCCTTCACCTCCCCTCATGTTAGGTGAAATTACAAAACTTTGCCCTGAAATTTCAATAATTATATGAAAACATGATGTTGTCACCAAAATATTAATTAATTATTAAATTTACTCACCTATTTTGGACAGTTTAAGTATGATTAGGTGATTTTTTAAAGTGATTGCACAAAAGTAGTGTTGTTACATTAACAGTCGAATTAAGGATCGGATTCGCATTAGGAGTCTCGTGGTATATCTTGGAAATTCGAAAGTTTTGGACTTGTTGGTCTAAGTGGAGATTTCGTTTTTCTCCTAGATGTACTAACATCGCCTCTAGACATTTTCTTGGAGTTGATCGATGAGGATTCCTTGTAATCTTATTCCTTGTGTTGTTTATCATGGAGGTTTTTCCATATTTGATCTTATTGAACCTTTTGTATAATTTTGTATAATTTTGTGATCTCTCGAAGTAATAAAAATTTGATTTATCAAAAAAACATAAAAGTGACCTTAAGCTTGATCAATTTTATGGCAAATAGATAAGTTTATCTATTATTCTATATTTAATTTTTTTAATAATATCAAATATAAATATTTGAAATTACTAATTTAAATATATTTGATAATTAAAAATTGATGTTATTTTTCAAGGTAATTTTATAAAAAAAAAATGGATAAATGGTTTGAATTATTTGACTTCTTATAATTAGGATCTACAAATTTTATTTGGGTTGATACATTTTGAGGCTATATTATTATTGTATTTTAAGTAAATTATTACTAAAGAATGATGGAGGACATAGGAAAATTCTTGTCCAAACCTGGCTTGGCTAAACCCATCAAACCACCAAGCAAATGTATTGCACTTGCTTTGTGATTGCCTGATTGGTCACTCTCCAGGGAGTTATATCCAATCTCAAAGCAAGTGTATTACACTTGTCATGTAGTTGCTTTGGGTTCGGCCAAACCTGATCTGGGTAAGAATTTCCCGAGGACATAGACACTAAACATTATGTTTATTTATTTTAATAAGAACTAACAGCATGGGACGAGAGGTGTTTGTAATTATTGAAAGCTGAGGGGGTAAATGCAATTATCTCTTTATATTATAATAACAATAGTCAAAAGTGAGGGTCACATTGACAGAATTAAAGCCCAGAATCCAAACAAGGACTTGAAAATTGGGTTGTTGGTGGTATCATTTACTACAAGAATTGAATGTGACAACATAGCAATTTTGTGCACCTTCAACTACTTTCTGCCATGGCCATAAGTGAAATTAAATTCAAAAACTGCGTGTGTACTTTCTATTATATATATATTATATATATTCATATGTCTTCATTTTACTATATATATGTTCCCATCTCCCCCAGTTTCTACAATTTATTAAAGTCTTGATTATTTATTTATATATATATATATATATATGCTAAGTAAAAATTTACATTGGGACAAATTAGGAAGTACTCCAACCAAATCATTACCTATGCTCAATAATTATAGTATGTTTTTCTTAAAAAAGAAATTGAAGGGCAAATATATGGTCTCAAATAAGTCCAAACGACTTCAAACCAATTTGGACAAGTGACAAACTCATTTGTTTCTCTTCTTCAGATTCTAAGGGGAAAAAATTCCTAAAAAAAATAAAGGCTCTAGGAAAATAATTATGAAATTATGATAACATTTCAAAATTGATCAGTATAGATTATTTATGGTCAAACACACTTCAGTATAACAACTTTTCCAATTCTAGTTCATGAAAATTTTTAAATTTAGGTCCAAGCTAAGACAAAAACTCAAACTAAACTAATCAAAACTCACTCGAGTTCGTTCACGTGACAAAAGAATTTCGCTTGAACTCAATTTGATAAACATATCTAATTAAACTTGAATATCATTTACCATTTGATACATAACTTTTGAAAATTAATTCAAACTCGACTAGAAAAACTAAAAAATGATTGAATGCTTTAGAAAAAAATGATAGTTGAAGTCATGTTCGGTTCAGGTAAAGCTCGTTCAACCTTAGATCTTTAATTTGAAACTAAAAAAATCCAAGCAAAATATCAAACTCGATAAGAAAATCATATCGTTTCGTTCTAGCTGTTAAAATTACATAGGAAAAACTCTTAATCAAGCAAATTTTATCACTTTAACCTATTCTAGATACATATGATCTTCTTATCTCAATTTCATGTGTCACTTAAAATAGAATGCTACTTTAATAAGGCAAGGTACCACTCAAAGAAACAGGCAATCGTCTTATAAAGGTACAAAGGGAGTAAGATTGTTAGCTAAAAATGTTTAAACAAGTCAATAGTACTCTCCAAAAAAAAATTCAATTTGCAACACCAAAAACAAAAATGAGATGGTTAAAACCATACAACCCAATACTATTTAACAAAAAATAATATTGTGTAATGTGAGATTTAAATGCACATACAACTAACCACATACTTCTTTACCTGCATATATTTACTTCAGTCTCTGAACAACTCTTTATATACACTGCTCCATCTTGAATCATCCTCATTCTCTGAACACTTGTTCCTTCTACTTAATTTTTCCTTCTATTTTTTTCTTGAAAAGTTACAAAAAATGGAGAAAAATAGAAGTAAGCAAACATCCCTTTTCCTGTGGGCTGCTATAGCCGCATTGCTTTCCCAAAATTTGATCGTTCGAGTCGTCTCCTCCACGGGCAACTTTGACGGCCAGAAGAACTACTACATTCCGGACCCGAATGCCGGAACTCCTCCCGCAGGTTAATTTTTTATTTTAATGTTCAACGTATCTAAAAGTTTACGATGTTAGAGTGGAGTGACATTTAATATGTTTTTATTTAACAGAACACGTGAAATTTAAAAATGTGTGACAACGAGACTTTTTCTTGAACCTGCAACCGACTCTGATACCATATTTGTTTTTTCTTGTCGCAGTTCCTCATATTCCTCCATCACATGGCTCGGGAGGTGGCCATGCAACACCAACACCGACACCGACACCGACACCGTATCATGGAACACCACCTTCTCACGGAGGTACGCCACCGGTAAACTGCGGTAACCCACCAAGTGGAGGCGGTGGCCACCACCACACAACTCCATCTCCTCCACGTGATGGTGGTGGTGGAAGTTATCATTCTCCTCCAACTACAACCCCAACTACACCGACACCAACCATTCCATCTCCGAGTGGTGGTGGATACTATAATTCTCCTCCAACCGCAACCCCAATTACACCGACAATTCCGACACCAACCATTCTACCGCCGCCAACCATTGAAACTCCGCCGGTAATTGTGACTCCACCAAGCACTCCGATTGACCCAGGAACTCCAACCATTCCCGGCATCTCAATTCCATCACCTCCATTTGCGTTTGATCCAAACTCTCCACCTTTTACTTGCATGTAAGTACACAATACTACTCATATTAAAAAAGTCGGAAGTGTACATGTATTTATTTAGATTCTTTAACAGTTTTAATCAATTATTTTTTTAATTCAACACATTGTGTCATTTATCTACTGGATTGAGCACACTTCATAGTCTAGCAGTCACCACTTTTAGTTCTACGTATGTCTTTTTATTTAATTTTATTGCATAAATAAAAATCATTTTATTAGCCCTCATCACTTTTAGTCTTATATATATTTTCAATATTACTCTTTTGGTCCCAATTTTTTAATATTAGACTTTTGGTCCTTTTTTTTAATATTACACTATTTGCCCCTTTTTTCGTATTAAACTTTTGGTCCCAATTTTTAATAATATATAGCAACCATTGCATCATGTTGGACTAAAAGTGCAAAACTAAGACAATCTCTATAGAACCAAAAATGCAATAGAGATTATTATTATATGGGATCAAAGTGCAAAATATTTTAAAAAATCGGATGTCATCAAAAGTACAATTTCAAAAAGCATGGGACCAATGGTGCAAATGACTTATAAAAGGAAATACACTAATTGTTTTATCACTTATACTGCAGTTATTGGTTGAACCATCCAACCTTGATATGGGGCTTGTTTGGCTTGTGGGGAACGACAGTCGGCAACGCATTTGGCGTATCGAGCTTGCCTGGAATCGGAGCCAGCGCGGACTTGGTACATGCTTTATCGAACACACGTACCGATGGCCTCGGAGAATTATACAGGGAAGGCACAGCAGCTTTGCTTAACTCCATGGTGCACCGAGGCTTCCCTTACACAACTAGTCAGGTAAGGGACAGTTTCGTAGCATCGATGGGATCGAACAAGGCTGCTTCGACTCAGGCGAGGCTCTTCAAGCTAGCTAATGAGGGCAGGAAGAAGAATTAATTAGTGAAATTCTTTATAATATTATAAGATTCATGTTGTGTGTCTTATATTGATCAGTACCTTTGGCTTGATTAATTATGCTGCATTGCGTTTAATTACTTTGCATGTGTGAGGTTCTTTAATTAATTAGGGTATTTTAAGTTGTAATGTTACAAAATCAAGATGGATACTGGCCTACTAATGATTTGTCATTTTAATTAATTAATATTAGTGGATTGTTTGTGATGCACATTACAATATTACTGCATTGTTGTTTACCTAGTTAATTTGTCTCAGATTGTTGCAAGCATAAAAAATGTAAATTACTACAAATTTATTGTTCAAGAGCATTAAATTATGGACTGCATACATACATACAGCATCATGATGAATGAATGTCACAATTAATAAGATCTATCCACATAAAGTTGAAAAACACAGACCATTTATGGGCATGCAGATAATATATTTATTGAAAGTGAAGGAGTAATTAATTGCATGCCCCACTTACCCTCCAGTACTTAGATGTCAATGTTGCTTCAATATACACATATATCAAGTCCCAATATCCCATTTTATGTCCCAATTTTTTACTCCCTTTTGGTTTTGGCTATAAACTTTGGGTGATTTGCACTCGAACCCCCTGAAGTTTACTGTAAATTTAGAAAATTTCCTATGGTTTCAAAAATTTCAACGATACCCCGGCCCTTAAGAGGGTTCTTGTAAACATTTTCGAGGAGTACTTGTAAGGATTGTTGAAGCTGTAAAGGATGTTTTGGTACATGTTCTATACCAAATGGAATCTCCTTGTAATTTTGGAAACATTAGGGGTTTCCTGTAGAAGGACTAAACTTCAAGGGGATGGTCATAAATGACCCAACATTTTTTATGAGAATTAGAACTTAGAAATGGAGACGTTTTTGTATATTTGTGAAGAAAATTAAATTGAAAAATAATGGTATCGAATTATAAATAAAAACGGATAGTTTTGAGGGGACAAAAACTATCTTAGAGAATGGATCGAGCTTTGTTTTAGGACGCCCCCACAAAAAGAATTATCGATCTTAATATCATTAATTAGATTTAAAAAAAAAAAAGAGAGAGAAATAATGCCCTATAAATAAGATTTTATGTCTAATACGTACTATCCAACAATTTATGATTGTGATAACGAAAAGAATGATAAACAGATCGATGTATGCTAATATAGTAGCGTTTTTCACAAGTAGCTAGCTTCTAATGTAGTATATGTTTCCACAAGTGAATTTTATGGAAAAATCACACAGATTTCCTATATAAGATGATAATCCAGCACACATGGACAATCTGTCCAATGTCACGGATTCTTTATGTGCTAAACAATGTGTCGGTGCAAAATAAATATGAAATAATTATTGATTAAATGAAATTTCCAGGCCAACTTTCTAAATATATAATTAATATACTCAAGGTACTGTCTGAACCATGTGTCCCTACAAAATATATACTTATGACATAAATTGATTACCTGAGGTTCGACTTTCAATATAGTCTCGTGCTTTTTTCCCTCCAAATAATAACCATTATATATATATATATATATATATATATATATATATATATATATATATATATATTTAAAAGATGTAATTAAGAAATATATAGGAATGTAAAGTAGTCTTTTCATTTTTCCACCAGGTCCTGAAGTCAACAACTCAAATTCCAGCTTCATTGAGATTTTGATTGAATCAATGAATTTAATTATGTAACTGATGTGTCCAAGTTTTGTACCTAGGACAATTAAGAGATTACACTAAGTTGCATAAATAAGAGATTTGTAACGTCTTTGTTATTTATATCTTGTAACGTTAGTAACGTCTATTTGACCACATAAATTTGTGTTTTACATGCAATTATGGCTTTGGGAGGCGACTTTTGACATACAGATATCTCAAAGAAGAATATTTACTTCATATAAGAAAGAGCAGCTAAAGAAAAGAATCATCCCTACTCTTCACCAAATTTACAGGAGGAGCGTGTCTAAGCACTGTACTCTTTTTCCTTCGTCCAAGTTTTTGTCCCAATGGGTTTTTCTTGGCAAGGTTTTAACGAGGCAGTGTTACACGTGTATTTGTCACATATGGAGGTATAATGTTCGTAGCTACAATGCTCAGATACTTGAATCAAGTTTCGACAATAAACGCTCGCGTAATTATTCCCGAAACTGGGGGGCAATATGATGTGTCCAAGTTTTGTACCTAGGACAATTAAGAGATTACACTAAGTTGCATAAATTTAAGAGATTTGTAACGTCTTTGTTATTTATATCTTGTAACGTTAGTAACGTCTTTATAATAAACTCTCGTAATGTCTGTAACGTCTTTGTATTTATTACTTGTAATGTATTTCCTAAAAAGACTATTATACCCCTGTATGTACCTATAAATAGGTCGCCCTATTTCCGAACAGAAGGAACTGAATTCACTATTACAATTACTATACAATTTTTCTCTCAATATATGTGTGCAGACCTTATTTCATTATTGTGATGTTGTTATAGATCGAAGGGCTTATTCCATTTTTGCCCTGAACATCATAATTGATGTTGCACGAAAATGATCAAGGTTATCTCCGGGATTGCCTCCTCCTATATATCTTGATCATCTTCAAATCTCGATCTGATGTCATTGGACGAACTTCGAGGAAACTATTCAGCTATTTTTCATTCTTCTGCAACTTGTCCTTCAAATGAAAATGAGGGTAGTATTTATAGGTAAAATTGAGGAGGTGAAGAGTCACCTTATTAAGGGTGGGATATGAGAAGCTACCATCAATTAGGTGGAGAGGAAAAGTCTCCCACTAACTTCAGAATTGAATAGGGGCAGGATGGTCATTCTAATGAATGTTCTTGATTAATTATTTTAACAATATGGAATTTGGTAATTACTGAAATGCCCTTATGATTTATATATCCACATCAGTAACTTATATGTATATACAAAAATAAATCGCTTTTCTACAAAGTGATTACCAAAATGCTAGCCAGATTAATAGTTATTTTAACATCTTTTTAAGTATAAATTAACAAATTAATATGGACAATATATTCGAGTAAAATGGAACCCCCAGTCTTATTTTTATTGGCAGGAAACTCTTTATGTTATTTTTATTAGCAAAGAAAATTTTGTGCTAACAAGTCAAAGATATTTACCCGCTCTGAAACCGCTTTATGTTTTACTCGTTTAAGTGTGAGTGTTCTTCATAATTTGCAGGGGAAGGGACAATTATACCTATATGTCTTTATCTTTTTCTTTTTGGTAGAAAATGTAAAGACTCGATTGTTCATTTAAAAATTGACAATAATCACCTGTAAACTTTAAATATTAACAATAACTCCATGTGGTCAACCCTAATATTTAAATATGTGTAGTGAGTTAATAATATCATAGTACGTAAGATTTTTGTTATTAAATTATTAATAAAGGGGTTTTGAGCTAAAAAAAAATAAAAAAAAAAGTACAATGGTTTTTTGCCAATTAGAATTAACATGGGGAGTTTTTTGCATTTTATTCTGTTGCGACGCCTTAGCATTAGAGCATTAATAATCATTTCCTGCCATTTTAAATAATCCCCGTTTGGCCACCGCTAAAAACGACGTTTGGATTCTCACCGCAGTTTCACAAATTTTGAACTTATTATGCGGTGCACATGCAATTTGTGGGTTTGAAATGGTTTGGGTCTAATAACTGGTTAATAACTGGTCTTGAAAGGCCCATTTTATATTTGGGCCGGGTCAATCGCATTGGTCTTGAAAGGCCCATTTATCTATGTTTCTATCTATCAATTCATATCTATCTATCTATCTACTATTATAAAAAATAAATATTTTTTAATTTTTTTGTACGGACTAAATTACCCCTATGTGATTTAAAAAAAAAAAAAAAAAACTCTAAGTAGTATAGTTATATTAGGAGTAATTAGAGTTAAAAGACTTGACATTATACAATTCTAACTAAAATGTTTTTGTAGGCAAAATAAACTTGAAAAGAATAGCTAAATTAGAAATCATAACCCCTATATAATTTTAAAAAGCAAAAAAAAAAAGACTCTAAGAAGTATAGACTGTATAATTAGATTTGGAGAAGTTTGAAATTAAAAGACTTAACATTATACAATTCTAACTAAAAAAATTTCATAGACAAAATAAACTTAAAAAGAACAGTTAAATTAGAATCACAAGGTATAACTGGATTATAGTATTTGATAAAGTCTAAAATGAAATACCTAGAAAATAAAGCTATGTATAATACTTTATAATTATAATAATATTTCTATTTATCTAATTTTGTGATACATTCAATTTTTCTGTTACTACCTATATTTATAATATATTTGTGCATCGTATTGTAAGAATATATATATATGTGTGTGTGTGTGTGTGTGTGTCAATATTAACCAAATACATGTCCGGTTTTGAAAACATTGGCAGAATCACAACCCAACATATATAACCAGTATTCGGAAACGAAGAATTGTTTGATAAGGATTCATAAATTAAGAAAGAGTTGCCCCAAAATCGAAGTAGAGTTAGTTTTTCTTACATTGATTCAGACAACAAACTAACGTACATTGAGTTTCATAAAAGTTTAAGAAACAACACATATATTAGTCTTCTATCAAGATCTCTGGCCTTCATATATCTTCCAGTAGTTAACTGCAAGAAACAGCATTGCATAATAAATTGTTAACAATTAATGGAAAAACATTTCACATATATTAACACTTTTGCTTTCACACTTTATAAATTTGTACTTTTTATCCTAATGTTTAAAATATTTTATCTTGCACATCTAGTCTCATCTCCTTCAATCAAATTAAAAATCAGAAGTGCAAATAAGAAAGTCATTCCATCAAGATGTTGAAAAAAAATTACTGCAAGATGATTTTAAAAAGTGAGTTCAAAGTGAAATTGGTAAAAAGCGAGACCAAAATGCAAAATATTAAAAAAAATTGTGACCAAAAATTGCAATTTTATAAAAGTATATATGAGGAAAGAAAAATCTGATTCGTGTGTGTCACGTGTATGCAATTAATATTCTTTCTATAAAGCTTAAGGCGTTAATGATTTTCAATAAATTGGTGGAAAAATGATTCAAACGCAAAATCACTTGCTGCTTGTTAAATGACCATCTCATTTAAAAGCTAATACGAGGATACGTCATCAAAAACACTAGAATGGAGAACCTCAAATATTGATCATATAATGGTGAATAGAATAAAGATTAGAAAGCATAAGATCGAACATACACGAGTTGAAGAGCGGTTTGATCCTGGCGAGAGTAGTGTTGATCGTGATCTGGTTCCATTAGGTTCAGTGGAAGAAAGTTCCGAACAATATCATACGGCTGAGGTTGTACGTACTCGGGTGGTCCTCCAGGCATCAAGTTCATTTGCTCTTGTGCTCTCTCACCCTCAGCTATCTGCACCATACATAAATCGAAATTTGGACATCTTTTTAGAGAAGATCTCATGTGATATGTTTGTAAATATAGAGAAGATTTATGTATGACCTTTGCGCGTAAATACATGTTAGCATTGTGCAGTTCAAGTTCCTGCAATAATATCAAAAATTGACCATATATAATTATTTTAGATCATGTAGATCATTGCTAGCTGAGATAAATTAGAAATTGAATTTAGCATGAATTTTGCTTATTACCTATGTATTATATAATTAAGCATCAATATATCAGAAAATTAAAATTATACCCAAGACAATGAAAACAAAGGGACAGAGTGAACTCTTTAATTTATGAACTATACAAATTAAAAGAATGTGATTTGTTCTTTAATCTTTACTAATAGCATTTTAGGCAGAATAATTGCAACCAAAATGGAAAAAGAACACAAATAAAGAAAGAAAATATAATTAGTGTATTAATACTTACCCTCTTCTGCATGAGCTCTATCTCTGCAAATAACAACTCATTCTACAAAAAAATTAAGAGGTATTAGACTATTAGTCAATAATCTATCTCATTCGGTGTCACATTTTTTATTAAACTTGTAGATCATGCATAATAATATATAAATGTATATATGGCCCCAAAAAATTTAAAATTGTGACACTTATTAACTAATGCGCGCAACACATATTGCACATCAGATGTGACACCAAAATGTGAAAGAAAATATTTATTGAGCGAAAACATAAGTTATACGATCTTAACCTTTTTGGAACGGATTCTACTAATGGCTCTCTCCACTTTCCCTTCCAAGCTCTTCAGATCCTTCAGCATCATATTGCTAACACCCTCTCCAAGTATTTGTCTGTAAAATGCCCAAGAAAGTACGTAATTATCGATTGAGTAGTTGAAACGCGAACAACTACTTAATCTTATAGAACGAACCTGTTTGAAGTCTGTATCTCTCGTATTTGTCTCCGCAGTTTGTTGGCTTCTTGTTGGTAAAACTGAGAATTAAACAAGAAAATACAATGTGATTTAATTTTCTCAAGTAGATGTGGTAATTTTTTTTTTATTTAGACATGCTTGCCTAAAACTTGAAAAGTAAGAATTGAATGGAAAAGGGATCTCTATGGATTACTTGTATGGAGTAAATACATAGCTTCCTATTAATTATAACTTTATTTAATATGAAATCCCAAATTAGATCTTGGAAATCAAATATGTAATATCCAAGCTATATTAAAGATTTATATTTTGTCAGCAGAAAAGGAAGTGACTCAAATTTACTTGGGTATTGGCTTCAGATGTGGAGACAGAGTTTGAGGAATCAGCAGTTGCTTTCTTGTATCTGTCAATAGTTGCCCTAACACTGCAACCAAAAAGCTTCAAAATAATTAATATATTTATAACTTATGTGATCAAATTTAATTTAGTATAGTATATTTGTAGGTGCTTCTCCCTATTCTTGGGAAAGAAAAAGTGGACTAGATTCAAAATGACCAGTGGGATTCTATTTGCAAACACTAGTTTTTGAACACCATCAACTTAATTGTATATGGGAGTTTGGACACAAATTAAGATGAAAATTCATGGAATTTCTTCATCCATTATGTCAGAAATTGTCAATATTATGTTAGACGAAATAAACATTTTAGACGGATTCCCACTTTCATACTCTATTCTTTAAGAAGAGTCGATCATTCAATATAATTGGTGTTAGACTAAGAATTGAACTTGAGTACAAATCTCTCTCAACATTAATTTTTTTTGATTGATTTTTTTTTTTTTTATCCTAAAGGGGCAATCAATGCCTATCCCTATTAACTATCTAATTTTTGAATGATTATATATACTAGAAAGGAGCACGTACGTTGTACGTGTCTAGTTTTAATTTCATGGGTATTTTTCATAAATTAGAGTAAAATTAGCTATTTTTATTTCATAGAATATCATACACTGGTCAATTTATTTTTTATGAAATTTATTATTATTAATTAATATTAATTTATAAAAAATAATATGACTTTGAATAGTTAAAATATATAAAATGATGACTAATTTATTCATTACATCTTATAAAATTGGTTCAAATAAGATCATAAGAACTTCTTTAGTTCATTACATCATAGTAGTTTTCATGTCAAATTTATGCGTTATTCACCGATGTCACATGTTTCATCCGTTTCTTCATACATTTCACTTTAAATTTCATCGATTTCACGATCATTTTTTCTTACTGGTTTCACCAGTTTTTTCACAAACTTCACAGGTGTTTACAAATTTCACTTTCACCCGAAGTTTCATCGATTCGTATGTTTTCACTGTTTATTTTTTTTTTTGTCGATTTTTTCATTTTTTATCGATTATAATATTTTTCATTGTTTTCCCTTTTTCGTCGATCTTCTTTTCCAATTTAAACAATTTTCTTCTGATTTCACCTTGTTTTTGTCAGTTAAAGTTTAACTCGTTTTCACCTATTTCACATGTTATTCACCTAAAATTTTCATCGATTAAACATGTTTCGCCGACTTCAAGCTTTTCTGACTGATTTTATCCGTTTCTTTATAATAATTTACCGATTTATTTTTTTTAGCGATTTATCCCTTTTTTTACAGCTTATAATATTTTTCATTGTTTTCGTATTTTTAGTCCATTTCTTTTGTATTTCTTATTTAGTGTAAACCATTTTTCTACCGATTTCACCAGTAATACTATTTCTTTAACTGACTTCACTCATTTTTATCATTTTAACTCATTTTTACCTATTTTTCATGTGTTTTCACTAATTTCACATATTATTCAACAGAATTTTTCATTGATTAAATATGTTCTTACCAACTTTACGTTTTTTGATCGATTTTGCCCTTTTTCACCGATTTTACCAAATTTTACTGAATTCATCATTTTTCTTATAAATTCCATTAGAATTAATTTTCATTGATTTCAAATATTTTCACCAACTTAACCTTTATATTAATCGATTTTACCCGTTTTCATCCATTTTTCACAATTTTACCCAATTTTTTTATTGATTTCAAATGTATTTATGATTTCACATACCATTACATACGTTGTACATGTTTATTTAATTTCAGTGGTATTTTGTTGTAAATCAGAGTAAATTTAACTTCATTATATCATAAAATACCACATATTAATGACTGCTATTCAATTTATTAACTTCATCATGGGAATTTTCGTCGATTTCTTTAGTTTTTTTCAGTTTAAACCATTTATCTCTTGGTTTGATTTTGTTCTTGTTGGTTGAAATTTTTTTGTTATATTGATTTCACTCATTTTTACCAGTTTAACCAATTTTCACATGTTTTTGCCGACTTTAGTCTTTTTTCACCAATTTTACCCATTTTTCACCTATTGCATAATTTTTTACGAAATTTCATCGTTTCACCGATATCATCCATTTTTGTCGCTAATTTCACTGGAATTTTCATCGATTTCACATGAATTTATCGAATTTTCAACTCAAATAATTATACATCTTCAATTACTTTTAAGTATATCTCAAATTATTTCACTTACCTTATAATTTGAAAGATATTTCTTTATCGATGTAAGCCATTTCACTTATTATATTAATTAGTTTAATTCAATTTTCATTGATTTTTTTTACTGGTTTTATATTGTTTTACTGATTTACTCGTTTTTGATCAATTATACCCTATTGTACATTGTTTTTCCTATTTTTCCATCAATTTCTTTTGTTTTTTCATATTCAAACAAAAAAGACAAAAAAATTCTAGTGGTTTAGTTCACACTGTTTTGCTAGTTAAACTTTTTTCCTTTTATTTATTTTTATCAGTTTAACTTATATTTCACTGATTTCACTTGAATTTTCATTGATTTCATAGACTTTAACATTTATTCAATTATTTAACCCATTCTTCATATATTTCACCCGTTTTTCACTGATTTCACCGATTTGTTTCCCATGTTTTCACAAATATCACCCAAATTTTCGTCGATTTCACATGTATTTACCGATTTTACTGGCACTTTTTATTACTGATTTGCCTCTTTTATTCTCCTTCTTCATCGTTCATAAATTTCATCCAGATCGATTTCACTTATTTTCATCAATTACATCAACTTTATTTGAACGGTTTCACCAATTCTCATATCCGTTTTTTCACTTAATTCACACGTTAATGTCGAAAAGATTTTCATGAAAATTTGAGGTAATGTTTCTCATGTCAAATAAAGATTACTTAGTTCACTAAGTCATAAACATTTTTGTTCATTCATAGGTAAGATGCGATTCTACTTAAACATGTTTTATGATATTTAAGAGAATATAAATTTATTTAAGGAGTGACATATTGTACTAAATCTTTAAATGATACAAATAATATTTTGCACATAACAACATTTTGATAATACATTATAATAATTTTACATATATAATTTAGCAACTATTCAATATAATAGTGTTTTTGTTTTTATTTTTATGTGTTATAAGAGAACAATAATGAAATTATAAAAGTGATGTAAGAGTATATTCTTATTTATTAGAGTTAATATAGTTTAATTTGAATTTAGTTTTGTTTTTCTTCCATATTCATGGTGCTTGGTTAGGAGGAAAGGAAGTTACAAATTTTCTTAAAATATTTTACTACCAAATTTTTTATGAGAAAATTTAAGGAAAATTCATGTTTGATTATATATTTTATTATACTTTACAAGTTGAATAAGGGCATTTTTGTCTTCACAAAAAAAGAAAAAAACTTAAAATATTCACACTTTTAGTATTAGTATAGATTAGAATTATAGAATATAGCTTACACTTGTGGGCACGAAGAAATTATAAATACTTAATGTTTCTATGTCTTATAGTTTAAGCTTTAAGATGAGGTGATTATATATGTATGTGTGAGTGTGTGTTTGTGCATGAGCTCTTCTGACAATTTGAAGTCAAAATCAATAATGCGCCTATGATTAGCCATTGAAGATCTGCAAACCTTAGGTTCAAGAGCAACTCTATATGGCAATTTACATAATAATGGGGAAATTCAAATATAGGCATATGAAGGATTAAAATATATTATTATTTGAAGAAATTAAAAAGGAAATACAAAATGTATCACAAAAGAAATCACTAGTTTTTTTCTTCAAATTTTAATATTTATACGAACTATTGATAAGTCTTAATAATGAAAATATATCTATACTAGAACCGAAAGTCTTTAATTAATTCCTTAACAAACACTACTAGAAAATCATGTATTTGGTGATAAAATATTAAGCGACAATATAAAAATTATCACTCTTTGTATGTGCTTGGTGATAAGAATATTAGTTTTGTTACATTAATAATTGTGTCAAATGCATTTGTGATAAAAAAAAAATGGGCAAAAATTCAATTTTGGTACCATAGAACTGGGCAAATTTCATTTTTCATACCAAAAGTCTAAAAATAACACCAGTTCCTACTCAGTCGTTTCAAAAAAGGCACTTCCGTTAATTTTCTCAACGTTTCTGCCACGTGTCCGTTAAGTCTTCGTGGGTCGGATTCTGCCCGTTGGGCACGTGGGTTGGATTCTGCCCGTTGGAACATAAAATTCAATTTTGGTACCATAGAACTGGACAAATTTCATTTTTCATACCGAAAGTTCAAAAATCATACAGCCGTTAAGTTTTGCAACGTATGTTTAACCTCCTCCGTTTAGTAAAAAAAGAGGTGAGAAATGCAATTATTAAAAATTAGGCAGGGGTTTTTTGCAATTATCGTCTTCTTCTTCCTCATCCCATACGACCATCTAGGGCTGGGTAAATGGGACCAGGTTTCGGGTACCCGTCCCGTCCTGATCGGGTTTTCCCATTTGGGACGGAAGAAAACGGGTCTTTTCCAAGTTCGGGACATCCCGAAACTCGGTAAAGAAAAATTGGGACGGGTTTTGGGTTTTGATCCCATCCCGATCGGGGAACCCGGTCCCGATTAATAGTTTAGTTAATATATACATACATATATATATATATATATATATATATATATATATATATATATATATATATATATATTATAAATCTAATCCAATTATCCAAAAATCTAATACCTAATCTAAAACTAAGAAGTCACTCTACGTATTCTTTGGAGTTGATTTTGGAATTTGTTTTAGACTAATAGATTTTATTATGACTTACAGGATATGTTTGATTTACACACTTTACTTTGGTAATATGAATTGTTGAACTATGTTATTTGGAGTTCTCACTTCGGTTTTACTAATTTCATTGTGTTGTGATAATATGTTTTTATTTTTTTGAAATGGTTGTGGTGATATGTTTGAATTGGTTTCTACAGTAGACTAGTAGTCATGTTACTTTTTTTTTTTCATTTCATTTTAACAATAAGCTAAAAAAAAAGTTTAGTTTGCACAAATTAAATTTGCAACTTAGATTCCCAGGACTCCCGAACCCGTCCCGAAATCTCGAAATTAAATCGGGTACCCAAAACCCACGGGACCTTGGTTGATCTACCGAGTTTCGGGACTTAAATTTGAAATCCCCAAACCCGAAATTCCTTCCCGAATACCCGAATTCCCGAAAACCCGTCCCGATCCCACCCCTAATTTTCGCGAAAAAACACTCCTCCCCTGCTCCACCGTCGACGGCCACTGCAATTACCCCATGGGAAATGTTGCCCATGACAAGAGGAACAAAATCCCTCAACCAATTTCGACAAACGGCCACCGGAAGCCGGCGATCGTCCATAGGAGGAAGAAGGCAATAATTGCAAAAACACCCTGCTCAATTTTAGACAATTGCATTTCCCCCTTATTTTGTTTCAACATGTGACACGTGGCAGTTCCGTTAAGTAAACTAACGAAAGTGCCTTTTTTGAAACGGCTGAATGAGAATTGGTATGATTTTTGGACTTTTGGTATGAAAATTGAAAATTCCCCAATTCTACGGTACCAAAATTGAACGGGCAGATTAGTGCCCCACGTGCCCCTCACATGCCTTTAACGGAGGAGACTAAACGGCCGTGGCAAAACTTAACGGCAATATGATTTTTGAACTTTTGGTATGAAAAATGAAATTTGCCCAGTTCTATGGTATCAAAATTGAATTTTAGCCAAAAAAAATGTCTAGATTGTCACCAGTGATTGTTAGTAACAAATGCTCTCCGTATATAGTAACTTAACTTGTCACTATTGTGCATTAGAAACACATCTAGTGATAATAAATATTATCACAATGATTTAGAAACAATATTTTTTAATTTGTTATTATTTTTGATATATCACAAAATTTCAATAGTGATAAAAAATTCTATAAATCTTATCACTACTATGTTTCTGAAAATAAATTTTAGTGACACATTTTAAATCCGTGTCACTTAATATGATCAGTGAATATCAAATAGTGCCAAGTTTAACTTAAGATTTAAGACGACAAGTACAAGAAAATCACTTAATATTTTGTAACTAAAACCACATTTTCTTCTAGTAAAACTAGATATAAAAAGTGTAAGACGACAAGTACTTAAGATGTTAGGTTGATGATCTTTAAAATGTGTTTTAGTACATAGTTCTCCGAAAAAGAAAATATGTGTAGTTATATGAAATCAATATAAGTTAATATCAATATGAAGATTTAGAAAATAAAGTCAAAATATTTTGTATATTGTATATTTTGCAAAACACGAAATAACTAAAAATGAAATCCAAACATATATAGATATAGATTTTACATTTTTAATTCACTATTTTTTCTTTATTTGTTAGTCTTTTAATTAACTATGCATCTTTTCACTTCATAAAGATGTATTATAAATACACTGGTCATAGGTGGGTACAGTAGCTAGGGTTTTTTGCCACTCAAAAAAGCTACCTCCACTTATCACTTCACAAAACATAGAAAAAACACACAAATAAACAAAATAAATATATAAAATAATCAATTTGCAGAAACATCAACAGAAATGAGAAAACACATACATTCAATTCAATTCAGTTTCAGTCAGCATATAAAATCTGTAACCTTAATTTCGTCGACCCACTGATTGGCTACCCCCTGCCACGCTGGCACAAGATTCCACAATATGATTGGCTCCTACCATCCTACCCTCAAGATCTCGCCACGTGTCACCCCAACCCATTAATTTGTACCCCAGGTTAATACCTTACAGGTAATTTACCCTTTTATCCACCTCGATTTATTCAAAATCCCGATATTGCTCTCTCTTATCTTGCAGTATATCTTTTTTTTCTGAATTTAATCACATAAAAACTCATTTTTTTAGACATTTTATTTTGGACAGGAATTTATGTATGTACGTATATAGTAAGTCTTGTTTGTCTGTGTGGGAGTGTTGAGTGCATCAGTGAAGCTGTCTCATGTTCATCAGTGAGCAGCCGTTTTCATGCAATAAATTAAGAGCTTATTACATATACATAGTTCACAAAAGTGAACAAATTGATTCCATTTCTTCATTTGTCTTTAAATGTAAAATTGAAAAAAGAATGTTGACATTTTTAAATATATGTTATCCTTCTCAATTTGAATGTCTTAATTTATTATTTTTTTTGCTCGAAATAATTAGAGACTGAGAGGGAGAGGAAATGAAATTTTAGTTATGGTGTAAACCGTCTGAGTAATATCAACATATTGAGTTTAATTTGATTATTAATGAATCGCGACCAAACGACCTCAAGTCAAATATAAACTTAATACATTCACATATATTTTATCAATATATAGTTTATTAAGTGAAAATAAACTTTTATTAAAAGAGCTCAAATTCATACAATATGAAGTACTACATCAATTTGATTTTGATTTTGGGTCCCAAACTTACGAAATATCTAGAGCGTGTCGAAATGATAATATTTTCACCTTTAGAGTTAAAAAAGACTTTGGACTAGAGATGACGGAAGAGAAAACAATAGGACAAACCCTTTTCCTTGTCTTTAAATGTAAGATAAAAATAAAATTTTAATGTTCTGACATGACCAAAGATTCCATGGTTAAAAAGATGACTTTATGGACATGTACAATTTCAAACCCTAACCATAGTCCCATGACCTAATTAGTGTTAGACCAGTAGACTCCAGTCTGCAGAAGGGTAAAAATGTAAACTTAAAGGGTACCATCTTGTGAAATTGACATAATTTGGGTCTTTAACAGCTCAAAATGGAATCTTGATAAGTTTTTAGTCTTGCCCATTTGAAACCCTGGTTAATGTTAAATCAGTAGACTCAAGTCTGCAGAAGGGTAAATCGGTAAAAATAAAAGGTACCCATCATTCGAAATTGACATAATATGGGTTTTAACAACTCAAAATAGAATCTTGATAAGTTTTTAGTCATGCCCATTTTCAGATTTGAAACCCTAATAAAGATTTAGTAGACTGCAGTCTGTTGAAGGGTAAAATGGTAAAAATAATGAGTACCCATCTTATCAAATTGACGTAATTTGGTCTTAAACAACTCAAAATGGAATCTTGATATGTTTTTAATCATACCCATTTTCTGATTTGAAAGTTGAAACCCTAATTAGCTAATATTTAGGTTATGTGACTCTTTGATTTGTTCAGCTGACATGATGTTAGAGAGAACAGTCAATGAAGAACAAGGGAAATGGGCAAATAGGAACTTGACAGCTTTACAGTAGAGTTTCTTGGGCTGACAGATGACATGTGGAGAGAGAGAGCAATATATAGATACACAAGATTATACATATATCATGGTTTTCATGTATTTGATCTTAACCAAACTAGTTCTTGAACTGTTAACTACATAAGTTCTATTTCTATTGTAACAGATCTTGGATGTATATCAAAGAAAGGAACTAAGAATAAACATAAAAAAGAAAGAAAAAACACAACAGAGCTCATAAAGGAAAGACAACAAAAAGAAGCAAGAAACATAAGGAAATCTAGATTTGTGAGAAAAAGAACTCAATCTTAACTGCATAGAATCATTATTGTAACTTATGCCAAACAGTCCCTTAGATCAATATCCATGACAGGAGCTTGGATTTAAGCAATTTTCATGTTATCATAAAAACCCAACTTTCCAAAATAGATCCAAGAAAAAGAAGGATTATTTGAACCTTTTCTACCTAAAAAATAAACTAAAGTTTTAATCTTTATATGGGACTTGAAAATCCAAGATGAAAGCAAAGATCTTGGGAAAAAAAGGCATTTCAGAATTATACTTATGATCAAAATAAATTTCACCTGTTGTTTGCATATTCATAGAGCCTTCCACGAGTTGAGAAGACAATAAGGGCAACTTCGGCATCACACAACACCGACAACTCGTAAGCCTTCTTGAGTAAACCATTTCTGCGTTTGCAGAAGGTAACTTGCCTATTTGTAGTGTTCTCAATTCTTTTGATCTCAATTTTACCCCTTCCGTTTTTCCTCAATGAATTCGATGACTCGGATTCTTGATTTGGAAAATCCATCAAAAATCCTGAAATAAGAAAGCCCCAAGATTGATTTTTCATAAAAATTAAATTAAGATTATGAACTGATTTGGAAAAAGAAATTAAATTTAGAACCATCCAAATTAAGCTAAACAATAGTTTTTGTCACATATTTTTGCAGTTAGTTTAATCACTAACCTTGTATGGAAACAATGGAAGTGAAGGTGAAAGGAAGAGAGTGAAACAAGAATTGATTTTCTCCTTGTCCAATTTACTCTATGCTATACTATACTTGTGAATAGAAAAGTTGCAGAAAATGGAATTGAGTTGTTTCAGTAGGGTATGTATTTATAGCTAAAAAATAGACTTTACAACTACACCCTATAAATTTTGCTTTATAGTACCTTTGAAATATATATGTAACTTATTTTTTGTAATATCGGTAAATATGCATAGGTAGGGTGGACGTTAAATCAAATTAATTTCGAGTTCAATGGGTAAAGTTAGTTGGAGTTGAACGCGGTTTCAACTTGACTTGATCAGCTGGACAATGATAAAATGTATCTAAAAATTGAAAATTAGTCGACCTCGACTTATATTCGGCTCAATGAGAGGTTAATATCCAAACCAAATCTGATCTCAATCTCAATCTAGATAATAAAGATCAAATCAAATTCTAATAATGCATGTGTTGTCCAATTTTACTAGGGCGAAAAAAAAAAAGGATATTCTTGTCCACTTTTAAAGTCCATTAGCCATCCCTTTTCTCAAGGATGGGATAAAGTGGGAGAGGTGATGAGAAGTTCTTTGGGGAAATGACTATTTATGGTAAGGAATGAGACCTTGGTGAAATTGCACTCAAGCCTTAATAGATACGGAGCCAAGAAGAAAACAAAAGAAAGAAGATTGAATGATGTATGGGGGTTTTAACTTTGTGCTAATATGAATTATTATCTTTGTTTTTTGATCAATAGTAGAAAAAAAGAATATCCACTATTCGGCTCTTCTTCTATAAGGCTGTGCCCAATTTATCATAGCTCCCCACTTCTTTCATATATAATTACCAATTTTAAAAATCACTTTTGCCTCTTTTTATTTTAATATAAATCACACCTTATGTTTTGTCTAAATCTCAAAAAGTTTTGATGCAGGAGCAATTTCAGAATATGTTCCAGCACAAAGTGTGACTTTGAATGATAGTATTTTCTGATTCACGATGAATTATAAGGTGAATGATATATGGTTAGAAATCTATGAAAGTCTAGTTTTCATAGCAATAAACGGTTTACGAAAAGAAGGTCTATGGAAAGAGTTATGGCCATTTTACTAAAGGCTGCCAGCTGCACTCGGGAAACAACACTTCTTATGTCTTTTGGTATTTCTAAGAGTTTTACTTGGTTTATTAACATATTTTCGAAATATTATGATTATTATAAGATATGTTTAATAATTTTATGAGTCAAAGTCAATATTATGTATTTTCTAGAATAGGAATATGTGAAGTCATTCAACTTGTAATTTCCTATGTTTTGGAGGGATGTTCCAAAACTCCTATTTAAACCCCTTCCAAATGAATAAATAATAGATAAGTTGAAGTATAAAAATTATATTTGTTTGCAAGTGTTCTTGCATTAAAAGTGAGTGATTCCTCTTCTACAAGTGAGTGACTTGGTCGCGTTGAGTGATTCCGCGATTAGTAGCGTCGAGTGATTCCGCTACCGCCGGTTGAGTGATTCCCGGTCATCTATCCCTTCATATCCTTTACGTTGCGGGTTTCGGCCTGCATCAAGTGGTATCAGAGCGGTTCACGCCGTTCTTGATCGTACTCTGATTAAACAACATGTCACATCGTGGTATAAAAGATGTAGAAGATTTCGATGTCTATGCCGAGATTGGAGAACTTCGAAAAATGATATTTCAACTTCTTACTAGAAGGCCAACTCCTACCTCTTGGAGTAGAGAAATTAATTTTCAAGTTCAAGAAAGTGAACTTCATGGTGAAAAATATGTTGAATTACAAATTACCAAAACGGAGCTAGAGACCGAAGTTGATGACGTCCCTCATTATGATGGAGAATCTAAAGACAATCACTTCCCACTCTTTCATGAAGAGATTGGGGAGGAAGATGCACAAAGCTTTGACGAAGGACTTTACGAGGGATTTCCTATTTATGACGAAGTTGATGGTGAGCAAGAAGAAGAAGGAGAAGGAGATACCATTTTTCAAAATCGTGATATACCCTTGATTAGTCACGTTATGAATGAAACACGTGTTGAAAGTGATTATTTGGTGTGCAATAAATTATTATACGACATTAAGTACACATCAAATATTCATGATGTGGTGGAAGATGATATTCTTGGTGATTTCTCTACAATGATAAGTTCTCAACCTAACATCGATTTTATCTTCGATTCTTTTCACTCTCATGGAACTCAACTTGAATCGCTAAATTGTCACGTTAAATGGGTGGAGTATATCGAGCCTTCGATATTAATGTGCCAAAGTTCAAATAATTTTATTTCATTATTGAAACTCATATTTTTATTGATGAAAAGAATGATTAAGGTCCGTGGGAGAATTTTTTCGTACAAAGGAAGAATGACATTGAAATTATGTGGCTATTGGAGTGTACGTCCTAACAAAACAAATAGCTATTGGTGTGAAACTAAGGTCACAAAGGTTGCACACATAAGGGAGCCTAAAAATGCAGGGAACTCAAGAGAAGAGCTAAAAACCATCCATGTCTCATTGTGTTTCGATCTCAAAATGAACTCGAGGACGAGTTCAGTTTTCAAGCCGAGGAGAATGATGCAGGAGCAATTTCAGAATATGTTCCAGCACAAAGTGTGACTTTGAATGATAGTATTTTCTGATTCACGATGAATTATAAGGTGAATGATATATGGTTAGAAAGCTATGAAAGTCTAGTTTTCATAGCAATAAACGGTTTACGAAAAGAAGGTCTATGGAAAGAGTTATGGCCATTTTACTAAAGGCTGCCAGCTGCACTCGGGAAACAACACTTCTTATGTCTTTTGGTATTTCTAAGAGTTTTACTTGGTTTATTAACATATTTTTGAAATATTATGATTATTATAAGATATGTTTAATAATTTTATGAGTCAAAGTCAATATTATGTATTTTCTAGAATAGGAATATGTGAAGTCATTCAACTTGTAATTTCCTATGTTTTGGAGGGATGTTCCAAAACTCCTATTTAAACCCCTTCCAAATGAATAAATAATAGATAAGTTGAAGTATAAAAATTATATTTGTTTGCAAGTGTTCTTGCATTAAGAGTGAGTGATTCCTCTTCTACAAGTGAGTGACTTGGTCGCGTTGAGTGATTCCGCGATTAGTAGCGTCGAGTGATTCCGCTACCGCCGGTTGAGTGATTCCCGGTCATCTATCCCTTCATATCCTTTACGTTGCGGGTTTCGGCCTGCATCAAGTTTCTTGTGTTATTTTAACTCTAAAAAACTCCTCTTATTTTTTGTTTTAATTACTATACTCGATTCAAGTAGAATTTGACTTTTAACTTTTGGTGAAATGACAAAATAAGCCCTATGTATTGGGTTTTTATTTCTTTTGAAAACCCAGGTATATACTACTTGGATCGATTGTAGTAATTAAAATTAAACAAAGGGGTTTTTTTGGGAGGTAAAATGACAAAAGTAATTTTTTTGGGAGTTAAACAGAGCATAGGGATATTTTTTCTTTCACTGTCAAGGGTATATTAGTCATATCAAAAGCAAAATATGTACTTTAGTGTTTGAATCACGTACACTCTCTTTTCTGTGGGGTGTATTTGACACTAACTTGATAGCACACAATTAAAGATTTTGAAGAGTTAAAATAACACATGAAATTTTTTGAAAGTTAAACAAAAAGTAAGAGGTGTTTTTATCTTTTGCTCCTATTAAATATGACAAAATAATTGCTTTCGAGCAGATACATGATTCTTCTAATAGGTGCAAGTTTTGGCAAGATGAGTTTGTTGAACAAAGTTTTAGAACAAATTATATATGCACTTTAATTTAATGTTGAAAATGCAGTAACAAAAAGTTTATCATTTAAAGTATATTTTAATATTTAAAAGAAACACATCATCTAAATATCGGTTTCTAAAAATATTTTTGTTAAAATTTTATTTTCAAAATGTATAAAAATATATAGCATATCAAAATATAATCGGTGCAAAAATTGTTGAGACTCTTTCTACTATTTCACATACAATGTCAAGTCTAAGTAATCACGAAATTAGAAGATCGAGGAAAATCAAACACACGACATAGAAAATAAAGATTCAAATTCCAAACGCAGTCTTGAGCAGTCCATTTAAAGTCAACCAAATATATACACGAGCTTCTTCTTTAGACCAAACATCAAACTTACAATGCATAATTCGAGAAATTGATTTGAATGTACTAAACATGTTTCACAAAAAAATCATCTAGTCTAATGTAAACTAAATAGTCGTTTTTTGGAAAGTAGACATTAGCGTATTTATCATATTTAAATTGGCGGGGCGCAGGTTTGTAACTAGGGCCGAAAATAAACAATATGATTAAATAAAAATAAAGATTCGATTAAGCTCGGTTCAAAGTAAATATTAAACAAGTTTAAACAATATTTTTTTGTTTCATAATTTTCGAAACTTGATATTATTAACGATGAAATCAAACTCAAATATGCTTTCATGTTCGAAAAAAAAATCGAGCGGATACATGATTCAACTATTTATTCTCAATTTTCCACGATGTTTTTTGCTCAAATTGTCTTTTCCCGTTTGAATTTCGGACAGTACTGATTAGTTGAGTTTATGACAACTCGATCGGCAATATAAGATTGTTTCAGCCTCCTTTAGAACATTTGAGAAGAAGAAAAATTCACATATACCACAAACCCACAACTTTTTCTCCTTAATACCACCGTGTTTGGAAATGGGAATTTTAGCATGTAATTGGTTCATGAAATTTGAAATTTAAGACAAACTTGCATAGCATATAGATATTATAATATCTAGTGTGATGAAATTCTCCCTTTGACTTAAAAAAAAAAAAATTGTAATGAAATTCCTGATTAAGATTATAAATGACTTGATTAGAGTCAAACAACACATTATTGAGGCTCCATGACCAAAAGGTCATGGGTTCAACTCTCACAAATGTGGGTATTTTCTCTAGTTTCATACTAGCTTTTCTCTAGTTTAATACTAATAATTAATTCACTTTGATATCATTATAATAGTTTCGATTCGATATAGTGTTAAATGTAACAATGTATTTATCATCTCAAAAAAAAAAAAAGATGGAATTGCATTTTTCATACCAAATTTTTACCTACTTTATGCATTTAGTATTAAACATTTGAAAAGACACATTTAATACCAGAATTGAAGGAATTTTTTTACATTTGCTTGAGCTTTTTGTTTTGCTTAAACTTATGTTCCAAATTTTTTTACCATATCATGCTTATATGCCCTATTTGGAAATTATTGTGGCAGGATTCCTTGTAGATTATGAGATATGATTTAATTTTGTTTAATATCCCGAAACTTTGTTAATTTTCTGCAGATTATTTATTGTGTTTCATGACCTAAAACTTATACCATTCAAAAACTCTCGTCAAGAGTTTCCCATCCATATAAAGAACATAAAATTTGGCCTTGTAAATCGACGGAGAAAGAAAATGTGCGAAAAATTCTTGAATTTTGATATTAAATGTCTCTTTTTGAAAAATTTGGTATCAAATATATGAAATATGTACAAGTTTGATATGAAAAATGTAATTTTCTTCATCATTAAACGCAAGTGGGATTTCTTGTTGAGTTTAAAATGGTATTTAACGTTTAGCCAAAAATATTTTGAAACATGGATCCAAAGTTGTAATGAACGGACTTATTATTTTCGGCTAACTGAATATATTTTCATCGATTATTGTGTTCCCCCAAAATGCTCGCCCTCTCCACGAAAAGTTGTTGATTTCGTCCCTAGTTAAATAACCCATATTAGATGGCCAAACGCCAAAAGGAAATTGCACTAGACAACATTTAGTTTAGTTTAGGCTGTCAATCATCTTCAAAATTACATTATGAGTCAGAAAAAAAAATTAGGTGCTCTTTCACCAAACATTTAGGGTTCATTAGTATCAGTGTTGATACCCTTTTGTTTGACTTTGATTTCAAAAAATTAATTTAAGTGATTCAACAAAATATTTTAAATCACGATTTAGAATGAATTTAGATGTTGAATTTTATGGTCCGACATTGTTTAAATTGAGTTTAAACGTTAGAGTTTAAAGGAGAAAAGCAGGAAGGTGCGTCTTTGCCAAGAAATATATAAATCAAGATGTGAAGTGCCAATATTTTAATTTCATAATGCAAAATATTAAAACAATGTATTTCTATTATGCAAATTCCCAATAATAATCAAAGAAAAACCCCGATTTATGTGGTTGAGATTCTTATAGAAGGTATGATTGTTGATATGTACCAACAATGGTACGAGCAAAACATATCATGTGTCCTGCAGGAAATTGACAGGGAAACTCATTAAATTGGTTCCTTCTTTTAATATGGCTAGGATCCACATAACTCGAACTATAATAAAAAGATTGAAATTTGGATTTTAGTCGGAGAACAAAAACTAAAACTAAAACAAAAATTATTTTTACTTGATACTAGATCAACAAAAACCCAGAATTCTACACATGTTTTCTTTCTCATTACAACTAATAACTAATCATGGATTAAATTTTCCCTCTTTTCCTGCGAAAACATCGAAAAGTTTTCGTTTTTGAATTAAACGAAACGAAAATAAAATGTAATTCCGAAACTATTTGTTTGCCTTAAACTCTATTATTTTTTTAAATTTAGTAACTTTTATTACAATTTTTCCTTGGTGTTTCCGAAACATTTTCGAAAAATCTCGAAAAGTTTTCAATATTTGGTTGACCGAAACATACACTCAAAACGAAATTTTGATCCATGTAACTTACACTATTCCTTTATCCAATTTCTTGGAACATAAATAAGAGCCAAATCTTTCAATCAGAAAAGTGAAAACACCCAAACGTCATCGGTCTTAATTCATTTAAATCGCAATTTCAGTTGTTCAAGATAAGAACATAAAATCCCCAGTAATTACACGCACCCAAATTAACAGATTCGGCATAATGTGGTCTCCATCCGAACAATCGAAAATCATAGTATGAGTAGATAATTGTAAACAAATAAGCAATGAATTCATAGGCAATTTAATCCGAACAGACATCATAATTGAAGGCAATAAAAATGGTCCCATTAGGGTGTACCTCATTTTATTCCATATGAATATTCACTTTCAATAATGCTCAAACAATCAAGATTGTGTTGAGTAGTCAGTAGAGGATAAATACACTTACCTATTTCTTCACCAATCTATTCTCCAATTTAATTTGTGCAGCTGAATAAAAATCTGCAATGAATTATTCAATCTAAAAATAGAATATCACAAGGAAATTAGTTGGTTAATTTATCCGGAGTAGCAATTGTATTAATTCCTCTTGAAAAACCACTGTCGCAATTACGATATTGGGACCAATTAACTCCTTAATGCTACCTGAAACCCAACTTGATCTAATGTTCGTAAGCCTTATGACGGGCTTTCCGGTGAAGGGCTATTCCAGAACCAGGAATATAATTTCACCTCAACTCTTCAAATGTATACTATCTTAGATATATGATGGATGTATCCAATAAAAGATGAACCAAACATATATGTATATATTAAAATCCAAGACACGGCTAAAATTCAATTTTGGTACCATAGAATAGGTCAATTTTCAATTGTCATACCAAAAGTCCAAAAATCATACAGCCGTTAAGTTTTGCCACGACCGTTTAGTCTCCTCCGTTAAGTGCATGTGAGGGGCACGTGGGGCACTAACCTGCCCGTTCAATTTTGGTTTAATTTGCCCGTTCAATTTTGGTACCGTAGAATTGGGGAATTTTCAATTTTCATACCAAAAGTCCAAAAATCATACCAATTCTCACACAGCCGTTTCAAAATAGGGGGAAATGCAATTGTCTAAAATTGAGCAGGTTGTTTTTGCAATTATTGCCTTCTTCCTCCTATGGACGATCGCCGGCTTCCGGTGGCCGTTTGTCGAAATTGGTTGAAGATTTGTGTTCCTCTTGTCATGGGCGGAGCTCAACCGTCTATGGCAGCTACAATAAACATATGGAAAATGATGTCCACGGTCATGGGAAACTAATGCAACAAGAATTACGAAGTTTGGTTAATAATCGAAGAAGAAATCACGATTTGAAATTTCGAAAATTTTGACTACAATTCGAAAATTAGAACTCAAATTTCGAATAGATTACTTAAAGGATTGAAAAGATCTTTATATGTACGAGTTCTCCACGACAAGGGAAACATAAACCCTCAACCATTTCCGACCAAAAGCCACCATAGCCAGCGGTCGTAGGGGTGGGATCGGGACTGATTTTCGGGAATTCGGGTATTTCTGGACAGGATTTTGAGTTTCAGGATTTCAAATTTAAGTCCCGAAACCCGATAGATCAACCAAAATCCCAAGAGTTTCGGGTACCCGATTTAATTTCGGGATTTCGGGACGGGTTCGGGAGTCCCGGGAATCTAAGTTGCAAATTTAAATTGTGCAAATTAAATTTTTTTTTAAGCTTATTGTTAAAATGAAATGAAAAAAAAAAAGTAACATGACTACGAGTCTACTGTAGAACAAACCAATTCAAACATATCACCACAACCATTTCAAAAAAAGAAAAACATAACGGAATTTGGTATGAAAAATGAAATTTGCCCAGTTCTATGGTACCAAAATTGAATTTTATGTGCCAACGGGCAGAATCCGACCCACGTGCTCAGCCCGCCCACGAAGACTTAACGGACACGTGGCAGAAACGTTAAGAAAATTAACGGAAGTGCCTTTTTTGAAACGGCTGAGTAGGAACTGGTGTTATTTCTGGACTTTTGGTATGAAAATTGAAAATTGCCCTATTCTATGGTACCAAAATTGAATTTTTGCCTCCAAGACACGAAGCCAGATTTTTCTTAAAAATCATGATGCTTATTGCTTTATCGTATAGAGCCTACAGGCAACAAATTAGTTATTATCAAGTCAATGTGACATATATTTCCCACAAAAAAAGCTCGAGTGCAATTCATATAGCTGAAAATATAAAAATGAACGATCTTCTATTCAAAATATACTTCAGACAATAAGGTTTGACACCAATTTGACGAGAATGAAATGCAATTCTATATCTTGGTCCAATGTATCCTTAAATGACTGTTAAAAAATCAAATTTCACTGCAAGAATGGATTTGCTTATTGCTTATATTTACAAACCTCGGAACAATCCCTATCCACCTTATCTCATCTTATCCTGTTTATTGATCTAAGGCACAAGGCTGAAATCGATTAACTTATACTCCTATATACGAATTCAGAAACAGCATATATATTTCAAGGATTCACGCATCAGATTCGTTTCACTAGGATGTAGGAACTCAAACCAAAATTTCATTAATTATGGCATGGAGGAAATTTTCCTTCTCAGTTTTTTCTTATCTTTTGTTCTCTCGGTCCAGAAAGGCAGACAAATTATGCCATTGCCTCCAAACTTTTCTCAAAAAGATGATGCACTTTATCTCAAAGCTAGCTTTTCACTGCGTCTTTATATGAGTAGTACTGCAAGAGCTCAAGGAATTAAGTTTGAGTCTCCCAATTCTAAACCAATCCTCCAAAAGGAATGTATTTTAGTATAATACAATGAAGAAGTATGGGAATGCCTATTATCTTATCAAAACTTAATAAAGGTTTACTTGAGATATATTGAAAAAAAATGAGATAAAACATAGGATATCTCAAACAAATGCAAACTAAATACATAGATGGTGCATGTGAAACCAGCAAGCATACCCAAATTCACTACTTTTCATGATCGGGCAAGGCAAGAATAGAATTTTTGGAACTTTAGAGTCTGGTATTGCAGAGTGTGGAGTATCTGTTAGCAACAATTATACAATATCAACAGCTTAGAAATACGGCAGAAAGCATTAACCTTCTAATTAATTGCGCATCCAATCCTGAGAGCACATCAAAGCTTGCAAAGTATCTGACTTGAGTGAGCTACAACAATGATTAAGGGCACTATCTCCAGTATCAAACAAGGATTCTGGGACAGCTTTCGATATTGGAATCCACAATATGTTGCGGGCCATCATGGATAGGACAGGATATCTTGGTTCATGAACTTTCCACCAATTTAGTATTCCAAAATCAACACTACGTGGAAACAGTGGTTCCTCCAAATAATTATCCATGTCCGATTCAGTGTTATGGCTAAGTGAATTTTCATGGAGGAATCTCTCATCATAACCAGTTAGTCTATCCTTCCCAAGACCACCACTACTTTCAGAAGCTGAAACATTAGCAGCTAATGGTGAATATATAGCATGACCATTGTAAAGAGCTTTCATAAAATTTGAGACAGTGTTTATGCAATCTGGAGCATTACTCCCATAAATTTGTGGATAGTAATAGTTCACCAGTTTCATCTTGAATCGTGGATCTAAGATGACTGCGATTGCTATAATCAAGCTGCATTTCTTCCAATATTCATCAAATTTTGATTTCAATTTCAATGCCAAAGAGCTAATAAAATCATCCGACTTCTGGCACCAATCCATCAACTGTAAATGAATATCGCAATTTTCAGCAAAATAGGAATTCGCAGTAATATTCATGTAACTTAGACCAACTTTCGAAACTTCGTGAAAGAACTTCAAGATGTTATGTAATGGCCCGCAATACATTGAGAAATCAGGGTCATTTTCTTGAAGTTGAAGAAAGGCTTCTTTGTACTCTAAAGCAGATTTGAGCATAAAAAATGTTGAGTTTACTGAAGTGGATTATCAAGGGACAATTAATACTAACTGAAATATCTCGTCAATTTTTTCTTGTGCTGCCCGAGAACTTTTTACAAATTGTATGGTTTCCCGAACTTTATTAGTTATCCCAAGTGATGTTTCTAAGACATCTAAGAGTAATCACTTCACAGTACTTGCTGCACATCGTACGTCAAATAATAGGCCTTCACACAGAAGGAACCTTTGCTGGCAGAGCTGGTCTCTGATTCTACTAATAATTGTATCATAGGTGGATCCATAATCAATTGTCAACGAAAACAACTTTCGATCAATATCCCAGTTCCTAAGACTTGTCATAATTATTTCTGAAAGCAAGTCTTCAGCTTGAGCAATGAGAATTATTGACTGGCTAAAAGTTCAAAAGTTTCTTCTTTGGTTCCCAAGAACCATCAATGTAATGTGCTACCAAACACAAATAATTTGTGTCTCCATTATAATTAGCCCATCTATCAGCACTAAGGCTAATGCCAGGCAATTTATCCAACTTCTTATACACCATTTTTTTTTTTTTTTGTCTATAAATATACATAAGTCAACCTCAACTCCACTAACTGTCGATAGATCAAAAAAGGGCTGATATTTCAAACAAGCTTCTTGAACCTAATATTCTCAACCATATCCAGAGGATAACCATGCATTATAATCATACGTCCGGAACTACCTGGCTCCACCTGTAATCAAAATCGAAACTTCCTGCATTAACTTTTACAACTCTCACCCTTGTTCCAAACCCATATTTGCGGCAGTGACTATCTCGTCCTTTATTGGAACTTGATTATAACTAAAATTGGTAAGGGAAATGGTGCTCTGCTTTCTGTTTCCCCTAGTTAACAATTGAGTTACATCATGATTTGATCTTCTACGACACCTGATCAATTGACAATCACTGCTTCTTCTTATTTAATGTGTTATTTTAATTAGTGTGTTATTTAATGATACTAGAAAAGTGCACGAACGTTGTACGTGTCTAGTTTTAATTTCATGTGTATTTTTCGTAAATTAAAGTAAACTTAGCTATTTTTATGTCATAGAATATCATATATTTATGACTGATCAATTTATTATTTAAGAAATTTATTTTTATTAATTTTTATTGGTTTATTAAAAAAAATGGCTTTAAATAGTTACAATAATATATAAAATAATTACTGATTTAGTCATTACATCTTATAAAATCGGTTCTAAAATAAGATCATAAGAACATTATTTAGTTCATTCCATCATAGTAGTTTTCATGTCAAGTTTATCCGTTATTCGCCGATGACACATGTTTCATTTGTTTCTTTATAAATTTCACCCGAAATTTTATCGATTTCACGAACATTTTTTCTTATTGATTTTACCAGTTTGTTTAACCAACTTCAGTGTTTACCAATTTCACCCGAAGTTTCATCGATTCATATGTTTTCACTGTTAATTTTTTTTTTATCGATTTTTTTGCATTTTAATAGATTATAACATTTTTCATTGTTTTCCTGTTTTTCGTCGATCTTTTTTTCCAATTTAAACCATTTTCTTCGATTGAACCTTATTTTTGTCAGTTAAAGTTTAACTCGTCTTCACCTATTTTACTGATTCCACATGTTATTCACCTAAAATTTTCATTGATTAAATATGTTTTCACAGACTTCAAATTTTTTTGACTGATGTTATCCGCTTCTTCACAAATTTCACCTAAACTTTCATCGATTCATATGTTCTCAGTGTATAATTTTTTTTTACCGGTTTCTTTTCTTTAGCAATTTATCCCTTTTTTATCGGTTATAACATTTTTCATTGTTTTATGATTTTTGGTCGATTTCTGTTTTTTTTTCTTCAGTTTAAACCATTTTTCTACCGATTTCACCAACTAAACTCTTTTTTTAATTGATTTCACTCATTTTTACTATTTTAACCCGTTTTCACCTATTTTTCATGTTTTTAAACTAATTTCGCATGTTATTCATCTGAATTTTTCATTGATTAAATATACTCTTACCAACTTTACGTTTTTGATCGATTTTACCCTTTTTTCACCAGCTTTACCCAATTTTACTGGATTTCACTGGTTTCATCATTTTTCTTAGAAATTCCATTCGAATTAATTTTCACCGATTTCACATATTTCGACCAACTTTACCTGTATTTTAACCGATCTTACCCGTTTTCATTCATTTTTCACAAATTTTACCCTATGTTTTTATCGATTTCAAATGTATTTAAGATTTCATGCATTTTTTCACCGGTTTAAAGTGCACATACGTTGTACGTGCCTATTTAATCTCGGTGGTATTTTGTTGTAAATCAGAGTAAAATTAACTGCATTATGATGTTATAAAATATCACATATTAATGACTGCTATTCAATTTATTAACTTCATCATGGGTATTTTCTTCGATTTCTTTAGTTTTTTCGGTTTAAACCATTTTTCTAATGGTTTGACTTTGTTTTTGTTGGTTAAACTTTTTTCATTGTATTGATTTCACTCATTCTTACCATTTTAATCAATTTTCACATGTTTTCACCGACTTTAGCATTTTTTCAATGATTTTACCCGATTTTCACACATTTCATCATGTTTTATGTAATCGTTTCACCGATGTCATCCTTTTTTTTCTTTTTTTTTTTTTTTGCAAATTTCACTTGAATTTTCAATTATTTCACATGTATTTATCGAATTTTCAACTCAAATAATTATTCATCTTCAATTAATTTTATGTATATCTCAAATTATTTCATTTACCTTATCATTTGAAATATATTTCTTTACCAATCTAAGCCATTTAACTTATTATATTAATTAGTTTAATTTAATTTTCATTGATTTTTACTGATTTTATATTTTTTTGTTGATTTACTCGTTCTTGATCAATTATAACCTATTGTCCATTGTTTTTCCTATTTTTCATTAATTTCTTTTGTTTTCTCCTATTCAAACAAAAAAAGTTCTACTGCTTTAGTTCACACTGTTTTGCTATGCTAGTTAAACTTTGTTTTTCTTTTTTCGATTTTACTTATTTTGATCAATTTAACTTTATATTTCACTGATTTCACATGGTTTTTTTTTTTTTTCAATTTCACTTGAATTTTTATTGATTTCACAATATTCACAAACTTTAATATTTTTTTTATGCTTTAACCAATTCTTCATATATTTCAACCGTTTTTCACTGATTTCATCGATTTATTTCCCATGTTTTCATAAATGCCGCCGGAATTTTATCGATTTCACATGTATTTATCGATTTTACTGGCACATTTTATTACCGATTTCACCCATTTTTTCAACTACTTCACCAGTGTTCATAAATTTCATCTCAATCGATTTCACATTTTTTCATCAATTATATAAAATTTATATGATTGATTTATTTCATTGATTTTCATCCATTTTTTCACTTATTTCACACGTTTTTCTCGAAAAGATCCATGAAAATTTGAGGTAATGTTTCTTATGTCAAATAAAGATTACTTTGTTCACTAAATCATAAGCATTTTTGTTCATTCATAGGTAAGAGCGATTCTACTTTAACATATTTTATGATAGTTAAGAGAGTTTGATTTTTTTAAGGTGTGACATATTGTACTAAATCGTTAACATATTGTACTAAATTTTTAAATGAAACAAATAATATTTTTTCATAACACCATATCGGTAATACTTTATAATAATTTTACAAATAAACTTTAGCAAACTCTCAAAATAATAGTATTTTTTATTCTTTATGTGTTATAGGAGAACAATAATGAAATTGTAAAAGTGATGTAAGAGTTAATTCTTAATTATTGAAATTAATGTAGAAAGTAACTATAATAAAACTTCATATCTAATTTGAATATAATTGTATTTTTCTTCCATATTCATGGTGCTTGGTAAGGAGGAAAAAAAGTTACAAATTTTCTTAAAATATTTTTCTACCAAATTTTTGATGAGAAAATTTAAGGAAAATTCATGTCTAATTATATTTTATTAATATATTTAACTTCATATCTAATAAGGGCATTTTTGTCTTCACAAAAAAAGAAAAAAACTTAAAATATTCACACTTTTAGTATTAGTATAGATAGCATGGTTAATCCGAACCAAGATTTACACAACAGATTTCATTCTACTCGGGACGACATTCGTGTGCGCAGGTCGCGGGCACGCACAAGTCTTGAAGGGCCGAGTAGTAATCCGAACCAAGATTTGCACCCCCCCTGCGCGCAAGGAGGGAGCCTTCTAGTAATAATTTCTTAACCCTTATGGTTTAGAAATCATATATAAACCCAATTTTTTCTTATTACACTTTCAATGTGGGATTAATCTATTTCTTTTCAATTTTTCCCATTACATATGTGAACTTTGAGATTTAATTTCTCATTCACTCGTACTCCGATTTGGACGTACCATATACCATTTTAATCTACTCACGAAGTAGAATATAATTCCGTCAAGACCCGACTCTTTACTCAAAGTGGGTCCCACTTAAATTACGTCCAAAATGGTCCATTAACTTACTTTTTCCAACACTATGTTTATGAGGTTTATAAGGAGCTTTAGGACTATTTTTATTTTATTTTCCTTGATTATGTTGTGTAATTAATGTTGTGTATTGTTGTAATTAATGTGTTATTTTAATTAATACTCCGTATTTAAAAAAATAAAACTATAATATTAATAGGTGAGAGTTTGCGTATTATGTATTAATTCTTAAGTTAATTTAATTAAATATTCTATTTAATATTAATATTTTAATATAATTAATAATTAAATTACGAGTACTAATATAATTATTATTATTAATATTAATATTAGAAAAATATAAATCTATAATATTAATAGGTGAGAGTGGGCAAAGGAAAAAAATGGAAGTAATTCCCCATGGAGCCCCAACTACTGGAGACGACCAGCAGGGCCCCGGGCTGGCCCTGGGCCAACTGCTGGAGATGGCCTAACATCGGATCGGTGTCTGACCCGCTAACCGTCATTCTTATTTTCTCCGTAAACAAATCATTAAAACATTACTCGGACTTCGGGTATATAAACGTACATGGTTCATTACTCAAAATCAAAGAGATAGATAGAGTGAATTACAGAAAAGACGAAATGGAAGCTAAATTCGGTGCAAATTAGGGTTTGTTCTAGTGCGTGTTGTGTGTGGGAGAATTGTGTAGAGATTGAAGGAACTATGGGGAAATGGAGCTAATTTTCAACGAAGGCGCCAACCCGGTAAATAGGGAAACTTAATGGGCTCAGTTTGGGCTTTTAGAGGTGGTTATTTTGGGCCGAATCTTAACACATAGGGAAAAATGGGTTATTCTTAGATGGTTTAAAAAATTGTGTGATGCACTTGGTTAAGTATGTCCAACAGTCCAAGTAAATACAATGAAGAATTAAAAACAAATACAGTTTATGTTTTTTTTAGTTTATTACTAGTTATTGTAATTATTTGATATTTGTACTTTACTAGTAAATGGAAAGATGTATTAATGTATTAGCTAAATAAATTAAAAAACTAGAATATTATAAAATTCACACGACCATGGTATTTATAGGAATCAGGATCTCTTAGGGTTAATATGGAAGTAGTTTGGTTGGGTTTGGTCTCGGTTAGGTCTCAATAATTGATTTCAGAGGTTTCGCCGAAATCTTTGAAACTCGATTTGGATAATGATTTCAATGGAATATTGAGATTGTAAAATATTGTTAAATAATAGTTAGTGGATTTTGAAACTTTAAGACATGACTTGGATTGAGGTTTGATTGATGGAGTTTGGAGAAGAAAAGTAGGTGGTAGATGTCAAATCAATAACTTTATGTGTAAAAAATATATGACAGATGTCAAATCAGTGACTTTATAGGTTTCAAGTAGGATTGTGTAGATTTCGATTTGTCTGAAACTTGGAATTTCGCCTGAGACCTCTTCAAACTCTTTACTTGATGGGGTTTGACCCGATTTGAGTGAAACCAAACCTAAACAAACTAGATGCATATACAGCCTTAGTTTTGGGACTTCAATTTTGTTATTAAACTACGATCTTATATGCATTTTGTTCAAATAATTTATAATTATATAAATTGTGCAATCGTGTATTGAACTATGGTACGAAATTTATAATTTAGTGCACGTTGATACCAAAGTTGCAAATCACTTTAAACTATAACTTCTATCTTTTTTTTTTTCTTTTTTTTTGGTTTCCCAAGGGTTTAATCCCTTTCGAGGCGGGTCGGGCACATTAAGTGGGTACCTCTCCCAACAGGGATTCGAACCTGAGTCCGCTACTTTGTAGTGACTAGTCTCTTCCACTAGACCAATCACCTGTTGGTATAACTTCTATCTTATGATCCTTCAAAATAATATATGTCTCCATCAAAAAATACTAAATGCGTTCCTTACTTGCCGTTAAATTCTCTTGCACGTTTTATCTTTTCTTCATGTTGGAGGAAAAGAAGCTTTTGGCTAATTGGCCCTTTCTAAAATATACTTCGCTTCCTTGATTAAGCCAAGACAAAAGCTATATATAGAAAGACTTTGAAAGAAGTTTCCATATCAAATAACCTCATCAAAGTTATATTTAGAGAAAAAAAAATTTGTTTAGTGTCAAAGATAGTTTTCTTATAATGGGTGTTCTTGGAGCCATAGCTAGACATTTGGATGCACTCGTCGGGTACTTTTTCGTTAGAAAATTAATCACGATTTTTGAAATTATATGTCCAAAGTATCGACATGAAATAAATAATTTAGGCACAAAATTTTATTGTAATTTCGTACCTCATCATCATTTCGAATATGTATTTATCTATTTATTTCGGAAAACTACCTAAATATTTTTTTTTTTGTTATTGTTATACAGACCAGGAGTGATGCTTCTATTTCCCCTGTAAGATCAAATCAATCAAATTTATTTTTATCTGCCTATGATTAAACATTTTGAATATTTGGTTTTTAATTAGAAGTTATACAATGAACTAATAGATATGCATCTATGAGAGCAATTGAGAGCCCTTCAACACTAGATGATCAACAATGGTTAACATATTGGGTCCTATACTCGTTTATAACGTTATTCGAGCTTTCTTTCTGGAAGGTTCTTCAATGGTAATTCGAATATATTTTCTAATAATATTCTTTATATACTTATAAATTTTATTTTATTTATTTTTGGTCGCGTAAAATGAATGTTGTTCATAGGCTTCCATTTTGGCCATACCTCAAGTTATTGTTCTGTTTGTGGCTGGTGCTACCACTTTTCAATGGAGCAGCTTATATTTATGAGAATATTGTGAGGAAATATGTAAAAATTGGAATTGGGAGTTATGTGAATTCAAATCGCCCAGAAGGACAAAGGAGAGTTCTGCAGATGATGAGTCTTGATGCAAGAAAATCAGTTGAGACTTACATTGAGAAATATGGTCCTGAAGCCTTTGATAGAGTAGTCAAAGCGGTAAGAGATTCTTATCTTGTATATTCGACTCGAGTTCATTCGAATAACTTTGTTTTAAAAAAAAAAAATTGATTTGATTCTTTACAAAATTTGGAATTGTATTTGAGTTTAGCATTGTATTTTTCAAACGAACTAAGTTGAAAGAGCTTTAACTGAACTAAAAATGAGTAACGCTCGAATAGCTCTTACGTAAATTTTGTCGTTTTTTAAAATTGAGTTGAAAGAACTTTAATCGAGATTTATCAAATTATAAATATTCCCTCCGTTTTTCTTTTATTTGTCGCTTTGAAAATAAAAAAAAAATATTTGCTTTTATTTTTCGTTTTAGGATTCCAATGTAAACTTAATTTTTTTCTACCAAATTTATCCTTCTTATTAATACTTGTATTTAATGCTAATTAATGCTATAATTATTTGATTAAAAGGATATTTTGAAATTTTTGCTTAAAAAATGTGACAATTTATTACATTTCTTAATCCGTGTGCAATTTTTCAAAACAACAAATTTTAAAAAAAATAGCGGATGGAGTAATGTTTATTAAAAGAGATTTTATTGATCCAACTCGAATCGAATTTCGATAAATTTGAGTTGATTCCCAGCCCTCACAAAAATAAAATCACACTAGTTGTCGCTTTGAAAAAAAAAAAAATAATAATAATTGTTTACTTTTATTTATAAATTTAGGATTTCAATGTAAACTTAATTTTTTTCTACCAAATTTAACTTCTTATTAATCCTTGTATTTAATGCTAATTAATGCTATAATTATTTGATTACAAGGGTATTTTAGGATTTTTGCTTAAAAAATGTGACAATTTATTACATTTCTTAATCCGTGTGCAATTTTCCAAAACAACAAATTAAAAAAAAAAAAAGCGGAGGGGGTAATGTTTATTAAAAGAGATTTTATTGATCCAACTCGAATTGAATTTCGATAAATTTGAGTTGATTCCCAGCCAGCCCTCACAAAAATAAAATCACACTAGTCCATTCCATTGTTTACATATCAAATTAAATTCACACATTAATTTAATTAATCATATTGAAACCGAATATTTTTTTTTTTGGTTCTAATAAATGCATGAACAGAACATGAGCTGATAAAAATTTATGCAGGCTGAGAAAGAAGCAAGGAGACACTGAGTACAAGGAAAAATCCATGAAGTTCTCATATGTGGAAGCAAGAATAGTATCAAAATACTGATTATGTAATACAACATAGTATTTGTAATTAAATTCATAAAGAAATTTAAAATTAGTAATGGTTCCGAGAATGTACCGGTTTGCTTGTTTTCTGGATAATATTATTTTTACATAAATATTTGCAGCAAAATTTATTTGACAACATAAGATTGAAATGCTACTCTTGTTTCTTAAGTCTAACAGATGACACAAAAAGGCATTGTTTCTTTTAGTAAAGACCTTATTTCACATAATAACCGCGCTTTTAGCATTAAGAAACATAATATTAGCAATTCTGGCAAAGAGAGGATAAATATACAAAATAAAATGGTCTAAAGTACACCATCATAGGGACAAAATGCAGTGGAATTTAATACATACCTTTTCTACGAAGCAGATAATCATGAACCGCAACTTCAATATGGGATCCTTATTTCCTGTTAAATTCCAATGCTTAATTCAAGATTGTAGATTACAATGAATAAATTTAAAACTTTTGAAGTAATATGAAGTGAAAAATACTTACTTTTAAACCTGGACAGCTTTTTCGAATTCTCAGATCCTAAAAACCGGAAAATCTGTGTTTAATGCAACAAGAGGAATGTCGGGATCAATAGTCCTGAAGCTATTCTGATCATTTTCTCGACTGGCCTTAAGTATGTGCTTAGCTCCAGAAGCCAGCTTGATTGAACCCGCCCTTTCAATCGAGCTGTAAGGATCCATTGAAGGATATATTACATATTCGTCCCCCATTGCATTTTTCGATCTGTTTATAACACGCTGGAGACCTTGAAATCCTAAGCTAGGATTTTCAAACTGCTTAAAAGGAACATTTGATGAAGTTGAATGTTGCCTTTTGGCTTTCTTGCCATGATCAAGACCTTTGGTGCCAACTTTAGAGTTGATTGGTTCTCTGATTTTCTTTTGATTTCCGTTTCTTCTTTGCACAGAAGAAATCGGTACAATCCCAGGATAAGGATCATGCGTATAAAGAACATCAGGATTATGAGAAACTGAAGATTTAGTCCATTGATTAGTTCCAGTCGTCACACTTGGATGATGACTAGTACTGAAATTATGATATGTTTCAAAATCGCTCAGTGTTCTTCCCTTTTCAGATGCATCAAAAAATAACGGGGGCCTGTTCATAGAAGAGTTTTGACTCCAAGAAGATTGGACAGGCCCTTCGAAATCTGGATGCATGAAAGGAAATCTAATCATGGATCTTGGAGCACAATGTTGATTTTTCTTAAGATGCTCATATCCACTTATGAAGGGCTCTGGGAATAAAGACTCCCTGTTATAAACTTCGGTTAAAGTACACTGAAGAGGATTGACATTTCTTGCAACAAAAGCATTCTGGTGCATCAAATTCGTCTCTGGTCTGTGATTCATTGTAGTTTCTGATGGACAAAACAGAATTTCTTCTAATTTCCCTAAAGAAGGTTCATTTCGATCATGTATCATTACGTTGCTTATGGATTTTTTATTGACAAAATGAAGCTCATCTGTAATCTGGTGGTCCTTCCAAATAAGTCCATCTTCAAATTCTTGGGAACCATTTCTACCGACTTTGAAATCTTGACCCATCAGACGCATTGTTGATTGAATCTTCTCATTTTCAGGACTTTGATGGAATTTTCTATCTTCTTTGCCAATGGAGAATGAATCATCATTGATTTGAAGCAAATCAAAGTCAAGACACGCAATCCTATTAGTTTGCGATTCAGTAATATCTGATCTTGACGGCATAACAAACACGGGATTCTCTTTCTCGAGAGGGAAAGGTTTCAACATGTCCTCTGAAAATGTTCTAGAATTCCAACTTCCAAACTCTGAATGATTACCAAAGCTTTTCAAAGTGGCACTTGAATTAAATTGGATCAACTCTCCATGTGAATTTAGAGGCAAACCAACAAAATCTTTGTCTATACTTCCAGTCTGGTTCCTATGTGGTAAGGAGCAGAAAGTGTGCAGCATTTCCTCGCGAGAAAGATAAGGAGATGTTCGACTATGGAAAGAATTGGATTTATTCATTGCAGTGTTTTGTGAGGAAGCTTCAAGCTTTCTATTCGCGGTCTCTTCTATATTAGATAGATGAGAGAATGGAGGCTCGTTACGTGTTTCTATAGAGACAGAAGGCTCGTCATTCTCAGTGAAAGTGACATGTTTGTGTGCCTTTTGATTTCCAAAATGATTCACCGGAATAGATGACTCTTGATATGATTTTGAGTGATTCTTTAAAATTCCACTGCCAAGGAGCAGTGGATTATCGTTTTCTGAGATAAAAGCTTCACAAGTCATGGTCTTCTTATCTGCATCCAAACGTTGCATACTTGGCTTTCTCTTGTGGACCGACAAACGATCACCGATATCATTTTCTGACTCCGTACTAGTAGATGATGAATTTCGGGTTTCTACGTCTTTGTCTTCAGTTTGCAGCTTTGAACTAAATTGGTTTACCTGACAAAGCATAGAGAATATATGAGCAGATGGGGTACTATTATAACCGGAAAAGTTTGTTTAGTCGAGATAATCAACCAATAAAGAGAACATCTAAAAGGCGTTGCAATGATTATCAAGAGAACAAGGACCATGCATATCAAGCAAAAGAAATATAGCCTGTTCAAGTTCTAACTGTATCTGCCCGAGTAGTTATGTTATATCTACGATATCCAATTAAAGATTTACACAAAATTTGCAGA
This sequence comes from Penstemon barbatus, assembly GCA_003313485.2. Taxonomy (NCBI): domain Eukaryota; kingdom Viridiplantae; phylum Streptophyta; class Magnoliopsida; order Lamiales; family Plantaginaceae; genus Penstemon; species Penstemon barbatus. The sequence continues at coordinate 78,264,051 of CM064877.1, read as the reverse complement.
TGAAATTAATGCACTACAATGAAAGGTATACAAGATAATCATAAAAGATGGATAAAGAAGAAATCAAAATGTTGGCTTGTTACTGATCAAAGGAAAATAGATTGTCTTCAAATACTAAATGAGATTACACACTGCAACAAATTATATTAACAGACACCACATTTAAATAGGCATTGAAATTACGCCGAAAGCGTTACTCTCATTTATAGCATGTATAACTTCAGTAGTTCTGAAAGCTCACAACCCCACCCCCCCCCCCCCGACCCACCCTCGGGACTCTATGGTAGGCTTGCTTTCGAGTTTCAAAACTAGCGACTGATACAGCTGTTACTGGGCCTAATCAACCCCGTAAACGCAGAAGTTAGATTTAACACCCCGACCCCACCATTAGAGCATGACCTGATGAATATTGATATGTTTAGAGTGTCGAAGCTTATTATTTTATGTATAATTTTAACCACAGAACTCTCAAAATCTGATGACACCACCATGCCAGTAGTAAGCAAACATCTTTTTCCACTTGATTCCTATTAGACGAAGACAATGAAGCATTCAATAGCACAACAAAAAAATTAGGCACCGTGCTTTCTTCTCAACAATTATTGCATCAAGCACTATAATTATAAGTGAAGAGTTTTGCAATTGAATGACTCTTCGATACAATATGGAAATCGTCCAACATCGTTCACTTGTCACAACCACGATTCATTTCATCACTTAGCAATGAATTTCCACCATTATAAAACCCATTTTCACATCCAAAAACCCTCACCTATTCTCAAGATTTAAGTAAACCTAGTAACAATATTCCATCAATTCAAATGCCCAAATTATCTAGGTATTAGGCCCATAGTAAAATGCCCCTAAATGTTATGACAATGATTGCTCTAGAGAATAAACATATGCAAACAGTAACAAAAATGTTTTCAACCTCAGAAAAATTTCTGCCCAAAAAGTACACCAGACAGCTGGAACACCTTACCCTCTTCCCTAATCTCTTGTTTTTTTCTTTTCAATTTGTATCTTTGAATACTGAAATAAAATCTCATTGCCACTCAATCAAGTACAGTATCAAAGAAAAATTGCTTTCCTCTTCATATCATAGATTCATAGGTATACACACAATACAGCCCCCAATCAGCTTTTTCAGCGATAATTGTATGCACAAAGTCGTCAAAGACACCAGAAAGTCTAGTATAGTCTCTAGTATTTGTACCTATATTTTATGCTCAAAGTAACACATCTAGATCACGATTATGTTGGGTTTAAGAGGTTGAATCAATTGTAAAATTGTTATAAAACTAAATAATTTCAAGGATGTATCAAGATTTCATGCTACTTAATCAAATACCTTTGCAATTATCAAATCACATAGGGTACCTTATTTGGAACAAATGATAGAGTTAGACCCACTTTCTCTTTCTTCTTGGTTTTCTTAATCACTTGTTTTGCCTTCTTCAACTTGTTTAAGATAATCTCTTTATTCTTTTTCTTCTCATTCCTCTTCCCTTTGACTCCCCAATTAATTTCTTCTTGAACCCCATCTTCATCATCACTACTAATCACTCTCTCGACTTGCGGCGCCACCGCGAAGATCTCAACAATTGATCTCTTCTTGGGAGGAGCTTTGTTTTTAATTCCCTTTTCTCGACCCATTTTTTTCTTCTTCTTCTTCTTAGTTGAAATTTCAGTGTTTTGAGCTGATTTTGAGTTCAAATGCTCAAGCTCAGCAACCCACCATGTGAATTTCTTGATGACAATAGAAGGGAGCAAGGATTTCACGGATTCTTCGTTGGTGGTCTCATCGAACGGCCAGCATTTCACCACGTCAACACTTCTCATCCTCGATGCAAATTCTCTACAAATTGAACAAACAAGCCAAAAATAAAGCAAACCCATCAATAAACAAACTCTTTACTGAAAACCCACATCATCAAACTCGAAATTAACTAAGAATCATTCAACAAGCTCACCTTATACAAAACCCTTCCATTTTCTTGGATAATAGTATCGCTTTGCTTCACCTAGAGAGAGAAATAATTAGAAGATAGCGAGATGTAAAAGCATTGGAAAGATTCTACAAAAAAAGAAAGAAATTAAGGACTCACTTGTTGATGGATGGAAAGCAATCAACAAGAAGAAGAGAAACCGTACGAAAGTTGGCACAAATACAAGTGTGTAACCCACAAAAAGAAATAAGGATACAACTAGAGATGGAAATGACAGATAGAGAGGGGGAGGGGGGGAGAGAGAGAAAGTAGGGTGTGGGGAAAGGGAAAGGCAAAAATGGCATGGAGGAATTAATTACTTATTTTATGCAATTTTCCCGCTCGAAAAGTGTAGAGGGAGGCATGTGTTTGTGTGATGTGGTGGTGTCAATCCCCATTTTCAGCTCTTCTCCAATTTATGACTTGAAAGCGACCTATGAGGACCCCATCCCATGTACAGATATTATTATTATTCTCAAATATATTTTATGTTCTACTATAAAAAAAAAAAAAAAAAGAATCACTAGTTTATTTTCATATAAATATTGTATTACTAGTTATTTTTTGGTTGGATAATTTACATTGATACCTCAAATGAAAGGGTTAATTACAAAAGTACTTCTGTATTTTGTTAAACTACTTAAATTTCTCTTGAGATTGACTTTGTCATATAAATACCTAGGGCTGTCGATTCTAGATTCGGCTTCATTTACATCGGATCGAATCCTGTCGGATTCGGATCTTGCTCGTATTGTGCTCGGATTTAGATTTTTTTAATCAAACGGATCTTGGTCGGATTTGGCCGGATATCGGATATTTTTCGGATCCAATAAATTTTTATTTAAAAAGTTAAATTAATATTTTTTTCCTAAAACAAGTTTATTATCTTATTAATTTTATTTAATTTTAGCTCACATTTTCAAAGTTTCTTTACTCTATATTCATATTTGTAAAATGAATATATTGGTTTAAATAAATTTATAAACGAATTATAAATTACTATCTTCTTAAATTGACGTTGAAATATTATTAATGATACTTATTTTTATAAATCATTTTGTATATATATCTTTCTTTTTATTTGTTGTCGGATACGGATCTTTAACGGATCGAATCGACCTAAATCCATATTCGCTCCATGAGTTTCGGATTTTGGATCTTTATAATCGAATCAGGTCTATCGAATCTCTAATCGGACAATTATCCTAAGAAATCGGACCGAATTCGAACGGATCCGGATTGAAATCTGCCCCATTGACAGCCCTATAAATACCACTTGATCAACTAGGGGTTAGATTGTAATGTTTTTAATAGTATGGAATTTTTAATAAATTAAAATAATTAAATTATATTATAGAAGTAAAACACTCATTTCACTAAAATGTCCTTGTCACCACTGGTATAATGTTGGTGCGAGGCTGGCCTGGAGAGGCCAACATGCCGTGGCATCATCCTCCATGGCCGGATCGATCATAGATGTTTGCACTCCACGATCAATACTGCCACTAAGGACAAACAGTGCGCAACACTATAGAAATTATGTAGTGCAACCGCTGCATCACGTAGTCAAAGACATATGGACTATGAATACACGTCATTCATGTTCTTAATTACCCATTTTTCTTAAATAAAGATTTTTAAAACTGTCACCAAACATGAGCTAGAACTAGGGGTGCACATGGTACGATTTTGCTGTATTTTTAACAAAATTTGTACCGTACCAATTAATGCGGTTTTTAAAACTCAAAATCAAACTAGGGTTTTATGAACCATACCAACTAACTCGGTTTTGTGCGGTTCTGGTACGGTATGGTACGGTTTTTGCGGTTATTTCAATTAAATTTTTTTCATGCATTTTTTCTTATATGATCGATTACATGGTTGACAATTATATGAAAGTTAAAAATATAATATCTTACGAACTATTTTTTTTACATTAAATAAAGCATTGGAAAATAAATGTTCACAAATTTGACGCTAAAATTCGACCTAATTAAATAAAATTAATTGATTAATTATTTGATCATTGTTTTTATTATGTGAAGAAACTTACTACTTGGTATTTGTTGTCTGGAATTTTTGCATTTTAAGGTTTCAATATAATAAGTTTAATTTGTGCTAAATCTGAGCATATCTTTTTTTAATTGAATGCGAACAATGTAGTAATAATAAACTATGATGCACTATAATATAAATTATAATTAATATAGTATTAAAAAATATTTGAATTATAAATTTACAAAATTTAGTTGTAAATATAAAAAAATGAATAGTTAATTCATGTTTATTCTCAATTTTGGTACGGTACGATTTTTACGGTATGAGAAGTCTAAAACCATAACCATATCAAAATATTCGGTACGGTTTTCATCTATACTCAGACCTTCGATTTTAAGAAAAAAAACCTAACATTCGGTACGTTTCGATACGATACGGAACGGTCCGGTACGGTTTTGAAAACCATGTGCACCCCTAGCTAGAACATGGATATTGTGATGTGATGACCACCTGTATAAATATAACTAGATTAATTGTTGCCCCCACATGCCATTGATGACATGGTAAAACGATTACACTATTTAATTTCTCGCAAAGCTGGCCTCTACATGGTCATCCCTAAGCAAGCACTAGGGGGTGGGTGGTGTTAAAATTGATTAAAAGTTGTTAATTTAAGAGGGTATCTAAGTAATTTGACTCAATGTAAGAGTCTTTTTGTGTAATCTACTCTAAACCTCAAGGGCGTTCAGTGTAGATTACATTTTTTTCTTTTTTTGTCCATTTCTAATTAGTATACTTAACAATTTACTTAAACTTTAGAAAAGTACTCCGTGTGTCAAATTTTAACAAATATGCTATATATATAAATTAATTGGTTTTGTTAAATTTGAGAAACCAACTTCAAATATAAAGAATTTGCTATCTTAATTATACATATATATATATATATATATATATATATATATATATATATATATATATATATATATATATATATATATATATGTTTTATGCATACATTATAGAAGAATATCAGTTACAAATACTGATTCAATACCAAGTCAAACAACCTTTCTCGTAACCATAAGAAAGTAATTTTGTAGAGACAATATTAAACTTGTGAACCATTTTATATATAATAATTAAGTACCAATAAATATAAATTGTCTCACTAGTTCTTTTTCATAAAGGATTAGGAATCTTAATTTACATGCATCATTAGTACCAATAATATAATTTGTCACCACTATTATTAGTAGTATTTTTTTTTTTTTTTTTTTTAAGGGTCTGCCTCCTGATCAAAGGAAGATCCATGAATTTTGTTCTACATCCCATGCAATTATGCATAGCATGCATTTTTTTTTTTATTGATGACTTAAATCCCTACACCACTTCGATCTATTGCCTTAGCCGCATCAAAATTGAGTTTAATAAACGAATTGAATTCGAAGTAGGCGACCAAACTGACACCGGGTGGGATAAACCGGGTTTTGGACCTATTGTCATGAGTTAACCAAACTTTAGGTCGCAAAATTAGTTGCAAAACTGGGTTTCCAACCGATTTTGGGCCAATTTCGGTTGGATTTTCGAGTTTTTATAGTATTGGGTTTCTAGGACATGATATTATTAGTACGTATTATATTGGCAATGTTTGCTCTAGAAAATTATATAAAGTTTAATTAATTGTGTCTTTGACATGAACTATATATATAATGTATCATAAGATTCATAACCTCAAAGTATTGCATATGATACTCTATTTTTGGAACTTAATTAGTAACTACTATATTTTGATAACATTTAAAAACATTCCAAATTACAAATTAATTTATGTGAATAATTAAGTAAAGCTTCTATATAGGTCCCAATGATCAATATTATTATTAATCAGGAGAAAACATCAGGAGGAAACATCAAAACGTGCCATTTTGCTTTGTAATTCTGTACATATTGTGTATGTATATATTTTTGACCCATTGATTGTAGTTTTTGCACTTTTAAATTTAATACACACTTACGTACAGAAACTAATAATTACTGGGACAAGTGTGCACGAGACTGTACAGAGATTCTGCACATAGTGTAGAGACGTAATGACTACGCGCGGCTCTGTGCGTGACATTAGACGCCTGTTAGTCTTTGAGATGAAATGTCAATCGAATTTCTGGTAATGATTTAGGGATAATAAAGGTAGGAATGATATAAATAATAATAAACACACTTTTGAATTGTTATTTAAATTCAAGAATATCAGTATTACTCTTTTTTTTGAATTTTTTTTAAAAATTAGTGATTTGAATTATTCGAGCTATCATAAGTAGGATCAACTCATTTTATTTGGCTGATTCATTTTGAGGTTATATTATAAATTTTTAACTAATTTTACAGTTTAAAAAAATGATTAATCATCACAAGTTACGGTGTTGTGTATTTATAACCATAATGTCTAGTTAAGAATTTTTCGGGGACAAGATAGATATTGTATACATTTTGTTTATTTATTTTAATATAAACTATCACTGAACAAGTTATTTTGTAACTATTAAAACTTTAATAGAGGTTTCTATAATTGAGTGAATCGCACTTTTCGTCTTTATGGACCGATTTTTGCACATTCATACATCTTAAATTTTTTGTAGCAGATGCATCATTCTTTTTTTTTTTTTTTTTTTTTATAACCCAGGTGTACAAGCTTACACTCGACTAATCCTGGACCCTCAGAACCCTTGCCCTAGAATCCTGAAGGATGTAAATCGCAGGATGTGCCTCCACCAAGCCCCGGGTTCCCACCATACTGCTGTACACTCTGCGCACAAAGGAGTCTTCACCACAAATGACCCTTATATAGACCCATAGAAATGCTTCCATCCAAGTTCCAGATGGGATTCGAACCCCTACCCTTGCCGCTGGAGCAAGCCTTATGGATTATTGGTCGACCAGTTGGAGATATGCCCTGGGGGCGATGCATCATTCTTATTAATGTAGTAGTATAACACATTCGTTTGTCATAAATTTGTTCAGCTATTACACGGCGGAGCCGACATCATGTGCATTACTTGGAAGGCATTTTCGTGCATTCATCTAATTAAATTCAATATATCGATTTTCGTCCATTTTAATCAAATATGAATGTTGTAAGTGTGTTTTATATATTTTGGTGTGGATTCATTTTGAATTTAATTTGGAGATTTTAAGTATGTTTATGTACTTTTTTTATTTAAATAAGGTGAATGGACGAAAATGTCCTTCAAATAATCCACATGTTTTGCACTTGAAGTCGCCTCCTCCGTATAAGAGCCGATTTTTTTTAAAAGGGATGAATGTGCAAATTAAAAGTCAACCCATAAAGATAACAAAAAATGCAATTTCTCTATAATTTCACCTTAGGTGAAATTACATGATCCTTTTTCTTAAATCATTTTTACTCAACTAGACCTTTTAACTTCCCATACTTCACTAATGTTCCATTTTACTGCACATTCAAAAAGTATTAATTAAATGCCTTACAAAAGCAATTTGATATATATACTGAACCAAAATCAAAGAAAAATGTATAAATTAAACACCCCAAAAATAGGAATTGTGTTGTAAATCAAGTGTATTTAGATGCCTATGAAATACATGCATGGACAATATTCATTACTTATAGTCGTATGTTTTTAACCCTTTACTTAGAAACATGTATTCTTTGTAATTAAATCTATATGTATTTTTTTATCCTATCTACTCTATCATGTATGTAACTATCAAGCCTATAAATAGAAGAGATTTTTGCTTGTATGAACCCACCAACAAAAAGAATATAAAAATTAATCATCTGACCTTAGATCTTGTGATCCTTCTTATTGTTTTAGTTTTACTATTATTTTACAATATTCAAGTATTCGGGTTGACAATTTTACCCCACAACAAATTGAAGGAGTTTTGAATTTATTTTATCCAATAGCGAAAATGAACCTCACTCGCAAGCTGACATCTCCCTAATTTTAGGGCAAGCTCGCCAACTACAAATTAAAACTACAACAATTATGTGTATATTTTTGTGGGATGGGATTTTTATCCCTTCATAAAATTGTCTGATTTAATCTAAAGAATGATATTTATTGAATTGAAGATATTTGCATAATTATTACTTATTTTCAACTAACTAGGAAAGTTATTTTCTTTTTATCATTCAGTTTCAGTAAATTCTTTATTTTAATATATTAGTACTTCACAGTCTTCTCTACTCACTATATCAAATACTAGAGAAAAAAAAAAAAAAAGATATTAAGATTTGTATTTGTTGCCTAATTAATGACAAATTAAATATGTGGTTTTTTTTTATTTTTTATCTACTATGGTTTTTCTCGTGTCTTCGTTTTAAACTAAAGCTAGTTAAGCTTTTAGATATTTATAATCGATAGTTTAATAAAATTTGGATAATTTTCACCTCTCTCCTGCATATGGTCCCGTCAAATAATTCTTGTCTTGGCCACATGCAACAATGGAAGTATGGAACATATAACATTATCTACGAAAATATGAAGAAAAAGAAAATCCTAATACATGAACAAAACTAAATTGTCTGCAGGTCGAATTTGAATTCAAATTTGTACGAGAACTGAATCTGATTAATCAATACCAATTCAAATGAGAATTATAAAAATGAAAAGTCCAATCCAATTCCTAGTATTTTATTTATATATATTGAATAGTTTTAATATATTCCATTAATCCAAATGATATTAAAAAAACAATTCACAAAATAATGCACGATACATAAATTAAGCTAATTAAGCTCACCCAGAAGTTAGTTTAAAATGTAAGGAGGTCCAAGAACATACAAGATCACGACTTAGTTTTGTACATAAATTTCTAATCCATCTGAAATTTTTATTCAAACACTTTCCATTTACGTTAAGGTTGGTTGACGTGTAGGTGAAACCAACCCAACATATGACTCTACATCCACCGTCATTTGCGACATGTGGGTAAAGCCTAACACGTGGACAACGAAAACCTAGAGTTGGGTTAAGCGCTCGTTTGGTGAAGAATGAAGTAGAACACGTGAACCAACAGGTGATTGGTCTAGTGGAAGGGACTAGTCACTACAAAGTAGCGGACTCAGGTTCGAATCCCTGTTGGGAGAGGTTCCCACTTTATGTGCCTGACGCGCCTCGAAAGGGATTAAACCCTTGGGAAACCAAAAAAAAAAGTAGAACACGTGAACAAGAACAAATTAAGTTCATCACATGACAAAGAGGTGATCCACATTAATTTGGGCTTCGATGTCATATCAAAAACATAGATCGGGCTAGGTCTATCAAAATGAATTGAACCTAAACACCTTCAATAGCTAGCTCAAGATGTGAACATTGCCTAAACCTTAATTATAAGGATCCCTTAGTCTTAATATCCAATATATGTGATACTATTATATATTCTCTACACTATCCCTTACATGTGAGGGTGAACTGAACATGTGAGTCAAACAAACACTACATATGTGACACTAGCGAAGTTTAATCTTGCGAATTGCAACATGTTGGTAAGGGTATCCAACATGCGGATAACGGCAATATATCAGAACTTAGGAGAAGCGTGTGGATTATATAAAAATAAAATACATGTAAGTAACCGTTCATTCTTTATAATTATAAGTATTTTATTATTTTCAACAATAAAATCATAAATTTAGTTCTTACTTAAATAAAATATGATTGATAATATAAAATTTTACTATTAAATATGAAAATAAATCTTATTAACATATTTATTAAATTAATTTTTGTCTGCATGCTATTAATAACTTTATAAAAATAAAATAGAACACTTTATAAAATATTAATTTTATTATATATAATCAATAAAATATTTTTTTTACATATAATGTAATATAAATAAAATAATATATTTTTATAAAAAAAATTAAAGATTTTCCTCTCCGCCCCCAAACACCACCTCCCACCCCTTCTACCCACCCACCTGCCTATCTCCTCCCACCTAGATCGTGTTGTCGGAGATGAGGGTGGGTTGGGGGAGATGTGGTAAGGACGATGCTGGTAGGAGTTAGGGGGTGGGGGTGGGGGTTGGGGTGTGTTTTTCCTTTTTTTTTTAAATAAATTAAAACTTATACATGAGCTAATATTCAATTATGAATTTTTACACCTTGTCAAAATTAACCTAAAAAATAAAAAATAAAAAATTCAAATTTTCGAGCATATATCCCGCACGTGATGCTAGCTCGGGCGAGTATTAGTTCAATAATTTACATTGAAAGTTTAACAATTACACAATTTTATCTAATTTTTGGGGGGTAAATATGTAGTTATATCAATTTAAAAGTAGTCAAATTGTCTAATTCATTGTTTTGGGGGGGTAAAAATGCAATAAATTATTTTAAAATTCATAAAGACTATTGGTGTTAAATACGTGTTTAAGAGGGAACAAATTAAACCATAATAGTTTATTATATAAAGCGAAAATTTACATTAAGAGGAGAGGGGACGAAAATGCCCATGAAATCATGCATGTGCAAGGCATGTGAGACCGTCTCCATCGTATAATTACCGAGAAAGTCAGCGATAAACAATGCTGGGTAAGAGGGAGCCAACTATTAAAAAAAAATTATGAGAAACGAATGTACAAAAATCGATCCATATAAAGGACGAAACTCATAATTCAATTACTATGAAGAAATTTGAAGCATTGAATGGGTAAAGTATATATTGAAGTACTTTATTTGATTTGATGGACAAAACCAAATTCAAATTTTATTCCCGAAAAGAAAAGAAAAAGTAGTTACGAAAATCATTTTCAGCATTGAATGAGTGAAATTGACTCGTCTGTATTAGCGTTACATACTATAGATGAAAGTATTGAATGTGACCACTGCTTAATATACCTATTTTTGGAGGCACCATTTTAATATGTGTGTCATCATTCATAAATATTCATTATCTTATATATGTCCTTTATCAAGCTACAGTAGATAAATCGTAATAGAGAATATAAAATTTGATATACGGAAAATACATACAAGTATATATATGTATGTATTTTTAGATATCATGCTTATTCCCATTAGTAAGAAAGGGTTGTGCATAAATGTGATAGATCAAAATTTCGATGTATTTTTATCGAAAATAAGGTGTCTTTATATTTTTAAATCGCCAAAACGAATATATAAACTAACTTATAGTTCAACATGTTGATTTAATATACCATTTTTCTACATATTTCTAAAAAAAAAATGAAAAAGCATCCGAATTTTTATAATATTATCTAATCGAAGTATACCACAAAAGCAAAATTAATAAGCTTTCATTTTGTTTCTGAATCTATTTTTTACCTATTTCATTTTCGGTCACTCGGTTATTGCGGTGGTAACATGAAAATTAATATCAAGCTAATCAAACGATTAATTAAGGGTTACTCCATATATTTTCTTGTAATCTTCCATCATAAACATAGCTCACAAGTTATGGATAATTTTTTTTTAATCATGATGTAATTAGCAGTTTAACATGAAAAGATTAGGAGATTAATGTGAACTATATGATATTAGTACTAAAATAATAATTTCAAAATTAAGACCATACTGGATCTGTCCCATGATCTTTGCTATTTAGCTAATAAGTAGGGGTGTTTAATGAAATTATCAATTCGTCCCAACCGATCGTTCCAACCCAAATCGACTGCAACTCACCGGTTGAAGATTGAATATCTTGATCTTAAGCTTCTTGGAAAAAGACGGTAAAATTTCAATCGAGTTTGATTTTATACTTTCGAAATCCGCATAATACCTCAAATAACCATGTCAAAACTAATGAAATTGTGCACAAGGTGTCATTAATCTGAAAATCGATCGGTGCAACACATATTATACAAGAGAAACATAAGTATAAATTTTTTGAGCAAAAAACAAAAACACTCCCTATGCTTTGTATAACTCCTAAAAAATCTCATGTGTCATTTTAACTCTAAAACCCCCCATGTGTTTGGTTTTAATTACCACACTCGATCAAACTCGACCCAAGTAGAATTAGACCTTTAACTTTTGACGGAATGACAAGATTACCCTTATGTATTAGTCTTTTTATTTATTTATTCCTTTTGAAAATCCAAGTATATACTTACATGGGTTGAGTGTGGTAACTAAAACCAAACACAAGGGGATTTTGAGATTTAAAATAACACATGAGGTTTTTTGGGAGTTACACAAAACATGGAGGGTATTTTTATCTTTCGCTCATAAAATAAAATGTCAGGTGTAAAATTATCATATCAAAAGCAAAATGTGAACAAATACTTACAATTTCCGCATTTGAATCACATTCTCTTTTATGAAGGGTGTATTTGTTGTTGACTTGAGAATACAGGGAGTCTTTTGAAATTAAAATAACACATATTTTTTTGGAAGTTACACAAAAAATAGGTGATGTTTAAGCATAAATAACAATATGTTTGGGGACCATGTTTGTAATTTAGCCACGTAAATATTACGCATACACTATTAATATTATCTTTCGATTCAAAGATATTATTTATGCCGAAGCCCAATCAAATATGGGTCACAAAGAGTACACAGCCCAAACAAAACCTACCATCCTCTCGTAAAATAGACTCCATTTTACTAAACTAAATTATTTACCCCAAAAAAATCTGAAGAACAAAAGCAAAACTGCTGGTGAGCCGATTCTTTCACTTCTATTTTCTGTATGAATCTATTTTATATTGTTGTATCTGCATCATTTCCTTCTTCTCTAACTTCTATTCAACTTCTGCGATAATTTCTTCATGGATAATTGATTTTGAGTTATGTAATGGTGTTGTAGAAGAAGAAGATGAATGATTTCGTGTTGGTTGTAAATTTCACATCTTGACTAATTTTACAAAACCCTAATTTTGGAACAAGCCTAAAAAGGTGGAATGTGTTTTTTCTGAAATTGAAAAATATGAAGTTGTTGTCATTTGCCACAGCTGTGTGTAGACACTTTAGTTCTCAAGCTCCCAAGTTCAATAAAAAGAAATGGGGCAAGTCTTATTCTTTAAAGAACAAGATGAAGCAAAGTGGTAATGATTTGAAAACCCCTAAAAAGCCTAAAATCAAGCTGACAGATGAACAAAAGGAAGTTTTGGATGCTATTTCCAGTGGGAAATCTGTTTTCATTACTGGTTCTGCTGGCACTGGGAAAACTCTTTTCCTCCAACATGCTATTAAGGAACTGAAGAAAATCTATGGCAGGAAAATGATTTACGTGACTGCCTCCTCTGGGACCTCAGCTTGTGTCCTTCCTGGAACAACTCTTCATTGTTTTGCTGGTATTGGTATTGGTGATGGGGATCCCGAGAGTTTGGTAGAAAGGGTTCTTTTGGACAGGAGGGCTTGCTCTAGGTGGAGAACGCCTAAGGTATTGGTTATCGATGAAATAAGCATGGTTGATGCAGAACTTTTTAGCAGTCTTGAGTATATTGCTCGTAGGATAAGAGATAATGGAGACAAAATATGGGGTGGGTTACAACTCATAGTGAGTGGAGACTTCTTTCAGTTGCCACCAGTTGCCAAGAGAGGGAAGAAAGTTGAATATGCTTTTGAATCGAAATGTTGGCATGCAAGTTTTGATATTGAAATTGAATTTGACACCGTTTTTAGGCAATCGGATGCTCTTCTCATCCAATTGCTTCAGAAGATAAGGAAAGGGGAGATTGATCTCGATGATTTGAAGCTTCTAGAAGGTTGTTGTTCGGGAATTGAACCAGATCCTTCAGCCGTACGTCTCTTCCCAAGAATTGCGGATGTGAACAAAGTGAACAAGGAGAAAATGGAGAGCTTAAATGAGGAAATTCATGTTTATAGTGCTAAAGATTCAGGTGAAGAACCATGGTTGAGGCAACTTAAAAGTGGGATTGCACCTGATGAACTTGAACTTTGTGTAGGTGCTCGTGTGATGCTAACCAAAAATATAAACCCTTTACGTAAACTTGTCAATGGATCCACTGGTACAGTATTGGAGTTTTGCAAAGTTTCTGAAGAGCAATATGAGTTTTCCTGTAGCCATGGCTCTGTATTGCCAGTGGTTAAATTTGACTCGGGTCTTGAGTTGGTGGTTGAACCGGAAATATGGGTGGTTATGGATGGAGACAAAGTTGTTGCTGTGAGAAGACAAATTCCTCTCATACTTTCATGGGCTCTAAGCATTCACAAATGTCAGGGTATGACTCTTGACAAGCTTCATACAGATTTATCCCGAGTTTTTGACTATGGAATGGTCTATGTTGCGCTTTCACGCGTGAAAAGCTTAGCAGGCCTATTTTTGTCAGGTCTGGATCCTTCGAAAATCAAGGCACATCCAAAGGTTTTGGATTTTTACAAAAAATTTAAAAGTGATCAGGATGACAAGAAGAGGATTTTAATTGCTGAGAAGAGTGAAATCGATGGCGGTAATAAGGCATTCTACAATGAGTTAAAGAGTGAACAAGTTGACAAGAAGGAGGTTTTTATCGCTAAGAAGAGTGAAACTGATGGCGATAATAAGCCTTCAGAATTCAACAACAGTTTAAAGATTAGCAGGAAGACAACAAGAAGTTTTTAATTGCTATAAAGAGTGAAATCGATGGGAGTAATAAGGTTAGTGGTTCTGATCGTATATCAAAGTACAATAAGGTTTCTCGTGCAACTCAGACATTTGCATTTATCAAAATACATCTAAAATGAATCTTTCTTGGAGCCACTAGGTTTAAGCCAACTTCAAGCTTCGATTTCATGATTGACTAGTGAATCCTTTCTCCGATTTTATCAAAAACTCCAATAATTTCTTGAATGAATTCTTCCAGATTGTTGTGATTACATGATACATCTTGAACATGCAAAAGGGAAAAGAGTGCCAATAGTTTAGTTGATCAAAGATGGTTATTTATAGTGAATTGTTTAAGTTTTTCTTTGGTTTCTTCCAATCCTTTGCATGATAATGAAATGTAGATTGCAGGCTCTGATATGAAATGAATGCATTTTCTTCTTTCTTTGTAAGTCTTTGCCTTTGATTTAGTTGCATTCAACTGACATCTTTCGGCCTTTGTTCTAGTATATAACTATTACCATTATATCATTGTATGATTATCGTTATTTGATAAATTGGTTAACTTTTATATTTACTCTCTTAATCTCACTCATCATTAGAGTGGTTCGTCTAACTTTTCTCATATATTAAGATCAGTATATCGCATTTGTGTCGCAGTGCTTATATTGATGACTTTGACTATGGATTCGTACATATTTAAATTGAATTACTTTTAAAACGTGACTCCGGAAATGTAAATTGAAACACTTATATAACGTGATACCAAAATGTGATATATTCATTTCATTCTAATTAGTGTGTTTTCGCAGCTTTGTTGCAAATTCTGGATATCTATTTATGCTGAAAAAAGTGTGAACTATCGCTCCTTCATGTATTGTAAAGACTTATTTGGACCCTTTTCTTCACTTTGTTTGATGCTCCTAGCTGCCTATGGATCAAAGTCAGAACACTTGGCCACCAAAATCATGTAGAAATGCTGACATTTAGGATCCATATAGCTCGGTGTTAGTCCGGTTTTACTTTGATTTTATTTTCGAAAAAAAAAAAAATAGTTGGTGGTAAGTTTGAAATTTGAGTTTGAATGTTAAAGTTCAAGAGAAAAAAAAAAAGAAAAATCTTCATATTGCGTCTCATGTAAACGAATCTCTGCTTGGGGCTAAAACGTCCCTTTGTAATATTTAATGCAGAAAAAACATCATGGACTACACATATTTTTAAGAAATTCAACATCAAAACAAAACCTAAATGTTTTCATATTTCAAATTACAGAACTTCCACTTTTCCTACGTGTTTGTCCAAAATCCTAGATTTCTTCTTTGCTTTAGGTATGCAAGGACGAAGAGTACTCGAAAAAGAATCAAAACAAACAAACCCATCTCCATATTCATGCTTGCATACTTCCTCAAGTTTTGCATTGCTCGTGAAATCATAACGATAAACATTTTTTTCCGTTGCAAATAACAAAACCTTTCCATTCAAAACAGTGAAACCAACCACATTTGAATCATCATAATCTTGCAGTCCCATGTCATTTACTCGCATTTCAAAAACTTGACTCCAATCATTCATACGATCATCACTTTGTCGATCAACGATGACCAGTTCCCACATGGAAATAACATTTTCCAATAACTTAACAAGACATATCGATTTCAACGAGTTGTTTCGACTCTCCCACTTGAATATACAAAGTTTTGAATCCTCTAGTCCTTTTCTCGCACTTTCTGGTATACTCAAGAACTCTGAACTAGATTTCTCAATATCGTACACCACTATATACGGCCAGTAGAAAAAACTATTTTCGGTCAAATAGTTAGAGTAGTCCGAGATCATATAAATCGCTCCATCGAGATAAATAGAATATTTGTGAAGGATGTTTCTTACACCAAGATCGATATTCCCTAAGTCTTTCCAAATATTTTCTTCAGCAAAGTAAATCTTAGAATGAAACTCGCTATTCCAATCAGGAGTAGGAATTAATGCTAAGAGTAAGTACTCAACACTATCTTCGTCTTTTGCACAGTCGAAAACGATATTTAAATCTTTGTCACAAGTTAAGCTTTCATCGGGTAGGGGAATTTGCATGTGACTTTTAGTCGTTGGATTAAATAAAAACAAAGGGTTTTTTTCATCGCTCGTGTTTCTGCAACATATTAGACCGTTGCTAGAGGCTAGTATGCTACATGATTTTGCCAAAAAGTCGATAGATTCACGGGACAAGTTGCATGTTGTTGACTTGTCAGAGTATATTGCATGTAATTCCAATTTATTACCCGGGTACCTTTGAAAGTAATCGGGTCGAATAAAGAAATCAGTGTCCCCAACCAATTGCATGTTCTTAAATTGTTTTTCGATGAAAAAATCTTCAAATAATAGCTCGGTAGATGATTTGCAAACAGAGGAGAATTTGATTATATCTTTCGCCGGTAACCATGAATAGATTTCCAAGAGTTCTCCATTGAATGACATGGTCGTAGACTTGTAGTTGATTTGTGAGGGTAAAAGAGGAAGATTGAGTAATTAAAGTTGTAGCAAGAAAATTTCTTGAAGAAAAGAAAAAGAATTTTTAATGAGAAGACTGAACTGAATAAAGCGAGGGAATTAAAAATTGGACTTGAAAAAAGCTTGTGATAATAATTGGTGGTTTCTAATGATATTTAAAGACTTGTAATTGGTACACAAAAGGAATTCTCCTAACAGGTTTAGGAATAATTTTCCTAGTTGGTTTAGGAGAATTGTCTCCGGGATTGTTTAGGAATTTTTATTAATAAAGATACAGAAAGAAGAAAAGTAAATTAATAGATGAATTACTTTATCTTAAATTAAAGTTTTTATGTTAGTGAATGAAGATAAACGTTCAGTTAATTTCTATCAAAATCAACGTAAAATTTTAATAGAGAATTTGCTTAGATTAATAGAAAATTGTTTATGCCCAAAAAGAATTATAGATCGCCAAAATGCACTTTAAAAAGCAAAATAAACGGGCCCTGAAACAGTCCCATTCACAATACCTTCTCTACAGATTATTCATACTGAAAAATTATTCATAATGAAAAATAAAGTATGAAACCAGTGGAGCCGTTGAAATCGTCAAGACCATATAATATATCACACGAAAAAGTTAAGGAGATTCCATGTTATAAATGGAATATCGTTCTTGAAACTTTTAATAAATTGAAAAAATCATTTAACAAATCAAGTAAGAAGCAACATTGGAGAGCACACAACACCTTACTAATCCAACAAAAACCTTTTAAAAAAAGGACTGGTATTTCACAAAAAATCGCCTTGTTTCTTTATACAAATGGTGAACAATTATGCCCAGATCAACTGGCTGAAGTGAACTGATGGCTCTGTTC
Organism: Penstemon barbatus; assembly: GCA_003313485.2. Taxonomy (NCBI): domain Eukaryota; kingdom Viridiplantae; phylum Streptophyta; class Magnoliopsida; order Lamiales; family Plantaginaceae; genus Penstemon; species Penstemon barbatus. The sequence goes on along the minus strand of CM064877.1, from coordinate 78,246,144 downwards.
TAAGAAATATCACTTACCTAATAGTTGAGCGAGATGAATTACTCCTTGAAACAGAACGATCTAACTTCAGTATCCACCCAAACTTGTGAAGATATTTAATTACGGTTGCCTGCAAAAAATGGTTTTTAATTATGTGTTCTTTGAGGAAGAGGCTCACGCATTATGAAATGTTCTAATGAGTTTACAATCCTGGCAATGCAATTATGAATCGTGGAGGCATTGGAATCTCTACCTGTTCCCTTCTTAAAAACTTAAAACAACTTCACATATTTCTGGTGCTGCCGATATTACAATCTAAAACTAGAGATGGTATTATACATTATGTACTTTAATTCAGCATATTTGTCCTAAGTATGTTCCCGTTTCATGTCCAAGATATGAGAGAGAGAGAGAGAGAGATTATATACCTTCCATCGTCTTTTACTAAGAAAATGCTTGTTTATTTTATCCAGCTTCAAAATTATTTCCCCAAAAGTAGGTCTCTTTGAGGGTTTCTCGTTCCAACAATCTTCTATTAACCTGTTTAGAAGACATCAAACCTGGTTATTACAACTGCATAAGGAAATGAAAGGAATATATGTTTATTGTACGCTATAAGTATCCATTGGTAAGAGAAATTATTAGTTTCTTCGAGCTGAAGATGGATGTAAGGAGTTCATAGAGCTATAGGGACTAGTGAAAATTATTCAGACATATTTTAGGATATTAGAGAATGTAAGAGCATTTAATATGTTGGTAACCATATGGAAGTTTTGAAGCCTCAGCTCTAATTTATCTAACTTTGCATATCCGAACGTATGTATAGCATAGGTTGGCAATAAAATGGAGATTTAGAATTAAAAAAAAAAAGGTTAATGGAGAGATATATACTTCTGATTTTCATTACAAGAGATTTAAGGGTTTAGTGAGTCCTTTGTAGTATATTTGAAACAAAAGTAGAGCAGAATTGTTAGATATTTAGGGAAGAAGAGAATATAACATTTAAAAGATGAAATATACAAGAAAATAAAGTTGATATTTTCTGGATGGAGATTAATTGGATTCTGATCATAAATCAGAATCTTATTGAGTCAATTAAACAAAGAGATTAAAAGAGATAAAGATCTGTGATGAATCAAACTGCAGTTAGATTCTATCCAGGAATGCAAATTGTAAGATTGGGTCAGTAATTCATTCACGCAACCAAACACGTGCATACATAGGCATTGTTATGTGGAGAGAAATGAAGAATTTCTTGATGAATGAAAAGACATGCTATAAGTGAAAACTGAGAGAAGTTGGGGGCCTTACTCTCGCAGTCCATAAGCATAATGCTTAACTGGTGCTTCAAAAGGAGGGCGTTCTTTGGCAACATATGCTTTAGCAACATCAATTTCTTGCCTTTTAGGAAATGGTGGACAACCTTCAATCATCTATGAACATGTAGAAATATAAAATATAAGTCATGCCAAAACTGCTCAGAGCCATAGGGACAGGAAATGTTGAGAAGGAACTGAATCAACAATTCCGTGAAGCAATTACTGTCAGAATGATATAAGTCAGTTGCTGCCTTACCCACATAATACCCTTTTTTTTTTTATTACTCTTCTTCCTTCTGTTCATGTGCACATTATATAGTTTTTAAATGGGAATTTTGACAAAACAAAATGTCGGTAATAACCTCTCAAATGTTTTACCAAGCCTTCCGAGGGTAAACATTACTCCACACAATTGGACATAACATTATACCCAAGATCCTGTTTGGTTGGGGGAAAATATATGGAGGAAAGTTGGCTTTTATATCTTCCCTTTTCTACCATTTATTTGTAGGGAAGTTGGTCTATTTTCTTAGAGTTTTCCCAGTTATCAACTTTCAGCAAACTTCATCATACATACAGAAATGATTATAAAATATGGTGATTTACATGTTTCTCCTTTAGTTTTATCTTTTTAAGAATATTATAACTATTCCAGATTAAATGCTGACAACCTATACCTACCAAAGCACAAAAGGAAAGTTTGTTGAAGTTAAATTTAATATGAAAATCAATATTTATTTTACATGATTATTTTAATTTCAGCAACAAAAGTGAATTAAAACTTCTAACAAACAGAATAGCTGCTATAAACACAAGATAAATAACTGTATGAAATACAACAAAATCTAATTTCGAAAAAATTCTAAACAGTAACACAATGCATACAAATGATTCTATTATAAATTACAATGTTAAAATTATTTTATTATAATCTTATAACATATGCAAAATTAGAATTTTCATAATTAACAACAAATTTTTTGATTCTCACATGTGCTGCCGGACTAACATACAATATCACTTTTATATTTAATCCTCTATAAATAAAAAAAGATGTAAACAAAACACATGTGTTTATAAAATATTTTAATTAGATAATGCTTTTTAGAATTTTCTTCAATTTTTGCTAATCAAACATGAAAAGGAATTTGACTTTCTTGACAGAAAAATACAAATGGAAAATTTACATTTATTCTCCTTTTTCCTTAATATTATTTCCAGAAATACTTCGGCAATTTTCTTAGACATACATATGAAGCACAATGTAACTACATGTCAAAATAAGGGAAAGTTGCAAACAGTAAACCAACAGCCTGAAAACTATTTTTCTTCACTCAAAATTTCAATAATCATTGTAATGATATAGATCTTATATTTTTATGTACAAATTCACATGGAGCATTATTAAGTGAAATCCATAAACTGCCAACCTATTAAAATTTTTAGATGTGTGAGCAACTCGTCACATATGGTTTTTTACGAGGAATGGTGTCCGATAAGTCAGATTACTTTTCTGGGGGTGCAGCAGTGAGAGCATCAGAATGCTTTATGTAAGTAATAAGAAATTAAATTAAACTATACGTCTGGAAATGCAGGTTAAGATGTTTAAAGCCAATATGGTCATCTGCAGATTAGAGGATATATATGTCCTGAGTTTAATACTAGCAACAATATGGCAGCCATCTAAAAACAATATAGAATTGAAGAGAATAATTTACCTCCTGTAATATCAAGGCAAATGAAAACACGTCCACCTTCGTATCGTATTCCTCATTTTTAAAAACTTCGGGGGCTACGTAACGCCCTGAATTTAAAAATAAAGAGCATTCGTAAATTTCCAATCTACTGTAGCACTCAAGGAGAATAGTCAGAATACAATATATATACTGTAGCACTCCTCATTATTTTGCATATCCATGACAAGATTAACCTATTCTCAAGATGAAAATTTTTAATTTGGCCAAAGTGAAGTATGTGGAGCATCATCAAAATTATAATGTACTTAAAGTTGCATCATGTAGCCAGAATAGATTTCTCTTCAACTGAGATTCTAAATTACAGATCCTGACCAACTGGATACTTACAAGAAGTCTGTTGGCAAGACATAGGTTTGTCTTCTTTTATTGTCTTGGCAACTTTCATCAGCTTGCTTAGCCCAAAGTCTGCAACCTTGAGATGACCAGAATCATCCCGCAATATGTTCCTGTCATCACTCTCATTCTATTAAACCATTTTCAGATATTTTTCACACTATCTTTAGCATAAAAGTAGACTGACTTGACTAAGAACTAATCAAACCGATGCAGAAAAAAGGAATGAGAGAGTACATACGAAGGTTCCAGATCTCGATGAATTATTGCTTCAGGCTTATGCTCATGCAAGTAATTCATTCCTCTGCAGTACCAATAGAAAACATAAAGGATGAAGCTACATACAAAAATAATATACCCTTCTGACTTATTATATTACGCAAAAGGTAAAATTGGTCTAAACATTTTCCACACAGGTTTTAGCTCCAAATCAACTGTATAAGTGCCTTTTCCTTGAGTGTTTTTATCTGATTCTTAAATCAGTGGCTATACATGATCCGATATAGTGGTGAAGAAATACAGAATGCAACATTGAACTATATCCAGACATTTATAAGTACAGAAAAAATTTAAGAAATAATATCAACTTGAAACCTAACCTAGCAATATCCAGGGCAAACTTGATAGCCGTTCTCGGCTTTATAGCACCTCTTCTTTTCAAGTACGCACAAAAGTCTCCCTGCATATAAAATGGATCATTTTAAGGTATATGCAAACATCTATTATTTGTCCAAGGCAAAGAGCCTGAGCCGGAGCCAAGAACTTAAGTCAGTTCATTGTTCTTATGTTCCCTGCTCTTAACACATTTTCAGCAACTTTCAACCATATGAATTCAAATGATTGACTAGATATTGGTTGGGAAAGAAAAAAACACCGGTACCATCTGACGCATGTTGGTAGAAAGGAAATCCCACGGGCAAGAAAATAGGTGCCAAGCTTCTTCGTTAAAGATCTATCTCTAGTCGCTTCTTTTATTGCATACTTGCTCGGTTAAGTGGAGCTTTTTACATACTAAGACTAGTTCCCTGAACATTATAGCTAGGATGTCGATCATGATCCTTAAATTGCTCATAAATAATTATATGAGATTTTTTCAGTCATTTTACTACTGCAAGATTAACAAGAATAACTAGCTTGTAAACCACAAGAAGCTGGAATTTTAATCAATCAAATTTTACAGAGTTAAAAGTGAAATACAGATATTGAAGCAAATTCATTAATTGATCCACTTTCTGTAATGATATTTCTATATTATTTTATATATTTTTTCCCAAGAAGTCATTTCAGCCATGTATATGACTTGGTGACTCTACTCTTGTAACAATGATCTGAAACTTAATGTTCTCATAAAAGCAACCCCTTACATAACCAAGTTAAAAACTAAAATTTTCTTATAAGGAAATTGTAACCATGACTATATAAAGTTAACATTAGAAGTCCAGAGCAAAGCTGAAAGATACCTTTGGTAGATATTCAGTGACAATCATCATTGGAGTACTTTGCGTCACAGCACCGAGAAATTGGACAACATTAGGGTGGCGTATCTTCTGAAGTAAAGCAAGCTCATCCCTGAATGCCTGTCTGAAAATCAGCACACGGCCCAGTAAACCACACATAATCAGCATCAGCAGTACAAAGAAATGCAAAAGATGAAAAAATGACATTAAAAAAAAATCCGCAATATAAGACCAACCCACACTTTCTCTTCGTCTGAGAACAATTCCTCACCAAGTTTCTTAACAGCAACCTGAATCCCACGCCATGAGGCACTGCAAAATGTTCCCTGTACCACATTTGGAAAAAAAAAAATAGAATAAGAAAGCACATAACTAATTGCTGTTAGCACCACCTTCCACTTTGATCCCACCTTATCTATAGCACTTTACCTTAATCATAAACTTCATGATAGTGAATTGTCATGTCTTCTTGGTAGAAAACTAATCAGAGTTCTATTCCCATGACCATAACATGCTAGAATTATGAAACTGAATATATATTGCAGGCAGTAACAAAACTTTTAGAAAATGTCGAATTGATCTTATAAGAGAAGGCTTGCTGCTCTGTTCACATAATCAAAAGTAAAGATGCTATAGAGGTATATACAAATTGAAGATGTTACCTTAGTTATGTCCATGCTTTTAGTAAAATCTAGCTCTCTAGGATCAATTTCATACTCGGGAACTTCACGAGCATTTTCAACATGCATAGGAGCCATCTAACATAGCAAACAAAAAACAAAAACAGGTGACGGTGAGTACAAATTAAAAAGCAAACTTGAAGAAGGAACATCAAGTAGCAAACAAAGCACTTCACACTTACCGGAGGTTTAGCTCCGTGTGCCTCCAAAACCTTAATTACGTCATTGTTTTTGTAGTAAATTGCATCTGCAATAGGCTATTTAATTAAACTTTGTCATTACGTTAACAATTGCTAGCTCAAATGAGAAATAGACACCTAAAACATCAAATTACAAAACATAATTTATATAAATTAACAAGATCTGAGAGCACATGTACGCACCGTACTTCCCCAGCGGTCCTCGACGTGGACGTCGGCACCGCGGCGGAGGAGTAAATCGATTACGTCAGTGCGTCCCTGACATGACGCCACGTGTAACGCGGTGCGGCCGTCGATGTCTTTGAAATTGACGGTGGTGGTGGCGGAATCGAGGAGCTCCTCAATCCCCTCCAAATCTCCCTCATTCGCAGAGTACATTAATCGGACGCCGGAATCTATGGCTTCATCGAGGTCATCTGCGCCGGAGGAGGAGTCGGGAGCGACATTCTTTCTGGCTGCGCCGGAGGACTGTCTGCCTAATGTGAAACGCGGTGGTTTTGAGGAGTCCATTTTAGTTTTACTTCTTATTAGTGTGAACAGAAAAAGGAAAATTGAGAGCGAAAATATTGGCTCAGTTGAAGGCAAGAATATAGATAGATAAACATATAGTATAGAATTGAAGTGCTGTCACGTCACTGCTGTGTGAGTTGTACATAACATTTTTTATAATTAATTTCTTTTTTTTTTCCATGGACCCACTCCAAAGGCGTACTGAAATTGAAAATGGGCAGACGACAACGTTTTGTACTGTTCATAGGGCCAATACACTCTTACATGTGTTAATTAATTAATATATATCATTAATAATAGTAATAAGTAGGTGAGAAAGTTTCAAATTGCAATCTATGCCACTGTTTTGAAAATCGGATCGGACCGGTCGGTTAGCCCGGTTCAACCGCTAACCGATCCCCAATTCGGTCCGGTTTATCCCTAAAAATCAGTTCTCAAACTAATCAGTGTGAACCAGTAAAATCAGCTCCAAACCGGTAAAATCAGTGAACCAGTTGTTCACTTAATTTTTTTTTTTAATTTAGAGTTTTTTTGGTTATTATTATTTATTTCAACTCTTGTTTAACATTTAATAGGATTACATTTATATATTTTAATTGGAATAACATTCATTATTTTAGTGTTTTAACAATCAATGAGGAACAATCAATGTAATATTACACTCTTTTTTTTACATAAAGAAGTACATAGTCATTTTCTCATCATTGTGAATAATATTATTTTTTGTATGAAATTATGCAAATCAATTACCGTATAAACATCAACTTACAACAATGGAACCCAAATGAACAAACCAAAACTTTGAAAATGAGATGAACTTTTAATTTTGTTGTCTTGTTTTGAATGTATGTATCATTGAAGGATAATTTAGATTTATATTTTTGACATTGATCTTAATTTTTAAGACATTTTGATTATTTGCATGAAACAAAAAAAATTATATTGACAAAGAATGAAATTTTTTTTGAATTATAATTGTATTTTAGATAATTTAAATATATATATATATATATATATATATATATATATATTACATAATAATATAGTCACACCGGTTATATCGATCGAACCAGTGATCGACCTTATCTAACAGATCGAATCAATAACCAATAGAGTTTTCGGTTCAATGACCGATCCGATTTTAAAAACACTGATCTATGCACTTCAACTTTTCGGTATAGTAGAATTGATACCAGTGTTTGTCTGTTGCTAAATAAAGTAGAAGTTCACTTGAATACCTTTGTTTTCAACTCACGGCAAAAAAAATTAAGACGTGTTGGCTCAATTTCGATTGATTATGGCTCAGTTTCGTTTAGTTTTGTTACAGTAATATAGTTTGGATGATTTCGTTGAAATCTTGAAACATTATTTGAATTGAATTTTAATGTTGGTTTATTTTAAAAAAAAATCAAAGTATAATTTAGATTACGTTTGAACGTAGAAATTTAAGAGAGAAAAATAGGAAACAAATTTCAAAATCACATATGTCAAATAATTAGGAATAAAATAAATGGTCAATGTCAAATTAATATGTTTTATATATCTAATTTGAAACTTGAATTTCACAAAATTAGTGCTCAAATTTCATTTTGAAATGAGTTGACCCAGCTTTGTAAAATCACGAAAATGAGTTAAAACTCTTCCATGTCAACTCTTTTATTTAGTTGAGTTTAGGAAGATTTGACATTATCAACAATTGAAACCAAAAATATTACTCACATGTCCCATTACTTTGGATCCTTTAACATATTTGCATGAATATTCGTTTGGATCCTTTCAAATAAGAGTTAAAAAGATGAAAATTTTAATATATTTGCATATATCTATTCTATATCTATATCTATATCTATATCTATATCTATATCTATACTACTACTAAAAGTACGAATATTTTAAGTTTTTTTCTTTTTTATTGAAGACATAAACGCCCTCTTCCCATGAAATTGATATATATAATTAGACATTAATTTTATATCAAATTGGTAGGAAAATATTTTCTAAACTACAAATATAAGGAAAATGACTAAATTTGTTTATTTCCATTATGTAATTCCATCAATAGTACTTTCGTTTATTAAGGACAAGAATTTTCAAAAGTTCAATCTCTGTTCATTAGCCCTAAAATCCATCACTACTTTTGTTTATTAATGACAAAAAATTTTAAAGGTTCAATCTCTATTCAAATTTAAAGTTTTAGTTTGGTTATTGGAACAATTCTAAAATGGTTATGCATCAAATGTTGAATCCAAAACCGGGTAAATTGTATTTGTCTTATTCACACTCCATTATTTTATATATATAATTTGAATCTGAATTAGATTATTGAAACCAAGTCCGATTAAAATATATAATAATAAGGGTCATTAGTGGTGTTTACCCTATTTAAGAATGTAGAAAGGCTATTCTTATGCATATGTATATAGTCATGGATCAAAATTTTAACCTTATCCGTCGAAAACATTATAAAAAAAAAAAAAAATCAGTTTTTGAATCTATGGAAAGTGTGAGGTCAAAAATGCCCTTATTCAAATTGTAAAGTATATTAATAAAATATAATTGTACATAAATTTTCCTTAAATTTTCTCATAAAAAATTTGGTAGGAAAATATATAAGAAAAATTCTAACTTCCTTTCCTCCTAACCAAGCACTATGAATATGGAAGAAAAACAAAAGTATATTCAAATTGACATAAAGTTTTATTATAGTTATTTACTACAAAAACTTCAATAATTAAGAAATTAAGTCTTACATCACTTTTACAATTTCATTATTGTTCTCCTATAACATATAAAAATAAAAACACTATTATTTTGAATAGTTGCTAAAATATACATGTGAAATTATTATAATGTATTATCAATATGATGTTATGTAAAAAATACTATTTGTTTCATTTAAAGATTTAGTACAATATGTCACTCCTTAAAAAAATCAAATTCTCTTAAATTTCATAAAATCTATTAAAGTAGAATCACATATTACCTATGAATAAAAAACCTTATAACTTAGTGAACTAAATAATCTTTATTTGACATGAGAAACATTACCTCAAATTTTTATGGAAATCTTTTCGAGAATAACGTGTAAAATAAGTGAAAAACGGATGAAAATCAATTAAAGTTGGTTAAACCGATCAAATAAATATGTAATTGATGAAAACATATGAAATCGGTCTGGATGAAATTTATGAACACTTGCGAAGTAGGTGAAAAAATGGGTGAAATTAGTAATAAATAGTGTCAGTAAAATCAATAAATACATGTAAATATCGATGAAAATTTGGGTGACATTAGTGAAAACATGAGAAATAAATTAGGAAAATCTGTTAAAAAGGGGTGAAATATAAGAAGAATGAGTTAAATCATTGAAAAAGGTTAAATTCTGTGAAATCAATTAAAATTCAAGTGAAATTTACCAAAAAAAATATGTGAAATCGGTGAGATATAAGTTTAATTGATAAAAATAAGTAAAATATGAAAAAAAAAAAAGTTTAACTAGCAAAAACAGTGGCAACTAAATCAAGTAGAATTTTTTTTTTCAATATGAGAAAATAAAAGAAAACGATGAAAATAGGACAAACAATTAACAATAGGTTATAAATGATCAAGAACGAGTAAATCAGTAAAAAAATATAAAATCAATGAAAATTGAAATAAACTAATTAAGATAATAAGTGAAATGACTTAGATAAGTAAATAAATATCTTTTAAGTAATAAGGTAAGTGAAATAATTTGAGATATGAAGATGTATAATGCATAAATATTTGAGTTAAAAATTCGGTAAATACATGTGAAATCGATGAAAATTCAAGTGAAATTCTCGAAAAAAATGGATGACATCAGTGAAAAATGCTAAAGTCAGTGAAAACATGTGAATATTGGTTAAAATAAATGAAAAAAGTTCAAACAAGAAAAACAAAGTCAAACTATCAGAAAAATGGTTTAAACTGGAAAAAAACTAAAGAAATCGATGAAAATACCCATGATGAAGTTAATAAATTGAATAATAGTCATTAATATGTGCTATTTTATGACATAATGAAATTAATTTTACTCTGATTTACAACAAAATATCATTGAAATTAAATAGACAAGTACAACATATGTTCATTTCAAACCGGTGAAAAAAATGCATGTGAAATCGTAAATACATTTGAAATCGATAAAAAAAAAAGTTTGATAAAATTTGTGAAAAATGGATGAAAACTGGAAAAATCGGTTAAAATAAAGAAAAAGTTGGTAAAAGTATGAGAAATCAATGAAAGTTAATTCGAATGATGTTTCTAAGAAAAATAATGAAACCAGTAAAGTCCAATAAAATTGGGTAAAGTCGGTGAAAAGAGGGTAAAATAGGTCAAAAAATATATAGCTGGTAAGAACATATTTAATCAATGAAAAATTCAGGTGAATAACATGTGAAATTAGTGAAAAAAACATGAAAAATAGGTAAAAAGGGGTTAAAATGGTAAAACGAGTGAAATCGGATAAAAAAAAGCGTTTAATTGGGGAAATTAGTAGAAAAATAGTTTAAACTGAAGAAAAAAACGAAAGAAATAAACCAAAAATAAGAAAACAATGAAAAGTATTATAACCGATAAATAAAAGGGATAAATCGCTAAAAAAATAGGTAAAAAAATCTTAACACAGAGAATATATGAATAGATGAAAGTTAGGGTGAAATTTATGGAGAAAATGATGAAATATGTGTCATCAGTGAAATCAGTGAATAACGAATAAACTTGACACGAAAACTACTATGATGGAATGAACTAAATAACGTTCTTATGATCTTATTTTAGAATCAATTTTATAAGATGTAATGACTAAATCAGTCATTATTTTATAGGAGTATTTTATTACAACTATTCAAAGTCATCATTTTTTATAAATCAATAATAATTAATAAAAATAATTTCATAAAAATGAAATTGATCAGTCATGAATATATGATATTCTATGACATAAAAATTTATAATTTTACTCTAATTTACGAAAATACCCATGAAATTAAAACTAGACACGTACAACGTACGTGCACTTTTCTAGTGTTCTTAAATGTAGGGATGAAAATCGAATCAAGTTACTCGTTATTTTGCTCGAGATCACTCTATAAAAGCTCATTTGAGATCGGTTTGTCATGTAAATCAAACAAGCTAACTTTTGAAGCTCTCGACTCGAGTTCAATTAAGCTAAAATTGACAAAACCACATGTGAAAATACAAAACTACTCGATACTCAACTCGAACTTATTTGAGTTTGTTTTGATTAATAATCAGATCAAGCTTAAACACAAATTCAAACTCGATATAAAACTCAAATAAGGCTTGAACAGGGTGTCGCTTAAAACTATTCAACCTACTTACGCCCATACTTAAAAGTAATAGTTGAGAATAAGTAGTGTGAAATTAATAATTGAAGTAAGAGAGTAAATTTGAAAAGATAAATTTATTTTATTGGAATTCAAAAATTTCAAAAAGAAAATAGATGAAAAAAAATGATATATACGGAAAATTATCGGCCTAGCTGACCATTACAATAATAAATTTTGATAAATAGTTTATGGTATGCACATCAAATCAGTAAGGAATTCCATGTACGCTATAGCAGCGTTCACGTTTGTTGAATTTTATCAAAAAAATATAAAAAAAATCTAAGTACATCATGCAAAGAAAATTTCAACATATGTTCATCTTAGATTCATGTATGAGTATCTTCATGTTGATTGATTTATATTATAACATGCATATGTGTTTAGGTTTGACTGAACTAATTCAATGAATAAGTAGCTAGAAGTAAAAATATACTACATCGTACATAATAGAGTACTAAAATACTATGTCTTTATACATGATGAAGTAATAAAGTTGTAATTAATATTATTTAATTCGATCGGTCCCACACTTATGAAAATTTGTGTATTTTATCCCATTGTTTTAAAAAATTCGTACTTAATGGTCTCATGGAATAGTTTCCAATCATCATTTTTAATTTGGTCATTTACAGTTGCATTAGTTTTGCACCTTTCGTCCTGTACGTAATTGGACTAAATGCACAAATATTTCAAAGAAATTTGAATCAAAAGTACAATTTTGTAAATTGTATAACCATAGGTATTGGAAGTTCATTCTCGTGAGACTTAAAATGCAATTTTTTCATGTTTCTTACTTTGGTTTTCGTTCATTTTTCAAATGTTTGAATTTTGTCTGTTTGATTGATAGTTAATTGAAATTGAGTAATAATCATAGATCCAAACACCTATATACCATTCCTCTAGAGACTCACACATTCAAGAGAAAAGAAAAAAAGACTGATCATATGAGTATAATCATAACTTTAGAGTTTTAATTTGAGTGAAGTGCAAAATATATTTAAAACATTGCGTTATTTTTAACCGATTATTTTAGTTGGAATTTATCCAACCGATTTTCCAACGAATTAATTTCGGTTGGAAAACATTTCAATTGACTTTTTCGATTGCAAAATTCCAATAGAAAATTCAACCACCCAGAATCGGTTGGATTTTTTTTTTTTTAACAATTTATACTATAATAAATTGAAATTGATTTCAATGTAATCCACAAACAGTTATTTTCCATTACCTCCATAAACATAATCCAAAATCTATAAACACATTTCCATTTCCATAAACACAATCCACAAATACAATCATAAACAGAAACACAATCCCACAAATAATAGTCTAATAACCATAATCTAAAAACTACACCACTAAATCTTTCTCAATCCACAAATAACATCAGAATAATCGACAACCATAATCCAAAAACTATAACAATAAATCTAAACACATAAGTACTTGAAATACAACTCAACCATCATTTTGATGCTCTGATTGATTCTCTTGAGGCTATGTATGAGGCTTCACAGATAAAGTAAAAAAAAGTAATCAAGCTTGCGAAAGAGGAAACAAATTTGTTTGGCCATAATTCCGTTGTGACTGAGTTCATCCTCTTGGGACTAATCCGTGAAGGCACATGAATTGCTACTAAGGTCCTCAAATCTATGAGAATCCGTTTAATAGATGCTCGATTGTGTAGAGGTTCAACGAATGATTGGAGGGGGAAGAACAATACTAGAAAAAATTGAAATTCAAATCGAAATTGCAACGGAAATGGCCCAAAATCTGTTGAAAATGGTCGGTTGATTTTCCAACCGACTTTGCGTCCTAAAATATTGGTTGGAAAAAGTGTCGTTGGGATTGAAACCAAATTTCTAACCGATTTTCTTTCACTTGAAAAATCAGTTGTAATATTTTCAACCTATTATTTTTTGTTGGAATTTTTCCATCCGATTTTCCAATGGATTAATTTCGGTTGGAAAACATTCCAACTGACTTTTCGATTGGAAAATCAGTTGCAATATTCTACCCAAAAATTCAACCACCCAGAATCAGTTGAAATGTCTTTAGTTTTTATTTTTTTTATAGTTTAAACCCTAATAAAGTGAAATTGATTCCAATGTAATCCAGAAACATTTATATTCCATTTCCATAAACATAATCAAAAATCCATAACCACAATGCACAAATACTACTAAAGGAAGCATATGCTTATGAACATGAAGATAATCAACCCCCCATTGAGTTTGTATTCTAAACATATGTAAATTAGGTCTAAAAGACTGATGAGTACAAAATAGCATACCAAACAAAATAAGCAATTGACAAAATATAGTATTCACACTTTCTAGGTCAATGTCTAAGAGACTGATGAGTACAAACTAGCATACCAAACAAAATAAACAATTAGCAAAATATAGTATCCACACTTTCTGAGTAAATGTTAAGAGACCGATGCGTACAAAATAGCATACCAACAAAATAAGCAATTACCAAAATATATTACCCGCACTTTCTATGTCAATGTCTAAGAGACGTCTAATATTTTTTTTATTAAAACCTAAGGGGATACATTGATCAAGCACCGCTTGCGTTAGGCTGATGAACCATGTTCAAATTACGATGAAGAACATGACGGTATAATAAATTAAGGTCATCTCCAACCGAAGCCCTTGTCCAATTGCCCAATTGTCCAATTGCCTTGCCCTCTTGTCTTGCCCTCATGCCTTTTCGACCCACTTAAAAACTCATCTCCAACCGAAGGGCAATCAAGATCCATTAATTCAATTTCACAGCTTTCCCTATTCTCCCCACTCAAACTTATTTTAATAATAATAATAATAATAATAATAATAATCATAATAATTTTTTTAATAGTTACACAATTAAATATTTATTTTTTCTATTTAAGTTGTATTGTGTATTTTTAAATTAAGTATTTGTGTTCAAGAAATCTCATTTATTTAGATTTGTATTTGTCTAATTATATAAGAAATTGTTTAACAAATCTCATTTATATAATTCATGATTTTTTTTTAAAAAAGCACCCATAAATAGGGCTTGTCTTCTAATTTTAATTAAATGAGAATTAAAATGGATTAAATGGAAATTTAATAGGAGCCCAATGACTTTTGACTTTTCTAGAATAATCTTCTTCTTCCGAAATCCATTTCTCTCTCTCTCTCTCAAAACAACTCCCCCATAAATAAATCTGCAAACATGATTTTGGATTGCAATCAATATTCAACATTTGGTGGATTGAATAATCCTCTTCACTTTGCTTCTGCCAAGGTAAACAAGATCGGGATTTTTTTTTTAATTGTAAGAAAATAAAAAAGAAAAAAGTATAGAATCATAGGGTGGCCACCAAGTGGCAGCCACCCATTTTTTCCCCGCGCCCAGGCGCGTTGCCCAGTAGGCAACCGAGCGGTCGATGGTCGACCGCCCCCTTGCCCTCATGCCTGCCCCCCGTGCCTGCCCGCCCTGCTCAGCTTGCCCTTAGCCATCTCCAACCGACGGCAACTCCCCTTCCCCCCTCATGCCTTCTTGCCGGCATCGGTTGGAGTTGCTCTAACATCCTTGAGGTTTTTCAGCATTTGGTTCAAAACCAATAAATTCTTCAAGATCAACCTCAAGGGTACAATTTTTTTTTTTTTGTAGGGAAAAGATAATCGGTTATTACAAATAAAATTTCAACATATTGTTGCTGTAAGAAAAACATTCCACACAACCTACAATATTAACAAACATATTCAAGCTTTGTTTGTTCCTTACCAGAATCCAATGAAAGGGGCTACCGGAATCCAAGGCGACATGGGAGACGAAGGAAGACTATGGCAATTCCGTAACAAGCTCGAGGCGTACGAGGCGACGAGGGCGTCGCCATATTAGGTGGGGAAGAATGTAACGGACCACCCGACGGGAGGCCAAAATCCGCACCAGAGGCACCTGACGGCAAGGTAAAGACACCCGACGGCAAGACATGGCTTAGTTCAAGCTTTGCCATGACTTGGAGGCTCTAGAAATCTCTACTACCTTCTTCATTACTTTTGTACATAGTAGAAGTTTCTAGATCAGCCCACATACTTCTACACAAGTCTTGTACATGGTAGGATATTCTAGACTAGTCCACACATGTGTAGAAGCTTGTACATAGTTCTACATTTTGGTATATAGGAATAGAAGGGTCTAGAGAGTGAATCTCAACCCTTGGATCAAGTTAATCACCACCATCCATTTGAGGAGGTGGGACTATAAATAGGGCCCTCTTGATCATTTGTAACCATTCAAGTTTCAAGTGAATATTACATTATTAAATAGCTCATTTCTAGAAACACTTTTGGATTAACTATTTTAGCTGATATGTTTTATTGATATGTTTCATTAATTATAGGATCTATAAACAACAAACTAGCAGCTTTGGTAATCAATGATATCCCTCTTTCAAGTACCCGACTATAATTAGTGACTAACAAAACGGTTACACGATAAATACCAAACAACTTTAGTATTAGTTGACCCTCATCCATGCATATTTTGTCTCCCAACAAATGTAAATCCACAATTCTTCCAGAAATGTCCTCCAGGTTCTCAGTTAATTTGAGAATACAACATGCTACCAACCGAAGTAACAATTCCTATGACATCTACATCATCCAGCTCGGCGTTGGTTCCAATTTCAAGAAGGGAGCATATCTCATATGAAAGCAATTGGATGCTCCCGTCCTAGATAAACTAATGAATTATTTCGAAGCATAATTTCAAAATTATGTGGTGAATCAATATAGTTATACTTGGGTTGCACATAACCCATTGCAATCTTAAGAATTTTACCAGCCTTTATAATACTTCTAAACTTTACAGCCACTTCCTTGAAGAATACTACTCTAATTAGAGATAAATTATCAGACACATTGATCAAGCACCGCCTGCGTTGCATTCAAATTATGCTAAAGACTAGGAAGATGTGCAGCAAGGAGGGTGCTTTCAAATTTTTCAACAATATAATTTATTGGCCATGTTTCTTTTGTTAGTTCTTCGATGTTGCTTTGCACCTTAAGGTAGAAAATAAATTCTTGACCAATTACGTCTTTAAGTCTATTCTGAAATAGACGATGATCATCATGCATCTCATTTGCTTGTGTATCAGTCATTAACTGCAGTCCAATCTCATCAAACCCAGTTACTGTTGTAAATCCAGTAGCATCCCTAATTGTAATGCGAAGTCTATAGTTAATGTTGCATGCATCCAGACTAGAGTTACATTTCTTACAATGCCATTTACCTTCCTCGAAAAGAACTTTTTTGGCGCATCGAGTTCCAGAAATTAATTTGGCACATGCATTATAACAAAACCTGTTATCGATATGCTCAACCGTGGTAACGACCTTAACGAAAATCGGAGTAGCAGGAACGCCCAAATCTGCAATCTGACTAACAGTTTTGATCTCATAATCCGGTTAACGCCCAAATCTGCAATCTGACTAACAGTTTTGATCTCATAATCCGGGTTAGATAAAGATATAGATTCTTAAAGAGGGTCAGCTCCCCTAGTTGAATAAAACTATTTTAGCTGATATGTTTCATTAATTATAGGATCTATAAATAACAAACTAGCAGCTTTGGTAATCAATGATATCCCTCTTTCAAGTACCCGACTATAATTAGTGACTAACAAAACGGTTACACGATCAATACCAAGCAACTTTAGTATTAGTTGACCCTCATCCATGCATATTTTGTCTCCCAACAAATATAAATCCACAATTGTTCCAGAATTGTCCTTCAGCTTCACAGTTAATTTGAGAATACCACATGCTACCAACCTTAGTAGCAATTCTATGACATCTACATCATCCAGCTCAGCATTAGTTCCAATTTTCAAGAAGGGAGCATATCTCATATGATAGCAATGGGATGCTCCCGTCCTAGATAAACTAATGAATTATTTCGAAGCATAATTTCAAAATTATGTGGTGAATCAATATAGTTATACTTGGGTTCCACATGACTCATTGCAATCTTAAGAATTTTACCAGCCTTTATAATACTTCTAAACTTTACAGCCACTTCCTTGAAGAATACTACTCTAATTAGAGATAAATTATCAGACACATTGATCAAGCACCGCCTACGTTGCATTCAAATTATGCTAAAGACTAGGAAGATGTGCAGCAAGGAGGGTGCTTTCAAATTTTTCAACAATATAATTTACTGGCCATGTTTCTTTTGTTAGTTCTTCGATGTTGCTTTGCACCTTAAGGTAGAAAATAAATTCTTGACCAATTACGTCTTTAAGTCTATTCTAAAATAGACGATGATCATCATGCATCTCATTTGCTTGTGTACCAGCCATTAACTGCTGTCCAATCTCGTCAAACCCAGTTACTGTTGTAAATCCAGCAGCATTCTGATTGTAATGCGAAGTTTATAGTTAATGTTGCATGTATCCAGACTAGAGTTACATTTCTTACAATGCCATTTACCTTCCTCAAAAACAACTTTTTTGGCGCATCGAGTTCCAGAAATTAATTTGGCACATGCATTATAACAAAACTTATTATCGATATACTCAACCGTGGTAACAACCTTAACGAATATCGGAGTAGCAGGATCTCCTAAATCAGCAATCTGACTAACAATTTTGATCTCATAATCCGTGTTAGATAAAGATTCATAAAGAGGGTCAACTCCCCTAGTTGAATAAAACTATTTTAGCTGATTTGTTTCATTAATTATAGGATCTATAAACAACAAACTAGCAGCTTTGATAATCAATGATATTCCTCTTTCAAGTACCCGACTATAATTAGTGACTAACAAAACGGTTACACGATCAATACTAAAACAACTTTAGTATTAGTTCACTCTCATCCATGCATATGTTGTCTCCCAACAAATGTAAATCCACAATTCTTCCAGAAATGTCCTCCAGGTTCATAGTTAATTTGAGAATGCCAAAAGCTACCAACCGAAACAACAATTCCTATGACATCTACATTATCCAGCTCGGCGTTGGTTCCAATTTCAAGAAGGGAGCAAATCTCATATGAAAGCAATTGGATGTTCCCGTCATCCCGTCCTTGATAACCTAATGAATTATTCCGAAGCATAATTTCAAAATTATGTGGTGAATCAACATAGTCATATAATGATATTGATTCACCACATAATTTTGAAACTATGATTCGGAATAATTCATTCGTTTATCAAGGACGGGAGCATCCCATTGCTTTCGTATGAGATTTGCTCCCTTCTTGAAACTGGAACCAACGCCGAGCTGGATAATGTATAGATGTCATAGGAATTGTTACTTCGGTTGGTAGCAAGTGGTATTCCCAAATTAACTTTGAAGCTGGAGGACATTTCTGGAAGAATTGTGGATTTATATTTGTTGGGAGACAAAATATATGCATGGATGAGGGTGAATTGATACTAAAGTTGTTTGGTATTGATCGTGTAACCGTTTTGTTAGTCACTAAATATAGTTGGATACTTGAAAGAGGGATATCATTGATTACCAAAGCTGCTAGTTTGTTGTTTATAGATCCTATAATTAAAGAAACAGATAAGCTAAAATAGTTTTATTCAACTAGGGAAGCTGACCCTCTTTATGAATCTATATCTTTATCTAACACGGATTATGAGATCAAAACTGTTAGTCAGATTGCAGATTTAGGAGATCTTGCTACTCTGAATTTCGTTAAGGTCGTTACCACGGTTGAGCATATCGATAACAAGTTTTGTTATAATGCATGTGCCAAGTTAATTTCTGGAACTCGATGCGCCAAAAAAGTTCTTTTTGAGGAAGGTAAATGGCATTGTAAGAAATGTAAATCTAGTCTGGATGGATGCAACATTAACTATAGACTTTGCATTACAATTAGGGATGCTACTGGATTTACAACAGTAACTGGGTTTGACGAGATTGGACATCAGTTAATGGTTGGTACACAAGCAAATGAGATGCATGATGATCATCGTCTATTTTAGAATAGACTTAAAGACGTAATTGGTCAAGAATTTATTTTCTACCTTAAGGTGCAAAGCAACATCGAAGAACTAACAAAAGAAACATGGCCAGTAAATTATATTGTTGAAAATTTTGAAAGCACCCTCCTAGCTGCACATCTTCCTAGTCTTTAGCATAATTTGAATGCAATGCAGACGGTGTTTGATCAATATGTCTGATAATTCATCTCTAATTAGAGTAGTATTCTTCAAGGAAGTGGCTGTAAAGTTTAGAAGTATTATAAAAGCTGGTAAAATTCTTAAGATTGCAATGGGTCATGTGCAACCCAAGTATAACTATATTGATTCACCACATAATTTTGAAATTATGCTTCGAAATAATTCATTAGTTTATCTAGGACGGGAGCATCCCATTGCTTTCATATAAGATATGCTCCCTTCTTGAAATTGGAACCAACGCCGAGCTGGATGATGTAGATGTCATAGGAATTGTTACTTCGGTTGGTTGCATGTGGTATTCTCAAATTAACTGTGAATGGAGGACATTTCTGGAAAAATTGTGGATTTACATTTATTGGGAGACAAAATATGCATGGATGAGGGTCAACTAATACTAAAGTTGTTTGGTATTGATCGTGTAACCGTTTTGTTAGTCACTAATTATAGTCGGGTACTTGAAAGTAGGATATCATCGATTATCAAAGCTGCTAGTTTGTTGTTTATAGATCCTATAATTAATGAAACATATCAGCTAAAATAGTTTTATTCAACTAGGGGAGCTGACCCTCTTTATGAATCTATATATTTATCTAACACAGATTATGAGATCAAAACTGTTAGTCAGATTGCAGATTTAGGAGATTTTGCTACTCCGATTTTCGTTAAGGTCGTTACCACGGTTGAACATATCGATAACAAGTTTTGTTATAATGCATGTGCCAAATTAATTTCTGGAACTCGATGCGCCAAAAAAGTTCTTTTTGAGAAAGGTAAATGGCATTGTAAGAAATGTAACTCTAGTTTGGATACATGCAACATTAACTATAGACTTCGCATTACAATCAGGGATGCTACTGGATTTACAACAGTAACTGGGTTTGACGAGATTGGACATCAGTTAATGACTGGTACACAAGCAAATGAGATGCATGATGATCATTGTCTATTTCAGAATAGACTTGAAGACGTAATTGGTCAAGAATTTATTTTCTACCTTAAGGTGCAAATACTTTTGGAGCACCACAGGTATGGCCCTTATTCAAGCTGTCCAACATTTCTTTCGTATGGGCTATATGCTTAAAACGTTAAATCATACTTTTGTTGCTTTAATACCAAAAATCCCGAATGCATCTAGAGTTGATCAATTTAGGCCAATTAGTCTTTGCAATATTTCTTATAAAGTCATTTCTAAAATTATTGCAAATAGACTAAACCCTTTGCTTAAGAAAATCATTTCTCCTAATCAAGTGACTTTTTGTTGAAGGTAGAACTATAATTGAAAACACCATCATCTCTCATGAAATTATGCATTACATGCATATAGAAGAGGTAAAAAAAGGATTTTGTGCTATCAAAATAAACTCTCAAAAGCATATGATCGAGTTGAGTGGAATCTCTTTTATTGCATTCTCAAGCATATTGGTATTTGTGACAAATTCATAAATTGGGTCAAGCAATGTTTCTCCACTTGTAGTTTTTCTTTCCTCATAAATGGTTCCCAATTTGATCTCATTCGCCTGTCTAAAGGTATAAGACAATGAGATCCTCTCTCTCCCTATCTTTTTATCATTTACACGGAACTTCTTTCTCGGTTTTTAATCAAAGAGGAAAATAATGGCACTTTTAAAGGAATTAAAATTGCAAGAACTTGCCCAACTATTTCTCACCTTTATGCCAGCGATTTGGTTATTTATCGTAGGGCAAACCACGAGGATGTCAAAACTATTTTCACTACTTTGGATAAATTCTTTTCGTGGTCCGGACAAATTATTAATCATGAAAAATATTTTACCCACTTTAGCCGAAATGTTGATGTTACTTTCAAGAATGACTTGACTGCCCGCTTTAATTTAAAAGAATGTGATCACAAATCAAAGCATCTTGGGCTACCTTTTTGTAAACCAAAATCTAAGTCTAAAGTTTTTCATGAGATTATTTTAAAATTGCAACTCAAGTTAAATCGTTGGAATTGCAAAAACCTATCCCAAGCCGGTAAAACTATTCTTGTTAAATCCGTTGCTCAATCCCTTCCGATTTACCCGATGTCAACTTTTTTGCTTCCAAAATCAATTTGTTCAACTCTTGATAAAATCATTCGAAATTTTTGGTGGGGTTCAAATGATAAAGGGAATTCCCTCATGCTTAAAAGTTGGTCATCTATTTGTCTTCCAAAGTCAAAAGGGGGTTTGGGGTTTCGTAAAACGGAAGATTTTAATCGTGCCCTTGTGGCAAAATTAACTTGAAAAGTTGCTTCAAATGATAATGTACTATGGGTTGAGGTTTTAAAAGGAAAGTATTTGTAAGATACAAATTTATTTGATTCGATAAAGAATTCAAAGCGGCCTCTTGGGTATGGAAAGATATTGTTAGTTGCAAACAAGAAATAAACTTTGGTGCTTGTTTTTCTATACATCAAAACTCCTCTGTCCACATTTGGAGTAAACCATGGATCCCCTCCCTTCTTGGTTTTATTCCGACTCCCATACCTAACACCCTCATCTCTTTTAATGATTTCACCACCGTTTCTCAACTATTCTACTACAGTCGGGTTTCTTGGGATGTCAATATCCTCCTAAATCTCTTCCCTCCGGAAATGGTTTTGGAAATTAGGAAAATCAATATCTCTCCCCCGACCTCTCATGAAAAGCTTTTTCGGTCTCCCTCCAAGTCGGGGAAATTTACCTCAAAAAGTTGTTATCACTCTTCTCAAGCAAAAAGGTTCCCAACTCTCAACACCACCACTTCTCTCTCTTTAAAAACATTTGGAACTCAAAGTTGCACAATAGGCTAAAATTTTTTTGTTGGAAAATAACAAGTGATATTCTTCCCACACGAAAAAGGCTATCGAGTTTATTCCACATTGACCAAATTTTTTGCCCCTGTTTGTGGAAGTGATGAGGATAGTGCAGACCACATCTTTATCCGTTGCCCGTTCTCTATTGCAGTTTGGTTCCATTCGTGTTGGAACTTCCGTATGGAACCTTTCCAACCCTTTTCGGCCACCACCTTTTTCGCATTGTTGTTTGACAAAAAAATCTAACCTTTTCATTTCAAATAACAAAAGAGAGGAATTTTAAACTTTTGTTGTTTGTGCTTTTGATGCTCTTTGGAAAAATAGAAACCATAACTCCTCTCCTTTTGTTTCCGTGCAGGATTTCACTTCTCGTTTACAAAGGATGGCAAAGGACCACACAAAAGCCCAAATTTCCTTGAAGATCACCTCTGCTGCCCCATCACTATCTCGTCGATGGTCATCACCAAAAAAGGTTTTTTTGGCAATAAACTCCGATGCGGCTTTCAAAGATTGTTTGGCTGCCATAGGTTTTATTATTCGTAACCATTTTAGTTCCATCTTGTTTGCTTCATCTTGCCTCCACAACTGCCTCAATCATTTTTTTGCCGAAGCATTAGCAGTCAAGGAAGCTTGCTCATTTTTTAACTTTTTGAAGATTGATAATACTATTTTCGAATCCGACTGTCTAAACCTTGTGATGGCCATTAATAATTGGGAGTCTAATCTAGATTGGTCTATTGCGGAATTGTTGAGGAGATAAAAGTTTTTTCTGACTATTAGCCACGTTGACGTTTCAAGTTTATCGTTAGGAATGCAAATTGTGCTGCCCACAAACTTGTTTCTTGGATTTTCAGTTTGAAATTGACTGCCATTTTTAGTCATTGCAATATTCCTATTTCTGTTTTTTGTTACGAGGGATCCCCCTTGTAAGACTGGTTTAATTTTTCGTGTTAGTTTGGTATGATAGTTTGTTTGATTATCATAAAAACGATGGTATGGACCGATCCATTTAATAGTCCGCCCTTTTTATAAAAAGAGGTATAATAGGCCTGGATTGTGGGCCTTACCCCCTAATCGGTCCAATTTCAATACCTTTGGTAGCCCAGGTATTATACAATATGGCCCAGATAAATTAATTTGATAATTTTAAAATAATTAGTTAAAAACCAATTTGCTGAACCGAGCATCCCTCATTCTTTTTTTAAAGGTAATTCATTAATAATTAATGCCATAAAGTACTTAAAGTTACCTCTTCTAAATCTTTTCAGAAGGTCAAATAATAAATTCATGGATGAAAGTAATTATAGCTAAAGCTAAAGCGTGAACAACAATTTTTCATAAGAGTTGCTAAAAACTTTCAAGCATCTGCCCATACGTTTAATATCCGTAAAGATGGGTCCTAGTAGATGGAAGCAAGGGCGGATCTGGGGGTTAAAATTGTTAAAAAAAAAAATCAAATAGTCAAACTTAAGTTTATTTTATTCACTAAAAAATATATGACCCAATAAAAAAAGGGGGAGTGGAGTTTGGCAAAAATAACTTCCACGGAATACTTTAATTACATATGATATTTCGTTATATTCCCAAAATATATGCATTTAGCATTATTTGAAATACTACTAAATATGTATCTTTTTATAAAGACAATTAAATTTTCATTTAGTCATTGACCGTGGAGTTGCAATTGGTAGAATAAACGTCAATGACACAAGTTCATAAATCAATGAGATTGCGACATGACATCTTCTAGCAAGATCACCAATCTCTTTCAAGCTAGAAAAATCATCACTTGAACGAACATCCATAATATAATTTTCAAATTGAAAAGGGCCGAGAAGAAAAGAGAATTAGTTTGTTGATTTTACTTACATACATTTGCATTGTTGTCAAGTAGGATATTGTTTCAAGAGTAAAATCATACAAATCAAGGTTGACATCGTGCATTAATAGATACATGAGCTAATACGACGAAAACGAGAAATTAACACCAAGCTTTTACACTTCAGTATATGGGGGTGTTTGTAATAGCTTCTCCATCTGGAAAAGCAGTTGCTTTTGCTTAAAGTAATTAAAAAGTACTTTTAGGAAAAAGCATGAGGTGTTTGCAAAATAAGGTAAAAAGTAGCTTAAAGTCATTAAGTGTTTGCAATTTCTGAAAAGCATAATATAGTAAGTTTTTTGTTTTATATAAATTTTATTATAAGTCCTATTTTACTCTTAACTTGGCATGTTCATACATTAATTTTATTTCATATAAATTTTATTACAAGCCCTATTTTACTCTATACTTGGCATGTTCATAAATTAATTTTAGCAACTAAGATCAAAACAAACAATGTTATAATTATATGTGTAAACCATTGGCTAAACTTTATCAAATCAAATGGATCAAACAAAATTATTATAAATCATTAAGTAAGTTTATATTTAATTATAATGAATCAACAAAAATCACCTAAATATTAACTAAGTTTTTGTCAAATAAATATGAAGAAATCAAGGTTATTTAAATCATTAACAAAGTTTAAATCAAATCAGAATGAATACTTTAGCAAAATAGAAACTAATCAAACTAACAATAAGATATTAGTGAAATCAAAACAAACAAACAATAAAAAAATAAATAAACAAGTTGAGCATAAAAGACTAACTAATTTCAAATTACCACTATAGAAAAACTTATAATTAGCGAACAAACAAAAATAATATAACCCAATATAAAATTAAAAATTGCTACAACAATGCACAAAGCTAAACTAGAAATTAAAAAAAAAAAAACATATGAACTATATATTTTGAATCGAAGACAACACACAAACAAAAATAATTTTTTTGCCGTAAAAATAAGTATCATATTTTTTATAGTCATTTCCCGCAAGAATATAAATAAAATTGTGAAAAGTAAAAATAAATAGCATCAATTACATATAATAGAGAATGATGGTATTGTTGGAATTAAGAGAAAATATTACGGGTATAAATATCACAAAACTGCTTCTATTTTATTACAAGAATGCCATCAGCCCCAAAAGCAGGTCATGACATGCTTTTTCAAAAGCAGCTTCTAACTGCTTTTTTGTTGAGAAGCAAAAGCAAAAGCAAAAGCAGAGTTTGCAAACACTGAAAAACCGCTTTTCGAGGAAAAAAAGCTGAAAAGCACTTCCTAGAAGCATTTGCAAACACCCCTAAGAGAAATTTTAGTGAAATCCTAATCAACACTATAAGAACCATTATTCAGAAAAATCAAGGACAAAACGAGTGATATCATCACGAATCACATGCCAAAATTTCTAGAAAAAAACAAAACAGGAGAAAAACCATAAGGGCTAGGGGGTTTTAGAGGGTGATCTTCCTGGTGTATTATTCTCTTGTTTTATGTTGATTGAGTATATAAGCCATTGATTAGCAACTTAATATAAAGCTTCAAAGTTTATCACATTAACACAAGAACTCAAACATAACACAATCCAAAAACTCACTAATTCAAACCCTAATTTCCACAATTTCACATTAGCAATTAAAAAGGCAAAATTGAGGAATTAAAGTGAAATTATACCTTTTAGAATGTTTCAAGAAGGAGCCGTGGTGGTGGTGGTGGTGTAGAGCCGCGGCGGAGCTGGTGCTGGAGCTGGAGCCGCGCGTGGCGGAGGTGGAGCTGCTGCCGGAGCACGGATCTGGAGCCGGATCCACGTACGGAAAAGAGAGACGGAGACGGCGGCCGAGGTCTGGATCCGCGCGTGGGGAGGTGGAGCTGCTGCCGGATTTCTGGATCTGGAGCCGGAGGCACGTAGGAGAGGGAGAAGCTTGGGGCTAGGCGGAGAAGGAGAAGCTTGGGAGCTAGGCGGAGACGAAGACGGTTCTTCTTGGAGAGGAGAGGAGAGGGAGAATTTAATTTTTTGAAACAATTTCTTGGAGAGGAGAGGGAGCTAACTGCAAATGCCGTAACCCACTAATTATATTGCAGAAAAATTTCAGCGGATTTGATTAATCCGTCGAAATGTTTTTATTTAAATTTTTTTAATTTTTTTTTCCTTTTTCACATTTCGACCGAATGAAATTCGTCGAAATTTTAATTAATTTCGATAGATTTTAATTTCTGTCGAAATTCATTTATTTATTTTACTTTTTCTGTGAATTATTAAACTTCGATGGAAAAAAAATCCGTCGAAATTTATTTATTTAGTTTTTTTTTTTCAAGAAATAATTAAATTTCGACGGAAAAAAATCTGTCGAAATCACTAAAATTTCGACGGATTTTAGTTTCCGTCGAAATTTAATTATTTTTCGTTTTTATTCCTTCTTTTCGAGAATATTTCGACCCATATTAATCGGTTTTCGATGGATGTTTATTCGGTCGAAATATTTCAACAGAAAAATCTTTCGTCGAAAATTTAAGTGAAATTTCAATAGATTTATTTCCATCGAAATTTTCCCTTTTTCTAGTAGTGTGTATGGAGAAAATGGTTTTTTTTTACCTTCGTCGGCATTATAAGGTTGGAACAGACACTCTCTTGGAATTTAAAATTTGGTAACAACGTATAATAGTAATAATACCTTTTATTTTTGCCAAATTTCTAGATGATATCATAGGGGTACAAACTATTTTTTTCTGAAATTCTTGAGAGGGAACTAGGGGTGCACATGGTTTTCAAAACCGTCCCGTACCGTCCCGTACCGTCCCGTACCGTACCGGACCATACCGAATGATAAGTTTTTTTTCTCAAAATCGAAGGTCTTGATATGGATGAAAACCGTACCGAGTATTTTGATATGATTTTGATTTTAGACTTCTCATACCGTAAAAAACCGTACCGTACCGAAATTGAAAAGAAACATGAATTAACTATTCATTTTTTTATATTTACAACTAAATTATATAAATTTACATTTTAAAATTTATAATTCAAATATTATTGAATACTATATTATTTATAATTTATATTATAGTCCATCATAGTTTATAATTACTACATTACTATATTTAGCACAAATTAAACTTGTATTATGTTGAAAACTTAAAATGCAAAAATTCTAGACAACAAATATCAAATAGTAAGTTTCTTCACATAATAAAAACAATCATCAAATAATTAACCAATTAATTTTATTCAATTAGGTCGAACTATAACATCAAATTTGTGAACATTTTCTTTTCCGATGCTTTATTTAATGAAAAAAAATAGTTTGTAAGATATTATATTATTAATTTTTATATAATTGTCAACTATGTAATCAATTATATAAGAAAAATTGCACGAAAAAAGTTTGTTTAAAAAAACCGCAAAACCATACCGTACCGTACCGGAACCGCACAAAACCGAGTTTGTTGGTATGGTTCATAAAACTCTAGTTTGGTTTTGAGTTTTTAAAAACCGCACTAATTGGTACGGTACAAATTTTATAAAAAATACCGCAGAACTGTACCATGTGCATCCCTAGAGGGAACTGAATCCATTCAAGTTCAAAGTTTTCGTTGAAATCACAAATCAAGTAAAACCCGCGTCAAAAAACTAACCAGATAAGCCCTTTATATTTTATCATTGGTTATAACTGCAAATTTTTTAATTTTTTTTAGGTGTATAACTGCACAATATTTATACCAAGATTTGTATGAAGAAAACAATATTAATTATAAAAAAAGTACCCACTACCATGATTAAAATTTCCATCTTTTCCGTCAAAAATCTAGAAAAAATTTTGTTTTTTAATTAATCAAGCGAAACGAAAATAATATATACTTTCGAAACAATTTGTTGCCTTAAAACTCTGTTATTTTTCTTAATTTCGTAAAAAAAAAATTACAATTTTTCCTTAGTATTTCCAAAATATGATCGAAACATACACTCGAAACGAGATTTTTATACATGACCACTACATAATAAGTTGTTATCGAAAAATTAACATGCCAAATTTATTAATGCCCATGGCGCGCACTTTATATCCAGGGTTATAAATGTCGATTTACCGTTGAGTTTACCCTTTTTATTCCCACTTGCGCAACTAACTTTCCACTTTCTTCATCTATCTAGAAACACACATTTTCCTAGCGTCATTTGCAAAAGTTGCGTTTAAAAAGTTCAATCTGGAAAAATAGTTTTTTCATTTTTTTTATTTGCAAAAATGGCCTTCATTAGATTAGGTTATTATTTAAGGAGTCAATTAAATGGAAGATTGCAAATAAAACCCAGTCAATATAAGGACTCAAAATAAAAAATAAAAAAACCCCATTAGTCAAACTCCACTAAATTCAAAACTCAAAATCAAACCCCAATAAGTTCGTAATAGTTGAAATTTTTATTGTTCTAAATCCCATTAACTTTCAGATTCTCTACACACTCTTTTCTTACTCCGTAATTTGTCTAATGCCGTTAATTTTTAGTTGATGTACATGAATTACCCCTATAAATAGGAAGATTATGCTAAGTTTTAAAACGATATTATGTGCTAAATGTAAAAATCGTGAAATTTCACTAAGTTGATTTACGAAAGGGGTTACTGTAACTTTAAATATTGTGTTGACATTTGGATCGAAAATTTACCAAAGTCGAGTAATTTCACTAAGTTTTGATTTTTGGAGGGGTTAATGTTAATATGAGTATTGGATCGGCGTTTGTATCGAAATTGACCAAGATCGGAAATTTCACGAAGATTTTATTTACGTAGGGATTAATGTTACTATAATCATTGGATCAACATTTGGGTCGAAAGTCAAATTGAGAAATTTCACCAAGGTTTGATTTACAAAAGGGTTAATATTACTAGAAGTTATTCATCATCAGTTGGATCAAAGAATGACCAAAATCGAGAAATTTTACTAAGTATTGATTTACGGTTGGGTTAATGTTACTATAAGTTGGGATCTACATTTGGATCGAAACTTGACCAAAATCGAGAAATTTCAGTGAGTTTTGATTTACGGAGGGGTTCTTATTACTATAAGTATTGGATCAACACATGGATTGAAAATTTACCAAAATCATGAAATTTCACAAAGTTTTGATTTACGGAGGAGTTAATGTTACCATCAGTAATGGATTGACATTTTGATCCAAACTTGACCAAATTCGAGATATATTACTAATTGATTTAAGGATGAATTAATTTTTCTAGAAGTTGCTAATGAATATTTGAAACAAAAATTGATAAAATCGAGAAATTTCACTGAATTTTGATTTACAGAGGGATTAATGTTACTAGAAGTTATTGATTAATATTTGGATCGAAACTTGAACAAAATTGTGAAATTTCATCTTGATAAGTTTCTCGACTGAAATCTTCATATTATTTTGATGATATAAATTAAAAAACCAAAATCTTGATTTTTAGAAATTATAAACATAAGAATAGTTGGTATAATTTCATTTACATCGCCCTAAAACAAATGGGTGTAAAAAATATATTTATAGACTTAGGGGACATTCTCATTTGGTCAATTAGCAATAATTTTTATCTGGACTTCCGGAAATTTCTTTCATGTAGGGCAAGGAAATTTTGAATCATGGGTATATGACCCTGTGCGTAAAACTTATTGCTCATGCAATTTGGAATCCTCATTAGTCAGTTGCAATCCAATTTTATATGAATTGCTATATCATAGGGGGTGGTGCAATTGTCATCCGGCCAAATAAGGAAATGACTTTCCTAAATAAGGGGATGGGCCCACTATTTTGGGTTGGACCGCCAAAAAATAATTAGTCAAATAAAAAATGTGATATGGACATAATTAATTTTTAAATCTTGATTTATTGTGCAAACCGAACGCACCCTTAATAATTATATAAATTAGGCTTGAGGTTACCATTTCATCATTTAAAAAAAATAAGTTCAATCAAAACCATAAAACTAAAACTTTAAAATGATGATTATTTAAATAATTATAAGTAGTTTCATTTGTTAGGTTTTTTATTTCAAGCTTCAACAATTTACAATACTTTTATCTTACTCATGTTTCTATCTAATAATTTATCTACTTATTATACATTAATTTATTATATTGCTTTGATATTTTTATAAGGAAGTGCTTAAATTTAAATGAGGGAAAAACACTTTTGGTCCCAAATTTTACCCCAGAAAACACATTTGGTACCATGTTTTGCAGAAAAACAGATTTGGTACCACAATTTACGTACTTTTGATACATTTAGTCATTCCGTTAAATTTTGGACGGAATTTGCGCGCGTGACCGTCATGCGCCCGTTAAGTTCACGAGTTTTGCACGTGAGAAATCGGTCAAAACACTTTTGGTCCCAAAATTTATCCCAGAAAACACATTTGGTACCATGCTTTGCAGAAAAACAGATTTGATACCACAATTTACATATTTTTGACACATTTAGTGTCCCTGTTAATTTGATAAAAATCACATATAATGAACAGAGAACAGTTTCTCTAAAATATTTGATAAAAATCACAAAGTATACTTAAATCGTTGAAAATATTCTTAACAAAAGTACCTTGGATAACTGATTTGGTGCACTTTGACTTGCACTTGTATCCATGGATCAAAATTTCGTTTCGAATGTATGTTTCGGAGAGCCAAATATTGAAAACTTTTCGAGACTATTCGGAAATATTTCAGACACACTAAGGAAAATTTGTAAAAAAGTTACTAAATTTAGGAAAATAACAGAGTTTAAGGCAAATAAATAGTTTCGAAATTACATCTTGTTTTCGTTTTGCCTGATTAAAAAATGGAAACTTTTCGATGTTTTGAATGGAAAAGATGGAAATTTTGACCGGTGTTTTTATCAACATTGGAATACAAGTGCAAGTCAAAGTGCACCAAGTCAGGTATCCAAGGTAATTTTGTTAAGAATATTTTTAATGATTTAAGTATATTTTGTGATTTTTATTAAATCTTTTAGAGAAACTGTTGTATGTTCATTATATGTGATTTTTATCAATTTAACAGGGACACTAAATGTGTCAAGAGTATATAAATTGTGGTACCAAATCTGTTTTTCTGCAAAACATGGTACCAAATGTGTTTTCTGGGATAAAGTTTGGGACCAATTAAAAGTGTTTTGACCGATTTCTCACGTGCAAAACTCGTGACCAATTTGAACTTAACGCGCGCGTAACAGTCACGCTCGAAATTTCCGTCCAAAATTTAACGGAATGACTAAATGTGTCAAGACTCTCTAAATTGTGTTACCAAATCTGTTTTTCTGTAAAGTATGGTACCAAATATATTTTCTGGGATAAAGTTTGGGACCCTCAAAATTTAAATACTTTTTTCTCAACAAAAAAGAAAAAAAAAAGAAAAAACTTTAAATAATTGGTATTGAGTAACATCTAAATTATTATTTATTTAAATTAATGTATTTGTTTAATGTATACATCATAAAAATATATTCCAGTTGCAGCCAAACACGCATGGAAAAATTGAAAACTACTATAAACATGATTTATTTTCAATTTATTTATTTATTTATTTATTTTTTTGTGAATAGCACGAGGAATCGCTAGTATATATATTCTTATTCCATGAGTTAATTAGGAAACAATTAAGATGTAATTATACTTTATCTTATCTCCATTTGTACATATCTCAATTGGCAAATACAAATTCGACAAACTACGTACCATACTTAATGTGTGTGAACTCTTGTAATTATGATGATTAAAACGAGTATTCTGATTTGGTTTTTTTCTTACAAATATGTTATAGATTGCACGAACACTACATATCGCATATTACTCGAGTCTGATACGAATTTAAAAAAAAAAAATTAAGACACAACACGATATAGATACGTATATTAAAATAAATTAATATTTTAATAGAAAACAAATTAGATCCTAATAAGTGTCTTGAGCAATTAAACAACTTTAAGTACAAAGACAATTATCAACATAGAGAGTTAAACCTGCGCTTTGAGAACTTTAAATGTTTTGATTTGAATTGATGGAGAATTAAAGATGATAAATGAAACAATAAGGTTAATCTTAATTAAAAATATGGAGTAAAATTTTGGGGAGATACGGGCTCCAAAATTTTAAAATTGCAAAAATAAGTATGAGTGACTATTCATAAGACCGTGTCTGAATTTCACGGACAATGCTACATGATGGGTTGTTCGCTGGATTACAAATGTAAATGTTAAAAACTAATCGTTTTTTTAATCCATTTTAAACCTAAATGAAATCAAAATATAAATAATTAGAGATTTGAATTTTGAAACCTAAATGAGAATATCAAATAAAGACACTTTGCACCCAAGAAACATATCATCTTGACTATTTACACATAAATTAGAGATTTGACATTTTTCACTTTCAAATTTCATATTTTTCGACAAAAATAGAGGTTCAATATGCTCACTATTTTGCCCCCAAAAAAATTAATTCTAAGGTGTAAAGTGTTAAAAAAATAAAATCAAAAATATAATTTATGGTTGAGAAGTTGACATTCTGCAGCTCCTAAAACCTGAATTAACATAGTTCATGAGGTTTCCACATCACTGATAATCAATTAACAAACTTCATTTCATTAACGCTTCGGGGAAAATGTATATTACTACCCTCTGATATCGGAAACCTGCAAAAAACTACTCTGTGAATTTTCCTTGTGTTCTCAAAAACCCTGCAAATTACACCCATTTCGTCTCCCTCCGTCAATTTTCTGACGTGTGTGTATTCTACGCACCAAAAAATGCGGTTTTTTTTTTTTTGTTTCTGACGTAATTTTTCATTCAAAATAACAAAAATACCCTTGTACCTTGGAATCTTTGCAGAAAACTTCTTTGTGTTTTTTAAAGTTTGCATAAAACCTCCTTGTGTTTTTAAAATTTGCAGAAAACTTCCTTGTGTTTTTTAAAGTTTGCGAAAAAGTTCCTTGTGTTCTCTACCGTTTGCAAAAAACTTCCTTGTAATTTTGGAAGTTTGCGTCAAACTTCCTTATGCTTTGAATTCTATGTTTTTCTTAATGTTTGTAGAAAAGTAACTCATATTTTTTAATGTTCGTGTAAAAAATTATTGTACTTTTAACGATTGTTGAAACTCCCTTGTACTTTTATACTATTCTCATAATTTTGTAACTTTTAAACTTCGCACATAATATCTCTTCTTTTCTTTGTTTGTTCCATATGAGAAGTGAGAGAAAAATTGGTGAGAGTTTTTGTAATTGTAAAGATATACAGAGTAATTTTTTATTAATATATAAGGGGTGATTTAGGCAATTCAATTAAAATTTAACGGTGTCAATGATTAATGGAGAATGGATGTAATTTGCAAGGTTTTTGAAAACACAAGGAAGTCTGGTGCAAAAAAAAAAAAAATTCACAGGGTAGTTTTTTGCAAGTTTTCGATATCACAGGGTAGTAATATGCATTTTCCCCGTAAATAAAAACATAACTTTTTATAAATATATAAGGGGTAATTTAGGCAATTCAATTAAAAATTAACGGTGTCAATGATTAACGGAGATTGGGTGTAATTTGCAGGGTTTTTGAAAACACAAGGAAGTCTAGTACAAAAAAAATTTCACAGGGTAGTTTTTTGCAGGTTTTCGATATCAAATGGTAGTAATATGCATTTTCCCATTGACGCTTCAGAAACTAGCATCACTTACCATCCTTGAGGTTTTTCAGCATTTGGTGTCTTGAGACAACTTCTCTACGTAATGTGCTTCTATGAGTCTTTTCTTGCCATGTGAGTTGGTTTTGTATTCATGAATGGCATCTCCGTAGCTGGAATATATACCAATCACTTTCTGGATTTCAAAAATGACAAAAGTTATATGAATAAAGAGATTATCACGAGTAAGTAAAGTTTGTTAATGGAAAAAGCAGGGATCCAATATATTAGAGAGAAGATTTACAATATGTTCGCCTCGTGGGGCACAATCAACAAGATCATCAAACAGAACCACGTCAACTTCCACGTCCATTTTTGTTTCAGAGAGAGTTAGTAACCGGTACTTACGGCTTGTTGACTGCATCAACAAAAAGAATTTTGTATAAACCAAGATTTTATCTAAGTTGCAATTAATTGAACATAAGATAAGAGTGAACACCTGATCCTTGTTATGTTTTATTGTTGGTTTTTCAGAGTAACATAAGTAACAAGGAAATTTCTGCGCCTGCATGTCTAGAAATGCATCCATGGTACATGGCCCTAAAGTTGAATTGCAGTTTGTACAGTCATATTTGACATGCTTCCAATCATCTAAAAGTTTAGATTGTCGAGTCACAACTCCAGTCGTACAAACCATATTGTCAAAATCCTCAAACCTGTTGGACCAAATACAAAGAAAAAAAAAATTGCACAAATTGTAGTAGAGAAAAAATCATTAAGAGCAGTCAATTCAGGTTCGAATTAAAAGTACCTGAGCTCATGTAATTCTTTAATTTTACGGCTGTGGAGCAAATTAGTCAATCGCACGTATATATTTCGATATACTATTCTGTAATGTGGACTCCTCAGATTAACAAAGTAAGTGACAATTTTATTCATAATATCGAGGACACGCTTGGTAGCATATTGCAGCCACAAGCCAATAGCTGGTTCAAAACCGATAAATTCTTCAAAATCAACCTCAAGGGTACACTTTTTAGCTGTAGGGAAAAGATAATCGGTTATTACAAATAAATTTTCAACATATGGTTGCTGTAAGAAAAACAATCTACACAACCTACAATATTAACAAACATATTCAAGCTTTGTCTGTTCCTTACCAGAAATCATATTTTTTATCTTCAATTTATATTCGTAATCTTGCATTTTCAGGTCAAATTTCGTAAGAATGAACTCTTTGAATTGGTGTCCAATCAACTGAGCTACATCATGTCTAGCAACCCACTTCAGGATGCTCCCCTCCGCTAAGTACAACTCCAAGTCATAATCAACCTACAATAATAACCAATGGAATTTATAAAACCAATTTGTGTTTACAACAGATAAGAATTGGGTTAAAAGTAATTAATGCCAAGGGTTGAGATGAAGATCAACTCGGAGCAAAAGAAGTATCACATACATAACCATAATGGGCCTTCTCGTAATAGTTTTTTACTCTTGGCCTAAAACTCCAAAAATCGGCTGCAATCATATATTCAAACACAAAATTTTCAGTCTTTAATATATCATGATAACAAAACATAAGACAAGTTGAAATTAACAATCATACATGTTGGCTAATTGCAGATAACTAATTCGGGTAGTAATTTAAGCAATAGAGGAAATCCAAAGCACAGGATCCCGTTTTAACACTTCAACATCGAGTAGTTAACCTAACGGTTTTGCATTTTTACACAAATTTAAAAGCACGTACACAAATAGAACTTTAAGTAACGTACAGGAGTTCTATCAGAAGCTACAACACTAGCCAAATAACCCGAATTCATTGCTCAAAAATGTTTTCTTACTTGGATATATATGGATTATAAAACGAGTACATCATGCATATCTGGAAAGTGGGAAAACGAAGGCTTTACAGTATTGACTATAGATAAAACTTAGCTTCAATAAGTTTCCTAACTAAACTATATTTCATCTTTGCGCTTTAAATGATAAATATCATCATTCATGGCATTTCAAAAGGTTTAAACATACTAGAGTACTGACCCTTATCCTTGTAGATATTGACTAACATATGTTGCGGCAGATTATCACTGCAGTAACAATAAGTCATAAAAATCCAGAAGAAATTTGGCTGAAATTAATAATAATTGACTCTACATATGAACAAAATTCTATTCATATACTCTTCTCTGTTGCAAATAGCTTCAGTCTGAATCTCCTCATGTGTTTGGTGTGATTCCCCCACTCTCCGATTTTTACTGTAGAAACAATAAATTATAAAAACAATTTTAATTCAAATGAATTGTTTGACGAAATAAATAATATTCATTAATACTCTTTTTCATCGGGCTGGTCTTCATCCTTTTCAGATTCATATGACTTAGCTCCATGTTCTTCAGAGAATATTTCTTCTTTAAGGGATTCTTCATATCCATAGTATAATAATTCAGCATAGGGCATTAAACAGTACATTTCATATCCAGGGGATCCGGGGGATCCTTCATATTCAAAAGGGTCTAGAGAAAAAGAAAAAAAGTGCTAATGAAGATAATTTTCAACAAATAATTTAAGGGTTAAAAGCTAAAGAGGTTTCTTGCCAGAAGCTGTTTCCTCGTTTCCTCCTTCGATAGTAGTGTTGAAGTGCTTTGCCCAATACTCCTCGAATTTATAATTATAATTTGTATCCTACAATTAATAACAAATGATAAATAAATTAATATTAATGCCCAAGGATTGAGAAGAAGAATCAAATAGGAGAACTCCATACATACATCATAAGAGTAGTCAGGCTTATGATGTATAAAGGTAAAAGTTATAAAGGTTAAACTTACAGGTATTTTAAAGTTAGCTTTTAAAAGTAGTGGTTGGGAGTTGGTGGTGTTAGTATTTTCGAGAAAAACAATTTCATTCATAGAAAGGAGTCTCGTTTCGGGCCATCCGAAAGAGGAAATAGGAGTAAGAATTTGGATGAATCAAACTTAAGGATGTAGGGAGAAAGGGAACGGTACCTGGTAATCAACAGGTTCATGCGGCAGAGGCACACTTGATATATTATGCTGCGCATTATTTCTTGTAACCAGAACTGTACTCATGTCGTGGTCAGGGATAACAGGTGCAGATCCTATGGAGCTCAAATAGAAAGAAATTAGAACAAAGCCAAATGGAACCACGTTATATTGTACAAGTCATGCAAGTCTGCAGTGTAACTTTGCTTACCTAGGTTGTAATACCCCGCATTTTTAAATAAGAGTAAAATTAATTTTAATGTTAAATTTTAATTTAAATAGGAAACTTAATTTATTAGGTTTAGAATGGGACTTGTAGGACTTGAATGTTTCGTAGAAAGAAAGTAGGACTCATTAAATTCTTTCTAGTTCAATCGAATAAATTATAAAAATATGAGGGTCAAAATGAATATTTGAAAAAAATTAAGGGTGTAACCTTGTAATTAAGATTGAGATAAATAGAGGACTAGCATACCTATCATACTACCCATTTATTGTTTATTTAATCAAACTACTACCATTAACTATATACACTCGGCAGCATAATAATAATGAAAGAAAAAGAGTTGATGACTCTTCTTTAAATTGGGCACTTGTCCTCCTGTAAATTAATGTAGATATGCATAACTAGATTCATACTCATTTATACATATATCACACGTACACACTCTAAAATCTAAATCAGGGGCACCTTCATTAGGTGCATTTTACGCACTCGAGAGAGAGAGAAACGGAAGAGGAAGAGAAAAGGCGCGGTGGTGGTGGAGTGTGTTAGGGGAGAGTTTTAGTTTTTCCGGTGAAAGATGTCAAGAAGGAAAAGACCACGTGAGAGGGTAAGAACGAGCTAAAGAGATAGAGGAGGCTATGGTGGTTTGCGAAGGTTGTGGTTGGCCCAAACGGCGGCGAGAGAGAAGAGGAGAGAGGCGGCAGTGGTGGCTACTGTTATGGAGGAAGAAGTTTTGAGCCTGGGTTGGGTTGTTAAAGGTGGATATGGGGCTGGTGGTTGTTTTCAGTGAGTGTGAGGCGGGCAGGAGCTGGAGCGGCAGCGGCTGAGGAAGAGTGACGGCGGCGGCGGCGGCGGCTGGGGTTTGAAGGTGTGGAAGATGATGAACTTAAGGTTTAAAGATTGGGCTTGGGGTTTTGGACCGTAAGTTGTGTTGGGACTTAATTAGATTAGGCTAAGGTTTTGGGTTGATGAGTTAAAGATTTGGGCTTGGATCATACCATTAAGGACTTAATGATCCATTTCAGGTAATTTAAAATGGGCCTAGGCTTGGGGCTCGATTAATTGCTGATGAGTTCAATTATTCACTTTATAGGCTTGTATTAATTGGACTAGTGAGAGGATGAGTTTAAGTTGGACCAACATATATGAACTTCATGAATTGGACCAGGTTTTTATATGTTGAATTTAATCAGTTGACCAGAACTGTAAATAAAGAAGACAGTGGAATTTAATTAATTTAATAATCAAGACATAATAGTTAATCATACTAGTTAATAATGATAATAGTTTTAAGAGAATAAAGTTGTTGATTGATTAGTTACGTGATTACTTATTTACATGTTTTAACTTATATAAAAAGGTGAGTTAATCAATTTTAACAGTTTACTTATTTAAACTGGAAACCATGTGTTGGACTTGGATTGAGTTATTAATTAAAATAGTTTATAATACATACTTGTTAGACGTGATTACATTGGCTTTTAAAATTTAGTAGAACATTAAAAATAACTTTGAATGGTTTGGACACTTAATCATGGATTCTTAAACTAGATAATTAGTAAAATATAAACATTAACTTTTCTTAATGTAATTAATCTAATATGTATTTATATGCTTGTGTTTATATATTGGTCAGATGACTACTTGATGAATTTAAAAATCAAAGTTAATTACTTTAATTCTAGAAACTGATTATAAAAGTTTATTAACGTAATCAATTAATGCCGTGGTTGTTTAATTTAATCAAACTTAATTAAATCAATTTTAATAGACGTTTTATATAAAAGGCGAGACAATAGATAAGAATAGAGCAACATATGGAGTTTGTAGAGTTGTTGATCCTATAATCCTTATTTATAGAGTTTGGGACATTGACTGTAGGTAACTCGAGAATAATCGGTATGACTATTCGACTATTGAATCAAGTCATGAAATAAAAGGGATCGAGGTCATTCTTCTACAAAGCCATGCTAGAAGGTTTAAATTGAATAGCAGGACTTGAGGTCAGCTATCTACCGTTGAGTAGCATTCCTGCCCTGAGAAAGGTGAGCGCCTCAATAAAACGTTTTTAAAACTGAAAGAGCTTTTCAAGAAAATCATATCATATATATGCATTTCTCAATTGAAATGACTATAGTTGTTATATATTTATATTTGTAACTGTCTGAAATGCTCACATTACGTATTACATACTCATAATGGAACTGATAGCCCTATATCTGCATGCGGTGCTTGCAACATGTACTACTTCATCATAGTAGAACTGATAACTCTATACTTGTCTGCATTTCTCACAGTATATGATAATTGTTGAATAATGGGGTGTAGTACTTTATCTCACCTCATATTGATGAATGGTACCAAGGTGTAGTACTTTATCTCACCTACGTACCAATTGCTTGTACATGATTATTTGCGCGCTCATCTGCTCTCGGTTGATGGTATTCTCTGGATAATTCTGGGTAGCTGGGGGCTACAGGACTACCAGAGCTCTGCCATTGACCGGACTCACAAAACCAGGGATTAGAGCCCCTTGGGGAGTGATTCAAATTATTCGGCATGACATGTCAGGGCCACATAAAGGGACGGGTAGCGCCTCAGCCCTTATCTAACCGCCGTGCTAACTATTGATCACATCCTGATCTTACTGTATCCTTTTTGAGGTGGAGGAGTTGTTTAGCCCGTTTTGACGGGTAATTGAACGTGATTTCGTTTGTGTCATTATTGCAATTGTTATACTATTGTGGATTGATTTTTCAATGAAATAGGCAGTTCATGGATTTCTAAATCATTTCTTGCATAAAATTCAATTGCACCCTGGCACATGCCTCACTAAGTTGTTTTTACAACTTACGCTTTCAAATTATTACTCTTTCAGAATCTCAACAAAGGGCAGGATGAGCCACATCAGACTAAGGGATTTCAATTGGGCGTCTACCATAGAGTTTCTAGAATTTGTCAAGTGAAGGTCTGGTTTGTAATGAAAGTTTTAAAGTAATAAGTGAGTTGGGAAAAATTAATGTATTGTAATAGATAGTTAGAGCTCTGAACTGCAATTATTGGAAATTTATTAAGGTTATCATATTAATATTTATTTCTTAGCTGGCAGGTGCCGGTTTCGGGCCGTTACAGGTGGTATCAGAGCATTAAGTTTTGTTAGTGCTATGTCAGGATAGGTTCCTTTGACTGTGGGTGGTTATACCAAAGAAATTCTATAGAACCCTTAAGATTTTCAATCGAGTCATAGGAACCCTTAGTACCCAATTGTCGTGAATCACTATTGGGGCGCGCGACCAACATGTGAATCATTACAATTATGGTACTGAGATAGGTTTTCCCTGGCGGGGTAAATTTGTAATAGAAAGGTTTAACATGGGAAGTGGTCTAGACCTGTAACAAATCAAGTGAGTCAAGATCCTACCTTCCTATTTTCTATTCAACAAGATCGTTGGAACCTATGGTTTCTTTTTAGGACAACTAAGTAGTAGTGAGATCTTCTCGAATGTTTATCGAGTCATCTGACATTGCTCCAAATGATTGCTTTTCTCTTCAGTCCCCATACTCATATTTTAATACCTCCAGAGTTGATTTGAATCCGAACTTTTATAAGTTCTTTATACACTAAGATAATGATCTGATTGTGATGGACTAGGATTGTTGTTATCCTTAAGCCTACGTTTAACTCGATTAACTCTTAGGAGTTATACTCAACTCGGACTATAGTAAACTATTATAATAATTTGTGTTTCCACTAGAATAACTGAACAATAAGTCAACTCGTATATCTTACTGAAATAATACGATGCTTGATTACGATTTTGGATAATCGAACAATGAAATAAAGATTAAGTATCTTCGTGTCTACAAGGATAAGAGTCGGCGACAAATTTATGAAAAGAAGATGATGGAAGCAAAAGTTTGTGCCAACTTCACATGATGATAGAGTTGTAATCATGGAGAATCGAACTTCTCAAATTACGATCTAGTCATTGGCAATTTATTTCAACGACAACTATAAATTTTGGGACATCAAATAGTTCTATCATAAAATGTTTTTATATACCACCCAATATATATATAAAATTGCGTTATGAAATTTGTTAGCTAAGTAGGACTAAAATATTCGATGGGTAAGTCCACTGTTTATCTTACTACGAACCAATTTGAGGATAGTCAAATTGTTAAATTCTGAATCGAGAGTGATAAAGGCTTAGGTGTCCTACTGAAAGTGACAAGAAAACATCGGGATAGTCAAGGTGCTCTAATTAAACGAAAGTTATTTGATAGAAAATTGAATAAATCGTCCTAACTTTCAAATCCATAAAGTCATGTTTCATTAACATGTCCTTACATATTTACTATGTCACTACCTTTCGTATTGTTCCTTATTTTTTTCCAAATAATTGCAGTTAGAACCAACTTTCAATCATTGTTAGATCATACTTTGGTTCGACACGTGTGATCTTTGGCAACATGAAACTTATAAGGTGCAAAGTTTGCGTGACATTGAAACTCTTAGTGAAATTTTGTCTAGAGTATTTTCACAGCTTTCACTCCATTTTTTTTATATACCACTTGGAGTTTTACAACTCACTTATTTCAATCATTCTTAGTAGTATGTTCGGTTCAGTTTTACTAAACTGGTCTTCTGCATCATATTAATATACGAAATTCATAAAGTTCGACATGACCCTATTGACATGCATAATGTCAATTCCTTGCCATTTGTATATTCCTTCACCAATTAGTTTTAGACAGTTTAGTCATCCTTCTTAGAAACGTGGGAAATTACATTTTCCATATCTTAATCCCCAACTCTTACTTGTGATTCTTTTCTTGCTCATATGTGATTAGATAATGACTTCTTCTTGTTTATCATAAACCTTTAAACATACTCTACTCTATCGTTTGATCTAATAACTCATCGAGCCACATTATTTGGAACCATGGTTCAGTTTCTATCCTTACTGCTACTCTTTCTTCTATCTATTCAAGAATTATATTGAACCAATTAAGTGTGAGAGAATTTGGGGGCCAAATTCTTTGAAGGAGGGGTGAGTGTAATACCCCGCATTTTTAAATAAGAGTAAAATTAATTTTAATGTTAAATTTTAATTTAAATAGGAAACTTAATTTATTAGGTTTAGAATGGGACTTGTAGGACTTGAATGTTTCGTAGAAAGAAAGTAGGACTCATTAAATTCTTTCTAGTTCAATCGAATAAATTATAAAAATATGAGGGTCAAAATGAATATTTGAAAAAAATTAAGGGTGTAACCTTGTAATTAAGATTGAGATAAATAGAGGACTAGCATACCTATCATACTACCCATTTATTGTTTATTTAATCAAACTACTACCATTAACTATATACACTCGGCAGCATAATAATAATGAAAGAAAAAGAGTTGATGACTCTTCTTTAAATTGGGCACTTGTCCTCCTGTAAATTAATGTAGATATGCATAACTAGATTCATACTCATTTATACATATATCACACGTACACACTCTAAAATCTAAATCAGGGGCACCTTCATTAGGTGCATTTTACGCACTCGAGAGAGAGAGAAACGGAAGAGGAAGAGAAAAGGCGCGGTGGTGGTGGAGTGTGTTAGGGGAGAGTTTTAGTTTTTCCGGTGAAAGATGTCAAGAAGGAAAAGACCACGTGAGAGGGTAAGAACGAGCTAAAGAGATAGAGGAGGCTATGGTGGTTTGCGAAGGTTGTGGTTGGCCCAAACGGCGGCGAGAGAGAAGAGGAGAGAGGCGGCAGTGGTGGCTACTGTTATGGAGGAAGAAGTTTTGAGCCTGGGTTGGGTTGTTAAAGGTGGATATGGGGCTGGTGGTTGTTTTCAGTGAGTGTGAGGCGGGCAGGAGCTGGAGCGGCAGCGGCTGAGGAAGAGTGACGGCGGCGGCGGCGGCGGCTGGGGTTTGAAGGTGTGGAAGATGATGAACTTAA
Organism: Penstemon barbatus; assembly: GCA_003313485.2. NCBI lineage: Eukaryota > Viridiplantae > Streptophyta > Magnoliopsida > Lamiales > Plantaginaceae > Penstemon > Penstemon barbatus. The sequence continues at coordinate 78,202,856 of CM064877.1, read as the reverse complement.
GGTTTAAAGATTGGGCTTGGGGTTTTGGACCGTAAGTTGTGTTGGGACTTAATTAGATTAGGCTAAGGTTTTGGGTTGATGAGTTAAAGATTTGGGCTTGGATCATACCATTAAGGACTTAATGATCCATTTCAGGTAATTTAAAATGGGCCTAGGCTTGGGGCTCGATTAATTGCTGATGAGTTCAATTATTCACTTTATAGGCTTGTATTAATTGGACTAGTGAGAGGATGAGTTTAAGTTGGACCAACATATATGAACTTCATGAATTGGACCAGGTTTTTATATGTTGAATTTAATCAGTTGACCAGAACTGTAAATAAAGAAGACAGTGGAATTTAATTAATTTAATAATCAAGACATAATAGTTAATCATACTAGTTAATAATGATAATAGTTTTAAGAGAATAAAGTTGTTGATTGATTAGTTACGTGATTACTTATTTACATGTTTTAACTTATATAAAAAGGTGAGTTAATCAATTTTAACAGTTTACTTATTTAAACTGGAAACCATGTGTTGGACTTGGATTGAGTTATTAATTAAAATAGTTTATAATACATACTTGTTAGACGTGATTACATTGGCTTTTAAAATTTAGTAGAACATTAAAAATAACTTTGAATGGTTTGGACACTTAATCATGGATTCTTAAACTAGATAATTAGTAAAATATAAACATTAACTTTTCTTAATGTAATTAATCTAATATGTATTTATATGCTTGTGTTTATATATTGGTCAGATGACTACTTGATGAATTTAAAAATCAAAGTTAATTACTTTAATTCTAGAAACTGATTATAAAAGTTTATTAACGTAATCAATTAATGCCGTGGTTGTTTAATTTAATCAAACTTAATTAAATCAATTTTAATAGACGTTTTATATAAAAGGCGAGACAATAGATAAGAATAGAGCAACATATGGAGTTTGTAGAGTTGTTGATCCTATAATCCTTATTTATAGAGTTTGGGACATTGACTGTAGGTAACTCGAGAATAATCGGTATGACTATTCGACTATTGAATCAAGTCATGAAATAAAAGGGATCGAGGTCATTCTTCTACAAAGCCATGCTAGAAGGTTTAAATTGAATAGCAGGACTTGAGGTCAGCTATCTACCGTTGAGTAGCATTCCTGCCCTGAGAAAGGTGAGCGCCTCAATAAAACGTTTTTAAAACTGAAAGAGCTTTTCAAGAAAATCATATCATATATATGCATTTCTCAATTGAAATGACTATAGTTGTTATATATTTATATTTGTAACTGTCTGAAATGCTCACATTACGTATTACATACTCATAATGGAACTGATAGCCCTATATCTGCATGCGGTGCTTGCAACATGTACTACTTCATCATAGTAGAACTGATAACTCTATACTTGTCTGCATTTCTCACAGTATATGATAATTGTTGAATAATGGGGTGTAGTACTTTATCTCACCTCATATTGATGAATGGTACCAAGGTGTAGTACTTTATCTCACCTACGTACCAATTGCTTGTACATGATTATTTGCGCGCTCATCTGCTCTCGGTTGATGGTATTCTCTGGATAATTCTGGGTAGCTGGGGGCTACAGGACTACCAGAGCTCTGCCATTGACCGGACTCACAAAACCAGGGATTAGAGCCCCTTGGGGAGTGATTCAAATTATTCGGCATGACATGTCAGGGCCACATAAAGGGACGGGTAGCGCCTCAGCCCTTATCTAACCGCCGTGCTAACTATTGATCACATCCTGATCTTACTGTATCCTTTTTGAGGTGGAGGAGTTGTTTAGCCCGTTTTGACGGGTAATTGAACGTGATTTCGTTTGTGTCATTATTGCAATTGTTATACTATTGTGGATTGATTTTTCAATGAAATAGGCAGTTCATGGATTTCTAAATCATTTCTTGCATAAAATTCAATTGCACCCTGGCACATGCCTCACTAAGTTGTTTTTACAACTTACGCTTTCAAATTATTACTCTTTCAGAATCTCAACAAAGGGCAGGATGAGCCACATCAGACTAAGGGATTTCAATTGGGCGTCTACCATAGAGTTTCTAGAATTTGTCAAGTGAAGGTCTGGTTTGTAATGAAAGTTTTAAAGTAATAAGTGAGTTGGGAAAAATTAATGTATTGTAATAGATAGTTAGAGCTCTGAACTGCAATTATTGGAAATTTATTAAGGTTATCATATTAATATTTATTTCTTAGCTGGCAGGTGCCGGTTTCGGGCCGTTACAGGTGGTATCAGAGCATTAAGTTTTGTTAGTGCTATGTCAGGATAGGTTCCTTTGACTGTGGGTGGTTATACCAAAGAAATTCTATAGAACCCTTAAGATTTTCAATCGAGTCATAGGAACCCTTAGTACCCAATTGTCGTGAATCACTATTGGGGCGCGCGACCAACATGTGAATCATTACAATTATGGTACTGAGATAGGTTTTCCCTGGCGGGGTAAATTTGTAATAGAAAGGTTTAACATGGGAAGTGGTCTAGACCTGTAACAAATCAAGTGAGTCAAGATCCTACCTTCCTATTTTCTATTCAACAAGATCGTTGGAACCTATGGTTTCTTTTTAGGACAACTAAGTAGTAGTGAGATCTTCTCGAATGTTTATCGAGTCATCTGACATTGCTCCAAATGATTGCTTTTCTCTTCAGTCCCCATACTCATATTTTAATACCTCCAGAGTTGATTTGAATCCGAACTTTTATAAGTTCTTTATACACTAAGATAATGATCTGATTGTGATGGACTAGGATTGTTGTTATCCTTAAGCCTACGTTTAACTCGATTAACTCTTAGGAGTTATACTCAACTCGGACTATAGTAAACTATTATAATAATTTGTGTTTCCACTAGAATAACTGAACAATAAGTCAACTCGTATATCTTACTGAAATAATACGATGCTTGATTACGATTTTGGATAATCGAACAATGAAATAAAGATTAAGTATCTTCGTGTCTACAAGGATAAGAGTCGGCGACAAATTTATGAAAAGAAGATGATGGAAGCAAAAGTTTGTGCCAACTTCACATGATGATAGAGTTGTAATCATGGAGAATCGAACTTCTCAAATTACGATCTAGTCATTGGCAATTTATTTCAACGACAACTATAAATTTTGGGACATCAAATAGTTCTATCATAAAATGTTTTTATATACCACCCAATATATATATAAAATTGCGTTATGAAATTTGTTAGCTAAGTAGGACTAAAATATTCGATGGGTAAGTCCACTGTTTATCTTACTACGAACCAATTTGAGGATAGTCAAATTGTTAAATTCTGAATCGAGAGTGATAAAGGCTTAGGTGTCCTACTGAAAGTGACAAGAAAACATCGGGATAGTCAAGGTGCTCTAATTAAACGAAAGTTATTTGATAGAAAATTGAATAAATCGTCCTAACTTTCAAATCCATAAAGTCATGTTTCATTAACATGTCCTTACATATTTACTATGTCACTACCTTTCGTATTGTTCCTTATTTTTTTCCAAATAATTGCAGTTAGAACCAACTTTCAATCATTGTTAGATCATACTTTGGTTCGACACGTGTGATCTTTGGCAACATGAAACTTATAAGGTGCAAAGTTTGCGTGACATTGAAACTCTTAGTGAAATTTTGTCTAGAGTATTTTCACAGCTTTCACTCCATTTTTTTTATATACCACTTGGAGTTTTACAACTCACTTATTTCAATCATTCTTAGTAGTATGTTCGGTTCAGTTTTACTAAACTGGTCTTCTGCATCATATTAATATACGAAATTCATAAAGTTCGACATGACCCTATTGACATGCATAATGTCAATTCCTTGCCATTTGTATATTCCTTCACCAATTAGTTTTAGACAGTTTAGTCATCCTTCTTAGAAACGTGGGAAATTACATTTTCCATATCTTAATCCCCAACTCTTACTTGTGATTCTTTTCTTGCTCATATGTGATTAGATAATGACTTCTTCTTGTTTATCATAAACCTTTAAACATACTCTACTCTATCGTTTGATCTAATAACTCATCGAGCCACATTATTTGGAACCATGGTTCAGTTTCTATCCTTACTGCTACTCTTTCTTCTATCTATTCAAGAATTATATTGAACCAATTAAGTGTGAGAGAATTTGGGGGCCAAATTCTTTGAAGGAGGGGTGAGTGTAATACCCCGCATTTTTAAATAAGAGTAAAATTAATTTTAATGTTAAATTTTAATTTAAATAGGAAACTTAATTTATTAGGTTTAGAATGGGACTTGTAGGACTTGAATGTTTCGTAGAAAGAAAGTAGGACTCATTAAATTCTTTCTAGTTCAATCGAATAAATTATAAAAATATGAGGGTCAAAATGAATATTTGAAAAAAATTAAGGGTGTAACCTTGTAATTAAGATTGAGATAAATAGAGGACTAGCATACCTATCATACTACCCATTTATTGTTTATTTAATCAAACTACTACCATTAACTATATACACTCGGCAGCATAATAATAATGAAAGAAAAAGAGTTGATGACTCTTCTTTAAATTGGGCACTTGTCCTCCTGTAAATTAATGTAGATATGCATAACTAGATTCATACTCATTTATACATATATCACACGTACACACTCTAAAATCTAAATCAGGGGCACCTTCATTAGGTGCATTTTACGCACTCGAGAGAGAGAGAAACGGAAGAGGAAGAGAAAAGGCGCGGTGGTGGTGGAGTGTGTTAGGGGAGAGTTTTAGTTTTTCCGGTGAAAGATGTCAAGAAGGAAAAGACCACGTGAGAGGGTAAGAACGAGCTAAAGAGATAGAGGAGGCTATGGTGGTTTGCGAAGGTTGTGGTTGGCCCAAACGGCGGCGAGAGAGAAGAGGAGAGAGGCGGCAGTGGTGGCTACTGTTATGGAGGAAGAAGTTTTGAGCCTGGGTTGGGTTGTTAAAGGTGGATATGGGGCTGGTGGTTGTTTTCAGTGAGTGTGAGGCGGGCAGGAGCTGGAGCGGCAGCGGCTGAGGAAGAGTGACGGCGGCGGCGGCGGCGGCTGGGGTTTGAAGGTGTGGAAGATGATGAACTTAAGGTTTAAAGATTGGGCTTGGGGTTTTGGACCGTAAGTTGTGTTGGGACTTAATTAGATTAGGCTAAGGTTTTGGGTTGATGAGTTAAAGATTTGGGCTTGGATCATACCATTAAGGACTTAATGATCCATTTCAGGTAATTTAAAATGGGCCTAGGCTTGGGGCTCGATTAATTGCTGATGAGTTCAATTATTCACTTTATAGGCTTGTATTAATTGGACTAGTGAGAGGATGAGTTTAAGTTGGACCAACATATATGAACTTCATGAATTGGACCAGGTTTTTATATGTTGAATTTAATCAGTTGACCAGAACTGTAAATAAAGAAGACAGTGGAATTTAATTAATTTAATAATCAAGACATAATAGTTAATCATACTAGTTAATAATGATAATAGTTTTAAGAGAATAAAGTTGTTGATTGATTAGTTACGTGATTACTTATTTACATGTTTTAACTTATATAAAAAGGTGAGTTAATCAATTTTAACAGTTTACTTATTTAAACTGGAAACCATGTGTTGGACTTGGATTGAGTTATTAATTAAAATAGTTTATAATACATACTTGTTAGACGTGATTACATTGGCTTTTAAAATTTAGTAGAACATTAAAAATAACTTTGAATGGTTTGGACACTTAATCATGGATTCTTAAACTAGATAATTAGTAAAATATAAACATTAACTTTTCTTAATGTAATTAATCTAATATGTATTTATATGCTTGTGTTTATATATTGGTCAGATGACTACTTGATGAATTTAAAAATCAAAGTTAATTACTTTAATTCTAGAAACTGATTATAAAAGTTTATTAACGTAATCAATTAATGCCGTGGTTGTTTAATTTAATCAAACTTAATTAAATCAATTTTAATAGACGTTTTATATAAAAGGCGAGACAATAGATAAGAATAGAGCAACATATGGAGTTTGTAGAGTTGTTGATCCTATAATCCTTATTTATAGAGTTTGGGACATTGACTGTAGGTAACTCGAGAATAATCGGTATGACTATTCGACTATTGAATCAAGTCATGAAATAAAAGGGATCGAGGTCATTCTTCTACAAAGCCATGCTAGAAGGTTTAAATTGAATAGCAGGACTTGAGGTCAGCTATCTACCGTTGAGTAGCATTCCTGCCCTGAGAAAGGTGAGCGCCTCAATAAAACGTTTTTAAAACTGAAAGAGCTTTTCAAGAAAATCATATCATATATATGCATTTCTCAATTGAAATGACTATAGTTGTTATATATTTATATTTGTAACTGTCTGAAATGCTCACATTACGTATTACATACTCATAATGGAACTGATAGCCCTATATCTGCATGCGGTGCTTGCAACATGTACTACTTCATCATAGTAGAACTGATAACTCTATACTTGTCTGCATTTCTCACAGTATATGATAATTGTTGAATAATGGGGTGTAGTACTTTATCTCACCTCATATTGATGAATGGTACCAAGGTGTAGTACTTTATCTCACCTACGTACCAATTGCTTGTACATGATTATTTGCGCGCTCATCTGCTCTCGGTTGATGGTATTCTCTGGATAATTCTGGGTAGCTGGGGGCTACAGGACTACCAGAGCTCTGCCATTGACCGGACTCACAAAACCAGGGATTAGAGCCCCTTGGGGAGTGATTCAAATTATTCGGCATGACATGTCAGGGCCACATAAAGGGACGGGTAGCGCCTCAGCCCTTATCTAACCGCCGTGCTAACTATTGATCACATCCTGATCTTACTGTATCCTTTTTGAGGTGGAGGAGTTGTTTAGCCCGTTTTGACGGGTAATTGAACGTGATTTCGTTTGTGTCATTATTGCAATTGTTATACTATTGTGGATTGATTTTTCAATGAAATAGGCAGTTCATGGATTTCTAAATCATTTCTTGCATAAAATTCAATTGCACCCTGGCACATGCCTCACTAAGTTGTTTTTACAACTTACGCTTTCAAATTATTACTCTTTCAGAATCTCAACAAAGGGCAGGATGAGCCACATCAGACTAAGGGATTTCAATTGGGCGTCTACCATAGAGTTTCTAGAATTTGTCAAGTGAAGGTCTGGTTTGTAATGAAAGTTTTAAAGTAATAAGTGAGTTGGGAAAAATTAATGTATTGTAATAGATAGTTAGAGCTCTGAACTGCAATTATTGGAAATTTATTAAGGTTATCATATTAATATTTATTTCTTAGCTGGCAGGTGCCGGTTTCGGGCCGTTACATAGGTAACTGGCCTTTTGCGGTGTTGTGCTGACAATAGCGGATCGCGCTTCATTCCACTCAGCAAGTTGTTCTATAGTTGGCTTAGGGAGAATCCTATGTTTGGATGGGGTAATCCAAGGTTAATATCTCAAGCGCGGACATACTACTTTTATGTTTTGAATAAATTTTTATACTCCAAAAAGTAAACTTCAAAGAGTTTGATCAGATAAAAGAAGAAAGAATGATTTTAGTGATCTATGAGCTGAATGAAAGTTATAATAACTATTCAGAAACAACCTCAACAATTCCCAAAATAAAAAAGTAAGAAATAAGACACCATAAGAGAGCATTTAGTGAGCTTTTAGAGTCCATGTCAGTTCCAAAACTGATTTCTATGTTAACTTTGTTTCAGATTAGATGTCTCATTGAATACCTTCCCTTTAGGTGTAGTTTATTATGTTTATTAACAAGGCTTTTCCGAGGAGCGTCCAACTTCTGAGCGCAGCCTCCCAAGACATCAAGAAATTCAGGAAACAAGAGCCAATTTCCCTTTAGTATAATGATTCTAGAGATAGATACCTGTATATAATTTCATCAGTAGCAATAACATCCCATTCTGCTAATTAAAAGGAATGAATTTAGCTTGTTCTAACAAATAAAGAACCAGAAACAGACCTTCAGTCCTGCAGGGGCATCAACTTGAAGATCTTTGATAGGCATATGTTCATATGCATACACACTCTGGACACCATCTGTCATGGACAACATGAGACACCTCCGCGCTCCTGATGGAAGATCCCGATACATTCGATCTTTAGAAATGACCATATTCTCTATGTTATTCACCTACAGAATGAATCCTTGTGCGATCAGTTCTAGAGAAGTTGCTATTAAAGAAAGCAGATAATAAAACTCCTCTACAATGTATGCATACTTTTAACCTTACATGATGCACCAAACCACACCCACCGGTTTCATAGAAGTTAAAACCAAATCCTACTTAAAAGAATGTACCAAGGAAAATACGTGTTGCCTATTATTAACTAGAAATTCAACAAGTAAGATGATGCCGACCAACAAGCTAATATGCAAGCCGATATATAACACATAAGAATCTCAAGGGTATACACCATCCCATCAAATTATATATTAGAGTTAAATTTGCCAATATGAACCCACAATTCATATCATGCAAGTCCCCCGACTCCCTCTTATTCTCCCAGTAAAATCTCCCTCCTATCCCGGGTGTTTGTTTCCTTTCATTAATCACACCAGATTATTAAGAAACCAATTGTATTTTAATAAAAAGCTAATCACAAAAAACTGATTTGTCAATTGCACAACAATTTCTATAAAAACACACTACAAAAGTAGCATTTGTCTATTATTACCTGCAAAACAAAAGGCCCTTTAATATACACATCTTGATCAAAACCCTGCAAATCTGGTGGAAGCACCCCCGCCCCGCAAGTATTCATGTCCGACAACAAAAACTTCTTGAAGCAAAGCTTCGCCTTTGCTGAGTCATCCATCGCCCGGAATCCCGGGACTGATACCTGGAGTTCTGTAAGACAAGAGTGCAGCCACTCCTCCTTCAACCTCAGCCCTAAATTTTCAAGAACCATATTCACCCCATGAAAATCCGAAATCTTAGTTCTCTTGTTGCCACTGGCAATTATTTGTTCGTCGTCATGAGATTCGTAGGGGCGTTTGGTTTCATTTGTGTCATTGGTATTTGGTGTAGGGTTTGAGGAATCCAGTTTTTGAAGGTCGATTTCTGTCATGTATTCGATTTCAAAATGGTTAAGGAGGACGAGGTGGAGAGATGTAAGGAGGATTAGGGTTTGATTTGACGAGAGTTGAAGTGAGAAAATTTGGTCTTGTGGGTTTATTGCATGGAAATAAGTACAGGGATAGATTATGGGACGTTGGATTTGTTTTAATATCTTTGATCATGGGCGGTCAATAATAAATTATTTAATGCAATCGTTGCACCAAATTATCAAGTACATGTGGCACAACTGACCAATGCAATTTTCATATGTAGATTAAAAATTCGAGTGAATATCAAATTAATTCCCTTTGTTATTTTAAATATGTAATTTAACTCAATGTATACTACTAAAAAAAACTAGAAATCCAACCGACAATCCAACCGAAAATGGGTAAAAATCGGTTGGAAACTTGAATTTCCAACCGATATTGCAATCGAAGACACCGGTTGGAAAAACCTCCGTTGGTAATGAACTTGCAACCGAAATTCCAACCGAATAGTTTTCCAACCGAATATCCAACCGACTTCAGCTCGGTTGGAATATATTTCCAACCGACAACTTCCGGTTGGTATCTTTCCAACCGAAACTTATCGGTTGGAAATGTTTTCCAACCGAAAATTTATCGGTTGGTATCTGTCCAACCGAAAATTTATGCCAACCGATTATTTGTGGTTGGAAATTTTCTTTTGTTTTTTCAATTGGAATTTCTTTTTCTTTTTTTGGTTTTGGAATTTATAAACATAATCCAATAAATAAATTTCAATTCTAATAAACACAATACACAATCCAATATCAATTTTCACAATCCATACACATTTCAATTTTCATAAACAAAATAAAAAAACATAATTCATAATCCCCAAAAACTACACAACTAAAACTAAAGTGGAATAATCCACAATCCATACTCCAAAATCATCTAAGTATTACAATTCAACCATCATTTTGGTTCTCCGATTGATCATCTTGAGACGGTTCATGATTTGGATGTTGCGGGGGCCTAGGGCCTAGATTTGGCAAATTATAGTAAAGAGGAACATTGTTCGGCTGAGACATACCCATAAAATTGAAATTTGAGATACCTTGGGAAGCCTGACTCCCGATGTGCGAAATTCCCCCGAGAGATATGCCAGCCGGTTGCGAATAAATCCCCGGCTGAGTAGACTGGGAGGGCTGAGACGTGCCGACATTAAGGTTTATACCCGTTTGTTCGAGCCTAGGTAGTACATCATTGAATAAACTTTGAAATTGCGCCAGCTGACCGGTGAGTATGTTAATCTGAGATAAATATTGGTCCGCTCGTTGTGCTTTCGCTCGTAGTTGCTCATCCCGAGCTGCATCCCTAAGCCTCTGTTCTTGCCTCTCTGCTTCAACCATAATCCTCTGTTCTTGCATCTCTGCTTCTACTCTGCTTAATCTTTCATTAGTTTCCGGATCAGTTCGAGAATTTGATTGTAATCTTGAACGATTAGGGCGTACATGAACTGCGTCATTACCAAGACCGTATACAGTGCCCTTCTTCGATATACCTTAAACTTGTGTCCACACCTATAAAAAAACAAGATCAAATCGTTTGAGAAAAATTAAATATTAAATAGAAACTACTTGTTAAAATTGATTATAGGAGCTTCCTACCTGCATCTGAACTTCTTTAGATGGCGGCTGCGTATCCTCACCGTCATCTGTTTCAACTTCACTTGCAATTCTTTCCATATACTCATTCTATAAAAAATGAATACAATTTCTGAATCCGTTAAAGTTTAAAAAATTAAGTTAATAATAAAATTTTCTACTTACGTATGCATTTTCTGAACGGCCACAACCCCACTCTCGTTCCCCATTCGCCAATTTCCGTGAACTCATCACTTCAAAAATTTCATCGAGTCTAGGGTCACGATCATATTTTTCCTTCTGCATTATATAACATAATTTAATTAATAATATTCTATGGGTGTAAAAAATAATTACAAATATTACTTACAAATTCTTTTATATAAGTCACACGTGACTTGCTCCCACCAAGGTTTATTGGGTAACCTCTTCCATTGCAATCTGATGCACGATTAGCTTTATTTCTCATGCTTTTAGCAATCCACTCGGCACTCTTCCACGTATTAGTCACTGCATTGTACCCATTCACCCCCATCCATCGTGCTCGTCCTTTTTTCCTCCTCCAAATATGAGACATTTTATACTTATAGGAGTTGGAGCCTTTATGTTAAAAAACTTTCCTTACAAGCTGCTCATCCTCCTCATTCCATCGAAACTTATCCTACAATTCACAAATATCTCATTTAAGAAAAACGAAACAACTTTTAATTAAATCATTGGCAACTTAAACACCATGATACCTTAAATGCATTAAAGAGAAAATCTCTTGTTTCCAGTGAGAGCTTTGTCCAACTCACGGCGATCTCTTTACACCTATTCATTATGATTGCACCGATTTCTTTAGTGCACTCTCTTTGATGGTCATGAAACCTATATAAATAAAAAAACAACTTCTTAGTGAAATAAATAAACAAATTAATTTACTAATTATCATATTTAATAAATTCGAAAGTTCATACTCTTTGGTCGACTCAGGAATAATGAAAGGCCTCGAATCAACCATTAAATTCTCAGTCGGAACGGAACTAGGACGAGAGAGAGAACGAGAACGAGAACTGGAGCCCGGGTCGATCGTATGGTCATGAGGACTAGAAATAGGCACAGATGAAGAACTGGGAATACCACTCTCAAATGGTGGTAAAAGTGACTCCCTGCCCCTGTCGCGGCTACCTGCCATCTGCACTTTAAAAATTGAAGGAAAATATGACAAAAATAAAGTAAGACTTAACCATACATTTTGCAATGGGATAACAATTTCCATACGCATTATGAACATATATATATAAACCCATTTGACAAGCTGCCCTATTCTAGATTCTAGTAAATAAAAGCCAAATTTAAAACCACTAACCAGGAAGATGAACCTATCATACCAAATTAGCATCAGGAATACATACACCCATATTAAGACATTTGAGACTCACAATGAAATATATTAAGCCAGGGAAAAACATTCACTGCTCACAACAATATAAGTTCTAAAAGGGTATTTAGGAAACTTATACAATTACATTCCAAGTGTAAGAGTGAACAAACATTCTGAGCTCATTTTTTACATCTGATCGATTTGAAAAGAACGAACAATAGTTTGCAGCAATATATCCACGAGAACTTGCCCAAATATAGCAGTGCTTCAATATAATGTAGCAGCTGATTAAACAATATAATAGTGGCACATTAATGTCTCCATTCTTAAGCAAAATACCCAAAAGATAAACACTATAGAAGGTTCAAACTTTTAACAAGTCTGAAATCACATTAGCACCACAAATTGCCAGCAATATCATGCATGTCTAGAAAACTAAACCCTAATTAATCAAACCCTAAATAAAAAATTAAGCCCTAATTAATCAAACCCTAAATAAATTAAATAATTCCTATCTAATATATACCTCAAAATTTGTAGAGGGCCGGGGTGTTGGTGCAGCCGTGCGAAACTGTTGCGGTGGTCGTGGTGCAGCCGTGGCTGTGCGCAGTGGCGATGGTACGCGCGGCTGTTGTGCGCAGTGGTTGTGGCTGTGCGCAGTGGTCGTGGTGTGGCCGCAAGGGGGGTGTTGCAGTGGTGGTGGAGTAGCCTCGAGGGGGTGTTGCGGCGGTGGTGCGGTGTGAACGGGGGTGGTGAAAGAAAGTAAGGTGTGAACGCCTGAACGGGAAATGAAGAGTGGAAGTGAACGGTTCTTTGCTCTTTTAGTTGGCCAAAATTGCAACCGACCACCTTCCGTTGCATTTTGGTCAAATTTTGCAACCGAAGTTTATCCGGTTGCAAATTTGGGCCATAATTGCAACTGAAGTTTTATTCGGTTGCAATTTTGGCCCGTAATCATGGATTGAAATTTTGTTTGTGTCAATTGAATTTTTATAATAAGAAGTGTATATATATTTCACTTGGCAAAGATGGAGGAAATTATTTTTTGCAGTTTTCCTATCAGATAACTCAATTAGGATTAAGGTTGTTTAATACTATAGTAGCATATGTTCTAAATTTCAATTTGAGAATTAATGTATATTTATTTTATTTGGAGTTATGAAGTTTTAGAATAAATAAGCTGAGATAACATTATTTTTGTTTAATTAGCTAATTATCAAATTTAATTAGATTGTTATAAACGATTTTTAATTAAAGAAACATCATCGACCACAATGAAAAGTAATTGCGTTGAAAGATAGTTGTGCTTATTATATTTTTTTGGTTAAAAATAATACATTATGATTTATTATTTTGAAAACATTGCAACCGAAAGAATATCGGTTGCAATTTAGCCTAGAATTGCAACCGAGTATGTTTCGGTTGCAATTCTAGGCTATATTGCAACCGTTATTCTTTCGGTTGCAATTCTGGGCCCAAATTAATAAATTTGTCGTATAATTTTAACCTTGCAACAATAACTGATCAAATGTAAATAGTTTCGAAAGATGGACCCATTAAACATCAGATAACTCAATTAGGATTAAGGTTTTTTAATACTATAGTAGCATATGTTCTAATTTTAAATTTGAGAATTAATGTAAATTTATTTTATTTGGAGTTATGAAGTTTTAGAATAAATAAGCTGAGATAATATTATTTTTGTTTAATTAGCTAATTATCAAATTTAATTAGATTGTTATAAACGATTTTTAATTAAAGAAACATCATCAACCACAATGAAAACTTATTGCGTTGAAAGATAGTTGTACTTAGTATATTTTTTTGGTTAAAAATAATACATCATGATTTATTATTTTGAAAACACTGCAATCGAAATAATTTCGGTTGCAATTATGGCCCAGAATTGCAACCGATATTCTTTCGGTTGCAATTTTGGGCCCAAATTGCAACCACTATTCCTTCGGTTGCAATTTTGGGCCCAAATTGCAACCGAAGTAAACCTAACCGAAGCAAACTTCGGTTGCAATTCTAGGCTAAAATTGCAACCGACATTCTTTCGGTTGCAATTTTGGGCCCAGAATTGCAACCGAATTAAACTTCGGTTGCAACAATTTCGGTTGCAATTATGGGCCCAGAATTGCAACCGAAGCCGAATTAAACTTCGGTTGCAAATTGGGCAAAAAGTGCAACCGAAACAACTTCGGTTGCAATTCTGGGCCAAAATTGCAACCGAAAGAATATCGGTTGCAATTTTTGCCCAATTTGCAACCGATTTAATTCGGTTGCAAATATTCAGTTGCAAATTTAAGGCCAAAATACCTCCCTGTGATATCCTAAATAAGCAACTTAACTCTCTGTGATAAGAAAAATGGCAAAATACTTCCCTGTATTTTTATAAAATAAGCACATTGTCTTTCTCTAAATTGCTTATTAATTATTATTATAGGGAGTTAAATTGCTCATTATTTTATTTTACAGGGAGATAAATTGCCCATTTTTATATCACAAGGAGATAGATTGCTCATTATTTCATTTCACATGCAGTTAAATTGCCTATTTTTACTTCATAGGATGTTAAATTATCCATTAGATATATCACATGGAGTTAACTTGCAAAAAACCCTTAAAAATTCATATCACTCAGTTTTAATTAGAACCATTTTTTCCTAGAATTTAGGATTTCAAAAATGGGATTCACATTGTCTAGATTATGGGTATGCAATTTTTCCGTCACATGTAATGTTTATAGGGCTGTCAATGGGGGCGGATTTCAATCCGGATCCATTTGTGTCATGAGATTCGTAGGAGCGTTTGGTTTCATTTGTGTCATTAGTATTTGGAGTAGGGTTTGAGGAACCCAGTTTTTGAAGGTCGATTTATGTCATGTATTCGATATTTCAAAATGGTTAAGGAGGACGAGGTGGAGAGATGTAAGAAATTAGGGTTTGTTTTGATGAGAGTTGAATTGAGAAAATTGGATTGGGGGTCAATTGCATCTGGAAATAGGTACAGGGATGGATTAGGGAAAGTTGGATTTGTTTTAATATCTTTGATCACGGGCCGGTAATGATGCTGATAAAAAATTATTTAATGCAATCGTTGAATCAATGCAATTTTTATTTGTGAATTAAAAATTCATATCACTCATTTCTCGAATCATGTTTTCCTAGAATTTAGGATTTCTATGACCCTGTACGTAAGACCCTGTACCTAAGACCTATTACTCATTCAATTTGGAATCCTCATTAGTCAATTACAATCCAATCTTAAATAGATTGCTATATCATAGGGGTGGTGCAATTGTCATCCGGCCAAATAAGGAAATAATTTTCCTAAATAAGGGGATGGGCCCACTATTTTGGATTGGACCATCGAAAAATAAATTAGTCAAACAAAAAATGTGATATGTACATAATTAATTTTTAAATCTTAATTTATCGTGCAACCCGTCCGCACCCTTAATAATTATATAAATTAGGCTTGAGGTTACCATTTCTTCATCATTTAAAAAAAATAAGTTCAAGTCAAAACCATAAAACTAAAACTTTAAAATGATGATTATTTAAATAATTATAAGTAGTTTCATTTGTTAGCTTTTTTATTTCAAGCTTCAACAATTTACAATACTTTTATCTTACTCATGTTTCTATCTAATAATTTATCTACTTATTATACATTAATTTATTATGTTGCTTTGATATCTTTATAAGGAAGTGCTTAAATTTAAATACTTTTTTCTCAAAAAAAGAAAAAAAAAAAGAAAAAAATTTAAATAATTGGTATTGAGTAACATCTAAATTATTATTTATTTAAATTAATGTATTTGTTTAATGTATATGTCATAAAAATATATTCCATTTGCAGCCAAACACGCATGGAAAAATTGAAAACTACTATAAACATGATTTATTTTCAATTTTTTTTTTTTTTTTGTGAATAGCACGAGGAATCGCTAGTATATATATTCTTATTCCATGAGTTAATCAATTAAGACGTAATTATACTTTATCTTATCTCCATTTGTACATATCTCAATTAGCAAATACAAATTCGACAAACTACTTACCACACTTAATGTGTGTGAACTCTTGTAATTATGATGATTAAAACGAGTATTCTGATTTGGTTTTTTTCTTATAAATTTGTTATAGGTTGCACGAACACTGCATATCGCATATTACTCGAGTCTGATACGAATTTAAA
The DNA here is from genome assembly GCA_003313485.2 of Penstemon barbatus. Lineage (NCBI taxonomy): Eukaryota > Viridiplantae > Streptophyta > Magnoliopsida > Lamiales > Plantaginaceae > Penstemon > Penstemon barbatus. The sequence goes on along the minus strand of CM064877.1, from coordinate 78,186,609 downwards.
AAAAAATTAAGACACAACACGATATAGATACGTATATTAAAATAAATTAATATTTTAATACATAACAAATTAGATCCTAATAAGTGTCGTGTGCAATTAAACAACTTTAAGTACATGACAATTATGTAACATAGAGAGTTAAACCTACGCTTTGAGAACTTTAAATGTTTTGATTTGAATTGATGGAGAATTAAAGATGATAAATGAAACAATAAGGTTAATCTTAATTAAAAAATGGAGTAAAAAATTGGGGAGATACGGGCTCCAAAATTTTAAAATTGCAAAAATAAGTACGAGTGACTATTCATAAGACCGTGTCTGAATTTCACGGATAACGCTACGTGATGGGTTGGACGAGTGTTAATGGAATGGAATGTTATGAATTTGTATAGATTCACATATTATGCCTCAAAGATTTGATATTTCGAATTAATGACTTACATTTTAAATGCAAGTTATAATAAGTTTAATTAGTATCTTTGTAAGTAGTTTGACAACTATGAGTTCAATTAGATAAGTTGGGACTTATAGGTTAAAACAATTCGCTGGATTACAAATGTAAAAGTTAAAAGCTAATCGATTTTTTTTTATCCATTTTAAACCTTAATGAAATCAAAATATAAATAATTTTAAATTTGAAATTAATGTGATAAAAAAAAATTTGATTTGAGAATATCAAATAAAAACACTTTGCACCCAAGAAACATATCATCTTGACTATTTACACATAAATTAGAGATTTGGCACTTTTCAGTTTTCACTTTCAAATTTCATATTTTTTTGGCAAAAATAGAGGTTCAATATGCTCACTATTTTGCCCCCAAAAAAAAAATGAATTCGAGGGTGCAAAGTGTTAAAAAAATAAAATAACTACATAATTTATGGTTGAGAAATTAACACTCTGCAACTCCCAAAACCTGAATTAACATAACACACTTCAGGTTTCCACATCACTGATATTCAATTAACAAACTTTCATTTACGCTTTAGACACTAGCATCACTTAACATCCTTGAGGTTTTACAGCATTTGGTGTATTGGGACAACTTCTCTACGTAATGTGCTTCTATGAGTCTTTTCTTGCCATGTGAGTTGGTTTTGTATTCATGAATGGCTTCTCCGTAGCTGGAATATAAGCCAATCACTTTCTGGATTTCAAAAATGACAAAAGTTATATGAAATAAGAGATTCTTTTCGAAAAAAGCAAGGATCCAATATATTAGAGAGAAGATTTACAATATGTTCGCCACGTTGGACACAATCAACAAGATCATCAAACAGAACCACGTCCACTTCCACGTCCATTTTGGTTTCAGAGAGAGTTAGTAACCGGTACTTACGGCTTGTTGACTGCAACAACGAAAAGAATTTTGTATTAACCAAGATTTTATCTAAGTTGCAATTAATTGAACATAAGATGAGAGTGAACACCTGATCCTTGTTAAGTTTTATTGTTTGTTTTTCATAGTTACAGAAGTAACAAGGACATTTCTGAGCCTGCAAGTTTAGAAATTCATCCATGGTACATGTCCCTAAAGGTGAATTGCAGTTTGTACAGTCAAATTTGGCAAGCTTCCAATCATCTAAAAGTTTAGATCGTCGAGTCACAACTCCAGTCGTACAAACCATATTATCAAAATCCTCAAACCTGTTGGACCAAATACAAAGAAAAAAAAAATTGCACAAATTGTAGTAGAGAAAAAATCATTAAGAGCAGTCAATTCAGGCTCGAATTAAAAGTACCTGAGCTCATGTAATTCTTTAATTTTACGGCTGTGGAGCAAATTAGTCAATCGCACGTATATATTTCGATATACTATTCTGTAACATGGACTCCTCAGATTAACAAAGTAAGTGACAACTTTATTCATAATATCGAGGACACGCTTGGTAGCATATTGCAGCCACAAGCCAATAGCTGGTTCAAAACCGATAAATTCTTCAAAATCAACCTCAAGGGTACACTTTTTAGCTGTAGGGAAAAGATAATCGGTTATTACAAATAAATTTTCAACATATGGTTGCTGTAAGAAAAACAATCATTAACAAACATATTCAAGCTTTGTCTGTTCCTTACCAGAAATCATATTTTTAATCTTCAATTTATATTCGTAATCTTGCATTTTCAGGTCAAATTTCGTAAGAATGAACTCTTTGAATTGGTGTCCAATCAACTGAGCTACATCATGTCTAGCAACCCACTTCAGGATGCTCCCCTCCGCAAAGTACAGCTCCAAGTCATAATCAACCTACAATAACAACCCATGGAATTTATAAAACCAAGGTGTGTTTACAACATATAAGAATTGGGTTAAAAGTAATTAATGCTAAGGGTTGAGATGAAGATCAACTCGGAGCAAAAGAAGTATCACATACATAACCATAATGGGCCTTCTTGTAATAGTTTTTTACTCTTGGCCTACAACTCCAAAAGTCGGCTGCAATCATATATTCAAACACAAAATTTGCAGTCTTTAATATATCATGATGACAAAACATAAGACATAAGACACGATGAAATTAACAATCATACATGTTGGCTAATTGCAGATAACTAATTTCGGTAGTAAGTTGAGCCATAGAGGAAATCCAAAGCACAGGATCCAGTTTTAACACTTCAACATCGAGTAGTTAACCTAACGGTTTTGCATTCATTACACAAATTTAAAAGCACGTACACAAATAGAACTTCAAGTAACGTACAGGAGTTCTATCAGAAGCTACAACACTAGCCAAATAACCCGAATTCATTGCTCAAAAATGTTTTCTTACTTGGATATATATGGATTATAAAACAAGTACATCATGCATATCTGGAAAGTGGGAAAACGAAGGCTCTACAGTATTGACTATAGAAAAAACTTAGCTTCAATAAGTTTCCTAACTAAACTATATTTCATCTTTGCGCTTTAAATGATAAATATCATCATTCATGGCATTTCAAAAGGTTTAAACATACTAGAGTACTGACCCTTATCCTTGTAGATATTGACTAACATATGTTGCGGCAGATTATCACTGCAGTAACAATAAATCATAAAAATCCAGAAGAAATTTGGCTGAAATTAATAATAATTGACTCTACATATGAACAAAATTCTATTCATATACTCTTCTCTGTTGCAAATAGCTTCAGTCTGAATCTCCTCATGTGTTTGGTGTGGTTCCCCCACTCTTCGATTTTTACTGTAGAAACAATAAATCATAAAAACAATTTTAATTCAAAAGAATTGTTTGACGAAATAAATAATATTCATTAATACTCTTTTTCATCGGGCTGGTCTTCATCCTTTTCAGATTCATATGACTTAGCTCCATGTTCTTCAGAGAATATTTCTTCTTTAAGGGATTCTTCATATCCATAGTATAATAATTCAGCATAGGGCATTAAACAGTACATTTCATATCCAGGGGATCCTTCATATTCAAAAGGGTCTAGAGAAAAAGAAAAAAAGTGCTAATGAAGATAATTTTCAACAAATAATTTAAGGGTTAAAAGCTAAAGAGGTTCTTGCCAGAAGCCGTTTCCTCGTTTCCTCCTTCGATAGTAGTGTTGAAGTGCTTGGCCCAATACTCCTCGAATTTATAATTATAATTTGTATCCTACAATTAATAATAAATGATAAATAAATTAATATTAATGCCCAAGGATTGAGAAGAAGAATCAAATAGGAGAACTCCATACATACATCATAAGAGTAGTCAGGCTTATGATGTATAAAGGTAAAAGTTATAAAGGTTAAACTTACAGGTATTTTAAAGTTAGCCTTTAAAAGTAGTGGTTGGGAGTTGGTGGTGTTAGTATTTTCGAGAAAAACAATTTCATTCATAGAAAGGGGTCTCGTTTCGGGCCATCCCAAAGAGGAAATAAGAGTAAGAATTTAGATGAATCAAACATAAGGATGTAGGGCGAAAGGGAACGGTACCTGGTAATCAACAGGTTCATGTGGCAGAGGCACACTTGACATATTATGCTGCGCATTATTTCTTGTAGCCAGAACTGTACTCATGTCGTGGCCAGGGATAACAGGTGCAGATCCTGTGGAGCTCAAATAGAAAGGACTTAGAACAAAGCCAAATGGAACCACGTTATATTGTACAAGTCATGCAAGTCAGTGTAACTTTGCTTACCTAGGTAGCTGGCCTTCTGTGGTGTTGAGCTGACAATAGCGGATCGCGCTTCATTCCACTCAGCAAGTTGTTCTTCAGTTGGCTTAGGGAGAATCCTATGTTTGGATGGGGTAATCCAAGGTTAATATCTCAAGCGCGGACATACTACTTTTATGTTTTGAATAAATTTGTATACTCCAAAAATTAAACCTCAAAGAGTTTGATCAGATAAAAGAAGAAAGGATGATTTTAGTGATCCGTGAGCTGAATGAAAGTCATAATAACTATTCAGAAACAACCTCAACAATTCCCAAAATAAAAAAGTATGAAATACGACACCATAAGAGAGCATTTAGAGTCCATGTCAGTTCCAAAACACTTTTCTATGTTAACTTTGTTTCAAATATACTTTATTAGGTTAATAAAGAGTAACTCTCTACCCCCTGTGAAACAAGTGGAGATTCCTTTGACAGGAATAGTCCAGTAACTGGGGCAGTTAGAGTAGATGTCTCATTGAATACCTTCCCTTTAGGTGTACTCTATTATGTTTATTAACAAGGCTTTTCCGAGGAGCATCCAACTTCTGAGCGCAGCCCCCTAAGAAATCAAGAAATTCAGGAAACAAGAACCAATTCCCCTTTCGTATAATGATTCTAGAGATGGATACCTGTATATATATTCATCAGTAGCAATAACATCCCATTCTGCTAATTAAAAGGAATGAATTTAGCTTGCTCAAATAAATAAAGAACCAGAAACAGACCTTCAGTCCTGCAGGGGCATCAACTTGAAGATCTTTGATAGGCATAAATTCATATGCATACACACTCTGGACACCATCTGTCATGGACAACATGAGACACCTCCCCGTTCCTGATGGAACATCCCGGTACATTCGATCTTTAGAAACGAAAATATTCTCTATGTTATTCACCTACAGAATGAATCCTTGTGCGATCAGTTCTAGAGAAGTTGCTGTTAAGGAAATCAGATAATAAAACTTCTCTACAATGTATGCATACTTTTAACCTTACATGATGCACCAAACCACACCCACCGGTTTCATAAAAGTTAAAACCAAATCCTACTTAAAAGAATGTACCAAGGAAAATACGCGTTGCCTATTATTAACCAGAAATTCAACAAGTAAGATGATGCCGACCAACGAGCTAATATGCAAGCCGATATATAACACATAAGAATCTCAAGGGTATATATCATCCCATCAAATTATATATTAGAGTTAAATTTGCCAATATGAACCCACAATTCATATCATGCAAGTCCCCCGACTCCCTCTTATTCTCCCAGTAAAATCTCCCTCCTATCCCGGGTGTTTGTTTCCATTCATTAATCACACCAGATTATTAAGAAACCAATTGTATTTTAATAAAAGGCTAATCACAAAAAACTGATTTGTCAATTGCACAACAATTTCTATAAAAACACACTACAAAAGTAGCATTTGTCTATTATTACCTGCAAAACAAAAGGCCCTTTAATATACACATCTTCATCAAAACCCTGCAAATCTGGTGGAAGCACCCCCGCCGCGCAAGTAGTCATGTCTGACAACAAAAACTTGTTGAAGCAAAGCTTCGCCTTTGCTGAATCTGTTAAAATTAATTCATAATTCCTTGAAGTTCCTTAACCATCAAGAACTCAAACTTGGATGAATTTTAGTCAAACTTTGCAACTCTTGAGACTTATCTAGAATAACATTCAAGTCATCAATGTCAACCAATAAGATCAAGTTGCTTAACATTGAAGAACTTTCATGAGCTTAGTCATGCATATCTAGCCACCAAGTTTGAATTAGAAGCATTAGTCATCATGGTTAGCCACTATGTTTGAATTAAGTTCATGTATTCAACATTAATCTAGTTTGTTCTAGTGTAGAGTAGAAAGGTAGAAACTTATGCCTATATATATGTATGTAGAGTGTAGAATTTTATAGATAAGAAAAACCACCAACTTAGCAAGTTAGTTTAGAGAAGAAAATCTATTCTCTTGTATGAAGGCTTAGAGCAAAAAGCCTCAAAATATTGTAACCTTATTATCTTGATGAAATAATAAGTCTACTTTGTCTTGCTAAAATTATTTTCCTAACTTTTCATATCCCAAACACCCAACAAATTTTGGTATCAGAGCCACCCTTGGCCTGATAACCCCCCACATATTGAAAAAATGAATCCAAGCAATAGGAATGAGCTTGCCTTCACATATTCCCAACAAGGTGTTCCGATCTTTGTTGGTCAAGACTACGAGTTATGGAGCGTTCTTATGAAAACGTTATTCCAGTCCCATGACCTTTGGGATATCGTAGAAGAGGGGTATGAAATATATACTCCGGAGGAAGAAGCCACGTTGACTGGAGCCAAAAAGAAGGAGCATAAAGAGAACAAGACCAAAGATGCAAGAGCCTTGTCATTTATGCACCAAGGGCTGAGTCGATCTATACTTCCGCGTATTACGGGTGTTAAATTTTCAAAAGATGCATGGGATATTTTGAAAAAACAATTTGGTGGTTATGAAAAAATTATCTCCATGAAACTGCAAAATTTATGGCGAGAATTTGATAATCTACTCATGAAAGATAGTGAGACTATGCAAGAATTCTTTTCTAGAGTTTCTACAATTGTTAATCAAATTCGAGGCTATGGTGATTCTGCCGAAGATAAAAGAATTGTAGAAAAAGTCTTGCGAAGCTTACCTGCAAAATTTGAGCACATAGTTGCTGCGATTGAAGAGTCTAAAGATTTATCAAAACTTTCTTTAGACGAACTCATGGGATCTTTAGAAGCTCATGAGAAAAGAATGAGCAGATTTTCAAACCACAGTTTGGAACAAGCTTTTCAAGTAAAGCTTAATCTGGCAGACCAGAAAAATAAAAAAGGAGATGGCCAATCAGAAAAAAAGATGGCCTCCACATCCAGAGTATCAAGAGGCAGAGGTCGTGGAAGAAATCAAAACTTCCGAGGACGAGGTCTAGGAAGAGGAGGTTTCTCTAACCAAAGAAATGCAAATCAAAATTCAGATTTATTTTGCCGAATATGCAGAAAAAATAACCACGACACAAAGGATTGCCGCTACAAATGTAAAAGATGCAGAAACGCCAATCATTCAGAAAGAGATTGTTGGCATAGAGATGATGGTGAGAAAAATGAGGCCAATTACACTGATGAAAAAGAGACCAATCAGATATTTTATTCATGCTTGAATTCTCAACAACAACTTGAGAATACGTGGTACGTTGATAGCGGTTGCAGTAATCATATGTGTGGAAATAAGAAAATGTTTGTGGAGCTTGATGAGACTTATTCATCTGAAGTAAAACTTGGAGATGGAAAGGAACATAAAATCGCTGGAAAAGGAACAATAGCAGTCCAGACAAAGAAAGGACAAACAAATTTTATCAAAGATGTATTTTATGTTCCAAATTTGACTCAAAATCTATTGAGTGTGGGTCAACTACTCAAGAAGAATTATAAGGTGGAGTTTAATAATGATCATTGTGTCATTATTGATAAGCAGAAGAATCTCACAATGTCAAATATTAAGAAGAGCTCAAATAATGTATTTCCTCTTAATCTGCCATTGATCGAGAAAATTATTCTCCAGAGCACAACAGTAGAAGATCATAAGCTATGGCATCTGAGGTATGGACATTTGAATTTCAAAGGTCTCAATCTCTTAAAAAGAAAAAATATGGTTTTTGGTCTTCCAAATATTACAGATCGAGACACAACATGCGAATGATGTATTTATGGAAAAATGCATCGCCTGCCGTTTCCAAAGACATCCTACAGAACCAAAGCTCCTCTTGAACTAGTACATGCTGATATTTGTGGCCCAACTCGAACTCCGTCTCTTAACGACAATAGATATTTTCTATTGTTTGTGGATGATTATAGCAGAATGATGTGGGTTTATATTTTGAAGCAAAAATCAGAAGCATTTTCAAAATTTCTGGAGTTCAAAGCAAATGTGGAAAATCAAAGTGGCAGAAAAATAAAGATTCTCAGAACAGACCGAGGAGGAGAATTTATTGGTAAAGCCTTCTTAAATTATTGCAAAGAAAAAGGGATCCAGAGACAACTAACAGTGCGATATACTCCACAACAAAATGGAGTTGCAGAGCGAAAAAACCGCACGATAGTTGAAATGGCAAGAAGCATGATGGCTGAAAAAGGACTTCCAAAAAGTTTTTGGGCAGAAGCTGTACTTACAGCAGTCTATATTTTAAATCGTTCACCAACAAAGGCAGTTCCAAACAAGACTCCCTATGAAGCGTGGCATCGGAGAAAGCCACAGGTAAACAACTTAAAAGTTTTTGGTTGTTTAGCTTATTCTCATATTCCTAAAGAAAAGCGAGAAAAGTTTGATGATAAAGGAGAAAAACTTATTTTTGTTGGTTATAGTGACGAATCCAAGGGATATCGTTTACTAAACCCAAACACAAATAAGCTTATTATATCTCGAGATGTTATCTTCAATGAGAAACAATCATGGAATTGGGGAGAAGATACAAAAACAAATACTGTGAATCTGCCTTGCTCATCATTAAATCAAAATGATCTGACAAGTCCAAGCTCGAGTCCAATTTCAAGCCCAATTTCAAGTTCTCCAGGAGCATCTGAGGAATTCTACCCAGAATCAGAAAGTCCTGTATGTAAGGTCCGAAGTTTAAGAGAAATTTATGAATCATGTGATGTGGCATTTTTTGCTTGTGAACCACAAACTTTTGAAGAAGCCGTGAAAGAACAAATTTGGACAAATGCTATGGATGAAGAAATAGCAAGCATCGAAAAGAACAAAACATGGGAACTCGTGGATCTACCCGAGAATAAAAGTATAATCGGACTAAAGTGGGTCTACAAAACGAAGTACAAAGAAGATGGCTCAATTCAAAAGCACAAAGCACGTCTAGTAGCAAAAGGCTATTCTCAACAACCAGGAATTGATTTCAATGAAACGTTTGCACCAGTTGCTCGAATGGAGACAATAAGAATTGTCCTAGCAATAGCTGCTCAAATGGAACTTCCAGTTTATCAATTGGATGTCAAATCAGCATTTCTCAATGGAGATTTAAGTGAAGAAGTTTATGTCGAACAACCTGAAGGTTATGTTGTCCAAGGCAAAGAAGATAAAGTTTATCGCCTCCGAAAGGCACTATATGGGCTAAAACAAGCACCAAGAGCCTGGAACAACAAGATTGATAATTACTTTCAGAAAAATGGATTTCAAAGAAGTCAAAGTGAACCGTCATTATATGTGAAGAAATAAGGTGAAAAAGATTTTCTCATTATCTGTCTTTACGTAGATGATTTGATATACACAGGTACAAATCCATTGATGGTAGAAGAATTCAAAAAGGCAATGATGAAAGAATACGAGATGACTGATTTGGGACTAATGAAATATTTCCTTGGAATTCAAGTTCGTCAATCCAAAGGGGAAATATTTATCTCTCAGGAAAAATATCTTGAAAGTTTATTGAAGAAGTTCCAGATGATTAATTGCAAACCCATATCTACTCCATTGGCACTAAATGAAAAGTTGACGCTAAATGATGGTGCTGCAAAAGTTGATACAAAGATGTACAGAAGCTTAGTAGGCTCTCTAATCTATCTCACGCATACCAGACCTGACATTGTCTATCCGGTAAGCTTAATCTCGCGGTTTATGCATGACCCGAGTAAATTGCATTATGCATCAGCAAAAAGAATTCTACGCTACCTTCAAGGTACGAGAAATTTTGGCATCAAATATGTCAAAGAAAAAGAAAACAGACTTATCGGATACACTGACAGTGATTGGGCCGGATCAGTTGATGATCGAAAAAGTACAGCTGGATATGTATTTTGTTTGGGTTCAAAAATCATATCATGGGCATCAAAGAAGCAAAAGACCGTGTCACTCTCATCAGCAGAAGCAGAATATATTGCTGCCACTGACGCAGCTCGTGAAGCTATTTGGCTTAGAAGACTTCTGACAGACATTGAGCAAAGACAAAATACTCCTACAACAATATTTTGTGACAATATGTCCAGTATAGAGATGACAAAGAATCCAGTTTTTCATGCCAGAACGAAGCATATCAAACTTCGACACCACTACATTAGAAGTCTTGTTCAAGATCAAGAAATTCAATTGGAGTTTGTGAACACTAAAGAACAACTTGCAGATAGCTTTACAAAAGCAGTCAATTCAGAGAAGTTGGAGCAATTCCGAAATGGTGTTCGAATTATGAATTAAGAGGGGGTGTTAAAATTAATTCATAATTCCTTGAAGTTCCTTAACCATCAAGAACTCAAACTTGGATGAATTTTAGTCAAACTTTGCAACTCTTGAGACTTATCTAGAATAACATTCAAGTCATCAATGTCAACCAATAAGATCAAGTTGCTTAACATTGAAGAACTTTCATGAGCTTAGTCATGCATATCTAGCCACCAAGTTTGAATTAGAAGCATTAGTCATCATGGTTAGCCACTATGTTTGAATTAAGTTCATGTATTCAACATTAATCTAGTTTGTTCTAGTGTAGAGTAGAAAGGTAGAAACTTATGCCTATATATATGTATGTAGAGTGTAGAATTTTATAGATAAGAAAAACCACCAACTTAGCAAGTTAGTTTAGAGAAGAAAATCTATTCTCTTGTATGAAGGCTTAGAGCAAAAAGCCTCAAAATATTGTAACCTTATTATCTTGATGAAATAATAAGTCTACTTTGTCTTGCTAAAATTATTTTCCTAACTTTTCATATCCCAAACACCCAACAGAATCGTCCATCGCCCGGAATCCCGGGACTGATACCTGGAGTTCTGTAAGACAAGAGTGCAGCCACTCCTCCTTCAATCTCAGCCCTAACTTTTCAAGAACCATATTCACCCCATGAAATTCCGAAATCTTAGTTCTCTTGTTCCCACTCGCAATTATTTGTTCGTCGTCATGAGATTCGTAGGGGCGTTTGGTTTCATTTGTTTCATAAGTATGTGGAGTAGGGTTTGAGGAATCCAGTTTCTGAAGGTCGATTTCTGTCATGTATTCGATATTTCAAAATGGTTAAGGAGGACGAGGTGGAGAGATGTAAGGAGGATTAGGGTTTGATTTGACGAGAGTTGAAGTGAGAAAATTTGGTCTTGTGGGTTTATTGCATGGAAATAAGTACAGGGATAGATTATGGGACGTTGGATTTGTTTTAATATCTTTGATCATGGGCCATTAATAATGCTGATAAAAAATTAGTTAATGCAATCATTGAATCAATGCAATTTTTATTTGTGAATTAAAAATTCATATTTGAATCATGTTTTCCTAGAATTTAGGATTTATATGACCATGTACGTAAGACTTATTGCTCATGCAATTTGAAATCCTCATTAGTCAATTGCAATTCAATATTAAGTAGATTCCTATATCATAGAGGGTGGTGCAATTGTCATCCGGCCAAATAAGAAAATAACTTTCCTAAATAAGGGGATGGATGATAACGCCGTGAAAACGTCGTTATTATCTATCCCTTTAAGCTCAAAACATCTTGTTTTGATCCGAGTTTCTTTGTGTCTTTGCGTGTTTTCGTGTCGTTTGTGCTTTGGGTCCCTTTGTTCGACCTTTGTTCGTTTTACGTGTTTTGTTCGTGTTTTGCTTTTGTTTTTATGTGGTATGTGGTTTGCAGGATTTGACGTAGTGAAGCGTTTTCGGAACATTGCGTGCGTGGATAGCAAGTCTCCTTCGACCAAGGGGGGGGGGAGTGGCTAACGCAAAAGAGAGAGCAAGAATCGAAGAATTGGCCCCTGCTTAACCTCGCCGCCGCGAGCTGGTGGCAGAAACATTCTGCCCAGGTCTCGCGGCCGCGAGAAGTTGGCAGAAAGTTTCTGCCCGACCTCGCGGCCGCGAGCCTCCAGCTCGCCGCCGCGAGGTACCCACCGCCTTCAAGCTCGCGGCCGCGAGCCCAGGCCTCGCGGCCACGAGGACTGCTCTGTTTTCCTACGTACTTTTGAGGGCCTTTTTGTATATAGCCCTTCTCCCACTTGTAAATACAACATCCTTTAGGGATCTTTTGGCCTTTGTTACTATAGTTTTTGGGGTAATTTAGGCATGAGTGGGTGATAGTTTGCTAGGTTATAAGGTTAGAAGTTGGAATTCATTACACAACTCTTACAACTAACTTACACTTGAAGAAAAGAAATATCTCTTGCCTCCATTGAAAAGAAGAAAAGTTCTTGCTTGGAGCTTTGGTTGGAAGACTAAAGAAGCTTGAGAGAAGAGTTGTAGTGGCTTCCATTACATAAGCTTATCTCTAACCTTTATATTCATTTTGTACTTATGAATATGTTGAATGTAATGAATGTTTTATTGATAAATATGAGTAGCTAAGTATTTAACTCCTAGGTTTTCATGAAGCTTTGATGGATCTATGATTGAATGATGAATTTATGATTGTTGCTATGTTTACAAGTGTTTGTTAATCTAGTTTGAGCCTTTGTCAACTTGTGGTTAGGCCAGCCATAGGATGAAATGGATTGATCTTTAATGGCTAGATATAGTTGATTAAAGATTAGATTATAAAACTAGGTTGTGATTTGATTTTAGGATAGAAATATACCTAGGTCATTTCATGTTCTATTAAGGTTTGGGAACTAAAGCATCATTTAAGCTTAATCCTTTTAGACATAAATCGGATTAGTTTACTTTGGTAGGTTCGTACGATATCGAAAGATACGTATGAATAAATTATGAAACTTTGAACAACAAACATAAGTATAGTCATTAATTTGTGAATCGTTCGAGATTGGATCATTCTTAGTGACATGGAAATCTAGGAACATTTATCTAATCGAATCAAAATATTGTGTTTTTATTCATTTCACTTTTATATGTTCAAACAAACTACAAACCAACTACTTTTAATCATATAAGTTCGCGTAAGATATTAGAATAGATCTTGATAATTATTCGTTAGATTCCTCGTGGGTTCGACACCCTTTACCACTTTATTACTTGAAAGCGACCGTATACTTGCGTTTCTACGCACTCGTATTTGGAGCGTAACAATGGACCCACTATTTTGGGTTGGACCGTCGAAAAATAATTAGTCAAACAAAAAATGTGATATGTACATAATTAATTTTTAAATCTTGATTTATTGTGCAAACCGTCCGCACCCTTAATAATTATATAAATTAGGCTCGAGGTTACCATTTCTTCATCATTTAAAAAAAATAAGTTCAAGTCAAAACCATAAAACTAAAACTTTAAAATGATGATTATTTAAAATGATGATTATTTAATAATATATAATTTATTTTTTAATACATATGTAAATATATTAAGTTAAATTCGAGCCAATTTTGAAATTGGGCAACAATGTGGACTAAAATTATCATTAAATTTGAAGATATGGGGTTATTTTGACAACTTGAAAAGTTAGGGGTATAATTGTCAGTCAATATAAGTAATGGGGTCAATTCTGCAATTAACATTAACTGCCACGTCAGCAGTTAACGGCCAATTTTAATGGAAGTACCAAATGTGATTCGATTTCTTAAATTGCGGTACCAAATTGATCAACCTGATTTTCTGTGGTACCACAAGTTGGAATCACTATATTATTTGGTACCACAAATGCAAATCTCTCTTTAAATAATTATAAGTAGTTTCATTTGTTAGCTTTTTTATTTCAAGCTTCAACAATTTACAATACTTTTATCTTACTCATGTTTCTATCTAATAATTTATCTACTTATTATACATTAATTTATTATATTGCTTTGATATCTTTATAAGGAAGTGCTTAAATTTAAATACTTTTTTTCTCAAAAAAAAGAAAAAAAAGAAAAAACTTTCAATAATTGGTATTGAGTAACATCTAAATTATTATTTATTTAAATTAATGTATTTGTTTAATGTATACGTCATAAAAATATATTCCATTTGCATCCAAACACGCATGGAAAAATTGAAAACTACTATAAACATGATTTATTTTCAATTTATTTTGTTTTTTCTGTGAATAGCACGAGGAATCACCAGTATATTCTTATTCCATGAGTTAGGAAACAATTAAGACGTAATTATACTTTATATTATCTCCATTTGTACATATCTCAATTGGCAAATACGAATTCGACAGACTACGTACCACACTTAATGTGTGTGGACTCTTGTAATTATGATGATTAAAACGAGTATTCTGATTTGGTTTTTTTCTTACAAATATGTTATAGATTGCACGAACACTGCATATCGCATATTACTCAAGTCTGATACGAATTTTCAAAAAAAAAAAATTAAAACACGACACGATATAGATACATATATTAAAATAAATTAATATTTTAATACATAACAAATTAGATCCTAATAAGTGTCTTGAGCAACTAAACAACTTTAAGTACATGACAATTTTGCAACATAGAGAGTTAAACCTACTTTTTGAGAACTTTAAATGTTTTGATTTGAATTGATGGAGAATTAAAGATGATAAATGAAACAATAAGGTTAATCTTAAGTAAAAATGGAGTCAAAAATTGGGGAGATACGGGCTCCAAAAATTTTAAAATTGCAAAAATAACTATGAGTGACTATTCATAAGACCGTGTCTGAATTTCACGGACAACGCTACGTGATGGGTTGGACGAGTGTTAATGGAATGGAATGTTATGAATTTGTATAGATTCACATATTATGCCTCAAAGATTTGATATTTCGAATTAATGACTTACATTTTAAATGCAAGTTATAATAAGTTTAATTAGTATCTTTGTAAGTAGTTTGACAACTATGAGTTCAATTAGATAAGTTGGGACTTATATGTTATAACAATTCGCTGGATTACAAGTGTAAAAGTTAAAAGCTAATCGATTTTTTTTTTATCCATTTTAAACCTAAATGAAATCAAAATATAAATAATTTTAAATTTGAAATTAATGTGATAAAAAAAAAATTGATTTGAGAATATCAAATAAAGACACTTTGCACCCAAGAAACATATCATCTTGACTATTTACGCATAAATTAGAGGTTTGGCACTTTTCACTTTCAAATTTCATATTTTTTTGGCAAAAATGGAGGTTCAATATGCTCACTATTTTGCTCCAAAAAAAAAAATGAATTCGAGGGTGCAAAGTGTTACAAAAATATAATTTATGATTGAGAAATTGACACTCTGCAACTCCCAAAACCTGAATTAACATAGTTGAGATTTCCACATCACTGATAATCAATTAACAAACTTCATTTCATTTACGCTTCAGACACTTAACATCCTTGAGGTTTTTCAGCATTTGGTGTCTTGGGACAACTTCTCTACGTAATGTGCTTCTATGAGTCTTTTCTTGCCATGTGAGTTGGTTTTGTATTCATGAATGGCTTCTCCGTAGCTGGAATATAAGCCAATCACTTTCTGGATTTCAAAAATGACAAAAGTTATATAAATAAAGAGATTATTTTCGAAAAAAGCAAGGATCCAATATATTAGAGAGAAGATTTACAATTTGTTCGCCACGTGAGGCACAATCAACAAGATCATCAAACAGAACCACGTCAACTTCCACGTCCATTTTTGTTTCAGAGAGAGTTAGTAACCGGTACTTACGGCTTGTTGACTGCATCAACGAAAAGAATTTTGTATTAACCAAGATTTTATCTAAGTTGCAATTAATTGAACATAAGATAAGAGTGAACACCTGATCCTTGTTAAGTTTTATTGTTTGTCTTTCATAGTTACAGAAGTAACAAGGACATTTCTGAGCCTGCAAGTTTAGAAATTCCTCCATGGTACATGTCCCTAAAGGTGAATTGCAGTTTGTACAGTCAAATTTGGCAAGCTTCCAATCATCTAAAAGTTTAGATCGTCGAGTCACAACTCCAGTCGTACAAACCATATTATCAAAATCCTCAAACCTGTTGGACCAAATACAAAGACAAAAAAAAATTGCACAAATTGTAGTAGAGAAAAAATCATTAAGAGCAGTCAATTCAGGCTGGAATTAAAAGTACCTGAGCTCATGTAATTCTTTAATTTTACGGCTGTGGAGCAAATTAGTCAATCGCACGAATATAGTTCGATATACTATTCTGTAATGTGGACTCCTCAGATTAACAAAGTAAGTGACAATTTTATTCATAATATCGAGGACACGCTTGGTAGCATATTGCAGCCACAAGCCAATAGCTGGTTCAAAACCGATAAATTCTTCAAAATCAACCTCAAGGGTACACTTTTTAGCTGTAGGGAAAAGATAATCGGTTATTACAAATAAATTTTCAACATATGGTTGCTGTAAGAAAAACAATCTACACAACCTACAATATTAACAAACATATTCAAGCTTTGTCCGTTCCTCACCAGAAATCATATTTTTTATCTTCAATTTATATTCGTAATCTTGCATTTTCAGGTCAAATTTCGTAAGAATGAACTCTTTGAATTGGTGTCCAATCAACTGAGCTACATCATGTCTAGCAACCCACTTCAGGATGCTCCCCTCCGCAAAGTACAACTCCAAGTCATAATCAACCTACAGTAACAACCCATGGAATTTATAAAACCAAGGTGTGTTTACAACATATAAGAATTGGGTTAAAAGTAATTAATGCTAAGGGTTGAGATGAAGATCAACTCGGAGCAAAAGAAGTATCACATACATAACCATAATGGGCCTTCTTGTAATAGTTTTTTACTCTTGGCCTAAAACTCCAAAAGTCGGCTGCAATCATATATTCAAACACAAAATTTGCAGTCTTTAATATATCATGATGACAAAAAATCATACATGTTGGCTAATTGCAGATAACTAATTTCGGTAGTAAGTTGAGCAATAGAGGAAATCCAAAGCACAGGATCCAGTTTTAACACTTCAACATCGAGTAGTTAACCTAAAGGTTTTGCATTTATTACACAAATTTTAAAGCACGTACACAAATAGAACTTTAAGTAACGTACATGAGTTCTATCAGAAGCTACAACACTAGCCAAATAACCCGAAATCATTGCTCAAAAATGTTACTTGGATATATATGGATTATAAAACGAGTACATCATGCATATCTGGAAAGTGGGAAAACGAAGGCTCTACAGTATTGACTATAGAAAAAACTTAGCTTCAATAAGTTTCCTAACTAAACTATATTTCATCTTTGCGCTTTAAATGATAAAAATCATCATTCATGGCATTTCAAAAGGTTTAAACATACTAGAGTACTGACCCTTATCCTTGTAGATATTGACTAACATATGTTGCGGCAGATTATCACTGCAGTAACGATAAATCATAAAAATCCAGAAGAAATTTGGCTGAAATTAATAATAATTGACTCTACATATGAACAAAATTCTATTCATATACTCTTCTCTGTTGCAAATAGCTTCAGTCTGAATCTCCTCATGTGTTTGGTGTGGCTCCCCCACTCTCCGATTTTTACTGTAGAAACAATAAATCATAAAAACAATTTTAATTTAAAAGAATTTTTTGACGAAATAAATAATATTCATTAATACACTTTTTCATCGGGCTGGTCTTCATCTTTTTCAGATTCATATGACTTAGCTCCATGTTCTTCAGAGAATATTTCTTCTTTAAGGCATTCTTCATATCCATAGTATAATAATTCAGCATAGGGCATTAAACAGTACATTTCATATCCAGGGGATCCTTCATATTCAAAAGGGTCAAGAGAAAAAGAAAAAAAGTGTTAATGAAGATAATTTTCGACAAGAAATTTTAAGGGTTAAAAGCTAAAGAGGTTTCTTGCCAGAAGCCGTTTCCTCGTTTCCTCCTTCGATAGTAGTGTTGAAGTGCTTGGCCCAATACTTCTCGAATTTATAATTATAATTTGTATCCTACAATTAATAATAAATGATAAATAAATTAATATTAATGCCCAAGGATTGAGAAGAAGAATCAAATAGGAGAACTCCATACATACATCATAAGAGTAGTCAGGCTTATGATGTATAAAGGTAAAAGTTATAAAGGTTAAACTTACAGGTATTTTAAAGTTAGCCTTTAAAAGTAGTGGTTGGGAGTTGGTGGTGTTAGTATTTTCGAGAAAAACAATTTCATTCATAGAAAGGAGTCTCGTTTCGGGCCATCCCAAAGAGGAAATAGAAGTAAGAATTTAGATGAATCAAACTTAAGGATATAGGG
This sequence comes from Penstemon barbatus, assembly GCA_003313485.2. Taxonomy (NCBI): domain Eukaryota; kingdom Viridiplantae; phylum Streptophyta; class Magnoliopsida; order Lamiales; family Plantaginaceae; genus Penstemon; species Penstemon barbatus. The sequence goes on along the minus strand of CM064877.1, from coordinate 78,168,342 downwards.
AGAAAGGGAACGGTACCTGGTAATCAACAGGTTCATGCGGCAGAGGCACACTTGACATATTATGCTGCGCATTATTTCTTGTAGCCAGAATTGTACTCATGTCGTGGACAGTGATAACAGGTGCAGATTCTGTGGAGCTCAAATAGAAAGAACTTAGAACAAAGCCAAATGGAACCACGTTATATTGTACAAGTCATGCAAGTCAGTGTAACTTTGCTTACCTAGGTAACTAGCCTTTTGCGGTGTTGTGCTGACAATAGCGGATCGCGCTTCATTCCACTCAGCAAGTTGTTCTGTAGTTGGCTTAGGGAGAATCCTATGTTTGGATGGGGTAATCCAAGGTTAATATCTCAAGCGCGGATATACTACTTTAATGTTTTGAATAAATTTTTATACTCCAAAAAGTAAACCTCAAAGAGTTTGATCAGATAAAAGAAGAAAGAATGATTTTAGTGATCCATGAGCTGAATGAAAGTTATAATAACTATTCAGAAACAACCTCAACAATTCCCAAAATAAAAAAGTAAGAAATAAGACACCATAAGAGAGCATTTAGTGAGCTTTTAGAGTCCATGTCAGCTCCAAAACTGATTTCTATGTTAACTTTGTTTCAGATTAGATGTCTCATTGAATACCTTCCCTTTAGGTGTAGTTTATTATGTTTATTAACAAGGATTTTCCGAGGAGCGTCCAACTTCTGAGCGCAGCCCCCCAAGACATCAAGAAATTCAGGAAACAAGAGCCAATTTCCCTTTAGTATAATGATACTAGAGATAGATACCTGTATATAATTTCATCAGTAGCAATAACATCCCATTCTGCTAATTAAAAGGAATAAATTTAGCTTGCTCTAATAAATAAAGAACCGGAAACAGACCTTCAGTCCTGCAGGGGCATCAACTTGAAGATCTTCGATAGGCTTAAATTCAAATGCATACACACTCTGGACACCATCTGTCATGGACAACATGAGACACCTCCCCGTTCCTGATGGATCATCCCGGTACATTCGATCTTTAGAAACGAAAATATTCTCTATGTTATTCACCTACAGAATGAATCCTTGTGCGATCAGTTCTAGAGAAGTTGCTGTTAAGGAAATCAGATAATAAAACTCCTCTACAATGTATGCATACTTTTAACCTTACATGATGCACCAAACCACACCCATCGGTTTCATAGAAGTTAAAACCAAATCCTACGTAAAAGAATGTACCAAGGAAAATACGCGTAGCCTGTATATTATTAACTAAAATTCAACAAGTAAGATGATGCCGACCAACGAGCTAATATGCAAGCCGATATATAACACATAAGAATCTCAAGGGTATATACCATCCCATCAAATTATATATTAGAGTTAAATTTGCCAATATGAACCCACAATTCATATCATGCAAGTCCCCCGACTCCCTCTTATTCTCCCAGTAAAATCTCCCTCCTATCCCGGGTGTTTGTTTCCTTTCATTAATCACACCAGATTATTAAGAAACCAATTGTATTTTAATAAAAAGCTAATCACAAAAAACTGATTTGTCAATTGCACAACAATTTCTATAAAACACACTACAAAACTAGCATTTGTCTATTATTACCTGCAAAAGAAAAGGCCCTTTAATATACACATCTTGATCAAAACCCTGCAAATCTGGTGGAAGCACCCCCGCCCCGCAAGTATTCATGTCTGACAACAAAAACTTCTTGAAGCAAAGCTTCGCCTTTGCTGAATCATCCATCGCCCGGAATCCCGGGACTGATACCTGGAGCTCTGTAAGACAAGAGTGCAGCCACTCCTCCTTCAATATCAGCCCTAACTTTTCAAGAACCATATTCACCCCAGGAAATTCCGAAACCTTAGTTCTCTTGTTCCCACTCGCAATTATTTGTTCATCGTCATGAGATTCGTAGGGGCGTTTGGTTTCATTTGTTTCATAAGTATTTGGAGTAGGGTTTGAGGAATCCAGTTTTTGAAGGTCGATTTCTGTCATGTATTCGATATTTCAAAATGGTTAAGGAGGACGAGGTGGAGAGATGTAAGGAGGATTAGGGTTTCTGTTGATGAGAGTTGAAGTGAGAAAATTTGGTCTTGGGGTTCTATTGCATGGAAATATGTACAGGGATGGATTAGGGAAAGTTGGATTTGTTTTAATATCTTTGATCACGGGCCGTTAATAATTCTGATAAAAAATTAGTTAATGCAATCGTTGAATCAATGCAATTTTCATTTGTGAATTAAAAATTCATATGACTCATTTTTCGAACCATGTTTTCCTAGAATTTAGGATTTCTATGACCCTGTACGTAAGACCATGTACATGACCCTGTACGTAAGACCTATTGCTCATGCAATTTGGAATCCTCATTAGTCAATTGCAATCCAATCTTAAGTCGATTGCTATATCATAGGGGGTGGTGCAATTGTCATCCGGCCAAATAAGGCGGTTTAAATCTGCTGTTACATATTGGTGTAACATCACCTGTTACACATGTGGATGATTGCCAAGTGCATCAATTTTCCAAAAAAACAAATCACACAAGATTAATCTCATTTCTCCAACTTTCCGAAATATCTTCTTCCAACCTCTTCCTCCTCCATGACCACCAACCTCTTCCATGGCCACCACCGCCAAACTCTTCGTCCACAGCCACCATCACTTTCCTCACCCTCCACCATCACCACCATCACTTTCCTAACCTTCCCGGCTTCCACCACCACCAATCACCGATCCAAATAATTAATTATGATAACAATTGATTCTATAAAGAAAAAAGAGCGAGAATCTCCATGGGCCACTCAAAGATTGTGATGTCGGCCAAATTTTTTGACAGATGTGTTGCTTAATGAAAACAATTTTATATAATCAATTGTTAAACTCAATATGTGGTGTAGGAATTTGATGGAAGATTGGTGGGTGTGAAAAATCATGCCTGATCTATGGTTGGGTGGTAGGAGGGAAGGAGGCCGGCGGTTGAGGTGGTGGTGACTGGTGGCTATGGTGGGAATGGAGAATTATTTAATTTAAGAAAGTTGGAGAAATAAGAATAATCTTGTGTGATTTGTTTTTTTGGGAAGTTGATGTACTCGGACACTTGGCAACCATCCATATGTGTAACAGGTGATGTCACACCAATATGTAACAGCAGATTTGAACCGCAAATAAGGAAATAACTTTCCTAAATAAGGGGATGGGCCCACTATTTTGGGTTGGACCGTCGAAAAATAATTAGTCAAACAAAAAATGTGATATGTACATAATTAATTTTTAAATCTTGATTTATTGTGCAAACCGTCCGCACCCTCAATAATTATATAAATTAGGCTTGAGGTTACCATTTCTTCATCATTTAAAAAAAATAAGTTCAAATCAAAAGCATAAAACTAAAACTTTAAAATGATGATTATTTAAATAATTATAAGTAGTTTCATTTGTTAGCTTTTTTATTTCAAGATTCAACAATTTACAATACTTTTATCTTACTCATGTTTCTATCTAATAATTTATCTACTTATTATACATTAATTTATTATATTCCTTTGATATATTTAGAAGGAAGTGCTTAAATTTAAATACATTTTTCTCAAAAAAAAGAAAAAAAAAGAAAAAACTTTCAATAATTGGTATTGAGTAACATCTAAATTATTATTTATTTAAATTAATGTATTTGTTTAATGTATACGTCATAAAAATATATTCCATTTGCATCCAAACACGCATGGAAAAATTGAAAACTACTATAAACATGATTTATTTTCAATTTATTTTTGTTTTTCTGTGAATAGCACGAGGAATCGCTAGTATATTCTTATTCCATGAGTTAGGAAACAATTAAGACGTAATTATTCTTTATATTATCTCCATTTGTACATATTTCAATTGGCAAATACGAAGTCGACAGACTACGTACCACACTTAATGTGTGTGGACTTTTGTAATTATGATGATTAAAACGAGTATTCTGATTTGGTTTTTTTCTTACAAATATGTTATAGATTGCATGAACACTGCATATTGCATATTACTCGAGTCTGGTATGAATTTTCAAAAAAAAATTAAGACACGACACGATATAGACATGGGCGGAACTACACTATAGACAGGGGGGTGCATGGACCCCCTGAAATTTTGGTCCCAAGCATCATATATATGATATATTAATATATTTATGTTAAACTATAAGATGATAATTTATAATTTTCTTTTAGTGGACCCTTAATTAAAATTAAATTTTTAAATAAAAGGGGTCCATGTTTATTAGAGTTTGATAAATTTAAGAGTTACAAAGTGAACATTAACTCAAACTCCAAATTTTTATTTTTATTTTGTAATTTGATAAAAGGGGTCTATGATTACTTATATAGAGAAAGATATATTTGATATCGTTACAGATGATTCAATCATGCAACGATTTCAGTCTATGACAAATCGACGTCAGACGTGTACATTTGTATAAAAAAAGTTTTCATTCTATTTAATTTATTTTGAGTTTGAATTAGTTTGGTCATATTTTAATTTTTGTTGCTGATTTTTTTTTAAAATAATTTAAATAGTACTCATTAATTTATAAGGACCCCGGTGAAAAAAGTTTCTGGCTCCGCCACTGAATATAGATATGTATATTAAAATAAATTAATATTTTAATACATAACAAATTAGATCCTAATAAGTGTCTTGAGCAACTAAACAACTTTAAGTACATAACAATTATGCAACATAGAGAGTTAAACCTACGCTTTGAGAACTTTAGATGTTTTTATTTGAATTGATGGGGAATTAAAGATGATAAATGAAACAATAAGGTTAATCTTAAGTAAAAATATGGAGTCAAAAATTGGGGAGATACGGGCTCCAAAAATTTTAAAATTGCAAAAATAACTATGAGTGACTATTCATAAGACCGTGTCTGAATTTCACGGACAACGCTACATGATGGGTTGGACGAGTGTTAATGGAATGGAATGTTATGAATTTGTATAGATTCACATATTATGCCTCAAAGATTTGATATTTCGAATTAATGACTTACATTTAAAATGCATGTTATAACAAGTTTAATTAGTATCTTTGTAAGTAGTTTGACAACTAAGAGTTCAATTAGATAAGTTGGGACTTATAAGTTAAAACAATTCGCTGGATTACAAACGTTGTTTTTCATAGTTACAGAAGTAACAAGGACATTTCTGAGCCTGCAAGTTTAGAAATTCCTCCATGGTACATGTCCCTAAAGGTGAATTGCAGTTTGTACAGTCAAATTTGGCAAGCTTCCAATCATCTAAAAGTTTAGATCGTCGAGTCACAACTCCAGTCGTACAAACCATATTATCAAAATCCTCAAACCTGTTGGACCAATTACAAAGAAAAAAAAAATTGCACAAATTGTAGTAGAGAAAAAATCATTAAGAGCAGTCAATTCAGGTTCGAATTAAAAGTACCTGAGCTCATGTAATTCTTTAATTTTACGGCTGTGGAGCAAATTAGTCAATCGCACGTATATATTTCGATATACTATTCTGTAATGTGGACTCCTCAGATTAACAAAGTAAGTGACAACTTTATTCATAATATCGAGGACACGCTTGGTAGCATATTGCAGCCACAAGCCAATAGCTGGTTCAAAACCGATAAATTCTTCAAAATCAACCTCAAGGGTACACTTTTTAGCTGTAGGGAAAAGATAATCGGTTATTACAAATAAATTTTCAACATATGGTTGCTGTAAGAAAAACAATCTACACAACCTACAATATTAACAAACATATTCAAGCTTTGTCTGTTCCTTACCAGAAATCATATTTTTTATCTTCAATTTATATTCGTAATCTTGCATTTTCAGGTCAAATTTCGTAAGAATGAACTCTTTGAATTGGTGTCCAATCAACTGAGCTACATCATGTCTAGCAACCCACTTCAGGATGCTCCCCTCCGCAAAGTACAACTCCAAGTCATAATCAACCTACAGTAACAACCCATGGAATTTATAAAACCAAGGTGTGTTTACAACAGATAAGAATTGGGTTAAAAGTAATTAATGCTAAGGGTTGAGATGAAGATCAACTCGGAGCAAAAGAAGTATCACATACATAACCATAATGGGCCTTCTTGTAATAGTTTTTTACTCTTGGCCTAAAACTCCAAAAGTCGGCTGTAATCATATATTCAAACACAAAATTTGCAGTCTTTAATATATCATGATGACAAAACATAAGACATAAGACACGATGAAATTAACAATCATACATGTTGGCTAATTGCAGATAACTAATTTCGGTAGTAAGTTGAGCAATAGAGGAAATCCAAAGCACAGGATCCAGTTTTAACACTTCAACATCAAGTAGTTAACATAACGGTTTTGCATTTATTGCACAAATTTAAAAGCACGTACACAAATAGAACTTCAAGTAACGTACAGGAGTTCTATCAGAAGTTACAACACTAGCCAAATAACCCGAAATCATTGCTCAAAAATGTTTTCTTACTTGGATATATATGGATTATAAAACGAGTACATCATGCATATCTGGAAAGTGGGAAAACGAAGGCTCTACAGCATTGACTATAGAAAAAACTTAGCTTCAATAAGTTTCCTAACTAAACTATATTTCATCTTTGCGCTTTAAATGATAAATATCATAATTCATGGCATTTCAAAAGGTTTAAACATACTAGAGTACTGACCCTTATCCTTGTAGATATTGACTAACATATGTTGCGGCAGATTATCACTGCAGTAACAATAAATCATAAAAATCCAGAAGAAATTTGGCTGAAATTAATAATAATTGACTCTACATATGAACAAAATTCTATTCATATACTCTTCTCTGTTGCAAATAGCTTCAGTCTGAATCTCCTCATGTGTTTGGTGTGGCTCCCTCACTCTCCGATTTTTACTGTAGAAACAATAAATCATAAAAACAATTTTAATTTAAAAGAATTTTTTGACGAAATAAATAATATTCATTAATACACTTTTTCATCGGGCTGGTCTTCATCTTTTTCAGATTCATATGACTTAGCTCCATGTTCTTCAGAGAATATTTCTTCTTTAAGGGATTCTTCATATCCATAGTATAATAATTCAGCATAGGGCATTAAACAGTACATTTCATATCCAGGGGATCCGGGGGATCCTTCATATTCAAAAGGGTCTAGAGAAAAAGAAAAAAAGTGCTAATGAAGATAATTTTCAACAAATAATTTAAGGGTTAAAAGCTAAAGAGGTTTCTTGCCAGAAGCCGTTTCCTCGTTTCCTCCTTCGATAGTAGTGTTGAAGTGCTTGGCCCAATACTCCTCGAATTGATAATTATAATTTGTATCCTACAATTAATAATAAATGATAAAGAAATTAATATTAATGCCCAAGGGTTGAGAAGAAGAATCAAGTAGGAGAACTCCATACATACATCAGAAGAGTAGTCAGGCTTATGATGTATAAAGTTAAAAGTTATAAGGTTAAACTTACAGATATTTTAAAGTTAGCCTTTAAAAGTAGTGGGTTGGGAGTTGGTGGTGTTAGTATTTTAGGGAAAAACAATTTCATTCATAGAAAGGGGTCTCGTTTCAGGCCATCCGAAAGAGGAAATAGGAGTAAGAATTTGGATGAATCAAACTTAAGGATGTAGGGAGAAATGGAACGGTACCTGGTAATCAACAGGTTCATGTGGCAGAGGCACACTTGACATATTATGCTGCGCATTATTTCTTGTAGTCAGAACTGTACTCATGTCGTGGTCAGGGATAACAGGTGCAGATCCTATGGAGCTCAAATAGAAAGAAATTAGAACAAAGCCAAATGGAACCACGTTATATTGTACAAGTCATGCAAGTCTGCAGTGTAACTTTGCTTACCTAGGTAACTGGCCTTTTGCGGTGTTGTGCTGACAATAGCGGATCGCGCTTCATTCCACTCAGCAAGTTGTTCTATAGTTGGCTTAGGGAGAATCCTATGTTTGGATGGGGTAATCCAAGGTTAATATCTCAAGCGCGGACATACGACTTTTATGTTTCGAGTAAATTTTTATACTCCAAAAATTAAACCTCAAAGAGTTTGATCAGATAAAGGAAGAAATACGACACCATAAGAGAGCATTTAGTGAGCTTTTAGAGTCCATGTCAGTTCCAAAACTGATTTCTATGTTAGCTTTGTTTCACATATACTTTATTAGGTTAATAAAGAGTTACTCTCTACCACCTGTGAATACAAATTCTTGAGATTCCTTTGACAAGAATAGTGTAGTAACTGGGGCAGTTAGATTAGATTAGATGTCTCATTGAATACCTTCCCTTTAGGTGTAGTTTATTATGTTTATTAACAAGGATTTTCCGAGCAGCGTCCAACTTCTGAGCGCAGCCTCCCAAGACATCAAGAAATTCAGGAAACAAGAGCCAATTTCCCTTTAGTATAATGATTCTAGAGATAGATACCTGTATATAAATTCATCAGTAGCAATAACATCCCATTGTGCTAATTAAAAGGAATGAATTTAGCTTGCTCTAATAAATAAAGAACCAGAAACAGACCTTCAGTCCTGCAGGGGCATCAACTTGAAGATCTTTGATAGGCATATGTTCATATGCATACACACTCTGGACACCATCTGATAAGAATACAAAGTGTCAAGTTTTTATGCATTATTATTTGCTATTTAATATTTATTTGACACCAAACCACACTCATTATTCTTATATTTTTATCTAGGATACAATTGGAAGCATTAAGTGCAAAAGAAGCTAAGTAGACAATTTCTGGACAGTTTTGACACTACTTCGTATTATGGGCGTAAAATTCTCATACGAGATCCAAATGAGATGATTCAAGATGGTTTAGATCGACAAGAGGAATGTCTACAACTTTCATCTTTGGGGATTTTCAAGATTCTGAAGGGATCCTAGACGAAATCGGACTTGAAGTCGCTGTACCTGTTTTATGGAAAGTTTCCTAAATATCTAGTCTAATATATTGACTTGATATTGGGGCAATCCTTGGTGGACGAATTTGGAAGGAATAAATCAGCATTCTCCTATTTACATTGAGATAATATCCTAATTTTTATATTATTCTTATAATATAAAGATTGGATATCAATTTTAGAGGATTCTTTTAGGGTTGTGTTGGCTTCTTTTATAAATAGGACTTTAGAAGACCACCTAGTTCATTCTCTCCTCCCACATATACCTAGAGTTATTAATGGCCTTACGTGGCTAAATCTTTATTATTGGTCGAAGAAAACTGAAGCTTCGGAAACAAGAAAACTGTGAGATCTAATTAGTTTTATTATACGATTTATGTTTTGAATATCAATTGCTCTTCTGTTATAATTAATATGGTTGTTTTGTTTAACTGTGAGATCTAATTAGTTTTATTATACGATTTATTATACGATTTATGTTTTGATCTAATTAGTTCATTCTCTCCTCCCACATTCTCTACTGCTTGATTAGATATCAAATCCGTAATTGTTTGATCCATCTAATTTTGTGAAGCATCTAAGATTCAATAATTTGCTGCGTCAGAAATTGTTAATCTTAAGAAGATAAATCGACTAAATTAAATCCAACCGCTTGTGTTTGAATTGTTTAGTTTCATTGATCTCTCTAGTTCTTAAAGCATCTGCTATATTAAACCTTTAGTGCTTATCTTGGGTTATTTAGTAGTTAGGATTAATTGGATCTCTTCTTCTGATTAATTAAAACTAAGGAGAGATAAGGGATTAGTTTCCACGGTGAATATTCAAAGTGTGAATTGTTATATATATTTGCATCGATGATCAGTTATATGATTCCGACAGTGGATGTTGACTTGGATCAATATTTGTTACATTGATTAAATTTAATTTTCATCACTCTTAATTATTGAATTCCATCACACTTAAACCCCCATTTGTTTTAATCCATTTAGCATAAAATTAGACTAGATATTCTCTGTGGGATCGACCCTTACTCGCTCTACTACATTATTAGGAGTATAGGTTTTATATTTGGTTGCGTACGACAGCAGAACAAATTTTGGCGCCGTTGCCGGGGAATTTTCTAGTTGATTTTTTTTTGCTTTTTGTGATCCTTATTTATTTATTTTTATGTTGGCAACTCGATCTTCTAATCAAAGTGAATTGCAGTACGATCCAGAAATTGAGAAAACTTTGCGCAGGTTAAAGAAGAAACTTCAAGAAGACACTGAAGAAATCAATCCAACTTCTGACTGGTCTATAAGCAATTCTGATTCTGAAGAGAAAGAAATTATGGCTGGAAATCAAACTTTGAAAGAGCTTGCTGCCCCTGATTTGAATCAACACCCTTTATGCATTACTTTTCCTACTTTAGATGCTGCTACTACCTTTGAACTAAAATCAGGACTAATACATCTTTTACCAACTTTCCATGGTTTTGCAGGGGAAGATCCTCACAAGCATCTAAAGGAACTACATGTGGTATGCACGAGTATGAAACCTGTGGGGGTGACTGAAGAGCAAATAAAATTGAGAGCCTTTCCATTTTCTTTGAAAGATTCGGCTAAGGATTGGTTGTATTATCTACCCTCTGGGACCATTACTACATGGAACGAGATGAAAAGGATGTTCCTAGAGAAATATTTCCCAGCTTCAAGAGCAGCAAACATTCGAAAGGAAATTTGTGGTGTAAGGCAGCACAATGGAGAATCTCTTTACGAATATTGGGAACGATTTAAGAAATTATGTGCAAGCTGCCCCCATCATCAAATTACTGAGCAGCTACTTATCCAGTATTTCTATGAGGGTCTTCTACACACTGATAGAAACATGATTGATGCCGCTAGTGGAGGAGCTTTAGTGGATAAAACTCCGGAGGCTGCTAAAACTTGATTGCAAATATGGCAGCAAATTCCCAACAATTTGGCACTAGGCTTGATGTTCTACCAAAGAATGTTAATGAGGTAAACGTTTCTTCCCTTGAACAACAAATTGCTAGTTTAACTTCTCTTGTTCGTCAAATGGCTGTAGGTAATGTGCAAACAACAAAATCTTGTGGGATTTGTTCGGTGGTAGGGCATCCAACTGATTTGTGCCCAACTCTTCAAGAGGAATCTGTTGAGCAAGTGAATGCTACGGGTGATTTTCATGGACAGCCACAAAGGAAGTATGATCCCTACTCAAACACGTACAATCCGGGATGGAGGGACCACCCCAACCTTAGCTATGGGAACCCTCAAATGAATCAGCCCGCAAGTCAAAACCGTCAAAATTACCAACAATATAAGCAGCCATATCCTCCTAGACCACAACCGATCCAACCTTCTAATTCTGGTATGTCGTTAGAAGATATTGTTAAGTCTCTTGCAACTAATACTTTGCAATTTCAACAGGAGACCAAACAATTTCAACAAGAAACGAGGACCACTATTCAGAACTTGGATAATCAAATGGGTCAAATGGCAACTGCAATTAGTCGGCTAGAGGCTCAAAGTTCGGGGAAATTACCGTCTCAAACGATAGTAAATCCAAGAGAAAATGCAAGTGCTATAGTTTTGAGAAGCGGAAAAGAGGTTGAAATTCCAACTGAGGCAGTTCATGCACCGTCAAAACAAGAAAAGGAGAAAGAAATTATAGTGGAGAAAGACATTCGTAAGGACAAGGACATACCTAACCGTAAGTTTTTGCCTTTTTCTGATTATAAACCAATACCCCCTTTTCCTCAAGCATTAGCAGAATCCAGGAAAGATGAACAAAATAAAGATTTGTATGAGACTTTCCGTAGATGCGAGGTAAATATTCCACTTTTGGATGCTATTAAACAAGTACCTCGTTATGCTAAATTTCTAAAAGAATTGTGCACACTCAAACGAAAACAAAAACTTAAGGGAAGTGAAAAGGTGACAGTAGGAGAGAATGTTTCTGCAATTATTCAAAGAAAAATACCTGCTAAATGTAAAGATCCAGGCATGTTTACTATCCCTTGTAAGATAGGTAACACTAGATTTGAAAAGGCCATGTTAGATTTAGGAGCATCGATCAATGTCATGCCATATTCTGTGTATGCTTCTCTAAAAATTGGACCTTTAAACAAAACTGGTGTTGTGATTCAATTGGCTGATAGATCTAATGCATATCCTAAGGGAATAGTTGAGGATATTCTTGTGCAAGTTAATGATTTGGTTTTTCCTGCTGACTTTTATGTACTTGATATGGAGAATGGTGATCAAGCTACACCTATTTTGTTGGGGAGACCATTTTTAAAGACATCCAAGACAAAAATAGATGTTCATAGTGGCACACTAACTATGGAGTTTGATGGCGAAATTGTTAAATTTAATATTTATGATGCCATGAAATATCCTAGTGATGATAATTCTGTTTTTTCTATTGATGTCATTGATTCTTTAGCACAGGAAATTTTTGAACTTGATGGAGAAGATAAATTGGAAGTTGCTATTGGTAAGCATATTGAGAAAGAAAATGAGGAGTTAGCCTTGAACATTGATTTACACGAAACTGTCGCAGCGTTGAATGAATTCCAAAGTTAAAACAAACAGGTAACATTTCTTATATTACGCTACCAGTTTCTAACGAGAAACCTTTGCCTTCTATTTTACAGGCCCCTATTCCAGATTTGAAGCCCCTTCCTAGTCATCTCAAGTACGCGTTCCTTGGAGATGGAAATACACTGCCTGTGATCATCTCTAGCAAACTTAGTGCACTACAGGAAGAAAAGCTCGTGAAAGTACTTAAGGAGTATAAAGAAGCCATTGGTTGGACCATTGCGGATATCAAAGGAATTAGTCCATCTACGTGCATGCATCGAATTTTGCTTGAAGAGGGAGCAAAACCATCTCGACAAGCGCAAAGGAGATTGAACCCACCTATGATGGATGTAGTTAAGAAGGAGATCCTCAAACTCCTTGAAGTTGGGATGATATTTCCCATCTCAGATAGTAATTGGGTTAGCCCGGTTCAAGTGGTTCCTAAAAAGACCGGGATAACTGTCATAAAAAATCAGAACGATGAGTTGATTCCCACCCGAGTTCAAAATGGGTGGCGGGTTTGTATAGATTATAGAAAATTAAATAGTGTAACCTGCAAAGATCACTTTCCTTTACCTTTTATTGATCAAATGCTTGAGAGATTAGCTGGTCATGCGTTTTATTGTTTTCTTGATGGTTTTTCAGGTTATTTTCAGATTGCAATCGCCCCAGAGGATCAAGAAAAAACGACTTTCACATGCCCTTTCGGTACTTTTGCTTATCGGCGCATGCCCTTTGGCCTTTGCAATGCCCCTGCGACTTTTCAAAGGTGTATGGTTAGCATATTTTCAGATTATATTGAACACATCATAGAGGTCTTTATGGACGATTTCACCGTTCATGGAGATTCCTTTGATAATTGTTTGCATAACCTTGCACTTGTTCTTAAAAGATGCATAGATACTAACCTTGTTTTGAATTATGAAAAATGTCACTTTATGGTTGAACAAGGAATAGTTTTAGGCCATGTTGTTTCACCTAAGGGAATAGAGGTAGATAGAGCTAAAATTGATATTATTCAATCTTTACCTTACCCTACTTGTGTGCGGGAAGTTCGTTCTTTTCTTGGACATGCAGGTTTTTACCGAAGATTTATCGAAGGCTTCTCCAAAATAGCAGTACCCCTATGGAAGTTGTTACAAAAAGATGTGTCGTTTGAGTTTAATGAAGCATGTAGAAAAGCGTTTGATAAGCTGAAGGAGTTGCTAACTTCTGCCCCAATCATTCAGCCCCCTGACTGGAATATTCCTTTTGAAATAATGTGTGACGCAAGTGACTATGCAATCGGTGCTGTTTTGGGTCAAAGAGTTGGAAAATCATCTCATGCCATTTATTACGCTTCACGAACTTTGGATGATGCCCAAAGAAACTATTCGACTACTGAAAAAGAACTTTTAGCTATTGTTTTTGCTTTAGAAAAGTTTCGATCTTATTTGCTTGGTACTAAAGTTATTGTTTACTCTGATCATGCAGCCATTCGATATTTGATGACCAAGAAAGAGGCGAAACCAAGGTTAATAAGATGGATACTTCTCTTAAGTGAATTCGATTTGGAGATAAAGGACAAAAAAGGGATAGAAAATCAAGTGGCTGATCATTTGAGTCGCTTAGTTCGTATGAAGGATGAACTTCCTCTACACGAGACCTTCCCTGACGAGCAACTACTTTCCACGAGTGTGACATTACCTTGGTATGCAAATATTGTGAATTTTTTGGCTACTAATATGTTACCTTCTGGTTTATCTAAGGCTCAAAAAGATAAGATGAAAAGTGACGCAAAGTATTATGTATGGGATGACCCGTACTTATGGAAACATTGTGGTGATCAAATAATAAGAAGGTGTGTCTCTGATAATGATATTATTTCTGTTCTCACCTTTTGTCATTCTTATGCTTGTGGAGGTCACTTTGGAGCAAAAAGAACAGCAAGAAAGGTACTAGAATGTGGTTTTTATTGGCCATCTTTATTTCGGGACTCATATTTATTTTGTAAATCATGCGAGCATTGTCAAAAAACGGGTAATATTTCCCAGAAAAATGAGATGCCACAAACTTCTATACTATTTTGTGAAATTTTTGATGTTTGGGGCATCGACTTCATGGGACCCTTTCCTGTATCTTTCGGCTATGTTTACATATTACTTGCTGTTGATTATGTCTCGAAATGGGTGGAAGCTAAATCCACTAGGACTAATGATTCTAAAGTTGTTACAGATTTTATCAAGTCTAACATATTCTCCAGGTTTGGAATCCCAAAAGCTATAATAAGTGATCGAGGCACTCACTTTTGCAACCGTACTATGGAGACTTTGCTTAGAAAGTACCACGTGACACACAAGGTTTCTACTGCATATCACCCACAAACTAATGGACAAGCAGAAGTATCAAACCGAGAGATCAAGTCAATCCTTGAAAAGACTGTCAGTCCAAATAGGAAAGATTGGAGTTTGCGCTTGGATGATGCCTTGTGGGCATATCGAACTGCATATAAGACGCCCATTGGTATGTCACCTTATCGATTGGTGTTTGGGAAGCCATGTCACCTTCCAGTTGAGTTAGAGCATAAGGCATATTGGGCTATAAAGAGTTTCAACATGAAGATGGATGAAAGTGGAGAACATAGGAAGTTGCAACTACAAGAGTTAGAGGAAATTCGCAATGATGCATATGAGAATGCTAGGATTTACAAAGAAAGGACGAAGGCTTTTCATGACAAGATGATTAGTAGGAAGGAGTTCAAAGTTGGTCAAAAAGTCCTTCTGTACCATTCTCGACTTCGTTTGTTTCCAGGTAAGTTACGTTCTCGTTGGATTGGACCTTTTGTTGTCACTAATGTTTTTCCTCATGGTGCAGTTGAAATTCAAAGTATGGAGACCTCCAAAATATTCAAGGTGAATGGCCATAGACTAAAAACCTTCTATGAAGGTTTTCAAGTAAACAATGTGGCTACATTGGATGTTGAGGATCCAATTTATTCTGACTAGAGAATGAAGCATTGGGTCGAGCCAACGACTGTAAACATAGGCGCTGCTTGGGAGGCAACCCAAGGGGAGTACATCTTTCTTATTCTTATTTATTTATTTATTTATTTTGGTTTGGTTTGGTAGTTTTTTCGTACATTGGGGACAATGTCAACATCAAGTGTGGGGGGGGGGAGAAGTTTTAGTTTTGTCATGAGCAAAAGTTCGATTGAACTTGCCTTAAAGTCATAACATGATTGAATAAGTAATCTTACAACATAAAATTGATTAGTTTTGATATTTTCTTTGAGAACGGTAGTAACTAAGTTTTGTAGACAAAAAGCCGGTGAGGTTTCGAGCTTTTAGATCGACACATCAATATCGATCTCATTTTTTTCATGAGAGATATTCTTCCATGGTCTTGTTTCTCTAGAACTTGCATTGATTCTATTTGAGGCCATATTGACTCATGCATACGTGAATATGATTAAGGCAAATTTTTTTTTTGTGAGCCACTTAAGCCAAATAGCCTACCTTGAATTAATTTTTCCCTCGTTCAGCCCCTTCTGAGCCTTTCTTTAGCCTTTTCTTGTTTTTTCTAACCCACATTACAAACTTTAAGCCGAAAAAAAATGACATCTTTACCTAAGTCTTAGAGCTAGTGGAGCATTATTCATCACTATAATTGGGTGCCTGAAATAAGTGTGGGGGTTAATGAAGTTGTAGTATGTCTATGTCTTGAAAAAAAAAAAAAAAAAAAAAAAAAAAAAAAAAAAAAAAAGAAGAAGAAGAAGAAGAGAAGAAGAAAAAAGAAAAAAAAAAAAAAAAAAAAAAAAAAAAAAGAGAAAATTGATTGAAGGGAGTTTATAATGTTTCATTTGATTTGAAAGCATCGTCTTCTTTCGGTGCAAGGATTTTATGTGGTTAGTACTTTAGATCCAAAACAAACAAATATGATAAATAGAGTGTTTGGTTCCACTTATATTGAGATTAAACTGATTACTTGCTCCACTAGTTTCGAAGACTTTTAAACTCAGTTCCAAATGTTCATTCCTTGTCCCTAAGCCCCGTTACAACCCCTAAAAGTCCTTATGATTCTTGTTATACATGTGGTCTCAATGGAGGAGAATGAGAAGATATGCAAGCTTATGGTAGATCATTTCCATAGGAATGAATTTGAGCGAAACACATACCCTTCAAACACATGAGAGTTGAGTGTACATTCCTGTAAGGGTCTACATATTTAGTCTACTGTATTCTCAAATGAAAATACTTGCTATCTAATTGTAAGTTGTTTAAGAATGTTGTTCATGATGTGTTATGATTTTGGAAAAGTTTGGTTGTTCTTTGTTAATGGCGTTGCAACCTTGATGTTCTTTTTTGGGGAAGTGAATTTCAATTTTGACCGAGGATGAGCAAAGAACAAGTGTGGGGGAATTTGATAAGAATACAAAGTGTCAAGTTTTTATGCATTATTATTTGCTATTTAATATTTATTTGACACCAAACCACACTCATTATTCTTATATTTTTATCTAGGATACAATTGGAAGCATTAAGTGCAAAAGAAGCTAAGTAGACAATTTCTGGACAGTTTTGACACTACTTCGTATTATGGGCGTAAAATTCTCATACGAGATCCAAATGAGATGATTCAAGATGGTTTAGATCGACAAGAGGAATGTCTACAACTTTCATCTTTGGGGATTTTCAAGATTCTGAAGGGATCCTAGACGAAATCGGACTTGAAGTCGCTGTACCTGTTTTATGGAAAGTTTCCTAAATATCTAGTCTAATATATTGACTTGATATTGGGGCAATCCTTGGTGGACGAATTTGGAAGGAATAAATCAGCATTCTCCTATTTACATTGAGATAATATCCTAATTTTTATATTATTCTTATAATATAAAGATTGGATATCAATTTTAGAGGATTCTTTTAGGGTTGTGTTGGCTTCTTTTATAAATAGGACTTTAGAAGACCACCTAGTTCATTCTCTCCTCCCACATATACCTAGAGTTATTAATGGCCTTACGTGGCTAAATCTTTATTATTGGTCGAAGAAAACTGAAGCTTCGGAAACAAGAAAACTGTGAGATCTAATTAGTTTTATTATACGATTTATGTTTTGAATATCAATTGCTCTTCTGTTATAATTAATATGGTTGTTTTGTTTAATTGCTAGGAGGCCTACTAGTATATTATTCTTTTCAATCTACTGCTTGATTAGATATCAAATCCGTAATTGTTTGATCCATCTAATTTTGTGAAGCATCTAAGATTCAATAATTTGCTGCGTCAGAAATTGTTAATCTTAAGAAGATAAATCGACTAAATTAAATCCAACCGCTTGTGTTTGAATTGTTTAGTTTCATTGATCTCTCTAGTTCTTAAAGCATCTGCTATATTAAACCTTTAGTGCTTATCTTGGGTTATTTAGTAGTTAGGATTAATTGGATCTCTTCTTCTGATTAATTAAAACTAAGGAGAGATAAGGGATTAGTTTCCACGGTGAATATTCAAAGTGTGAATTGTTATATATATTTGCATCGATGATCAGTTATATGATTCCGACAGTGGATGTTGACTTGGATCAATATTTGTTACATTGATTAAATTTAATTTTCATCACTTCTTAATTATTGAATTCCATCACACTTAAACCCCCATTTGTTTTAATCCATTTAGCATAAAATTAGACTAGATATTCTCTGTGGGATCGACCCTTACTCGCTCTACTACATTATTAGGAGTATAGGTTTTATATTTGGTTGCGTACGACAGCAGAACAAATTTTGGCGCCGTTGCCGGGGAATTTTCTAGTTGATTTTTTTTTTGCTTTTTGTGATCCTTATTTATTTATTTTTATGTTGGCAACTCGATCTTCTAATCAAAGTGAATTGCAGTACGATCCAGAAATTGAGAAAACTTTGCGCAGGTTAAAGAAGAAACTTCAAGAAGACACTGAAGAAATCAATCCAACTTCTGACTGGTCTATAAGCAATTCTGATTCTGAAGAGAAAGAAATTATGGCTGGAAATCAAACTTTGAAAGAGCTTGCTGCCCCTGATTTGAATCAACACCCTTTATGCATTACTTTTCCTACTTTAGATGCTGCTACTACCTTTGAACTAAAATCAGGACTAATACATCTTTTACCAACTTTCCATGGTTTTGCAGGGGAAGATCCTCACAAGCATCTAAAGGAACTACATGTGGTATGCACGAGTATGAAACCTGTGGGGGTGACTGAAGAGCAAATAAAATTGAGAGCCTTTCCATTTTCTTTGAAAGATTCGGCTAAGGATTGGTTGTATTATCTACCCTCTGGGACCATTACTACATGGAACGAGATGAAAAGGATGTTCCTAGAGAAATATTTCCCAGCTTCAAGAGCAGCAAACATTCGAAAGGAAATTTGTGGTGTAAGGCAGCACAATGGAGAATCTCTTTACGAATATTGGGAACGATTTAAGAAATTATGTGCAAGCTGCCCCCATCATCAAATTACTGAGCAGCTACTTATCCAGTATTTCTATGAGGGTCTTCTACACACTGATAGAAACATGATTGATGCCGCTAGTGGAGGAGCTTTAGTGGATAAAACTCCGGAGGCTGCTAAAACTTGATTGCAAATATGGCAGCAAATTCCCAACAATTTGGCACTAGGCTTGATGTTCTACCAAAGAATGTTAATGAGGTAAACGTTTCTTCCCTTGAACAACAAATTGCTAGTTTAACTTCTCTTGTTCGTCAAATGGTTGTAGGTAATGTGCAAACAACAAAATCTTGTGGGATTTGTTCGGTGGTAGGGCATCCAACTGATTTGTGCCCAACTCTTCAAGAGGAATCTGTTGAGCAAGTGAATGCTACGGGTGATTTTCATGGACAGCCACAAAGGAAGTATGATCCCTACTCAAACACGTACAATCCGGGATGGAGGGACCACCCCAACCTTAGCTATGGGAACCCTCAAATGAATCAGCCCGCAAGTCAAAACCGTCAAAATTACCAACAATATAAGCAGCCATATCCTCCTAGACCACAACCGATCCAACCTTCTAATTCTGGTATGTCGTTAGAAGATATTGTTAAGTCTCTTGCAACTAATACTTTGCAATTTCAACAGGAGACCAAACAATTTCAACAAGAAACGAGGACCACTATTCAGAACTTGGATAATCAAATGGGTCAAATGGCAACTGCAATTAGTCGGCTAGAGGCTCAAAGTTCGGGGAAATTACCGTCTCAAACGATAGTAAATCCAAGAGAAAATGCAAGTGCTATAGTTTTGAGAAGCGGAAAAGAGGTTGAAATTCCAACTGAGGCAGTTCATGCACCGTCAAAACAAGAAAAGGAGAAAGAAATTATAGTGGAGAAAGACATTCGTAAGGACAAGGACATACCTAACCGTAAGTTTTTGCCTTTTTCTGATTATAAACCAATACCCCCTTTTCCTCAAGCATTAGCAGAATCCAGGAAAGATGAACAAAATAAAGATTTGTATGAGACTTTCCGTAGATGCGAGGTAAATATTCCACTTTTGGATGCTATTAAACAAGTACCTCGTTATGCTAAATTTCTAAAAGAATTGTGCACACTCAAACGAAAACAAAAACTTAAGGGAAGTGAAAAGGTGACAGTAGGAGAGAATGTTTCTGCAATTATTCAAAGAAAAATACCTGCTAAATGTAAAGATCCAGGCATGTTTACTATCCCTTGTAAGATAGGTAACACTAGATTTGAAAAGGCCATGTTAGATTTAGGAGCATCGATCAATGTCATGCCATATTCTGTGTATGCTTCTCTAAAAATTGGACCTTTAAACAAAACTGGTGTTGTGATTCAATTGGCTGATAGATCTAATGCATATCCTAAGGGAATAGTTGAGGATATTCTTGTGCAAGTTAATGATTTGGTTTTTCCTGCTGACTTTTATGTACTTGATATGGAGAATGGTGATCAAGCTACACCTATTTTGTTGGGGAGACCGTTTTTAAAGACATCCAAGACAAAAATAGATGTTCATAGTGGCACACTAACTATGGAGTTTGATGGCGAAATTGTTAAATTTAATATTTATGATGCCATGAAATATCCTAGTGATGATAATTCTGTTTTTTCTATTGATGTCATTGATTCTTTAGCACAGGAAATTTTTGAACTTGATGGAGAAGATAAATTGGAAGTTGCTATTGGTAAGCATATTGAGAAAGAAAATGAGGAGTTAGCCTTGAACATTGATTTACACGAAACTGTCGCAGCGTTGAATGAATTCCAAAGTTAAAACAAACAGGTAACATTTATTATATTACGCTACCAGTTTCTAACGAGAAACCTTTGCCTTCTATTTTACAGGCCCCTATTCCAGATTTGAAGCCCCTTCCTAGTCATCTCAAGTACGCGTTCCTTGGAGATGGAAATACACTGCCTGTGATCATCTCTAGCAAACTTAGTGCACTACAGGAAGAAAAGCTCGTGAAAGTACTTAAGGAGTATAAAGAAGCCATTGGTTGGACCATTGCGGATATCAAAGGAATTAGTCCATCTACGTGCATGCATCGAATTTTGCTTGAAGAGGGAGCAAAACCATCTCGACAAGCGCAAAGGAGATTGAACCCACCTATGATGGATGTAGTTAAGAAGGAGATCCTCAAACTCCTTGAAGTTGGGATGATATTTCCCATCTCAGATAGTAATTGGGTTAGCCCGGTTCAAGTGGTTCCTAAAAAGACCGGGATAACTGTCATAAAAAATCAGAACGATGAGTTGATTCCCACCCGAGTTCAAAATGGGTGGCGGGTTTGTATAGATTATAGAAAATTAAATAGTGTAACCTGCAAAGATCACTTTCCTTTACCTTTTATTGATCAAATGCTTGAGAGATTAGCTGGTCATGCGTTTTATTGTTTTCTTGATGGTTTTTCAGGTTATTTTCAGATTGCAATCGCCCCAGAGGATCAAGAAAAAACGACTTTCACATGCCCTTTCGGTACTTTTGCTTATCGGCGCATGCCCTTTGGCCTTTGCAATGCCCCTGCGACTTTTCAAAGGTGTATGGTTAGCATATTTTCAGATTATATTGAACACATCATAGAGGTCTTTATGGACGATTTCACCGTTCATGGAGATTCCTTTGATAATTGTTTGCATAACCTTGCACTTGTTCTTAAAAGATGCATAGATACTAACCTTGTTTTGAATTATGAAAAATGTCACTTTATGGTTGAACAAGGAATAGTTTTAGGCCATGTTGTTTCACCTAAGGGAATAGAGGTAGATAGAGCTAAAATTGATATTATTCAATCTTTACCTTACCCTACTTGTGTGCGGGAAGTTCGTTCTTTTCTTGGACATGCAGGTTTTTACCGAAGATTTATCGAAGGCTTCTCCAAAATAGCAGTACCCCTATGCAAGTTGTTACAAAAAGATGAGTCGTTTGAGTTTAATGAAGCATGTAGAAAAGCGTTTGATAAGCTGAAGGAGTTGCTAACTTCTGCCCCAATCATTCAGCCCCCTGACTGGAATATTCCTTTTGAAATAATGTGTGACGCAAGTGACTATGCAATCGGTGCTGTTTTGGGTCAAAGAGTTGGAAAATCATCTCATGCCATTTATTACGCTTCACGAACTTTGGATGATGCCCAAAGAAACTATTCGACTACTGAAAAAGAACTTTTAGCTATTGTTTTTGCTTTAGAAAAGTTTCGATCTTATTTGCTTGGTACTAAAGTTATTGTTTACTCTGATCATGCAGCCATTCGATATTTGATGACCAAGAAAGAGGCGAAACCAAGGTTAATAAGATGGATACTTCTCTTAAGTGAATTCGATTTGGAGATAAAGGACAAAAAAGGGATAGAAAATCAAGTGGCTGATCATTTGAGTCGCTTAGTTCGTATGAAGGATGAACTTCCTCTACACGAGACCTTCCCTGACGAGCAACTACTTTCCACGAGTGTGACATTACCTTGGTATGCAAATATTGTGAATTTTTTGGCTACTAATATGTTACCTTCTGGTTTATCTAAGGCTCAAAAAGATAAGATGAAAAGTGACGCAAAGTATTATGTATGGGATGACCCGTACTTATGGAAACATTGTGGTGATCAAATAATAAGAAGGTGTGTCTCTGATAATGATATTATTTCTGTTCTCACCTTTTGTCATTCTTATGCTTGTGGAGGTCACTTTGGAGCAAAAAGAACAGCAAGAAAGGTACTAGAATGTGGTTTTTATTGGCCATCTTTATTTCGGGACTCATATTTATTTTGTAAATCATGCGAGCATTGTCAAAAAACGGGTAATATTTCCCAGAAAAATGAGATGCCACAAACTTCTATACTATTTTGTGAAATTTTTGATGTTTGGGGCATCGACTTCATGGGACCCTTTCCTGTATCTTTCGGCTATGTTTACATATTACTTGCTGTTGATTATGTCTCGAAATGGGTGGAAGCTAAATCCACTAGGACTAATGATTCTAAAGTTGTTACAGATTTTATCAAGTCTAACATATTCTCCAGGTTTGGAATCCCAAAAGCTATAATAAGTGATCGAGGCACTCACTTTTGCAACCGTACTATGGAGACTTTGCTTAGAAAGTACCACGTGACACACAAGGTTTCTACTGCATATCACCCACAAACTAATGGACAAGCAGAAGTATCAAACCGAGAGATCAAGTCAATCCTTGAAAAGACTGTCAGTCCAAATAGGAAAGATTGGAGTTTGCGCTTGGATGATGCCTTGTGGGCATATCGAACTGCATATAAGACGCCCATTGGTATGTCACCTTATCGATTGGTGTTTGGGAAGCCATGTCACCTTCCAGTTGAGTTAGAGCATAAGGCATATTGGGCTATAAAGAGTTTCAACATGAAGATGGATGAAAGTGGAGAACATAGGAAGTTGCAACTACAAGAGTTAGAGGAAATTCGCAATGATGCATATGAGAATGCTAGGATTTACAAAGAAAGGACGAAGGCTTTTCATGACAAGATGATTAGTAGGAAGGAGTTCAAAGTTGGTCAAAAAGTCCTTCTGTACCATTCTCGACTTCGTTTGTTTCCAGGTAAGTTACGTTCTCGTTGGATTGGACCTTTTGTTGTCACTAATGTTTTTCCTCATGGTGCAGTTGAAATTCAAAGTATGGAGACCTCCAAAATATTCAAGGTGAATGGCCATAGACTAAAAACCTTCTATGAAGGTTTTCAAGTAAACAATGTGGCTACATTGGATGTTGAGGATCCAATTTATTCTGACTAGAGAATGAAGCATTGGGTCGAGCCAACGACTGTAAACATAGGCGCTGCTTGGGAGGCAACCCAAGGGGAGTACATCTTTCTTATTCTTATTTATTTATTTATTTATTTTGGTTTGGTTTGGTAGTTTTTTCGTACATTGGGGACAATGTCAACATCAAGTGTGGGGGGGGGAGAAGTTTTAGTTTTGTCATGAGCAAAAGTTCGATTGAACTTGCCTTAAAGTCATAACATGATTGAATAAGTAATCTTACAACATAAAATTGATTAGTTTTGATATTTTCTTTGAGAACGGTAGTAACTAAGTTTTGTAGACAAAAAGCCGGTGAGGTTTCGAGCTTTTAGATCGACACATCAATATCGATCTCATTTTTTTCATGAGAGATATTCTTCCATGGTCTTGTTTCTCTAGAACTTGCATTGATTCTATTTGAGGCCATATTGACTCATGCATACGTGAATATGATTAAGGCAAATTTTTTTTTTTGTGAGCCACTTAAGCCAAATAGCCTACCTTGAATTAATTTTTCCCTCGTTCAGCCCCTTCTGAGCCTTTCTTTAGCCTTTTCTTGTTTTTTCTAACCCACATTACAAACTTTAAGCCGAAAAAAAATGACATCTTTACCTAAGTCTTAGAGCTAGTGGAGCATTATTCATCACTATAATTGGGTGCCTGAAATAAGTGTGGGGGTTAATGAAGTTGTAGTATGTCTATGTCTTGAAAAAAAAAAAAAAAAAAAAAAAAAAAAAGAAGAAGAAGAAGAAGAAGAAGAAGAAGAAGAAGAAGAAGAGAAGAAGAAAAAAGAAAAAAAAAAGAAAAAAAAAAAAAAAGAGAAAATTGATTGAAGGGAGTTTATAATGTTTCATTTGATTTGAAAGCATCGTCTTCTTTCGGTGCAAGGATTTTATGTGGTTAGTACTTTAGATCCAAAACAAACAAATATGATAAATAGAGTGTTTGGTTCCACTTATATTGAGATTAAACTGATTACTTGCTCCACTAGTTTCGAAGACTTTTAAACTCAGTTCCAAATGTTCATTCCTTGTCCCTAAGCCCCGTTACAACCCCTAAAAGTCCTTATGATTCTTGTTATACATGTGGTCTCAATGGAGGAGAATGAGAAGATATGCAAGCTTATGGTAGATCATTTCCATAGGAATGAATTTGAGCGAAACACATACCCTTCAAACACATGAGAGTTGAGTGTACATTCCTGTAAGGGTCTACATATTTAGTCTACTGTATTCTCAAATGAAAATACTTGCTATCTAATTGTAAGTTGTTTAAGAATGTTGTTCATGATGTGTTATGATTTTGGAAAAGTTTGGTTGTTCTTTGTTAATGGCGTTGCAACCTTGATGTTCTTTTTTGGGGAAGTGAATTTCAATTTTGCCCGAGGATGAGCAAAGAACAAGTGTGGGGGAATTTGATAAGAATACAAAGTGTCAAGTTTTTATGCATTATTATTTGCTATTTAATATTTATTTGACACCAAACCACACTCATTATTCTTATATTTTTATCTAGGATACAATTGGAAGCATTAAGTGCAAAAGAAGCTAAGTAGACAATTTCTGGACAGTTTTGACACTACTTCGTATTATGGGCGTAAAATTCTCATACGAGATCCAAATGAGATGATTCAAGATGGTTTAGATCGACAAGAGGAATGTCTACAACTTTCATCTTTGGGGATTTTCAAGATTCTGAAGGGATCCTAGACGAAATCGGACTTGAAGTCGCTGTACCTGTTTTATGGAAAGTTTCCTAAATATCTAGTCTAATATATTGACTTGATATTGGGGCAATCCTTGGTGGACGAATTTGGAAGGAATAAATCAGCATTCTCCTATTTACATTGAGATAATATCCTAATTTTTATATTATTCTTATAATATAAAGATTGGATATCAATTTTAGAGGATTCTTTTAGGGTTGTGTTGGCTTCTTTTATAAATAGGACTTTAGAAGACCACCTAGTTCATTCTCTCCTCCCACATATACCTAGAGTTATTAATGGCCTTACGTGGCTAAATCTTTATTATTGGTCGAAGAAAACTGAAGCTTCGGAAACAAGAAAACTGTGAGATCTAATTAGTTTTATTATACGATTTATGTTTTGAATATCAATTGCTCTTCTGTTATAATTAATATGGTTGTTTTGTTTAATTGCTAGGAGGCCTACTAGTATATTATTCTTTTCAATCTACTGCTTGATTAGATATCAAATCCGTAATTGTTTGATCCATCTAATTTTGTGAAGCATCTAAGATTCAATAATTTGCTGCGTCAGAAATTGTTAATCTTAAGAAGATAAATCGACTAAATTAAATCCAACCGCTTGTGTTTGAATTGTTTAGTTTCATTGATCTCTCTAGTTCTTAAAGCATCTGCTATATTAAACCTTTAGTGCTTATCTTGGGTTATTTAGTAGTTAGGATTAATTGGATCTCTTCTTCTGATTAATTAAAACTAAGGAGAGATAAGGGATTAGTTTCCACGGTGAATATTCAAAGTGTGAATTGTTATATATATTTGCATCGATGATCAGTTATATGATTCCGACAGTGGATGTTGACTTGGATCAATATTTGTTACATTGATTAAATTTAATTTTCATCACTTCTTAATTATTGAATTCCATCACACTTAAACCCCCATTTGTTTTAATCCATTTAGCATAAAATTAGACTAGATATTCTCTGTGGGATCGACCCTTACTCGCTCTACTACATTATTAGGAGTATAGGTTTTATATTTGGTTGCGTACGACAGCAGACCAAATTCTCTATGTTATTCACCTACAGAATGAATCCTTGTGCGATCAGTTCTAGAGAAGTTGCTATTAAGGAAAGCAGATAATAAAACTCCTCTACAATTTATGCATACTTTTAACCTTACATGATGCACCAAACCACACCCATCGGTTTCATAAAAGTTAAAACCAAATCCTACTTAAAAGAATGTACCAAGGAAAATACGCGTTGCCTATTATTAACTAGAAATTCAACAAGTAAGATGATGCCAACCAACGAGCTATATGCAAGCCGATATATAACACATAAGAATCTCGAGGGTATATACCATCCCATCAAATTAAATATTAGAGTTAAATTTGCCAATATGAACCCACTATTCATATCATGCAAGTCCCCTGACTCCCTCTTATTCTCACAGTAAAATCTCCTTCCTATCCCGGGTGCTTGTTTCCTTTCATTACACCGGATCGATTATTAAGAAACCAATTGTAGTTTAATAAAAAGCTCATCACAAAAAACTGATTTGTCAATTGAAAATTACACAACAGTTTCTATACAGAAGTAGCTAGCATTTGTCTATTAATTACTACCTCCGTCCCAAAGTTTTTGTAACATTTAGGTTTGGCACGGAGTTTTTGACAATTTGTTAAAAAAGTAACTTTTGTTATTTTTTGAGAGAGAAAGGGAGTTATATGTTGGAACGTCCCAAAAAGGAAATAAGAGACGGAGGGAGTATTATTTACCTGCAAAACAAAAGGCCCTTTAATATATACATCTTGATCAAAACCCTGCAAATCTGGTGGAAGCACCCCCGCCCCGCAAGTATTCATGTCCGACAACAAAAACTTCTTGAAGCAAAGCTTCGCCTTTGCTGAGTCATCCATCGCCCGGAATCCCGGGACTGATACCTGGAGTTCTGTAAGACAAGAGAGCAGCCACTCCTCATTCAATCTCAGCCCTAACTTTTCAAGAACCATATTCACCTCAGGAAATTCCGAAATCTTAGTTCTCTTGTTCCCACTCGCAATTATTTGTTCGTCGTCAGGAGATTCGTAGGGGCGTTTGGTTTCATTTGTTTCATTAGTATTTGGAGTAGGGTTTGAGGAATCCAGTTTTTGAAGGTCCATTTCTGTCATGTATTCGATTTCAAAATGGTTAAGGAGGACGAGGTGGAGAGATGTAAGGAGGATTAGGGTTTGATTTCTGTCATGTATTTGGTCTTGGGGTCTACTGCATGGAAATAGGTACAGGGATAGATTATGGGACGTTGGATTTGTTTTAATATCTTTGATCATGGGTCGTTAATAATAAACTATTTAATGCAATCGTTGCACCAAATTATCAAGTACATGTGGCCCATCTGACAAATGCAATATTCATATGTGGATTAAAAATTCGAGTGAATAGCAAATTAACTCTCTGTGTTATTTTAAATAGACAATTTAACTCCCTGTGATAAATAAAATGTCAAAGTACCTCCCAGTGATATCCTAAATAGGCAACTTAACTCCATGTGATAAGAAAAATTGCAAAATACCTTCCTGTGTTTTTATAAATGAAGCACATTGCCTCCCTCTAAATTGCTTATTAATTCATATCATATGAAGTTAAATTACTCATTATTTCATTACAAAGGGAGGTAAATTACTCATTTTTATATCACAAGGAGGTAAATTGCTCATTATTTCATTTCACATGGAGTTAAATTGTCTATTTAGGATATCACAGGGAGATATTTTGGCCTTTTATTTATCACGAGTTAAATTGCTTATTTAAAATAACACAGGGAATTAATTTGCTATTCGCTCGAATTTTTAATTCACATATGAAAATTGCATTGGTCGGTTGGACCATATGTACTTAATAATTTGGTGCAACGATTGCATTAAATAGTTTATTATTAACGACCCATGATCAAAGATATTAAAACAAATACTCGACTATCCACTTAAGGGTTTAATGATTGATTCATTGAATTAATTAAGAGTCCTTATCCTACTTATTATAATTAATGTTCGTAGGTCCATTTTAGGCCAATTAAAACTATTTCTATCCTAATTCGTAACCCACAAATTCACAATTGCTAAACAAAATTGAACCTCAACGTCTGGTGATCCAATGGTAGAATTAATTAAGCACAATTTATCTATAATCATGGAAAATTAGATGCAAGCTAATAAAATGCCACCAGTATATATAGGACTCAAATCATGAATTAAACATATACACCAACATGCTTATAAAATGACATATTAAATAAACTTCTTTAAAAAAAAATGATAATATGTTTTATAACATTTAATATAAAACCCTTCTTTCAGAAAAAAAAAAAACAAATTCTATAAGTATTGTGAATATAATTATAGAAGTAATGTTCGTTAATTTAGTTAACTTTACTTATCAATATCAATAAAGATAGAACATAAAGGTAGAATATTTTTGTTTCCGTAACTATGTTACAAAAATGGCTCTTCAGTAAATCAAACCATACCATTTTTTGTTATCAAGATGGGTTCGCTAATTTCAAAATTTATACCGAATGCAAAACCAAACAATTCGTTTTGATTTGGTACCAAAAAAAGGAAAAGAGTGATTTTGGGTCTTTTTTGTAAATTTCAAGTAAATTAATTTTGAAAATTTGTAGCTTCGCTCAAACTCATTGAATCAAGTTAGTTGATCCTAAATAGCATAATAAGAGAAACAAGAAAAAAAATTGGCATCCTCATATAACTCTAGCGCCTCAAAATCATAAATTTAATATATTGTTGCAAAATTACAGTATCATAAAAAGTGTTGGTGCAAAATTACAGTATCATGAATTTTTTTACCAAAATTCTAACATACAATAAAATTGAAACTATGACACTATCAACTATAGTAGTAATTTCTAGATAGATCAATAAAAAAACATTTAATAAAAATCTATAGATTTTCATATTAGTCATTAGATCA
This sequence comes from Penstemon barbatus, assembly GCA_003313485.2. Lineage (NCBI taxonomy): Eukaryota > Viridiplantae > Streptophyta > Magnoliopsida > Lamiales > Plantaginaceae > Penstemon > Penstemon barbatus. The sequence continues at coordinate 78,138,911 of CM064877.1, read as the reverse complement.
AGTTGATCTTCACCTTCAATTCTAGAAAATGGTTATATAAATAGGCAAAATCTCATTTGTAAAATATTCAAATTTTGATAAGTGTTATTGCAACATTCTTACTTTATTTCACAATTCACATTCCTACTTCTTTAAATTCACACTAAAAACGCGGAGTTTTTGCTGATAATTCACAGCAGTAGGCCCTCACTGCGATGAGGTTTGGGCAGAGAGTTTTCTGCTCTGCCACACTTCCTTTCGAGCGGCATATATCTTGATTCCGAACTCCGATTGTGGATGTGTAAAGTCTGTAGCGTAGCTATATCACTCATCTATTGCATATCCAAAATTCAACTCATTTGGATCATCCATGAAATATTTATACATGTTTTAGTGAGCAACTATCTACATTCTTCTACATTTTGACTTCTGTTTCTCCTTCCTTTGAAGCTCTTATCCACATCTCCCTACAAAACACACAAAATACAATCAAAACATACAAAATCCCAACAAGGGACCAAAAACGCAAAAGAACTCGAAAACAAGAAAAAGCACGCAAAACTCGAATCAAAGCAAGTTATTTTCGGCTTAAGAAGACACGTAATAATGACGTTTTCAAGGCGTTATCAGTTAGTCACTAATTGTAGTCGGATACGTGAAATAGGGATATCATTAACTACCACAACTGCTAGTTTGTTGTTTATAGATCTTATAGTTGATGAAACAGATCAGCTAAAAGTGTGTTATTCAACCAGGGGAACTCGCCCCCTTTCTGAATCTATATCTAACACAAATTATGTGTTTATTTGTTTGTCAGATTATAGATTTAGGAGATCCTGCTACTCCAATTTTCATTTAGGTCGTTGCAAAGGTTGAGTACATCAATAACCAATTTCTTATAATGCATGTGTCAAACTAATTTTTGAAACTCAATGTGCTTAAAAAGTTGTATTTGAGGAAGGTAAATGACATTGTAAGAAATGTAACTCTAGACTAGATGCATGCAACATTAACAATAACCTTTGCATTACAATCAGGGATGCTACTGCAGTAAGTGGCTTTAACGAGTTTGGACAGCAGTTAATGGCTGGTACACAAGCAAATGTGATGCAGAATGATCTTCTTCGATTTCAAAATAGAGTTCAAGAAGTAATTGGTCAAGAATTTATTTTCTACCTTTAAGTGTAAAGCAACATAGAAGAACTAACAAAAGCAACATGGCCAGTAAGTTATATTGTTGAGAAATTTGATGGGAACTGATAACAATGTCATGTAACCCTCCCAACTGCATGCCGTCCTATTCTTCGTTGTAATTTGAAAATGGTTCATCAGTCTAACTCATGATGTGCTTGATCAATGAATCTCTTTAGTTTTAAAAAAAATATTAAACGTCTCTTAGACTGACCTAGAAAGTGTAGGTATTAAATTTTGCTAATTGCTTATTTGGTTTGGTATGCTATTTTGTACGCACCAGTCTCTTAACATTGACTTAGAAAGTGTGGATACCATATTTTGCTAATTGCTTATTTTGTTTGGTATGTTATTTGTACTCATCAGTCTCTTAAACATTGACCTAGAAAGTGTGGATACTATATTTTGTCAATTGCTTATTTGTTTGATATGCTATTTTGTACTCATCAGTCTCTTAGACCTAATTTACATATGTTAAGAATACAAACTCCATGGTGGGGTTAATATCTTCATGATCATAAGCATATGCTTCCTTCAACAGTATTTGTGGATTGTGTTTATGGATTTGGATTATGTTTACGGAAATGAAAATGGAAATTTATTTTCTTACTTTTCAATAATAAACGTATTTATTAAATGTTTACATGGCATTTCTCTAACATATCTGTTATAGAATAGATAAAATGACATATCAAATAAACTTCTTAGAAAAAAATCAATGATAATATGTTTTTGTAACATTTAAAATAAAACCCTTCTTTCAGAAAAAACAAATTCAATAAGTATTGTGAATATAATTATATAAGTAATGTTCGTTAATAGAGTTAACTTTACTTATCAATATCAATAAATAGATAGAACATAAAGGTAGAATATCTTTGTTTCCACAACTATGTTATAAAAATGACTCTTCAGTAAATCAAATCATATCAATTTTTGTTACAAAAATCAAACCACATCTAGTTTAGTTATCAAATGGGTTCACTAATTTCAAAATTTGTTCAAATGCAAAACCAAACAATTTGTTTTGATTTGATACAAAAAAAGGGAAAAGTGTGATTTTGGGTATTTTTTAAAACCAAACACAAGGGGGTTTTGGAGATTTAAAATGACACATGGATGATTTTTTGGGAACTAGACAAAGTATAGGAGGTATTTTTGTCTTTCGATGTCACGGGTAAAATTGTCATATCAAAAGTAAAATGTGAACAAATACTTGAAATTTGGTATTTGAAACACACTCTCTTTTATGGAGGGTGTATTTGGCACTTTTTTGCAAGTACAAAAAAAAAAGAATTTAACCGATAAAAGAAGATGAAACCGGTAGAAAAATTATTTAAAACGGAAAAAAACAAAGGACAAAATCGTAAAAATAGTGAAAATAAGTTATAACTGATAAAAAAAAAGGTAAAACAGTTAAAAAAATATTAATGGTAAAAATAAATAAAATTGGCTAAAAAAAGGTAATATCGGTGAATAATGAATTAAATAGATAAAAACATGTTAATTTACTCTATTTTATGACATAATAAAATTAATTATACTCTAATGTACAAAAAATACCAGTGAGATTAACTAGACACGTACAACGTACGTTCACTTTCCTAGTAAATCAAAACTTAGTGAAATTTCTTAATTTTGGTCAATTTTCGATCCAAATGTCGATCAATTATTTATAGTAACATTTACCCCTCCGTAAATCAAAACTTAGTGAAACTTTTCGATTTTGGTCAATTTTCGATCCGAATGTTAATCAATAACTTCTTGTTTTAGCTATCTTTTGGTTGAATTGAGGCTAGATATATCCTCAATAATCTATGAGATTTGAGGCTTGATTATTTTGTACCCAATTTTATTAGCTACTTTTGTATCGAAACTGTTGTGTAATGTTCAATTGACAAATCAACTTTTTGTGATTAACTTTTTATTAAAATACAATTGGTTTCTTAATAATCTGGTGTGATTAATGAAAGGCAACAGCCACCTGGGATAGGAGGGAGATTCTACTGGGAGAATAAGAGGGAGTCGGGGGACTTGCATGATATGAATTGCGGGTTCAAATTGGCAAATTCAACTCTACTATATAATTTGATGGGATGGTATATACCCTCGAGATTCTTATGTGTTATATATCGGCTTGCATAAATATGAAGTCTTATTATAATATTTATTTCCTACATAAACTCCTAAAATCTAAAATTATCTCTTACATCAACTTTTATAATTTATTTATAATCTAAGTACGTAAATTTTGTTTGGCTAAAGAAGTTAAATATAAACAATATCCAAAAGTATCAAGACATGCATAACCGCGAATAATCAAGACATGAAGAATATGTGAACTCGATAAATACAAGTGAAATAGATGAAATTTTTGGTGCAGTCGGTGATACTCATATTTTCATGGAGCTTTGTTGTTGTTGATGTTGTTGTTGTTGTTATGCATGTAGGGGGGCGGGGGGCCCAACACTGACACAGGCCACGGGTTCATGTTCATCGTAGGGTCTACCATAGATCCGTAGAAAATCGAAGCACCTGATTGCATATTTCCTCCAAATTGCTGCTGCATACAATGTTCATTCTCATTCAGTTTCCTCATCATCAGATTATTATGATGATCAATTGGATACTGCAGATTCATACGAGAAATATCATTCAAGTACTGATTCGTGTGGGATAAATTCATTCTTGAAAAATCCAACAAATTATAACTCATATCCAATCCTTCTTTCATTCTCTTCAATTCTTCAATCCGTGTTTTAGCAGTTTCAGCCTTGACATTCAAATTCGAAGCAAAATTCCTCAAATCTGTTTCTGGCAAGTTATTCAAGAACTCAAACCAAGTTGGGTACTTAGCCTCCATGTTCTTTTTCCGAATCTTTTGTAAGTTTTTAAAAAATTATAACTTATTAAAGAGCCTATAAATGATAACAACTTTAAAGCGATTTAATCAAATAAATTATGTGGTATGTCATTTAGACCATAATATGATTAAAAATGATGATATGATTGAACTAACAAAAGAAATTAGTTAATCACATGCAAAACACGTGCATTTTTTAATTTAATCAACAAAAATTAATTAATCACGTGCAAAATACGTGCACTTTTCTAATTTGATTAAAAAGAAATTAGTTAATCATGTGCAAAGGACGTGCACTTTTCTAGTACATATAAAAGTACGAGTTGGCTTAAGGAAATTTCTTCCCTTTTTTGTGAAGACTAATATACCCCTATTTTAAAATTATATTGTGATATTTAGTTTTATGTACTAATTTCTGTTGTCTATTTATTACCTGCAAATCATAGACTCCTTTCTGTGGCTGAATATGTTTAATGGTCCATCTTGTGCTACAGGAAAATCATTTCTAGGTGTGTGTTTCCTTTTAATATCTTATTTTGTCTCCGAAAGGGAGTTGTTCCTTTGGCTGGTTTCTGGTGTTTTGCATTGTTTTGTGATTGGTATAGCGAAGTTTAGAATCCTGGGTAAACTGCAAGTAATGGTGACCTTTGTATGTATCCAAGTAATGCTTTTGATTGTAAGGTGGCATTTAAGATGCCTAAGAAGAGTTTGTTCTTATTGCTGCTGCAGAGGGGAACTGCAGTGAAAACTCACCTTGTTGACAATTATGAAATCTGAGGTTCTTCTCTATAAAGATAAAGAGTATTCTGCTTGAATTGTTTGAGAGTAGGGATGGTCTATTGTGACTCAACCTTCAAAGTGAGTCACCAACAACATATTTAAAGTCCAATCAAATTATGACATGTGTCTAAATTATAACTTCAACCAATTCATGTACAACTCAACTAATAATATAAGATACCAATTATACCCTTACCCTTTTTTTGTGAAAGACCCCAAATAACCTTTTATTTAAAATTTAAAAACGAAAAAAAAAAAAAAAAAAAACTGAGACAACAGCCCAGCCCCCACTCCCACCCCTACCCTATCCTATCCCCAAACTCTGCAACTCCACACACTACCCAGGCCCTGGGAGAAGATCATCACTTTGTTTGGTATTCTTATTGTCCTAATCCAAATCCATTTGCTGAATCAACAGGAAACCAAAGGAACACGTATAAAGAAGCTCAAGCCATCAAGTTTAAATGGGTTCTGATGGTCAGGTTTGGTAGAATTATGCAGCAAAGTTAGACTGACTTTGGTGTTTTTCTTAGACTGACTTTGGTGTTTTTCTTAGAACTGAGTTTAGAGCCTTGATTTGTTACCATCAGTGTTTTAGAAACCAGGAAAGATTATGGAAACATTCATCATTGCAGTCTCTCGTGTTTCATGGCTTCAATTAGAAATTAAGGGTAAGGATCTTTAATAGAGTGAAAGAGGAGCCATAATAGATAAATCGATAAGGGGCTTTGGTTTCAATCGGCTAGGTGGGTCAGATACGACGAGTCTCCGACAAGAAGGATGCTGCCGGCGCCGAAAATCATTAATCCAGCTTACAGCGTCGAAGGGAAAGGAAATTTTGGATGTAAATTTCATTTCATAAAATTAAATTATTTTATCAAATAATGTAATAACGACTCCATTGTGGAATATGAATGGAAATCCTTTATGGGGTCAAACCAGATGTTAAGCCTTTGTAATCTGTTTCCAACTCCATTAACATACAAATTGGCTTGAACATTGTAAGGTTCTTTTGTGGTGCCCAGAACGGCAGAGGGTGGTGGTGGTGGTGGTGATTAGGGTTTGAAAAGGGGTTAGAGTTGGGAGAGAAATTAGGGGAGAAGAAATGGGAGGGTTATTCTAGTAAAATTGAGTATTTTTGTTGTTTTAATGTGAGGATAATAATGTAAAATTACTATTTACAAAGTATTTATTAATAAATTTGTGGGTGCAATACACAAAATGTGGGGTTGTATAGATTTGTACACAATCAAAGAACAAAATAAGTCTCTTATTACTTTCAAGGGTTGAGATTGATTTCTTGTGGTGACTCAACTCTTACCCAAGAGTCACCATAGAATCTCCCTTGAGAGTATTGTTTTTCATGCAACATTAGACAAAATAAGTTACTTTTATGGCATTTGTTTTCAGAACTATTTTGTTGCGAAGTAGAAGTTGATTTTACTCTTTAAAATTATATTGTGATATTTAGTTTTATGGCAAAAAAGTAAATAACAAAAAAGAAATGATAAACTCAATGTAAAAGCAGGTAAAATCGATATTTCTTTGTTAATCACGTGTAAAACACGTGCACTTTTCTAATTTGATTAAAAGAAATTAGTTAAGAGAATGAGTGAACTGATTAACAAATGTGAAAATCAATTAATAGCTTAACTTGAGAATGGATGGATCTTTTAAATAAACTAGATAAACCATAAAAAAATTGTGAACGAACGAGTTAAATAACAAAAAAAAATGACAAACTCAATGTAAAAGCAGGTAAAATCGATATTTCTTTGTTAATCACGTGCAAAATACGTGCACTTTTCTAATTTGATTAAAAAAAATTAGTTAAGAGAATGAGTGAACTGATTAACAAATGTGAAAATCAACTAATCGGTTAATTTGAGAATGGATATGTTTATAATTTGAAAAGTAAGAAAATAAATTTTTATAGTGATATTTTTCTTTTGTAGAATAGGACTCCGATTTTACATTTCGCCTAGGGCCGTCTAATATGTCGGGTCGGCCTTCTCACTTAACACTTTGAGGGAGTGAAATATAAATTAGTAAATTAAGTGATCACTTGCTAACATTTTAAGATAAATATATACCAAAACTGGAAAAAAAAAAAAATATATATATATATATATATATATATATATCTACCAAAATTGCAAGTAAAGAAGTTTCAAGAAATGAACCTGCAAGTCATTCAATTATCGTATTTCAGGATAATTTATTGTGCATCCCAATGTCAACAAGCTCCTCTTTTTGCGTTTTTAAACGACTTTCCATTTTCACAAACTTAAATGCTTATCTTCTCATTATTACCATTTTTCAATTATAACTTGTTTATTAAAGTTCTAGTCATGCTAAAGTGATATTGGTACTCAGAAATACAATGGATATTTATCCATTTAATTGTTACATCTATATATATAATAATAAACATATAAATTCATATTACGTATGATAAGTAACATTAAATATTTAATTTTATTATCCAAAAAAAAATTAAATATTTAATTTTACATACAGTTAGTATGTTTTAAGTCAATAAAAAATAAGTCAAACATTATCTGCACAATTTTATAATAAGTGCAGCTGTACCTGTTAGCTGAAATATGAAAAATGGATACTCATTAAAAACAAATGTAAAAAATGTGAATATTATTGATTTGCTAAAATAGACCATAAGACCATTTTGAAATTAAGAAAATATACATATTATTTATAGAAAAAATGAAGAGGAAAACAACAAAATTCTCACCCTTAACAAATCAGAGTGAACTTTCTATCCGCATTTATGTCACAATTTAATGTCTTACATAATGCACTTATTAACAGATCAGTAAAAATAAATGTTTTTTCTAAAATTTTAATTTTTATTAAGGATAAAAATAAACGTTACACGTATGTATCTATACATATCCGATAAACTCCATCTATATTATTTATTGTTTAAAAAGGTAAAAGAAATTCGACTCTATATATACACGCATAAACTGTCATACGCACAAATTTTACAGAAAGAGAACTGAAATTCTTCTTTTCATTTCAAACATCAAGAAAACCGATCCAAAAGAAAGCTAATTCATTGAAATTTAAAGGAAAAATGGAGAATTTTGATCATTCAACAGTGGCTCGAGCTCGGTTAGCCGTGCTCTCAGCTCATCTCTCTGCTCCAATTGATATATCCGGCGCCGGAATAATTGAATCTTCCAGCTGTTCCGCCGCCGTGGCTCCACCGCCGTACCTGAAGGGCACGTTGTCAATCGTCGATGAGCGCACCGGTAAGAGGTACCAGGTTCAGGTCTCCGAAGAAGGCACTGTCAAAGCCACCGACTTCAAAAAGGTATCTAAAAAAGAAGTTCTTAAAAGGACTTGGTAACTGTATGAGAACTCTGCCATGAGATTATAATTTACAAAAAACTATTAAGCAGGTTTTGTACATTCAGCTATGCCATTGGTTAGTTTTGATCAAATTGATATTGTGCATTGGAACTAAAAAGTGGATTTAGTTGATCTGTTATATATATCCACTAAAATTGTTACTTTTTGCATTTATACAAGGGGTTCCCGGTTGAGTGAACGAAATCTAGATCACTTTAGTGGATTTATATAACACTCCCCTGTGGAACTATGAGTATGTATGTTGAGGATCACTAGAGTGGTTAATTGAAGTACTTTTCTCTGGTATGCTACTTTGCTATTTGCATAATTTGTTGAAGATTTATGATTCAAGTGAGTTTTACAGATAACAACTGGAAAGGATGATAAGGGGCTCAAGTTTTATGATCCTGGATACCTTAACACTGCTCCAGTACGATCGTCAATTTGCTACATTGATGGGGATGAAGGCATTCTTAGATACAGGGGATATCCGATTGAGGAGCTTTCCGAGGGGAGTTCCTTTCTGGAAGTGGCTTATCTATTGAGTGAGTCTTCCAAACTGGTTTGTAGTGTGGCTATCTTGTATGTACATTTGCCTCATGTTCAGTTCTCAAACTGTCTCCTTCGTAGTATCCACGTAATTTAGAAATTCCGGACTTGGTCCTTTCCTGCTTTCCTTATCGATTTACCATTCCAGATCTTATGTTTTGAGGCATCCCTCACTTATTTTTCATGTTCTTTTGGTTGACAGTGTGTACATATATACATGCATGCTATGTGCATGTCTATCTCAAATATGACCTTCAAATAATTTTTTGTGGAAAATGGTTCCATGGCTGAAATATGTCAGTCAACTCAGTTTTATGAAATAACTGGTTTTTGAGTTTTTACACTTCAAGTTTTGATTCATTTCTTTTTCCTTTTAGTGTACGGGAATTTACCATCTGAAGCTCAGTTAGCAGATTGGGAATTTGCTGTTTCACAGCATTCAGCTGTTCCACAAGGAATATTGGTATGCTTGTCTTCTTTATCATGCACGAGTCTTTTCATTTCCTTGCTTTTGATTGTTGCTATATTGGTTTATGAAGCCTTAGTCCACCACCTGTTATCAAGTCAAGCTACATTTCTTGAATGCTTTATGATAATGTTTGCAGGATATCATACAAGCAATGCCTCATGATGCTCACCCAATGGGTGTTCTTGTCAGTGCAATGAGTGCACTTTCCGTGTTTCATCCGGATGCTAATCCAGCTTTAAGAGTAAGCCAAAATTTGTTTAATAATAAAAAATTCGTTCAGCTCTCTTCCTCCTTGAGTCCATATTTGTTGTTGGCTATCTGGTTGTGTTAGTTGTAGCTCATGCTTCCATTCAATATAAAGAGGTTTTCAAAGATGCTGAACTTTACATCTGTAAATTTTTTGGGCCATTCAACCAAGAGAATGATAGTCCATAAAGATTTTAATCTTTTTTCTATTTTACCTCTTAGGAGAAGCTGGTATTCCTTCAGAAAGATGGGCACCTTTGTGTGATGCCCGGACTTTTAGAAATAATCGTCATGTTGCTTTGGCATCTTTTCTTGTTTGCAATCATCAATATATGCAGATACATAACAATTCTGATCCTTCGTTTCATTTCATATAGGGACAAGACATTTACAAGTCTAAACAAGTGAGAGACAAACAGATTGTGCGCATACTTGGAAAGGTGATATATTTTTCTTCCTTGAATATTTATAGTTTTGCTAGGCTTTTTTTCATAGAATCTTGTGCATGCTTATGATATATATTGCTTCTGCATCCTTTATGATATTATTCTACATAATATCATGGAATAAGCACTTGCCTATTATCGTCGCAGGCACCGACAATTGCTGCAGCTGCTTATTTGAGGATGGCAGGGAGGCCGCCTGTTCTTCCATCCAGCAACCTGTCATACTCGGAGAACTTCTTATATATGCTTGATTCATTGTATGTCTTATTTTGTTATTTTCTTCTGAACCTTTCGTTGTATAGGATAGAATTTGATGATTTCCTGGTTCTTTTAATTGCATTAACTTTCTATATTTGCTTCTATTTTCAAGTTAAGGATGCTTGTGTTTAGTCACTGCTGCATAAACATATTTTAGCAAGCAAATATAATCTTTTGACTTTGAGATGCTTTCTAACAAAGTGTTTTCGTGATGGAACAAACAGGGGTGATAGGTCTTATAAACCAAATCCTCGACTTGCTCGTGTTCTGGACATTCTTTTCATATTACATGCAGAACATGAAATGAATTGCTCCACTGCAGCAGCAAGGCACCTTGCTTCGAGGTTGTATTTTATTATTTTTGTGAATATTGAAATAATCATCTTTAATTTGACTTACGTGAATTTGCATTTCCAGTGGGGTTGATGTCTATACAGCCCTTGCTGGAGCAGTTGGAGCCTTGTATGGTCCTCTTCATGGTGGAGCAAACGAGGTACACAAGATTTTAGTTCATATGAAGCTGCTTTCAGGAAATTTGTGGTGTTTCAATAAAGTGGCTAAGAAGTTTGTTAATATCTACATAGAGTAGGTTCCATGCTTATGTATTTATTCGATCCACTTTCATTCTGAAATTTAGTTTTTCTGTGTACTTATAGGCCGTACTTAAGATGTTGAGTGAGATTGGAACTATTGACAACATACCAGAGTTCATTGAAGGGGTAAAGAACAGGTTAGTTAGCATCTTTGTAAGGAAGACATCTTTATGTAGCTTGCAAAAGCCCTCCTATCCATGGTCTAACTCTTTGAAGTCTTATCTTCAATAATGTTCAGGAAGCGTAAGATGTCTGGCTTTGGGCACCGTGTCTACAAAAACTACGATCCCAGAGCAAAGGTCATCAAAAAACTTGCGGAAGAAGTGTTTTCCATTGTTGGGAGGGATCCTCTCATAGAGGTGAGTTTGATTATATTTCAAATGATAGATGAATAGTGGATTATAAATTATGAGATATGGAAAAAGTAATTGAGCCTCGAAACCAGTCAAACATGTTGCATTAAAATAAATGAATAACATTATATGTTAATTGTTGGGAGGGATCCTCTCATAGAGGTGAGTTTGTTTATATTTCAAATGATTGATGAATAATGGATTATAAATTATGAGATATGGAAAAAGTAATTGAGCCTCGAAACCAGTCAAACATGTTGCATTAAAATAAATGAATAACATTATATGTTAATTGAACAAATCTTAAATAAGTACAAACTCGATAGAGAAAATGAAAATTTACATTGTGGAAACCAAGTTTTACCTTGTTCTAAAAAGGAGATTGAAATCCATTTATCATGAACACTATGAAATGTCTATGCATTGAGGTTGAGAGAGACAATAAATTGGTGTACTACAATTTATACAAATCTCAGCTTTGTGACCATGGATAATATGTTGTGCAGTGATATGAATATAAATTCGCGGGTAATATTATATGTAGCATAACATGCACATCTACATATGTTTCTTTTACCCCTGCTGTAATAGCTATTGTGTTTTAAATTTTTTGACCATGACCCAAATCTCAAACCAGCTTTTCCCAGAATATATATAACTATGCTTTTACTTAGCAGTTGGCACTGATACAACACTTTCATGTCATTTTCAGGTGGCTATAGCTTTGGAGAAAGCTGCATTATCAGATGAGTATTTCGTGAAGAGGAAGTTGTATCCTAATGTTGACTTCTATTCCGGGTTAATTTATAGGTATGTCGTACAATATCATCTGCCTTTGCCTTAATTCTCATTGATCGTTGTATGGTTCTTTTATTGAAGAGATTTATTGTTATCAGGGCAATGGGTTTCCCGACAGAGTTCTTTCCTGTTTTGTTTGCAATTCCTCGAATGGCTGGCTATTTATCACACTGGCGAGAATCTCTTGATGATCCTGATACAAAGATAATAAGACCAGCACAGGTAATCTCTTACCTTGTATATTTCTTTTTCGGCATCAGTACGATAATTTCGCTCTCTTATAAGGTTAAATTAACACTTGTCATGAAATTTCTAAGGCAGAAAACAATGAAATATTTGTTGTGCTTTTTTATCATTTCATTCTGGTTAAATCTCGGGTTTTATTGCAGGTTTACACTGGTGTATGGCTGCGGCATTACATGCCATTACAAGAAAGGATGACAACAAAAGAAGTGGATAAACTCGGGCAAGTATCGGTCTCGAATGCGACCAGGAGGAGGTTGGCTGGATCTGGGGCCTAGGTTCTTAAACTGTCTCCTTCTATTAGAATGATCAGATGAATAAGAAAAGCATTTATCGGGTTAAGGTGGATTTGCATGTTCTTGCTAGTCATCTTAGACTGATTTTTGTATGTTGTGCTGCATACAGCATGAAGTGTAACACTTGGATGAGTATAAGTATCGAACAAGTTGAACAACATTTTATTTAAATTTGGTTTAATTTTCTGATAGGGAATAAGTTTGTTATTAATCTTGAGTTGAATGATAAGTTAAATTAAAGGTGGAGTAATTTCATATTTTAATGTATATTTTGTTCAATTCAAAAATAATCAAACTTGAATTTTTCATTCTAAAGAGGTAAAGTACAACGACAATTTACAATAAAATTGAAAAAAGAATTCTTTAGAGAAAAGTCACCAATCAAATCAAAATGAAAATGTTTATTATTAGTCTATGTAAGATGTTATTTATTGTAATTTGATAGTTATTCACATGATGTATTAAAAATCAGAATGAAAACAAATCATCCAAATTCACTACACACTAAAATTCCAACTAAATATTGACCCAAAAAATATGTAAGTGGGTATATAAAAGCACAAATTCATATGTAGAGACATCTTGGGGGACGTTCCATTTTCTAACAAACCACCTGTTAGTCATGGAAGTTGAAAATGTCTTCAACAACTGAACTCTGATCCTTATAGTACAACAAATCCGATATTGTAGAGATACACATGTATTAAAATTTCGGCAAAATTGCAAAAATCGTCCCAAACTAATTACTGATTTTGAATTTTCGTCTCAAACTATTTAATTTGGCGAATTTCGTCCCATAATTTAATATTTTTTTGGAACATCGTCCCACCATAATTATAAGACGGAATTGCGCATTTGCCGATAAATTATCACATGACTGCTTAAGTGTCATGACACGGTAAATTTTAACATGAATAATTATATATTGCAGAGTTCGTCCCAAATTAATTACAAGATTGAACGTCATTTTCATTAAATTAGAAATTTAATATTGGGACTAAATTCATACAAAATGGTAAATTATGGGACGAAATTTGGCGAGTTGATATAGTTTGGGACGAAAAATCAAAATTAGTAATTAGTTTGGGACGATATTCCGAAAAAATATTAAATTGTAGGACGAAATTCGCCAAGTTAAATAGTTCGGGACGAAAATCCAAAATCAGTAATTAGTTTGGGACTTTTTTGCAATTTTACTTAAAATTTCGTTACGAATGTATGTTTCGGTCAATAAATATTGGAAACCTTTTGAGATTTTTCGGAAACATTAAGGAAAAATTATATTTTTTTTTTAGTAAATTAAGAAAAATAAGAGTCTCAGGCAAATAAATAGTTTCGAAATTACATCTTGTTTTCGTTTCGCTTGATTAAAAAACGAAAACTTTTCGATGTTTTCGATGGACAATATAAAAAATTTGATCCATGGATTTCACATCAAAATATTGATTTATGAAGGCTCTCTTTTTTTCTATATGTAATGAACAACTCACTGGGATAACCGAAGTAAGATACTACGAAGACTTTTGCCTTTAATGCACAATCCGCATTTTCGTTTGTTGCCAATTATCTCCATAACCTTGTATGTTACACTTACTGAAAAGATAACACCAAATCCCGTTTGTAAAAGAACACTCGAAAACAAATGATCATGGCTCTTCTCACGCAAGAAACACATGATATAGCATCAATAGTACCAAATTCAAATAATATACTTGGAGTAGGTGGTCTTTATAAGAAAGCTAACCATAAGATAAAGAGGATGCCTAGGAACGCTTCTTTAGGCCACACTACATGCCTCCTTTGCACAACTAGACAAGAGGATCTAAAAAATTCCGAAAACCGCAACCTAATTTTGTCAACACCACAACAGAACATTGTCATCTTTCAAAGGAGAATGATTGTTCACATAGATATTAAACAGAACATTGGGGTAAGTGGATGAAATAGTCTCATTTCATTGCCAAGAGTCATTCACAATAACCTCCGAAATCTTAGAATATCTACCATAAAGATATTGAATAGTAGATATATCATAAACAAGTACTCATACATGTTTTCAGACACCCAACATTTGAAATACATTCAACACATTTTTCACACTTTTAAAATCGTAAAAAAATCCAATAGCCCATGTATTGCCAAAAACCCAAACATTAAAAACACATCTAAAAGTATCTCCTACATTTTCAACGTACAAAACATTAGTTGCTATAAGAAGGTTGAGAGTATAGATTCATTACAAGCAGAGGAGTAATTCGAACACAACATCAAGTTTGATTGCTTGCGCAATTAAATTTCATGCAATATACTATATCATATATCTTTTTGCAAGAATGAGCCTAAAATCTTTCTCAAAATCTTCTCTGGATTGGCTTTGTCAGTTTTGATGATGATGATGAAGAAGGTAAACCAGAAGGTCCAGAACTAGCAACTCGCTTCACCGGGGAAGAAACACTTTAGAACAAACAAAAAATGAACACATTAGGAATTGTACTTATTTAGATAAATTATTAATTTCGGGAGCTTTATCAAAAGTTTTACCTATGACTCCTCTGCACCGCCTTGTTCTTCATCGCTGCTATATTTTTCACTTCGCGGCTGTTAAGAAAGAAAAAATATAGTACAGATGAACATGGTTCCGATTTGTTCTGTAAGCTACTAGAATTTTTTTCACATGAATTATGAACTTAGACAAGTTACCTGTTGATGAATTCTATCTTTGCCTTCTTCATCAAGCCACTTTTCGTGTTGTAAATGTTGTTAGCAACGACACCTATCAATGATCATGTTTGTGTATTTTAGAATGTATTAAGCAGTTCTTAACCTATAAAATGGAATCATTAATAGTATAACTAACTCAAGGAACTGAAGTACCTCCAGAATAGCTTCTTTTAGCACTAGAAGATGGAACCTTTGTGCACAGCTGTACTTGTCGACTTTGTTTCTCTGCAAAGCTAAGAAGTCAATATAGCAATCAAGCACAAGAGCAATACAACCATCATAAGGCCGTGCCTATTAGCAACAATAAACAAGGAAATATAAACAGAAACCTTTATATTTGCAATTGTCTCTAGGTTAAACAAGTACAATGATTTCACTATATACCAACAAGATTTTTCACTACTGATATGAGAAGAATCTTCAGATAAACAAGGTGAAGTCCCTTCGGGCCTGTTTGGTTGGGGTTTTCTGAGAGAGATTATTGAAATTTGACGGATTTTTAGAGATGTCCTTGTTATTCGTGAAATTGGAAGGAGTGTTTGGTTAGGTTCTAGAGAAGAAAATGAACAATTGGTTTCGGTTCTAGAAAATGGATTGGACTTTCTCGAGATTACAGAAAGAAGAGAATTAGGATATAAGATATGTTACTTCACATCAAATTAAAGTTGTTATGTGAGATTTTCAGGGAAGAGATTATGAGAAAAAGAGAAGTAGGTTAGGAGATAGGATACTTTATGTAAAATTAAAGTAGGATTGTTTATTTTATTTTTTTAGAGGCAACAAAGAATTTCTCCAAGAAGAAAGCTCTCAGAAAACCCAAACAAGAAAGCCCTTTATTTTTTTCAAATATTCATATAGTCTTGATTAGTGCTTTGGGATGTCAATCAAAATCTTTAGAAACAAAAATTAACTTCTCGATGGCAACCTAGTATTCTGAAGGAAAAACACAGTGGTAACAAGCATAGAAACCAAGCTTTGGAATGTTAACAAATATCAATATAAGCAAAAAACCACTTACTAGCATTTACTTCTAGATATCGTTTTCTTAATCGGTCACATGATTCTTGTGTTGCCTTTTCCCTCTCTTTAAGCTTCGCCTGCAGTAAGACAACATTGATGTAAGATAACATGGCAAACGGGAATAGACAAATGAGGAAAAAGAGAATCAATTCACAATCACCTCATACAATTGTTTCCATTTGAACATTACTTTCTTCTGTCTCATCCTCTCAACCAAAATATTGATACTATCATCACCAAACTGCCGCTTGTAAAACTCCTTCCATAATTTATCAGTTATGGGGCTAAGATCCCTATTCTGCAATGGCACCATAAAACTGTAGAAATCAACAGGTGTTTTGGAATTTTGGGAAAACGATGGCAACAAAGACTTACTTCTGTACTATCTTCAATGTGCTTCAACTGATCAACTGTACAATGAGGCAAAATGCGATCTAAGAGATGATTCTCTGTTTCTCCAACATTCCCTATATACCTAACATTATCTACTGCTACCCGAACACATAAATCAACTAACGACGGTACTTTATGCATCATCCTTGAAAGTCTTCAGAAATTCAATATACTGTTATACCCTGCACCCAGCAAAAAGAACATTTTCAAAATAAAAGAGAAAGAAAAATAACCAATTTATAAATCTATGACACTGAAACATGATTCGAAGGTCCTATTCATAAACTTTTGCCACCAGTTTCTATTCCCATTGCATTATCCAATGCAATGTATTCAGCATCACGATTCATACACATATTTCAATCATAATATGCAATGCCTACCAAACTAACAAACCACTTATGAAAATAATGCATTCAACAGCACAATTACATATTTCCCAGCTGATGTATGCGTATACTGTTAGGTAAAAGACTGAAATACTTAAGAATCTGCAGAACTTAAGCAGAAAAGAACACTTACACTTGGGGCTAGAAAATAATCCACCGAAGAAGAACTTTTATTGCTATATTTAGCTATTAACTCGAGTTCTACTTAAAAAAAAGGGAACTGAATCCAAATATTATTAAAACGAAACCAAAACTTAAATTAATAGTAGAATTGGAAGCTAATTAAGAAAGGAATAATTATCCTTTCTAATAGTCAATTAACGGATCGTTAAACTTTTCAAGCCTTAACCAATTAAAGGCATATTACTCCATTTTAAAATTGCATATTCATCCTTAACACATCATCGGAGATACCTGATTTAATCTCAATCGTCATAACCTAGCTAATTATTTATAGATTATAAACATACATATATGTCATGAAATAGGGCTAAAAGTAATCGAATTTTAAGAACCAAATTGTCCGATTCGCAGGAACAATTAACGAATAACTTACATAAATTAAATTATTTTGAATAAAAAATACAAAATAAATCTATAAATAGAGGAACGGCGAAAGATTATACCGGATTGGATCGGAAACGGAGATGATAACGTCAATTGTATCCGATCAATGTATAGATTGAATTGATGTATATCATATAATAAAATTTGTTACTGCAAAAGAAGCTGAATAATAGAGGATGTGATATTCCTAATGGCTATGGTGGGTAAATTACAACTTACCCTCTGAGGTTTTTGTAATTACATATTTTCCCTCAATTTTCAGAAATTGTAAATACACCCATCTTTTTATATATTATTATTCGTTATGCTTCACTTCCTACTTAACCGTACCTGTAATTGTATTTTTAGAAATTTAGTTAGGGATAAATATGTATTTTATTTAATATTAGCAATTTTTTGAACTTAGGAAAATATCTATTTGTAGTGTTCTACTGGCACTAAAATCCTAGGTTTACACAATACCTAAATGTCTTGTTTCCTGCCTCTCCTAATTAGGAAAGACTGTACGCTTTTAAATTTGTTATTGAACAAGCAGTCTTTGCTCCTTTTGTAATATTAATTGGTTGATAGTTACGGAAACTTCTAAAATTGCGTACGTTTTTAGGCATTTGCTACAGGAAACTGCTACGATTTTGTAGACATATAGGGTATGTATGGAATGAGTTTGGCCGGGTTTGGTCTCACTCAAATCGGGTCAGACCCCATATGATAAAGAGTTTGAATAAGTCTCAGCTCAAACTTAGGTTTCAATTCAAAACGAAACCTACACAGACTTACTTGAGACCTATCAAATTATTGATTTGACATCTGTCATCTACCATTTACAGATATAAAGCTATTGATTTGATACCTACTACCTATTTTTCTCCCCCAAATCCCTACAACCAAACTCCAATCCAAATCAAATCTCAATATTTTAAAACCCACGAACTATTATTTAATAATATTTTATAATCTCAATATTCCATTGAAACCATTATCCAAATCGAGTTTCAAAAGTTTCGCCAAACTTTTGAAACCACTTATTGACACCAAACTTAGTCAAACTACTTCCATATTAACCCATATAGTTATTAACTAATTTGGCTTCGAGTTTAAGAGTTTGTCCAAATCACAATAAAATCGGGGAAGGAAAAGGAATAATCTCTCATTTCGGAGCAATGGATAACACACAATTAAAAATAATGAATCCAAATGAAAATAGAGTAATTCTAGAGTTCAACTAGAAGTTAAGGACAATTTGAATAAAACTCAAATGAATATAAAGTGACTTTGGTGCTCAAAGAGAAGTTACATCAACTTCAAGGACGGATCCAACTCTATTTTGGGGTGGTCTTGGCCCCCTTTGGGTTTTCTTTTAGTACTAAAAATAGAGTGAATAGCAAATTAACTCTCTGTGTTATTTTAAATAGACAATTTAACTTCCTGTGATAAATAAAAGGGTAAAGTACATTCCTGTGATATCCAAAATAGGCATTTTAACTCCCTGTGATAAGAAAAATGGCAAAATATTTCCCTGTGTTTTTATAAAAGAAGCACATTGTCTCCCTTTAAATTGTTAATTAATTCATATCATAGGGAGTTAAATTGCTCATTATATCATTTCACAGGGAGGTAAACTGCCCATTTTTATATCACAAGGAAATAAATTGCTCATTATTTCATTTTACAGGGAGTTAAATTGCATATTTTTATTTCACAGGGAGGAAAATTGTCCACTTTTAGACATATCACAGGGAGTTAACTTGCAAAAAACCCACTAAAAATATGAAAAATAATTGAAATATTTTTGCTAGTACTATTATATATCATATATCCACAAATTGAGCCACAACCAATTCCAAGTTCAAATATACCGTTTTAAATAAGGCTAACGTGTGTTCGGTTGTCACAACTCTAATTCGCTCAATATCTAATTTAATTTGGTGTAATTATTTCATATGGACACAACTTTTCTATAACCTGCACAATAAGTTATTTGGTCCAATTACTTTTTTTTTTTTTCTTCCAAGGGTTTAATCCCTTTCGAGGCGCATCAAGCACATAAAGTGAGAACCTCTCCCAACAGGGATTCGAACATGAGTCCGCTAATTTGTAGTGACTAGTCTCTTTCACTAGACCAATCACCTATTGGTATTTGGTCCAATTACTTAATATGCAGTTCAGTTCATGCGAGTAACGTGAGTTGACTATTATACCCTTACTAATATTTTTGACGATGTTTCGAAAGTCTTTTGGCCCAATTATACATATTTACATTTGACAATAGTAACAATAAGCTTGATTGATCAGATGTACCCAAATTTATGTGCTTTCCATCAGTTAAATCAGTTTAGTGAAAAACTCGACTTGATAGCTGGTTTATAAGAAGAGTTTCAATTTGGCAAGCCATGCTCTTCTTGTGCACCAACAAGTAGACCAACGAAGCATTCTACATTCCTTGCTTCGATCGATGGGTGCGGATCCGACCCTCTAGGTCATTAGTCTCTCCAATATAAAGTTTTTTGTTGGATTTAATCATGACATAAACACTTGAAGCACCGATAGTCGATGGAGGCGGTTGTTCCTTAGCACCAACAAGAGCACATCGCATTGCTTTCGGGTCCAAGTCATCGTTCTTCTTGTAATAATCAAACATTCTTTTCTCGCATATATTAATCACAACGTTCTCCACTTCATGGTGCAAAGTTCGCCCTCGACCTTTTTCTATCAACAACTTTACTAGATTTACGAATACCAAGTAAAGCGGCGACTTGATTTCCGGCCCAATTTAGACCTGCTTGCTTTCGGCACCACTTGAGCTGCATCGAACCAAACAGAGATAGCCTGGTTATCTTCATTACTTCAGCTCCATGTAGTATATCTTTATCCTCATATATTTACATATTTAGTTCACTAATTTTCAATTCATGGCAAAATTCGACTAATTTAAGTATAAATTTTTAAAAATCCAATCATTCATTTATTGAGCTTCATACATCTATCTTTTATTTTCTGAATCTGATACATTTGTCTTGTAGCCGTAAATTTTAGTATTCTACCTATTTAATTTGAAAAGAAAAAAAAAGTAAGAAAGGACTAGTGGAAAAGGACTTAGTAAAATTATATTTGAAAAAAAGTAGGACCAAACACATTGAACTCAAATAAAAAACAATTATTTCTCACAATGAATTTTTTTTTATTATTATTATTATTGGCATATTCAAAATCTAGAAAATCAGAGTCTTCCTTAATGAATCCCTTGTTAGAAAGATAAAACTCCACAATAAATTACATTCCTTGTCCAAGTGGAAAAGTAAAATTGTGTTGCTACAGCCTCCAGTCCTCCATTTTAGCATATTCCCCTGCAACTAATTTGACTCATTTTCCACTAGAAATTAATTCAATGGCCTATACAAAAAGAATGTAATCCTCACCTTAATGAATATAAAATATGCCATAATAATTCAAGAAAAACCTTACAAAGTTTTTTGCTTGCTAAGCTGCAATTCTTAATGGTGATTAGGGAGTCCATTCATCAGCTACAATTGGAGGAACAAAAGAACAACCTTGAAGAGTCTGCTCAAAGATATGTCCTATCTTTAACAATTTTTCCTGCAATATAGTTTAGGAACATATTTTATCAAACACGAGTAGGAAACGAAAAATCGAATGAGTCGAGAGATTGATCTAAAAATTTCTATAGAAAACAGAAGAGGTAATGTCCAGGATAAAAGCTGAATGAACGTTCTTCACTCGATTGAGTAATTTTCTGTACCTCATCGAATGCTGCTCCTATCATTTGAATTCCAACTGGAAGACCTTTAGACTCCCCTTCAACAAATCCACACGGTAAAACCAATGCAGGTAGACCAGCCAAGTTTACGTTGACCTATGTACAGAATAAATTTCTCTCAGGAACCGGCAAATTAGAACATCTATTCAATATTCATTTTAAAGAGTTTGGAGAAGTAGTGGCCTAGCAAACAAATATATAACTGAAGGAGAAAAAGATAACTAAACACCATCCTTTCATGTATGGTGTACCAGCTCTATGACCCTATCTAGAAAAAGATGGATAAGAGCTATGAAAAATCGAGAAAGCCGTGTAGAGACTCACAGTCATTATGTCTCCCGCGTACATGGCCAATGGGTCATTTTTCTTCTCACCTGGATGTATTACGCAGAAATTTTAGGATATTTTCAAATTTAAAAATATAATAAGTAACAAAAATGGGTTCATAAAGCAAAAGGGAGAAAGAACACAATAAAAAGGCGAAAGAGGGAGGAGCCACACCAATCTTATAAGCAACAGAGGGGGCAGCAGGAGATATCAGTATATCATTTTTGTCCAAAGCTTCCTTGAAGCTATTCCGAATGATCGTCCTAACCTGAAAAATTAGCATGATCAGGAAGTTTCTCTCATAATACAAATGCATCTTCTAGTCCAATACTTGTATATCAATTTTCATGGAATAAGTTTTTCTTTATTCAAATTTTCTTAAGTATGATTATAAGAAAAGAGCTTCTATTGTCAAACCTGCTGGGCACGCTTGTAATATGCATCATAATAACCAGCTGAAAGGGCATATGTACCCATTAGTATTCTCATTTTGACCTGCAATGGTGAAATAATTTTTGTGAGTTCGATAATTGGAGTCTATACGAAATAAGTGTAGGGATTACTAAGAAAAAATATTTTCAACAATCATGACTTTGATGAATGAAGACATGAAAATTTTAAAGATTCATACTTCAGAACCAAACCCTTGAGCACGGGAATCCCCATAAAGAGAATTAAGCTCATCTCCAATAACTTGGTTTCCATATCTGACACCATCATAACGAGACAAATTCGATGATGATTCAGATGAAGCAAGGATGTAGTACGCTGGTAATCCAAGGGAAAATGACGGCAATGATACCTGAATTTGAGTTATGAGAAAACAATTTGGTAAGATGAAATCTATCATCTTATAGGATTGATAAAGATCCAAAGGAATACCAATGAAACCCAAGAAAAAAATACCTCGGTCACAATGCATCCTAGTTCTTCCAAATGTGAAACAGCATCACGAACTGAAGCAATTACTTCCAAGTCCACTCCATCTTCAAGTGTTTCACGTATCACACCAACTCTCAGCCCTTTCAGGGGTTTAGATTCCAAGTCATCTATTTCTAGAAACTGAGATGCATAGTCGGGAACTTCCTGAAAATTGAATCTCCTAATAAGATTAAAACATGATCCTAGAGGTGGTCTCTTGAGATCAAATGTATTTGAGACCTTCAGTACTATAATACTACAAAATGCCTCTATAGACTACACACCACCAGCCACAAAGTTCTTGCCACGTGAAAATCTAGATATGTGAGAGATATATCCTTATATGCAATGAAATAAAGATTGTCTTCTTGCATTAAATACTATATTTAACAATCCTCCTTCATGTTAATCCCCAGAATGGTATAAATGCAAAAATACCCCGTGCTTTGCCTAATTAGCAGAAAAAAAAACCTGTGTTCTTTTTTATTAGCCGAAAACCCATTTGAAATTCCTTCATAAGTCAATAGGGAGGTTATTGTCAATTTTTTTAAGTGAAAAGGGAGGTTATTGTCAATTTTCAAAGTTAAAAGGGGGATTATTGATGATTTTTTAGGTTAAGAGGGATGTTTTTGCATTTTTTGTGGAGGTACAATTGTCATTTTCCTGCAAAATATGTATCCCGGCATGGAAGAGTATTTTTTGCCAATAAAAAAATAACACAGGGGTTTTGCTAGTAAAAATAACACCTTTTTTTTTTGTTAATTAGGCAAAGCATAGGGGGGTATTTTTGCATTTCACTCTTTGATAATCAATGGAAGCATCTTCTGACCTAGAGTATAAAGATTAAAGTATTATTTCAGGGTTTAGAGATTTACTCGTGAGCTACTAGTTGCATCATTCTTATCATGACCCGATATCGAGTTTAGGAGAATTCCTGCATCAGCAACTGAGGAACCAAAGCATCCAATAACATCCAAGGAGGATGCATAAGCTACAAGTCCGTATCTCGAGACACGACCGTACGTTGGCTTCAAACCAACGACACCACAGAAAGATGCAGGTTGCCTAACACTTCCACCGGTATCACTTCCCAATGATACCATGCACTGTCTAGCAGAAACAGCTGCAGCTGAGCCTCCTGATGACCCTCCAGGTACCCGCGAAAGATCCCAAGGATTAGCCGTCACCTAACGAATATGAAGATGCGTCACCTGAGTAAACCATGTCCAGTTACATGTTGTAAAGTTCGGCTACTTCTTGACCTCTTTTAATATGCATTATTATATCCAAAAAGAAAAAAAAAATAGAAAATATAAAAGTGATGGCAAGGTAAACAAGCCCCACGATATCAAGAGTATCATTTTCATGGTGCCATCACCCGTGCACATGATACCTTCATCATAGTAGTGCAACTTCATACAAAATTTGCAATCTATCACTGGAACAATAAACACAATATGGACCAAGTCTTCAATGACAGCGACTCGGTCCCATGATTCTAATTTCTCCAAATAACCAAACTCCAATTCAATTTTTTTAACTATATTACTACAACATACAGAGTAAAGCTTGTACAGAGAACGCAGATGCCTTAAGTAGCATTTGATTCAAGGACTATTTCACAATCCTAATATTATTCAGTCACTGCTTACGCAACTAGAAGTATAGTAATCATCTCACGAAAGAAAGTACAAATATTGCAACTTTCTACAAACACCATCAAAATTCAACTCTTAAGAAAAAAAAAAAGATAGCACATACAGAACAACAATATAGCCAAATTACGTAAAAATTGCTAAATTGCATCAATGCCATTATTCTAATTTGTCTCAATTACCAAGCTGGAAAATTCAAATTTTTACTATATCAATTTAACATATAAGGTATAAAGCGAATGCAGATACTTTCAGTAGCATTTGTTTCGAGGAAAATTACACCATCTTAATATTTTCGACCACTTGATAACTCAACTAGAAGTACAGTAATCATCAAAGAAAGTCAAAAGTTTAAAACTTTCTACAAACATAGAGTTCAACAATAGCATCTCCAGAACAACCAAATTACCACATTGCATAAAAATTACTTTAAAAATAATAATAATAATAATTGTAATTACTAACTTGATAAGCAGAGGCTTCAGTTGTACTCCCCATACCAAATTCATCCAAATTAGTCTTCCCAACAACAATAGCTCCACATGCCCTCAACTTCCTCACGGCCGTAGCATCGTACGGCGGCCGATAATTCTCCAATAGCTTCGACCCCGCCGTCGATGGCATATCGTAGGTACAAATGTTATCCTTAATTCCAATCAATACACCAGCCAATGGCCCCAATTCCTCATTGTTCTTAATTTTTTTGTCTAAATCCTCGGCTTGCTTCAAAACGGCTTCGTCCGGAGGGACGTAGAGGAAGCTGTTGAGTTGGGGCTCGGTGCGGCGGAGGCGGTGGAGGAAGGACTTGGCGAGGTCCACGGCGGAGGTTTGACGGGAAATTAGGGATTTTCGGGTGGTTATTATTTGGGAGGAGCATTTCAGGGCAGCGGCGGCGGCAGTGGTAGTGGGGGAACGAAGGAGGCGTGGGGTTGTTTGAGCTGAAGATAACATTTTCTTTTTATTTTTGTTGCGGTGAGACTTTGAGAGTGGAATTTTTAGAGGAGAATTTGGCCAAACGCCATGGACAAATATTGAAATTAGATTGGCCTTTTTCCTTTTTTTTTAAATACAAAATTTAATTAAAAAAGATAAATTAAAACTTAATAAATTGCAAACAACCCCTCTATTCTTTAATTCATAATTTAATCCCTACTTCAAAAATTAACCCCAAAAAAAACTGTCATTTCTCTCTTCTCAACTCCAACTCTATATTTTCCAATTTTTCCAATTTTAACTTCAGTTTTTTCCAAAATTCTTACACAATTCAAGATGACATATAATGACAACATTGCAAGGGAAGGTAATGAGAAGATGATGAACTTAGAACAAGCACCACACCCATAGATCGTAAATTTTTAATTTTGTTCAATTATGGGATTTGTTTGCTGTTTTGACTTTTAGCGTTTGGTATGAACAAATGCCAAATCTTCATGGCGTATGGAATTTGGACTATATGCCAGAAGCCATGAATTACTCACCAAGGCGACTTTATGCTCACCGCTCACCACGGTGAGTAATTCGTGGCTTCTGGCGTATAGTCTAGATGCCATACGACATAGCTTTTGGCATTTGGCGTTTGGCGTCTGAGGCCCCATACACCATTTTCAAAAAAAAAAATTATATTTTTATGACATGCTTGTTATGTAGGGATATATCATAAAATCGGCGCACGCCTTGCCACAATTACCTTCATTCCACTATGGTAAAGTGGTTTTGAATGGGCAGGTCACACAACGGACTACATGGACCGAAATTACAGCAATGCATAGGTTGTTGCTACCACATCATATCCAGATTCTGGAAAACTACCCCCAAAATGGGAGTTTCTTGCAGCTCATTTGTAGGGGCAAATTTAAGGCGTCGGTATGCACAAATTGGTGCTTATAATTTGCAAATGGGAAGATAAACTAAGTAAATATGAGTATTGGTTTTGGTGAATTTTTTACGGATACTTAAAATCTTATAAAAACCAAAAAATTGTTCATAAGGGCAAGTACAAAACCCTCCACAATTTTCATATGATTCAAGTCAGTTTTATAATATTTTGAGCCACTGGAAAAATTGAAATTTTCTCTAGGGGGTAAGTTCACAATTTTAACCATTTTTTTGCGGATGCTAAAAATCAGTTTGTATACTAAAATATATTCAGAGTGGTACGTACACAACCCTGGACAATATTTTTCTTATGTTATAAGTAAGATTTTCTGAAAATTTTGAGCCCGTGAAAAAATTAAATTACTCGAAGGGGTAAGCATACAGTTTTGGCCAATTTTTACGGATACTTATCTTATAAAAGCAAAAAAAATGTTCATAGGGGTAAGTACAAAACACTCGACAATTTTTTGTATGATTCAAGTCAGTTTTGTAATATTTTGAGCCAGTGGAAAAATTAAAGTTTTATCCAAATACTAAATTTAAGTTTAAATAGAAAAATATATACAAATTGGTATGTATACAACCCTGGGCAATGTTTTTCTTATGTTATAAGTCAGTTTTCTGATATTTTGAGCCTGTGGAGTTCCTCGAAGGGGTAAGCTCACAGTTTTGACCAATTTTTTACAGATACATGAAAAACTAAAAAAATGTTCATATGGGTAAGTACAAAACCCTTGACAATTTGTATTATAATTCAAGTTAATTTTGTAATATTTTGAGCCGGTGGAAAAATTAAAATTTTCTCCAGGGTGTAAGTTCACAATTTTAACTAATATATATTCAAAGTGGTACGTACACAACCCTAGACAATGTTTTTCTTATGTTATAAGTCGGTTTTCTGTTATTTTGAGCCCGTGAAAAAATTGAATTCCTCGAAGGGGTTTGCTCAAAGTTACAAAACAAATATTATTCATATGGATAAGTACAAAACCCTCAAGAATTTTTGTATGATTCAAGTCAGTTTTTTAATATTTTGAGCCAGTGGAAAACTTGAAAAAAATTTATAATATTTTTAACAATTTTTTGTGATACTAAAAATAATTTTAAATACAAAAATATCAAAGTGGTACGCACAAAGTCCTGGGAAATATTTTTCTTATGTTATAAGTAATTTTATGATATTATGAGCCCGTGAAAAAATTGAATTCGTCGAAGGGGTAAGCTCACATTTTTAGTCAATTTTTTTACCGA
Source organism: Penstemon barbatus (assembly GCA_003313485.2). Lineage (NCBI taxonomy): Eukaryota > Viridiplantae > Streptophyta > Magnoliopsida > Lamiales > Plantaginaceae > Penstemon > Penstemon barbatus. The sequence goes on along the minus strand of CM064877.1, from coordinate 78,111,578 downwards.
TACTTAGAATCTTACAAAAAAAATTCAAAGGTGTAAGTACAAAATTCTCGTCAATTTTTCGTATGATTCAAGTCAGTTTAGTATTATTTTGAGCCCGTGGAAAAATTAAAATTTTCTCCAAGGGGTAAGTTCACAGTTTTAACTAATTTTTTGAAGATACTAAAAATCAGTTTAAATACAAAATATAGTCAAAGTTGTACGTACAAAGCCCTGTGCAATGGTCTTCTTATGTTATAAGTCGATTTTCTAATATTTTGATCCCGTTGAAAAATTGAATTGTTCGAAGGGGTAAGGTCACAATTTTGGCCAATTTTTAACAGCTACTTAAATATAAAAACAAAAATATTGTTCATAAGGGTAAATAGAAAACCTTCCACATATTTTTTTTATGTTTCAAGTCAGGTTTGTAATATTTTAAGCCAGTGGAAAAATTTTAATTTTCTTCAAGGGGTAAGTTCACAGCTTTAACCAATTTTTTACACATATTAAATATAAGTTAAAATACAAAAATATATTCAAAGTGGTACGTACATAGCCCTGGACAATGTTTTTCTTATCTTATAAGTCGATTTTCTCATAATTTGAGCCTATTAAAAATTTAATTCCTCGAAGGGGTAAGCTCGCAGTTTTGACCAATTTTTTAGGGATACTTAAAATATAATAAAAACAAAAAAACAATATTCATAGGGGTAAGTAAAACCTTCGACAATTTCTCGTATGATTCAAATCAGTTTTGTAATATTTTGAGCCAGTAAAAATATTAAAATTTTCTCCAAACACTAAAAATCAGTTTAAATAGAAAAATATACTCAATGTGGTACTTACACAACCCTGGACAATGTTTTTCTTATATTATAAGTCGTTCTTCTGATATTTTGAGCTCGTGGAAAAACTGAATTCCTTGAAGGGGTAAACCTCACAGTTTTGGCCAATTTTTTACGGATACTTAAAATCTTATAAAAATTAAAATAGTCGTTCATATGGGTAAGTACAAAATCCTCAACAATTTTTCATATAATTCAAGTCAGTTTTCTAATATTTAGAGCCAGTGGAAAAATTGAAATTTTCTCCATGGGGTAAGTTAACAATTTTAACCAATTTTTTGCATATACTAAAATTCAGTTTAAAAAACTACTTACACAACCCTGGTAATGTTTTTCTTATGTTATAAGTCAATTTTCTGATATTTTGAGCCCGTCAAAATTTAATTCCTAGAAGGGGTAAGCTCACAGTTTTGACCAATTTTTTTACAGATATGAGTGTTTTGGTGAGAAAATTCTTTGATAGAAGGGTAGAATAGCCTTTTTTTTTTTGGCACTTTGCACCCTGCAATATAAATTATGCACTCTGATAATATAGAATGTTGGTATTTGCACCCTAAAATAATAAAATATTGGCCCTTTTCATGCCGATTTTAATTTTTTGGCACTCTGCTCCCTACAAATGGTATTTTGCACCCTAATATGTCTTTCTTAAAAATAAAAATAAAAACTCATGAGTGTAGATAAAATGGTCATTTCTATGCACAACAATCATAAACATGTTATATTCTTAATTTCTTTTACTTCATAATAACTTATTTTAATATTTTCTCTCAGTAAAATTTATATTAAAAAAAAGATATTGTCATAATTTTGTTTTCAAGTAACCTCTAGATTATTTAATTTATATCTAAAATGCACGTTTACAAATCTAACATGTTATTATATTGCATTATTTACATTATTTAGAATATCATATTAAGTCAAGGTTGAAAATGTTAAAATTATATTTTGTGGATGCTAAGTGCCAATATTCTATATTTTTAGGTATAAAGTGTCAAAATTTATACTTTTAGAATGCAAAGTGCAAAATAAATTCAAAAATGACTATTCTACCCTTTCATCAATGAATTTTTCATTCAAAACAAAAATGTCAACTACATTGTATTTTTAAGGTAAAAAGTAGGGGTGGGCATTCGGGATCGGGTTTCGGGAACCCGTCCCGTCCCGGTCGGGATTTTGTATTTTGGAACGGGAAATATGATGAATTTTCGGGTTTTGGGAAACCCGAAAACCCGACAAACGAAATCGGGACGGTATTCGGGTAATGCCCCACACCCGATTGGGAAAACCGAATCCCGAATTCCTTATTATACAAAATAAAGTACCCCTTTCAAGCAATCTCTTACTCCCAAACCATTGACAATTCATGACCATAAAGAAAAATATAAAGTCATGAAGGCAGTTTTTAGTCTTCGAACACATCTCTCACTTATTTTTTCGGTATATGCTTGTTTTTTTTAATTTGTTTTTTCTTGATTTATAAGGATTTAATTTTTTGTCAAGGATATGAAGGAGCAAAATAAAGAACAGTGTGTTACTTATATCATATAGGAGTTTAAAATTTTTATTTTCGGGAAACCCGAATCCCGATCCCGAAAACCCGAAATATCGGGACCAAGTCAATTCAAACGGGATTCGGGTAGTGAAAATCAAAACCCGATCCCGAAAATCCCGTCCCGAATTACCCGAAATCCCGAAAATCTGTCCCGATCCCACCCCTAGTAAAAAGTGTCAAAACTTTTAAGGTTCAGAATGCCAAAACATTTATTTCCAGGGTGCAAAGTATCAAAAGCCCTAATATTGACCAATCATTCAGGGGTTCAAATACTTTCACATCACAACATATCTCTAAAAAGGGAAATTTTTACCCAGAATTAATTACATAGCAAGTGTAATACACTTGCTTTGGGATTTGATGTAACTTCCAGGAAAGTGACCAATCACAAAGCAAGTGCAATACACTTGCTTGGTGGTTGAATGGGTTTGATCAAGCCAAGCTTGGATAAGAATTTTCCCTCTAAAAAGGCATTCATATCGTAATAGATTTTCTTAAAGTACTTTTGAAAACTCTCACCTCTAAAGCAAACGCTTAGCCATGGAACAAAATTTCGATTCAAATGTATGTTTCGATCAACTAAATATTGGAAACTTTTCGAGACTATTCGAAAAATGTTTCGGAAACACTAAGGAAAATTTGTAAAAAAAATTACTAAATTTAGAAAAATAACAGAGTTTAAAGCAAATAAATAGTTTCAAAATTACATCTTATTTTCGTTTCGCCTGATTCAAAAACGAAAACTTTTCAATATTTTCGACAGAAAAGATGAAAAGTTTGATCCATGCGCTTAGCTGCATTGGGTTGATTGGAAACTTGTAACGTGTGTCTGGGCAAAGCTTTTAATCAACACATATATATCCAGACTCAGAATAGCAGTGGAACTGATTTCTGTTGTTTCATTTGTGTATAAGTATTACAAAAATCTGCAAAATTTAGGCAGGCAAATATCAAATACTCAACCAACTTATTTTGTTTCCAACCATTACAAGGACAGATTGATACAAAGAAAACATACATTACACAGAATAATACTACTAGCACTACAAGGAAACTCAGATTCATTATTTCTAAATTCTAATAAGTCAATCAACCTGTATAAAAAATATAGCAACAACAGATTAACAAATGTTGATTTTTCGGAAAACCCTTCATCTAAATGTCGGAAGTCATTTCATCCTCACAGGAATTCTTCAAGATCTTGCTGTTTTTGCAAATCCCATATGACAATTTTGCCATCCAATCCTGTCATGAATGTAATAAATGATTTAGTAAACAACCAAATCTATTAGGAATAACAAATACAAAGAAAAATTGCATTTTAGTCCCACATGATTTGACCCTCAGTTCTTTAGGTCCAATGTTTTACAAAATTATAATTTTGGTCCTTATTTGAAGAAATAAAATTGCACGTCTGGTCCAATCGACCCATTTCCTAATTTGGGACCAAAATAACAACATATACAACCAAAAGTGCAAAAATTTTAAAGAATAGGACCAGAAGTGCAATTTGCTAAACCACGGGACCAAAGGTATTGCGGATCCAATCACATGGGACTAAAACTGCAATTTTCCTAGATGCAGGTTAAAATCTGGTTATTCCAACCTGATGTGCTGAAAGAAGTAGCTGAGGCATCCCCTACTTTCTTGAGTGAAACAATAGATCTGGAATTTGGGAGCAGGAAAACGGAAATGGTCAGGGTCGAAATTATGCTTATTGCTTCTGTTTTTTTAACTTAAAGACAATATATACATATATAAATATACATATATATATAGTCGAATTGGTTAAGTAAATCACAGTGTGTCATACGTGATACAGTTTTCATGAGCGCCCCCAAGTGTCCTTGAAGATTCAAGGGTGTCATTGCTTGTTCCATACTTTGATTGACTGTAAAATTTTCCAAAGGTTTCTGAAAACTGGAAAAAGAAAAAGGGAAATGCAACATTAGGCAGTGATTTACCAATCAATAATCAGAATATGTCATTTACGACTCCCCCCTAATGTATCTCTTGAAATGCTTCTATAACACAATATTAATGGTGTGTATAGTATGAACTAATTTGAAGCTTTATAAGATGAGAAATGCAGAAGAAAAGTTCCTATGGAGACTTTTGTTGGTGTCACCTTCTCTTGTATATTCTAATTAACATGTTAATAATCAATCCAATGGTTTTGCATTAATTTACATACGTAATGAGATATTAATATAATGAGTACATACCTGTGAGCCATATTTTGCACTTGCAGACGCTGTCTTCCTCTCATCAAGAAACCTCAAGAAACTCCTAAAGAATAAAAATAAATCTAATTACTTTGCCAGCACTCTTCAGTTCAATCTCTTGAACATTGTCTATGTAACAACAGACCAACGGGCAACCATTACATGCAGATCGATAAAATTATTTACATCTTTGAATATTGTTTTCTATGTTTTGCAAAGGGAAAAGTAGAAGCGAAAGAGTTCAAAGGAGTCACAAAAAATAGTAAATATAGTATATCACTAGAAAAAATCATGTTGCTAATAAACTATATTAAATGTAGTTCAAAGAAAAAGGCCATACTCGGAAATTCTACCGCAAGGCTACTGTACAACGCTCCACAATAAAGATAAACAGGTAGTAATGGAAGATATCTAATTAATGAACTGATCTGCAAGTTAGGTCGATGAGAGAGCACAAAGCCGACAAGGAACAGGGATTATGATACAAATTATGGTTACATGGATTTTTTATCTTCGAACTTTCCTATGGTAAATGTGTGAAATGTTCATTGTTAAGCAATGGTAATTGGAGAACCCAAATGAGAAAATCATATGCATGTTTAAAAACATTTGTAAAAGATAAAGCAAAGCCACTTTTATCCAATCAGATAATTAGAATAGTTTATTTCAGAAGCTTAACTCACCATAATCCAATTTCATCTGCTATGAATATCATTGGATTGCAATCAAATCCTACACCGATCAGCATTCTCTCAGAGATGAACAAAACCTAAACCAAATGTATAACTTCATTAATATCATCATCATAAAGAAAATCACAAGAAACAATGTAAATTGTTGAGAGTGGATGCTGACCCACATCACGAAGGGGCAAATCACGGAATGCTACATTCTGAGCAGATGGAGAAGGACCAACATCGTCAACAAAGTAGATCATTGAATTGTGACCTGCAGTTTTATCCCAATAAGCAAAAACATGAAAAGAAAAAATACAAGTGTTGACAATTGGGTTCTAGTTCCGGGATCAGTATTATTTTTCAAGTATAGGATGGACTTGAAAGAAAATCCAAACATCGCGCGAAATTGATTTTTAAGTAATTCAAATGTCAACTCAAAACTACGATTGCAACAACCTTTAGGAAACAAAATCATTAATAACAAATTTGGTAATCATTCTGACAGATGCAAAACGGATTCAGCAAACAAAAAGTTTCAAGCAAGAGTAAAAAAAAGCAGAGAAATGAATATCCGACCTACATAGGCTAAGGTATTGCCACTTGGGGACCACTTCATACCAAATGCCCAACTAAGTGAGAGATCAAGCTGCATGATTTGCTGCTCCAAACAATAAAAAAAAATACATATTAGAGTGATGATCAAGTCTACCATGCTAATTAAAATGACCACGTGGTATAATGGATTCCATATGTAAATCTGGTGAAAAAACAACTATTTTTTGGAAAAAAAAACAAATTGTACAGATCACGTGCATATCTATCAAACCCATGTCCATAACACAAGATGTGAGACATACAAGAATCAGTATAATAACTATTAAGATTGTTAATTCCAAGGCCCATGCAATGAGCTACCAACAACGAGCTACCATGGTTAAGCGCTACTATTTAGAAGTTGAAAAGTCATAACTATTAAGATAGCGCACTCCTAAGCCCATGCAATGATCTTAAGCAAACTATGCATACTGTAAGAAAGATTGCAAATGATTTTTTCGTCTAAATAGCCAGAACTCAGTTATTGTAATGGATGAACAAGTTGAACACTAACACAATTGCAATATCGTCAAAAATCAAATATCAGGTTTTCATATAATGAGTGGTAGTAGTAAAGAGTTCATTTCTAAACACTAAATGCCAACATGTAATAAGCAAATTTCATGAATTTTCAGATGAAATACTGATGGCAGAACTTTGGACAGTGCAGATTATGACACTTAAAAAAATCTCATACATTAGCATCAAATGATCTCAACAGATTATTTCGTATTGATATTCAATTAATCAATCTCAAAATACACAAAAACTTAATACATTTAATTAAAGTGATGGAGTTTCAGTGCTGGTGGTTTTTGGCCAGCAAGGCAGAGAGACTGCATCTAATATAAAAAGGACAAGTCAATTTATTCGAGGTCTTCTATTATCATAGCCTGCCCAAACCCTTAATCAAGAGATACATTTACAACACATCAAGCACCACTAGGCTATTACATAATACAAGAGGTCAAGAGCAGTGAAGCATAAATTCTAACCTCTCCAAATTTTGAATCGGAAGAAGAACCTGTGGAGTCCCTGTTTAACAGCACCAGCAAACATGAAGAGAGTCAGAAACTCAGGGAATGTTGGACTGTGAAAGTGTAAAAAGGAGACACACCTTGTGTCCACACCTTTGATGAAAGTAGAGAAAACTCGGCATTTCCCATCTGTTGATGTGGTTGCCAGGAATATCTGCATGAAGAAAACAGCAATCAGTTAACTCGTAAAAGGAGAAATTATATCTGCACATATGTCTATATTAAAATGTAAATAGATGAAAGGGCAATCAATAACTCGTTCAAGGAGAAAAAAATAATGTATATTTATTAATGCACAATGTCAACCTTGATTCGTCTAACTTTTCTTTTGAAGCAGTATCCTACTTGACAACAATGCAAATGTATGCAAGTAATGGATGAATAAAGCTTGGGGTTCTATATATATTTAACTTACATAAATTTCCAACTTATTCATTCACAAATTATCATGAAACATTGTATGCAAAAAGGACAGTTGCATTCCCATTATTTTCATATATATACCAGGACTTCTCAAAAGCTAAATAAGCTTGACTCTTACGTGCATACCAAGCTCTACACAAGTTCATCCTGTTCCTCTTAAAAAAAATGTATACTGATACAAGCATACAGCACATCCCTCTCTTATTTCGAAGCAAGTAATATTACTAACGTGTACTCCCCCCCCCCCCCCCCAACAATAAATAACTGTAACACTGAGCACCCATATACCTAGTGTACATAAATTTAGAGACACTCACATTATTTGGATGCCAAGCAACACTAGTCACAGATGAATCATGCCGCTTTCTGATCAGTTTACTTACCCACCTGGAAATGCGTAAGAGATATACTGAGACATCTACATAGACAGATATAAAATATTTGCAGAAAGATATGTAAAGCTTGAAAAATTAGGGCACATTTTGCTTTTGTAAAAACGAAATGTTATTCTCAAAAAGATCTTAATCGGATGATCAGCCATGATGACATGGATTCAGCCATCTAAATTGGTGAAATTATTTTAAGAAAAAGAATCATCATGTACAAAAAATTCGGGGTAGAGTTGGGCAAATGATTGACTGAAGCCCACAGAAAATTCGGTGGTTGATCCTCAACCAATCCAACAGGGGCCTAAACTAAACTCACTCATGATGGCTATCGCCATATTGATATTGGATTGCTAATACCTCTTTAATTGTACCAATTTTCAATTTCTTCTAAATATTATTGGTTATCAATACTAGCAGCATATTAATCGAGTACAATTTTTATTGAGTCTCTAAATGCAAAATTTATTCAGTTTATTTTTTTTTTGGTTTCGCAAGGATTTAATCCCTTTCGAGGCGCGTCGGGCACATAAAGTGGGAACCTCTCCCAACAGGGATTCGAACCTGAGTCCGCTACTTTGTAGTGACTAGTCCCTTCCACTAGACCAATCACCTGTGGTATAGCAGAATAAAATCCTACATGAAGCAAAGGGAACATTTCTTTATGGTCGTCTTGCCTTTATCAAACATTCAGAATGTTTTTCTGACATCAAAGTCTAATGCATTGAAATTTGAAATAATATGCTTGTTATACTGGCTTCCCTCAGTTCCATTAGAGAAACATAATTACTCAAGATTAGAAAATGTAATAGAGAATATCAAACTTATTGTTTTTTAGTATTAAGTTGCATATTAAAATATGACAGCCAGCTATGATTGACCTGGTAGAACTTTTCAAGGGCTATCATAAAACTAGAGGGGAACTTGTAAGTGAAGACACAGAAACCCACATCTAGAGCAATACATATAATCACTATGTGTATGTGCATGTGTACGCATTCGTCCATCAAATGAAATGAGCTCCTAACATACTGCTTTTATTAGCAAACCAAAGAGAACTTAAGAAGTATTAGGTGGGCACAGAACGTAGTTGAACTAGATAATTTTTCATGAGTCAGCTGAAGATGTGAAAGAAACTACACCTAGGAGATCTTACCAATTGTTCTCTTGCTCATAATAGCAAATACAAACTGTTTTAGCCCCACTTCCAACAGCAAACTTGTTTTCTGAAAAATAAACAATGAAATTATAAAATGGCTGAACTAAAAACACCAATTCGACCACAGCAAGTTCATTTGTATGGTTTGCTGGAACACTGATTAAGATTTCACATAATTTTAGACAAATCCATACACCAAATTAAACTAAAAGTGTTTTAGTAAAATAAAATAGTCTCCCACAAATTCAAGTTAAGTAAATCATTTTTGCTTGTTGAGTTTACTGCAATAGCCTGGCTTGTATTGAACATCAATGAGTAATTGAATTCAGACACCAAATTAAACTAAAGTGTTTTAGTAAAATAAAATCATCTCTCTCCAAATTATACACACACATTCAAATTTTCAAGTAAATAATTTTATATTGTTGAATTTATTGCAATAGCCTGTCCTGTACTGTACAGCAATGAGTAATCAGAATTGTAGCCTAATTTTCCTAAATGAACTTTGGAACCAAGAATTCATGACATCTGTTGAATAAAGTTACTGTTAAATGACTCGTGAACAAATACACTTGCTAGTTTTATTAGACAAAGCATTCAGATAAGAAACAGGATATGTACATGAGTTGAGTAGTGAATACATATAAAACATACATAAAAGTTAGTAATAGGCTTCCACACCTTTTGGACTCCATTGTACACAAAGCGCCGCACGGTTCAACCTAAGGATAACCAGCGTTGGCACCCACTCTGTCGTTTCTTTGGACCAAACATATCTAAAAAGGAAATTTGGTTAGGTCTATCATAAACTTTAGGAAATCAAGAAACTAAAAATTGCAGAAGTTACAAACAACTACACTTATAATCTGTAACCAGCAATAATGGAAAATAAAGAAAATTAGGTGCACAGGATCACAAAGAAAAATGCATTATCAATACTTGAAGACCACTTACGAATTCCGATCATGAGAAACAGTGACTATTTTGTTGGACCTTATGCTCCAATCTATTCCTGAAACAATTTGGTCGTGCTGCAACAAGAAAAAAATATGAGAATAAAAGAAATGACCAGCAATTTTACCCCGACAGGGTAATGTGAGCAATAATTGGATGAAAAACATTAACATAATTATATTAAGAACTTAAAACGTAGGAAAGGTTTGAAGAGGTAAGTTTTAAGGTCATATGGCAGAATAATGCAATACAGAATCTTTCCATTTATCACAACAACTCCACGTCCACAGGGTATACAACTCTGAGGACATGTAAATGCAGTCATGTGTTGCTTTTCCTACTGATGAGGGGACATAATTACACATTTTATTTCTTCATTACCAGCAATTTTTAAAAGAATGTCATCCATCAGATCTAGCCGTGCCCAATTAATTCAAAATTCAAACCCTGAAAATGTATAATCCAACTAAAGCAAGAAACAAATTCTACAAATTATAGATGCAGCCGCTCCAAAAATTGATTTTTATCAAACAGATTGAGAAATTTTCAGAAGGCCTACAACCCTAATGCTAAATATCAGTTATTTAATTATGAGTCAATATAGTCAACATTGAAACAAAACCACAGCTGAACATTATCAAACAGAAATTTACCTTCTGAAGAACATGGATCTTCTCCCACTTTTCCTCCAACAGTTTATAAATGTGTACTTCATTATTATTCGGACAAAATGCTACCACTGCAATTCAAAATAATTATACCAATTAAAATTCACGTAGAATCATCAAAACATAAAAAATTAGAGAAAGAAAGAGAGTACTGGAGTGGTCGGGGCTCCAAGCATGACAAGTAATACACTGAGCGAACTGATGAACGGAAAGTGCCGCCATAAAATTTCTGATTGAAAGATAGAGATTTCTTTCAATCAAGAAATTGGAAAATTAGAAATCTTTGAAATGAAGAAAAGGAAAAGTGGAATTTAAATCAAGTTTGCGTAAGATCTGTAGTTTGTTGTTGGTGTGGAGATCTTTCTTTATTGAAGTCTAAACCCTTCGGAATCTCCAAAAAAGTCATTAGTAGTTGCAACTTGTTTTTGTTTCGTTTAATTTATTAATTGAGACTTGTAGATCCACTTTATCGACCATTTTGGTCATGTAATTTTTTTTTTCTTTTAAAGGGTGAGAATATCATATCATATCATTCATTAATGTTTATTTTTGTGTATACAATACATAATAATGTCCTCTATTTATAAGACTAAAAAAAATGCAATAAGACTAGAGTTACAATACTATTAAATGGTCCTATTAGGCCATCTCCAATGGCACACTGCGGGGTCGGTCTCGGGCTCGGGCTGCGGCAGAAAACGGTGCGGGCTCGCGGGGTGGAACGGGCGCGAGTGAGGGCTGTGGCTGTTTGTTGGAGAAGAAGAGCACGCGTCTGATTTGTTTTTTTTTTTTTTCTTTTGTGCTGTATTTATATATTTATGTTGTGTATTTAAATCTAATTAATGTTGTGTTTTGTTGAATTAATGTGATAGGTTTTAATTATATATTATATTATATGATTAATTATTTAAAGTAATGCTTTTCGGGACTGACATTCGTGTGCGCAGTATGCGGGCATGCACAAGTCTTGAAGAGCCGAGTAGTAATCTGATCCAAGATTTGCACCCCCTCCCCTGCGCGCAAGGAGGGAGCCTTCTAGTAATAATTTCTTAACCCTTATGGTTTAGAAATCATATATAAACCCAAGTTTTTCGTATCACACTTCCAATGTGGGATTAGTCTATTTCTTTCCAATTTTTCCCATTACATATGTGAACTTTGAGATTTAATTTCTCATTCACTCGTACTCCGATTTGGACGTACCATATACCATTTTAATCTACTCACTGAGTAGAATATAATTCCGTTAAGGCCCGACTCTTTACTCAAAGTGGGTCCCACTTAAAATGCGTCCAAAATGGTCCATTAACTTACTTTTTCCAACACTATGTTTATGAGGTTTATAAGGAGCTTTAGGACTATTTTTATTTTCTTTTCCTTGATTATGTTGTGTATTGTTGTGTAATTAATGTTGTGTATTGTTGTAATTAATGTGTTATTTTAATTGATACTCCGTATTAAAAAAATTAAAACTATAATATTAATAGGTGAGAGTGGGCAAAGGAAAAAAATGAAATTAATTCCCCCACGGAGCCCCAACCATTGGAGACGACCAGGCAGGGCCCCGGGGCTAGCCATCAACCATTGGAGATGGCCTTATGACCTTCAATACAAACGTTACAAAACCTTTCAAATGTAGTCTTTATGATATTCTTCAATAGGAGGTTACAAAACTAGGACAAAATATTTCATGGACATCCACTAATATTATATATTAAATACACTTCACCCCCTATTCTAGGGAAATTGTAGTATACTCCCCTATATTATGCAAACTATGCACAAAATTCCCTATAATTTTTATTTTGCATCAAATTCCCTTGTACTTTTAGACTCACTACATAAAATTCCCCGTTCGTCAAAGTCAATTAGTTTATTAATTTCACTTGGTACAAAGTTCTTTATACTTTGTAAACTTAGCACACAATCCCCTGGTAATTTTCTACAACGTACTTGGACGCAAATATAAAAATTGCTAGAGGATATTCTTAATACTCAATCGTGCTTTCACCCACTCGAAATCATCTTTAACGATATTAAACGTATTATCAAAAGCTTAAAAATTTTAGGAACACGTATATATTTAGGGAAAATAACTTTATCACTCATGCTTTAGCTAGAATAGAGTACTTTTCGGGTTTTTTGCACTTTGCACCCTCGAAACATGGGAAATAGGCACTTTGCACCCTCGAAACTTAGACTTAACACTTTGCACCCTCGAATATGAAAAATACAGCACTTTGCACTCTCTCTTATTTTCAAGCAAAAACTCAAGGGCAAAATATGTAATTTTATTTTAAATCTTTGACATTTTGCCCCCCCCCCCCCCCCGCCCCCCAAAATAAAATTAGCACTTAACACTCCCTAATTAAGAACAAATTAACAACTTGCACCCTCGAAACACAATAAATGGACACATTGCATCCCAAAATACAAAATTAACACTTAATACCCTCAAATTAAAAAAAAAAAAACTCAAACCCCTCATTTTTTTGGGCAAAGTTGACCATTAAGGTGAATTTTTTTTAAGGCAAAATATGTAATTATTTATGGGTCTTTGATATGTTGAAGTAGACAATGAGTCTTCGAGAAATTTACTTGTACTTTATTTAGTTATTTATGGGTATATTGTTGAATAGAAAAATGGAGAGAGAAATGAGTATTCGAGTATTTATAATTGTATTTTGCAAAATTTAAGTAAAAAAATGAATTACCTATTTTGCTTAGATTTTTTTCACTCTGATAGTCAACTTTGACAAAAAAAAAGGGGGGGGGGGGGGGGGGGGGGGGCGCTTGGGTTTTTTAAATTTGAGGGTGTTAAGTGTTAATTTTGTATTTTGGGGTGCAAAGTGTCCATTTATTGTGTTTCGAGGGTGGAAGTTACTGATTTGTTCTTAATCAAAGGGTGTTAAGTCCTAATTTTATTTTTGGGGATACAAAGTGCAAAATTCTCAAGTTTTGAGGGTACAAAGTGCCAATACTATTGAATTACCTATTTTGCCCTTGAATTTTTGCTTGAAAATAAACGAGGGTGCAAAGTGCTGCATTTTTCATATTTTGAGGGTGCAAAGTGCTAAATCTAAGTTTCGGGGGTGCAAAGTATCTATTTTTCATATTTTGAGGGTGCAAAGTGCAAAAAACCCGTACTTTTCGTCATATTTGAGCTGCCAAATGAATTTATAATTTGAGCTTCTAAAAAGAGGTAGTTTTAACTACTTTACGATATTGATTATCATAGAATTAACTTCTAAAAAAAAAAGAATTCAGGATGATGGTTAAACTGATTTAAATGATGTATTTGTAATTCAGTGGATAAAATAAACATTAAAAATAACTGGAGGAGCCGAGGAGGCATATTATTGTAGGTTATTGAATAATACAAATATGAACAATAAATCTTTTATTTAGATAAAACATTTGCTCAATGTTTTCTTCCAAGTCCAATTAAAACTGGTATATACTAGTTATAATTTATGTAATTATAGTTCAAAAAAGTTATTAATATACTATTATTCTTCTTATCAGCATATCAAGATTCTCACAAACGGAACGCAAAGGTAAATACTAATATAGAGTGCGCCTACATTTATTAACACAAGGTTTATCATTTTGCAGTATATTTTAAACACATTAAATTTCTTTGCACATTTCATATAGCATTAATTTTCATACTTTTTTTTTTATTTTTTATTATTTTTTTTATTGATAACTCACGTGTCCAAGTTTACGATAGATTACCAACATTCCAAACCATTCCAAATCATATATCAATTTTTCAAAACTCGTTATCAATTATTTTATCCATATTTTATCATCTCAATATTTCAACCAAAATCAGTTCAAATTGTGTTTCAGATGTTTCACTAAAGCCATCCAAACTTGTAACAAAAAAATAAAAATAAAAAACCATCCAAATAATTTTGAAACTGAGCGAAACAGAACCAAAACGGGTGCATGGCCTCTTTGATTTAACCTCGGACATTAGTGAACTATGATGAAAAACAAATAATCCAGTATTCAATTTCTTGCAAAAGTGTTATATAGATATACATCTTGATCTCTTTTTGGTACAATGCCATTTTCTTCCCTACCTATATATATTTGAGCGAGCGGCATGAATTCGAACACAAACCATTTGTTGACATATACTATATGACTCACACTGCCATAAATATAGCCTTGAACTTAGTTTGAACCATTAGTCGAAAATTAAATTAGGAATAGAAAGTAAGTCCTGATCAATATGAATTCATATTACTACTTGGGAGTTGGGACATTATCGGCCTTAGAGTTGGTGATGCATTTGTGTAGAGAAAGGCCACGTTTAGCACTTTATACCATCGCCTCTTCTAAAGATCCATCATTTCATAAAAGAATTATTTAATAATTATGTTATGAACGTTGTTTTTAGAGTTTAGCATTAATTAATTACCATCGCCTCATGTTCGAGAGTAATTGGTGAAATTAATTTATATATCAGCATTAATTAGTGATTCTTACCAACATCCTGCTTCCATCATTCGAATTTATTTTTCATTTGCAAATTCCACGAGTGACTGAAATGAGTTTCTATGCAAATTGGATGATGAAAAAGTTCATACTTTTGTGTTTCATCTCTTCTCTTCACTTCAAAATTTTCTCAGTTTTTGTTTCAATAGCCACTGGGTAGTTTTAAGAAAGTTTTTGAAATTATTAGACCTGTTTAACAGGTAGCAATAAAACAGAGATGCATCATGTATGTAGGGCTGTCAATGGGGCGGATTTCAATCCGGATCCCTGTCGGATTTATTAGGATAATTGTCCGATTAGAGATTTGATGAACCTGATCCGATTATAAAGATTCGTAGTCCGAAACTCATGGAGTGAATATGGATTTAGTTACATCCGATCCGTTAAAGATCCATATCCAACAATAATTAAAAAGAAAGATATATATATATATATATACATATTTTTTTAATAAAAATAAGTATCATTAATAATATTTCACCGTCAATTTAAGAAGATTGTAATTTATAACTCATTTATAAATTTATTTAAAACAATATTTTCATTCTACAAATATGAATATAGTAAAGAAACTTTGAACATATGAGCTAAAATCAAATAAAATTAAAAAGTTAATAAACTTGTTTTACAAAAACATATTAATTTAACTTTTTAAATGAAAATTTATTGGATCCGAAAAATATTCGATATCCGGTTAAATCCGATCAAGATCCGTTTGATTCAAAAAATCTCGATCAGAGCACAATCCGAGCAAGATTCAAATTCGATAGGATTCGATCCGATATAAATGAAGCTGGATCTGAATAAAATTGATCCGATCAGAATCCAACCCAATGAGAGCCTTACATGTATGTTGACATATAGGGTGTGATTCATTAATTATTCGGCCCTTTAGTGGCGTTGTTCAAATGGACCGAGAAAAAGGCGGGCTGCCCGCTCAATAGTGGGCCATACCCGTCCAATTGTAATAGCTTGGGTAGCCCACATATTATAATATGGCCCATATAGATTAAAAACAATCAGCCCAAAACCAATCTACTGAACCGAACTGGGCCGCCAATCAGTCCAAAGCCTGGATCAATTCTACCTCGGCACCAAATGAACACAGAGAATATTGGGTATGCCTCTTGAAATTCCAAACGTCAAAAGATAATTAGTGTATTTTTTTTATTTTTTTAGGGGGATAATTAAGTGTATTTTAATAAATAAAATTAAGCGGCTCATGTAGAACGATATATCCGGGATAGAATTTTGTGTTTTCTTTCTTTTTAATAACAAATTGCTAATTCCATTGAATCATTTACGATATTATTTTTCCTTAAAAAAAAAAAAAAACCTACAATAAATCTAACTAGAAACCTAAAAAAAATTAACTTGTGTTTTATTAAAAGAAAAAACTACAATCACACCACTTTTTAAATTTAGACGATTTCCACATCTTCCCCATCTTCAACTTGTACAGCGGAAAATTGAGGTTTCTCGCGAAACTTGCAAATAAATCCGAGTTGAACTATTCCCAATAGTATTCCTATTCCATGTGCAGTCTGCAAGGATCATTGAAAAAAAATCCCGTCTTAAAACTAAAGAATGGAAAAAAATATTTATAATGTCATAAGATGATAATCAATATATATAAATATAATGAACTTACAGCAAGATAGATGTCAATGGTTGGGAGTAAAGCAAATATAAACCATACAATTCCATTAAGGAAAGAAGCTAGACAGAACAAAAATGACCAACGTCCAATACTGTTTGACTTGTATATATGCATCTGATAATGAAAATTTTCAATTAATACATAAAATAAAATAAAATTGAAGAATCAAAATGATATAGAATTAAATTAATAAATAAAGATAGTCTAGTCTCACTTACAATGACAAATAGAGGTGTAGCGTGCATCATAATTCCAAATACAACCGCAATTGACCCAATAATAGGCCCAATTATATAATATCTTATCAGCGCGTCCAGGACAAGATACGAAATCAGATTAGCAAGTAAAAACAGCAGCATGATTGTGTTCTGATACGCGAACATGGGGAAACAATTAATATAGTAATAAGTAAAATTGGGAGGTAAACGTAAAATACTCCACTGTGTTATGCTAAACCTACCTTGTAAAAGTGCGCCAAACTTCCTTGTGTTTTTATAAATCCTGTAAACAAATCCAATTTGTAAAAAATAGATCGTTTTGGATCGAAATTTCTCAAGAAATCATTTTGAAAATATATCATGTAAAATTGTAGGGACCAACTTAATTGAAGTGTTTTCAAAATTATTTCTTGAAATATATCGATAAAAAACGATCTATTTTTCACAAATTAGGTGTTTTTGGCAGAATTTTTGAAAATACGAGGAAATTTGGCGCAATAAAAATTTCACATGGTAATTTCTTGCAGGTCTATAGCATAACACAGGGGAATAAAATTGGTTTATTTAATTAAGTTCATTATTAATTAATCTTGAATTTGCAACAACACGACTTGCCTTTGGATGATGGTGACTTATCCATCCGGCCATGGCAATATGACAAAATTCGTAGGCTATTCCAATTTTATTGCCCAAGAAGAGAATGCTTAAACTTAATTCTTTTGCACTGGCTAACTCTTTTCCTCCATTAGTTAATAATGCTTCACTATAATATGTCCAAAAAATAAAACTAGAGAAATATGTCATGTACATGTAAGGATGTAATTCCTCCATAATTTTTTGTCTGCGAATTTTCCAAAAAGCTATTCTGCAATTAATAACAAGTATAATTGATCAAATTATATTTAAAGTGGATTAATCCAAACTAAACATAACATTGTAAGGATTAAAAAGAAAAAATACTTACTGTCGTGAAATGATCAATCCAAATGACGTAACAAATGCTATAAAAAAAAATACCAACAACATAAAAATCAATAATAATAATAATAATAAAATTAATAAAATAAAGGGTAAATTACGAATACCCCTCAGGTAAGACATAATTACAAAAATCACCCTCACATATTGGGTATTACAAAAACCCCCCTCAGGTTTATCACCTTCTTACAATTAACCCCTTACCCCTAAAATATTCCAATTTTGCCCTTGTTATTTGTATTGTTTGTAATGTCTTCTAAATGTTAAAACTTGGGATCTAAATATTATATCTTATAAATTAGAAACAAAGATAATTATATATTTACTACTAGAATAATTGATAAAATTTATAATTGCCCATAAGTTTTAATAAAATTGCAAAAACAATGTATTTATATATTTATTAGCAATTTAAATTGTAAAATATTAAAATAAATATAATTTTAACAATATACTTTATAAATATGAATTGTTTATACTTAGTTAAATGAATTTATTTTATAAATTAGTAAATTTAATAAATTATATTGTATTATAAATAAGATATTTTAATTTGTTAAAGTTTATATTGTATTATAAACTGAAATATTTATTGAAATTTATGAGAAATTATAAAGTATATCAATTATTTTGGTGGTAAATATATGATTATTACTTTTATATTTACAAGATAAAACAATTAACACCCAATTTTAAGATTTATAACATATTATAAACATTACAAATAACTTCTAAGGGCAAAATTGGAACATGTTAGGGACAAGGGGTTAATTGTAAGAATGTGACAAACCTGAGGGGAATTTTTGTAATACTCAATACGTGAGGGTGATTTTTGTAATTATGCCTTACCTGAAAGGGATATTCGTAATTTACCCTAAAATAAAAAGAGAGCAAAATAAAGAGGAGCATGAAATTACGAACCAATAATGCCCACAACTGAAATAGCGGCATCGTGCGTCATCTTCAAAATTGAAGAAGAAGAGGAGCGAACCGGAAGAGGGAGTCGGAAATTAACAACCAAATTAAATATGATTTCTTTAACTCAGTTGATTGATTTATATATATAATAGAAGAGATTAATGCATGCTTATATATCCTTTATAATATACTTCAATAGACCAAGTTTAAATAGAACTCTTGTCCCTTTTTAAGAATAAAAGGTGCTATTAGATTAGGAAACTAGCACACCATAGATTAAATACCCTTCTTTAAATTTAAATAGAACTCGGGTATATATGGAATGAGTTTGCCTGGTTTTGGTCTCACTCAAATCGGGTCAAACCCCATATGGTAAAGAGTTTGAATAAGTCTCAGCTCAAACCTAGGTTTCAGTTCAAAACGAAACCTACACAAACTTACTTGAGACCTATAAAATTATTGATTTGACATCTGTCATCTACCATTTACACATATAAAGTTATTGATTTGACACCTACTATCTATTTTTCTCCCCCAAACCCCTACAACCAAACTCCAATCCAAATCAAATCTCAATGTTTCAAAACCCACTAACTATTATTTAATAATATTTTATAATCTCAATATTCCATTGAAACCATTATCCAAATCGAGTTTCAAAAGTTTCGCCAAACTTTTGAAACCACTTATTGAGACCAAACCAAGACCAAACTCAGTCAAACTACTTCCATATTAACCCGTAATGTTTATCCCTATTTAGATAACATTAAGGTTAGGTCTCTAAGAAAAAG
This sequence comes from Penstemon barbatus, assembly GCA_003313485.2. NCBI lineage: Eukaryota > Viridiplantae > Streptophyta > Magnoliopsida > Lamiales > Plantaginaceae > Penstemon > Penstemon barbatus. The sequence continues at coordinate 78,092,002 of CM064877.1, read as the reverse complement.
ATATTAAATGATTCTTTATTTTTTTTCATCCCCAACCTAATAAATTAATTAAAGAAGCGTGTTTAATCTAACTTCGATTCAATCAAACAATTAGTGGTGTGCAAGCTTCCTAATATAACACCTTTTATTTTATGCCTATATTAGAGGAAATTAACTCTCTATTTTAATTGGTTATATTTGACAATGTATAAACTGATAAAATTGTTAATTTAAAAAAAAAAAAAAAAACCTTAAGAATTGTAGTTAGATTAGAGTCATAAAAGATAGTTCGATTATGAGACATAATATGTTATTTATATATCTCTAGCTATATTATCTCTTCAAAAAAGTTACACTGTGAAATAATTGTATTAGACTTCTATCAAAACAAAGTTTTTGATTTTGCAATCTATGTTAAACACAGGGTTTTTGGCATTTTGCACCCTCAAATTATAGGGTTTTAGCACTTTACACCCTGACTTAAAAGTTTTGGCACTTTACACTCTGAAAATATAAATTAGTGAGAAAATTCATTGGTAGAAGGGTAGAATAGGTATTTTTAATTTTTTCTTCACTTTGCACCTTGGCAATATAGATTTTGCACCCTTAAAATATAGAATGTAGGCATTTTGCACCATAAAATTATAAAATATTAGCATTTTTCACCTCAATTTAAATTTTTTGGCACTCTGCACCCTAAAAATATAATTTGTATGACATTTTGTGCTCTAATGTATTCTTCTTAAAAAAAAAAAAACTCATGAATGTTGGCGCTGTAGAGATAAAATAGTCATTTATATGCACAACAATCATAAACTTGTTATTCTAAATTTATTTTAATTTATAATAATTTAATTTAATATTTTCTCTCATTAAAATTTAGGTTAAAATAAAACATTGTCTTTATTATATTCAAGTATCCTCTAGATTATTTACTTTTTTTTTCTCTAAAATATACGATTACATATCTAACATGTTATTGTATTGCATGTTATGTACGTAATTTAGATTATCATATTAAGTCGGAGTTGAAAATGTCAGAAATTATATTTTTAGGTGCAAAGTGCCAATATACTATATAATAGAGTATTTACTTTTAAGGTGCATGTTAACTCTACAAAATAGAGTTAATTTTTATGTGTTTTTGCGGGGAATGACATGAGTTTCTAGAATTCTTAGATCGTTTTCACTTGGTTTAACTTGGTTTTTCTCGTTGGTGAGTCACGTATTCATTTTGGTATTTTCTTGTGAATTTTTCAGATTTTTCTCTTGATTTTTGGATGTGCAAACAGAAGGCTCTTCGGTGGGGCGGAAAATCTCTCCGCTGGAGCGAAATCACAAAGCAGACCTCCGCTGGGGCGAAACTAATTTCCGCTGGGGCAAAATCTGTCCGCGAATTCTTACTTTTAGTGTCCTAGTTTCACTTGGAAACTTATATATAAGTGGAGAAAGAGAGAGAAAACAAATCTTGGAACACTTTTTGACAAGAGGAGAGACCAAAAAACACGAAAATATCATTGAGAAGCGTGGAACAACATCAGAGAAGACAATTCTTGAAGATTGGAAAATCAGATCTACTTCTCTTTTCTCATCTTTTGCAATTTCTTTTCTCTTTTGGGTTCTTGTAATCATGACTTTGATGATTCTTGAGTTTATTTCCGTTTTAGCTATGAACTAAATTTAGTTTTCTAGGATTACAATGGATTTCTTTGTTTAAATTGATTGTTGTTTATTTTTCCTTATTCTATCTTATTGAGGTTTATTGTTTACCCATTCTTGTGCTTGAATTTCATTAGTCTGGCCAACTATTGTTTCACAAATCTAATTGAATCGGGAGAGGAAATTAGGTTTTAGGTTAAAGATTGGGTAACCTTTGTACGAATTGCACCCACATCGAATTGGGTAATTTGTTTAGCAATTAAGATATGAATATACTTAATTGCCTTAGGTAGTCATAATTAGGGCTTGTTCTTGACTCGATTTGGCCTAACTTCATTGGCATAGGAATATAGCTCGTTGATTAGGTTAGATTAGTTTTACAATATTTTGGAAAGAAATTGTAAAAACTTAAGTGCCCTAGACTAGCAATAAATCTTAATTAAAATAGAATTGTTGGGAAAATAGAAGCTATTAGTTTAACATTGAAGGAAATTGTAATCCTAGGATTTAATCATCATAATTAATCTTGCCAGTTCATAATTTAGTTTTACTTTCATTATTGCTTAGTTATAATAATTTAAATTTAAGGATTCGTTTAATTTGGATAAGAAAAAGAGTGATCTTTAGTAATTAGTTGATTAGCTCATTTATTCCCTGTGGAGACAATACTCTACTTATCGTTATATTAGTTGCTGCGATTGCGTATATTTGCGTTTATAAATCCTGCATCAGTGCAAAGTGCCAACAATATTCGAAAATAACTATTATACTCTTCAATCAATGATTTTTTTCTTCAAAACACATACTAGGGTGCAAAGTGCCAACTAAATTATATTTCCAGGGTGCAAAATGTCAAAACTTTTATGTTAAGGTGTAAAGTGCCAAAACCCTATAATTTCAGGGTGCAAAGTGGCAAAAGCCCTTAAACACACATTAAATTGTTTGCACAATTCATAATATTCCAATTATATTCATAATTTTTTTATTGCATCAAATTCCCTTGTACTTTTAGATTCTCTACATAAAATTCCTCGTGCGTCAAATTCAGTTAGTTTATTAATTTCACTTGGTACAAAGTTCTTTATACTTTGTAAACTTAGCACATAATCCCCTTGTAAATTTTCTAAAACATACTTGGACGCAAATATAAAAATTTCTAGAGGATATTCTTAATACTCAGTCGTGCTTTACCCACTCGGAATCATCTTTATCGATACTAAACGTATTATCAGAATCATAAAAATCTTAGGAAATCTTATGTATTTAAGGAAAATAACTTTGTCACTCATGCTTTAGCTAGAATAGAGTATTTTCCTCATATTTGAGCTGCCAGATTTAATTCATGAATTTGACCTTCTAAAAAGAGGTAGTTTTAACTACTTTACCATATTGATTATCATAGAATAACTTCTAAAAAAAGAATTCTGGTTGATGGTTAAACTGACTTAAATGATGTACTTGTAATTCAGTGGATAAAATAAACATTAAAAAGAACTGGAGGAACCGAGGAGGCATATTATTGTAGGTTATTGAATAATACAAATCTGAACAATAAATCTTTTATTTAGATAAAACATTTGCTCAATGTTTTCTTCCAAGTCCAATTAAAACTGGTATATACTAGTTATAATTTATGTAATTATAATTCAAAAAAGTTATTAATATATTATTATTCTTCTTATCAGCATATCAAGATTCTCACAAACGACGCAAAAGTAAATACTAATTATAGAGTGCGCCTACTTTTTTTAACTCAGGTGTACAAGTTTACACTAAACTAATCCTGGATTCTCAGAACCCTTGCCCTAGAATCCTGAAGGATGTTAATTGCAGGATGTGTCTCCACCAATCATCGGGATTCCACATTTTGCAGTATATTTTAAACACATTAAATTTCTTTGCGCATTTCATATAGCATTAATTTTCTTACTCTTTTTCTTTTTAACTCACTTATCCAAGTTTACGCTAGACTACCAACATTCAAAACCATTTCAAATCATATCTCAATTTTTCAAAACTCGTAATCATTTATGTTAGCCGAATGATTAATGATTAACAAACAACTTGATATTTTGAGCTTGTTTCTTGAGTTTAATCTTAACAGGAATTATTGAGACCCTCATTAATTGAAGAAAGAGGCCCACTTACGAGTAAAGCTTAATTGAGAAGAAAAGGCCCAATAAAGATGATACAAGTCCATCAATGAAGAAAGACCAAGTCGAAGAAATAGTTTGAAGGCCCACGCACCCTTGGAAGGGCCCAATTTTCGACACAAGAAAATTGAGGTCATGTAAGTATCAAATGTCTCAAACTATTAAGAGCAAGAAAATTCCTTTGGCCCAATATTTTCAAACTAAGCCTCCAAATCTTTTTTCAAAATTGGCCCAAATTATTTTGAACTAAAATCGACCCTTTAAATTATTTTGTGAAAATTTGAATTCTTCCTTATTTTCTAAGTAGCTGATTTTACTTGTGGGAGAATTAATTAGATGATTTGGAAATCTTTATATAAGGCAAAAATTGCACCTTGATCTTAAGTAATTCATGAAATAAAATATTCTTTCATCTTACCTTTCTTTTGACCATACTCTCGGCCAAAGAAATGAGTTTAAGAAAATCTTTTTTCTTTTAAAATGTGCAGCCGATTCTTGAGCTTTAATAACTCTTTGGAAACTTGTTTAAATGGCATGAATCCCAATGGTATATATTTAGCCTTATATGTTTTTAAAATCTTTCCAAAATATCTTTGATAAAAATCTTCCCTTTTGATCAAATCTTGAATATCATTTTCTTAAGGAAAGATCTTCTTCATTTTGAACTTGTCTAATGCCTTATTAATTAAATCTGTCCAAGTTCATCTTCCACCTATTTTTGGGACTAAATTTTCGGATATAACATAAGAAGATTGGGAAGAAATCTTTTTGAAAATTAGAGATATTTTATCTTTTAAAATCTTTCCTAAACTATTCAATTTCTCCACCTATAAATTAAGCTCTCTTGAATCATTTTACACACCAACTTTGAGAGAAAAATAGAGCTTTACTTTGAGAAAATTACTCTTGCTTTTTCATACTTTAATTTGTGAAAATCTTTTGAAAAGCAAAATTCGTTTTTGAATTACACTTGCGAAAATATTTTGTGAAAAACGAAAATCTTTTTAACCCTTGCTCTTGAGAACTTTGAGATATTCTGAGAGGTTAAAAGAGATACTAGTGAGCATACTTTTGTACATCTTACTCGAGAGGAGTGTTCATTGTACTTCTTTAAAATCATTTTGTAATAGTGCGATAGGAAGTGTCCTAGCAAGCACAATTGTTTAGTGCGATAGGTTGTTTACCTAGCAAGCACGTATTTGGTGCGATAGAACAAAAGGTTCTAGCAAGCACATGTTAGTGCGATAGGCTGAGGTCTAGCAAGCACATTGTTGGAGCGATAGGAGGTGTCCTAGCAAGCTCGTATCGAGAGAAAGAATTGATCTTGTAATCTCGAGTGGCGAAGGTTCGTCCTGCAAGCCACGATATATTAGTGAATTTTACCCAGGGGTGCTGGAAGAGAGGAAGTAGGCCGTTGGGGCGCGAACCTCTATAAATTGTGTTTGCCTTCTCTCCTTTTATTTTTGCACTTTACTTCTTTCGTAACTTTAATCTTAAAATCATTGGAACGATCAACCTTTATTTAAAGTTACTGGAACTATTTACAAATTGTCTTCTGAAAATAAACTCTTTAAAAAAAAGTTATATACCTAATTCACCCCCCCTCTTAGGTATCAATTTATTTTACCCATATTTTATCATCTCAATATTCCAACCAAAATCAGTTCAAATTCACAAATTGTGTTTAAAATGTTTCACTAAAGCCATCCAAATTTGTAACAAAAAAAATGAAAATAAAACACCATCCAAATAATTTTGAAACGTTGAAACTGAGCGAAATAGAACCAAAACGTGTGCATGGCCTCTTTAACCTCGGACATTAGTAAACTATGACGAAGAACAAAACATCCAGTATTCAATTATTCTTGCAACAGTGTTATATAGATATACATCTTGATCTCTTTTTGGTACAATGCCATTTTCTTCCCTACCTATATATATTTGAGCGGGCGGCATGAAATTCGAACACAAACCATTTGTTGACATATTATATACTATATGACTCACACTGCCATAAATGGTTTCTTATAACCTTGAACTTAGTTTGAACCATTAGTCGAAAATTAAATTAGGATTAGAAAGTAAGTCCTCAATGTTGGTGTCTAACAATCTGTGTGCTTAAATATTTTGATCTAACATAAAAAATAGTGAGAAATACTTACTTGTATCGAAATTAAATATCACTTCAATCTTTACGTAAAAAATGAGGAAATTAGACTGAGGCTTGCCGAAACAAATTTCCTTAAGACAATATTTCCGGGGCTGCCACAGTGCATACAGTTTGATTCCCGGTAGTCTCCCAAGATACAACAGTCTGATGTTCATTATTTGCACAAATAATGAACCCACGGCGAACCAAACCAAATAGAAAACTCGACATAAATTTAAAGTTGAGATGAGAGTAATTTTATTTTGATTATTATCGGAAAAAGGATACTTAATTGGCTAGATTAAGTCTCCTATTTATAGACTCAAAAATATCTTTTCGCAAGAGACACAATGTTTGGATTGTACTGTTTCGATCCAAAGGGTACCTCTTCAGATCAAACAGACACGACCCCTTGCTCTCAACTAATTTTATTCACATATAGAATATAAATTCCAACACTGAATATGAATTCATATTACTACTTGGTAGTAATAGCCACTGGGTAGTTTTAAGAAAGTTTTTGAAATTAGACCTGTTTAACAGGTAGCAATAAAACAGAGATGCATCATGTATGTAGGGCTGTAAATGGGGCGGATTTCAATTCGGATCCCTGTCGGATTTATTAGGATAATTGTCCGATTAGAGATTTGATGGATCTGATCCGATTATAAAGATCTGTAGTCCGAAACTCATGGAGTGAATATGGATTTAGTTACATCCGATCCGTTAAAGATCCGTATCCGACAATAATTAAAAAGAAAGATATATATATATATATATATATATATATATATATATATATATATATATACATATTTTTTTAATAAAAATAAGTATCATTAATAATATTTCACCGTCAATTTAAGAAGATAGTAATTTATAATTCATTTATAAATTTATTTAAAACAATATTTTTATTCTACAAATATGAATATAGTAAAGAAACTTTGAACATATGAGCTAAAATCAAATAAAATTAAAAAGTTAATAAACTTGTTTTAGAAAAACATATTAATTTAACTTTTTAAATGAAAATTTATTGGATCCGAAAAATATTAGATATCCGGTTAAATCCGATCAAGATCCGTTTGATTAAAAAAATCTCGATCAGAGCACAATCCGAGCAAGATTCAAATTCGATAGGATTCGATCCGATATAAATAAAACCGGATCTGGATAAAATTGATCCGACCAGAATCCAACCCAACGAGAGCCTTACATGTATGTTTTTTTTTTTTGGTCAAGAGCCTTACATGTATGTTGACATATAGGGTGTGATTCATTAATTATTCGGTCCTTTAGTGGCGTTGTTCAAATGGACCGAGAAAAAGGCGGGCTGCCTGCCCAATAGTGGGCCATACCCGTCCAATTGTAATACCTTGGGTAGCCCACATATTATAATATGGCCCATATAGATAAAAAACAATTAGCCCAAAACCAATCTACTGAACCGAACTGGGCCGCCAATCAGTCCAAAGCCTGGATCAATTCTACCTCGGCACCAAAGGAACACAGAGAATATTGGGTATGCCTCTTGAAATTCCAAACGTCAAAAGATAATTAGTGTATTTTTTTTATTTTTTTAGGGGGATAATTAGTGTATTTTAATAAATAAAATTAAGCGGCTCATGTAGAACGATATATCCGTGATATAATTTTGTGTTTTCTTTCTTTTTAATAACAAATTGCTAATTCCATTCAATCATTTACGATATTATTTTTCCTAAAAAAAAAAACCTACAATAAATCTAACTAGAAACCTAAAAAAAATTAACTTGTGTTTTATTAAAAGAAAAAACTACAATCACACCACTTTTTAAATTTAGACGATTTCCACATCTTACCCATCTTCAACTTGTACAGCGGAAAATTGAGGTTTCTCGCGAAACTTGCAAATAAATCCGAGTTGAACTATTCCCAATAGTATTCCTATTCCATTTGCAGTCTGCAAGGATCATTGAAGAAAAATTCCGTGTTAAAACTAAAGAATGGAAAAAAATATTTATAATGTCATAAGATGATAATCAATATATATAAATATAATGAACTTACAGCAAGATATATGTCAATGGTTGGGAGTAAAGCAAATATAAACCATACAATTCCATTAAGGAAAGAAGCTAGACAGAACAAAAATGACCAACGTCCAATACTGTTTGACTTGTATATATGCATCTGATAATGAAAATTTTCAATTAATACATAAAATAAAAAATTGAAGGTAAAAACTTTAATCAAAATGATATAGAATTAAATTAAGAGTGAATAGCATTCTTGGTCCACTTTATGGGTCAAAATTTACATTTTTGTCCCTTTTAAATTTTTTATAGCAGATTGATCCCTCTTATCAATGTAATGTATCACATTAGTCCCTCTAATAACACATTTTTCCTTCTTAAATTTTTTTATAACAAATTCGTCTATCTTATCAATGTAGTGTAACACATTAGTCCCTCTTGTAAATTACATCAACTTTTGTCCACTTTAGTATTTTAAATTTAAGTGCTGTATTTTGTATTTAAGAGGGAGTAATGTATTACATTACATTGATAAGAGGGACAAATTTGCTCCAAAATTTTTAAGAGGATGAATGTGTTATAAGAGGGATGAATGTGATATACTACCTGATAAGGACTAAATTAAAACAAATAATACATAGTAGGTACTAAATTGAAAAAAAATAACATAACTCGATAAAAAATTAATGATAAGAGGGACCTAATGTGGTGTTTACTTGTTTATTTAATTAAGTTCATCACTCATCTTGAATATTGACAATTAATTAATAAAAGACACAACTTTATTTTGCAACAACACGACTTGCCTTTTTATTTTGGTGACTTATCCATCCGGCCATGGGAATATATGACATAGTTCGTAGGCTATACCAATTTTATTGCCGAGGAAGAGAAAGCTTAAACAGTTAAACTTATTTATTTTGTACTAGTTAACTGTTTTCCTCCATTAGTTAATAATGCTTCACTATAATATGTCCAAAAAATAAAGCTAGATAAATATGTCATGTACATGTAAGAAATGTAATTCCTCAATAATTTTTTGTCTGCGAATTTTCCACAAAGCTATTCTGCAATAACAAGTATAATTGATCAAATTTTATTTAAAGTGGATTAATCCAAACTAAACATAAACATTGTAAGGATTGAAAAAAACTACTTACTGTCATGAAATGATCAATCCAAATGACGTAACAAGTGCTATAAAAAAAACACCGACAACATAAAAATCAATAATAATAAAAATACTCATTCCATTCCTTTTTACATGTCGTTTAAGGTTGTCTCACAGAAATTAAGAAATCATTTAATGCTCTAGATTTTAGGAAAATAAAAGGGTAGTTGGACATAATTATCCTTGAGAAACATGAGTAAAATTTTATAACTCCCTATAATCCTCTCTCTATCTTGAAAATGAAAAAGGGTAAAAATGTCAAACTAGCATTTAAGTCTATCTTGAAATTCTAAAGTGACATGTATTGTAGAATTTTTTTCCTCTCTAAAGTGACATGTAAAAAAAAAAATGGAGGAAGTAATAAAAGAAAAATAGAGCAAAATAAAGAGGAGCATGAAAGTACGAACCAATAATGCCAACAACATATATAAGTAGCGGCATCGTGCGCCATCTTCAAAATTGAAGAAGAAGAGGAGCGAACTGGAAGAGGGAGTCAGAAATTAACAACAAAATTAAATATGATTTCTTTAACTCAGTTAATTGATTTATATATATAATAGAAGAGATTAAAGCTTGCTTATATATCTTTTATAATATATTCAATAGATCCAGTTTAAATCGGACTCTTTATCCCTTTTTAAGAATAAAAGGTGCTACTATATTAGGAAGCTAGCACACCATAGATTAAATACGCTTCTTTAAATTTAAATTGAACTCTTAATGTTTATCCCTATTTAAGAATATGATATCATTAAGGTTAGGTCTCTAAGAAAAAGATATTAAACGATTCTTTATTTTTTTTAATCCTCAACCTAATAAATTAATTAAAGAAGCGGGTTTAATATAACTTCGATTCAATCAAACAATTAGTGGTGTGCTAGCTTCCTAATATAACACCTTTTATTTTGTGCCTATATTAGAGGAAATGAACTCTAAACACTACATATATTGATGAGGACATCAACTCTAGCAAAATAAAAGTTTATCATAGAAAGAGGTTCAAGAGGAAGAATTCAAATTCACCCATTTCCTTATGGATGGAATAAAATTCAAGTTAAATTGATCATTCAAGAAATCAAGTTTCAGATTTCAATAATTCTTGGAATTACTAACCAAGACTAGTCAATAAGTTGATCATCCTTGGAGTTTACTAAGAGTCTATTCATTTAGGATATATGTATTAAGATTTATTCTAGATACATGTATTCATGCATTTGGATTAAATATCCTAGGGAAATATGAGAGTCTATCATAAATGCACTTAGAAGTCAGCATAATCTATTAATCATGGAAGATCTATTTTTACTTATAAATAGGGATGTAAATGCCATTATGCAATACATCTATAAAAAGTTTATGAATAAAATCTGATTTAGAAACATTGTTTCTTCTTCCTGTGAAATGAACTTAAAGGTGTGAAGCCCCTGGAGTGATTCCAGTTTCTTTATTTGTTTTCTAAAGTTAATTTCCTTATCCCTTCTTTCTGCCCCTAATTCAAATCTCTGCATAAACCAAGCCTAACCTAGAGGAGTCCGCACAAACAGAAGAACTACTTAGTTGCTGAATTCTTCAAGGAAAGTACTGCGGGTATCAAATATTTTTCTAATCTTTACATGCATATTTTCCTAATATAATTCTTTTATATACATGGGTGCAGGTAGTTTTCTTAAATATTTCATGGTTGGATTAGTTTTACTATTAATCTTGGCAAATAAGTCTCATGCTGCATCAATTTTGGCATCATAGCAGGTTTAGTAGAAAGTTGCACATTCTTCACATATTGTCCAACATCTAAGCATATTTATTATTTTGTTCATTTAATAAAAAAGAAAAAATATTTCTGCATATACTCATCAGTTAGAGTCTAATTGCATATAGACACCATTTATTAGTCTAGTTTGATTTGCATTTAGTCATCACTTGCTAGTCTCTTGTTACCGTTTGTTTTGTTTCATTTGCATACATTTAAAACACATAAGTCAGCCAACAATGGAGCAAGCACAGACTACTCAAGCCATAGAACGTTTGTCCAATCAAATTATACTTCTTGACAATAGAATTATCGAACATACGGCAAACTCTGACCGTCGATTAGCTAATTTAGAAGCTTCTATATATTCAGAATGATGACGATGAGAGTGTTGCTGGTGGGCCAAGATTGGTGCCCCGAAGGAATATTAGAAGGCATGTTAACCCGCGAAACAGTGCCAATGAAGATATGGAAGAAAGGGTCTTAAAATCAGTGAAAGTTGAAGCACGAAGTTTTGACGGACAATTGAACCATAAAGTTTTCCTTGATTGGTTATCTGATATGGATAACTTCTTCGCATGGTATGACATGTCAGAAGCTCGTCAAGTCAGATTTGCGAAAATGAAATTAGTTGGACAAGCTAAACTCTATTGGATAAATATTGAAAGGCAATTAGAGCGAGCACGAGAAGAGCCGATTACTTTGTGGGCTGAAATGAAGGAAATAATTCGAGAGAAGTATGTTCCATTATATTACCATCAACAATTGTTAGATAAGTGGCAATCTCTACGACAAGGAAGCATGCATGTTACTGAATACATCTCCAAATTTGAAGAATTTATGCTGAGATGTAATGATACGGAAGATGCATCGGTAACACTTTCTCGGTTTAGAACTGGTCTTCGTTTGGAGCTTCAAAGGGAGTTAATTCCACATGATGTGGATTCATTGGGGCGAGCTTATCAAATCGTAATAGAGTTGGAGTGCTACCCGAATTTAAAGGCAACAAGTGTTTTCAAGAAAACCAGCCCTTACACTATGGACTCACGAACTTCCACATTAGGATCTAAGTCCAATTCAGGGCCTAAGGATCTTAATGCTACATACCCCTCAAATAATAAAGGAAAATGAGTGTCTAAAGATGCTCAAGGAAGGGAACTCGGAAATGTTACAAGTTTCAAGGCTTTGGACATTTTGCTGCTCAATGTCCCAGAAAAGAGGCAACCAGAAACTGTTAGCAACAAGTTCAAATGTAAATGTGGAGGAAGGTGAGTATGATGAAGAGTGTATGAACCTGATTTCGAAACTAGCAATCCCGTCCTAGAGGATGATGAAGATGATAATCCACAATTAGGAGTGGTTAGGTGCACACGGACTCAACCTAAATGTACTGATGATTGGCGTAGAATATCCATATTCCAACTTATGTCAAAAGTGGAGCAAGAGTTGTAAACTAATCTTTGATAATGGGAGTTGTACCAATGTGGTATGTGGTATCATCCAATACTATTTCCCTCCTAAGTCTGACCCCTGTCGACCATCCACAACCGTATAGGGTGGTTTGGATTGAGACTTCATCCATCCCCGTAAATCAGCGATGCAAAGTTCCTATTCAGTTCTTATCTTACAAAGATGAAGTATTGTGTGACATGGTGCCAATGAATGCAGAACATATCCTTCTAGGAAGACCATAGTTATATGATCATGATGTAACCATTTTCGGTCGAACCAACTCGTGTTCGTTTATTCATAATGGAAAGAAAATCACACTAAATCCTATCCAACCCAAATTAAAAAAAAAAAAAATTCAGTTTCTGATCAAGAAAACCAAAAGATACACCACAAATTAAAGCAAATAAAGTCTTTACATATTGTCTAGGGGTGGGCATTTGGTATCGGGAATTGGGAACCCGAACCGTACCGATCGGGTTTTTACCAAAAAAACAAAAATTTATGGGTATTCCGGGTTTTGGGAAACCCGATTTCTCGATTGTTAAAAATCGGGACGGGTTTCGGGTAGGAGGTCCTACCCGATCGGGAACCCGATTATATATATAGTTTAGTACCAATTCCTACCCAATTTCCAATTATATTAATATCACTCAGTTTTTTTTTTTTTTTTTTGTTCATCTCCACCCACAAGTACCATGTTTTATAAATAATGTTTTCTGATTTTCTCTCTCTCTCATTTAGACTAAAACAGTAAACTAAAACCAAATCTGAGAATTCAATCTCAAATAAAAAATTCAAGTGCTTCCCTAAAACATACCCTAGCCGCTCATCTCTCTTCTTCTCGGCTTCTCCAGTTCGGCAGTTCTCCTCTCCGACTTCTCCAGTTCGGCAGTTCTTCTCGGCTTCTCCAGTTCTCAGCCCTACCGGGTTTCCCGAACCCGTTCCTGATTTCCCGATTTTTTTCGGGAACCCGAAATACCGGGTAGAGGATTAATCGGAACGGGTTTCGGGAAGGAAAATTTGAAACCCGAAACCCGAATACCGATCCCGAAATTCCCAAATTCCCGAAAACCCGTACCGATCCCACCCCTAATATTGTCGGTTCCAAGGAATTTATAAAGGAGACCACTGATGACTCGATTGTTTTCTTCGTGGTTGCAAAAGATAATCATCTTTTATCAAACTTTGAAGTACCTTCGGAGGTTAATTCTCTCACTAAAGAATACCAGGAATTGTTTCCCGAAGATATTCCCAATGAGCTTCCCCCTTTTCGAGATATTCAACACGCCATTGACCTTATTTCGCGAGCAACTTTGCCTAATCTTCCACATTACATAATGAATCCAAAGGAGCATGCAGAATTGAAAAGGCAAGTTGATGAGTTACTTACAAAGGGTTTTATTCGAGAAAGTTTAAGTTTAAAAATATATTTGTTTGCAAGTATTCTTGCATTAAAAGTGAGTGATTCCTCTTTTACAAGTGAGTGACTTGGTCGCGTAGTGATTCCGCGATTAGTAGCGTCGAGTGAGTCCTCTACCGCCGGTTGAGTGATTCCCGGTCATCTATCCTTTCATTTCATTTACGTTGCGGATTTCGGCCTGCATCAAGTGGTATAAAAGCGGGTCACGCCGTTTCTCATACTCTGATTAAACAACATGTCATCTCATGGTATCAAATATGTGCAAGATCTTGATATCTATGCCGAGATTGGAGAACTTCGAAAAATGATATTTCAACTTCTTGCTAGAAGGCCAACTTCTATCTCTTGGAGTAGAAAAATTAATTTTCAAGTTCAAGAAAGTGAACTTCATGGTGAAAAATATGTTGAATTACAAATTGCCAAAATGGAGCTAGAGACCGAAGTTGATGATGTCCGTCATTCTGATGAATAATTTGAAGACATTTGTTAGAGTTAGAGTTAGAGCATGAGTCAGAGTTATAGCGTGTTAGGAGTATTAGGTTTAGGTTGGGTATTTTGGTATTTATGGAGTCTTATCTCTTTGTATAAATACCCCTTCCTGGGTTCATTATTAATAACAACTTTACACTTTCTCCCTTCTTCTTTTCTTTTATAACATGATATCAAGAGCTTAGGTTTTTTGTTACCAAGGGTTTTTTTTTTTTAAAAAAAAAAAGAGTACACAAGATAGAGTGAACCCTAGCCGCTGCAGTGACCATCTAATTTATCGCTGCCACGGCTGGCCATTCCAAGTGATGTCTTTTCGCTATTGTCCCACCCCACCATTAAAAGGAACAAAAATATTCTACCATCTTCTTAAACAAATCCATGTTTTTTACCCATCCACTCAACTCAGATTTAAAGAAAAGAAAGGGGTTTCTCAAGCCCTAGTTAAAGTCACAACTAGCCCCGTCCACGCTCAGTTTTCGCAGCCATAATGGCTGCTTCAGAATCTGCTTAATAGATCTGCTCGTTTTCACCTTTTTTTTTTAATTGTTTATGGTGCCACGATTTTAGATTATTTCAACCCTAGCCCAATCGGGGAGTAGTGCAAAGATGAGTAGTTGCTCTGGAATTCTGGAGGTTATATTTTTGGATTGATGTGTTGAGCAACTCTATAGTTAGTTGCTCAGGGGGAGTAGTGAGTAATAATTATCTTTTGCGTTCTAGGTTTTTTTCGTTGTTTGGTTTGTTGGGTTTTGGTTGGTGATATTGTTGCTGTTGATGGAAGTTGTTGAAATTGAATTGTTTCTTGGTAATTTTCGGTAGTGTGGTCGTCGCCCACTATTTGTTAGACATTTGGTTGGAATCAAATTACGGTTGAGGAAGCTACATACTATTAGCGGATGTTATCCCCGACGTCAGCATTGATCCCCAAGATTGTCGGTTGTGTGGATCAAGTGATCCATTTATTATGTTTTGATTGGTGGTTTGCCAATCATTGTCACCGCGGTGTACACAAGTGTTAGTTTCGACGTTAAAATTGTTTACCAAGAGTTCTGCAATTCAATGCAGTTCGTTATCAAGTTCATCATCAATTGTCAACTATTGCTACAACCTTTACTTAGTTATTCTTATTTATGGTGTTTTATGTTTAGTTGTTATCGAGTGATTATCGTATTTGTAACAAGCTTAGAGCTACTAGCTCTAGCTTGAGGGGGAGTGTTAGAGTTAGAGTTAGAGCATGAGTTAGAGTTATAGCGTGTTTGGAGTATTAGGTTTATGTTGGGTATTTTGGTATTTATGGAGTCTTATCTCTTTGTATAAATACCCCTTCCTGGGTTCACTAATAATAACAACTTTACACTTCTCCCTACATCTTTTCTCTTATAACAACAATCATTTCCACTCTTTCATGAAGAGATTGAGGAGGAAGATGCAGAAAGCTTTGACGAAGGACTTTACGAGAGATTTCCTATTTATGACGAATCTTATGGTGAACAAGAAGAAGAAGGAGAAGGAGATACCATTTTTAAAAATCGTGATATACCCTTGGGTAGTCACATTATGAATGAGACACGTGTCGAAAGGGATTATTAGGTGTGCAATAGATTATTATACGACATTAAGTACACATAAAATATTCACGATGTCGTGGAAGATGATATTCTTGGTAACTTCTCTACAGTGACAAGTTCTTCAATCTCGGCATAGATATTGAAATCTTCTACATCTTTTATACCACGATGTGACATGTTGTTTAATCAGAATACGAGCAAGAACAGCGTGAACCGCTCTGATGCCACTTGATGCAGACCGAAACCCGCAACGTAAAGGAAATGAAAGGATAGATGACCTAGAATCACTCAACCGGCGATAGCGAAATTCTGGAGCAGGATGCTTTGTTAATATTTGACAGTATCTTTCATGTGCTTTTTGGTCTCCCTCCACCCCCCACTTCATAGAAAAAGCGAGGCCTTGATCAGTTAAAGAGACAAAGAAAAGAGAAACAAAAATTGTATTTACACCTTTTTGTCTCTTCCTTTCACCTTTTTTAGAGAGTCGTAATCAAATCGGATTCCATTTTGACTAAGGTGGTACTGGTAACAATGCCCAAACACAGCTTTTTGGAGATAGGGTACGACAACTCTTTTTTTTTTTTTTAAGAGAAAACCAACTTTCATTTTCTTTTTCCTCTTCAGAAACTAGTTTGGTTACTAAAATACTTGATCATTATTTATACTATTTAAACTATTTAAAGCCATGTGTACTGAAACTGAAAGCCTTTGCTTAAAAAAAAAGAAAAAAAAGAGTTGTTGTACCCTATCTCCAAAAAGCTGCGTTTGGGCGTTGTTACCACTACCACCTTAGTCAAAATGGAATCCGATCTGATACGACTCTCTAAAAAAGGTGAAGCGAAGAGACAAAAAAGTGTAAATACAATTCTTGTTTCTCTTTTTGGTCTCCCTCCGTCCCCCACTTCATAGAAAAAGCGAGGCCTTGATCAGTTAGAG
Organism: Penstemon barbatus; assembly: GCA_003313485.2. Taxonomy (NCBI): domain Eukaryota; kingdom Viridiplantae; phylum Streptophyta; class Magnoliopsida; order Lamiales; family Plantaginaceae; genus Penstemon; species Penstemon barbatus. The sequence goes on along the minus strand of CM064877.1, from coordinate 78,075,258 downwards.
AGATAGAGAAAAGAGAAACAAGAATTGTATTTACACATTTTTATCTCTTCCTTTCACCTTTTTTAGAGAGTCGTAATAAATTGGATTCCATTTTGACTAAGGTGGTAGTGGTAACAACGCCCAAACACAGCTTTTTCGAGATAGGGTACGACAACTCTTTTTTTTTTTTTTTAAACATGGAGAATGTGCATCGACAGTAGAGCCATAAACAAGATAACAGTCAAGTATTGGTTCCCAATACCTCGACTTGATGATTTGTTGGATATGATGGCAGGAACAAAAATATTCACCAACATTGACCTCAAAAGTGGATATCACCAAATCAGAATTCGGCCCGGATATGAATAGAAGATTGCTTTCAAAACAAAATATGGTTTGTACGAATGGTTAGTCATGCCATTTGGTTTGACTAACGCACCAAGCACTTTTATGAGGGTTATGACACAGGTTCTAAGGCCGTTTATTGGTAAATTCTTAGTTGTCTATTTTGATGATATTTTAATCTATAGTGGCTCCAAAGAACAACACATTACTAACTTGAGGCAGGTTTTCATGGTTCTTCAGAAAGAGAAGTTGTATGCAAACTTCAAGAAATAAACATTTATGACAGATCAAGTTGTCTTTCTCGGATTTGTTGTATCATTCGAGGGAATGAAAGATGATCCCAAAAAGGTGAAAGCAATAGTAGACTGGCCAGAAACCCAAGAATATTCACGAAGTTCGCAGTTTTCATGGACTAACAACATTCTAACGACGGTTCATTCGTGAGTTCAGTTTTATTATGGCTCCTATCACATATTGTATGAAGAAAATGGACTTCGAGTGGAATAAATCAGCTGCAAAGGCATTCATGGAAATTAAAGAGAGGATGATTAATGCTCTAGTTATGCGCCTTCCAGATTTTACAAAGGCCTTTGAAGTTGTTTGTGACGCATCGTGAGTAGGAATTGGAGGAGTTTTAAGTCAAGAAAGACACACAGTTGCATATTTCAGCGAGAAACTAAATGGGGCCAAGCAAAATTATTCTACTTACGACAAATAATTCTATGCGGTAATTCAGGCGTTAAGATATTGGAGGCATTATTTACTTCCACAAGAATTTGTTTTGTATTCTGATCACCAGACACTGCTTTACTTAAGTTCCCAAAAGAAATTAAATCCACGCTATGCAACGTGGGTCCAATTTTTTCAAGAATATGCGTTTGTTCTAAAACATAAATCGTGTGTCGATAATAAACCAGCAGATGCACTTAGTTGGAGAATTTTTCTCCTAAAATCAATGAACATGGAAGTAACCGGGTTCGAAAGGTTGAAAGAAAAGTATCCAGACTGTCCAGATTTTGGACATCTATATGCTGCTCTAGTGAGAAATCAATCTCTGAATTCAGAGTCCGTTTTGCATGATGGATTTCTTTTTAAGAACTCCAAACTTTGCATTCCACAATCATCTGTTCGGGAGTTCACTATAATGGAGTTGCATGCTTGAGGAGTAGCAGGTAATTTTGAAGAAGACAAAACTATTGTCTTAGTTGAGGATAGATTTTATTGGCCAAGTATCAAAAGAAATGTTGCTAAAGTTGTCGAATGATGTCGAACTTGTCAATTAGCAAAGCATAAGAAGCAGAATACGGGATTGTACACGCCACTCCCTGTACTACATGCTCCCTGGGAAGATATAAGCATGGACTTTGTGCTTAGGTTACCTAAAAGTTCAGGAAAGCATGATTCTATTTATGTGGTTGTGGACCGTTTTTCTAAAATGGCTCACTTTATCCTTGTTCTAAAACATTTGATGGTTCCAGTGTGGCAAAGGTTTTCATGGATGAGATTGTTCGATTGCATGGGTTACATAAAACAATTGTCTCTGATCGAGATGTTCGATTCATGAGTTACTTCTGGAAAACATTTGGCATAAAATGGGCACTAAATTGAAGTTCTCTACAACTTACCACCCCAAATGGATGGACAAACTGAAGCGGTAAATAGGAGCTTGGGTAATCTGTTGAGGTGCCTAGTTGGTGAGAATATTAGGTCTTGGCATTCTATCTTACCTATTGCAGAGTTTGCATAAAATAATTCAATCAATAGGTCAACATGTATGAGTCAATTTGAGGTAGTTTATGGTCACAAACCTAGGGCAAATAATTCAATTAATAGGTCAACATGTATGAGTCAATTTGAGGTAGTTTGTGGTCACAAACCTAGGGCTCCTATAGATCTCATTCCAATGTCAGTATCACATAGGCCATCCGAGTCAGCCAGTTCATTTGCAAAACGCATTCATGATTTGCATGCCGAGATTAATCGTAAAATTAATGAAAGTAATGAAAGGTATAAGAAAAGTTTGATGCTCATCATACATATAAAGAATTTTCAGTAGGAGATTATGACATGGTACGAGTAAAACCTGAGCGATTCCCTAAAGAAATTACAAAGAAATTGCAATCCCATAGTATCGGACCTTTTAAAATTCTAAAACGAGTAGGCTCTAATGCATATGTGATGGAACTTCCTCCAGATATGGGAATAAGTCCAACTTTTAATGTCGAGGACCTGATTCTATTTAAAGGAACTGTGTTGTCACCTTCTAGTCCAGAACCTATTGAAAATGAGCCTATACAACCTTCACTTCCTTTCTCTACTTCTGAATTTTCATTACCCACCCCACATTCACCCTTTTTACATGCTAACAAAGATATTGTGGAAGATATTGTTGATGAACATGTGGTTTCAACTAGACAAGGCGAATACCTGAAGTTCTTGATCAAATGGAAGAACATACCAGATTCAGACAATATTTGGGTTACGAAAGAAGAACTACAACGCATCGATCCTAACATTCTCGAGTCTTATCTCTTTGTATAAATACCCCTTCCTGGGTTCATTAATAATAACAACTTTACACTTTCTCCCTACATCATTTCTCTTATAACAACAATCATTTCCACTCTTTCATGAAGAGATTGAGGAGGAAGATGCACAAAGCTTTGACGAAGGACTTTACGAGAGATTTCCTATTTATGAAGAATCTGATGGTGAACAAGAAGAAGAAGGAGAAGGAGATACCATTTTTAAAAATCGTGATATACCCTTGGGTAGTTACATTATGAATGAGACACGTGTTGAAAGTGATTATTTGGTTTGCAATATCTCCAATCTCGGCATAGATATTGAAATCTTCTACATCTTTTATACCACGATGTGACATGTTGTTTAATCAGAGTACGAGCAAGAACGGCGTGAACCGCTCTGATGCCACTTGATGCAGGCCGAAACCCGCAACGTAAAGGAAATGAAAGGATAGATGACCCGGAATCACTCAACCGGCGGTAGCGAAATTCTGGAGCAGGAAGCTTTGTTAATATTTGACAGTATCTTTCATGTGCTTTTTGGTCTCCCTCCACCCCCACTTCATAGAAAAAGCGAGGCCTTGACCAGTTAAAGAGACAAAGAAAGGAGAAACAAGAATGGTATTTGCACCTTTTTGTCTCTTCCTTTCACCTTTTTTAGAGAGTCGTAATCAAATCGGATTCCATTTTGACTAAGGTGGTAGTGGTAACAACGCCCAAACGCAGCTTTTTGGAGATAGGGTACGACAACTCTTTCTTTTTTTCTTTTTTTAAGAGAAAACCAACTTTCATTTTCTTTCTCCTCTTCATAAACTAGTTTGGTTACTAAAATACTTGATCGTTATTTATACTATTTAAACTATTTAAAGCCATGTGTACTGAAACTGAAAGCCTTAACTAAAAAAAAAAAAATAAAATAAAAAGAGTTGCCGTACCCTATCTCCAAAAAGCTGCGTTTGGGCGTTGTTACCACTACCACCTTAGTCAAAATGGAATCCGATTTGATTACGTCTCTCTAAAAAAGGTGAAATGAAGAGACAAAAAAGTGTAAATACTATTCTTGTTTCTCTTTTTGGTCTCCCTCTGTCCCCCACTTCATAGAAAAAGCGAGGCCTTGATCAGTTAGAGAGACAGAGAAAAGAGAAACAAGAATTGTATTTACACCTTTTAATCTCTTCCTTTCACCATTTTTAGAAAGTCGTAATAAATTGGATTCCATTTTGACTAAGGTGGTAGTGGTAACAACGCCCAAACGCAGTTTTTTGAAGATAGGCTACGACAACTCTTTTTTTTTTTTTTAAACATGGAGGTTGTGCATCGACAGTAGAGCCATAAACAAGATAACAGTCAAGTATTAGTTCCCAATATCTCGACTTGATGATTTGTTGGATATGATGGCAGGAAGAAAAATATTCACCAACATTGACCTCAAAAGTGGATATCACCAAATCAGAATTCGGCCCGGATATGAATAGAAGATTGCCTTCAAAACAAAAGATGGTTTGTACGAATGGTTAGTCATGCCATTTGGTTTGACTAACGCACCAAACACTTTTATGAGGGTTATGACACATGTTCTAAGGCCGTTTATTGGTAAATTCTTAGTTGTCTATTTTGTTGATATTTTAATCTATAGTGGCTCCAAAGAACAACACATTACTCACTTGAGGCAGGTTTTCATGGTTCTTCAGAAAGAGAAGTTGTATGCAAACTTCAATAAATGCACATTCATTACAGATCAAGTTGTCTTTCTTGGATTTGTTGTATCATCCGAGGGAATGAAGGCTAATCCAGAAAAGGTGAAAGCAACAGTAGACTGGCCAGAACTCAAGAATATTCACGAAGTTCGCAGTTTTCATGGACTAGCAACATTCTACCGACGGTTCATTCGTGGGTTCAGTTCTATTATGGCTCCTATCACAGATTGTATGAAGAAAATGGACTTCGAGTGGAATAAATCAGCTGCAAAGGCATTCATGGAAATTAAAGAGAGGATGATTAATGCTCCAGTTATGCGCCTTCCAGATTTCACAAAGGCCTTTGAAGTTGCTTGTGACGCATCGGGAGTAGGAATTGGAGGAGTTTTAAGTCAAGAAGGACACATAGTTGCATACTTCAGCGAGAAACTAAATGGGGCCAAGCAAAATTATTCTACTTACGACAAATAATTCTATGCTGTAATTCAGGCGTTAAGATATTGGAAGCATTATTTACTTCCACAAGAATTTGTTTTGTATTCTGATCACCAGGCACTGCGTTACTTAAGTTCCCAAAAGAAATTAAATCCACGCCATGCAATGTGGGTCCAATTTCTTCAAGAATTTACGTTTGTTCTAAAACATAAATCGGGTGTCGATAATAAACCAGCAGATGCACTTAGCTGGAGAATTTCTCTCCTACAATCAATGAACATGGAAGTAACCGGGTTCGAAAGGTTGAAAGAAGAGTATCCAGACTGTCCAGATTTTGAACTTCTATATGATGCTTTAGTGAGAAATCAATCTCTGAATTCAGAGTCCGTTTTGCATGATGGATTTCTTTTTAAGAACTCCAAACTTTGCATTCCACAATCATCTTTTCGGGAGTTCACTATAATGGAGTTGCATGCTGAAGGAGTAGCAGGTCATTTTGGAAGAGACAAAACTATTTTCTTAGTTAAGGATAGATTTTATTGGCCAAGTATCAAAATAAATGTTGCTAAAATTGTCGTACGATGTCGAACTTGTCAATTAGCAAAGCATAAGAAGCAGAATACGGGATTGTACACGCCACTCCCTGTACCACATGCTCCCTGGGAAGATATAAGCATGGACTTTGTGCTTGGGTTATCTAAAAGTTCAGGAAAGCATGATTCTATTTATGTGGTTGTGGACCCTTTTTCTAAAATGGCTCACTTTATTCCTTGTTCTAAGACATTTGATGGTTCCAGTGTGGCAAATGTTTTCATGGATGAGATTGTTCGATTGCATGGGTTACCTAAAACAATTGTCTTTGATCGAGATGTTCGGTTCATGAGTTACTTCTGGAAAACATTTTGGCATAAAATGGGCACTAAATTGAAGTTCTCTACAACTTACCACCCCAAATGGATGTACAAACTGAAGTGGTAAATAGGAGCTTGGGTAATCTGTTGAGGTGCTTAGTTGGTGAGAATATTAGGTCTTGGCATTTTATCTTACCTATAGCAGAGTTTGCATATAATAATTAAATCAATAGGTCAACAAGTATGAGTCAATTTGAGGTAGTTTATGGTCACAAACCTAGGGCTCCTATAGATCTCATTCCAATGTCAGTATCACATAGGCCATCCGAGTCAGCCAGTTCATTTGCACAACGCGTTCATGATTTGCATGCCGAGATTAATCGTAAAATTAATGAAAGTAATGAAAGGTATAAGAAAAGTGTTGATGCTCATCGTACATATAAAAAATTTTCAGTAGGAGATTATGACATGGTACGAGTAAAACATGAGCGATTCCCTAAAGAAATTGCAATCCCGTAGTATCGGACCTTTTAAAATTCTAAAATGAGTAGGCTCTAATGCATATGTGTTGGAACTTTCTCCAGATATGGGAATAAGTCCAACTTTTAATGTCAAGGACCTGATTCTATTTAAAGGAACTGTGTTGTCACCTTCTAGTCCAGAACCTATTGAAAATGAGCCTATACAACCTTCACTTCCTTTCTCTACTTCTGAATTTTCATTACCCACCCCACATTCACCCCTTTTACATGCTAACAATGATATTGTGGAAGATATTGTTGATGAACATTTGGTTTCAACTAGACAAAGCGAATACCAGAAGTTTTTGATCAAATGGAAGAACATACCAGATTCGGGCAATACTTGGGTAACGAAAGAAGAACTACAACGCATCGATCATAACATTCTCGAGCGGTACTATAGTTTCTTCTCTTCAGAGTCAATTTCTTTCTCAGCTGGGTAGAATTGATGAGGACATCAACTCTAGCAAAATAAAAGTTTATCATAGAAAGAGGTTCAAGAGGAAGAATTCAAATTCACCCCCTTCCTTATGGATGGAATAAAATTCAAGTTAAATTGATCATTCAAGAAGTCAAGTTTCAGATTTCAATAATTCTTGGAATTACTAAACCAAAGTTGATCATCCTTGGAGTTTAGGAAGAGTCTATTAGGATATATGTATTAAGATTTATTCTAGATACATGCATTCATGCATTTGGATTAAATATCCTAGGAAAATGTGAGAGTCTATCATAAATGCACTTAGAAGTCAGCATAATCTATTAATCATGGAAGGTCTATTTTTATCTATAAATAGGGATGTAATTGCCATTATGCAATATATCTATAAAAAGTTTATGAATAAAATCTGATTTAGAAACATTGTTTCTTCTTCCTGTGAAAGGAACTGAAAGGTGTCAAGCCTTGGGTGTGAAGCCCCTCGAGTGATTCTAGTTTCTTTATTTGTTTTCTAAAGTTAATTTCCTTATCCCTTCGTTTTGCCCCTAATTCAAATCTCTGCATAAACCAAGCCTAACCTAGAGGAGTCCTCACAAACAAAAGAACTACTTAGTTGCTGAATTCTTTAAGGAAAGTACTGCGGGTATCAAATATTTTTCTAATTCTTTACATGCATATTTTCCTAATATAATTCTTTTATATACATGGGTTCAGGTAGTTTTCTTAAATATTTCGTGGTTGGATTAGTTTTACTATTAATCTTGGCAAATAAGTCTCATGCTGCATCATATATACTACTTTAATTTGTTATATTTGACAATGTATAAACTGATAAAATTGTTAATTAAAAAAAAAAAAGAACTTAAGAATTGTAGTTAGATTAGTCATAAAAGATAGTTCGATTATGAGACATAATATGTTATTTATATATCTCTAACTATATTATATCTTCAAAGAAGTTACACTTTGAAATAATTGTATTAGAACTTGAGCAAATATTGAATTCAATCAAAACAAGGTTTTCATTTTGCAATCTATTTTAAACACACATTAAATTGTTTGCACAATTCATATTCCAATTATATTCATTCATTCAATAAAAAAAACTATATTCAATTGCTTAATTGCGATGTAATATTATTATTATATAGATACATCTTGATCACTTGTTTGAACAATGCCATTTCCTTCCCTACCTATAATATTTGAGTGGGATGAATCCGGATATAGACCATTAGTTGACATACTAATACTATGACTCACACTATTACTCTGCCAAAAATGGTTCCTTATAGCCTTAAATTTTGAATCAGTAGTCGAAAAACCGGGATCAGAAAGTAAGTCCTGAATATCAGTTCTTCCTTCGAGCATGCTCACTACTTGGGACATTATTGGCCTTAGAGTTGGTGATGCATTCGTGCAGAGTAGGGCCACGTTTAGCATTACCATTGCCTCTTCCGACGAGTACGAAGATCCCAAGTCTGGATCGACTAACTCAAGTAGACTACCTCTTTCTTGCAAAACGTAGGCCTGGTGAAAGCATGAAAAAGAGGTAAAAAACCGGGAAGTTGCAGTTTTAGTCCTACAGTACAAAACCATTTTTGGTCCTCTACTTTACAAATTGCACTTTTAGTCTAGTCCCAATTTTTAGAAGTGTTTTGCACTTTTGTGACCAAAAGTGCAAAGTTGAGATGATTTTTTATGATCATCGTCGTCCTTGGGATAATTGGTCCGGTGAAACATAAATTGCTACACTTACACTATTCTATGGGACCAAAATTGCAAGTTGTAAAATGTGGGATAAAGCCCAAAATAATTTTAAAAACTAGGACTAAAGCGCACAGTACAAGAACCAAAAGCGCTTAGGGTCCAATCTTGTGGGACTAAATAAACAATTTTGTTGTAGAAAATTATAGAAGAAAAGAGTAAAGTTATTATGAGATTACCCAATCAAGAAGATACACGAAGTCTTCTTTTGGCATATGGTTTGTGTTGCTTTTGCCACTGGCTATTTCGAGAGCTACTACCCCAAAACTGTATACGTCTGCTTTATAAGTTAGATAACCACGCATTGCATATTCCGGAGCCATATAACCTCTGCATAACAAATTAGAAGTGATGCTCTAGTAAATGTTTGATGCTTCATTGCCAAGCAATACAGGGTTAAACACAAGTACTGTAATGTACGTGTATATTACGAGGTCTCCAGAGGTATGTTAAGAAATTTAGGTGTTTCTAATTTTTTTAGAGAGGAGATTTGAAAGAAACTTACATTGTTCCTGCGATCCGAGTACTAATATGTGTTTTGCCATCATCGTGAAGCTTTGCAAGGCCAAAATCAGAAATTTTTGCGTTAAGATCTTTGTCTAGCAAAATATTGCTAGTCTTGATATCCCGATGGACAATTTTCAGTCTCGATTCTTCATGAAGGTAAGCTAAACCTCTAGCTAGCCCAAGGCAAATTTTCCTCCTAGTAGGCCAATCCAACTTCAGTTTTTGGGTCGCGTCTCTTCCTGCGAGAAATAAAAAAATAATATAATAAAGCTTGCCATGCACGTATTCACTTTGTAATAATATGCATTGATCCTCACCGAAAAGGCTTCGTGCTACACAATTATTTTCCATGTACTCATAGACTAAAATTAACTGGTTTCCTTCAACACAACAACCATAAAGCTTTACTAAATTCGGGTGTTGGAGAGCAGATATCATTCCGATTTCATTAACAAATTCATGCGTTCCTTGTTTAGATTTTGAGGAAAGTTGCTTCACTGCTATTATGGTTCCATCGGATAGTAGACCCTGCATAGTGGAAAAAACGAGTAAATTCACATTTAAATGAGAAGAGTGAAATGCAAAAATACCCCCTATGTTTATCATAATTAATAACCCCACTCTTGTGTTATTCTTACTAGCGAAAACCCCCTGTTGGCAAAAAGTCCCCTAGCTTCCATGCCGGAATGCATATTTTGCAGGAAAAATGGCAATTATACCCCCTAAAAAAATTCAAAAACACCACTCTAAACCTAAACCCCCATATTAACTTTGAACTTGCTCACTTAAAAAATTAGCAATAACGTCCTGTTGTCTTATGAAGGAATCTCAAATGGTTTTTTTTGCTAATTAAAAAAGAACGGGGGGTGCCAATTTGGCAAGGTACAAGGGGTATTTTTGCATTTATCTCAAATATGAAGGAACATTGAAAAGAAAATTGATTACTCTATGTAATAGTTGAAGAAATATCTGAGTACCTTGTAAACTGAACCAAAACCACCCTCACCAATCTTGTTTGCAGGATCGAAGTTCTTGGTTGCAGTTTTGATCTGTCTTAATGTGAATAGACCAGTTTGTAGATCAAGGCCTCTAAGCTCTATTCATAGAACAAATAAATAAATCATCATATAATCAAAGTAGCAGTTTTTTATCACCTCCTCATTATTCGACCCATTATCATGAATCTTTAAACAAGCAAAAGAAAACTCTAAGGCTTAAGTTACACTTGGAAATAGCCGTACTGAGACTTGAGCAAATATAGACCTTTAAGAAAGATTTGTACCTTTATCTGCTGATTTTTTGCCGCCAAGACAACCCTTTTTACGCAAGATGATTAGAATCAAAAGTATAAGACAAGAAGCTCCGGCTATTGTCCCAACAACCATGGAAGTTCGAATCTTGTGATGGACCGGAGGATCAAAATCTGTGCAAAACGATTTAGCAATAAAATGCAAATTTTTATTGTAATTATGAAATTTAGCAAAAAACTTTCTCCATGACAATAAATATAACTCCTTGGTTTCAAATTGTAACATACGAATTTTGAGCATGGCATACATTATTTTGAAATGTAGGCCTACCTAAAGTGCAAATAATCATTAATTTATCAAGAAATTCTATAGTGAAAGAGTAAAGAACTGATGACTTACTAGGATCTACTGATATAGCTGATATCATAGGACCATAAGTTCCTCTCTCTGGTATTCCAGTGGTCCCTCTTCCAGCCCAATAAAGATGGATCTTTAAGGTATGTCTCGTGACTGCTACAGTAAACATCTCGATTATGGGCTTACCCGGCCCACCAGCTTTTGCTGCAATATCATATTCCTTTAGTACCAACTTTCCCTGCATTCAGAATCATATGATTAGTAATCCAAATAACTTTCGGATTTTTTTTTTAGTCCCACGTGATTGGACCTTTGCGCTTTTGGTCCCATACTTCATAAAACGGCACTTTCGATCACAATTTTTACAAATATTTTGCACTTTTGATCCTATTACCACCTTTTCCATCAATTTTTGCATTCTTTTCCCCATATAGTAGTCATGTTTTGCGCTGTTGCACCCATAGGACCATCTCAGTTCAGCACATTTAGCCCCAAATTGGATGACCAGGGGGTGATAGGACCAAAAGTGCAAAATACTCTAAAATTTAAAACTGCAATTTGTAAAGTGCGGGACGCAAAGTGCTAAGTGACCAATCATATGGGACTAAAAATGAAATTTTACCTATCATTCCATGTTCATATAACTTTGCATTGTTCCAAAAGAATAGTCATGTTTTGCACTCATGCAACCATCTCAATTTTACACATTCGGTCCCAAATCGAATGAAAAAGTGGTGATAGGAACAAAAAGTGCAAAATATTTTAAATATTAGAACAAAAATGCAATTTTTTGTAAGACACGGGTCCAAAAGTGCAAAGGAACTAGTCCTTTCACCTGGGGGACTAAAACTGCAATGTTACCAATATTTCCACATTCATGTAAATTTACCTGCAAATAGACATCGAAGACTCGTCTACCAAGGCTGTTGAATGAACCATCATTCGTAAACACAATTTCCGCAAAGTGAAGTTTCACAGTGTAGTTTCCGTTTATGAGACAAAGGCCGTAGTAAGTGAGTGAGAGGGGAGACACACGCGCAGTTTTGTAAAGTTCGGATAATGGGAAAGTGACATTTTGTAGAGAAGAAACATTGGTATTGATGTAATTATCGGAATCGAGATCGTTGTCTAAAAAGTCTCCGGTGCTGCTAAATGCCCACTTTTCTTTTGCGTTATAAAACATTGAAGCACCTCTGGCTTCTAAATCGGCCTCGTACGAAATAGTATCATTGATTTTTACTTCTTTGCCACCACAATTGATGTACAATGAGTAATATTCTGAAAACATTAAAGAATAAGCAATTTTAGTGATGTTAACATTAATATAACAAAATTCACCTTTAGATTTTTGTTATCCCCTGTACTTGGTAAATTGGAAAAACCCCCCGGTGTTCTTTTATTATTAGCAAAACGCCCCATTTGAAAATCCTTCGTTAGTCAATAGGGAGGTTAATGTTAATTTTTTTAAATGAATAAGGAGGTTTTTGTCAATTTTCAAAGTTAACAGGAGGATTATTGATAATTTTTTAGATTAAGAGGAATTTTTCGCCTTTTTTGCAAAACATGTATTACAGCATTGGAGAAGGTTTTTTGCCAATAAAAAATATAGGGGGTATTATTGCATTTTAATCCTAATACATTTTCTAACCAAGTCATTGATCATTGACTAAATTCACACATCACATCACATCCAGAAGTTAATCGACTGAAATTAACAATATGCTCACGTTTATTTTTTGGATCGAGACATGGAAACTCTTGCTTCAAACATGGATGAATTCTACCTCTGCACCAAAGGAATATAGAGAATACTAATTGGTATGGCTCCCAATGCTATAATCTTGAAATTCCATATGTCACAAATAATCAGCGAAGAAATGAATTAAAAGACACGTAATCTTACATCGAATTAGCTGCTGATGAGTAGCTCTCCACGAGGTTTCTAAGCAAATAAAACCAAACAAAACTACGTTACAAGAAAATTTAGAAAACCGACAGAACTTATACTTCGTATTATACTTACACATTTCCTAGTGGGCAATTGTTTTGTGATGATCTTTCTGATGTAAAATTGTTATAAGAGATATCTCTGTTCATGAAATATTAAATGAGCATACAAACATATGTGAAAAAAAAAATATCAACACGACACAAGCTAGTTAAAGGAAGATCCTTACATGTTTTTGTTTCTTACGAAAACCCATTCTGGAATTATTCCAGTAAGTCTATTTCCTGTCAAATACCTTTGAATCGAAAAATAGTTGTTCGATTATCATCTAAATGCTTTTGGAATAAAGAAATGTATAAGAAGTTGAAATGAACAAATTATATACTTACATAAAATAAAGTTTTGCAAGATTGGCAAAAGAAGCTGGAATCACACCAGTCAAATTATTGAAACTAAGATCCCTACATTTGCAAAGAAAGCAGCACGTCTTAAATTTAATTATCATAACATATAGTATGATATCAGTTTATCCATATATTCAGTAAAAATATAAAATGTTACTAGTCAATGCACCCTTTTGTTTTCTACCATAACTAAATAAAGACCCCAAACAAAAAAAAAATATAGATATCTAAAATACTTACAAATTTTTCAATTTTTTCATGTTTCCAATATATTCAGGGATATCGCCGTGTATTAAGCTACTCCTCAGTATCCTACATTGAATAGTCGAGTTTAATAATAGCCGTGTTTTGAATGAAGAAAAATGAAGAAAAAAACTGCAAAACTCACAGCACTTTCATAGACTTCATACTGCTTAGCGGAGGAAATGTAGATCCTCCGCCTGTTAAATCACTGATCCTCCTGAAATTGAAAAAGAAGAAGCCGAATAAGAATTAATAAATTCCATAAGCTAGATTAAGGGAAAAAATTTAATTTTTTTTTTTGTACTTACAAATCATTTAGGCTTGTCAGGGCCGAGATAGAAGAAGGGATCGGACCTTTAAGTGAGCAACCTTGAATGTGCCTGTGACATTAGCACAAATTTGATCATTTCACGTAATTTCGCGAACTTAAATAGTTTTTAATTCAACTCAAACAAAAAACAAAACAAAAAAATGAAGAAGCTTACAGTTTTTCAATCTTTGTCCAGCTGCTAATAAAATCCGGTATCTTTCCACTGAAGTTATTGTCACTTATTCGCCTAATAAATTAAAATTATTCAGGTAAAAGTTATTAGAAACGTGACAATTAATGTTATATATACACAAGTCTAATTACTTGGCTTATATTGCAAAAGGGACTCAAAATTGACAAATGTTATATCGGCTGAATCCGTTTCTTAATTGCATTATTCTTGGAAAATATAGTACTCACAAATCGGTTAAGGATGTCAGCTTGGAAAATTCCACTGGCAAATCTCCTGTGAATGCATTTGATGACAAAACACTGATAGAAATAAACCATATGTGAGAATAATTTCTAATAATGTAGTAAGCAAATCAAGAAATTAACAAAATCCATGGATAATAAGTTTTGAAACATTTACAGTTTTTGTAAATTGACTAAACGTCCAATCTCTGAAGGAATCGATCCAGAGAACTGGTTTCCCTCAAGACTCCTGCATATAATATATCAAGGTCAATTCGAAAGACAATTAATCTAAAATATATGTAAAAAAAAACAATACAATTAGATTGCAGAAAATTGGACAAAATTGCATCGTACATGTTAACAAGGGTGGTAATTCTTGTAATCGCCAATGGAAATGGACCGGATAATTTATTTCCCATAAAAGACCTGCACAAGTTCAATAATGAAACATTGCCATAAGTCAATGACATATTATCTATCAAGAAAATAAAGCAATGAAATGAAAGTTTGTGGAGGTCTAAATTACAAATCAGTTAATCTCATATGAGCCCATTGAAGAGGAATAGAACCATTAAAGCAATTTCGACTAAGATCCCTGCAAAATCACAAGAAACGAAAAGTTGGAATCGAGCTTCTTGAATATAAAATTGGAATGATCTTAGTGATAATGACTCACAAATGTCTAAGTTGACGAAATCTAGCAAATTCCGGAGGGACGATTCCTGTAAAATTTTGTGCTTTCAAATTTCTGCAATAGATTTAAGGTAGCAAAGTTAGAAACTCTTGCGTAAATAACTTCCTTAAAAGGTCTAATATCACACGATGCAATTCCATGCGGAGGAAGACGGGACCAAACGAATGTGCATTTGCTACAACTCAGTTAATAGGAGCAACACTAATTGATATACTAAGAAGTAAGAAAACTAAAATATTCTACTTTCACAATTTCATAAATCTAAGTTAGCATATTAGAAATTGCAAGAATTAAATATTTATAACTCGAGTTCAACTTACGTCCAGCTCGTTTAGAGCTCGTTTGAACTCAATTTGTTAAAGAATCAAATCAAGTCCAAATACAAGCCACACATATATACAATGTATTGTTCGATTTAACGAAAATCATTTATGCTGACTACATCCCATAAAGAAGACATTAGTATTTCTCACTTAAAGAGTAAAATAGTTAAGGTGAGGGCCATGGGGACAAATATGGTCCCTCAGCCTCCATGAACAGCTGGATGATTGAATGAAGAGTCAGAAAGTCAACGAAAGACTCATTAACCATTGACTGACTTTCAGTCAACTCCTTGTTCTAACACCATACCTAAAGCAACCACAAACCCAAATTTTACTACATAAAACCAAGTATGAATCTTCGTCGATAGAGGTAATCACGTAATGTGCCTGATAGTAATTGAAAATAATTTAATTCAGGTCTATGTAATGTGTCAACTTATAAAGGGACTAACTTTGGGTGAAAAAAAAAGTGAGTGAAATGCAAAGATACCCCTTTGCTTTGCCTAATTGACCAAAATCTCTGTGTTATATTCATTAGCAAAAGAACCCATGTGTAACTTGTATTAGCAAAAAAAACTCCCTACAAGCTGGAGAACATATTATTTAGGAAAAATAACAATTATACCCCACCATAAAAAAATGCAAAAACACCCATATTCATCAAAAAATTGACAATAATCTCCTAATAACTTTGAAAATTGAAAATAACACATGTTCACTTAATAAAACACAATAACCACCTATTTACATATAAAGATATTTCAAATCAATGTGGTAAGCTAATAAAATGTCGGTAAAGAGCCTTTTATTTAGCTTAAAAAAAGGTATACATGTTAAAAAAAACATAAATTGGCACTAGTTCTTGATTTTCTGGGGTGGGTAGGGGTAGGTTGAGAATGATTATACATACATACATGGTAACAACATGGCAAGTAGAATTCTGATAAAAAGAGCAATCACAAATGACAGAGCTCTCAAAGCCTTTTCTTGTAATGGGTACACTCCAATTTCCTTCTCCACTGCACGGATCTTTGCTAAAGTCCCAATCTTTTTTCCCCAATCTTCTTCCAAGATCTCTCAAAGCTCTCACTATCATGTAATTAAAAAAAAAAAAATCAAACATTTTCTCTTTTGGGATTCCACAAAAAAATCAAGAATTTGGACTAAAAACCAAATAAAATTCTGATAAAATCAAGAACTCACCTTCATCTAGGTGGAGTTGTTGTTTTGGCAGTGTAGCTGTTGAAACAGAAAGCGAGAAAAAATTGAAGTGAAGAGAAGAGATGAAACACAAAACTATCAACTTTTTCATAATCCAATATTTTGCATAGAGAATCATTTTTTAGTCACTCGTGGCATTTACAAGTAATGGAAGCAGGATTTTTGGGTGAGAAATATATATAATGTTGAAAAAATTAAATTAAATTTTCCACAAGGAGGACCAGACGTGGATATATTACGAGAAATGGACAGGACTGAGTACTGACAGCACCAATATAGATAGATTTTTATAGTTCAAATTTCAATGCCACAACTTTTTGCTATATTAGTTTTTAGTGTTAATAGCACTTTTGGTCCTCGTTATTGGCAATTTTTCATAGCAGATTCGTCCCTTTTATCTTTTATAGCAAAAGCATTTCTCTTATCAATGTACTGTAACACATTCGTCCTCCTTAAATCAAAAATACATCATGTATTTTGAATTTAAGAAGGACGAATGTGTTACAATATATTGATAAAAGGGATATATCTGCTATAAAAAATTTAAGAGGGACGAATATGTTACATTATATTGATAAGAGGAACGAATCTGCAACGAAAAATTTAAAATGAACAAATGTGCAAAAAATTGCCCAAAAAAGGATCAAAAGTGTTATTTACTCTTGTTTTAAAGAGTTTTTGTAACACAGTGTGTAAATGCAGAAACATTCCCTATATTTTTTCTAATTGCTCAAAAGTCTCCTATATTATTTTATTAGCCAAAAATGTGACAATTAATTATTGATAATTCGGTGTACTTACTTATTGTAAGTGACAATAATAACCCCATAATAAAATGTGACAGACAATAACCCCTTTGTTCTTATAGATATAACAAAAAAGTCTGCGCAATTAGTGCTTTCCACGCGCAATTGATAATTTATCATTTTCTGTGAAATGACATATACAACCTTGTTCTTGAAAGTTACATGCAAAACACATTCTAACTAAAATTTTGTCCAATACTAGTATTATTAATTTTTGCATTTTACTATATATATATATTAGTGTGAAGCTACAAAGTCCAAAGTATGCTGATATGCATTTACAAAAGGTTGACAAAATTTTAATACTAGTATTATTTATCACCTTATCTATACTTATTACTATATATTATATTTAAAATCTAAAAGCGTGAATAATTTCAGTTTTTATTTATTTTTAGACTAATATATCCTTATTTGAATAGTTAAGTGATATTTAATTTAATGATAAACATGTAAAATAGTTAAATAGATATAATTAGAAATATAATCTTATAATATTTATGATAAATATGTAAAAGTAGTTGAAGATATATATTTGGATATGGAATCTTATTATATTTATTTCCTACATTAACTCCTCGAATTTAAAAAATTATCTTTGAGATAAACTTTAATAATTTCAATATTCTTCTCATATCACACATAAGAAGAAAAAAATCATAACAGTTAAAACATCGTTATTTTAAATAGCTCCTAAAACATATATAATTTATTAGAATTTAGCAACAATATGATATTGGTATCATTGAAATATTCAGTACAATATAAGTCATAAACAATCTTCTAAAAAATATTAAAATCAAATTCTCTTAAATATCAGGGGAAAAAAAAAACTTAGCATGTATAGAATTACTTCTTACCTATAAATGAACAAAAAGTACTTATAACTAGCTAAGTATGTAATTTCTCTTGTTGCCTAGAGGGGCAAAATATAAAGAATATGAAAAAAATCTATGAAATCAACGAAAACATGTGAAATCGATGTAAATTCGGGTGAAATTGGCGAATTTAATGAAATAATTGGTGAAATCGGTTAAAAAAAATTGCATTTGAAATCGGTAAATACTTTGAACTCGACCAAAATTCGAGTGAAATTTGCGAAAAATGGATGAAAAAGGTTAAATCATTGGAAAAATGGTAACATGGTTGAAAAACATATAAATGGTTAAATCGGTTGAAAAATGGGTGACATTGGTAAAAATGGTAAAATTAGTGGAAAAAAGGTAATGTTGATGAAGACATGTGAAATCGATTAAGATTCGAGTGATTTTGCCAAAAAAAAAAAAAGAGTAAGAAACCGGTGAAATTCAGTGAAAGACGGGTAAAAATAGTGCAAAATATAAAATCGATTAAAAAGCTTAAAGTAGGTGAAAACACGTTTAATGAATAAAAAATATGAATGCATGTGAAATCAATGAAAAAAATATGTACATAGGTGAAAACGGGTGAAATCGTTAGAAAATTGGTTTAAACCAGAAAAAATAAATGAAATCGACGAAAAAAGGTAATTCATACTAGATCGTATATTGACCGACAAAAAATTATTAAAAAGGTGAAACATATGAATTGATGAAAATTCGGGTGAATGTGAACACTTGTTAAGTTGATTAAATAACGGGTATCAATCAGAAAAAGTGGCCGTGAAATCGATGAAACTAAATTCGGTTGAGGTGTTGCAAATGAATAACGGGTAAACTTATGGAATGAACTATACAATGTTTCTATTTTCTTATTTTAGAACAAATTTTACAAGATCTCATAGCTAAATCAGTCATCATTATATATTTTATTAAAATTTAAAGCTATCATTTTTTTTCATAAAACAATAATTTTAGTAATAATAAATATCATAAAAAAATAACTTGAACACCATCTGATTCTTTGGTTGATTAATGGCCAAAATAAATTACTAGAACTTGAATTATTGGAGCTAGCGCTTCTTAATGAATTTGTAACATAATATTTGATTTGAAATACTTAAAAAGTTTATTTACTAGAAATTTAAAATCCATTAATTTTCTTTATAAATTATACTGAAATAATAGAAGTCCAAGAGCCAACTTCCGGTTGGCTACTTGATCCAAGACCAAGATTTAATTGAAAGCAAGATTTAATTGAAAGCAGGATTGACTTTCTTATGTACCATCTCTCTCGCTCGTTATGTATTTTGTACACAAGATAACGAGATGGGCCTTTTGACCATTACATTAGCATCTACATATATATAATTAATAATATATGATGAGTAGTGTAGAAACATTTAATATTATAGTTATAGGTTTGAGTTTTTGACTAAATGCATTTATGTGTTCAAAGATTCTATGATCATTTCTCCCTTTTCTCATTGACGAGTCTTCCTATGAAACCATGTAAAAATATACACTCCTATAATTCATTCATTCATTCATAAAATGAAAATATAACCAAACAAAGTTAAAAGAAACTCTTATCATATAACACCCCAATGAATAGAAATACAATAAAAATGGTTTACTACTAACATGTGATTGGTCTAGTGAAAGGGACTAGTCTCTACAAAGTAGCGGACTCAGGTTCGAATCTTTGTTGGGAGAGATTCCCAATTTATGTGCCTGACGCGCCTCGAAAGGGATTAAACCCTTGAAAAACCAAAAAAAAAAAAAATGGTCTACCCAATTCGAACCTCAATCCTAAGTGGTGAGGTTTTCAGCGATAGAATTGAATTTAGTTCTATAAGGAGAAAATTGGAATTTTCATTTTGATCAACAAGCTCAAATTTTTCGAATTTCTATAAAGGATCTTCTAGCAATCCAGTCTGACTCTTTCCGACTACTTGTAAATAAATAACAATCACCAAATTGTATGAGATTTGAATATAATATTACTGATAAAAATTGGTTTAATCTCATAATTATTATATATAATATAAATAATACTCCTATTTCTTATTTGTAAACATTCAGAGTTGAATCAAGTTCCTCGTGATAAGATATAGAAAAAGAATATTTTAAAAAATATTAGGAAAATGAATATATTGCAGATCTATACATGTACAATCCATTTTTAATATTTTGGAAGTTAAATTGGATCACCTACTACCTGTATAACATTATTTTATTTCAAATAATATTTGTAATCTATTAATAACCCACTCAATTTTTAAAATTTACAAAAGAAAAACACCTAAATTTTGTGATATTACCCATATAAAAAATATTTAATTACTTTTCGAATAAAATTCATCATTCACCAATATTTAAAAGTAAAATATCCAAAAATTTAGAATAAAAGTATCATCTCATAATAAAAATGATAAATTTGCAGGCTTTCCAACTTTTATTATGAGGGAATTATATATCTTGTGTGTCCTAATACTGCATCTGAATTCAACTGAAGTTTTTTTCTTAATTATCTCCACAATTTGAAGACATGATCAGGTTCCAATTTCATTTAAAAATAGTTTTCAGGTAATGTGTTTGATGCTTGTCAAAAGAAATTAATTTATACCTAAAATTTAAATACAGCATGCAATAAATACAAGGACACCGACAACTGCAATTTTTTATTTATGTAGTAATATAGTCAACCAAATATAGGAAAGGACAAAATATTCGAGCAAACTATTACTACCTAGTGCATCTTTTTATAATCCTATATATTTGTTTTCACGCGTTTCTAACCAATTAGTGGATATTCTATAAATAAAGCAATAAGAGAAGATAAATTATCAAAAAAAAAAAAAAAAGCAATAAGAGAAGATATCGATGTGCATGTTCAACTGTAAAAGTTGTTGTTCTTAGGCTTTATTACAATGACATGGACTATTTTTGTACATGGTTTATAATTTTATATAAAACGCGATGTATCAATTATATATCATCAATTGCAAATTTGCAATTTAAATAGACCTACATATATGTCCTTCTCACCATTACATGAGACGGGATTCCCATTTACTTTCATTTCGGTGTATTTAAATTGTGTTTGGAATTTTAAGTTTTGCTCTAATTTTTTTTTTATTTTTTGGTTAAAAAAATCATATAATACCGTATGGATTCCAATTTTCAACTATTAATAAATTTTTAATATATTTTCACAATTCTAATTTATAAAAAAGCTGAAGTAACATCATAAATCATAAATTTCTAATACATAACAAAAATACAAATTAGCTAGATGAACGTCAAAGCTAAAACTTCATTCTCAAAATAGAGAAAATGTTGCTTAGAAAGCATAAATAAAGGAGTGTCAAAGCACTTAGACTTACTATACTTTAATAGTTTAACTCTAACGCCAAAACTGTAAAAATAGGAAATAAATCGAATAAATAAAAATACAAAATTGTCTAAGCAATCCCTAATTTACCAAAAGAATAAAAGAGTTTCTCATATAAAAGATTTTATCGTTTGAAAACATTGCTACAAGAGGAAATAAGGTCCATTTGAGAATCCAAATGATGTCGAAATGCCCAAAATTGATATGCTCATCGCTTTAACCGTATAAGCTATAATGTTTCCTAACTCGTTTTGCTAAAGACTAGGTGGGTATAAGATTGATAATCCTGTTTCGCCCGTAATCTATTTCAATATTAGAAAAAAGCTACGACCCAATCATATAAATATTTGTTAATCGGCAAAACATCAAGCATCACGTGCAAGATATTTCCTCAAAATTGGATTTTATTTTTATCGATACTTTTCGAACGAATTAATAACAATTTATCCCTATAAATATCATAATATTCAATTTATTTCTTTATAATATGAAAAAGAGCAATTTACCCCCTATGATTTAAAAATAATTCACACTGTCTTCCTATATATTTTAAGTCTCCAAAAAAAATTGAATTAACAATAATACCCCCTCCCCTCTTAAGCCTTCAAAAAAATTGAATTAAAAAAATATGATAATTTACCCCCATGTGTTATTATAAATGTGACAATTTACTTCCATGTGTTATTATAAATGTGGTTTTTTACTCTTGTGTAATTTTATGTGGACCATTTTATCCCCTTTCAAAGGGTAATTTCTTCTTTTTACACAATATATTTCACGTCTACTTTCATATTTGAGCAAATAAGATACACTCTCCACCTCAAGAAGGTAAATTGCTACTTTAAAAAAATCATTGATTTTTCAGTTACAGGAAGGTAAATTGAATATTATGATAACCACGTAGACGTAAATTGCCATTAGCCCCTTTGAACACTAGACACTTTTTAAGACTTTTAAACTCTTAAACCATATTAAATGAAAAGGGGGTCATGGCTGAAATGGAAGATAATTTGAAGATTAAATATAAATGAAAACGATTGGCTTCAAGTTGTCCTTCTTTATGCTTCCAATAATTCGTTCTTGAAAAGGTGGAACCCGTACGTACTTGATAGAGACCCGAATGCTTTATTGCTAGTGGTCTATATTCAATTTTGTATTTGATGAATCACGTGCACCAAAATTAAATTTCCCGTTGCCATCAAATATAAGACAAATACATTCATTGGTATCACATTAATCACATTAATACAATAATAGGGTAAATATCACTTTTGGTCCCTCTTATCATTAACTTTTTACAGAGTGATCCCTTTTATGTATTTTTTCCATCTCTAGTCCCTACTATAAATTATTTGTTTCACTTTAGTCCCTACTATGAACTATGTGTTTCACTTTAGTCCTTATCAGGTAATTCCGATAACACGTGACATGCATATGAATATTTTTTAGGGCATTTTCGTCCGTTCACTATTGAGACTATTTGAGATATTGTTTAATTGGTGAGCAATTTTGGTGATTGAAAAATATTTTAGGAAAAAACTTTAGTTTGGAACGAAATGTACGATTAAGTTCGATTGGAATGAAAGCCTAGTTTGAAAATTTAGTTTTTTTTAAATAATTAGAAAGACGAAAATATTCATGTTAGTTTACTTGAAATGACAAAATTGCCCTCATGAGCATATCACATGTTATCGGAATCGCCTTGGACCACTTAAAAATGACTAAAGTGAAACAAATAATTCATAATAGAGACTAAAGTGGGAAAAAAATATAAGAGGGACAACTCTGTAAAAAGTTAATGATAAGAGGGGCCAAAAGCAGGGGCGGATCCAGGAATTTGGGTCAGGGGGGGGCTAAAATTATACACAAAAAAAAAAAATCAAACAGTTAACATAAAGTTCATAATATTCACATAAGAACCCAAAATATCTACATATTTACTTTAATAATTGACCACGACGGTTTTTCATCTTTTGAAATCGGTCCATGATAGCATCATTTGAAATACTACTAAATATGTCTCTCTCTATAAAGACAACTAAACTATCATTTAGCCGTTGATCGTTCATTCGGTTACGAAGTCGATTCTTTACTATCTTCATAGCCGAAAAAACTCTCTCCACTGATGCAGTTGCAACGGGTAGAATAAGCGCCAATGTCACAAGTTTGTAAACCATCGAGAATGCGACATGTCTTTTAGTTGCAACCATCTTCTTAGCAAGATCACAAATCCCTTTCAAACTAGAAAAATCATCACTTGATCGAACATCCCTAATATAATTTTCAAGTTGATTGGGAAGAGCCGAGAGCTCAAGAAAAGAAAAGTCATTTGGATAAAATTCGGCAAGACGAACGAGTTTTCCTTTGTCAAAAGCTTCAAAGTGATTGGATGGGTTTAAGCATGCAACACAAAGAAGCAACTCCGTGTTTACTTCATTGAAACGGTTGTTCAACTCTTGCAATTGTCTATCTATCACCGAATTGAATCTCTCAATTTTGTAATGATGTTCGATAGTCACTTGTTCAATCCTACGCTTTGGCCTCCCATATGGAACATAAACATTACTCATTGAAGGAACTTCAATTTCATGTTTAGAACAAAAAGAAGTAACATCCTCCAACAAAGTTTCCCATCCATCATCTCTTGTCTCTTGAAGACGATCTTTCGCTAATTTGACTAATTTCATAGCATTCACTATATCTTGATCTTTTCTTTGTAAAGCTTGAGACAAGTCATTAGTGATCCCCAATATCGACGCCATCAAATGTAAATTGAAGACAAAGGAAAATGATTGCAATATTACCAATAGATTGCTTGCTTCTCCATTCTTATAATTGGAAGAGTAAGTTATTGTTAAAGTGGGTATATTATTGGACTTAAAATTATATTTGGGCTATTGGGCTAATATATTAAATTTTTTGTTAAAAAAAAAATTATAACACATATATATAAAAAAAAAAAAAAAAAAATCCAGGGGGGGCTATAGCCCCCCCTTGCCCCTATGTGGCTCCGCCACTGACCAAAAGTGGTGTTTACCCTACACCAATATATTATGAATTTCTCAATACAATGTGAAATACTAATTTCAATTAGGTGAGTAGGTGACGACGCAATTATCAAAAATAAAAAATATTGTTTGTTTGAGATTTTAAAATTAAGAAAACACTAACTTTTTATTGTTTTATGTCAGATAATTATCAAATAAAAAAAAGTTATGTCAAATGAAACAATATTAATTTTAATATTTCGATCAAAAGTAATTGAAATTTTCTATGATGAAACAAAAGAAATAATTATCTTTGTGGCCCAAATAGCAACTAAACGAAACAATAAGCCGATTATTAATTTTCCTTTAATACAACGTATACCTTCCATAAAATCACTAATAACACTTTAGCTTAAATCATCTTACTTTACCTAGGTAAAAAAACTAAATATACTTTCAATTCCAATGTCATGTGAAGATGAATAAAATGCCACAACACGAATGTAAACGGTAAGATTAACACAATAGTCGTGTTTTAACTTATATGTCGTTGTTTGGTATATACATACTATTATTTA
Organism: Penstemon barbatus; assembly: GCA_003313485.2. Taxonomy (NCBI): domain Eukaryota; kingdom Viridiplantae; phylum Streptophyta; class Magnoliopsida; order Lamiales; family Plantaginaceae; genus Penstemon; species Penstemon barbatus. The sequence continues at coordinate 78,050,400 of CM064877.1, read as the reverse complement.
TTTATTGATAATATGTAAAAAAGCAAACCTACATGTTTGCCTTCCTCAACCACCTTAATCCTGAAAGTTTGGGTATTGTAATCTGAAGAAGCCCATCCCTACACCACAAATACACATTTAAAGTCATTACATATCTTACCATGCACAAGAAAATAACTAACTTCAAAAATATTTAATTTGTTGTCAATCGAGAAGGCACAATTCTACTATCGAGAATGATAAAACGCAAAAATTTGTTTATAATTGTTTGTCTCAAGGTAGAACGACTACATCATTGTTTCAGTGATTCATTGTCATGACGAAAGCGAAGTTTCTATACACTAAACTACGTTCGCCTATGTTATAAGCCAACATCAAATTACGTACAAATGTTAGAAATCCGAAACTCTTTATGAACAAATCGTGTGCTTTTCACAACTTTATAATACTACATAACACATTTTCTTTATTTTTTAGTTAACCTAACTTTGTAATTAATATAGATTAAGAATTTATGGAGCTTTTCTTATTTAGCTTCGTGCTAGCTGACAATTTTCGAAACCACCAAGGGTATTACAGTAATATTCGCCTATCGTCTATGGACTACACCTTTCGGTCTGGTCTTAGGCTTAAATGAGAGTGAAATACTAAAACACCTCTTGTTATATTTATTAGCAAAAACTCCCACGTGCTACTAGCAAGATATAAAACCCCTACCAAGCTGAAATGACAATTATACCCCAACAAAAGGAAGCAAAAAGACCCCTCTTAACCTAAAAGAGTATCAATAAAACCCCATGATAACATTGAAAATTAGCAATATCCCCCTTGTTAGCCTGAAAAACTGTGACAAAAATCTTCCTGTGATTTATGAAGAAATATCAAATATTCTTTTTTCACTAATTAAATAAGAAATCAGGGGGTATTTTGTATTTTTTTTAGCTAAAACTTACTGAATCTCAGCTGAAACATTGTCCTTGTTTGCATTAGTCGGAAGTGGCCACGCAAATCGGAATGGTCCTTGTAAAATTTCCTTTTTATGATATGAAGATGCCGCCAACTTATTTGGACAAACTGATGATGATCTACAAGACCAGCTGCTTGACCGGTTACCGGTTACAATCAAACTGCATATCACAGATGATTAGGCTTAAATATTATTAAATGAAATTAGATTTAGAAGTGATCAAAATGTTTTAGTAATAAGTACCTTTCATTGTTAACCTCCACTTTTATGTTGTCAATACTGACTCCTGGAATTTCTAATGTAACAAAATAATTGAATCCAGATTCTGCAACATCCATTCTTGGTGACCACTTAAGTTCTGTACCATATATGATTAAAATAAATTAAAAAAAGAATGTGTTTTTTTGTTTTGTTGAAGAAATTGTAGAATTCATGGAAAAGCACTTTGTCCCTTCATAATGTTCAATTTACCTCCCTATAATTTGGAAAAGAGCACTTTAACAAAGGTTTCACATTGCCTCCCTCCTTCCTTTTACTTTTATAAAGGTTTCACATTGACTCCCTGACATTTATATATGTGGTATTTAACCTTCCTATGTAATGATAAATGTAGAAATTTACCTCCATGTGGCAATTTTCCCCTCTATGTTAGAAAATACTTTTCATGCTTCTTTTTCAACCTTCAAGGGGATAAATTGCTTCTTTAAAAATTTCACAGGGGTAAATTGCTTCTTTAAAATTTTCACAAGGGGATAAATTGTTCTTTTTCAAATCACGAAGTGTAACATCTCAATGCCACATTGATTGTCGATGAATTGTTTGAATGATTAATAAAGACTTGACCTACTTCTACTCGTCAATATGAGCTTTAAACATTTTGGGCTAGTGGACTAGAGCCCAACAATGTTGACAAGGTCAGAAGTGGATCAAGGTCTTTAAACAAAGGGTAAATTGAACACTATAAATATCACAGGGAAAAATTGCCATTAACCCCATATATGATTAGTATTTAAATATTAGAGAAACATGTAAACCCACTGCTGAACTGTCAAAGGTTGTGATTTGCAACAATTTTAAAAAAATTAAGGGAACAAATGCAAATAAAAACCGGTTACTTTAAGGGTTAAAGTGCAAAGCAGCTTAAGGTAAGGGGCAAAGTGCAATTCTCCCTGTAAGGTTATAAGCCACAATAAAGAAAACTCTCCACTTAAAGAAGCAATATGGAAATTCAAAAGCAGCTTCTTTACCATTTGATGCAAAACCATCACAAGTCTTCTTAGGAGATTGAGATTGAGATCGAGATCGGGAATCATGCTCTCGTTCTCGGTTGTTTGGCCTCGCAAATACAGGAGGATCAGAAAACATAGACTCGGCTACAGCTTCTTTAGCCGGTCTAGAAAACATGGGTGCTAATTCATAATTAGCATTCAACAACTTGTTTTCTTCAGAACTAGGTGGTTGCATCGTATCGTACTTTCCCAGCTGTGAATTATTCTATCAAGAAATAATATGAGATTTTCATATTATATAGGGTAAATTACGAATACTAGTAAGGTCTAATTTCGCTCTCAGGGGGTTATTCGTAATTTACCCTTATTATTTAAACGGATGTAACTTAGATCATATCATTGATATTTTTAATTTGTTTTAACGTAATTATACCTGTTGTTGTTGTTCGTTCGAAGCTGCTTGTCTCATGAAGAAACCTTGAGAATTAGACGCCTGACGAGCAAAGTATGTTCTGTTGTCTAACCTCCTCCGAATTACAGTATTCAGATTGCTGTTGCTACAGCTCTAACGTCATCAACATATACGATCAGTAAAGATCATTTTTATGTGTAGTAACAAAAAGAAACAGGACATAATGTGTAGTAACAAATTCTGGAGAGTTTGGTTAAGGACATTCTTTAAGACAGAATATAATTCTCTTCATTTTTTTTTTTGGTACATAAAAAGTTTGGGTGGGTTCGGCTCCGGCTGTCACCACGGCCAGGGCATGCCTCAGGGACCAAAAGTCGTTTACAGAGTTTCTTACAAATCGCCCACCAACACTGCCCTCATGTCGACAGTGAGAATCTAACTCACAACCTTTTGAGGGGAAGGAGCCAACATGTAAATTAGTCCTACAACTAATTTCTTATCTTTATATAGTAGTCTTTCAATCAATTGCTCATAGAAATTATTTATCTGAACGAAACATACAGCAAATCTTTATTTTCGACATGTTTGGTGCTTAGATTTTAGTGAGTAAAACGCTGAGAAAAATCAAAACAATTTTTACCCATTGAAATTCAAGAGCCAAACATAGCCTTTGTGATAAAGAATCAATTATGACATGATATATCTTAAAAACAAGAAAAAGCACATATATATTTAATCTTCCTAGTAAATACTAATTAACTGATGAGAAAATGAATTAATAATAATAATAATCATATGCATGAGCTTTAATTTTATCAAAAAAAAATTAATTGATTGATTACCATGGGGAAAACGTGGGTTGCAGTGGCAGAAATATCTTCATTAGCCAAATGGGATGCAATAACATTTGCTCTTCTTCTCATCACTTCACTCTCCATTATCACTACTTTAATTTGTTAAATTAACAACACACCAAAAAAACCTGAAAAAAAGAAAGACTTGATTTTTCCTGGAGTACTTAATCTATTTTAAGATTTTTTTTTAATTTTAATTGTGGAGTGTATTGCATTTCAAGAAATAGTGATTATTATGATGCCAAGTTACCGATTATATTTCGAGACAAAAACGAACAAGATAAAGGAAAAAAGGGTCCCGGTCCCGGCAGAATATCCACACAACTTTTTTTTTTTTTTTTTTTTTAATTTAACAAATATCTACACAAAACTATAGTCATAATGATATTTTTGTAGTTCTGTTTAGGGAGAATTGCAAAAATGAACCATAACTATTATTTACCGACAAAAAAAGTCATTTTAGACTGATAGTTAGATCACATAACTAATTTAATTCAACAATTTAGTCTTATTTCGATCCGAATCGGGTTTTCTTTTCGCTCTCTTGTTGATGTGAACTCTATAGCTTAAGGATAAATTGCAAAAATGATACCGTAACTAAATTTTGTTAGCAAGTCCTTAACAATTTGGACTGACATTTTAGTCCCGTAACTAAGTTAATTTGATAATTTAGTCATATTTCAACCTGAAATGGGATTTATATTCACCAGTGTTCGCTAAATCACCCGCCCCTTCCATGCGGAAAATCAACCCTCTGGTTGATGTGCACGCTAACTTAACTCTTAGAAGAAGTGATCTAAACAGCAGAAACTTAACAATATATGGCAGCGTGAATTCCTTAAGAATGCAATTGAGGTTTTGGTTTCTTTTTGAATCCTACTCCTTACTAGTCATTTCTTCACCTGATTTCCAGAGGAATTTATAATCACAAATATGCATGTCAAAATTAAAATATCATTTTAGCAAGAAAAAGAAACAACAAGTAGAACACAAGTTACAACTGGTCAAATGCATATACTCTAGAACTTGAGTGTTGTAATGTATTTTTCCCCTTACTTAACATTGATTCGACAAGTCAATCCAGAATACTACGTGCTCGGAAGTCGGAAATCAAAACTCTCGCATTACTCATACGTTAGATGATATTTGAAGTTAAAATCATCGAGATTCAAAGGCGTCAAACTCGAAGTTCGCAATTTTAGTCCTTCTAATATACCAACTACTATTTTTTGTGATGGCGTTGTAAACTAGTTAAGCTTATCGTCTTAAAAAAAGAAAAAAGAAAAAAAAACTCAAATTTCACATCACTTTGAATATCTCTAAATTGTAAAATAAATGTATTTGCAGCTGAAACTAACATCCGGTGACATGCCTGAAACATTGTTAATGACAAGCACGCATTACAGGGTATTTGCCAGGGCTTTCCGGTAAAAATGGTTCTTCAAAAAAACTGATGAGAATTAAGCTTAAACTAGCTTATCAGTGTCAGTGCACACCATTTCTCTATTTTTTCGGTTTCATCAGTTCATACCATCCACAATCAGATGATGGGGAAATCGAGAGAATGAACCTATGCGAGCTAAGTGAGCTAAGTGGTTTGCTGTATCATTATAATTGTCACACTGGAATCGAGATTTGAGATGACATCGTTTGCAGCGCTCTATGGATTGCGCCTCCAAAGATTACATCAGGTTCTTATTAGCAAGACGCGAACAAGCCTTGACACTACAGAATTATGTTCTTATTTGCAATAAGCGAACGAGCCTTGACACGACATAATTATGCATCAAGAGGGAGAAAACGGTATTGTTTTCGAGGAAACTTGACACCAAAGTATATAAATGGAAAATGTATGAATCGTTGGGAAATTATGAATGAATATAATAAAATATCTACATCTGTTTTTATCTCATTAGATCATTCAAGACAATCTATTATTTTTATTAGTTTTTTCTACTAACTAGGTTCTCCTATTTTTTCTTATTTAGTTTCCTTAGTTTTTTTTTTTTTAAATTATTTTGTTTCCATAAGAATCTTATTTAGTTTACCTAAGAATCATATTTCCTTTCAGTTAATTAGGGCTAAAATCTTATAAAAAAAGTTGCAATCTTCATTTGTTATGATAAAAAAAAAAGAAGATTTGCTTTCTCGAAAGTTTATAAGTGCCTGTTTCTCGTGTTTTTTAAGCAATTTTTTTCTAATGCAACTTGTTTGCACAATAATCGCTATTTTGACCAGCTTCGCTCTCCCCTATCGTATTTTGCATCGCAATTTTCTTCCCGTAGTTGGCATCATCGATGAGCTATATATAACTTGAGCTTAGCTGGCTAAACAATCCTCGATTAATTTCATAATTATTAAAAGTAAGATACAAGCATAATATGCATCCTGCAATTTAGATCTCGGGAAAATATGCTATTTTAGACATATAGCAGTAGGTTAGACACAGAGAACCGGAGAACCTTATGAAAATTAGCAGAAAACTTGACCTGAAAATTAGACTCCAAAACAGTATTCCACGACTTAATAATGACAGTACAAATGACAAAAAAAAAAATTGGTTTAAGAAAGTTTAATTAAATACACGTATAACTCAAATATACTCTCACCAGAACACGGAGCAAAATTTTTGACAGAGACCTCCAAGAATTGTAAAAAGGGAATTTTATGTCAACACATTCATCAATTTGAGACAAATTTGTGAACATGTTTGATATTAGAACACGAACTTAAACTACTTCAACACTTCTCGATCCAGGGATAAATCAGTCATTCAATTCACCACGAGGTGATTTGACAAGTCCGCATTCAAATAAATGATGCCCTCAAAGCATTCTGTGGATGATACATGGCCTCCGACAAGTCTAGACATGGGATTACCCACCATGAAAGCACCTTTTATACTACCTGTCATGACCAAAGACAAACCAGTAGCCTCGTCAACATAATTCGAAGCTACCCACCTAGTCCAAAATCCTAAAGACGAGATACATAAGAGCTTATATATATAGTGCACCATGTTTCTACAATGTGGTGAAAGGAGAGGAGTTACATAAATAGGCCAACGAAGTTACGCAGTTTTCAGAACCAATTTAGAATCAGTATTTCCTTTTATGGGGTAAGTTCTTAATTTTTTGAACCGTAGAAGAAGTTGAAAATCGGTGCAAGAGAGAGATGCAAATAACAAACAAGAGATAGTATCAATGGCCAAGCCTTAGAAACAACACAGGATCATGAAGAAAGAACGCACCCAACTTGGGAAAACTGCATGGGACTGAACCTCAGCACTTTTAGTACCGCACCTTAGAACACTTTTGGTCCTACTTTTTTAAGATATTTTGCAATTCGGCCCTATGGCCTTCTTCCATGACCTAAAGTGCAGAACTGAGCAGCCCTATGGGACCAGAAGTACCAAACAGAGACTATTCCATGGGACCAAAAGTGCAAAATATCTCAAAAATATGAGACAAAGTGCTTACAGTCCAATCCTGTGGGACTAAAAATGTAATTTTTACCCAAGACAGATACTCTTCTCACCCAAGATTTTCTTATGAATGTGTTGGTAATCTGACAAAAATTCTACAACTGCTTCTGAACAGAAAGAAACCCAAGATTAAAGATACCATGCTTAAACAAATCACAATGATTTATAATTTCATTACTTCGAAGCAAAAGCAAAGATAATTCTGTAAGAAAAAGACAAACACGTAACAAAAAAAGGGTAATGAAGAACATAACACAAAATGTATGACAATGAAAAAATACTATCCAGAGCAATTAATAAGAACCTTACCCCATTTCTCAACGCAATTTGGCTTTTAAGGATTGCTTTCTTCCTCTTCCATCTCATCAAGGATCACATACTTTGAAGTTGCACCTTCTGATGGTGACCCAACATTTGTGTGACCCTTATGTAACTTTTCATATCTGATCGAACCAAAGAAATAAAAGTTATGAAGTTCAGACTATGCAGTGTAACAAATGGTAAGGTTTGGAAATAATGCATTTTGTGCAATCACACAAGTCAAGAAACCCACTGATTGAGATGATTTCTTTTACAGCAAAACCCCCCCCCCCCCCCCCCAACCCAACCACAACAGACACACAGCATGCACTATAACACAAGGTAGAAACTTACAAAAACCGTGTATCCACTTCTTCGGAAAGATCAAGTTAAGAGTAGTCAGAGTACAATGCTATTGTGTTAAATCCTATTACTGACTTACAAAGTGATCATCATTGAGAACAAGGTACAGATGGTGCTGTGAATATATGCATCTATTTTATCAAATTTAAATCTTCAACTTGTAGAAGAGATGCATTGATATTATCATTTTCAAGTGTTCACTAGAAACATAATTGCCCCTGTGTCAAAAAAGAAATTTCTGCTGCAATCCGAATTGCAAAGGTGAGCAAAGATACTAAAAAGGGTTCTTATAGTCCCATCTTTCAGCAAGAGCCTATTTCTTCCTCACAAGAATAAACAGAAAACTATTGTTATTAATGAGAACAAAACTAGAAGGCACACTCTTGAAAATTCAATTCATTACTCGCATTGATCACATCAAGCAAACAAGAACATTCACATCTAAAAAGAATTAGGAAAACATTACTAATAAATCATTATTAAGATATACTGATGATCATATTTAATGCATTGAAATAACCTTTACTGCCTCTGAATAAGAAAAGGAACCTGAGGTAAGTTTTCACTCAATGGCATGCATTTTGAACACTTACTTGTACCAATTAAATAAGCTGACACCAATCATTATCGTTACAAGGCCAGCCCCTTTCAGCCAGGTGAACTCATCATGGAAATAGAACACAGCCACCTGCAAGAAATCTGGACGGTTAACTAACAGTAAGAGAAAAGGGCTTATTAATCACAGAACTTCTAAGACATAAAGAGAATAGACCAATATAGTGAAAATGATTCTTGATTTTCGACTGTCTAAATTCCAAGACATAAAAAAGGGGTGATTAATACAGTTGTTTTCCAAAGAGATGTTTGCAATCAATATCGCACAAACTGCACCCTGTAGCTTTATAATATGACCAAGCCAATAGAAAGCTCTATTTGAGTTGGTATATAAATATATATATATATATATATAAAAACATGTAATGTCTTCTCTTAACCCTATATCTATTTTTCTTCTTTCCTTAAAAATAATCATTTTCCTTTTCTTCTTCTTGTGATGGGATCTGCAGGAGAAGATTGTGCTCGTGATTTGTCTTTGAGAAATCCGCAATCACGAAGAACGATAATGCAATTACATTTGATGCCATCAGACTAAAGATCTCCAAGTTGTCTGAGATGGTCGATCTAGGAAGTTTGACTCCCACTTACATTCCTTAGAAAAGGTAGTATTAGTACAGTTCATTAAATTTTTGTCAAATTTGAAGAAAAAGGCCACTTTGGTAGTTACTCAAACCAGGGGAGTAACAAGTCAAAATCATGACATAGAACCATCTATTTTTGAGTTTGAGAACTTTGCACAATGAGAATTGAAGGTGCTAATACAAATGTAGAACTGTTTCAAGTTTCAACAAGATTTGAAATAAAATTGAATGTATTGGATATCCATAATCTCTGCAAATCCATGTACAAAATACTGTCTATGCACATCAGTCGTTTTACATATGCTGGGAAAGACAAGTATGAAACTGATAATTAAAAAAAAAGTATCAAACTGATAATTCTTTTTTTAAAAAAAGTACAAAACTAACAATTATCAACCAACTTTAGCATATTGATATATTTAATGGAAATGTAAGTCTAGCATATCTACTTTCATACCAAAATAGTTACAGCTTCCTTTACCACCCCAGCTATTGTTACTGTTACAGCACTAGTCACTGACAGGAGAATGTATTCAGTTAATACCTGCAATGAGACCAAAAAGTAAATCTTTTTCAGTGATTTACGAAACTCAGAGCTAGGAAACTGGTAAGCGTAAGCTATTTAAAATGCAATAATTGATTTCAATTATTTGTCCTTATTAACTAAATGGAACAACATTGAAAAGAACATCCAAGTAGCAATCACAAAAAAATATGAAAAAAAATCTTGTTGAGTTGTTCACTATTTCAAAATTTAAGTGATTGATTGGAGTACTAGATACCAGAGTTTCCAGGTATAGGGAAAAAAAACCAAAAAATACCAAAAAGCCAAGTATCACATGGCACAAATTCAAAATCTTCAATTAAAACCAATTACCATAAAGAAAGCCAGAGTTCCACCAAACAACATCAGCAAACAACTTCTCACAATATGCCATGAGCTGTCAAAGTAGTCATTAGTTCTGAACTCATGCCATGGATCGAACATCAACGAAAGAAGGGCAGTTGCAATTGCCATAACCGGGGAAACGTAGCTCATCAAAGTAAGTGGATTTTTAAGACCTTAAAGTAGAGAAAGGGAACTGTCATCAATTAGACATCACGGAAATATACCCAAATCATAAAGATGTACGTACATGAATTTATGAACTGCTGGAAATTTCAAGGTAAAACAGGTAGCTTTTGGTAAGACTTACCATAGACTTCTTTCTTTAGGCCAGGATTTTAAATCAGTACGCGCCAATCAGTGAAAGACAAAAGCCATTTACAAAAATTAGTGAATATATATGACAATAGTTTGAAAATAATAACAAAGTTATAGTTCAGAAATGTAACAAATGTACCATGCAGCTCATACCTGGAGAAGAATCTGTGACATAGTCCAACGGAACCCAGACATGACAGCAGCAAGCATGACAAATATGAAACCCCAAAACTCAAATTCAGTCTCCTTCGCAACTGCATTATAAACCAAAAAGGTTAGATTTAAAACTGACATAGCAACTGATTTGGCCTGAGTTTTTCCAATTTAAATGCCTTCTTATCATTGTTGTATTTCAACTTAGCATGTGTTCTTCAGAAATCAGCAGGGTGCCATATTAGCAGTTATTTTGAAGGTATTTCTGCTTAAGTACTTTATTTGAGTGGGTCAGATCAACTTCAGTCACAACTTCATGAATATATAACTTCAAGCTAGCTCAGCCTTAATAAGGCAAGTGGACCGCTCAAGGGTCAATAAACTTAAATACATGAAGTCGCTTCTATACAGGTGTGGGCTTACAGGGCTAGGGCTCAATAATTTGTGGTAATTGTGTGAGTTATGACAGGTTTCACAATAATTTGCAGGTAAAAATATAATGCAATTTAAACTGATAAATAAGAAACAGCTAAATCAAAATTTTGGTTTTGTTTCTGATACACAACATTTGTTGCCTTGAACAGAAAATGAATTTTAATGCACAATTATTGCCCAAAATGACAAGATTACGGCACAGTATATCTGGTAGGAAAAGCAGATGCAAGTAAATCACGGCTCATATCACAACATTGCAAGGGATGATAAAAGCCAATACTATAGATATATATAGTCAGTTTCTTAAAACCAGCGACACTGACATCTTAAACTTCTGATTTCCATGAACATGGTGGAATACAGCAGCAGGAAAAGAAATGCTATGTTCCCAAAAGTGTACAAAATATTACTATTATAATTAAGTGAGATGTGAAACATGCAAATGTCACCATAAATTCTGGAAAGTATTACCCAAATCGACCACAACCTTCACAAAAAGACACAAATTCAATAACGATAAGGATTAACATGGCAAAGTCCCATTACCTGTTAATAGTATACCAACTGAAATGACCAACATAATGCCAAGCAGCTTAACACTTGGTGACTCCAATCTTCAGGGGTAAAAAGGAAATTGGGTCAGGCGATAGGTTAATTAATGAATTTAAATGCATCAGCACAAAAAATACAAAAAGATGAAATATTACATTCTTTTATAATTGAAATTTTACGCTTCCTTATATATTGGAAATGTGGAAAAGCTATCATTATAAGCATTTCATAACTTCAATGCAAGAACCTCACCCATATATGTAAATTGAAATTGATGCGTCTCCTTAGAAATGTATAAGCAACCTTATGTCTGTCTTTTTATATCCACAAGACTTTATGTTGCTTTACTAAATCGACTATGACAGATTAGGCCTACTTTATTCCTGAGCAACTAATATAGTTACTATAGAACTTTTTTTCACAAATACTGCAAAGCTCAAAGGTCTTTACAGATTTCACCTACCATTCAAACATATACATGTCCCTCATTCTCCTGTCGTTCTCCATCCAAATTCCAATTTAGTTTATAAAATCAATTCAGGAGTGTTATAGGCTTATAGCTTAGACCATCAAAACATCTTTTTTATGCACATTACTACAAAATCTCACTACTGCATAGCTACCACATGAAATTGTTTATGCTGTGAGAAATGAGATATTTGATACTTGTTGTCTCTACATGCAGCCTCGAAATTCTAGGCTATACTTCAAGAAACTAGCTTTTAACTCTTTCTCGTAAATGGGTGGCGCTGAGAATAAAGTCTTACATGGTTTTGAATCCCATTGCCATCCAAACATAAAAAAGAATTTGAAGTCTAATTCTCAGAAAAAGCATATCGCATGTACGTGAAAGGATTTAGAAACATTATAAGATATTATATGTCTCTCCAGTCTACCAACTCATGCATTAAGATGAACTAGACATTCACTGTAAAGTCCCTGATCCACTTCTGGCTCTTTCATCCTTATTGGGCTCTGATCCACTAACCCAAAATGCTTAAGCCCATGTGGACAAATAGGAGTGGACCAAGTCTTTATAAACTATTCAAACAATTCACCCACAATCAATATGGGATTGGGGTGTTACAATCACCAAACAGATATTTTAAATTAAATGCTAATGTAGACATCATTATAGGTGAGTAGCATCGCAATAGAGTGTGATTTAATGCAATAAAAAATATTCAAATTTTAATAAAGTTTCGAGGCTATGCGATTGGTAACAATAATGCAAGCTGGATTTTCCATTTCCAGACATGGATCAGACAAAATAAATTGGAAATCCCAGTAATATGTTATACAAATACACTAGTCAATAAATCAAAGTATGGTCATTACTCGTTACGTGTTAAGAATAACCAACTCTTAGTCAGATATATGGCAAATACATAATCATATGGAAAATTAATCTTTTAAATGAGCTTTAAGGGTGTATGTGGATGGGTTTTTGCCAGGTCTCGCGGGTTTCGCGAGATCGAGCCAAAACCCTTTCAAATGAGTTTTCGCCATACCCATAAAACCATCAAAAACCTATTCAAAAACTCACACTCAAACTCTTCAAACCTATAAAACATTGATTTGACACCTACCACCTACTTTTTCCCCTAAACTCCAACATCCAAACCCCATCCAAGTGGGGTTTCAACTTATTCAAACCACAAAACCCAACAGCCAAAACCAATCCCAATGAGGTCTCAAAGGTTTCATCGAAACCACCCAAATCATTTTTTTTAAACCGAGACCCGCGAAACCGAGCCAAAACCCATCCAAATAGACCCTAAGTTAGTACTCTTGCATAAAATTTGCGAACAACTATAAAATGTTCGATCCATCTCACTAGGATATGGTTGTGTTAGAAAAGAAAAAATATAGGGATAAAGTGTAAAGTTGTTATTAATTATGAACCCATGAAGGGGTATTTATACAAAGAGAGAAGACTCCATAAATACCAACATACCCAACCTAAACCTAATACTCCTAACACGCTATAACTCTAACTCATGCTATAACTCTTACTCTAACTCTAACAAGTTGCACAAACATTAATTTTCTAAAGAGTCTATGTAGTGCACAAGAAGGTAAGACCAATTTAAGCACTGATAACGATTATATAGCTAGCTGCTGGGAGGGAATTTATAAAGAAACTAGTCCAGTTGAGAGTGAAGTACCTGAAAGCAAAGGCAAAAAGTAGGAGAAATATTGGTGACGCCGATTTACACTGCAAATAAAAAGAGAGTGACTTATATGACATAAAGTAAAGGATAATGAAAGAACCAAGTTGCTTCAGACAAATAAGTCAGAAAATGAGCTAAACGGTGTTGTGTACTTCTGACTGCACCATTTACTTACAAAACAAACTTGAACCAGTGGGAGCCTACTTGGACTTCATGCAGCAAGTGGTGTGCATGAAGAAAATGGCGAACATATATGACAAATAGTAGTAAAACAAGCAGATACTATCAAACATCTGACAATCCGTTAAATTTGGTGGAGCCACCAGATATGACTTTACTTTCCTCTAATTGATTATTGAACATCTGCATTAGTAAGCTTTCTCTAGTTTACCTAGTCTTTTGTTTAGTTTTATGTTCTGCTAATACAGACATGTTTAAGGGATGTGCATAACTGCATACTAACGATTTTGTGGTCTCCTTTTACCTTGCAGCAATTAGATCTGGGATTCTATTTCTTACTTTAGTTTATGAATAGTTTTTGCATTAACCAAAAAAAGAAATTAGGTTGGTTCTCTTTAACTTGGAATTTACTTCTTAACAATCGTTAGCTTCGGTTATTTGTTGCCCTTTCTTTTAAACACTTGTTTATTGCTAAATGTGGTAGAGTGCACATGAAGAAGTTTTAAAGGAAAGCTCTAACACCATGCACCAAATTCGTAAAGCTAACAACTTAAAGTAACTTAATCCAACACCTGAAGCATAAAATATGAATCATAATTTGATATAATGGAACAAAAATTACCATGGTGGCAAATGTAACAGAAATGAAAACCAGGGATGCATTGCTTAGATTAATATCCATTGCAGTGCTCAGGGCCGTTGGTACAACTGTGAAAGGAAAAAGCAATCTGAAGCCTTAGTTGTAAGAGAAGTTAATTATACTAGCAAATCATATTAAGAAAAAAAGAATGAAAAATAAATAGTATAACACAGGAATGTAATGAGTCGTCACATTGATATAGACAATTAAAATACAGGAAAAAATGTGTCCAACACAATTCTGATGAAGAATGGTCCCGTTTTAATTACTATGCCTATGTGGACCAATTTATGATCATATCACCAGCTACCAGAAGTTGGAGGACTAGTATTCAGGGAAAACAAAAAAAGGTTCAACAAAATGGAATACGGTAACAAGTATTTAGGCATTTGCTGTCTAATAGAACAGTGTGAAAAAATAGATGTTAGAGCTAGTTGCAAATTAAACAAAAGGGAATATGGGACTAGGATTTGCCAATTTACTTGGGTGAACTCCGAAAAGACCACTAGAAAATGATACATCATTTTTCATTCAGCGGAATAGCTAAATGCTTATAAATAGCTCTTTTTCAGCTATTAGGAACTCGTTAAACATTTTTAAAGATGGATTAATGACACATACACCCATCAGCTTCTTAAGAAAAATTACAACCAAACATATTTCAGCAGTCACATGTGCTTCAATTTGATTCAGATACTGAAACCAAGTTCCTAATGGTTAATGGAACTAAAAACTCATAAACAAATTACTTCTCTAAACGAATATGACTGATCTAAAGGGTTATAGATAAGGTAATCAGTAATTCACATCATAGCTGACCTATTTAGAAATCTAAAACCATAAAAAATAAAGAAAAATTTAGGAAAGCTGAACAGAAAGTATAAAATCATTGATGCATTCTAATCACTTACAGAAACAACTAGAATAAAATCTAATACTACGACAACTTTGCACGGAACGGCCTAAGTATTAAAAAGACTTATCATTCACTTGACCAGAGTTACTGTATGTACTTAAGAAACTAACCATAAACTCCTTGTATTCTATATTTTTCGTTTTTGTCATAAATGGTTCCGAAGATTTGCAGATTAAAATGCCATCAATTGGTGAAACATCTTAATTTTAAATACAACTTTTTAAAGTAAATCAGTTCAGCATATTAAAGAAAAAACCCATGTTACTGACAAATTATTGAAAATATGGAGAAAAATATATGCTAGCTTTTAGAATTTGATCCTTGACTCATAACACAAGAAAGAAATATTTATGCTACCTCTCACAAAGTAATCCTTCCATGACATAACAGAGGAATGAGATCTGTCAGACCAATACCATGTAATAGCCTTTGACAAAGCAGCTTGCATGGCAAAGTGGATAGTGTTCATCAATAACGGTGCAGGGAATTTCCCCAAATGATCACCTAATAATGTTTTATTATACCTGCTCTAAGCAAAAAGAAGTAACAAAATTAGTCTTGAGAAGCACCAAAATACTAGAATCCATGAATTAACAACGGCAAGTTAATAAAGTAACTTACAGTGTAAGGAATGTACTGAATGTGTACCAAACTAGTATGAAAAACAACGTTTTCAACACATCAGCAACAGAGATAGGGTTCTCAGCTTTTGGCTTAGACGTGCCAATGTAATCCGTATAATTGAGGTCAATACTGTATTTCCCATCAACTACTTGATCTTTCTCAATGTCAAAAGGCACGTAACTCTCATCCTGATTTTGCAAACCATTAACGGTAGCATCATCAATGTTTTCACCGCGATCCATTTTCTGCCAAGAGTCACTCAGATGGACTCTTTCCTGGTCTAAAACTCTATTTTCCGACCCATGCTTCTGAACCAAAGGCAACTTAAAATCAAAATCTAGTTCATTTATTTCCTCATTTTCTAATCTAGTATCGTGTAAGATTCCATCATCATCAAACCAGCCCGAGAATGAAGGATCCCGCTTTATTCCCACTTCCTTATTATCTTTACTAGCTAAATCATCAGCACTTTCAGTTTCCAATTCTTTCGGAGACATGTAATTCCTAAACTCTACACCATATCACGTCTTAGTCTATAACTTTTTAAACCTCAGAATTATCAAAACCCCAATCCAAAATCAAATCAATGCTTAACTATAATCCGCTGAAAAAATTCAAACATTAGAAAGCAAATTAATCATAAATATCAAATGAAATCGATACCAGTAACATACAAATTCAAAAATTATTACTAGAGTTAAGAATGAGAGACCGAAACTGACCTGTACAGCAATCTAATTTTCTGGATTAATATTTTTGCGAATTTGTTATCACTAGAGAAAATAAATGTGGATCGAGGTTTTATTGGATCGGTGTCTTTAATAATTAGGAATTGATTAAAATGAGGCGTGCGAGTGAATTGTTGTGGTTAGTTGTTAAACTGTTAAATGTTTTCTGGTGACATGTTTGATTCAAATCTAAGAATCGCTTTTTTAATGCGGTTTTGTTTTACAACACGTTTTCCAATTTTAATTTGAGGTGAGTTTTCGTAAATAAACTTGGGTTGATTTTGGAACTTAAAATGTCAATATTAGTGCATAAAAATACTCAATGTGTTCTTTCAAATAGGTAGAAAATCTCTTTTTGGTTTCTCGTTTAATCTATTTCGAGGTCTGTCGGGTATGTTATATGGGAACATCTCTCAATAGGGATTTAAATTCGGGTCGTCACTTTGGGGGACTTATTGTTGTACGAGTTACTACATAAAGTCGCATCCAACCCCGTTTGGGGTAGACGAGCTAGTAGTTCTTCGACTTGGATAAACTCCCTTAGCGTTCCTCTTAAGCAAGGTGGATGCCCTCGGGTTACTTTTGTTTTTATCTACTAGACTGTATATTTACAGCTCGAACCGAAGAATACAAAGGGTATAGGTCCTCCCCAGTGTGGTATCTTCAGTAGAATTCGAACTTGAGTTTTGCCTCTGGAAGTCGCAATTTACTACTACTTGGGCCAACCATCTGAAACATACTAATTCACATATGCCTCACTTGGGCCATGCTCGGATCCAGGATAGGGGTTTCCCATCATCGAAAATTGGTCGACAAAGAATCTCTATGGCTACTAGAATCAATAGGAAGTCTTCTGCTGAAACATATAAACACAGAATCCTTCTTGAAAGTAACTAAGAACATGAAATGTTGGAGAAATATATATACTCAGCAAACACAGTTAGAACTTAAAAGATCAGGTTACATCCAGTACAGAACTTAAGTCAAGTCGTCGAGACAACAATAGAACACGGAGTGAGTAGCCAGTATACCGGAGTAAAAACTTATGCCACATGTTGAGACATATATCTAAATTAATTGACTTATATGAAAAGTGATCAATATGTACAGAAAGATGATACATCTACATCCAGTAATACACAAAAAACTGTAATCTGCTAGCTATATCATAACAAAAATGATACAAAATTAAGCAAAATAAGTAAAACCAGAAAAAGCAAGATTAAAAAGACAAAAAAGTGAAGTATCTAATATATACCATGACAACATCCTCAATCAAACTAGATTTGGCAGTTATATTACGTCCTCTCATCTCCACTAAGTTCTACCAATTCTTGTGTTCATCTAACTCTCTTCTTTAAGATTGTATTCTTTCCTGCTGTGTCATAGAGGACCCAGGTGCCTCTGTCAGAAACTGTTGCCAAAAGACATCATTACCCCCAGATGGTACAGAAGGAACCATGCCATCTTGCCCTCGATCTTTTGATATTTCCATATCGGAAACCTTATTAGTTGGGCTCACATTCACGTCAATTTCTGATAATACTGGTTCAGGAGAGGATTGACAATCTCGCGACATATGACACTCGGGTGTGCAAGGTGGGACGTTCAAGTCAGAATCTGTGGATAACGAGGGCATTTCTGTAATTTCTACTGGTCCAGGCAGTAGAGGGGCATTAAAATCAAGCATCTCGTTCGATGAAGTTTGGTCAATCCCATGTAGAAAGTTTTCCCAAAATATTAGAGATGAGTCCAATTTTTCGACTATTTCCATATTTAATAATGGAAGAGATGAAGGGTTCAAGTTTTCTTGAAATGACGTAATTTGATTCTCCCCAGCGTGATGCAAAGCTAACAACCTTCTTTTCTTGTTATGAGATTCTGAATTCTCGGGTTTCTGCAATACTTCAGACAAGGTAGCCACCAAATGTCGTTGCCTACGATCAATAGTTTGCAAAGTCTGCCCCAATGATCGGAGTTGATATTCATATCCTCGATTCTCTTGTTGATGTTTCTCTAACTCCGACTGAAGTGAAAGCTTTTCTTGTTTTAGTTTTTCAATCTCCTTTTCAAGCTCCTCTCTCTCGGAGTCGTTTAATGGTACTGCATTTCCTGGACCAGAATGGCTATGGATTGGTTTTCGCCTGTGTATGTTCTTTAAAAGATGACTTTTTCCTCGAATAAACTCCTCATTTGCAAATTCCCACTGATCAGGGTCAACTTTTCTGAATCCCTACATCATATTGTAAGAAAAATTTGAGTGAAATTATCTCAAAACAAATGCTTAACAGAAATCCAATTAGACACAATTAATCCATCAAGTTCCCATATACATCTATTCTTCAAGATCTAATTTATTCAGACAGCTACTTAGAGACTAGAGAGCATCTATACTCAGTTTGGCTGACGATATTGCCAGAGCCACAGTGTTGCTTCCAGCGCCGATTTAATGAAATGCCTCTAGAACCAATAACTATAAATGGTTACTTAGGATATATTTAATAATATTATCTAAATTAACTCTTCTTTCACCGCAAAAGACATAAACAGAAGAGATATCGGACATTATCTAGAGTTAATTAAGTTAAAAACATAAATGTAATTCCTAAGTACTATTTCATTGACTCTAGAAGCAACATTGTTTGTTCTAGCAATATCGCTACCACTTAGTTTCATTCATCGATACTTCACCACTACCTTCTGATTGAATGACATTCTTAGACAGTTCATAAGCTAATAATTCAAGAGATATGCAAGTAAAAAAACTCACTCGAAGGGTTCCAAGTAACCAAAAGCAAAGTCCATCCTATCACATAGATATCACACATACATACATACATACATACAAAGACACTAAGCAAGAAAAACACTTATTAGTTCCATGAATTGAAAGTTAAAATTAAGATCAAGAAGTTGAAAGGGGCTTACATATGTATTGAGTTGCCTAATGAAGCTAGAGAAGTTGTTGTGTTTGAAGTACTTTGGCAACAAATCTCGAGCAAATTCAGGCGGATTCCAAACGACAAAACTTAGCCCCGTGTGACTCCAAGAAACAACAGAACTAGTCAAGGGATCATCCACCATTTCATAGGTCTTCAATAGAAAAGGTGCAGGTGAACTAGAGGTACCATTTGATCCATCCATAACCAATTATCAAATTTTGTATTTAATAGCTGACTTCAAACACCCAAAATCTGCTTGATATTTCACTCAATTGAGATCAAGTACACTAAACCCAAAAATCACATAACAAAATGAACCCAATTTTGAATACAATACAGGAAACAAAAATTTCAACCTTTATGAACAAGAGGACCTAAAATTCGAATAACAAGATGAACCCAATTCTGAAAACGATCCAAGAAACCAAAATCCCACTACCCAAATGGAAAGAATACACACAGAATTAATCAATAACTAAAAACCCCAAGAAATTAACTTCAACAAATAAATATTTCTTGATTGGCACTTATGAATACTAAAACAGAGAGAATAAATAGGGATCTTGGAAAATGAGCAATTCTTGGAGAAAAAGAAACCATATCCGAAGAGGGAAGAATTATATAGCAAAATCGTCAAAAACTCGGACCTTTGACGATTGGGTACAAATTAATTAATCCCAAAAAGAAAAAAAAATAGTAGACTTGACTTTCAACGCTCGTGGATAATAATTTGTTGGGTTGCGAGTGTTTGAGGGAACAATTACACACTGTTTTTTTAATTCTACTTTTGAGTTTTGAGAGAAAATATTATTTTCTGTTTTTTTCATTTAAGAAAAAAAAAAAGAAAGGGATTTGTGGGACTGGTGTGTTGAATTTTCAAAGATGTTGAATTCCAATTCTTTATGGTTTTATTATTTGACTGAGGGTAAACGGAGACGCAGTCGTGGGGATTTGTCTCTTTTTGTAATAGGGTTTATTAAATGGAAATTGGAGAAACAAAAAGGAAATTTGATATTTTAGGAGTTCTTTTAGGGAAGTAAAAAAGAAAATGGCTGTCATGGATTTTTTTGGCGCAAATAGCTGTTGGCCAGAGCATATTTCCTAATAACAGAACAATTTTCAACTTTACCGGTTTGATCCTTAATTTGTCAAAATTAATATCCTTTTCATAATTTGTCAACAAACTTCTTTCTCATTTATGGGATGTTTTATCTTTTTCTCTCTCTCTCTCTCTCGTATGAATAAAAATGTAAAATCAGAAGAAAAAAAAAATTCATAGAATACATTATACATACATCATTTCATTTATCGACTTTCCAATTGAATTGATATTTGTTTTTTGTGTAATTAAAAATAAAATTCACATAAACATCATAAATATTTTTAAAAGTGGACCAAACACATAAGCGAAAGTCCTATTAATTACTGATTCGATCGATATGACATTATTATTACATATATGGAAGAGATTAGTATTGCCATACATTGTAGTTTCTCCGACATAAGAATATTAACTTTTTTCAATGAGAATTTGGGATAAATTTTAATATTTTCAGTAGTTTTTTTGTTTTTTTTTTGGGGTTATTGTGACATAAGTGCACATGTCACTCATATGATATTACTTATCCAGGGAATGATGGCTGGTAATTAAAGTAAATGGACATAAATATCCTCATTCCGGCAAATTAAATGACTTAAAAAACATCCCAGGGGCAAACTGAACAATCAAGAAAATAGTTTCGAGAGTGTAAGGTGGGATGATTTTTTTACAAGGTGCAAAATGTAAAAAACAGTAATTAGGATTAAACCCATTATCATCAGCATCACCAAAGTTAAAGGGTCAAACATGGAACACCCCCATTTAAACAACATACTCTTAGCACTCTCTCTTTCTATATCTCGCAACATTCGGGACTGAAAATCAAATCAAATTATTTCATATTTGATTCGAGGTCGTTTTATTAAGCTCGCTTGAGCTCGGTTCGATATACTAATCAAACAAGTTTGAAAATCATTTTTAATTCGATAATTTTTTAAGCTCGATACGATAAACCAAAAATGATAATAAAGATGTAAAATATCAAGCTACTCGATACTCGGTTCGAGCTCGTTTCATAAAAGCTCATTTCAACTTGTTTAACAACCAAACTAAAAAAAAATTGAGGTTAGCTTGAATATTAATTTTCATTTGATAATTTTTGAAGCTCGACTCGATAAGCTTAAAAAAATATTATAAATATAAAATATCAAGTTATTTGATATTCGACTCGAACTCGTTTCATAAAAGTTCATGTGAGTTTAGCTTGTTTAATAACCATACTAAACTTAAAAACAAAATTTCAAGCACTATAAAATTCAAATCAAGCTTTAATAGTGTGTCGTTTGCCATATCAAATTAAGTCTTCATATCTTGGTTTCTGAATTTCATTCATAGCTAGTTGCAGATTAATCAATAATATTTTAATTTGATTTAATTAAGTTTAGACGAGTGTTGATTCAGTAAATATATTCCTAGGAATTGTCACGGAAAATATACAAAACATCCAAGAATGGTGTTCCAATTTGCCTCAAATCAAAATCCCAATTCTAAACGCCACATGATATTTTCATACAGTTTCTAGTACAAAAAACACTTTCTTCACGAGGAAAAATAACATAAAAAAACATCAAGGCCAAGTTACAACTCTAAAGTTTATGCAGAACTAGGTGTGCACCATATTGAGGTTGAAGAGTAATCAATGTACGAGGAGCATGTGAATAAGATGGAGATAGTTCAAAAGCAAATTTCTGTAAAATCATAGCCAAAGCCATTTTTGCCTCTAACATGGCAAAACTCTGTCCGATGCATATCCGAGGTCCCCAGCCAAACGGGAAATACGATAGTTGACCTCTCGTAGCCTTAGAAACTCCTTCACTAAACCTCTCCGGTGTGAATTCTTGTGCATCTTCGCCCCATATTTTGGGTTCATGGTGCAATAAAAGTGTCGGCAACATAAGTCGCACGCCAGCTGGTAGAGTTATATTTCCTAACTTACTTTCTTTTTCGGTCGTTCTATTAAGCATGACTCCTGGTGGATATAATCTTAAAACCTCATGAAATATCATGGTTACCTGCACAAATTGAAGATGTGAATCGTGCAATTAGGCAGAGTATACGAGACTGTTTTAATTTGAATTCGAATGAATCTATAAAGAAAAAAAAAGTTTTGTAATTTTGTCATTTTCCACCCTAGACATGTAACATTTTGAAAATACAATTATTTGACACTTTGCATTCTACTGTATGTTCTGATGAGAAAATTCGTTGGGGGAAGGGTAGAAAAGTCATTTTCGAATACTTTTGGCACTTTAGCCCCTGTAATCATAGATTTAACATCCTGCACCCTGAAAATATATATACTATTGACACTTTGCAACTTGATAACAAAACATTTTGGCACTTTCCAATCTAATCCAGGTCTAAGTCATTGACAACTATATGTTTGTGAGTGGACTTACGATTTTCAGGTTGTTCAATTCGTGAATATCATCGGGTTTCTCTCCTCCGAAAACTTGCAAAACCTCTTCTCTGGCACGAACTTGCCAATCTTGATGCTTGGCCAATAAAATCATTGTCCAAACCAGAAGCCCTGAAGTTGTTTCCTGACCTGCAAAGTAAAAAAGCTTGCACTCTTCAATCACTTCTTGCATGCTCATTCCAAACTTGTTTCCATTTGCTTTAATTTCCTTGATGTTCGACTCCAATAATATTCCCAATAAGTCATCACAACTAGCTTCCCCTGCTTCCATTGCCTTAACTCGTTTATCAATAATGCCAAGAACCGAGGATTCGATTTCCTTCACAATTTTCATCATCCTTCTATTGCTCTTCGTTGGCACAAATCTACATGTACACAACAAGTCACAATTAGAAAACGAAAGAAATGCCCCCTATGATTCGTCTATCTCACTTACAAATCTGACAATAACTCCCTATGATTTATGGGCCTTCTTGCTAGTAAAAAAAAGAATACATGGGGATTTTGCTATAAAAAATTTACCCGAGGGATATTGTTGCGTTTAGTTCATTAGAAAACACTAGAATTTGGATAAGAGGGAAAAAATCAAGTTTAAAAGAGGAGGAGTGATTGCACCTTAACCCGGGGATGTAAATCGAACCCATTGCCTTCATGACTATCTTGGCTTGCTCTTTTTGAAGTTGGAATATCTTTCTACCTTCTTCATAGCTACTACCAAACGCAGTGCGCGAAATCGCATCACTTGTCATGGTTTGAAGATAAGGCCACACGTCCAACTCACGCGATTCTTGATCACAATCGACAATCTTTTCCCATTTGCTCAACATCTCAGCACAACTCAAGTAGAATGATGGAAGCATATGCTGTAGGAATACATCTCATAAACACTATGATATACCAAAATCGCAAACCTTAACATTTTGTAATAACATAAACTAGAGGACTTTATGCCGCAAATTATCTTAAAATTTAACTAATCGAAAGACAAATAAATCATTACAACTTGAAAATTACCTTTAATTTTTCTACGTGAAAAGCAGGATTGATCAATCTTCTATGCTTGGCCCATTTATTTGTTTCATAATTTGCTACACCTCGTGCTAGCAATTTTCCAAATGGATTAGCAGAAGGTTTTTGAAAAATGTAACTTTTCGACAAAATCTCTCTTATAATTTCAGGGTCCGTGATAAGTACTGCAGGTCTGGGGCCAAACCATATAAAGCAATTTTCACCTGCACTCAAAAGTATTAAAACAATATGAAACCACTAAAGAACGGGTTAATATTGTAATTTACCACTATGTGATATTCGAAATTGGCAATTATCTTAATGTCAAAAGTAGCTATAAAACATCTTTCTCATTCTTGAAATGAGGCTCACCACCTCGATTACCCTTTCAAATGCTTTTTTTTTAAAGACTAAAATGTCCCTATATAATATTATATTTATACACGATAAATTGCTAGAAAATGTGAAATATATTTGGGATCAAAATTGCCTTTTAAACATAAAAATTGGGTCTCAATTGCACTTTTACGTGAGTGAATAACACTACGTGTGCTTGAGACTTATCGGGTTTTTTTTCTTTTTCATTTTTTAATTTCACGAGGGATAATCTGCATATTTGTTTTTGAAATATGATAAATTACACATTAAACATATCTCTTGGTGAAATTGCTAAAACCCCACTACGGAGCTTCGGATTTTTCCACATAAAGAATAACACGGTAATCAGTCTAGTGTAATGTTAGTTAATTATTCGAGGAAAAAAAATTGGGTGATTTACGATGGAATCCTTGACGACTGAGAAATTACAAAAAGACCTCCTCTGGGAAAAACTAGTACCTACCCCACCCGGTTGTTGGATGAATGCCACATGAGCATGTGCCCATGTGTCATTCATCCAACCCCAACGGATTAAATCCACTAGTGTAGGATTTAATTAACCTGTCATCTGGTTTAGACTTTTGTATCATAACAAAGTTCTACAATCCTTAAAGGCATCTCCACATGTGGAAAAGAGAAAACTCTTGCAAATATGTGGGGATCAAGAAAGAGAAAACCTTAATTTCAATTATAAGTTTACAAATATGGAAACAAGAAATTAGATTTTCTTTTTTTCTTCCACATATAGGAGTATAAATTAAAATCTTAATTGTCTCAAAATAAAAAAATTAAAATCTTAATTACCATAATTGGTGAGGGCTTTATGGATGGAGGGCATCACTCTAGGCACAATATGATTGGAGAAATTGATGATGGGTTTGGAGTTGGCTCCTTGCATCATCCTCCCCATTTCCTTAAAGTCCCCAAACAAAAACTTGTAAGAATTTCCATTGAAACCCTGTTCCCTGAGGTATTTCTCAAGCTTTCTTGGCCTAAACCAAACCCAATTCAACATTTTCCATGCCACAAATAAAACACAACTTACAGCAACCAATTTAAGCAATATTATTATTAATATCTCCATTATTAATTGTGGTTTGGGCGTGGGCTACATTGGGGGACTATCATGAAGATTTATAGAAAACAAATTTTAGCAAGTTTGGATGTTTCTATGCACTTGACAATTAATTATTAATGATGATGACATATATAAATTGAAATTTCAACTGGATAGGAAGATCAATTGCTTGAGCCCCACGAATTAACAGTGAAATTTCAACGATGTTTCAATAGAAATTTCAACGATGTTTCAACATTGGTTTGACCAACAGCCACGTAAATTACATGGAAAAGATACGTCCTTCTAGTTCTTGAAATAATGGTTCGTTTACTTAATTTGTATATCTAAATCTTCAAAACTATGTAAATAAAGAAAAAAAAAATGTTGAATGTAAAGTATTGGGTTTTCGGTATTTTACATCCCAGTAATATAAAATTTTGGCACTTTGCATCTCAATAAAAAATAATTTTGGCACTTTCAACACTCGTGGATAATAATTTGTTGGGTTGCGAGTGTTTGATGGAACAATTACACACTGTTTTTTTAATTTTACTTTTGAGAGAAAATATTATTTTCTGTATTTTTCTTTTAAGAAAAAAAAAAGAAAGGGATTTGTGGGACTGGTGTGTTGAATTTTCAAAGATGTTGAATTCCAATTCTTATGGTTTTATTATTTGACTGAGGGTAAACGTTGTAATAGGGTTTATTAAATGGAAATTGGAGAAACAAAAAGGAAATTTGATATTTTAGGAGTTTTTTTAGGGAAGTAAAAAGGAAAATGGCTGTCATGGAGTTTTTTTGGCGCAAATGGCTGTTGGCCAGAGCATATTTCCTAGGAAAATTCGAAGGTGACCTCCGTTACATGACGTAAGCTATAACCAATAAAATTATAACATCTCATTAATAAATTATCTACTTAACATGTTACTAACAAGTCATAATACTATTACCACAAGTAGTTGTATTATACTATTATTTGACCACATTATTTATAATATTTAACTACATCAACAGTAAATTACAAACTAATAAATTATTATAGAAATAAATAAATAATTTTGTATAATAATATTTTATTATAAACAATATATAATAGTATTTCGTATTGAATAATTAATATTAACCTTTGAAAAAAAATCATAATATATTTTAATACACATAATATTTTAATACATATTGGATAGTAGTAATTATAATACTTCATAATGTAGGTAATTACTACTAATATGGGGGCCTTAATATGTATGTGGAGTCAATACTGTGATATGTGAGTCTATACTACTACATATGAGACATATACAATGCAAATGTGAAAAATTATACACATTGGTTAGTACTAATGGTAATACTTCAGAATGTGGTTAATTACTACTAATATGAGACCGTACTAAATATGTGGAGTCAGTACTATGCTATGTGAGTTTATACTACTACATGTAAGACATATACCATGTAATGTGAATAATTATCAGTAATTTTGTTATGGCTAATTACTACTAATATGAGACCGTACTAAGTTTGTGGAGTCAATATTACTACATGTGAAGCATATACCATGTAATGTGAAGAATCATCAGTAAATTAGTTAGTACTAATAGTATTACTATATAATGTGACTAATTATTACTAATATGAGACCGTACTAAGTATGTGGAGTCAATACTATTACATGTGAGACTTTATCCTATGTAATGTGTGGAATTATACATATTGATTAGTACTAATTATAATACTTCATAATGTGGTTAATTACTATTAATATGGTACCAACTAAGTTTGTGGAGTCAATATTATGGTATGTGAGTCTATGCTACTACATGTGAGACATATACCATGCAACTTGAAGAACTATTAGTAGATTGGTTAGCATTAATTAATTGTGATTTGGGTGTGGGCTACATTGGGGGACTATCATGAAAATTTATAGAAAACAAATTTTGGCAAGTTTGGATGTTTCTATGCACTTGACAATTTATTAATTAATGATGATGACATATATAAATTTAAATTTCAACTGGATAGGAAGATCAATTGCTTGAGCCCCACGAATTAACAGTACGTGAATGTCAACAATGTCTTAATAGAAATTTCTTAGGTAAAATACGACTGCATTGGTTTGACCAACAGCCACATAAATTACATGGAAAAGACACGTCCTTCTAGTTCTTCGTTCGTTTACTTAGGCCATCTCCAATGGAGAGGGCAAGAGCCCCGAGCTATCTCTCCCCCTCCCCTTCCTCTCGAGCCTTGCCTGGTCGTCTCCAATAGCAGGGCTCCGAAATGGAATTAATTTCATTTTCAACACTTGACCACTCTCACCTATATTTTATAATTTCAATACCATACAAGTGGTATCAGAGCTACTCTCATACTACATCATTAGGGTTATTTAATTTCATCAATTTTGCAGATCTAATTTTATATGGGTTCTAAATATAAAACATAACTATTGTGATGCTTATAGTTTCATGTTAAAATTATGAATTTATCTCAGATCCTGCACAAAATTGATGGATAATTGATATTGTATGTTAAATCTTCATATGGATACTGAAAAGATTTAATTATTGAAAATCTGGTTATGAGATCTACACTGACGTGTGAAGATAATATAGTCCATGCATGATATGGAATTGCTTTGTTTTGAAATCCCATTATAGTTAATTAATTTGATGTCTGACACTTCAAATTAAATTTTTTTTTAATATGTATGTATGCATGTATGCTCGATATGGTTATCTGACACACATGATGTTTAGTTCCAGAATTCGGCCAATTGATTTTGTAGATTTAATGACATTGATTCATTAAATCCACTAATTGTCTCCAATCTTTACATATAAATTGGCTAATTTTTCTATTGCCGTGCGTGATAGAAATAGTGTCCTGCAAGCCAGCTGTATGGCTAGTATTTATTGTAATAAATGCGGAACTATTCAATTTCGATTCATAAATGCACTTTATTAAATGATCATCTTTATCTTATGTAATAATTATCTACGCATAAGGATAGAAGTCCTTAGATCACAGGGCCATGGGACAACCCGTTGACTGATCTCCAAGGCCGTGATCTAGAACATATTCAAGAGTCGTAGAATCCAATCGAGATAGGACATCGTTGGATTCGGTTAGACTCTCACTGTTGTGTGTACTCCGATGAACTGGAGGACGCTGGGGTCCACGAGCGTGATTGGGATAGTCGACACACATAAGTGGGTGGCTTGCTGGGATGGCAAGCGCACTGAATACCCCAATTAGGAAATAACTCACAATGGAAGCGGTAGTCGCATATCGGGGTTGAAGTTATTCCATATTTATAATAGTATACGAGGAACAATCCCTAACTACTTGAGATGATAGGGTTTATCTGGTGCGAGAACGTCTATACTTTGATATGAGTTCCGACTGACTGGGGATCGCCAGAAAGTCTCTGTGGACTCATGTTGGGTATAGAGGAACTCGTATGCAGATTCATATCATCAACAAAGGATCCATTGACCCGACTTGATAGGTTGGGAAATTCTCCTATGGATTTCTGTGAGAAATTAATTCTGGTAAAATCCTTGGCCAAGGTATCTGACGACTTTATGTAAGTAGCTCATAAAGATTAAGTCAAATAGAATTTATTTCGAGACCAGAGTACATAAGGTCAAGACAAAAGAAAAGGGAATCCGATGAAAGACCATACCCTTAAGTCTCGACTGGGAGATTGATCGATGGAGAGATTATGTCGTATATGGAAATTATAAATGATAAAAGGTTCACTGAATTAATTCACCAGTGATTGGGCTCCATGGGCTTGTGGCTGGACATCGACCGTGGAGTGTGGGAGAATTCCCAAATTGGCAGGGGTGCTAATTTTGGAATGGTCAATCGACAGAGTGTTCGATTGATTTAGAGTAAGTCTTACTCGAATAATTAAATAATATTTAATTATAACCCACGGCCAATTATGTGGTGAACCTACGGGGGCATACACAATACACAAGTAGCGAAAGCGAGGAAATAAGAACGATCGAGTCGACTGGGTGAAAAATCGACTGGGTCGATTATATTGGGTGGGTCGACTGGGTCGACCCAATTGGAACAAAATGGGATCCAATTGGAATTGGATCAGGATCATAAATTAAATTGGAATTTAATTTGTGAATTAATTAATTAAGTTGGATTTAATTAATTAGAAAAGAATTTTAATTAAATAGACTTAGAGTCTGATTTAATTAAATGGGAGATTAAGTTGGGCTATTTAATTGGGAGAATAAATTAGGACTGGTCAAATTAATTAACTGGGCCATGAATTAATTAGGAGACTTGGTCTTCTAATTAAAGAGGGCCATGGCCCATGTAGGAGAGAGAAGACCTAGTCCTAATAGGACTAGGTTAGGGAGATAACTATAAGTAGATATCTTATAGTTATTTTTCACACAACTCCATAAGCAAAAATTAAGCAAGAGCAAAAATTCTCTCCCTCTCCCTGTGTGATCGACCGAACCCTCTCCTGTGCAAGGAAGAATTTTTCGTTTTCGATCTTGTTCCTAAATTGTTCCTAATTCCCAGTTTATGATATATCTCGTGTTCTAGCTGATCGAGATATATTATTTTCATGATATTGTGGTGTATCAACTCGTAGAGGCGCAACACGTGGGGCGCCCCTGAGAAGCCTGGATCGATTTTGCTGGAGAAGAATTCAGAGCTCGTTTTGCTAGCCGAGGATTTGCAAGGAGATATGTATAAACGAGAAAACTTATACTATCGTTTTATTTATATTCATATATATGCAACTAGAGAATATCCTGGCAAGATTCCTTAAGAGGCCCTAAAAGTTTTTATATTCCGCTGTGCCTAGGGCTGTTTATCTTACTGAATCCCAACAGTGGTATCAGAGCCAACTCTAGGCTTTGTATATATATGAATTTGCAAATTTTGTGTTTATTATATCATATGTTTGATTTATGTGGCTAGTTCTTTAACTTTGCATGTTATAGGACGTATATTTAATTAACTTGGAGTTAATGTTTAATTTAGGATTCGAAAAATTTTATCATGTTGTTTTTAATTTTGGATTGGGATTTAATTAACTAGGTTTGTTAAATTAAATCTGTGGGTAATCGAAACAAAATTTTTTTTTTGTTATTAGATCCGACTCGCGGTGGCACGCGGCAGCGCACCGCGGCTAGGCGGCCACCGCAAGCTGCTGCCAACGACAGCGTGCTGGCAGCATGCTGGCCGCACACGCTGCGCGCAGCAGCAGCCTTCAGGCTGCTGTTTACGCGCTGCTGTGCGCGGCTGCTCGCTGCCGCAGGCAGTTCACGCGCCGACCTGGTGGTCGCGCGTGGGCTGTCCTACGTGGCAGTCCTGATTGGTCTCGACTAGTCGTTTTTGGGTTGGACTCTAATTCTGCCTATTTTGAAAATCCTGAAAATCTTGGAGAATTTTGGAAGATTAGGAAACTTAGAGTTTTTGGATAAGGTCGTTATCTTGTTAGATGTGAACACTACCTTAATTAAACTAATCTAGTCAAAATAGGATTATCTTGAAAATCTTGGAGATTTGGGAATTTTGGGAAACTTAGAGTTTTGGATAAGGTAAGAATCTTAGAGATTTAGATTACCTTAATTAACCAATTTAATCAAGATAAGAATTGTAGATTACTTAGAGCTCAAGTAAGAGCTAATTAATCTTAGAGATTAATTGTTAATTCAAAATTAATTAACTTGGATGAATTTTTGCGAATTAAAATTAATGAAGCCGGTAAATTTACATTTATGCCCTTATGTGAATTTATGCATGTTCTTGAGTGAATGTGTGGATTGATCGATTTTGCCCTTAAGCCCTGTGTAGTTTTTGGTTTATTTATTTTAGGGTTGTAATTAAATGGGCCTGATTGGTGCCCTTGCTTGCGCAAACAAATGTAATAGAATAGGACCATTTAAATTATGTAAGCTAGGCTTAGATTAGGCTTGGAGCCGAGAAGACCTCATGAAGACTTGGAGATCCACATGGAGGCCCATTTACCTTGGAGGACATGGAGGCCCAAATTCATTACATGGAGGCCCAATCAAGCTGGATATTACAAGAAGGCCGATGATGTATGGGTTTGAAAATTGTAATAGTTAGGACATTTAATTTCCACCCTAGACTGACCAATTGATTCATCACTTGGCTCGTGATGAATCGCATAGGATGGGCATTCGATCAATCATATCCTGCTAGGTGTTGTATGTTTACTTATATTCTTTGATGTATATCATGCATGCTTAGAATAGATCACGTAAACAAGATAAAGCATAATCTGATGAGACCTCGCACAAGGAAACTTAAAACCTCCAATTGAACATTAAAATTCAATTAGAATATTAAATCGAATAACAGGCGCATAAGAATAGTGTCTATGGTCCGAGCCTATCCAATTACTAGGTCTTAGGCATATTGTACGAATATATCTCGATGTCTCACGAGTCGTGGGTCGAGCTATAGGAAGATGATATGTCTATTGCCTCGATGCACGAGTTTAGTGCCAAGGGAGGGGATAGCAAGGTTTTAGGCGCTGTCTCACGAGTCGTGGGGCGTCTAGGATTGAACTATTTCTCTCCACGAGTATTGGACATGATTTAACGCTAGTAAGTATGGATGTCTCATGAGTCGTGGGTCCATATCGAAAACCGAGGCTAAATGAACTTAAGGGTTAGCTGCAATGGTTAACCGTCGACGTATTCGACCACCAAGTGAATCAAATAGTATGGCCAACGAGTCGTGGGTACTAGGAGATTGCATTTGGGCCTTAAGCCCGCTAGGATATTTTAAATTCCCGAAACTTATGTGGGGGCATAAGATTTTGATTAAAATAGTGGGAGTAATTTACAAATAAAAACCATGTTTGTAAATTGTGCATTTTAAATTAATCTTTCGCGTATTTATTTCTTCTCTCGTCATTTTATAGATATGATGTCAAAAGAGCTTAGAGCACTTAGAGATTTGTCCATCTCATCACTTGAACGTAATATTTTAACTGGACCCAACTTGCATTTCTGGACGCATAATTTGAATGGATGATTTGAAGCTGAAAACATATCCTATGTTTTGTCTGTGCCACCACCCATTACTATTTCACATGACGTTCCTGATGAGCTCCGTAAAAGCATCACCAAATGGAAATTGGATGATGGCTTAGCTCGTGAATACATGTTGGAATATATGTCACTTGATCTGCGTTTGCAACATGAGCATATGGCATCCGCAAAAGAGATTCTCTCGAATCTCAAATTCCTTTATGGGATTAGAGATGGTCGTCGCATATTCGCGATCACGAGGGAACTCTTGCAAGCAAGAAAGAGAAGGGAAACTCCTGTCGGAATCCACGTAAACAAGATGATTCGACTTCTTTCTGAACTCGATGATATGGGTGTCGTGATGGACAATGATTTCCGAGTAGATCTTATTCTACAATCTCTTCCAAGATCATATGACCGATTTATCGCGGACATGAATCTCCAGAGGCGAGAGATTACTGTGCATGTCCTGCGACAGATGCTCGAGGAACACGAAGCTTCTTTTGGAAAGAAAGCGAGGGTTGGCGAAAGGACTGGGCGGCGTTCAAAACCAAAGCAAATGGAAACCAGAGCTCCTTACTGCTAGGGCTGGGTAAATGGGACCGGGTTTCGGGTACCCGTCCCGTCCCAATCGGGTTTTCCCATTTGGGACGGAAAAAAACAGGATTTTTTCGGGTTCGGGATGTCCCGAAACCCGGTCAAGTAAAACCGAGACGGGTTTCGGGACTTGACTCTGTCCCGATCGGGAAACCCGTCCCAAATAAGAGTTTTACTTATTGCTGAAAATAATATGTATGAATTATGATATAGTATTATATATAAAAAAAAAAAAAATTCAATTTATCCAAAAATCTAATACCCAACTAAAAAGTAACTCACGTAATCGGTATTCCTAATTAGCATATTTCTCCTACTTCTCTCTCAACCAAATCTCAAAATTTCAAACCCTAACTCCACCAAAACTCCATTCCCGCCGCCGCCTACCGCCGTCCGCCGCTGATTTGTAGTTCATCTGCATCAAATCTCTCTACCACTAGTCTTCTAAGTTGTTCTCCAGTCATAGTATTATATCTTCCGCATTGGCACCATCACTCTCTTGCTCGGTAAACCAGACCTTCAAAACCACCAGAACGACATCGTTGAAGCAGCCGAACAGCCCGCAGCACCTCGTCAGTAAGCTCGTCCACCACCGGTCATTCTCGTCGGGCATCGCGTTGGAATTTGGGCTTCTCTTTACTCTAACTTAGGTATGAAATCTACTAATTTCTCACTTCTAAAATGTGTTATCTTTTGTGCCTTCTGATATTAGAAGAATCTTTAATGCCTATTTTTAATCCTTGTTATGCTATTTTGTTGTTTTTTTTTTATGATGAGAAGTAATAGTTGTTTGAAGGATATAGATCTATATCTATGTACAATAAGCCCTCTGAACGTAATTAGAAGATATGTCAAAATTGAATTTAATTAGCTAGTGTGTCACTATTCTAATTAATATCCAAATATATAGTCTACGTATCACAATAAGGTAATTGAAGTTAGATCTCATATATGGGATGTATTGTATGTTATAAGGTTAAGTACAGTGTTTGAAAATACTACGTACTACACTTAAGAGTTTTATAGCAGATTATGAATTTAGATCTCTTAAATGGCATTTAAGAGTTTGATAGCAGATTATGAATAGTAACATAATTAGTTAAATTACACTTTACCATATATGGATATATAGCTAATTTAGTTAAATTATTGAATGTTTTATTAGTTTAATTATGATTGTTTCTAAATCATTATACAATCATTACAATCTTTTGCACTCTTTTTCCTTGTAGGTTAGGACGTGAAAGGAGGACTATTAGCAATGAGCTCTCATTCCAAACCGGACTTGAAGCGTACTAGAGAGGTTGATTCAAGTCAACCACAAACAAATGAAACTCCGAACTTGAAGCGAGCTAAAGAGGTTAGTTCTAATCAACCACCATTAATTGAAAATGTGATGGAGGGTGAGAATGTGGGTGGGGATAGGAATGATAATGAGAATGAAAAAGCAAATGAGGTTAAGGAAGGTGATGTTAAGAATCCTAATGAAAATAAGGATAATGTTGAACCTAAACCTCCTAAACCGAGAAAGAAAGGAGGAAAACGGTCAGAATTTTGGCAACATTACCACTCATATGAATGCAAAATAGATAAGATACAAAAAGCCAAGTGCCTTTATTGTGAAAAGGTTATTAGAGCCGATGGAAATCAACATGGAACCAAAGGCCTTCAACGGCACTACTATGCTTGCAAAAAAAAGCCACATGAAGTTGAAACAAACCAAAATCGTTTGCAATTTAATCCATCTCGTCCAGGACAAAAGGGTGGCCTTGTTAATTGGCAATTTGACCAAAAAAAAGGTGTAGATGCATTATGTCGTTTTATAATTGTTGATGAGATGCCATTTAGAATAGTGGAGAAACCGGGGTTTAAGTACTTAATGTCTGTTTTATGTCCTATGTTTTCAATTCCAACATGAAAGACTATAACCAAAGACATTTTTAATATGTACTTAAATGAAAAGTCAAAGTTGAAGACTTTCTTAAAAACGCATTCCCAAAGAGTTTCTATCACTACCGACACATGGACATCTATTCAAAAAGTGAATTATATGTGTCTTACCGTACACTTCATAGATGAAGAATGGAATTTGCAAAAAAAGATTTTGAACTTTTGTCCTATTTCTAGCCATAAGGGCGAACAATTGGGTAAAGCTATTGTAAAATGCTTAAGGGATTGGGGAATTGATAGAAAAGTCTTTACGGTGACCGTAGATAATGCTTCTTCAAATGATGGTGTTGTTGCCTACTTGAGGGATAGATTTGATGATACAAATGATTCTAACATTTTAGGTGGGAAGTATATGCACATAAGATGTATTGCTCATATACTTAACTTGGTTGTGCAAGATGGTTTAAAGGGCAAAGATGAGAGTATGGCTATTACTCGTATTAGAGGAGCTGTGAGGTATGTGAGGAGTTCCCCCGCTAGGTACCAAAAGTTTAATGATTATGCGGAACTTGAAGGTTTAGCATCCAAAAAAATGTTGTGCCTTGATGTACCAACTAGATGGAACTCCACCTACTTGATGTTAAAGGCTGCAATTTCCCTTAAGAAAGTTTTTCAAGCATATGAAAATGAAGAGCGCTCTTTTAGGCTTGATCTTGATGATGGGGTGCCTACTAGACATGATTGGGATAGGGCAAATCTTTTGTTGAAATTTTTGAGCCATTTGTATAATCTCACTCTTAGAATTTCGGGCTCGTTATATGTTACGACCAATCTTGTTTTTAAAGAAATAAGTTCAATTGATATGCTTCTTACTATGTGGTTAGATAGTAATGATTTTGAACTTAGTGAAATGGCAAGAAAAATGAAAGAGAAATATGAAAAATATTGGGGGTCATTTGAAAAAATGAATAAAATTATATACTATGCGGTGATTCTTGATCCGCGTCGCAAGTAGGCTTACTTAGAGTTTTCGTTTGAGAAAAAGTATCCCAAATTTTCAACAAATGCAAATGAGGACTCAAAATGTAGAGAAATAAAGGAGAAAGTTTTGAAAGGTTTTAAAGAGTTGTTTGATGAATATAAGAGACTTTATGGTGGTAATCTTTCATCAAGTGGTGAGAGTTCAACTCAAACTTCGAGTGGAAATGACAAACAAAATGAAATATTTGATTTGGATGATGAGTTTGAGAGGTTGAGGAAAGGAAAAAATAAACTTGAGAAGTCGGAGTTGGACAAGTATCTGAACGAGGAATGTGAAAATGGGGGAACAAGCTTTGATATCTTGGGATGGTGGAAAGTAGAAGCTCATAGGTTTCCGATTTTATCAAAGATGGCTCGTGATATTTTGGCGGCGCCGGTCTCTACGGTTTCTTCGGAAGCCGCCTTTAGCACCGGAGGGCGTATTCTTGATGCTTTTAGGAGCTCTTTGTCTCCTAAAATAGCTCAAGCCCTTATTTGTGCTCAAGATTGGTTTCGTATGGATTCAACTCCAATATCTGTGGAGGAGGACTTGTACGAACTCGAAAAAATTGAGAAAGGTAATCTATTTTTCTAATATTTGTTCACAAGTTATTACATACATATTTTAAATAGTTTTATGCCATTGATGCTTATAAACTTCTTTTTATTCTTATAGAGTTGGTTGCACTTGGAGTCGATTGTTCTGCCCTTGATCAAGTTTGAAGATGGAGTTTGAAGATGTAGCTTGATTTGGAGTTGATTTTGGAATTTGTTTTAGACTGATAGACTTTATTATGACTTACGGGATATGTTTGATTTGCACACTTTACTTCGATAGTTTTGGATTGTTGAACTATGTTATTTGGAGTTCTCACTTTGGTTTTACTAATTTTATTGTGCTGCGATATTATGTTTTTCTTTTTTTGAAATGTTTGTGGTGATATGTTTGAAACTTTGAATTGGTTTGTTGCACAGTAGACTAGTAGTCTTGTTATTTTTTCCATTTCGTTTGAACAGTAAGCTAAAAAAAATTTTAATTTGCACAATTTAAATTTGCAACTTAGATTACCGGGACTCCCGAACCCGTCCCGAAATCCCGAAATTAAATCGGGTACCCGAAACCCGTGGGACCTTGGTTGATCGGTCGGGTTTCGGGACTTAAATTTGAAATCCCGAAACCCGAAATCCCGTCCCGAAATACCCGAATTCCCGAAAACCCGTCCCGATCCCACCCCTACTTACTGCACAAGGTCAAGGGAAAGGATTAAATTCGAACCTATGGAGAGTTCGAACAGGTATATTCCTTGTTGAAGTTAATTTTACAATTAACTGTGCATTTTGGTGTTAGACACTGACTGGAGTTCTCATCCTTGTAGGTGATGGGAGCATTGAGGAAACTGGAGCCTGAGGATTGGATCATTGAATAAGGCAATGGAGCTGGAGCTGCTACCAAGGCCGTAGGCAAAAGTAGATTTAGGTGGTTTGATAAAGTCATTAGGAAACTTTCTTTTATGTACCTAGTTATTAATGAAAAACTTTTATTCATGTTAATGAATAATGTTAATTTTAATAAAAGCTCCTGTTTTAGTTTTTCATTTGGTACATTGAATTATTGACTTTACATCATAAAACCGCCTAAGTTAGTCATGCACGTAACAACAAAACAAAAGGAAACAAGATAATGAAATATCTGCCCAATTATGGCACGCTCGACTTGGACATATATCTAAGTCTAGGATTCAAAAGTTAGCATCATCTGGCGCGATAGAAATCAATCGCATTGATGAAATGCCAACATATGAACCGTGTTTAAAGGGTAAAATGGCTAAGTTGCCGTTTAAGGGAAACCCTGAGCGAGCCAAGCAAACATTGGACTTAATACATACTGATGTATGTGGACTACTAAGAAAAAGCGCCCGAGGTGGCTATGACTACTTCATCACTTTCACTGACGACTTTAGTCGTTATGGATATGTGTTCTTGTTGAAACACAAGTCTGAAGCCTTTGAGAGATTCAAAGAATTCAAGATGGAAGTAGATAATCAACTTGGTCATACGATAAAGGCTCTTCTTTCTGACCGAGGAGGAGAATTTCTTAGTAACGAATTTCTAAATTATCTTGTAGAGCATGGAATATTGTCGCAGTGGACTCCTCCTGCAACACCCCAATTAAATGGAGTAGCAGAGAGAAGGAATCGAACTTTGATGGACATGGTTCGATCAATGATGAGTGCCACTGACTTACCTCTTTCATTTTGGGGACATGCCCTCCTCACGGCAACGAAGATACTAAACATAGTACCTTCTAAATCCGTAGAAAAGACACCATACGAATTATGGTTTGGCAAGGCACCCTCATACGCATTCATGCGCATATGGGGATCTCCCGCTTACGTTAAAAAGCTAGTGGGAGATAAATTGGAAACTAAATCCACTTTGTACAAATTCGTGGGGTATCCGGAAAACTCGATAGAATACGAGTTCTACGATCCTACAAGACAAACTACGTTTGTCTCGAGGAACGCTCACTTCTTGGAGAAGGATTTCTTGGTTGATAAGAAGGAAAATAACGTAGAACTAGATGAGGTCACTGAAGCTGAAAATGCCGAAGAGGTCGATCGAGCTGACCCGTCACCACAGGCAGTGGGAGAACATGAGCATGAAAGTGCACCAGAGAGTACACCGATTCTTCGTAGGTCAGAAAGACAACGTAGAGAACCCGAGAGGTACTACGGTCTGCTGCATGAGACTGGACAGTCTCTAACCGACCCAAGGACTTACGAAGAGGCTATGCTAGACATAGACTCGGGAAAGTGGCGCGAAGCCATGGAATCCGAATTGGACTCCATGCACTCAAACAAGGTCTGGGCCTTGGTAGATCCACCAGTGGGAGTGGCTCCCGTGGGTTGCAAGTGGATCTATAAGCGAAAGCTTGGAGTGAACGGAGAGGTAATAACCTACAAGGCGCGATTAGTGGCAAAATGATATACTCAAAGACCTGGAATTGACTTTGAGGAGACCTTCTCGCCTGTCGCAATGCCCAAATCCATTCGGATCTTGCTGGCCATAGCTGCGTGGTATAACTACGAGATATGACAGATGGATGTAAAGACTGCCTTTCTCAATGGGGACATTGATAAGGAGATCTACATGGAGCAACCAAAAGGATATGCATCCAAAGGAGATGAACACAAGGTGTGCAAACTCCAGAGGTCCATTTATGGACTAAAGCAAGCTTCCCGAAGTTGGAACATTCGTTTTGATGAGACAATCCAAACTTTTGGATTCATCAAGAACATGTTCGAACCTTGCGTGTACAAGAAGATCAGTGGGAGTACAGTTGAATTTTTGGTGCTTTACGTTGACGACATTCTTCTCATTGGAAACAATGTGAAAGCATTGTCTGAAACTAAAGCATGATTATCTACACAATTCCCAATGAAGGATATGGGAGAAGCATCCTTTGTACTAGGTATAAGGATCTACCGAGATAGATCAAAAGGACTGCTGGGCCTCTCCCAATCCCAGTACATAGACAAAATCTTGAAAAGATTTAGTATGGAAGAATCCAAGAGAGGATTGCTTCCAATGAGACATGGAATTGCGCTCTCTAAGTCTATGGCCCCAAAGACGCCAGAAGAGAGAAGCAATATGTCTCGAGTACCATATGCATCCGCGATAGGAAGCATAATGTATGGTATGTTATGTACGAGACCAGACGTAGCGTACGCTTTAAGCGTTACAAGTCGCTACCAGTCTGATCCAGGTGAGCAGCACTAGATAGCCGTAAAGGCAATTCTGAAGTACCTGAGAAGGACTAAGGAATTGTTCTTGGTATACGGTGGAGGAGAATTGAAATTGGAAGGCTATACAAACTCGAGCTTCCAATGTGATGTAGACGACTTCAAGTCGACATCAGGATACGTGTTCTGCCTTAATGGTGGTGCGGTTAGCTGGAAGAGCTCCAAGCAAGAAACAACCGCGGATTCAACCACCGAAGCAGAATACATTGCTGCGAGTGATGCAGCAAAGGAAGGTGTTTGGATGAGGAACTTCAACCAGGAATTGGATGTGATACCTAGCATCGCTGAACCCATTACTATCTTCTGTGATAACAATGGGGCAATAGCGCAAGCAAAGGAGCCGAGATCTCATCAGAAATCCAAGCACGTACAGAGACGATACCATGTGATAAGAGATATCATTGGTAGAGGAGACATTAAGATGGAACGTGTTGACTCAGAAGATAATACGGCAGACCCGCTAACGAAGCCTCTGCCTCAAAAGGCATTTGAGAAACATCTGCATAAGATGGGACTCAAGAACATAAAAGACTGACTTTAGGACAAGTGGGAGATTGATAGAAATAGTGTCCTGCAAGCCAGCTGTATGGCTAGTATTTATTGTAATAAATGCGGAACTATTCAATTTCGATTAATAAATGCACTTTATTAAATGGTCATCTTTATCTTATGTAATAATTATCTACGCATAAGGATAGAAGTCCTTAGATCACAGGGCCATGGGACAACCCGTGGACTGATCTCCAAGGCCGTGATCTAGAACATATTCAAGAGTCGTAGAATCCAATCGAGATAGGACATCGTTGGATTCGGTTAGACTCTCACTGTTGTGTGTACTCCGATGAACTGGAGGACGCTGGGGTCCACGAGCGTGACTGGGATAGTCGACACACATAAGTGGGTGGCTTGCTGGGATGGCAAGCACACTGAATACCCCAATTAGAAAATAACTCACAATGGAAGCGATAGTCGCATATCGGGGTTGAAGTTATTCCATATTTATAATAGTATACGAGGAACAATCCCTAACTACTTGAGATGATAGGGTTTATCTGGTGCGAGAACGTCTATACTTTGATATGAGTTCCGACTGACTGGGGATCGCCAGAAAGTCTCTGTGGACTCATGTTGGGTATAGAGGAACTCGTATGCAGATTCATATCATCAACAAAGGATCCATTGACCCGACTTGATAGGTTGGGAAATTCTCCTATGGATTTCTGTGAGAAATTAATTCTGGTAAAATCCTTGGCCAAGGTATCTGACGACTTTATGTAAGTAGCTCATAAAGATTAAGTCAAAGAGAATTTATTTTGAGACCAGAGTACATAAGGTCAAGACAAAAGAAAAGGGAATCCGATGAAAGACCATACCCTTAAGTCTCGACTGGGAGATTGATCGATGGAGAGATTATGTCGTATATGGAAATTATAAATGATAAAAGGTTCACTGAATTAATTCACCAGTGATTGGGCTCCATGGGCTTGTGGCTGGACATCGACCGTGGAGTGTGGGAGAATTCCCAAATTGGCATGGATGCTAATTTTGGAATGGTCAAACGACAGAGTGTTCGATTGATTTAGAGTAAGTCTTACTCGAATAATTAAATAATATTTAATTATAACCCACGGCCAATTATGTGGTGAACCTACGGGGGCATACACAATACACAAGTAGCGAAAGCGAGGAAATAAGAACGATCGAGTCGACTGGGTCGACTGGGTGAAAAATCGACTGGGTCGATTATATTGGGTGGGTCGACTGGGTCGACCCAATTGGAACAAAATTGGATCCAATTGGAATTGGATCAGAATCATAAATTAAATTGGAATTTAATTTGTGAATTAATTAATTAAGTTGGATTTAATTAATTAGAAAAAGATTTTAATTAAATAGACTTAGAGTCTGATTTAATTAAATGGGAGATTAAGTTAATTAATTGGGCTATTTAATTGGGAGATTAAATTAGGCCTGGTCAAATTAATTAACTGGGCCATGAATTAATTAGGAGACTTGGTCTTCTAATTAAAGAGGGCCATGGCCCATGTAGGAGAGAGAAGACCTAGTCCTAATAGGACTAGGTTAGGGAGATAACTATAAGTAGCTATCTTATAGTTATTTTTCACACAACTCCATAAGCAAAAATTAAGCAAGAGCAAAAATTCTCTCCCTCTCCCTGTGTGATCGGCCGAACCCTCTCCTGTGCAAGGAAGAATTTTTCGTTTTCGATCTTGTTCCTAAATTGTTCCTAATTCCCAGTTTATGATATATCTCGTGTTCTAGCTGATCGAGATATATTATTTTCGTGATATTGTGGTGTATCAACTCGTAGAGGCGCAACACGTGGGGCGCTCCTGAGAAGCCTGGATAGATTTTGCTGGAGAAGAATTCAGAGCTCGTTTTGCTAGCCGAGGATTTGCAAGGAGATAGGTATAAACGAGAAAACTTATACTATCGTTTTATTTATATTCATATATATGCAACTAGAGAATATCCTGGCAAGATTCCTTAAGAGGCCCTAAAAGTTTTTATATTCCGCTGTGCCTAGGGCTGTTTATCTTACTGAATCCCAACAGTGCGATTGTGGATACTGTTTTTTTATTTGCTGTATTTGCTGAGCATGAGAATAGAGATTTGATCAGGTTAAGAAACGGTTAAGGACATAATCGTAAAATTGTTTTGAACTTATTTTATTTTGTTCTTGAACACTTTGGTTAATTGTCCATTCGTCCGTAGAACTATTTACTCGATCGCAGACATTTCTGGAACACCTCTAATTTTCGGGCCTAACTTATTTTTTGGCAAATTAAATTACGTATCAAATCAAGTCATTTGCGAACTTCATGAATTCAATTATGATTGATTGTTTATATGAGAATATTTATGTATGAAAATAGCATGTTCGACCAAAACCGTTTTCAATTATTTTCATATCAATATTAATTATTTATGCAAGTCATAGTCGGCCCAAAGGAAGGCTATGATTTGGCCAAATAATAATATTGATGTCCATTATTTATGTGAATAATAATCATCCAAAAGGAAGATTATTGTTTTACCAAATAATAGATCTTCTTTGTTTAAAATTAGTATATTTATTATTCATGTGATCAACAGTCGGCCCAAAGGAAGATTATTAATTGACCGCATAATAAACATACTTGCGGTAATAAATGTGTGATAATTATCAAGTTTCCATGTAAATAATAATCAGCCCAAAGGAAGGTTATTGTTTGACAGGATTAATATCAATATTTGATTACTGCGTTAGGAGTACCACTTGCAAATTAACGTTTCTGCCCAAAGGCTAAACGTTAATGTTGTGTTAGGTATCCTGAGATGGATTCCCTATATGAAAATTTTATAAATGTAATTTTTTTTTTTTGAGAGGATAAATGTAATTTTTTACGACATGCATGTTTATGTGAGAGTGTTTTCTCTGTATAGTTGTTTTTTTCTACTGCCACAAATGTTTCTGCTCAAATCAGCAATATCACAATGCTGAACGGGACTAACTACAAACTTTGGAAAGATACCATAGAAATTGTTCTCGGTTATATGGACTTGGATCAAGCACTACGAGAGGACCGACCCATTTCTACTTCGGAAGACCTCAATGAGGTCAAAATAGAAAAATGGGATCGATCCAACCTGATGTGTTTGATGATCATGGAGCATTCCATTCCGGAAGCGTTTAGGGGCTCTGTTACTGAGGACAAGAGCGCTAAGAAGTTCCTTGAGGAAATTTGAGGCAAGTAACCTCTTAGGAAAACTTGTCTCAATGAAGTATTAAAGTAATGGGAACATAAGAGAGTACATTATGAAGATATCTAATCTCGCATCAAAACTAAAGTCACTAAAGTTAGAGTTGTCTGATGACTTACTCGTGCACTTGGTTTTGATTGGCAGGCTCGTGCTAGAGAAGAGGTTGTACAAGTTTTTGGAAGTGAGAAATTACCGGATTTAAACCACCTAAAAATTGTAAGTGTTTTTTATATGTTTCGCTCGTAAATCTTTGAAAATTATGTGTTACTTTAAGAAATATTAAAGCTCTCTAACAATCTCTTTTTTTTATCTCAACTCGGACAGTTAGGTGAATTTTAATAAGTGTGTTGACACTAAATAATAAAACACAATGATATGCGATTGGATCTTGCATTAGCATTAGTACCATTTCTTAAAATTTAGAAAATATTGAATTCTAATGTATTTTGCTAGTCATATTGTGTTATGAATTAACGTTCAATATTAAGTAAAGTG
Organism: Penstemon barbatus; assembly: GCA_003313485.2. NCBI lineage: Eukaryota > Viridiplantae > Streptophyta > Magnoliopsida > Lamiales > Plantaginaceae > Penstemon > Penstemon barbatus. The sequence continues at coordinate 78,006,482 of CM064877.1, read as the reverse complement.
TTAAGGTTAACAATTGATCAAAAACACAAAGTAAAGAATATAAATATATATATACCAATGAATTATTTGATATTTATTAGTCGTGTCATATATTTGTTTTATATTGGAATTTTGATAAATTTCATTTTTCTTACAATAGTTTTTATTTATATCAAAGACAAAGAGGAATATATACTATGGATTGGAAGCCCTTGTATATTGTTTTTTAAATTTAGACTAATTTTGCCATTACTACAAAAACTATGGAGAACACTTTCTCTCCTATGAAGTATATTAAAAATCATTAAAACTCCATTAGGCCTAGGATGGGAACTGAATAGTTGAAGAAGAGCATGATTTAAAGATATAGATAAGGATGTATTTGGTATCATTTCAAAATTCAAAAGGCCCAAACGCTAAACTTCTAGGCCCAGTCCGAGTAAAATCTTTTTCCTCTTCCCACATCGGCACTCTTTCCAGTTAATATACAAAAACTTAACTCAAATGATAGTCCCTTCTGGGACATTCGATAAAATTGAAACAATACATAGAAGATTAGAATGGCCCCGTTCAAGGATGACATGCATAAATTGAAAATTGATTCATTTTTTTTTCTCTTTTTTCCTTCGAAATTCCATTTTTTTTCCTTTCAATTCACGAATCGAAGCGACAAATGATTGAATCTTAAAGGATCGTGACAGCAAGGCCACTATGTCACTTATAGTATCCCTTCACATATTTAAGTTGTCTGTTAATGATTATATCCGCAGCTTTTTTCCTTGCTCTTTCCCTCCATAATTCTTTTTTTCCTCCGAAATCTTCTAAATCCTAATTCCTCAAGTAACTTACTTCCTAAACTCTTTTTTTGTTCTTTCTCTTTTTTCCTCCGAAATTTTTCTAAATCCTAGTTCCTCTAAGTAACTTAATTTTGCTTCTTTAGGTGCTATGAAATTTTATTTTATGGTTTAGTTTTTTTCTTTGTTATTTAATGATAACAAGTTCGAATTTTCTGTTTGAGTTGTATGCACGGTACCACAAATGCGATTTTTTCCCTTGTCATATTTTCAAACATGGTATCTTTAAATTAAGTTATTATTGTTTCTAAATAAAATTGATTTTGCTTGTACTTTTTGCTTTATATGACAAGTGAAATTTAATATCTATTATTTATCATAAAAGAAAACTTGTCTAATACATAAATAGAAGAAGTAAATGGGCCAGCAATCAGCATATTTGATGATTTTCTCCCAACCGGCATCAGGAGTGTAATTAAGCGAATCGAGCAGTGTCGAACGGTTGGATTGAATTTTTTTATCGAGCATAAGTTATAAATATTTAATGATTTTTTTCTTTAACAGCTTAAGTTTTTAAATAGATAAGTTGGTCATTCAATAATATGTTGTCTGATTACTCAACGAACCGAGCTTGAACGTATTTTTAACAATTGTCAAAGTCTAATATCGAGTAACTTGATTCTTTTAAATACATTTTGTCCTTTTTTTTTTTTTTTTTTTTTTGACTTATTGAGCTTTATAAGATCAAATGCAAAGTATTATTCAATATTGTTTGAAAAGATTGATGAGCGAGCTTAAATGAGCTATCGTCAAACGCGATTGAATCGAGTATCAAATAATTTGATTTGATGTGATTTTCAGCACTACTAAATCTTAAAATTACGATTCTCTGAATCGATCAATTTTTCTTTGAAAAAGGATAATCACTGCCTATTGTGCTCTAAATCTCCAATGGAATCTGATGTATTTTTTCTACAGTTGTATCAAAAGACAGAGCCGAGCGAAGCTGTTGGAGCCGGTTGGGAAAAGTTACAGCTATTACCAAAAATTGGGCCTTGAGATATAACCTGGCCCACAGAAGAGTGGGCCGAAACATTTGAGTAAATGGTTCTCCTGGCCCAGCGTTGATGGGCCTCTAATAACACTGGGCCTACCCACCTGAGTCCATGACATTTGGCCCTATTTTTATTGTGAACCTGGGCAGTCACGAGGGCAAGACGTGGAGCGGAAGGTCTTTAAATTTTTTTTTTTTTTTATAACCCAGGTATCCAAGCTTACACTAGACTAATCATGGACCCTCAGAACCCTTGTCCTAGAACCCTGAATGATGTAAATCGCAGGATGTGCCTCCACCAAGCCTCGGAATCCCACCATACTGTTGTACACTCTGCACACAAAGGGATCTTCACCACAAATGACCTTTAGACAGACCCATGTAAATGCTTTCATCCAAGTTCCAAACTTTGATTATGACCCTGAAGGTCTTTAAACTTTGGTTATGAGAGCGCTTAAGAGTCTTAGAAATAATAAAATAATTAATTAAATTATCTTATTCTAGTTCGAGAAATAATAATAAAGTTATGAACTTTAAGAAAAATGTAGGAATTTTTTACTTCAAATAAGATTAAAAATAACTGTACTGATAAAAAATAGAAGTGATTAATGTATTCTGCTTCGGTGGTTGAATCCGCGGTTGTTTCTTGCTTGGAGCTCTTCCAGCTAACCGCACCACCATTGAGGCAGAACACGTATCCTGATGTCGACTTGAAGTCGTCTACATCACATTGGAAGCTCGAGTCTGTATAGCCTTCCAATTTCAATTCTCCTCCACCGTATACCAAGAAAAATTCCTTAGTCCTTCTCAGGTACTTCAGAATTGCCTTTACGGCTATCCAGTGCTGCTCACCTGGATCAGACTGGTAGCGACTTGTAACGCTTAAAGCGTACGCTACGTCTGGTCTCGTACATAACATACCATACATTATGCTTCCTATCGCGGATGCATATGGTACTCGAGACATATTGCTTCTCTCTTCTGGCGTCTTTGGGGCCATAGACTTAGAGAGCGCAATCCCATGTCTCATTGGAAGCAATCCACTCTTGGATTCTTCCATACTAAATCTTTTCAAGATTTTGTCTATGTAATGGGATTGGGAGAGGCCCAGCAGTCCTTTTGATCTATCTCGGTAGATCCTTATACCTAGTACAAAGGATGCTTCTCCCATATCATTCATCAAGAATTGTGTAGATAACCATGCTTTAGTTTCGGACAATGCTTTCACATTGTTTCCAATGAGAAGAATATCGTCAACGTAGAGCACCAAAAATTCAACTGTACTCCCACTGATCTTCTTGTACACGCAAGGTTCGAACATGTTTTTGATGAATCCAAAAGTTTGGATTGTCTCATCGAAACGAATGTTCCAACTTCGGGAAGCTTGCTTTAGTCCATAAATGGACCTCTGGAGTTTGCACACCTTGTGTTCATCTCATTTGGATGCATATCCTTTTGGTTGCTCCATGTAGATCTCCTTATCAATGTCCCCATTGAGAAAGGCAGTCTTCACATCCATCTGCCATATCTCGTAGTTATACCACGCAGCTATGGCCAGCAAGATTCGAATGGATTTAGGCATTGCGACGGGCGAGAAGGTCTCCTCAAAGTCAATTCCAGATCTTTGAGTATATCCTTTTGCCACTAATCGCGCCTTGTAGGTTATTACCTCTCCGTTCACTCCAAGCTTTCGCTTATAGATCCACTTGCAACCCACGGGAGCCACTCCCACTGGTGGATCTAAAAGGCCCAGACCTTGTTTGAGTGCATGGAGTCCAATTCGGATTCCATGGCTTCGCGCCACTTTCCCGAGTCTATGTCTAGCACAGCCTCTTCGTAAGTCCTTGGGTCGGTTAGAGACTGTCCAGTCTCATGCAGCAGACCGTAGTACCTCTCGGGTTCTCTACCTTGTCTTTCTGACCTACGAAGAATCGGTGTACTTTTTGGTGCACTTTCATGCTCATGTTCTCCCACTGCCTGTGGTGATGGGTCAGCTCGATCGACCTCTTCGGCCTTTTCAGCTTCAGTGACCTCATCCAGTTCTACGTTATTTTCCTTCTTGTCAACCAAGAAATCCTTCTCCAAGAAGTGAGCGTTCCTCGAGACAAACGTTGTTTGTCTTGTAGGATCGTAGAACTCGTATCCTATTGAGTTTTCCGGATACCCCACGAATTTGCACAAAGTGGATTTAGTTTCCAATTTATCTCCCACTAGCTTTTTAACGTAAGCGGGAGATCCCCATATGCGCATGAATGCGTATGAGGGTGCCTTGCCAAACCATAATTCGTATGGTGTCTTTTCTACGGATTTAGAAGGTACTATGTTTAGTATCTTCGTTGCCGTGAGGAGGGCATGTCCCCAAAATGAAAGAGGTAAGTCAGTGGCACTCATCATTGATCGAACCATGTCCATCAAAGTTCGATTCCTTCTCTCTGCTACTCCATTTAATTGGGGTGTTGCAGGAGGAGTCCACTGCGATAATATTCCATGCTCTACAAGATAATTCAGAAATTCGTTACTAAGAAATTCTCCACCTCGGTCAGAACGAAGAGCCTTTATCGTATGACCAAGTTGATTCTCTACTTCCATCTTGAATTCTTTGAATCGCTCTAAGGCTTCAGACTTGTGTTTCAACAAGAACACATATCCATAACGACTAAAGTCGTCAGTGAAAGTGATGAAGTAGTCATAGCCACCTCGGGCGCTTTTTCTTAGTGGTCCACATACGTCAGTATGTATTAAGTCCAATGTTTGTTTGGCTCGCTCAGGGTTTCCCTTAAATGGAAACTTAGCCATTTTACCCTTTAAACATGGTTCACATGTTGGCATTTCATCAATGCGATTGATTTCAATCGCGCCAGATGATGCTAACTTTTGAATCCTTGACTTAGACATATGTCCAAGTCGAGCGTGCCATAATTGGGCAGATATTTCATTATCTTGTTTCCTTTTGTTTTGTTGTACGTGCATTACTAACTTAGGCGGTTTTATGATGTAAAGTCAATAATTCAATGTACCAAATGAAAAACTAAAACAGGAGCTTTTATTAAAATCAACATTATTCATTAACATGAATAAAAGTTTTTCATTAATAACTAGGTACATAAATTAAAGTTTCCTAATAACTTTATCAAACCACCTAAATCTACTTTTGCCTACGGCCTTGGTAGCAGCTCCAGCTCCATTGCCTTATTCAAGGATCCAATCCTCAGGCTCCAGTTTCCTTAATGCTCCCATCACCTACAAGGATGAGAACTCCAGTCAGTGTCTAACACAAAAAATGCACAGTTAATTGTAAAATTAACTTCAACAAGGAATATACCTGTTCGAACTCTCCATAGGTTCGAATTTAATTCTTTCCCTTGACCTTGTGCAGTAAGGAGCTCTGGTTTCCATTTGCTTTGGTTTTGAACGCCGCCCAGTCCTTTCGCCAACCCTCGCTTTCTTTCCAAAAGAAGCTTCGTGTTCCTCGAGCATTTGTCGCAGGACATGCACAGTGATCTCTCGCCTATGGAGATTCAAGTCCGCGATAAATCGGTCATATGATCTAGGAAGAGATTGTAGAATAAGATCTACTCGGAAATCATTGTCCATCACGACACCCATATCATCGAGTTCAGACAGAAGTCGAATCATCTTGTGTACGTGGATTCCGACAGGAGTTTCCCTTCTCTTTCTTGCTTGCAAGAGTTCCCTCGTGATCGCGAATCTGCGACGACCATCTCTAATCCCATAAAGGAATTTGAGATTCGAGAGAATCTCTTTTGCGGATGCCATATGCTCATGTTGCAAACGCAGATCAAGTGACATATATTCCAACATGTATTCACGAGCTAAGCCATCATCCAATTTCCATTTGGTGATGCTTTTACGGAGCTCATCAGGAACGTCATGTGAAATAGTAATGGGTGGTGGCACAGACAAAACATAGGATATGTTTTCAGCTTCAAATAATCCATTCAAATTATGCGTCCAGAAATGCAAGTTGGGTCCAGTTAAAATATTACGTTCAAGTGATGAGATGGACAAATCTCTAAGTGCTCTAAGCTCTTTTGACATCATATCTATAAAATGACGAGAGAAGAAATAAATACGCGAAAGATTAATTTAAAATGCACAATTTACAAACATGGTTTTTATTTGTAAATTACTCCCACTATTTTAATCAAAATCTTATGCCCCCACATAAGTTTCGGGAATTTAAAATATCCTAGCGGGCTTAAGGCCCAAATGCAATCTCCTAGTACCCACGACTCGTTGGCCATACTATTTGATTCACTTGGTGGTCGAATACGTCGACGGTTAACCATCGCAGCTAACCCTTAAGTTCATTTAGCCTCGTTTTTCAATATGGACCCACGACTCGTGAGACATCCATACTTACTAGCGTTAAATCATGTCCAATACTCGTGGAGAGAAATAGTTCAATCCTAGACGCCCCACGACTCGTGAGACAGTGCCTAAAACCTTGCTATCCCCTCCCTTGGCACTATATCGTGCATCGAGGCAATAGACATATCATCTTCCTATAGCCCGACCCACGACTCGTGAGACATCGAGATATATTCGTACAATATGCCTAAGACCTAGTAATTGGATAGGCTCGGACCATATATACCATTCTTATGCGCCCGTTATTCGATTTAATATTCTAATTGAATTTTAATGTTCAATTGGAGGTTTTAAGTTTCCTTGTGCGAGGTCTCATCAGATTATGCTTTATCTTGTTTACGTGATCTATTCTAAGCATGCATGACATACATCAAAGAATATAAGTAAACATACAACACCTAGCAGGATATGATTGATCGAATGCCCATCCTATGCGATTCATCACGAGCCAAGTGATGAATCAATTGGTCAGTCTAGGGTGGAAATTAAATGTCCTAACTATTACAATTTTTCAAACCCATACATCATGGGCCTTCTTGTAATATCCAGCTTGATTGGGCCTCCATGTCCTCCAAGGTAAATGGGCCTCCATGTGGATCTCCAAGTCTTCATGAGGTCTTCTCGGCTCCAAGCCTAATCTAAGCCTAGCTTACATAATTTAAATGGTCCTATTCTATTACATTTGTTTGCGCAAGCAAGGGCAACAATTAGGCCCATTTAATTACAACCCAAAAATAAATAAACAAAAAAACTACACAGGGCTTAAGGGCGAAATCGATCAATCCACACATTCACTCAAGAACATGCATAAATTCACATAAGGGCATAAATGTAAATTTATTGGCTTCATTAATTTTAATTCGCAAAAATTCATCCAAGTTAATTAATTTTGAATTAACAATTAATCTCTAAGATTAATTAGCTCTTACTTGAGCTCTAAGTAATCTACAATTCTTATCTTAATTAAATTGGTTAATTAAGGTAATCTAAATCTCTAAGATTCTTACCTTATCCAAAACTCTAAGTTTCCCAAAATTTCCAAATCTCCAAGATTTTCAAGATAATCCTATTTTGACTAGATTAGTTTAATTAAGGTAGTGTTCACATCTAACAAGATAACTACCTTATCCAAAAACTCTAAGTTTCCTAATCTTCCAAAATTCTCCAAGATTTTCAGGACTTTCAAAATAGGCAGAATTAGAGTCCAACCCAAAAACGACTAGTCGAGACCAATCACGGGCTGCCACGTGGACAACCCACGCGCGACCAACAGGTGCGCGTGAGCTGCACGCGACAGCAGCCGCGGCGCGTGGGCTGCGTGCGGCAGCAGGCTGCCGCGCACAGCAGCACGCAGACAGCAGCCCGTGGGCTGCTGCTGTGCGCAGCGTGCGCGGACAGCGTGCTGTTCGCACGCTGCCGCAGGTCGCGGCTCGCGGTGGCCGCCTAGCCGCGGTGCGCTGCCGCGCACCGCCGCGTGCCACCGCGGGTTGGATCCAATAAATTTTTTTTTGTTTCTTCGATTACTTATGATTTAATTAAACAAACCCAGTCAATTAAATCCCAATCCAAAAATAAAACTAACATGATAAAATTTTCGAATCCAAAATCAAACATTAACTCCAAGTTAATTAAACATACGTCCTATAACATGCAAAGTTAAAGAACTAGCCACATAAATCAAACATATGATTTAATAAACACAGAATTTGCAAATTCATATATATACAAAGCCTAGAGTTGGCTCTGATACCACTATTGAGATTCGGTAAGATAAACAGCCCTAGGCACAGCGGAATATAAAACCTTTAGGACCTCTTAAGGAATCTTGCCAGGATACTCTCTAGTTGTATATATATGAATATTAATAAAACGATAGTATAAGTTTTCTCGTTTATACCTATCTCCTTGCAAATCCTCGGCTAGGAAAACGAGCTCTGAATTCTGCTCCAGCAAAATCGATCCAGGCTTCTCAGGAGCGCCCCACGTGTTGCGCCTCTACGAGTTGATACACCACAATATCACGAAAATAATATATCTCGATCAGCTAGAACACGAGATATATCATAAACTAGGAATTAGGAACGATTTAGGAACAAGATCGAAAACGAAAAATTATTCCTTGCACAGGAGAGGGTTCGGCCGATCACACAGGGAGAGGGAGAGAATTTTTGCTCTTGCTTAATTTTTGCTTATGGAGTTGTGTGAAAAATAACTATAAGATAGCTACTTATAGTTATCTCCGTAACCTAGTCCTATTAGGACTAGGTCTTCTCTCTCCTACATGGGCCATGGCCCTCTTTAATTAGATCAAGTCTTCTAATTAATTCATGGCCCAGTTAATTAATTTGACCAGGCCTAATTTAATCTCCCAATTAAATAGCCCAATTAATTAACTTAATCTCCCATTTAATTAAATCAGACTCTAAGTCTATTTAATTAAAATCCTTATCTAATTAATTAAATCCAACTTAATTAATTAATCCACAAATTAAATTCCAATTTAATTTATGATCCTGATCCAATTCCAATTGGATCCAATTTTGTTCCAATTGGGTCGACCCAGTCGACCTACCCAATATAATCGACCCAGTCGATTTTTCACCCAGTCGACCCAGTCGACTCGGTCGTTCTTATTTCCTCGCTTTCGCTACTTGTGTATTGTGTATGCCCCCGTAGGTTCACCACATAATTGGCCGTGGGTTATAATTAAATATTATTTAATTATTCGAGTAAGACTTACTCTAAATCAATCGAACACTCTGTCGATTGACCATTCCAAAATTAGCACCCCTGTCAATTTGAGAAATCTCCCACACTCCACGGTCGATGTCCAGCCACAAGCTCATGGAGCCCAATCACTGGTGAATTAATTCAGTGAACCTTTTAATCATTTATAATTTCCATATACGACATAATCTCTCCATCGATCAATCTCCCAGTCGAGACTTAAGGGTATGGTATTTCATCGAATTCCCTTTTCTTTTGTCTTGACCTTATGTACTCTGGTCTCGAAATAAATTCTCTTTGACTTAATCTTTATGAGCTACTTACATAAAGTCGTCAGATACCTTGGCCAAGGATTTTACCAGAATTAATTTCTCACAGAAATTCATAGGAGAATTTCCCAACCTATCAAGTCGGGTCAATGGATCCTTTGTTGATGATATGAATCGGCATACGAGTTCCTCTATACCCAACATGAGTCCACAGAGACTTTCTGGCGATCCCCAGTCAGTCGGAACTCATATCAAAGTATAGACGTTCTCGCACCAGATAAACCCTATCACCTCAAGTAGTTAGGGATCGTTCCTCGTATACTATTATAAATTTGGAATAACTTCAACCCCGATATGCGACTACCGCTTCCATGGTGAGTTATTTTCTAATTGGGGTATTCAGTGCGCTTGCCATCCCAGCAAGCCACCCACTTATGTGTGTCGACCATCCCAGTCACGCTCGTGGACCCCAGCGTTCTCCAGTTCATCGGAGTACACACAATAGTGAGAGTCTAACCGAATCCAACGATGTCCTATCTCGATTGGATTCTACGACTCTTGAATATGTTCTAGATCACGGCCTTGGAGATCAGTCCACGGGTTGTCCCATAGCCCTGTGATCTAAGGACTTCTATCCTTATGCGTAGATAATTATTACATAAGATAAAGATGACCATTTAATAAAGTATATTTATTAATCGAAATTGAATAGTTCCGCATTTATTACAATAAATACTAGCCATACAGCTGGCTTGCAGGACACTATTTCTATCATAGCTTAGGAAGATGATCTCCGGGAAGAGGACCGTCGGCCTGGGAAGACGATCTCCGGCCGGTGGCTGGTGGCCGGTATGAGTGGGAGAAGGAAGGGGCAGGTGGGTGGGTTGGGGAGGAAGGAGTGAGTTTTAGATTTTTTTTTTAATTTTTTTCAGAATTAATTGAACATGGGTATAAAAGTAATTTCGATTTTATCATAGTATATTTTTGCTTCCGGTAATAGGTAACGATTTTGTCACATGGCATCCTCTGAATGGTGTACTGCGGGCAGTTCATCCAAAGCTGAACTGTCCCTTAGCAAGGCCATACACACTCAAGGTTTTCTCTTTCTTTGTTTTTTTTCTTTTTTTCTTTTTGATGAAGAGAGAGTGAGAGAAAAAGAAACCTCAAGGGTAAAACTAATTAATCTTTTTTAATTAACTCATTAAAAACATTTCCCATCAGTCTTAAATTATGAAGAAGAATCACGTGTAATTGTACTAGCAAAAACTCCCCCCCCCCCCCCCCTAAATTTCTTTGTACATTGTTTTCTTTTGCTAGTTACTCGAATAAAACATGAATTGTATATTTGCATCTAAAGTTTATTAATATAAGAGTTTAGCTTAAAAGCTTGATAATCTAAGAGGTATTATAGTCATTTTGAATGCAATCAATGACAATATTCATATATAACTTTTTTCTTAATGAGCTAATAAAATATAACACTTGAGTTTTTACATTTCACTTAATTTTACTCCTATATAAGTTGACAAAGTCAAACTAAAAGTGTAATTAAGAAAAGCAATTAGTAATAGTCCAAATCATTAGTCTAAGTCTACTTTCTATGATTTTTATATTATTTAAGAAAATCAAAGGAAATTTCTTGGGGAAGAAGTTCTTCTTTCCTCCGTTTCCTATAAATTGATGGCTAAAAACTAAAGTCTATATTTACACTTCAAAGAAAAAAAGAGAGAAAATCAAAATTAATGGAAATTTTTCAAAGCTTAGTGGCACTTTTTTGTGCTGTTTTTGTATCAATATACACATGGAAATTCTTGAATTGGGTGTGGTTTAAGCCAAAAAAAATGGAAAAATTCTTAAGGCGGCAAGGATTCAATGGAAATCCCTACAGATTATTTATTGGAGACTCCAAAGAAATTGTTGCAATGGGGAAAGAAGCTAAGTCCAAACCAATAAATTTTTCAAATGATATTGTGCCACGAGTCATGCCTTTCATTAAAGAATCGGTCACCAATTATGGTATGTATTTCAATTCGATGTTTAAATTAATTTTTTATCAGTTAGAAAATATAGATGAATTTGATTTGATTTTCATCTCTTAATCCACTCAATTAAACGTGTGGCTAGAGTTTGGTTATTATTTATCCATATTTCTTTAATTTATTAAATTATTTATTCGAACAAACGGAATACTACAATGTAATTTAGTTGGGTTTAATTTTAAAGGTAGTTCGATTTTCTTAATATATTTGAAACTTTACCTGAATTTGAATATTAAACAAGTAAATCATTAGAATTTTTTTTAAAACGATGTCGAGCTAGAACAATTTGACATATCATATTAATTTAGTATTGAATTTGCAGGTGAAAATTGCTTTATATGGTTTGGTCCAGAACCCACAGCTCTTATCTCAGATCCTGAAATGATAAAAGAGATTTTATCAAAAAATTATGTTTTCCAAAAGCCTTCTCATCCATTAGGTAAACTGCTAGCACAAGGAATAGCTGCTTATGATACAGATAAATGGGCCAAACACAGAAGATTGATAAATCCAGCTTTTCATCTAGAGAAATTAAAGGTAATTTATTTTTAATATTAGCATATAAAAAATATTTACATGCGACTGTCTTATAGTATTAAACTATTAACAGTTGTTTTTGCCTATAATTACAAAGTTATAATCTTTTTTTTTTTAATAAATTACAAAGTTATAATCTTGTTCTAAATAAATAATACTATAGTACGTAGTAGTTTATTAGTTTGTGTTAGCAAAGTTGGGTACAACCCATGGGCCGTTACAATCCAGGCCCAGCATAAACTTGTTAGTATTTTTTTGGTTTGGTATGATTAAAAATGTCCACAGACAAACTCCTGAAGAATCTAAAATATAGATCGACCCGATTTGTCAAAGATTGAACCTATTTTTCTTTAATATTATCCTTCTAAATATAAATATATTCATTTATTCAAGGTGGTTGGGCCAAGTGGTAGTGACTTACAATTTTTAGAGGTGAGACTCAAGTTCGAATGATACTGGAAACACCAGGGAGAACTTATACCCTTTTCACTCTTAAATCCGAATTTAGCTTATATAATGGCTTAAAAAATATAAAATAGTTCATTTTTATAGGATATGAATCTTGACGGGTCATAGAAGACGTGAAGAGGTTAACAACATCTTTTGAATCGATTCAAGTTTGTCATTTACATCGACAAGGCAACGAAGTAGCTCATTGTTTAGCCCAACTAGCTTTGAATGATCTGAATGTTTAACATTTTCTAGCTTTTGGACTTTGTATTCTCTTGAAGTTTTCCATCGATAAAACTTCACTGTTGCTCTCAATAAAAAAAAAAAAAAAATCTTGACGGGTCATGATAAAACAATTTTTACTAATAATATGTATTGTTACAACCTTATTTGAATATATTTAACGAATAAGACGTTAAATGATCGAATCCAATCACATCTAAAATAGTTTGATATATTTTCCATTTAAATAAATATTATTTTCCTTGTCCTATGTATGCAGCATATGCTCCCATCATTTCACATGAGTTGTAGTGATATGTTGAGCAAATGGGAAAAAATAGTACCAAGTGAAGGATCATGTGAATTGGATGTGTGGCCTTATTTTCAAACCTTAACAAGTGATGCAATCTCACGTACTGCATTTGGCAGTAACTATGAAGAAGGAAGAAATATATTCCAACTTCAAAAACAACAAGGTGGACTAGTCTTGCAAGCAATTCAGTCCATCTCTTTTTTCATTCCCGGATGGAGGTACATATATAATAATTTATCAATGTTTTCTTTTTTATTCTTGAATTTTTCATAATATAAATAGGTATTTACTTTTTACATCTTACAAAAATTACCATAAATTGATTTGGTCGGCTAAATCAATAGTTGTTGAGAATAAGAGTATCACGTGGATTAGATATCAAGACTAAATAATTTTTATAAAGTGTTGGATAATCGTGACTCAGCTATCTTTTAAATGAGTTCAACAAAAATTATTTATGTGGACTTAGTGTATTTAATATGATATAAGAATTTCAAGTTAATTTCATAGGAGGCTTTGTTTGTTCTTGTTCACAAATCTTCACCCGTAAAGGCATAAACATAAACTATGCGTAATAATAGGCAATCTACCTACATGTCACAAAGAATATGTAGGTTACTCCTCATGAAATAATAAATGGGGCATATGACTCCTCAGTGCGTGTAGATTTTTCACACGAGTAAATATACATCCGAGACAGTTTTTTAACATAGAAAAAAAATTTCTATGCAGATTTGTGCCGACAAAAACAAACAGAAGGATGAAACGAATAGCCAAGGAAATTGAATCATCAATACTAGAAATCATTAATAAAAAAATGAAAGCAATTGAATTAGGTGAAGGAAAATCTGATGATTTATTGGGCATATTATTGGAATCCAATTTCAATGAAATCAGACAAAATGGAAATGAGTTTGGAATAACAATGAAAGATGTTATTGAAGAATGCAAACTTTTTTACATTGCCGGACAAGAGACAACCTCGTCCTTGCTCGTTTGGACAATGATTCTATTGAGTAAGCATTTAGATTGGCAGGCTCGTGCTAGAGAAGAGGTTGTACAAGTTTTTGGTAGTGAGAAATTACCAGATTTCCAAGAGTTAAACCACCTCAAAATTGTAAGTGATTTTCATATATTTTGCTCGTAAATCTTTTGAAAATTATGTGTTACTTTAAGAAATATGAAAGATCTTCAACCATCTCTTTTTTAATCTAAACTCGGACGGTTAGGTGAATATTAACTAGTGTGTTGACATTAAATAATAAAACACAATATTTTTTAAAAAATTAAAATTAAAAAGGGATGTATGTTGAGTAAGTGTAACCTAGGATCGAAATAAAACACAAAGATACACGATTGGATCTTGCATTAGCATTATATTGATATTCTTAAAATTTCTTAAAATTTAGAAAATAATGAATCCTAATGGGGTGTTATCAATATCAATATTTTAAGAATTAAAACACATAACATACATAATTTCCGTTTCTTAACACCCCATTAGCATTATATTGATATTACCAAAAATATTTGCTACACTCTATGGTCCCTATTAGAATTTGTTATTTTAAAGAAAAAATAGGATGTAGATATTTCTATAATATAAGACCGTTTCATGATTACCAAAAACTTATGTTCGTTTTCTCATTCTCCAAATCACTTATATCATAGCATTTGTTGTAGAAAATTTCTTTTAAGTTATTGATAATTTGTCATTTTTATGTATGTTATGTGTTTTAATTCTAATAGGGAAAAGTTGAACCTAACATTTCTTATAAGAATGTTGCTTCTAATTGCTTCATCATCTTCATGCATCACTAGTCATTATAGAAGAATGAACTTCTTTTTATCCTTTCATGTAGGTAACCATGATATTTCACGAGGTTTTAAGGTTATATCCGCCTGCAGTCATGCTTAGTCGAGTTATACACAAAGAAACTACATTAGGACATGTAACCTTACCTGCTGAACTACAGCTCTTCTTGCTGACAATTTCATTGCAACACGACCCCAATTTATGGGGCGAAGATGCAAAGGAGTTCAATCCTGAGAGATTTAAAGAAGGAGTTTCAAAAGCTACAAAAGGACAACTATCGTATTTCCCGTTTGGAGGTGGGCCTCGAATATGCATTGGCCAAAATTTTGCAATGTTAGAAGCAAAAATGGCACTAGCCATGATTTTACAACAATATTCTTTCGAGCTTTCTCCATCTTATGCACATGCACCTGATATGGTACTAACACTTCAACCACAATATGGTGCACAATTAATTCTCCACAAACTTTAGGCCTAAAAGTTTGATATTTATCTCCTTGTTTTGAAGGATTGTTTTGACATGATATGGTTGTGAGGTTAGATATTTTTTTTGAAATAAAGTATTACTATGAGTTGTGATTTTACTATTGGTATGCTATATTTAGTAGAGTTAGCAAAATGAGTCAAATTTTATTAGTTAGAATATAATATAAATTGCTAGTCATATTGTGTTATGAATTAACGTTGGATATTAAATTATTAAGTAAAGTATTAAGGTTAACAATTGATCGAAGACGCAAAGTAATAGACTAAATTTGATCTACGAAAATCCATTAGACTTTGTGATTGTAAAGCAATCACAAAATCTTAAAAATTTTCATGGATCAAAATCAAATCCAAATTCACCCTAATCCCCACCCGCAAACCCAACCCCTATTGCCATTCGCCACTGCCTCAACTATTTATTTTTTAATTGTAGCTTGTACAATTTGAATTTTCAATTAATTCCTAAAGTATCTTAATTAATTTAATTTAATTCTTAATACTATTGAGATTAAATGTTCACGTGGATTGAAAATTATAATTAAAACCACGTCTTGTGCAATTTTTATCTGTTAAATTAACTTTTGAGGTTGAGTTAGATCAAAACCATATAAGTGGACTTAACACTTAATAATGTTTATATTAATGTCAACACCTAACACAAGAAAAATAATTTTTATTTTTATTTTTATTCAAATTTATGAATTTTAAAAGAAAGGATGTGACAGGTTAAACATTTTTTAGTTTGTCATATAAAAAGAAATAATAACTCAATAGTTAACTTATTAAATAAGGGTGAAAATTATAAAAATGACCACGCAACTAAAACAAATTCCAGGTAAAAATTGCCATAAAAATTTGGTTAACAATTATGCCTTGTAACTAATTTATTTGACAATTTAATTATATTTCAACTCTGAATATAATCCACCGGGACGCTGGATGAATATCACATTGATATGTAATAGATTAAATTCATTAGAGTATGATATAAGTAACCTCAAAATAAAATAAAATTGAGAGGGCTTAGTCAAAACAAATCTAAAACATTCTAGATGTAAACTTAGGATAAAATGATGAAAAAATTGTAGCAAACAAAGTTATATGTAGAGAAACTCCTCAACTCTTTTCATTCATTTGATATTGTAGTTCATCTTGTACAAAGTGAGGGATGAACTCATCTATATATACAAGTTCAAGACTTCTATACAATAGCCACATTTCATATATGTGTCTTCCATGCAATTATGATACATGGCTATATTACACGTTAAACGCTTGCATACATCTAGAGATTTCCACATAGACATGCTTTGCTACACATCTTCATGTCTTGCCACATATAAGGTAATGTGTTGATTCTTTGTTTTACCAAGTGGAAGAATTATGCATAGCCACATTCTCTTGAATGGTAAATTACCAATGGCATCCACAAAATATGAATATTTCATAACACTCCCCCTTGGATGTCCATTGCTTATGGAGTATGCCTCGTTAAAATCTTGTCAAGAAAAACCCATTGGGACAAAAACTTGAATGAAGGAAAAAGAGTACATATCCGTAAGGGGCTTATAAGCGTGTAACACTGTCTCGTTAAAACCTTGCCAAGAAAAACCCAGTGGGACAAAAACTTGGACGAAGGAAAAATAGTACAGTGTAAGTGTCGTTAATTACACGCTCCCCCTGATGCTGACATAAGATCCACAAGTCGCCGCATTCCAATGTTGTAAACCATCTTCCTGAATGTTGTAGTCGGCAATGCTTTAGTGAATAAATCAGCAAAGTTGTTACATGACTGAATCTGAAGAACGTCTATATCACCCTTTTTCTGAAGCTTGTGGGTAAAGAAAAACTTTGGGGATATTTGCTTCGTTGTGTCTCCTTTTATATATCCATTTTTCATTTGAGCAATGCAGACGACATTGTCTTCATATAATGATGTTGGTATATTATTTGTTGAAGGCAACCCACAAGATTCTTGAATATAATGAAACCATTGATCTCAGCCATAAACATTCTCGACTTGCTTCATGTAATGCCAAAATTTCAGCATGATTGGAAGAAGTGGCAGCTAGTGTTTGTTTAACAGATCGCCATGATATTGCAGCGCCACCACAAGTAAATACATATCCACTTTGTGATCTACCTTTGTGTGGATCAGAAAGATAATCGGCATCTGCATAACCTACTATATGTGCATAGGCATCTCTAAAGTAAAATAAGCCCATGTCTATTGTTCCACGAAGATAGCGTGCAGAGATGTACCTTGCCAGTAAGTTAACCGAGAAGGCTATATCAGGTCTCGTACAATTTGCAAGATACATCAAGGCTCCAATTGCACTTAGATAAGGTACTTCAGGACCAAGCAATTCTTCATTTTTCTCTCGAGGACGGAAAGGATCTTTATTTATATCCAAAGATCGGACAACCATGGGACTGCTCAATGGATTAGCTTTGTCCATATAAAATCTCTTCATAATCTTTTATGTATATGCCGATTGATGGATAAAGATTCCAGTTGATAAATATTCGATCTGCAGGCCGAGACAAAACCTTGTTTTCCCGAGATTTTTCATCTCAAATTCTTTCATTAAATAGTTTGCGGCATTTGTGAGCTCTTCAGGAGTCCCCACAAGATTTAAGTCGTCCACGTATACCGCAATAATGGAAAATCCATTCTAAAATCTTTTAATGAAAAGACATTGACAAATTGGATTGTTAACAAATCCTTCATTTACGAGATAATCACTGAGCCGATTATACCACATCCGGCAAGACTGTTTTAATTCGTACAAGGATTGTTGCAATTTAATTGAATACAGTCCATGAGACCTTTGATTATGAGATCCTTCAGGGATTTTGAATACTTCAGGGATTTTCATATATATATCATTATCAAGTGACCCATATAAATATGCGGTAACCACATCCATGAGACGTATGTCCAATCCTTCAGAGACTGAAAAGCTAATCAAATACCGCAACGTGATTATATCAATCACAGGAGAATATGTTTCATCATAATCAATTCCAGGTCTTTGTGAGAATTCATGTGCAACAAGTGGTGCCTTGTATCTCAGAATCTCATTTTTCTCATTTTGTTTTCGTACAAATACCCATTTGTACCCGACCGGTTGCACGTCTTCGGGCGTGCGAACTATCGGTCCAAAAACTTTACGATTTTCTAGCGAGTTCAGCTCAACTTTAATTGCATCTTTCCATTTTGGCCAATCATTTCTATGTCGACATTCATCAACCGATCTAGGTTCGGAATCTTCGAGATCCTTATTTATAATATCTAGTGCGACCCCATAAGCAAAGACATTGTCTACAATCACTTTCTTTCTATCCCAGTTTTCTCGGGTATTTAAATAATTCAAAGAGATCTCTTCTAAGATTGCCTCTTCAGGGGCATCCGTTTCATTTGCCTCTTCCGAGGCATTTATTAATTCAGACTGATCAGTTATTTTTTCTATAGCGCTTTGTGTTGAAACAGTTTCCTCTTTAGGAGGAATACATACTTCTGGTATCTTTTTTCCTTCGGGGATTCTTGTCTTTTGCACCAACCGGGCGTCCACGTTTCATTCGTGGTTTTTATATTGTCCTGTAGGGACATGTCCTTCAGGGACATCAATCCGTGCTGGTGCATTAACAACCGGTATATAAGATTTTGTTATTTTCTTTGTATCAACAAATGCATCCGGCAATTGATTTGCAACATTTTGCAAATGTATATTTTTCTCACTTCTTGCTCGCAATTATTTGTATGTGGGTCATAATGAGATGAAGATGGCACATTCCATTTAATTTCACGTCGTTCTTCAGGAACTGACTTCTAGTCTCCCCCTAACGGCGGGAAAACTATCTCATTAAAAATACTATCAGCATATCTTGTTTTAAACATATCACCCGTTAGGGGCTCAAGATATCTGATAATAGACGAGGAATCAAAACCAATTTAGATCCCAAGTCGTCTCTGTGGACCCATTTTTGTTCGTTGTGGCGGTGATATTGGAACATAAACCGCACATCCGAAAATTCTCAAATGTGAAATATCAGGTTGCTGGCATGTCACAAGCTGCAATGGCGAATACGCCTCGAATGAACTTGGTCTAATCCGGACCAATGAAGCAACATGTAATATTGCATGTCTCCAAACAGAGCTGGGTAAATTTGACCTCAAAAGTAAAGGTCTAGCAATTAATTGCAACCTCTTTATAAATGACTCAGCTAGGCCATTTTGGGTATGAACATGTGCAACAGAATGTTCAACATCAATTTCAATTGACATGCAATAACTATCAAATGCCTGAGATGTAAACTCACCGGTATTATCAAGACGGATTGTCTTTATCGAATAATCAGGGAATTGTGCCCTCAATTTTAAAATTTGAGCAAGAAGCTTAGCAAAAGCCATTGTACGCGTTGACAGTAGGCATCCATGAGACCATCTCGAAGATGCATCTATCAGGACCATAAAATAACGAAAAGGTCCGCAGGATGGATCTACAGGCCCACATATATCTCCATGAATTCGTTGTAAAAACATTGGTGATTCAGCACCAATCTTCATAGGAGATGGTCTGTTAGTCCCAAGTGGTCAGGAGAGGTTTAGAGGGGGGGGGGGGGTGAATAAACCTCTCTAAAAATTTTCTTCAAATTTAACTTCAAAACTTTCACTTTAACTGAACAGACTAAGCTGATCAGATTAGTTAGTTACAACTCTGTTCGCGAACAAATCTTTGAACAGCCTTGTTGACCACTCGTCTGATTGTTACTTAGCTGATTTTGCCAAAATCAGTTTTAATACTTAGAGTACTTGCAGCGGATTTTCAACGTGTTTTTTACAAGTAACCTTAGTAGTTTGAAAAATGTTTCCCCAGTTTTATAAACTCCTTTTTAAATTCTTTTTCAAACAGTTAAGTTAATGTGTTTTATGCAAACTGAAAATATGCAAGTAAAAACAAATAAAAACACAAACAATTTTTATAGTGGTTATATGGATTTGAATATCCTTTAGTCCACTCTTCCAAGTCACACAGATCTTGGGTTATACTATAATTACAAAGTTTACAGTATACTCTGCTTGCGCCAATCAACAAATGAAACGGCCACAAGTGCGCAGTAAGAAATCACAAAGAGATCCTACTTCTCTGAAGTAATATCACTCACTTAGACGGATATCTACTTCTCACAACACTCTTGATTACAAAATCACTCAGAAGATGTATTTTTCTTGATTCTTCAACTCTGCTTTCGTCAACAAATGACTCAGCTGATGAGTGAGCTGTTCTTGAGACTTAAAGAATTTTGCTTCGGAAATTTCTCTCAGAAAGTGTGTTGCTTGCTTCTTCTTCGTCTCTTTCAGCTATTTATACTTGAGGATTGAAAAATGTCCGTTGAAGAGAGACAAGATTCAAATTCCTTGAGTACTGGTCCTTAAAATCCGCGAACGGCTCTTTTGCAGTCTGACAGTACTATTCTGCAGGCAGCATTAAATGCACCCAGCTGATGCGAAGCATTTCTTCAATCATTTGTCTTTAATAACCTTGTACTTCAGCATTTATTACTCCAAGGGGCATTTATTACCGTTGGGAACACTTCATGATCTTCTTCACTTGGCTGACGAAAGTACACGTCTGATGGCGAACTCGGCTGATCTCAAACTTGAACAAATCTGATTTGAGTCGGCTGATCTTCATCAGTCTGATAACTTTACTTCAGCAGATCAGAAGTCTTGGACCTTGAAACTTTGACTCTTCTGATGTCTTCTTTACTTAGTCAAAATTCCTTGATAAGTTTATCAGCTAAGTTACTCCATACTTAGCCAATCTTGAAGTTTTTGAATGCATCAAAACCTCCCTTCTAAATTTGTCTTCAGTGCCTTCATCTTCATCCTTATCCAACAATTTCCCCCTTTTTGATGATGACAAAACTTCAGCTAAGTACCTGTTAAATGCCTAAGCTAAAGATTGTAATCCTCAAAATTTTCTGAGATAGAAAAAGTTTATTGGATTGAACTTGACTTTTCATTAATATTGAAAAAGAATTACAGGGTACAAGTTCATCAGATGAGATTTCTGAAGAATAGATAGAAGTGAACTGATTACAATGAATTTATAATTTCTAACTATCAGCTTCTTCATCTGATCCTTCAAGCACTTCTTCATACTCATAAGATGACTCTTCGTCATCTTCTTCATCATCAGCTTCTTCTTCCAAGATTGCTTTGGCAGCTTCCATCTTCTCTTTGAGTTGCTGTTCTTTAATTTGTTCCATTGCTTTCTTGGCAGATTCAGTCTCCTTGTACTTGGTAGTTTCTTTTTCAATCTTTTCTTCTTCTTCTACCTTTCCAAGTTTTTCAGTCTTGTCAGCAGTGTCTTCAGTTTCCTTGGCTTCAATAGTTGCAGCAGCAGTTTCCTTAGCTGTTTCTTCCCTTTTATCTTCCCCCTTTTTGTCATCATCAGCTTTGATGACATTAGAAGGTGTAACAGTAGGGTTGAGGGCAACTGTTGGAATCTTCACTCCAGCACATAGAGCTTTCAGATTCTGATTGACAACATCATGACTGGCTGTTAGATGATGAATAGTTGTGCTGATGTCGTCAGTTTTGTCATTGAAGTAGTCAATATTCAGGTTTACAGTTGCAATTTCATCTTGGACTGCCTGTACAACAGTTGATACTTCATGCAACATCCCTAAGTTGACCTCCTTCTCCTCTTCACTGACTTTAATGAAGGTTGCAGTCAAATCAGCAATCTTGTGCTCAGCTGTCTGTAAAGCAGTATGAAGGTGGTTGACATCACCCTTCACATCTTCAACATTCTTGTTCAGGTCTCTCAAGCTGTGCACTAACTGCAAGGAATGATCTTGAGGGATTGGAATGTTTGTGATTTCAGTCTTGATGATCTTTTCAGTAGACTGTTGCACAGTTTCCAGTTGAAGTTTGTTTGACTCTGTCAATTCTTCCTTAAGCTCAGTCTTCAGCTCCTCTTTGACCTTCATCAGCTGCTGTTGATGCTTCTCTTCCAGTTCCTTCATAGAATTTTCCATCAACATCTGGAAAGCTTCCATCAGTGATGAGTGTTCATCACCTGATGAAGCAGAAGCAGCAGCTTCATCCTTTTCTTCAATCTCCTGGTGGACAGGAATATCTTCCATCTTTTCGTCCTGATGATATTCAGAATCCTTAGCATTCCACTCAATGGCTAAGGGTTCATCAGCAACCTGGTCAGCAGACTTGTCTTCAGTCTGGTCAGCAGACTTGTCTTCAGGCTTGTCCGCAGCTTTATGTTCATC
Source organism: Penstemon barbatus (assembly GCA_003313485.2). Lineage (NCBI taxonomy): Eukaryota > Viridiplantae > Streptophyta > Magnoliopsida > Lamiales > Plantaginaceae > Penstemon > Penstemon barbatus. Next base: position 77,984,108 of record CM064877.1, on the reverse strand, counting down.
AGTAACATCATCATAGACCAAGTTGGTGATAGTGCCATCATTATTGAAGCAAGTAGTTTGTCTGATCTGCCTCACAATGATCCAGGGGTTAACGAAAGCATTATTCCCTTTTGGCACTTCATAGAACGGTTGCACTTCCTTGCCAAAAATTATCTGCTGAATGCTTGGAAGTAGTGGCAAGTCACTTGAACTACCTTGCTGATACCTTGACCTTTTTGCCCATCTCTTCAAGGCGGTCATAACAGCAAATTTAATTGCCCTTTCCTCAGCATCTTCAGATTTCTTCTTCTTATCAGGCAGGGTGCTTTGAATCTTCTTGGCCTTCTCCAATGCAAAGCCTTTTGCATAACTATGCATGACATCTCTTACATAGCTGGGATCTAGGGCCTTTTGAATGGAGTTTGTTTTCAGCCAAGTCAGAACCCAACGTTCTTCATCAGCTAACTCCTTCATGCTTTGAAGTTCTGTTATTGACTTGTTCAGCCTGTTGTCTCTCCAACTGATATACCTTGGCTTCTCCTGGTTGAACAGAGTCCTCAACATGAGCTTTTGATCATAGTAAGCTAAGGACTTCTCAAACTTCTTGAAAAGCTCCTTATCAGCATATACTATCTCAAAGGCTTTTCTGACTTCAAATTTGTCCTTTGACTTGACCTTGGGAGCAGGCAGTAAAATCTTTTTCTTATCTTCTTCATCCTTGCTCTCTCCAATCTTGATGCCACCTCCATGGACAGGTCCATAGGCATCAACTTTGCTCAATTCAATCACCATGGCCAGTTCAGCATCTTCAGCAGCTTTTCTTTCTGCCTCAGACATGTGCCTTCTGGCTTCATCCTTAGCTTCTTGAGCTTTGCTTAGCTCAAGTGCTTTCTTTTCTTCAGCTTCATCCAGCTTCCTCTGTTCAGCCTCCTCCCTTGCCTTCTTGTCAGCTTTGGAAACTTTCTTTTTCCTTAGCACTATTTTTCTTTTGCCTTTATCAGCAGGGGCTGGTCCAGCAGATGATATAGGATCAGCAGCTATAGGATGGATGATTTGGACATCTGGATCTTCTTGAGGTTGAGCAACCTCAGCTGTTGGTGTGACTTGACTTGGCTGTTGCTCATCAGCTTTGTCAGTCTCAACAGTCTCAACTGTTTCGGCAGGCCTTTCAGCAGCTTCAGGGTCTTCCCTAGCTACATTTTCCAGTTCGGTAGGTTTTTCAATAAAGGTCATCTGCTTTCTAGCAGACTTCTTTGTTCTTCCCTCACGATAAGTAGTTGTAGCTGTATCTCTCTGCTGGCTTCTAGTTCTTTGAGAGATACCTTCAGCAGGCCTTTCTGCTGATGGAGTTCGTGATGGTGATGCAGGGGATCCAGTCCTTACATCAGCAATTATGTTATCAATAATTTTAGTGGCTTCAGCAGCAGAAGTCACTTTCTCCACCTTCTTAGGAACCTTTTCCTTAGGCTTATCAGCAGCCTTCTTCTTTCTTGTCTCAACAGCCTTGTCAGCTGTTTTGACCAACCTTCGTTGCCTCTTGGCAGGAACCTCTTTTGGTCCCTCATCCTCATCTTCTTCAGGCTCATCAGCCTTCCTCTTCTGAACAGCCAGGTATTTGTTCATGGCCTTGGACTTGTGAATTTCCTTGCCATTCTTCATAGGACACCCCAGCTTGAACAGCAGATAACTGAGAGTAATCCTGTGATTCGTGTGAGGACCTTTTCCTTTCTTATCATCTAGGAAATCAGCCAAGATGTACCATACTATGATGGACCAGTTGACTTCCATTCCATAGTAAATGGCAGCCATGATGCTGAATCTTTTCATAGTAACAACATCCAGAGAAAAAGTGCAATTTTCAATCAGCTTTGACACCATATCAGCCATCCGCTGATATTCATCCTTCAGTTGCTTCTTCCTTATGTTTCCAGAAAACACTTCTCCCTCTTTGGCGCAGATCGCCCAGAACTGTTGGTGCTTATCCTCCGTCAGTATAGTAACGTCATGTCTTCCATGGTTAGGAAGCCCAAACGTCTCGTGAAGAACAGCTGGGGTGATGGTGATAGATTTTTCTCCTACTGTAGCCTTAATCTCCAGTGAGTTGTAGTCAGCTTTCGCTGTGTTGTAGTACTCCATCACTTGGTCAGTCCAGATAACTCCTTCGTGGTATTCCATGAAGTTCACTAACGAAGCAGCTTTGAACTTTTCGAGCAGCTCTTTCATCAGATCCGTACCGGATTGGTAGTAAGAATTATATACGAGGTACATACCTTCAGCAGCCATTTCAGATCTGTAGGAATTAGGAAGAAAAACGAAGAGATTTTTGCAGAAAAATTGCTCAAAATTCTCACAAGTACTTTTGAAAATTTAGGGTGCGTAAAGAACGACTCGACTGATCAGATGGGAATTTATAGAGTTGGGGGTATGTCGGTTTCCGTGATATCCGCCAACCGTTAGATCCGTTTTTCTGTCAGTGTTGATCGTGCGGCTTCAGTTACGACCTTTCAAATTCAAAAGATATTTTAATGAAGAGCGGGAATATGTACCGCCCGACAGCTTCTTATAAAAGCGTGTTTTGAAAAAAAAACGTTTTAAATAGCTCGCTTTTATTTAAGTAATCAGATGAGTATAATAAACACTTATCTGATGGACTACTGTCCTGATGACAATGCTGTTATCAGAGAATGCCAATAGCTGATAACCTTCCTCAGCTGTTTGTCAATCCAGCCAGATAAAATACTCTTGATCTTCGATAGTTGAGTCTTCTGTTGAAAACATAACTTCAACTAACTGTCATTAACAAATTTCATCTTTAATTCAGAAGTACCGCTAGTCTTACACGTTCCCCCTGAGTTTAAGAATTCATAAGTTAACTAGTATGTTGAAAGTTAATCCTTGAAGATAAGTATGATGAGTAAGCTGTTGAACTCTAGTCTTCTGATGAGTTCCCCCTCAGCTTATGCATCTAATTTTAATAATCCCAGTTCAGCTCTTAGAGTTGAAAACCTTGTCTCACTTAGAGGTTTTGTGAAGATGTCAGCAATCTGATTTTCAGTAAACACATATTCTATCATGACATTTCCTTTCTCCACGTGATCTCTAATAAAATGATGTTTGATCTCAATATGTTTAGTCCTTGAATGACTTGTAGTATTCTGAGTGAGACTGATTGCACTTGTATTGTCACAGTAGATTGGTATTCCACTGATTTTGATGTTGTAGTCTTCAAGTTGATGTTTCAACCATAAGATTTGTGCACAGCAAGCTCCAGCAGCTATATACTCAGCTTCAGCAGTAGATATGGATACTGAAGTCTGTTTCTTACTCATCCATGAGATCAGACGACTACCTAAGAACTGACAGGCACCTGTTGTGCTTTTTCTGTCAATCTTGCAGCCTGCAAGGTCAGAATCTGAATATCCAATTAGCTCAAATCCAGACTCTCTAGGGTACCATAATCCCAATTCTTGAGTGCCCTTGATATATTTCAATATTCTCTTGGCAGCTAAGAGATGAGATTCTTTGGGATTTGATTGGAATCTTGCACAAACCCCAACAGAGTACATGATATCAGGTCTGCTGGCTGTTAGATATAACAGTGACCCAATAATGCCTCTGTATTTGGTTATGTCTACTGATTTGCCATCTTCATCTTTATCCAAACGAAGACTTGTAGACATTGGAATTGTAGCAGTAGAGCTAGTTTCCATACCAAATTTCTTGAACAGATCCTTTGTGTATTTTGCTTGGTTGATGAAAATTCCATCAGGCAACTGTCTAACTTGCAAACCAAGAAAATAGTTAAGTTCTCCCATCATGCTCATTTCAAACTTGTTCTGCATCAGCTTTGAGAACTTATCACACATCTGTTGATTAGTTGAACCAAAAATAATATCGTCCACATAAATTTGCACAAGCAAAATATGTTCTTCCCATTCAATAGTGAACAAGGTCTTGTCAACTTTACCTTTGCGAAATCCTTTAATTAAAAGAAAGTCAGATAAAGTATCATACCATGCTCTTGGAGCCTGTTTCAGTCCATAAAGAGCTTTCTTCAGACGATATACTTTGTCCTCTTCTTGATAAGCTTCAAATCCAGGAGGTTGTTCAACATAAACTTCTTCTTGCAATTCTCCATTGAGAAAAGCTAATTTCACATCCATCTGATAGACTGTGAAATTCTTGTGAGCAGCGTAGGCAAGAAAGAGTCTGATTGCCTCTAGTCTTGCTACTGGTGCAAAAGTTTCATCAAAGTCAATGCCTTCTTCTTGGCAGTAACCCTTGGCCACTAATCTTGCTTTGTTTCTGGTGACTTCACCATCTTCATTCATTTTATTTCTGAATACCCACTTAGTGCCAATGACTCTTTGATGACTTGGTCTAGGAACTAAGTACCAAACTTCATTCCTTTCAAATTGATTTAGCTTCTCCTGCATAGCTTCAATCCAGTTGGAGTCACTAAGAGCTTCTTCAATCTGTTTAGGCTCAATTTGAGATAGAAAACTAGCAAACATCGCATCTTGTGCAGCAGCTCTTCTTGTTTTCACTCTGTCTAAAGGATCACCAATCACTAACTCTGGTGGGTGATTTCTGAGCCATCTGAGATCAGGTTGCAAATCATAATGTTGTCCTTTGTCTTGAGCTTGCAACACTACTGTTGGAGAATCAGTAGTAGTCTGTTGAACATTTGCAGTCTGTTGAACAGTCTCTGGTCTATCAGCTGTTTGCAACTCGTCTGTTAGACAATCAGCTCTGTGATTTTGAACAGCACTTGAGTTATCAGCTGAGTTGAGATCAGGTAGTATGATGGGAACATATTCTTCATTCTTTCCAACATTCATCTTCTATAAATCAGTAGACAGATCTTGATTAACATTTTGATTCTTTTCAGAAGATTGACTTGGCTCATCAAATACTACATGAATGGATTCTTCTATTAGTAATGTTCTTTTATTAAAGACTCTATAAGCTTTACTAACAGTTGAGTATCCTACAAAGACAGCTTCATCAGCCTTTTATGCAAATGCAGTAAGGTGATTTTTACCATTATTTAAAACATAGCATTTACAACCAAATATCTTAAAGTAATGAATGTTTGGCTTCCTGTTGTTCCAAACTTCATATGGAGTCTTGTTTTGGTGCTTGTTGATCATGCATCTGTTTTGGGTAAAACATGCTGTATTTGTTGCTTCTGCCCAAAATCTTTGTGGCAGCTTTGCTTCAGCTATCATGGTTCTGACAGCTTCTTTTAGTGTTCTGTTTCTCCTTTCAGCAACACCATTCTGTTGAGGGGTTCTAGCAGATGAATACTCATGATGTATTCCTTTGATGTTACAATACTCTTCAACAGTAGAGTTTGTGAACTCTGTCCCTCTATCTGATCTGATCTTCAATATTTTGATACTCTTCTCATTTTGGATCAGTTCCATCAGATTTGTAAGATGTTCCTTGGTTTCACTTTTCTTCTTCATGAAAATCACCCAAGTATATCTTGAATAATCATCCACAACAGCTAGGCAGTATTTCTTTCCACCATTGCTGACTGGATCAATGGGTCCAAATAAGTCCATATGTAGTAGCTCCAATATTCTTCCAGAAGATTGATGCTTCTTGCTTTTGAACGATGACTTGATTTGTTTACCCTTCTGACAGGCGTCACAGAGCTTATCTTTGCTCATGACTGTTTTAGGAATCCCTTCTACCAAATCATTCTTGATCAATCTGTTGATGGTCTTGAAGTTTAAATGATTCATTCTCTTGTGCCATAGCCAACTAACTTCACTTGGTGCGGATGCAACCAAACAGACACTTGAATTCTTGTCAGCAGAATTCCAGTCGACTATGTAGATATTTCCTTGTCTTCTTCCAGATAAAATTACCTTCTTTGTGCCAATCTGTTCAACATAGCACTTATCTGTTGAGAAGATGACTGAATATCCCTTGTCACAAAATTGACTTATGCTCAGCAGATTATATTTGAGGCCTTTGACATATGAGACGTCAGATATCTCTATGTTTCCTCTGATTAACCTTCCTTTAGCTTTAATCTTGCCTTCTTTGCTGTCTCCAAATGTAACACTTGGACCATTCACAGCAACTGCATCAGTCAGCTCATGTATGTTTCCACACATGTGTCTTGAACATCCACTGTCCAAGTACCAAATCTTCTCTACTTTACTCCTACTCCTAATCCTATCCTACAAAACAAAAATAAAATTGTTTTAGGTACCCTTATTGAGAGGGTCCTAAAGGATTAGTTCCACATTTGACAACCCAAGATGTTGATGTCTTAGGCTTCTTAGGTTTCTGAGTTTTGACAGGAGCATGAACAGTTCTATTTTCATCATAATTATCAGATAAGTCATGTTGATGATCAGTATGATAAGAATAATGTTCATAAGCAGGGTAAGGTGCATGATAAGCAGGATATGCATGCATTGGATGAGCAGGATAAGGTGCATAGTAACTAGGAAATTGAGGTGCATGATACATAGGATGATATGCAGCAGGTTGCACATAATATGACTCATTTCCATACCAAGTATTTTGATTTTTCTTGTTCTTATGCTTCTTTGGTTTACTAACAGCTTGCTCATTAACAGACGACTTAGTTTTCTCACTAGTCTGATTAGTCTTAACCTTATCAGAAGACTTCCTAGGACTCTTCTGTTTTGGTTTACTAGTCTGTTTTCCTACACTAGGCTCTTTGCTCTTTTTAGCCTTAGGAGATTTCTTCTCCTTTAATACTTTCTCAGATGAGGTAGGTTTAGAAGTTTGAACATACAGAATGACCTTACTATTGTCAGCAGAAATGAATTTTTCAGTATGGTTCAATTCTAGTTTATCCTTTTCTAAAGGTGTCTCCTGTTTACTAGATGTAGGCATGGATGCAACAGTTGACTTATCATGAGACTCGATAATTTTCTCAAGTTCCATGATTTTTCCTTTATAGACCTCACATTCAGCTTTCAGAGATTCATGCTCTTGCTCAAGCTGTTTATACTCAGCTGATTCTTTAGGCTTTTCAGCTTTAAGTTTCAGTGAGTTATTTTGCTCTTTTAGCAATCTCATCTCTTCCTTAAGCTTAACAAATTCTCCAGCAATAGTAGTATTATTTAACATCATTTGCTCTAGAGAATCAAATAGTTCATTATTTGGAGGAGTTACCTCATCCTCGGAGTCATCAGATTCCTTAGCCATCAGGCAGAGGAGAGCAGGTTTCTCTTCATCAGAAGATTCTTCATCAGACGTGTCTGAATCTGAATCAGATGAGTAGACAGCAGCAAGCTTTTCTGCTTCAGCTACCATTGCTATCCCTCTTTGATGCTTTCTTTCCTTTCTGATTCTCTTCTCTTCCTCAGTGTATTTTTCTGCTTTTGGATATGGACAGTCCCTGATGAAATGTCCCAATTTCCTGCAGTTATAACACATTAGTTTTGCTTTATAATCATCTTTCTCTTGAGAAGAAGAGTTAGGTTTAGAAGTAGAAGCAGCATGATTGTATTTGTTTTTCATCTTTCTCTTATAGAACTTCTTGAAGTTGTTCATCAATAATGCTACATCTCCAGCAGTATACTCCTTCTTGTTGAGTAGAGATGCTTCATCAGATGAGTCCACATCTTTGCTTTTGTGAGCTGGTCTTCTTGGATTTTCAGCAGCAACAAGTGCAGCTGTGGGACTTGAAGTTGAGGTTTCTTCAACACCCATTCTAGGCAGTTTATACTCATACGCCTTGAGTACGGAGAACAACTCTGTAAGAGAAATCTTCCCCAGATCTCTTGATTCTTCCATAGCTGTCACCTTCATATTGAACTTGGGGGGCAGGGCCTTCAGAACTCTGACGGTGATCTCCTTGTCAGTAAAGGTCTTTCCCAGCTTTAGAACTTCATTCAATGTTCTGGTAAACCTGGTATCCATCTGATCAATGGTCTCTCCAGATTTCATCTTGAAGTTGTCCAGCTTCTCCAAGGCAACACTGAGCTGATGCTCTTTGATGGCGTCGTTTCCTTCACTCATGTCACGAACCTTGTCCCACATCTCTTTTGCAGTTTTGCAATGTTTGACCTTGTCAAACCGATCATTATCCAGGGCTTTGGTCATGATGAAACGGCCAACTTTATCCAGATTGAACAGCTTTATTTCTTCGGCTGTCATCTCTGTCAGATCTTTTTCCACCACCATTTCAGCTTCATCAACTATAATGGTCTTGGTGAATTTGAATGGACCTTTAATGATACATGTGTACATGTTGTCATTATAGGCTGCTAGAAAGATTTCCATTCTAATCTTCCAGTCCTCAAAGGACATACCAGCAATGTGGGGAACATGACTGATACAATCCATTTTTCAAAAAGTTTTGATTTTTCAAAAATATGCTCTTTTGAAAAAGTTTGAAAACCTTTGAAAAACACTTGGATCAAGCTCGTTGATCAGGCAGCTGATTCAAATGAACCACCTGCTCTGATACCACTTGTTGGTCCCAAGTGGTCAGGAGAGGTTTAGAGGGGGGGGGGGGGTGAATAAACCTCTCTAAAAATTTTCTTCAAATTTAACTTCAAAACTTTCACTTTAACTGAACAGACTAAGCTGATCAGATTAGTTAGTTACAACTCTGTTCGCGAACAAATCTTTGAACAGCCTTGTTGACCACTCGTCTGATTGTTACTTAGCTGCTTTTGCCAAAATCAGTTTTAATACTTAGAGTACTTGCAGCGGATTTTCAACGTGTTTTTCACAAGTAACCTTAGTAGTTTGAAAAATGTTTCCCCAGTTTTATAAACTCCTTTTTAAATTCTTTTTCAAACAGTTAAGTTAATGTGTTTTATGCAAACTGAAAATATGCAAGTAAAAACAAATAAAAACACAAACAATTTTTATAGTGGTTATATGGATTTGAATATCCTTTAGTCCACTCTTCCAAGTCACACAGATCTTGGGTTATACTATAATCACAAAGTTTACAGTATACTCTGCTTGCGCCAATCAACAAATGAAACGGCCACAAGTACGCAGTAAGAAATCACAAAGAGATCCTACTTCTCTGAAGTAATATCACTCACTTAGACGGATATCTACTTCTCACAACACTCTTGATTACAAAATCACTCAGAAGATGTATTTTTCTTGATTCTTCAACTCTGCTTTCGTCAACAAATGACTCAGCTGATGAGTGAGCTGTTCTTGAGACTTAAAGAATTTTGCTTCGGAAATTTCTCTCAGAAAGTGTGTTGCTTGCTTCTTCTTCGTCTCTTTCAGCTATTTATACTTGAGGATTGAAAAATGTCCGTTGAAGAGAGACAAGATTCAAATTCCTCGAGTACTGGTCCTTAAAATCCGCGAACGGCTCTTTTGCAGTCTGACAGTACTATTCTGCAGGCAGCATTAAATGCAGCATTAAATGCACCCAGCTGATGCGAAGCATTTCTTCAATCATTTGTCTTTAATAACCTTGTACTTCAGCATTTATTACTCAAAGGGGCATTTATTACCGTTGGGAACACTTCATGATCTTCTTCACTTGGCTGACGAAAGTACACGTCTGATGGCGAACTCGGCTGATCTCAAACTTGAACAAATCTGATTTGAGTCGGCTGATCTTCATCAGTCTGATAACTTTACTTCAGCAGATCAGAAGTCTTGGACCTTGAAACTTTGACTCTTCTGATGCCTTCTTTACTTAGTCAAAATTCCTTGATAAGTTTATCAGCTAAGTTACTCCATACTTAGCCAATCTTGAAGTTTTGGAATGCATCAAAACCTCCCTTCTAAATTTGTCTTCAGTGCCTTCATCTTCATCCTTATCCAACATGGTCTGATAATTAATTTCTCCTGTGAGCATGTCACACACACATTTTCTTTCGGCAAAAGAATCTTCTGGTTCTTTAAAGGATGCCCGCTCGAATTCTTTATTATTCGACGCATCATAATTGCTCTCGGGTGGTCATGTCGATCATGCCAAAGCGAGAAAATTTTGAATCATTGAACTTCCGGTTCAATACAACATTTGATTAAAAAACTCTTATGTCGCATAATATAAACCCGATGAGAAAACTAGGAGTTTTTCATTTACATGCTTCTCGCATGAAATCATGGATGTGATACAAAGATATTCCATATTCCCCTCATTCATTGTCTCAATATGAAATCCATTCAAACGTATCTTTGAAACTTAACAAGTTTCTTTTGGATTTCGGAGAGTACAACGCCTCTTTTATTAAAATATTTGTACCATCGGGCAACATTATCTTGGCTCTTCCGGAGCCTTCAATTAATGTTGTAGTACCACAAATTGTACTAACATTAGCCTTTGATATTCAAATTCGAGAAATACTTCTTATCTCGAAAAATCATGTGTGTGGTCCCACTGTCAACCAAACAAATATCTCCATCGTTCATGGCTTTCTTTAAAATGTACTCAAATCTTCGGGTTTGAGTCTTTCACCTAGACTTTCTTTCAAGTCTAAAATCTTCGAAGCTTTGTTTCATGCTTAAAACCTTTGAAGCTTTCTTTCAAGCTTTAAAACTTACTAGGCTTTCTTTCAAACAAAAAATGTTCTCAAATCTTTTGGGTTTGAGTCTTTTGCCTAGTGGAGGCACACAAGTAGTAGGCTTTCTTTCAAGCCGAAAATATACTCAAAACTTTGGGTTTGAGTTTTTTCGCCTAGACTTTCTTTCAAGTCTAAAATTTTCAAAGCTTTCTTTCAAGCTTAAACTTTAAAGCTTTATTTCAAGCTCAAAATTTATTAGGCTTTCTTTCAAGCCGAAAACAATTTGTTCATATTCGAATTTCAAGTTATTTATACTACAATAAAGTATCCATATTACTTGTTTGTTGATTTTAATTCTTCCGGATAGAGGCAATTGCTACTTTCCCCAACATTATTCATCAACTTCTGATGGATTCCGTGTCGCCTACAGATGTCGTAAGGACGATCCGAACGGTCAGAATGAAGAGCCTGATGTGAGGAACCTTCGGTTAAAATTTAAGCGTGATCCAACGGTTAATATAGTCGGATTGATAGAAAAACCGAAGCTGCTGTTTGCAAATCCGAGAATATGCCTCTCAAAAGTGTTTGCCTATTTTCTCTCTTATTTGTGGGATATATTGTGATAACTTGAAATTGAGTTATAGACCAAACTCGTGCTGATAACGTGTTATAAAACTTAGGATAAAATGATGAACAAATTGTAGTAAACAAAATGATATGTGGAGAAAACTCCTCAACTCTTTTCATTTATTTGATATTGTAGTTCATCTTGTACAAAGTGAGGGTGAACTCATCTATATATAGGAGTTCAAGATTACACATGTCTTACAAAGAAAAGTGATGGGTGGCTTCTCATGTATTGTGATACATGGCTACTCAACAAGTTGTAACACTTGTATATGTCTATAAGCTTCCACAAGTTCTTCCTTTGTCACACTTAGTCTTGTTTTGACACATAAAGGGGTTATGCGTTATCTCATTATTTTACCAAGTGAAAGAATCATGTATAACCACATAGCCCCTTGAATGGTAAATTACCAATGACATCCACAAAATATGAATATTTCATAACACTAAATTAGTTATTGAAAGATAAGTTGGACAAATTTTGGGAAGTGAGTCATGCATCCAACACGAAGGAACGATTTTTCAATTTGAGATTAGTCCTTTTTCTCTTAGGCCGTAGTCGTAAATGTAAAACTCCACCTTCTAGAATTTTGGTAAGATTAGTCATTTTTTTCTTGGGTGTAGTGTGACAAAAACACCATCTTTTAGAATGTGAGAATTTGATCACATATATGGAATTAGAAGCATTTAAAGCTGAACACAATTAATTCAATCATGGAGATATTTATATACCTTACAATTGTTGTTTCTTTAGCTTTTGTGCTATTATATAACACATGGAAAATACTGAACTGGGCCTGGTTCACGCCAAAAAGCTAGAAAGAAAAAAATAAATGATAAGTTTACCACTTCCGAATTAAAAAACTAAAGATTAAAAATGTATTTTTGCCTATATGAATTGTACGTATTAAATTGTTTTTTTCCTTTTTCTAATGAGCTAACAAAATTAATTATAACACATGATACCTACTAAAATTATTACAACTTGATCTTTTGGAAATTAAAAACTTCTCATCAACCAACAAATGATTTGTTTAGTGCTGAGGAGCTAGTTTTTATAATGTGGCTAATTTAATTTAAATTTTTTGTTGAAAAAATAAATTCACATATAACGTGTTCGACAATGTAACGGCCCGACTCCGCGGGTCCGTCGGATGACGGTCGAAAATTTATTATTATTTTAAAAAGAGTTAAAATATCGAAATTTTTTAAAAGAAACGATAAATTAAAATCGAGAATTAAAGATTTTAAGCGGAAGCGGTTTAAACGATATAAGAAGAATTTTGATTACTAAGTTTAAAGCGGAAGTAATTAAAATAAATCTTAACGGATAACATGACATGGTGAAACAACTTGTGGGATCCAATAGAAATACAAGAAGATTAAGATTAATATTTGATAAAATTTAAAAATCATTTGCGATAGATATTCCCATTTTACAAAATTAACTAAAATACCAAGATATTTAACAAGATATAATAAAAATGAACTTAAACGTTATAAGAGATTTAAAACATGAGTTCAAACGAAAATCTTAAAATTAAATAAGAATTTAAACAAAAGTTCAACAGTTCAACTACTCTCTGGAACTAGGATGGGACCACAACCGTGATGACCTAACCGCAACATGAACTATCGTTTATCCCAAACACCTGTAGCTGAAAAGATTGAAACATGGAATGCATAAGTTGATCGTCCAACTTAGTGAGGCTATAGTGCACATGTGCGTGGTGCAACATAATATACATGAGCATATACAACAGTATAGTAAATGAACATATGCTATAACAATTTAAGCACGTTAAACAAGTAACAAACATTTGTTGATGCCGTCCTCCTCTTACCCTCCAATCCACAGTTAGGAAAACCACCACAGAACACTCCAAGTAAGGTGCGACCTTACATAACAGTGCGCATTGACGTCAAATGCCAGGAGTTTGACATTCACTCCCCAAGTGTAACCTCCACACTTGGCTCGTGAAGCAGGTCTACGGTGGATCGAGGTAACCCTCCGGCCCTTACCTTCCGGGTTAACCACGATTCCGCACACCAAAATAGGGGCCCACACAGTAACAGTAAACAGTACAGTACAGTAACAATAACAGTAGCAGTTCATTAACAGGAAATCGGTAAACAACTCAATAACAGTTCAACATATAATTTCAATGACTCATAAGCAAATAGACATAAACAATAATTCAACATGTAACTTGTCCTAGTAGCCGAGTTCTTTATGTTATCATACATCACATGCTTGTTCGTTTAAGAACTAAGTTACAGTTATGACTCGACCTACTAGCACATTCGGACTTACACACAAGTAACACATAGCACTCACCTGAGGAGCTTATCACGGCGATCAAAATTCCACAATGAAGTGTATCCGAAACCTGAGCAAATAAGTATACGACTAAGAATTTATCTAACAACCTTACTAAAACGTAACTAATGAAAATCCTACACAAGGATTTCCTAAACTAACACATCGCACACAAGAACTTAGAACTTTCGACATCAAACTCCAACTAAAAGTTATTATTTTCAAAACTCGAAATTCTAATTACAAAAACAGCGCCAAAATAGTAAAATTTTCCCTTCATTTTCCAGATTTACAAAACAGCCCCTAAACTTTGAAAAACATCCATTTTTTCGAAAATTTGCAACAAACTTTAAATCAAAAGATTTTTAACTAAACTCATATCGAAAATCAAATAAAAGTATTAAGTATCTTCTTACATCAAAAACCAAATCTTTAAAATCCCCACAAGTTTAAAACTTTTCGAAAATACCCTCATAGTTTTGAAAACATAGAAAAATCAACTTTCTTGAAAAAATAATTCAAGATTCAAGCATTTAAGCAATAATTTAAAAATAATCAAGCATAATTTCAATATAAAACTAAGATTAACAATAAGTTTTAATAATTTTTTTTCACAAACTAAAATGAATAAAACAATACTTAAAATCAATTAATCAAGAGTTTATAAAAGAACCATGTAAAAACAGCAACAAAACAGCAACTTTAACCCCTTATTTTCAGATTTACAAAAATAACCCCAAATGTTTCAAAAACTCCCATTTTTGCAAAATATCGGAACAAACTTTAAAACAAATGCTTTTCAAGTAAACCTAACCAAATATCAAACAAAAACTTATATTTTCAGTCCCTTTTTAATCCCAACAAGAATCGCAACCTAAGCCCTTCAACTTTTTAAAACCTTTCAAAAATACCCCCCAAAGTTTCGGAAATTATGAACAATAACTTTTTTTCGAAAATAAATCAAGATCCAAACATATAAGCAATATTTAAACAAAACCAAAGCAAGTCACATTAAATATCTAATATTAAACATGAACTCAACAACTTATCACAATAGCCACAAGGATAACTAAACTTCTTCAATATATACTTTGAAGAAAAGAATGTAAAATCACAAATATTAAAGATGGATCTTTACCCAAAGCAACGAAGGGGGTGAAACTCTCTTCATTTCCAGACCTCCGAAGGTGGTGGTTGTAGCTCCGGTGGCAGTGGTGGCGGCTCCAGTGGTAGTTCATAACAAAAGCCCTCAAATCCTTACTTTTCCCCAACTTCTAATGACTGCTGATTCACTTTGGGAGATCCAATCGACGATCCGAACGGTCAATATGTAGCCCCATGTGTGTAGGACCTTCAGGAAAAATTTGGGCACGATCCAACGGTTGAAGAAGGCGGAATGGTCGAAAAACCGAGACTGTGCTGAGTATACCCGAAAACTATCTTTCTAAATGTGTTTCCTCTTGCATCTCTCTCTCTTACCCACTTAGATTTTTACTTCAAGAAGGTAAATGGTGTAGGGGAGACAAAAATCTGATTTAGGGAGCTAATAGAGAGGGTAGTGAAGTTTTTGAATGGAGAAATGAGTGGAGTGTTTGAATGGAGAAAGGGGTATGGTGAATGGACAAAGGGGTATGGTCTATTCCCTATGCCATGGCTAATTTCTTGGCTTACCAAGGAGAAGAAATCATTGCCATGGTCCTGGTCTCCTTCTTGTTCAGAACAGACTCACCAGTGACAATTATGCAACATGGGCTCGATCTATGTCTTTGGCCCTGAATGTTAAAAATAAAACAGGTTTCATCAATGGATCTATTTCAAATCCTGGTCCTGAAAATGCAGTTCTATATGATGCATGGTCAAGAAACAATGATATTGTTGTTTCTTGGCTCCTTAATTCTGTTACTTCTGAAATCCACTCTAGTATTATCTACACTAATAGTGCAAAAGAAATCTGGGATGATCTGAAAAACAGGTTTCAACAGGGCAATGGCCCAAGAGTTTTTCAATTACGAAGGGAATTAGCCACTATTTCTCAAGACAATCAATCTGTGAATGTCTATTTTACCAAGTTGAAATCCCTTTGGGATGAATTTCATACTTACAGACCTACTATGGATCCTTGCACATGTAGGAATGCTCAAAAGGTCCATGATCACAATCAGGAGGAGTACGTTATGATTTTTCTAATGGGTCTTAATTCTTCTTTTGAAACTTTGAGAGAACAGATCCTTATCATGGACCCCCTATTAGTAGAGTTTTCTCTCTTGCCACCCAGGCTGAGAGACAAAAGTTGGTAGGTCAAAAGAATAACACTGATCTAAACAATTCCTTGGCCTTTTCTGCCAGAAATTCCACCTATCAACCAAGATCTTACAATCAATTTAAAACCCAGTCAAATAACCCTCCTCTCATTGCCCAAACTCCCCCTTTTAACCCTTCTTTTAACCCTTTTTTTAAGAAAACAAACAAACCTACCTGTGCTCACTGTAAAATCCAGGGTCATACCATTGACAAGTGCTTTAAACTACATGGTTATCCTCCAGGTTACCAACCTAAATCCAGACAACCTATTGTTCAGAATTCTCCTATCAATCAAGTTTTTGAGGAACAACTTCCTTCCCAAAATACTCATCAGAACCAATTCAATAACTTCTCACCTCAGGAGGATCAACACAATAACAATTCAGCTTTGAATCCTCTTTTACAGAGTTTCACAAATGAGCAGTGCCAGTTTCTCATGAACCTGTTTTCAAGTCAGTTAACTACTTCTACAACTCCTTCTACTCACAGTTCTAATGATTCTGCACATATATCTTGTGTATCAGGTATTTGTTCTAACACTTCTACAATTGATTATAATTTTTTCAAAGATAAATGGGTTTTGGACTCTGGTTTTTCTAAGCACATTTGCAATAATAAAAATCTTTTCAAAAACATGATTTCAATTGCCAATGCTAAGGTTGTACTCCCTGATAATTTTTCTTTTTCTGTTTCTAAAGTTGGTGATATATTTCTTTCTCCTGATCTTTTTCTTAAAAATGTTTTTTTATATACCACAATTTAAATTTAATTTGATTTCTGTTAGCATTTTTTTAGGTTCAGATAACTTAGCAATTCAGTTTACACCTACTTCATTTACTATCCAGGACAAACACATGAAGATGATTGGAAAGGGTAGTTTGCTACATGGTCTCTATGTTTTGGATTCCTTCCCTACCAGACTCAATCAACAAGCTTATTGTAATAAAGTTTCTGCCATTACATGGCATAGAAGATTAGGACATATTCCTTTTAAGAACTTGTCTAGATTTAAGAATGACATTGTTTTAGATTCTACTAGTAGTTGTAATAATCAACTTTGCTATATCTGTCCTTTAGCCAAACATAAAAGGCTTTCTTTTCCTAAATCTGTTTCTGCCTTTACTTTTATTTTTGAACTTGTTCATTGTGATGTTTGGGGACCTTTTCATACTCCTTCTAAAACTGGCTATAGATACTTTGCAACCATAATTGATGATTTTTCAAGATTTACATGGGTATGCTTTTTAACTAGGAAATCTGATATGTCTACAGTTATTCCTAATTTCCTTAATATGGTCAAAAATCAATTTCATTGTACTATCAAGACCTTTAGAAGTGACAATGCACCAGAACTTTGTTTTAAAGAACTCTTTGCTACACAAGGTATAATACATCAATTTTCTTGTGTTGAGACTCCTCAACAAAATTCTATTGTTGAAAGAAAGCATCAACATTTACTTTATATTGCTAGGGCTCTTTATCTAGAATCTAAGGTTCCTATCTTCTTATGGACTGAATGTATTGCAACTGCTGCCTTTTTAATAAATAGGACTCCTACAAAGATTTTAAATTTTCAGACTCATTTTTCCTTACTGTTTAATAAAAGTATTGATTGCACAACTTTTAAAACCTTTGGTTGTCTTGCTTTTGCATCTACTCTTCAACAAGGTAGAACTAAATTTGATCCACGGGCAAGGATCTGTGTTTTTATTGGGTATCCTTTTGGAATAAAAGGTTATAAACTTTTGGATTTACATACTCAAGAAATTTTTATTTCCAGAGATGTAATCTTTCATGAGGGTGTTTTCCCCTTTCATACTATTTTATCTAATCATTCTACTGATAACTTTTTACATTGACCTGTTTTTCCTTCAAACAAGTTTGTGGAAGATTATTCTTCTTTTAATGATTATATTCCAGATACTTATCATTCAGACCCAGACTACACTCCTAGTACTGAAAATATTGATACTCAAAATGAGTTTGACAATTTGGACTCAAATGTTCCTACTAATCTCCCTATTAGAAAATCTACAAGGCAATCTACAAAACCAGCTTATTTGAAAGATTATCACTGCAATTATGTCCAAAATAGAACTTTTTCTTCTAAATATCCTATCTGCAATGTTTTAAATTACAATAATCTAGCCCCTACTTACAGGACTTTTATTATGAATATATCTTCTGAAACTGAACCTACCTATTACCATCAGGCTGTTTCTCATCCTAAATGGAGGGAAGCTATGTTTAGTGAGATTAAAGCTTTAGAGGATACTAACACATGGACTATTATGCCTTTACCTCCAGATAAAAAGACTATAGGCTGTAGATGGGTTTATAAGATTAAAAGGAACTCAGATGGAACTATTGATAGATTTAAGGCAAAATTGGTTGCCAAGGGATACACTCAAGAGGAAGGTGTGGATTACAATGAAACTTTTTCACCAGTAGCCAAATTAGTTACTGTTAAGATACTATTTTCTTTAGCTACTTCTAAGGGATGGGAATTATGCCAACTTGACATTAATAATGCCTTCCTATATGGAGACTTAGATGAAGAGGTTTATATGGATTTACCCTTAGGGTACCCTGGAAATAAAGGTTCACATTCTTCCAAACTAGTTTGCAAGTTACAAAAATCCTTATATGGATTGAAACAGGCATCCAGACAATGGAATGCCAAATTTACAGACACTCTTTTGGAATTTGGTTTCACACAGTCTAAATCAGACTACTCATTATTTACAACGGGTCATGGTCATAATTTTATTGCTTTGTTACTGTATGTTGATGATATTGTGATTGCAGGCCCTAACATTTCTTCTATTTCTGCTCTTAAAAGTTTTTTACAATCTAGATTTAAACTCAAAGATTTGGGTTCTCTAAAGTACTTTTTGGGAATAGAAATAGCAAGGTCTTCTAGGGGGATTTGTCTTAACCAAAGACAGTATGCATTACAAATCCTTGAAGAAACAGGATACCTTGGTTGTAAGCTTTTAGCTTTACCAATGAATCCAAAAGCTAAATACAATTCAGAAGATGGAGATGTTTTACAGGAAGACACTAACTACAGAAGAATAATTGGAAGATTGCTATATCTTATATTTACCAGACCAGACATCAGCTATGATGTTCACAAACTGAGCCAGTTTGTTTCCAAACCAAGACTGCCACATTTACAGGCTCTTCATCATATCCTAAGATACTTGAAGACCTGCCCAGGTAAAGGACTATTTTATTCATCTAATAACTTACTAACTATTAATGCTTTTGCAGATGCAGATTGGGCTTCCTGTGTGGATACTAGAAGATCTACTACAGGCTATTGCATCTTCCTAGGGAACTCTATTGTTTCATGGAAGTCTAAAAAATAACCTACGGTTTCAAAGTCATCAGCCGAAGCTGAGTATAGAGCTTTTGCTACAGTTTCCAGTGAGATAGTATGGATTCAACAAATCCTAAGAGATTTACAAATACATTCCACAGTACCTACTGTACTGTTTTGTGACAATCAATCCGCATTGCATATAGCTAATAATCCTATATTTCACGAGAGGACTAAACACATAGAGATCGATTGTCATTTTGTGTGGGATTTAGTAGCACATAACAAAATCAAACTCATGCCCATAAATTCAGAAAACCAGATAGCAGATGTGTTCACAAAGGCCTTACCTTTTCCGCGTTTTTCTTCCTTGCTATCCAAGATGGCTCTCCTCGACATTCACGCAGCTCCATCTTGAGGGGGGAGTATTGGAGATAGATTGAAGCTTCATCGGGATTTGGGCGTATTTTATCAATCAGCTTCAATCGAACATAATTAGGGCATTTGATTTGGGAGAAATGTATTTTTATCTTATTTTTGTTTATTGTTTTAATGTTGTACGGCTCAGATTAGGATTAGATTAGACGGCTAGGATTTATGCTTAGTTTTTAACCGCCTTTGCCTTATTTAAATAGCAAGGTTCGATTCCTGCTTTGTACATATATACACAATTATTATTTCATAATACAATTTACAGATTTTCTTCTTTCTTCTTCTTTCCAAGATTGTATACAATTTACATATCAATTTCAATTGTTTTTCTACTGCAATTCATGCAAATCATGCAAATCAATGGATTATAACATTGTACAAGTTTTTGGAAGTGAGAAATTACTAGATTTCCAAGAGTTAAACCACCTAAAAATTGTAAGTGTTTTCATATGTTTTGCTACTAAATCTTTGAAAATTATGTGTTACTTTAAGAAATATTAAAGCTCTTTAACCATCTCTTTTTTAATCTAAACTCGAACGGTTAGGTGAATTTTAATAAGTGTGTTGACATTAAATAATAAAACACAATATTTTTGAAAAAAATTAAAATTAAATAGGGATGTATATGATGTTGATTAAGTATAACCAAGGGTTGAAACAAAACACAATGATACGCGATTGGATCTTTCATTAGCATTAGCACCATTTCTTAAAATTAGAAAATATAGAATCCTAATGGGGTTGCTACACTCTATGGTCCGTGCAACATTTGTACAATTTTTTTTTTTTTAAGAAAAAATAGGATGCAGCTATGTCTATAATAAGACCGTTTCATGATTACCAAAAACTTATGTTCGTTTACTCATTCTCCAAATCACTTATATCATAGCATTTGTTGTAGAAAATATCTTTTAAGTTATTGATAATTTGTCATGTTTATGTATGTTATGTGTTTTAATTCTAATAGGGAAAAGTTGAACCTAACACTTGCTATGAGAATGTTGCTTCTAATTGCTTCATCATCTTCATGCATCACTAGTCATTATAGTAGAATGAACTGTTTTTTATCCTTTCGTGTAGGTAACCATGATATTTCACGAGGTTTTAAGGTTATATCCACCTGCAGTCATGCTTAGTTGAGTAATACACAAAGAAACAACATTAGGACATGTTACCTTACCTGCCGAACTACAGCTCTTCTTGCCGACAATTTCATTGCAACACGACCCCAAATTATGGGGCGAAGATGCAAAGGAATTCAATCCTGAGAGATTTAATGAAGAAGTCTCAAAGGCTACAAGAGGACAACTATCGTATTTCCCATTTGGAGGTGGGCCACGAATATGCATTGGACAAAATTTTGCAAAGTTATAAGCAAAAATGGCACTTGCCATGATTCTACAACAATATTCTTTCTAGCTTTCTCCATCTTATGCACATGCACCTGATATGGTACTAACACTTCAACCTCAATATGGTTCAAAATTAATTTTGCACAAACTTTAGGCCTAAAAGTTTGATATTGATCTCCTTGTTTGGAAGTAACATAGTTTATTGTTTTTGTGTTTTGACATGATATGGTATTAGGGTTGTGATGTTAGATTTTTTTAAATAAAGTATCATTATAGCTTGTGATTTTATATTTTTACTATTGGTATGCTATATTTAGTAGAGTTAGCAAAACGAGTCAAATCTTATTAGTTAACTCGAATTAGGTTTTGTAGACCCAATCTTGACATAGACCGGTAGAATGTAATGTATTTATATTAATTTTGCTAGTCATATGTTGTTATGAATAAACAATGTAATGTATTTATATTAATTTTGCTAGTCATATGTTGTTATGAATAAACGTTCGATATTAAGTAAAGCGTTAAGGTTAAAAATTGATTGAAGATACTAAGAAATATCAATATATAGTGACATGTATTTGTTTTATATTGGAATTCTGCATCAATTTACCTTTTTTCTTACGGTAGTTTAATTTATATCAAAGACAAAGGGTAATATATACTATGGATTGTAACCCCATGTATATTGTTTTGTAAATTGACACTGATTTTGCCCGTTACTACAAAAACTGTGGAAAAGACTTTTGGCCTGTTTGTTTGGCATTTCGAAGAGTGATTTGGGAAAAACAATTCTGTAGATAATTAATTGGGAAAGTGGTTGGGTTGTTTGTTTGCCTTTCTGAAAACCGAATTTTTTTTCGAAAAAGCGAGACAAACAGGCCCTGCTTTGCTGTTTCATTACAAACCACAATTTTATCAAAATATTGTACTACCATTTACATCCTCTATCTTATCCACATCGAAATTAATTCCTCTCTCGTAAATTTAAACACTAATAATTTCAGTCCTCCTAAAAATCACTTCATACACTTTCCGCCATGGAAGCTCTCACAGTTTCCTCCTTTCCTAATTCACTCCACCGCCCAATACTCTCACCAAGAAATTCCAATTCCAAAATTCAGAAACCCATTTCGCACATTCCATTAGTTCCGTCTCTACCCTCAATCCAACTAAAAAGATCATCAGATTTCAAGATTTTCTCCGCCAT
The DNA here is from genome assembly GCA_003313485.2 of Penstemon barbatus. NCBI lineage: Eukaryota > Viridiplantae > Streptophyta > Magnoliopsida > Lamiales > Plantaginaceae > Penstemon > Penstemon barbatus. The sequence goes on along the minus strand of CM064877.1, from coordinate 77,962,078 downwards.
TTCTCCGATTGCCCCTTCAGCAGAGGAACCCTTATCGCCAGATCAAGAAACTGAATCGGAAAAAACAGAGGAGAAATTCGATTGGCATGCACATTGGTACCCTATTGCGCCAGTAATTGATCTTGATAAAAGAAGGCCACATGGGAAGAAAGTGATTGGAATGGATATAGTGATCTGGTGGGATAAGAATGAGAATGCATGGAAAGTGTTTGATGATAGTTGTCCCCATAGATTGGCTCCATTATCTGAAGGGAGAATTGATCAATGGGGAAGGTTACAGTGTGTGTACCATGGTTGGTGCTTTGGAGGCTCTGGTGACTGCAAGTTCATTCCACAAGCACCTCGCGATGGCCCTCCGGTAAATAATGAAACAATTGGGGGGTAACTATGTTAGATGGATTGTTGTTGTAGGAGTAGGAGTATGTGTTTTGGTTTACTCAATGAAATTCAGAAGCTGGAATTTTGATAAATTGTCGATTTTTGTAGTTTGATGGGAATTATTATGGTTGTTAACCAAGAATGCTCACGTGTTGAAGTTCTAAGAACCTATTAGAGGAGCTCCTTGAAAAAAAAATTGAGATGTTTCAATCGTTTCTTGAGAGTGTGCCTCTTTTTTGGTTAGTAACAATAAATATTAGATCGCTCTCTTCTTTAAGAAAACGCTTAAGATTTTAGATGGGTTATCTTTAAAAACGGAAACGGAAGCTTTTAGATTAAAAAGTCACTTAGTATGATATTGAGTCTTGCTAATGAGAGGTTAATTTTGTGATTGAACCTCTTCGCCGCCCAATTTTAAAAACATCGTTTCAAGTGTTTGGCTTGATCAAAAAGAGTACCATTTACATGTGAGGGCGAGTGTTAGAAATAATAAGTATTAAATGACTCTTCGATTAACAGTTTAAGCTTTTAGATGAGGTGGAAAAAAACAATAGAGAAAGCAATAAATAATTTTCTTTATTTATTGCGACTCTATTTTGATCGTAAAACAATAGAGAAAGTTCATGTTTTTGTTTAGTGGCAAAGAGTTCAACGTTTTATTCCCTTTAAATTTAAGGAATTCACATGCGTTTGCATTTTTGTATGTTACTAGGAAAGTGCACGTACGTTGTACGTGTCTAGTTAATTTTATTTTCACCGGTTTAACCTGTTTTTCATTGATGTTGTCATTTCACCAATTTCATCATTTTTTCATGAATTTTCATCGATTTCACATGTAAATATCAATTTCAAGGACACTTTTTTTTACCGGTTTCACTCAAATTTTCACTCACCAGTGTTCAACAATTCCAGCCGAATTTTCATCGATTTCACATGTTTTCAATTATTTCATAGATTTGTTTTTTATCGATTGAACAATTTTCCACCAATTTCACCCTTTTTTCACGAAAAGAATTCCATGAAAATTCGAGGTTTATGTCTATCTTGATATTATTGATTATTCTTTATTTTTTCAATTCTAGCCAAAGTAAAATTACGTAATTAGCTAAGTCATACGTATTTTTATTCTTTCATAGTAAGATAAAATTCAATTTTAATTTTTTTTGGTAACATAATGATATTTAAGAGCATTTCATTTTATATTTTTATATTTGGAGTGTTTATGACTTATGTTGTACTATATCTTTAAATTAATATTTTCTTACTTAAATAAATATTGATGCTAAAATATGTATATATATATATATATTATGGGCTAATTAAAAATAGTGTTTTCTTATAGTTCGTTTTTTATCTATTAAGAGAAGAAGATTAAAATTACAAAAAATGATGTAAGAGATAATTTATAAATTTTAGGAGTTTATGTAGGAAATAAATATAATAAGACTTCATGTCTAATTATACCTCTTCAATTACTTTTAATATTTTATATATTTACCATTTAATTAAATGTGACTTTACAATTTAAATAGAGGTATTTTAGTCTGCACAAAAAAGTTAAGAAATATATTAATTCATGCTTTTATAATAGTAGAAGATAGATATATAGAGATAGAGATTGTGATTGTTTGAAACCTTGGGTCAAGGTCATGGATCATTGTACTTAACTGAATGTATTAAAATTGAATAGTATTGGTTTTTACTAATTAATTTTGCAGGTACACACTTCCGATAAGGCATGTGTTGCTGCTTATCCAAGTTGTGTGCAAAATGGTATTCTTTGGTTCTGGCCAAATTCCGACCCACAGTATAAAGATATTCATTCAAAGAAAAAGCCTCACTATATCCCCGAACTGGATGATCCATCATACATCAATTGGATGACATGCAGAGATATACCTTATGGGTATATTTATATATATATATATATATATTCTTTCTCTTCTAATACATAAATATATATAGTACTTATTATCACCAAATCAAATCATCATTCTTCAAAGTCGTTGTAGATAATTTAAATTCTTTGCAGGTATGAAATTCTGATTGAAAATCTTATGGACCCTGCTCATGTACCATATGCACATCATGGCATTACGAGAAGGGTAGCACATTATGGCTTTTTGCCAGAGAGACAAGTAAATCTATGCATGCATTAAATATATATATATATATATATATATATATATATATATATATGCTTCTTTTCTTGTACGTAGTTGTACCTATATATAATTATGTTTGAATCCCGGCCGGCCCACTTGCACTGCACTGTGAAGGCTGCAGATAGGGAAGGTGGAAGACCACTAGAAATAAGTATACAGAAAGTGGATGTAAATGGATTCACCGCAAAGCAAATGTTTGGGGAGCACTATTTCATACCACCTTGCCTCTACTATACCTATATCAGTCCCGCACCCAATCAAACCAAGAACTCGACAATATCATCACCTGGAACCAAGGATGTAAGTACTTAATTGACGTTTTTAATTACAAACTTTAATTGCTTAAGAGTAAATGTGTTTTCGTTCATGCAGGAGGTATCCACACCACCGATCATTCCCGCCCAAAAACGAGCGCTACTAATTTTCTTCTGTATTCCAGTCAGTCCCGGAAACAGCAGACTGATCTATGCTACTCCAAGAAACTTTGCAGTTTTAATAGAACGAATTTTTCCACGATGGATATTGCATATTGAACAAAACTTGATTCTTGATTCTGATCTTTATCTTCTCCACATAGAGGTGAATATATATGATGAGTTCCGTTCCTTATCGTTTATATTATTTATATATGATGAGTAAATGGGAATTTTTAGTCTTGTTGATTGGACTCTCAGCATTTTTGGTCCTGCGACTTACAAATTTGCACTTTTGATCTCGTGGAATAATCTACGTTTTAGTCCCAAATTGAATGGAAAGGTAGCGATATGATAGGACTAAATATTTAAAATATTAGACCAAAAAGCCAATTTTATAGCATGCGGAATTGAAAATGCTGAGAGTTCAGTCTTGTGGGACTAAAAATGCATTTTTACCCGAGTATGTTTTCTCTCTTAGGAACGAAAACTAGCAGAAGTTGGAGCTCGCAATTGGCAAAAAGCTTGCTATGTGCCGACAAAGTCAGATTCCCTTGTGGTTTCTTTCAGAAGATGGCTAAACAAGTATGGAGGCACACAAGTTGATTGGAAAACAAATTTTAGCAGATTATTACCACCAACTCCTCCTAGAGAGCAGCTATTCGACAGGTAAAAATAAAATAAATATCGAGCAAGCTTTAATTCCTATCTCATCAATGTATTTTGATATAAATAAATATGTTTAGTTTGTTTGATGATATTGTTTAATTAGTTTGTTTGATGATATAAAAACCACTACAAAAGACGAGCCGAACAGTACAAAAATGGGTCGACATGACATTGCCTAATTGGTTTCAGGTACTGGTCACATACGGTGAATTGTAGCAGTTGCAGTTTTGCGTATAAGGCTCTAAACGCGCTTGAGATCGGTTTACAGATTATCTCCGTTTGTTCGATCGGAATTATTGCAGCTGCCAAACAGGGTGTGATATCAGTTGCTGCTAGATATAGTCTTGTTGCAATGGCTATACTATGCTTTGTGGCTTCAAAATGGTTGTCGCATTTCGTCTACAAAACTTTCCGATACCATGACTATGATCACGCTTTTGTATAAGTCCTGTTTGCTGTACTGTGTACTCGTTATTCGGGGAAAATGCATATTACTACCCCGTGATATCGAAAACCTGCAAAAAACTACACTGTGAAATTTTTTTTGCATCAGACTTCCTTGTGTTTTCAAAAACCCTGCAAATTACACCCATTCTCCGTTAATCATTGACGGAGGGAGACGAAATGGGTGTAATTTGCAGGGTTTTTGAAAACACAAGGAAGTCTGGTGCAAAAAAAAACATTCACAGGGTAGTTTTTTGCAGGTTTTCGATATCACATGGTAGTAATATGCATTTTCCTCTACAATAAAAATATAATTTTTTATTAATATATAAGGGGTAATTTAGACAATTCAATTAAAAATTAACGGTGTCAATGATTAACGGAGAATGAATGTAATTTGCAGGGTTTTTGAAAACACAAGGAAGTCTAGTGCAAAAAAAATTTCACAGGGTAGTTTTTTGCAGGTTTCCGATATCACAGGGTAGTAATATGTATTTTCCCCTCGTTATTCTTAATTCTCAAAGGAGACTAAAGTTAAGAATGCAAAAATGTTGTAGCTTAAATAATTGTGGATTTGCATTCAAAAAAAAATTGTGGATTTCACATTTTAAAACTCCGAAAAGTGTGAATTAATAACCACATATTTTCTGAAATTCATAATTATGACAAACTAAAATTTATTTCAATTTTTAATTATAAAACATCAAATGTTCCAAATGTCAATAAAACATAATAATTTTGAAAATTAAACTACAACTCATTTCTACGTATATGTAAATACCAAAAACTTGGCTGCTCCTATATTATTTCCTTCCAAAATTCTACTTTTTAATTATTTTATTCTAAACTAGTTTTCAAAGTTTAGAATGCTTCGCAAATTTATAACATAAAATTTATGAGTCAATGATAATTTAAATTGACTCTAATACCCGATTTTCTTTACATTAAAGAGTCATTCTTTCGTTGGTACAAAAAGTAAAGTAAAATTGTAGTTACTTATAAATATCAAACCTTTTGTGAATTATTTTTATTATAATTCCACCTGTGGCTGTGGGCTGTGGTTTCTAAATTTTGACTGAAAATTATTTATTAGTGAAAAGAAAAGAAACAGTGCCGACATCGACTGGGACCCCACAGTGAAGTGATAAATAAATAAGTCCAATAATAAAATCTCATTTTTATTTCAGTTTTTAATTTGATATTTAATACTACTACTAGCTAGGAAAAGCTTCAACATCTAGTAAGACGGGAATATAATAATCCATTTATAAAAACCATTTACTTGAAATCTTTCTCTAGTTTCTTTCTTAACTTTTCTTGTCTGCAAAATTGCTGCTTCTTTAAGTCAAACAATCAGCTCAGAAAAAACCATTTCATTGTATAATTTCCTAAAATTGACTCTTCTTCCTCTCAATTTAACTTCAAGATCTCTTTTTCTTTTTCTTTTTAATTCTTAATTCAGTTTCTGGAAAGAGGGCACTCTCAGATCTCCGGTAAGTAATTTACATCTACATTCATTTCAATTTCATCCAATTTCTGCATCTTCTTCTAATCAAGCTCCAAGATCTATCAGTTAGATTAATTTCGTAAAAACAGAGCTTAATTTTAGTTTTATGAGATCAATTTGACTATTTGAGTAATTTGGGGATTCAGGGTTCTGCTAAAATGAAAGATTCAAATCCAACCGACCCAATTGGGCAAAACATAATAAAGCTAATAAGCAATGTATGTTTCTCAGTATTTGTATTCTCAGTGCTCATATTTACTGTATTTGGATCTAATTATTATATCTTATAAATTAGAAAAGAAATAATTATATATTTACTACCAGAATAATTGATAAAATTTATAATTGCCCATAAATTTTAATAGATATTGCAAAAAAAAAAAGGTATTTATATATTTATTAGCAATTTAAATTGTTAAATATTAAATTAAATAGAATTTTAATAATATATTTTATAAATATGAATTGTTTACACATTAGTTAAATGGATTTATTTTATAAATTAGTAAATTTAATAAATTATATTGTATTCTAAATAAGATATTTTAATTTATTAAAGTTTATATTGTATTATAAATTGAAATATTTATTGAAATTTATGGGAAATTATAAATTATATCAATTATTTTAGTGGTAAATATATAATTATTATTTTTATAATTTACAAGATATAACAATTAACACACAAATTTTAAAATTTATAACATATTATAAACATTACAAATAACTTTCAAGGGCAAAAATGGAATATTTTAGGGACAAGGGGTTAATTGTAAGAAGGTGACAAACCTGAGGGGGATTTTTGTAATTAGGCCTTACCTGAGGGGTATTCGTAATTTACCCTAATAATATTAAAATTTTACCATCTCAATATTTGATTGATTGAATCAACCTTTTTTTGTAATAGTTAAATCATTGTTCAACTCAACTTTTTCATAATACCCCAGGGACATTCATTTCTCACATTTAGAAATAATGCAGTCATCTATTGAAATAAACACTAAAATCAGATAAAGATGAAAGTCTATAGAACAGAATTAATTCTATTTGGGAAAACACCAAATGAAAGGGCACGACGCTGTCGTTTTGTAACAAAAGATGTAGTATAACTCTACCTTAGGTCTACAGTAATTTTTTGAGAATTAGACTAGTTCTTGCTTCCTTTTTGGTAATCTAACCGTCAGCAGAAATGAGTAGCAACAGCAGCATGATGATGATGATGGCTGCGGGAGGCGGCGGTGGAGGAAGAGGAGGCGGAAGCAGCAGCAGCGGAGGCGGTGGAGGGCGGTCTTGGCCGTCAACGACGTCGGTATCTTCGTCGGGTAAAAGGATACAGAAGGAGATGTCGGAGCTGAGCGTGGACCCTCCCCCCGACTGCTCCGCTGGACCCAAAGGTGACAATCTATACCACTGGGTCGCTACTCTCTTCGGCCCCCCTGGTATGTATTGTACCTCATGCTTCAACACTTGTGACATTCAATCGGAAAGTTAATACTTCCATTTTCGAGTTAAATAAATATGTAATCAGAATTTAGGGTTAGAGTGTCGTATGATATGCTATGAATATTGTGAGATATTGGCAAATATACTAGCTTTATTGATGATTGACTCAGCCTCATTCGGTAAAAGCTTGTCTGAAGAACAATATTTTTCGTTTCATGATTTTTGAAGCTCAGGTCGAGCTCGACTTAATAAGCTAAAATTTTATAAATTATGTGTTAAAATATGAAACTACTCGATAATTGGCCCAAGCTAGTTCCATAAAAGCTCATTCTTCAAGCACGATACAAATTTCAAAAACACTACTTCAGCATACTCAAATGGAGATTAATATATAGTTTTTTTTTTGTCCAAATAGATTTCTTCCTGAATTTTTTGTAGTGGCTTGAGACTCTTCACGTAAGTAGGGTAACCTCACAATCTTAAGGATCATCCAAGGTAAAGATTTTGTTGAATTTCTAGCTACATTTTTTATCCAGCGCAAACAGAAGGCTATCTGTTTTGTGTTTTTCTAGTTAGATATTGGTTCCACTACACAATCAAGATTTAAATATCTATGTGTTGGGGGTGGGTAGGTGGGTCTTTACCTGTATTATACATTCAATATACAGAGCCTATATATAATGCCATGATGCAAAACATGGATTCGTTCCCTTGCACTTTAATGTACTTTGGCTTGTTTGATTGTCCTTAAAATGTTTAAGTGAAAACATAAAAGGTTCTTTGGAAATTTGGATGAATCTAACGAGATGTTTGTCAAATTATTTTACAGGGACACCATATGAAGGAGGCATGTTTTTCCTTGATATTACATTTCCTCCTGATTATCCATTCAAACCTCCCCGGGTAATGCTGTATAACCTTTTGATCAATAAATTCTTTAAACAATACAGTCTGTGATTACATCCTGAAATGACAAAAATACACAAATGAAGCATCATAGTCTGTGTTTAACTGAATACATAATATTTCATTATTTCTCATAAACTCAACTCAAATTTACAATTAGGGAAGTTCACTAATGAGCCTGAACAATTGTTGAAATTCATTATCTTTACCTTTATTGACTTTCAATTATATTACGTTTTTTTTTTGTGCGCGCGCGTGCAAAATAATCCTGAAATTAGATTTATTAAACTATAGGAATCATTTTTATCTTGCTTGCTGCGGCGTTTTCTTTTTTTTAGTGTACATTGTGTTTTTGTATTTTGACTTTTGAGTTCAGGCTTGCAGGTTGTCTTCAAAAGCCGAATTTACCATTGTAATGTTGATTCTTCCGGAAATGTTAGTTTGGATATCTTGAAAGATGGCTGGAGTCCGGCTCTGACAATATCAAAGGTGTTACTTGCACTCAGATCAATATTCACCAACCCCGACGCATGTAAGTATTTTTAATTGTTGATGATGACTTTTCTTCTTATACAAAACACAGTTTGAATAAGAATACCAATAACCTTTTTATATGTGTTCCTTCTCTGCTTCTCCGCCTTCTCTACAACCAAATAAATTCAACTGCATATGCTTTTCACTGATATTTCTATTCAAAGAAATGTGGGTACATGTGTGAATGAGCTATAGTCTGCACGTGTGTACATATTTTTGGAAAACGTAAATTTAATCCAAACCACGTATGTACTTGTGCTGGTTCCTGCAGATAAACCCCTTGTGCCAAGTATAGCCCACTTGTACTTGACCGACAGAGAAAAACACGATGAATTAGCTGCAGAGTGGACTCTTCGATTTGCAAGGTAAATAAATATCCCCAGCAGAAAAGACTGGGACGGAGGTTCTTGTCATCACCATGTAATGATCTACTGTATATTTTCAAGCGGTGTACAAATGGTTTGTTGTATAGATTTTTTTCCTTTTCTTTTTCGGGTGTATTGTCAATCGTTTCACTTATCGCTGTGATCTTTTGTCTCCTGTGGACTATATAACATATTGAAGAAAACCTCATAATACGTGAAGTATTGGTGTGTTTGACATTGCCAAGAATAAAGTTAACCAGCTAATGTCCTTGTTATTGTTCTTATTTTAGTTCTATGGTGATTTTCAGTTTTATAATTTGGCTCGTCTTGAATTTCGTATGAAAAGTACTTATCCATTTTATGATTATTTCTACTTAATACTAGTAGGTTTTAAGATAAAAGTAAAAAAAAAAGAAAAAAAGGTTGATTATTTTTTATCCCTGACGTCATTGAGATGTTTTGTCCAAGGATTTCTTTTCTTTTTTTTTCCTTTTTGATTAGTTGGTCTATGGATTAATAATAAATCCATCAAATTGTTTGGATATTTTCATTTTGTGTGGATTTCAAATCCATAGGTAGAACTTTTGTGATGTTCTTTTTAACAAAAGTGGTGAATTTAAAATCCTCCTAAAGTTAACTTCAAATAAATAATAAAATTAAAATCTATCAATCTAAATGAGCTTGCTAAATTTATAATAACAATAATAAAAAATTATCAAATAATGAGCATGAATAGTAGGTGTATCATATTTATAGAAAAGTTACAGATGAGGTCGATGAGGTCTTGTCTGACTTTTGATTTTTTCCCAAAATTCTGCAGCCAATAAATGCCAAATACAAGTCTTATTTCGATTCTTTTTTTTTTAAGTATTTATATCTTATATTTTTTTCTTCCAAGAAACTAAAGCTCCTATTCTAAGTATTAATGGATTTCTTTTTAAAAGTCAAAAAATTAGAAATGACTCCCCATAAACAAACCTAATATTATGAAACGACTTCTAAGTTGATTAATTAATAAAATCACTTCAAAATTAATTAATTTTCAGATGTGAAATGAAATTGCATTCCAAAAATAAATCTCTTTCTAATTTATGAATTGAAGGTTTCTAGTAGTATTTCATAAGGCCCAGTTCGATTTCTTCTATAAGGCCCAATATTTTGTCGGATACTCGGATTGCACAATTACATCCCAAATTATTCAAAATTACGCACACTGTCATTATAACACTCACGCTTGTGACAACAAAAAATCTCCCCAATTTTTTGAGAACCTTAGCCGTAGGTTCTTTTTCATATCAGGTACGAATCTCCATTGTTAATTAATCTCTTTAAAAAGTATCGCTTCATCACTGACAAAAGTTTTTTAATCCGTAGATTTGCTATTTACAGCAGGAAATTTATTTGGAGAATATCCCCTTCCCAGTTCAGAACCCTTTCACGTATGTTTTTGTTTCGTTACTCGTATTAATCCGGAATTTCAAGTAAAGGTGTTTTTTTTTTTTTTGAGTTGTTTGTTAAAATTTTAATTTAAGAAAAATATGACGGTTCAATTCAAAATTTATAATTTTATACTACTTATTTATGCCTATCCATCATTCAAACCTACCTCTCACTCACTATCGATACATTGCTTAATCTTACTGTAATAATTAACGTGGTTAATTTAGAATAGAAATAAGTACGCATGTTGATCTTATAGTATATGTATTTTCAGAAAGAAAACAAGTTATCCATCTTACATATATATATTTTTTTTTTTTGCATTTATCATTTATCAATTGTGATTTTCTTATATATTTTTAAAATTACTGTAGTACCCTTGGCCTACTTTTTTTGTATGTCTAAAAGTAATACATTTAAAAGAAAAGAAAATCGACTATTCGTAACAATTATTTTACGGGGTATAATTGACAAAAAAAATCAAAATTTCAATAATCTATTCTAATATCAAATACTCCATTGTAAATCTAGAGGGTATGGATGAACAAAAATTTAGATTAGACAGGCTTATTTGGGTTTGGACGAGCTTATATTACATTATTACTCCACAATTTGGCTTAGTCCGAGTTTGATATCTACTAACTACTTTTAAATTTATGAAGTAATTGATTTGAAATTTTCCATTCATTTTTCTTGCTCATGCAATAATAATATTAAAATTTTACCATCTCAATATTTGATTGATTGAATCAACCTTTTTTTGTAATAGTTAAATCATTGTTCAACTCAACTTTTTCATAATACCCCAGGGACATTCATTTCTCACATTTAGAAATAATGCAGTCATCTATTGAAATAAACACTAAAATCAGATAAAGATGAAAGTCTATAGAACAGAATTAATTCTATTTGGGAAAACACCAAATGAAAGGGCACGACGCTGTCGTTTTGTAACAAAAGATGTAGTATAACTCTACTTTAGGTCTACATTAATTTTTTGAGAATTAGACTAGTTCTTGCTTCTTTTTGGTAATCTAACCGTCAGCAGAAATGAGTAGCAACAGCAGCATGATGATGATGATGGCTGCGGGAGGCGACGGTGGAGAAAGAGGAGGCGGAAGCAGCAGCAGCGGAGGCGGTGGAGGGCGGTCTTGGCCGTCAAAGACGTCGGTATCTTCGTCGGGTAAAAGGATACAGAAGGAGATGTCGGAGCTGAGCGTGGACCCTCCCCCCGACTGCTCCGCTGGACCCAAAGGTGACAATCTCTACCACTGGGTCGCTACTCCCTTCGGCCCCCCTGGTATGTATTGTACCTCATGCTTCAACACTTGTGACATTCAATCGGAAAGTTAATACTTCCATTTTCGAGTTAAATAAATATGTAATCAGAATTTAGGGTTAGAGTGTCGTATGATATGCTATGAATATTGTGAGATATTGGCAAATATACTAGCTTTATTGATGATTGACTCAGCCTCATTCGGTAAAAGCTTGTTTGAAGAACAATATTTTTCGTTTCATGATTTTTGAAGCTCAGCTCGAGCTCAACTTAATAAGCTAAAATTTTATAAATTATATGTTAAAGTATGAAACTACTCGATAATTGGCCCAAGCTAGTTCCATAAAAGCTCATTCTTCAAGCACGATACAAATTTCAAAAACACTACTTCAGCATACTCAAATGGAGATTAATATATAGTTTTTTTTTTGTCCAAATAGATTTCTTCCTAAATTTTTTTTAGTGGCTTGAGACTCTTCACGTAAGTAGGGTAACCTCACAATCTTAAGGATCATCCAAGGTAAAGATTTGTTGAATTTCTAGCTACATTTTTTATCCAGCGCAAACAGAAGGCTATCTGTTTTGTGTTTTTCTAGTTAGATATTGGTTCCACTACACAATCAAGATTTAAATATCTATGTGTTGGGGGTGGGTAGGTGGGTCTTTACCTGTATTATACATTCAATATACAGAGCCTATATATAATGCCATGATGCAAAACATGGATTCGTTCCCTTGCACTTTAATGTACTTTGGCTTGTTTGATTGTCCTTAAAATGTTTAAGTGAAAACATAAAAGGTTCTTTGGAAATTTGGATGAATCTAACGAGATGTTTGTCAAATTATTTTACAGGGACACCATATGAAGGAGGCATGTTTTCCTTGATATTACATTTCCTCCTGATTATCCATTCAAACCTCCCCAGGTAATGCTGCATAACCTTTTGATCAATAAATTCTTTAAACAATACAGTCTGTGATTACATCCTGAAATGACAAAAATACACAAATGAAGCATCATAGTCTGTGTTTAACTGAATACATATTATTTCATTATTTCTCATAAACTCAACTCAAATTTACAATTAGGGAAGTTCACTAATGAGCCTGAACAATTGTTGAAATTCATTATCTTTACCTTTAATGACTTTCAATTATATTACGTTTTTTTTGTGCGCGCGCGTGCAAAATAATCCTGAAATTAGATTTATTAAACTATAGGAATCATTTTTATCTTGCTTGCTGCGGCGTTTTCTTTTTTTTTAGTGTACATTGTGTTTTTGTATTTTGACTTTTGAGTTCAGGCTTGCAGGTTGTCTTCAAAAGCCGAATTTACCATTGTAATGTTGATTCTTCCGGAAATGTTAGTTTGGATATCTTGAAAGATGGCTGGAGTCCGGCTCTGACAATATCAAAGGTGTTACTTGCACTCAGATCAATATTCACCAACCCCGACGCATGTAAGTATTTTTAATTGTTGATGATGACTTTTCTTCTTATACAAAACACAGTTTGAATAAGAATACCAATAACCTTTTTATATGTGTTCCTTCTCTGCTTCTCCGCCTTCTCTACAACCAAATAAATTCAACTACATATGCTTTTCATTGATATTTCTATTCAAAGAAATGTGTTTACATGTGTGAATGAGCTATAGTCTGCACGTGTGTACATATTTTTGGAAAACGTAAATTTAATCCAAAACACGTATGTACTTGTGCTGGTTCCTGCAGATAAACCCCTTGTGCCAAGTATAGCGCACTTGTACTTGACCGACAGAGAAAAACACGATGAATTAGCTGCAGAGTGGACTCTTCGATTTGCAAGGTAAATAAATATCCCCAGCAGAAAAGACGGGGACAGAGGTTCTTGTCATCACCATGTAATGATCTACTGTATATTTTCAAGCGGTGTACAAATGGCTTGTTGTATAGATTTTTTTCCTTTTCTTTTCCGGGTGTATTGTCAATCGTTTCACTTATAGCTTTGATCTTTTGTCTCTTGTGGACTATATAACATATTGAAGAAAACCTCATAATAAGTGAAGTACTGGTGTGTTTGACATTGCCAAGAATAAAGTTAACCTGCTAATGTCCTTGTTATTGTTCTTATTTTGTGATTTTCAGTTTTATAATTTGGCTCGTCTTGAATTTCGTATGAAAAGTACTTATCCATTTTATGATTATTTCTACTTAATACTAGTAGGTTTTAAGATAAAAGTAAAAAAAAAAAAAAAAGGTTGATGATTTTTTTATCCCTGACGTCATTGAGATGTTTGGTCCAAGGATTTCTTTTCTTTTTTTTTTTCCTTTTTGATTAGTTGGTCTATGGATTAATAATAAATCCATCAAATTGTTTGGATATTTTCATTTTGTGTGGATTTCAAATCCATAGGTAGAACTTTTGTGACGTTCTTTTTAACAAAAGTGGTGAATTTAAAATCCTCCTAAAGTTAACTTCAAATATATAATAAAATTAAAATCTATCAATCGAAATGAGCTTGCTAAATTTATAATAACAATAATAAAAGATTTTCAAATAATGAGCATGAATAGTAGGTGTATCATATTTATAGAAAAGTTACAGATGAGGTCGATGAGGTCTTGTCTGACTTTTGATTTTTTCCCAAAATTCTGCAGCCAATAAATGCCAAATACAAGTCTTATTTCAATTCTTTTTTTTTAGGTATTTATATCTCATATTTTTTTCTTCCAAGAAACTAAAGCTCCTATTCTAAATTTCCATATACGACATAATCTCTTCATCGATCAATCTCTCAGTCGAGACTTAAAGGTATGGTCTTTCATCGGATTCCCTTTTCTTTTGTCTTGACCTTATGTACTCTGGTCTCGAAATAAATTCTCTTTGACTTAATCTTTATGAGCTACTTACATAAAGTTGTCAGATACCTTGGCCAAGGATTTTACCAGAATTAATTTCTCACAGAAATCCATAGGAGAATTTCTCAACCTATCAAGTCGGGTCAATGGATCCTTTGTTGATGATATGAATCTGCATACGAGTTCCTCTATACCCAACATGAGTCCACAGAGACTTTCTGGCGATCCCCAGTCAGTCGGAACTCATATCAAAGCATAGACGTTCTCGCACCAGATAAACCCTATCACCTCAAGTAGTTAGGGATCGTTCCTCGTATACTATTATAAATATGGAATAACTTCAACCTCGATATGCGACCACCGCTTCCTTGGTGAGTTATTTCCTTTTGGGGTATTCAGTGCGCTTGCCATCCCAGCAAGCCACCCACTTATGTGTATCGACTATCCCAGTCACGCTCGTGGACCCCAGCGTCCTCCAGTTCATCGGAGTATACACAACAGTGAGAGTCTAACCGAATCCAATGATGTCCTATCTCGATTGGATTCTACGACTCTTGAATATTTTCTAGATCACGGCCTTAGAGATCAGTCCACGGGTTGTCCCATAGCCCTGTGATCTAAGGACTTCTATCCTTATGCGTAGATAATTATTACATAAGATAAAGATGACCATTTAATAAAGTGCATTTATTAATCGAAATTGAATAATTCCGCATTTATTACAATAAATACTAGCCATACAGCTGGCTTGCAGGAAACTATTTCTATATATATATATATATATATATATATATATATATATATATTATATGTTTGAGAATAATTTGCGATAAAAAGTCTTTTCTTAGTACACGATCACGATTAAGTTAACAATTGACCGCAGTATAGTTAATAGATCATAAATAATCAAATATATTGATTAACTGTTTAAATATTACTTAATTGTGTAGTAATCTTGATTGATACACTTAGGCTGCGTTCGGTTGGTTAGATTAGGACTAATTAGGTGTGATTGGGCCATGATTAATTTTGTCCAATTGTCTATTTATTTGTTCGGTTGGGCCAATTAAAAGACGGGCTGCCCGTCCAATTAAGACCGATTTGTGGGCCAGCCTGTCTTATTCTCCCGATTATAATGCCACCTCTGGACCCAAGATTGTAGAATAATGGCCCAATTATAAATTGTGTTCCCGAAATTGCCCTTAAATATTCGGTTAATAACAAAAATATCAAGCAATATTTTCAAAAATGCCATCCAATAATGTTATCTTCTCCACTCAATTTTTCAACTCATTTCTCAGGCAAATCTTACGGCTTTTGGGAGGGAAATTTTTTTGTCCATTTTAATTCTCCAAGGTAAGCTTATTTTTTGTTCCCATTTTTTTATGCATAAATTAGACCTATTCTTTGGAGTAATTTTGGTTCAATTTTTGCCCAAATTATTTACATTTTTTAGCAAAGCTTCACCATTTTTGAGTTTGAGATTTGAGCTTGAATTTTTTTTTTTTTTTTTTGTTTAACTGTGAAGGAGCAAAAGCTCAGTTGGGTCCAAAACTGAGATTTGAGATTTGAGCAAAAGCTTCACCATTTTTTAGCAAAGCTCAGTTGAGATTTGAGCTTGTATTTCTTTTTTTTTTTTTTTTTTTTGTTTAATAGTGAAGGAGCAAAATCTCAGTTGGGTCCAAAACTGAGATTTGAGATTTGAGCAAAAACTTCACCATTTTTTAGCAAAGCTCAGTTGAGATTTGAGCTTGAATTTTTGTTCTCCATTTTTTAGCAAAGCTCCAAAACCAACGACCAGATCATCACTCAACTTCAGGGGCAAAATTGTCCTAACAAAGTAATTGGGTCAACCGAACAGCCCAGTTGATAATGGACTGACTAATTTAATCGGACCACATTTATTTGCCAAACGGATAATTATATATTGGGCTGATTAATTTAATTGGCCCATTGTCACAATTGGACTCCAATTGTGACAACCGAACGCAGCCTTAGTTTTCATGAAAAATTAGAAACGACATGTTACCTTTTCGAGGAAGTCTTTTGTTTTCCTTTAGTAATTAATTAATTATCTTTAGGGGAAGTCAAGTAATGTTAGTCTTGTTATTAAAAAAGAAAATACTAATACTTGTCTTTAGGCCCACTTAATAAAAATTCAAAAGGCCCAAAGGCTAACATCTAGGCCCAGTTCGAGTAAATCTTCTTTCTCTTCCCAAATCCCACAACGGAAAGAACGAAGAACTCTTTCCAGTTAATATACAGAAACTTAACCCTATTGTTTGTCCCTTTGGGGACATCCGATAAAATTGGAACGATACAGAGAAGATTAGCATGGCCCCTGCGCAAGGATGACACGCACAAATCGAGAAATGGTCCAAATTTTTTCCTATGGAATTCTTTTTTTTTTCCTTTCACCTTTTTTTAATTTTTTCCTATGGAATTCTTTTTTTTTTCCTTTCACCTTTTTTTCTTTTCTTTTTACTTAATGAATCTGAGCGACAAAGGTCTAAATCTCAAAGGAATATCCCGTCGCATATTTACGTTATCTGCAAACGATTCTATTCGCCGCTTAATTAATGGTTTTTCCTCCAAAATTTTTCTAAATCCTATTTCCTCTAAGTAACTTAATTTTGCTACTTGATATAGGTGAAAAGGGTACGGTTCTAAAAAAAATGAATTTGCTTGTATTTTTTGCTTCATATGAAAAGTGAAATTTACCATCTATTATTTAACATAAAGAAAAATTGTCTAATACATAAATAGAAGAAGTAAATGAGCCAGCATATTTGAAGCTTTTCTCACAACCAAAATTCAGGAGTGTAAGCGAATCGAGCAGTGTTGAACAATTGGTTTGAATTTTTTTATCGAGCTTCAGTGATAATATTGAATGATCTATCTTTTTAACAACTTAAACTTTTAAATAGATAAGTTGGTCATTCAATAAAATTTTGTTTGATACTTAACGAGTCGAGCTCGAACAAGCTTTTAATGATTGCGTCCAAGTTTAGTATCGAGTAATTTGATTCTTTTAAATGCATTTTGTCTTTTTTTGACTTAGTGAGCTTTATAAGATCAAATGCAAAGATTGATGAGCGAGCTGAAATGAGCTTTCGTCAAATGCGATCGAATCGAGTATCAAGTCGAAATGCAATCGAATCGAGTATCAAGTAACTTGATTAAATTTGATTTAGCACTACAAAAATTAAATATGCGATTGAACAAGCAATTTTTTTTTTGGAAAAGGGTAAACACTACCTATCGTGATCCAAATCTCTAATGGAGTCCGATGTATTTTTTCTACCGCTGTTTCAGAAGACAGAGACGAGCGAAGCTGTTGGAGTGGTTTGGGCAAGTTATTACCGAAAATTGGGCCTTGAGATATAACCTGGCCCACAGAAGAGTGGGCCGAAACATTTGAGTCTAATGGTTCTCCTGGCCCAGCGTATATGGGCCTTTAATAGCACTGGGCCTACCCACCATGAGTCCATGACATTTGGCCCTATTTCTATTGTTAACCTGGACGGACATTCCCTTTACTAGTATCATAAATGCCTTTTCTTAATCCCTCCATAAAAATACTAAAATTAAAGTTCTGTACAGCCAATTTGATTTAATGTAATAAATATGGCAGTCTGACTCACGAATTTAAAAATAAAAATAACTCTAATTCATAGTACGTTATTTATAATTAAGATTTCAATAATCTTTGACACAGTAGTACAGAATTAACCATATAGTCAATATTATTTATTAATTCAATTTTGATTAATCTTAACAAAATAGTATATGATCATACAGTCAACAGTTGATTCAATTATCAATCCGATTTCTAATAATTTTAACACAATAATATATAATTAGTAGTCAACATTATTAAACAAAGGTAAATATTCGATTCAATTACTAAATCAATCTCACATATTCTGAACATAATCATATAATCAACATATGGTTGACGAAGGTCAATGGTCGATTCAATTATTAAACAAAGTCAAACATTCGATTCAATTGCTAAATCAATCTCACATATTCTGAACATAATCATATCATCAACATATCGTTGACTAAGGTCAATGGTCGATTCAAATATCAATATCAATCATAATTTAACTAAGCTTAAGACATTAATATATAACTATATATACAACATAATCTTATTGAGTTTGGTCAATAATTTATTCAATTTCAATCAATATCAAAAGTATATAATTATGTATAATCAAGTTAATTGCAATCAAAATCGATAATTTTTCCGATCAATTGATCTCAAAATCAATATTATTAATTTTACGATAATGTATAATTAGGATAATCGTGATCTATATTGATATTAATTATTCCTATGCTATGTCAGCTATGATCTCCTCATCATCCTTTTTCCTTCAAAAATGGAAGCTCCATTAAAATTTGATGATCCTTAATTTCTAGAAGGTTTCCTCTTGTCAGCCGTTTCCAGTGTGCCAAAAACACACACCTTCTAGAAGTTGGGCCTACAAATCAGATTTCATAATGTGATTATTTGAAAATACTATCTTCTAGCAGAATATGAGAACTTGCAATTAGAAGTAATTAAAGTTGAACGAACACAAATTCATTCATGGAGATATTATTTTGCTGTTTCTTGTGCTTTTGTGCTGTTATGTAACACATGGAAATTACTGAATTGGGCTTGGTTCACGCCAAAAAAAGCTAGAAAAAATTCTAAGGCAACAGGGTTTGAAAGGGAATTCCTACAAATTGATTTATGGAGAAATGAAAGAATTTGTGAGTATGATTAAAGAAATGAAAGAACTGCATTTGGGAGTAGCTACGAGGAAGGAAGAAAAGTATTTGAACTTCAGAGAGAACAGTCTGAGCTTGTCGTCAAGGCTTTTCAGTCGATATACATTCCAGGATGGAGGTAATACGATTAATATTTCCACGTTTAGATTTACATATAAAGCGAAATTCCAGTTTAGCATTCAATTGAACATTATGAATATCACTGGGGGTACAATTGATCTTTAGAATTTTCACAAAGGGTAGCATTGTTTTTAAATTATGGGGGAGTAGATTGAACATTATGCATATCACAGGTGGGATTAACCCCTTTTCAATTTGTAAGTTTTGTGTTTGGCTATTGTTTTATCAATGTGCAGATTTATGCCAACAAAGAGGAACATGAGAATGAAGGCAATCGAAAAAGAAGTTCAATCTTCAATTAGAGGCTTGATAAATAAACGGATCAAGGACATGAAAGCAGGGGAGGCCCCAAACGAAGACTTATTGGGCATACTATTAGAATCCAATTTAAAAGAAATCGAACAACATGGTAACAAGAGTTTCGGGATGACAATCGATGAAGTTGTAGAAGAATGCAAGTTGTTCTACTTGGCTGGGCAGGAGACCACTTCCGTTTTGCTCGTCTGGACATTGGTTTTATTGAGTAGATATCCTCAGTGGCAGACGAAAGCTCGTGAAGAGGTTTTGGAAGCATTTGGAAAACAAACCCCGAATTTTGATGGGTTAAATCACCTAAAAATAGTAAGTAACTTTCGATTAAACATTTGAATTCTACTTAAAACATGAGTTCATTTAATCCAGTCAAGTTTAGTAAATGTGCGTGAGTGACAAGAGACTTGTATTTAATGAAACATGGTTTTTGTTTGAAACAATAGTCTTCACAAATATGGTTACTTTCCGCGATTGATTATTATTAGTGACAACTTATTGACAACAAAAATTACAGGTAACAATGGTTTTGTATGAGGTTTTGAGATTTTATCCACCCCTAGTTGCTATTGATCGTAGAGTCAACCAAGAAACAAGGTTAGGGAGAGTATTATTACCACAAGGGGTGAGAGTTATACTGCCAACTATCTTATTACACCATGATCGTGAAATTTGGGGAGACGATGCAATGGAGTTCAACCCAAATAGATTTAGTGAAGTATTGTCAAAGGCACATAAAAATCAAGGTATATTTTTCCCGTTTGGCTGGGGACCTCGAATATGTATTGGACAAACATTTGCAATGCTAGAGGCGAAACTGGCATTGGCTATGATTTTACAACGATTCTCTTTCGAGCTTTCACCATCCTACACGCATGCTCCTGTCACATTAGTAACACTTCAACCTCAACACGGGGCTCATTTGGTTCTACACAAGCTTTAAAATGTGATTGCTCAATATTGCAACAAGTTTAGATACATTTACTAGAATAAAGTTGTGGTTGTAAGTGAAAATTTCATCTTTATGGAAATAATTTTGTGCTCATTGAAGCTAATGTTATATATTCAGTTTATTGTGCTTACTTACTTCCTACAAATTATGTGCACTACTCAACATGAAATAGAGTTGTGGTTATACTTCATATTTTCATCTTGTTGGAGCAGCCGCGGGAGAGCGTGAGGTCTTTAAACTATGAGTGCATCTATAGTGAAACTTTAAAATAGTACTATAATAAATAATAAAATTATTCTAATATTACGATTTGAGAATTAATAACAAAGTTAGGAACTTTAAAGAAAATGAGGTAGTTTTTACTAAAATTAGATTAAAATAATTGTATTGATGAAAATTATATATGATGGTTTTATAATATATTCCCATTGTCCCTAGAAAAAATCTAGGCAAAATTGTAAATATTATCCCAAACTATATCTAATTTTTACATATTTTTTTGCGCTTTAGATGAGTAGCAATTTAGTACCATTGTTTTAAAAGTTTCATCCGGTCTTAATTGTCAAATCGATAACTATGTGTCAAATAACTTTCTACGCAAACTTATACGGGGGAAAATGCATATTACTATCCTGTGATATCGGAAACCTGCAAAAAACTACCCTGTAAAATTTTTTTTGCACCAGACTTCCTTGTGTTTTCAAAAACCCTGCAAATTACACCCATTCTCCGTTAATCATTTACACTCAAAATTATTTTATATCTTATCATCAAGTGACTAAAAACAAAATTCATACTTGATATTTCAATTTTTGGAGAACTCAAAATCATGTACCGAAGAGCATGGAGTAGTTCTGAGTCATCTTCAAAATATAATGTATTGCTCTCTTTACGTTCAATTATGTCACAAGAGAGATTAAATGAATAGGTCATTTAATCTATGGAAAAGAATATGTTGAAAAAATTAAAATAAGAAAATTTAATTAACATTTTTGCATCTAAAGAAGAAAAATAAATGTTATGCAAAATATTTTTTTACGATTAAAGGGCCTCAATTTTAGTAGCCTACTACGTTACGACCGGTCCAATTAAAATCTCGTTGTTCTTTTCTTTTGCCTACCACGTTAAGTAGCCTCAAGACCCATGTGACATGGGCTTTGTCATTACTCCATATGTCACGAATATATAACTTGTACTTTTTCTTATTCTTATTCTTCCAAAATAATATCTAATTTCTTAAAAATAAATAAATAAATAAAACTTAATATTCTCTCCATTTCATATTAATTAAAACAATTCTTATTTTTACACAGATTAAGAAACCTCATCATTACATACTTTTTGATGGTAAAATGTCTCAAATTCTTTTTATAATGATGAGTACTTTTTAATTTTTTATTAGTGAGTGGTGATCATTGAGTTTGAGAACTTAAATGTAAAAGGGGCAAAATTGATAAAAAATACTTTGAAAATTCAAACATGTCAGTTGATTTGAAACAAAAAAATTTGAAAAAATATGTCAATTACTATGAAACGGAGGGAGTATTTTATATGAAGTATGATTTTGACATTTTTATTTTGTAGCCTAGAATTTATCAAGAGTTCCTTTCTTCTTCTTCTTCTTTTTTTTTTTTTACATAAATATTAGGTAAAGGGAGCGAGATGAATGAAATGAAGTAAGATAATTTCGGTTTATAATGTATATGATTTCATTTGTTTCATTAACTTGTTTATTTTCTAAAAGACACATTTACCCTTTTGTCTTGTAATGTGATTTTTCTCACTCATGATTTCATCTCTCCCTTATCACTATTCATACCTATCTTTAATTGTGAAAAATTATTGTCATTTTTTTTCCTGCTCAAGATTAGCCATTTTTCTCTTGGCTGTAGTGTGCCAAAAACATCACCTTCTAGAATGTGGGTGTGAGTATATCTCCTCTGAAAAAGCCTGCATATATATATATATATGTAATCACATTTAAAGAAGCTATTAAAGCTGAACACAATTAATTCAATCATGGAGATATTTATATATCTTACAATTGTTGTTTCTTTTGCTTTTGTGCTATTATATAACACATGGAAAGTACTGAATTGGGCTTGGTTCACGCCGAAAAAGCTAGAAAAAATTCTAAGGCAACAAGGACTCAAAGGGAATTCCTACAAATTGATTTATGGGGAATTGAAAGAATTTGTGAGTAGTATTGAAGAAGCTAAATCCAAACCCATCAATCTCGAGGATGATATTAAGCCTAGAGCTATACCCTTTTTGCTAAAAGTCATTCAGAAATATGGTATGTTTTATTTAGTCAAATATCAATTTGTGTATTAATTTATGGTGTTCTTTTGTTTGATTGAAAGTATGTATGAATCTTGCTATGTTATTTGGATAAGTTTACGGAGAAAATGCACGATAGTACCGCAAAAATTGCATCAAATTATCATGTAATTTTTTTTTGCACCAAACTCCCTTGTACATTAAAAATCCTGCATAAAATACTCAATTTTCGTTAATTACTAAAATCGTTAATATTTAATTGATTTTTAAATTATCCTTAGATATATTTAAATGTACAAAGGAGTTTTGTTCGAATCTTCAAAAGTACAAGAGAGTTTTATGCAAACATTAAAAAACACAAGGGAGTTTTACGCAAATGTTCAAAAATACAAGAATTTTTTGCGCAAACATTTAAAAACGAAAATACAAGGAAGTATTACACAAATAACGTAGCTGGAGTACATATTTTGTCCAAAAATTGAATAATTATACACATCTCTATCTCTACTGTTATAAAAGCATGAATATTTCTTAATTTTTTTGTGCGGACTAAAATGCCCATATTTAAATTGTAAAGTGATACTAACTCAATGGTAAATATGTAAAATTAATTAAAGAGGTATAATTAGACATGGAGTCTTGTTATATGCGAAAACGTGTCAAGTCAATGAAAATTCAGGTGAAATTGATGAAAAGAATATGTGAAATCAGTGAAAAAAATGTGTAAAATAGGTAAAAACGGGTTAATATGATAAAAAAAAAAACGTTTAAAAGCGGGTTAATATGATAAAAACGTGTGAAATCAGTAAAAAAAAATTAATGATAAAAATAAATAAAATTGGCTAAAAAAGTTTAAACCGGTGAATAATGAATTAAATAGGTAAAAACGAGTTAATTTGTATTTTATGACATAATCAGATTAATTTTACTCTAATTTATAAAAAATTACCAATAAAATTAACTAGACACGTACAACGTATGAAGGCTTTCCTAGTACCATAAAATGAAAAAATACCTTCATTCACCTAAAAATTGACAAAAATCATCTTGTTAACTTTGAAAATGGTTAATAACCTTAATGATTCATTAAAAAAAAAAATTGCAATAATCTCCTCATTGAATTATGAAGATATTTCAAATTTGGTTTTTTTTTGCTAGTAGAAAAACACGGAAGGATTTTGCTAATAAAATCATCTTGTACTCCATAGATATGAACTTAGTATATAGAATGCAGAAGCCATGTTGAGGATATTTGCCTAACTTCAGCAATAATTCAGAACCATTATGTCTTTCATTTGGACCCTTTTCTTGTGGCCTGGATTTTATATGCATTTCAATTTATAGTTCTTGACATGTTAGTTTTTCTGGTGAAATTGACTTGTAAAATTGATATTTGCAGGAAACATGTCGTTGTTTTGGATTGGGCCAAAACCTAATATTCTCGTCACCGACCCTGAACTCGTAAAGGAGGTGATGACCAAGTATCACATATACCAGAAGGTGCCTAACCCGAATCCGCTAAGCAGGCTACTTAAAGGACTTGTGAGCTATGAGACCGATAAATGGGTCAAACACCGTAAAATCATCAACCCTGCCTTCCATCTAGACAAACTCAAGGTTTTTTTTTTATAACCATTCCTAAGTTTTTAATAATTCATTCCAAAGATTATACGAAAAGGTTGCTAATTGGTTTGTGCAGCTCATGATACCGGCTTTCTATTTGAGTTGTGATGAGGTTCTCAACAAATGGGAAACGAGTATTTCATCGGGAGGATCATGTGAAGTGGACGTGTGGCCTTATCTGCAAAATTTAACTAGTGACGCAATATCAAGAACTGCATTTGGAAGTAGCTATGAGGAAGGAAGAAAAGTATTTGAACTTCAGAGAGAACAATCTGAGCATGTCATCAAGACTTCACAGTCGATTTACATTCCAGGATGGAGGTAATACAATTGTATATAAAGTAACTATATATTCAATAGCGCATTCGATAAGAATACTTTTTTCCCTTTCGGTTTGATTGTCCATATGTGAGTTTTATCAATGTGCAGATTTATGCCAACAAAAAGGAACATGAGAATGAAGGCAATTGAAAAACAAGTCCAGTCCTTGATTAGAGGTATGATAAACAAACGGATCAATGACATGAAAGCAAGGGAGGCCCCAAATGAGGACTTACTGGGGATACTATTAGAATCCAATTTAAAAGAAATCGAACAACACGGCAACAAGAGTTTCGGGATTACTATTGATGAAGTTGTAGAAGAATGCAAGTTGTTTTACTTTGCTGGGCAGGAGACCACTTCAGTGTTGCTCGTGTGGACATTGGTTTTATTGAGTCGATATCCAGAGTGGCAGACGAAAGCTCGTGAAGAAGTTTTGGAAGCCTTTGGAAAACAAACACCGAATTTTGATGGGTTAAATCATCTAAAAGTCGTAAGTAACACTTCCAATTACACATTAGAATTCTCCTTGGAACACAAGTTATCAAAGTAGGCAAACTTAACATTGCCACTTAACATTTTGTGGCTAGACAATGTTTTGTCATATTACTTAATTCTTGTGTCTTCGTAACAGGTTACAATGATCTTGAACGAGGTTTTGAGGCTTTATCCACCCGCCGTTGCTCTTAGACGAAGTGTCAATCAAGAAACAAGATTGGGAAAACTAATATTACCAGAAGGGGTGATAGTTACACTGCCAATTATGTTATTACACCATGATCGTGAAATTTGGGGAGATGATGCAATGGAATTTGAACCAGAGAGATTTAGTGAAGGATTGTCAAAGGCACAGAAAAATCAAGGTATCTTTTTCCCGTTTGGTTGGGGACCTCGAATATGTATTGGACAAACATTTGCGATGTTGGAGGCAAAAGTGGCACTCTCTATGATTCTACAACGGTTCTCTTTCGAGCTTTCACCATCCTACACGCATGCTCCTATTGCGGTATTATTACTTCAACCTCAACACGGTGCTCATTTGGTTCTACGCAAGTTATGAAATATGATTGTTCAATATTGTAACAAGTTAAGATATATTTACTAGGATAAAGTTACAGTTGTAAGTGAAAATTTCATATTTATGAAAATAATGTTATATATTTAATTTACTGTGTGCTTACTTCCTACAAATGTGATGCTATATCTCATATTTTCCTCTTGGAGCAGCAACGGGAGCATGAGGTCTTAAAACTATGAGAGCGTCTATAATGAATCTTTAAACTAGTAATATAATAAATAGTAAAATTATAATATTACGATTTGAGAAATAATAATAAAGTTATAATAGAGATTGCAACTTAATTGTCAACTCGGTAACTACATGTCAAATAATTTTCCACGCACACTTGCACGTGTCATGTAGAAAAATTGACAAAAAGATACCGTCCAAGTTCAATCACATGAAAGTATATTCTTTCATTTGTTTAATCTCATACTATAACACATCAATAAATTTAGTCCGTTGCGATTTCTATTTCTCCTATTTTCACAGAATTTACACGAATTTTTGCAAAAAAAAAAAATCATCATGCAACAAGATAAACTTTTGTGCAAATGTTAATAACTTTTAGGAATTAAGAACATAATTTTGGTACAAGCAATTTGATTAAAAAAACATTATTATTACTAAAATGTGGAAATGTTTTTTCAATATTTTGTGTAAAAGAAAAAATTCATTTCTCTTATGCTTTTACAATCCATGCTTTAAATAGCTTTTACAATCCATGCGTATGTGGGAAATTAGAGGAAACACAACGGATTACTATAAAATTGGATTAAAAATTTGGGGAAGTTGGAGTAATTTTTCTTTATTTTAGAAAAAATAATTTGAACATAGAACTCTGGAAACATTGAAAAGAAATGCATGGAGGAATTATGAACAATTATTATCTAATTATTTTTCCCAAAATTGTTTTGCACGAAGAAAATATTCTGCAAATTTCTCGTAAAATATGTGCAAATACGAGAAAACAAAAGAAGAAAATCGCAACAAACTAATTTCTTGTTGTGTTATATTCCAAGATGAAAAATGAAATTGCAATATTTTTTTTTATTTGTAAATTTTCTACAAGTTATATTGGGAAGTTATTTGACACGTAATTTTCAAATTGACAAATAAACGGTGAATTCCATCCAAAATAACTTTCCATTATGACTTGTAGGAACTTAACTCCCAAAATACTCGTGTCCCCAACCCAACTCCCATCTCCCAACTCCCAACTCCCAACCTACACAATTAGCCCAAAGTCCAAATCAACTAGAATATTATAATAAGAATATTCGATCAAATGATGATTTTTTTAATTTGAAAAGAATTGGTGATTTTTTTTATTGCAACTGCATTAGTAGAGAGAGATTTTCAACTATTAAGATACTGAAGAATCGACAACGTAATCGAATGGGCGATCAATGGCTAAATGATAGCCTAGTTGTATTTATAAATAGAGACATATTTAATTGTATTTCAAATAATGCGATCATGGACCGATTTCAGAATAAAAAAAAATTATATTTATCAATTGTTAATGTAAATACGTAGATGTTTTGGATACTTTTGGAGTCGTAAATGGATTTTATATGTAATTAGTGTAACTTGTGAAATTATTTTTGTCAAACTTAATTTTCTCATTTTTGTATCTCGTCATATATTATCTCGTTAATGAAATATAATTTTTGTTTTTAATTGTTTAATTAATTTATTTTTTATATTTACTTTAACCCCCGGTCTGAAATTTCTGAATCCGCCGCGGTTGAAATAACTGTATATGGATGGCTAACATTGTCAAAGGTTCATTTAATTTATTGTTTAAAGTATTTAGTGAAATTCCGTAATTTTATAGTATATCGTAAAAGTAGCCACTAAAATTTCGTTAAAGTCCGAGGTCAGCTTGGAGCATAGTCAACTAAGACCTAAGTTTTTGGGCCCAACCCATGATATACATAGACTACCCATCTTGGGCCCAGCCCATGCTTTAGGAATTAATTGAAAATTGAAAATTTATAAGTTTTTTTAATGAAAATTTAATTGGTCCTAACTATTTTTTTAATTTTTTTTAGAAATAAATCATCTCTAAACTAAAAATCTTTTAATCAGATCAAATCAAAGAAATTTGACAATATAACAATCTATACAATGAAAAATATGTTACAAGACTAAAATTAGATTAAGATGTGATTACTAAGGTAAGGAACTCTATGAAAATGTGTTTTGAAATGTTAATATTCTAATAACTTAAATCAATAAATTTTGTGCACTTAGCCCACAAAAAGATTAAAATTATTTCACTAAACCCCTATTTACATTTCTACCCTTCGAAATTCAACAAAATATTGAGCAAGGGGCAAAGTGCATTCACTTATCAATTTTTAGGGACACTATCATATTGTTTCAACTTTCAATCATAAGGGGAAAAGTACGAAAGTGAAACTTTTCTAGGAGTTGACATGCAAAAATCCCTTTAAGAAAACCCAGTGGAGATTGAGGCTTGTCCAATTTGAATTTTGAATTAATTCCAAAAGCATTAATTGATTCTTAATATTATTGAGATTAAATGTTCACATGGATTGAAAATCATAATTAAATTCACGTCTTGTGCAATCCTCATTTCTTGAACTAATTTTAAGGTTGAGTTAGATTCAAACCATGTAAGTGGACTAAACTAAATCAATGTAATGAAAATCTTATAAATACATATTTGAAATTCTTAAGTAATTAATATTTATAGATAAAAAAATTTCTTAAAATATTAACAGAAGAAATAAATTTTTATTTTTTTATTATTTATTCAAATTATGAAATTTAAAAGTAAAGGATGTGACGGGTTAAACATTTTTTAGATTGTCATATAAAAAAGAAATAATAACTCAATAATTAACTCATTAAATAAGGCTGAAAATTTTAAAAATAATCCCGCAACTAAAACAAAGTCATGGAAAAAAGTGCTATAAAAATTTTGTCCAACAATTATGTCTTGTAATAAATTAATTTAACATTTTAATTTTATTTCAACTCGAAATTTGAATCCTTTGTATCGTATCCGTCAAATTAAATTACCCGTCTCTTTCACATCAGAAATAACGTGAAAACTTTAGTTATTGAAGGATAAGTTGGACAAAATTTTGGAAGTGAAATCATCCGTACGGAACGATTTTTCATTTCGTATTGGTAAATGTAAAACTCCATCTTCTAGAATTTTGTTAAGATTTGCCATTTCGTATTCGTAAATGTAAAATTCCACCTTCTACCTTCTAGAATTTGGGTAAGATTTGTCATTTCGTATCCGTAAATGTAAA
This sequence comes from Penstemon barbatus, assembly GCA_003313485.2. Taxonomy (NCBI): domain Eukaryota; kingdom Viridiplantae; phylum Streptophyta; class Magnoliopsida; order Lamiales; family Plantaginaceae; genus Penstemon; species Penstemon barbatus. The sequence continues at coordinate 77,932,952 of CM064877.1, read as the reverse complement.
ACTCCACCTTCTAGAATTTGGGTGTGAGAATATCTCCTCTGGAAAAAGCCTATATATATAGATATGTAATCACATTTAAGAAGCCATTAAAGCTGAACACAATTAATTCAATCATGGAGATATTTATAGGGGGATTCTAGGGTGCCGTCACGTCATGTGACGTTAGTTTATTTTAGACCATTAGATTCAAACAATATAATCACAACCATAAATATTTTTTAATTTAAAATAAATAAAAATTAAATTAACAATTGGTGACTTATATAACCGGTTAATTAAGTTTTAGTATCTATCACAATCTCTCTCCTAATTTCACATATCTCTACTCCTACTCTCTCTCCACTCTCTCCATCGCCTTTCACAAATCACCATCGCCTTCCACAAATCACAAATCTTTTTCCCAAAAATTGTGAGATTCACAACCTTCATAAAGGAGATACAAATTGATTCTAGAATTCTCGAACGATATACAATCTCTATCTCCAAAAATTGGTAATTCTCCTCAAACCAATCCCGTAACCCTCATCGCTCTTGTTCGCGTTCGCCTACCATCGGAAGAAATTTGCGTTGTCCTCTGCTGCCACTGTGTGACTGAATCGACAAGCCCACTTCCCACGAAGTTTTATTCTTGCTGAATTTAGGTATTTCTTGCTTCTATTTTCTTTTATTAACTCCAATCTTTTATCTATTTGTGTTGCTAGTATTTATATTTTACCCCTTCTTTAAGAAAATTGTTTGGGGTTGTATGAGTTTTCATTCTTAAAACTTACATGTAATATTTTAACCTTAGAATTTACATGTAATTTTTTGGAGTTGTATAGTTTGTAAATTTTGTTTTTTGAAAAGTAAGCATATGTTCTGTTTTCTCCTTTTTTAAATTAGCCATGCCATGGTCTCAACTCATTAACCAGGCCAACCCAACCTGCAACAATTCAATCTTGATATATATTACTTTTGAGTCACAATTATTAAGAGTCAAACTTGTGTTGACTATTGCAACAAATCGTCGTTGACTATCCATTATAAGATAAATCAATCAAGATTAGTTTAAAGTTTAGATATCCAGACTCGAATTTGAATATTTTCTAACCCAATCGAAACAAGCTCAATTCATCTTTTCACGGGCATATTAATTTTTAGATATGATTCATTCTTCGTTTGAGCAAGTATTAATGGGTGGTATTTTTGATGTGAGGCAGAGCACATTAAGGACATGTGATCATATTGAATTCACTTTGGACTCACAGATATACTTACAATGCTGAACGAACATCGGATGTAGAAAAAGTGGTATGTAAAAGTACAATAACATCTTTAGTGTCGTTTAGATTATTTTGCCTACGTTAAATATTGCTTATTATCCATTTTTTTAGGTTCATACCAGTCACAATATATTTTAAAAAAAAGAGTGGATATTCATATCAACTAGATCGTTTTCCTATTGAACCAGCAAAGTGGATCCCACGACAAGTTGGTAATAAAGATTGTGGAATATATGTGATCATTTTTATGAGGAATGTCCACAATGTGGTCAAATGACTTGAAATAAAAGTAAATTTGTTTCATGCAATAAAAGCTTTAAGTTTACTTGATAGTTCATTGATGCAATTTTATTGATTTTGTCTGCAGTTTGATTCAGTTGCGATGCGTGAGAACATTGTGGTGGATCTTTTTATGAACCCTGGAAATGCATGTCATGCCACAATTATGAAAAACATATTAGTAGATTGAATTTTTTGTAGAGAGGAGTAATGGTTGTGGCCTTTTTACTGCGTACGGAAGTTTTCTCTATTTTATTTTAATTTTTCCTGATGATTAAAATATTTGCCCATTGAGTGAGGTTCAAAAATAAAATGAATCTTTGTTGGAAGAATCAACAGTTGATTTTCTTTTTAAATTAAATATATTGACCTTCTAGATTATCTCAAACCTAATTAACAACCCTTAATTCTACCTTTTATGTAAAATTACATAGTCAAATAAATTACATTTTATTTCCTGTAATTTGTTGCTTTAAAGATATTATGTAATTACATGATCAAATAATGCGATCCATGACTAAAGATTATTGATGTATCAAATGGTCTATGAGAAAAACTCGAACCACGTAATATATTTGTTTAATTTTCTAATTATTTTATTAGTATTTGTTTGTTGGTGCAGAATCAAAGCCAAAGTATTATGACTAGTATTTTATTAGTATTTTTTGGTTGGTGCGATCCATAATTTCTCATATTACATAGTATAATGTCACATGTAATAATATTGACTTCACATACAGTACGGTCTCATATTAGTAGTAATTAGTCACATTATATAGTATTAACATTAGTACCGATCAATTTTCTGATAATTTTTCATATTACATGGTATATGTCTCACATGTAGTAGTATAGACCTACATAACATAGTATTGATTCCACATACTCAGTACGGTCCCATATTATTAGTAACTAGACACATTATGGAGTATTATCATTAGTACTAAATATTGTATATAATTCCTCACATTACATAGTATAATGTCTCACGTGTAATAATATTGACTTCACATACACAATACGGTCTCATATTAGTAGTAATTAGTCACATTATATAGTATTAACATTAGTACTGACCAATTTTCGGATAATTTTTGACATTACATGGTATATGTCTCACATGTAGTAGTATAGACTCACATAACATAGTACTGACTCCAAATACTTAATACGGTCTCATATTAATTGTAATTAGACACATTATGAAGTATTATCATTAGTACTAAATATCGTATATAATTTCTCACATTACATAGTATAATGTCTCACATGTAATAGTATTAACTTCACATACAATACGGTCTCATATTAGTAGTAATTAGTCACATTATATAGTATTAACATTAGTACTGAACAATTTTCGGATAATTTTTGACATTACATGGTATATGTCTCACATGTAGTAGTATAGACTCACATAACATAGTATTGACTCCACATACTTAGTACAATTTCATATTTGTAGTAGTTAGCCACATTATGGAGTATTATCATTAGTACTAATCATTGCATATAATTATTCACATTAATATTATTGACTCCACATACTTAGTACGGTCTCATATTAGTAGTAATTAGTCACATTATGGAGTATTATCATTAGTACTAAATATTGTATATAATTCCTCACATTACATAATATAATATCTCACGTGTAATAATATTGACTTCACATACACAATACGGTCTCATATTAGTAGTAATTAGTCACATTATATAGTATTAACATTAGTACTGACCAATTTTCGGATAATTTTTGACATTACATGGTATATGTCTCACATGTAGTAGTATAGACTCACATAACATAGTACTGACTCCACATACTTAATACGGTCTCATATTAATTGTAATTAGACACATTATGAAGTATTATCATTAGTACTAAATATCGTATATAATTTCTCACATTACATAGTATAATGTCTCACATGTAATAGTATTAACTTCACATACAATACGGTCTCATATTAGTAGTAATTAGTCACATTATATAGTATTAACATTAGTACTGACCAATTTTCGGATAATTTTTTACATTACATGGTATATGTCTCACATGTAGTAGTATAGACTCACGTAACATAGTACTGACTCCACATACTTAGTACAATTTCATATTTGTAGTAATTAGCCACATTATGGAGTATTATCATTAGTACTAATCATTGTATATAATTATTCACATTAACAGTATTGACTCCACATAATTAGTATGATCTCATATTAGTAGTAATTAGTCATATTATATAGTATTAGCATTAGTACTGACCAATTTTCTGATAATTTTTCACATTACATGGTATATATCTCACATGTAGTAGTATAGACTCATATAACATAGTACTGACTCCACATACTTAGTACGGTCCCGTATTAGTAGTAATTAGCCACATTATGGAGTATTATCAATAGTACTAATCATTGTATATAATTATTCATATTACATAGTATAACGTCTCACATGTAATAGTATTGACTCCACATACTTAGTACGGTCTCATATTAGTAGTAATTATTCACATTATATAGTATTAGCATTAGTACTGACCAATTTTCTGATAATTTTTCACATTACATGATATATATCTCATATGTAGTAGTATAGAGTCGTATAACATAGTACTGACTCCACATACTTAGTACGGTCACATATTAGTAGTAATTAGCCATATATGGAGTATTATCAATAGTACTAATCATTGTATATAATTATTCACATTACATAGTATAACGTTTCACATGTAATAGTATTGACTTCACATACTTAGTAAGTAATTAGTCATATTATATAGTATTAGCATTAATATTAGTACTGACCAATTTTCTGATAATTTTTCACATTACATGATATATGTCTCACATGTAGTAGTATAGACTCATATAACATAGTACTGACTCCACATACTTAGTACGGTCCCATATTAGTAGTAATTAACCACATTATGGAGTATTATCATTGGTACTAATCATTGTATATAGTTATTCACATTACATAGTATAACGTTTCACATGTAATAGTATTGACTCCACATACTTAGTACGGTTACATATTAGTAGTAATTAGTCACATTATATAGTATTAGCATTAGTATTAATACTGACAAGTTTTCTGATAATTTTTCACATTACATGATATATGTCTCACATGTAGTGGTATAGACTCATATAACATAGTACTGACTCCACATACTTAGTAAGGTCCAATATTAATAGTAATTAGCCACATTATGGAGTATTATCATTAGTACTAATCATTGTATATAATTATTCACATTACATAGTATAACGTTTCACATGTAATAGTATTGACTTCACATACTTAGTAAGTAATTAGTCACATTATATAGTATTAGCATTAGTATTAGTACTGGCCAATTTTCTGATAATTTTTCACATTACATGATATATGTCTCACATGTAGTAGTATAGACTCATATAACATAGTACTGACTCCACATACTTAGTACGGTCCCATATTAGTAGTAATTAGCCACATTATGAAGTATTATCATTAGTATTAATCATTGTATATAGTTATTCACATTACATAGTATAACGTCTCACATGTAATAGTATTGACTCAACATACTTAGTACGGTCTCATATTAGTAGGAATTAGTCACATTATATAGTATTAGCATTAATATTAATACTGACAAATTTTCTGATAATTTTTCACATTACATGATATATGTCTCACATGTAGTGGTATAGACTCATATAACATAGTACTGACTCCACATACTTAGTACGGTCCCATATTAGTAGTAATTAGCCAAATTATGGAGTATTATCATTAGTACTAATCATTGTATATAATTATTCACATTACATAGTATAACGTCTCACATGTAATAGTACTGACTCCACATACTTAGTACGGTCTCATATTAGTAGTAATTAATCACATTATATAGTATTATCATTAGTAACGACCAATTTTCTGATAATTTTTCACATTACATGATATATATATGTCTCACATGTAATAGTATATGGACTCACATAACATAGTAATGACTCCAAATACTTAGTATGGTCCCGTACTAGTAGTAATTAACCACATTATGAAGTATTATCATCAGTACTAACCATTATGTATAATTCTTCACATTACATAGTATAATGTCTCACATGTAATAATATTGACTTCACATACTTAATATGGTCCATAGTATTAGCATTAGTACTCACCAATTTTTTGATAATTTCTCACAATACATGGTATATGTCTCACATCAAGTAGTATAGACTCAAATAATATAGTACTGACTGCACATACTTAGTACAGTCCCATATCGTTTATTATAAAAATATTATTTACAGAATTATTTATTTATTTTATAATAATTTATTAATTTTTAATTTACTATTCATGTGATTAAATATTACAATGAATGTGGTCAAATAATAATATAGTACAATTACTTATAGTAATAGTATTATGACCTGTTAGTAACCTGATAAGTAGGTAACTTATTAATGATGTGTCATTATTCTATTGGTTATAACCGACGTCATGTGACGTGACGTCACCTTAGAATTTTCCGATATTTATATATCTTACAATTGTTGTTTCTTTTGCTTTTGTGCTATTATATAACTCATGGAAAGTACTGAATTGGGCTTGGTTCACGCCAAAAAAGCTAGAAAAAATTCTAAGGCAACAAGGACTCAAAGGGAACTCCTACAGATTGATTTATGGAGATATGAAAGAATTTGTGAGTATGATTAAAGAAGCTAAATCCAAACCCATCAATCTCGAGGATGATATTAAGCCTAGAGTTATACCCTTTTACCTTAAAGTCATCCAGAAATATGGTATGTTTTATTTTGTCAATTTAATATACACATTCACACACTTGACGATGAACATATATATGTTTTTTTGCAAGTTCTTCATACTTTTATTAGGAAAATTGCACCTACGTTATACGTGTATAGTTAATTTCACTAGATTTTTGTACATTAGAGTAGAATTTATTTTATTATGTCATAAAATAGATAAACTTAATTCGTTTTTACCTATTTAATTCATTATTCACCGGTTTAACGTTTTTTTAGCCAATTTTATTTATTTTTATCATTAACGTTTTTTTAACTATTTTACCCTTTTTTTTAATCAGTTATAACTTATTTTCCGTTTTAAAATAATTTTTCTACTGGTTTCATCTTCTTTTGTCGGTTAAACTCTTTTTTTTACTGATTTCACACTTTTTTATCATATTAACCCGCGTTTAAACGTTTTTATCATATTAACCCGATTTTCACCTATCATACATTTTTTTCACTGATTTCACATGTATTTTCATTAATTTCACCTGAATTTTTTTATTGATTTGACACATTTTCACAAACTTTATTAATCTTTCACCGATTTCACAAGCTTTATATGATGTTGTTTCACCAGTTTCACTATTTTTCATTCACGAATTTTGCCCAAATTTTCATCAATTTCACATGAAATTATCGATTTCAGTGGAACTTTTTTTACGGATTTCACCCGAATTTTCATTGATTTCACCATTTTCCACCAATTTAACCCATTTTTCACGAAAAGAGTTCCATGAAATTTCAAGGTTATGCATGTCTTAATATTATTGAATATTTTTTATATTTTTATGTTCTAGCCAAAGTAAAATTACATAATTAGCCAAGTCATACGTATTTTTAATTATTTCATTGTAAGATGCGATTCAATTTTAATTTTTTTTTTTTTTGTAACTTAATGATAATTAAGATAATTTCATTTTAAATTTTTTATGTAGAGTGTTTATGACTTATGGTGTACTAAATCTTTAAATTAAATTAAAGAATGTATGAATCTTGCTATGTTATTTGGATAAGTTTATACAACTTGTGTTATTTTTATAGCAAAACCCACCAATGCTATTTTTTTATTAGCAAAGAAAATCCTCCCAAGCTAGAGTATATATTTTGATGGAAAAATAATCATTATAAATATTGAGACTAAATGTCTCCAATTGATCGAAAAATATAGTTAAGTCAACTTTATAAGGTATTGGACAATCCTCAACTAATAAATTAGTTTTTGAGTTTGAGTTAGGCTCAAGCCATGTGATTGGACTTAACTCAATCCATGTAGAGAATTCTAATATGGTATTTGAGCTCAGACCGACAGACCCAAGAGGTCTTGTGTTCAAAATTTGAATCCCTCCGTCACCAATATCTTAATTTCACATGTGAGGCTTGACCTTGAGAAAATTAATACATCGTATACGTGAGGGTGTGTGTTAAATGATATATATTAAATGATTCATCTCTTAATCAAGATTAGTTGGTCATTCAATAATATACTTACCATAAAATGCAAAAACAATCATATTCACTTAAAAATTGACAAAAATCCTCATGTTGAGGTACTTTAAATTATGAAGCTCTAATTTGGTTCATGTTCAACCTCAGTTTATAGACAATTCAAGTGTAGCACGCTCTCTATATGATTAGGTGACTTAGGAGAATGATCGTATGTAGTCAAATTGATTACGGATAAAATAGTACTTGTTTGTTATAAACAAGATTACACTTTTGATTATTGTACTCCATATATACGAACTTAGTATATAGAATGCAGAAACCATGTGAAGGATATTTATCTAACTACAGCAATAATTCAAAACCATTATGTCTTTCATTTGGACCCTTTTCAATTATAGTTCTTGACTTGTTAATTTTTATGGTGAAATTGACTTGTAGAATTGACATTTGCAGGAAACAAGTCATTGTTTTGGATGGGGCCAAAACCTACCACTCTCGTCACAGACCCTGAACTCGTAAAGGAGGTGATGACCAAGTATCACATATACCAAAAGGTGAATAGCCCGAATCCGCTAACCAGGCTACTTGTACAAGGAGTTGTGTTCTATGAGACCGATAAATGGGTCAAACACCGTAAAATCATCAACCCTGCCTTCCATCTAGACAAACTTAAGGTTCTATTTTATAACCATTCTCGAGATTATCAAAGTGTTTTCGACGTGATATGAAATTCATATTCTTGTAACGAAAAGGGTAATGGTATGGGGATCTCTATTTTGTGTAGCTCATGATACCGGCTTTCTATTTGAGTTGTGATGAGGTTCTCAACAAATGGGAAACGAGTATTTCATCGGGAGGATCATGTGAGGTGGACGTGTGGCCTTATCTGCAAAATTTATCTGGTGATGCAATATCAAGAACTGCATTTGGAAGTAACTACGAGGAAGGAAGAAAAGTATTTGAACTGCAGAGAGAACAGGCTGAGCATGTCATCAAGGCTTCACAGTCGATATACATTCCAGGATGGAGGTAATACAATTGTATATAAAGTAACTAAATATTCAATTTAGCATTCAATAAGAATATTTTTTTCCCTCACGGTTTGATTGTCCATATGTGAGTTTTATCAATATGCAGATTTATGCCAACAAAAAGGAACAAGAGAATGAAGGAAATTGAAAAAAAAATACAGTCCTCGATTAGAGGTATCATAAATAAGCGGATTAAGGACATGAAAGCAGGGGAGGCCCCGAAAGAAGACTTATTGGGCATACTATTAGAATCCAATTTCAAAGAAATCGAACAACACGGCAACAAGAGTTTTGGGATGACTATCGATGAAGTTGTAGAAGAATGCAAGTTGTTTTACTTTGCTGGGGAGGAGACCACTTCTGTGTTGCTCGTGTGGACATTGGTTTTATTGAGTCGATATCCAGAGTGGCAGACGAAAGCTCGTGAAGAAGTTTTGGAAACCTTTGGAAAACAAACACCGAATTTTGACGGGTTAAATCACCTAAAAGTTGTAAGTAACACTTCCAATTACACATTTGAATTCTCCTTGGAACATGAGTTATCAATGTAGGAAAACTTAACATTGCCACTTGACATTTTGTGGCTAGACAATGTTTTGTCATATTACTTAATTCTTGTGAGATTTTCATGACAGGTTACAATGATATTGAACGAGGTTTTGAGGCTTTATCCACCTGCTGTTGATCTTCTTCGAAGTGTCAGTCAAGAAACAAGATTGGGAAAACTAATATTACCAGAAGGGGTGATAGTTACACTGCCAATTATGTTATTACACCATGATCGTGAAATTTGGGGAGATGATGCAATGGAATTTAAACCAGAGAGATTTAGCGAAGGATTGTCAAAGGCACAGAAAAATCAGGGTATCTTTTTCCCGTTTGGTTGGGGACCTAGAATATGTATTGGACAAACATTTGCGATGCTGGAGGCAAAAGTGGCACTGTCAATGATTCTACAACGGTTCTCTTTCGAGCTTTCACCATCCTACACGCATGCTCCTGTCACGGTAGCTACACTTCAACCTCAACACGGTGCTCATTTGGTTCTACGCAAGTTATGAAATGTGATTGTTCAATATTATAACAAGTTAAGATACATTTACTAGAATAAAGTTACATGCGGTTATATATTTAATTTACTTTGTTCTTAATTACTTACTACAAATGTGATGCATTACTCAGTATTGCGTGAACGTGAGGTCTTAAAACTAGTAATATAATAAATAGTAAAATTTTAATATTATGATTTGAGAAATAATAATAAAGTTATATTAGAGATTGCAACTTAATTGCCAACTCAGTAACTATATGTCAAATAACTTTCCACGCACACTCGCACGTGTCATGTAGAAAAATTTGCAAAAACATACCGTTCCAATTTCAATAACATGAAAGTATATTCTTTCGTTTATTTAATCTTATACTAACACATCAATAAATTTAGTCCGTTGCGATTTCTATTTTCCTATTTCTCCTATTTTCACATAATTTAATCGAATTTTTGCCAAAAAAAAAAATCATCATGCAACAAGATAAACTTTTGTGCAAATGTTAATTACTTTTAAGATTTAAGAACATAAATTTGGTACAAGCAATTTGATTATAAAAACATAACTATTACTAAAATGTGGAAATGTTTTTTTCAATATTTTGTGTAAAACAGAAAATTCATTTCTCTTATCTTTAAATAGCTTTTACAATTCATGCGTCTGTGGGAAATCAGAGGAAACGCAACGGATTACTATAAAATTGGATTAAAAATTTGGGGAAGTTGGAGTAATTTTTCTTTATTTTAAAAAAAAATTTGAACGAAGAACTCTGTAAACATTGAAAAGAAATGCTTGGAGGAATTATGAACAATTATTATCTATTTATTTTTTCCAAAATTGTTTTGCACAAAGAAAAAATTCTGAAAATTAAAATATGTGCAAATACGAGAAAATAAAAGAAGAAAAATCGCAACAAACTAATTTCTTATTGATATTCTGAGATGAAAAATGAAATTGCAATATTTTTTTATTTGTTAATTTTCTACAAATCATTTGACATGTAATTGTCAAGTTGACAAATAAGCGGTGAATTCCATCCAAATAACTTTCCAATATGACTTGTAGGAATTTAACTCCCAAAATATTCGGGTATATATGGATTTGGTTTGGCCCGGTTTAGTCTCAGCCAAACTAGGTGGGCCTGGGAGGATTTCGGCCCAGACCTTGGTTTCGGCCCAAGGCTGCGCTGACAATTGTCAGCGCCTGTCTATATGTTTTTTTTTTTTTTTTGCTTTTTGTTTTTTTTTTCCTTTCTATGCTTTCTATAGTTTATTTAATCTCTATATATGTCACATTTATATTATTTATATTCAATTATATTAATTAATATCATAATGTAGGACCTCAGGCGCTAACACTTGCTCCAAAACCAATTGGTGTTAGGGAATGCGCATACCCTTTCCTTATAGTGCATTCACGCAAGTGCCCACAATATTTTGTGGCTCCACCCGCACATTCGGTTTGGGTCTTCATCCGCACACTCAGTTTAGATGCCACAGGACCCGCACACTTAGTTTGGGTGCCCAACAATCTCCCCCTCAGCAATTGCTCCTGCTGGGAATCGAACACGTGACCTTGGCTCCGATACCACTTGTACGACCTCAGGCGCTACCACTTGCCCCAAAACCAATTGGTGTTAGGGAATGCGCATACCCTTCCTTTATAGTGCATTCACGCAAGCGCCCACGATATTCGATTGTGGCTCCACCTGCACACTCAGTTTGGGTCTTCATCCGCACACTCAGTTCGGATGCCACGGGTCAATTGTTGTCACCCGCACACTTAGTTTGGGTGCCCAACACATAATATTTGTTTTTTGCATTATTAATTTTTATATTTATCATTTGTTATTAAAATATTTAACTATAATTTTAAATGTTATATTCAATTATTTTAGTTGGAAAACATAAAGTTCATTTTAATATTGTACATATTTTAACATAAAATATTATTAATTATTTCATAAATATACATTCTATTTAAAAAGGGATAAAGTGCCGTCTATAAAAATGTCAAGGAGACTGTGTGAAACTTTTATAAAAGTAAATGAGATAAAATGCTCTTTTTTAAATCACAAGGGGGTAAATTAAACATTGTACATTTCGTATGGAGTAAATTATCATTAATTTTGGAGAAAAATTGGGTTTGGTAAAAAATTTGTATTTTATTTATATAACAAAATTATATATCTTATAATTTACGTCGTGTATGCTATTGTATATATCTTATAATTTACAAAATAACAAAATTATTAATTATTTTAATTAATCATCATCTAAATTAACACAATCATATTTAAATAGTCAAACTACTTCAATATTAAACGTTCATGTCCCAAGTCCCAACCTACACAATTAGCCTAAAGTCCAAATCAACTAGAATATTATAATAGAAATATTCGATCAAGTGATAATTTCTTTAATTGGAGAGGAATTGGTGATTTTGCTAAGAAGATGATTGTAACTAAAAAGCATGTCGTATGTTTACAAACTTGTGACATTTTCTCCTTATTGCAACTGCATCAGTAGAGAGAGATTTTCGGCTATTAAGATACTGAAGAATCGACATCGTAATCGAATGGGCGATCAATGGCTAAATGATGGTCTAGTTGTATTTATAGAGAGAGACATATTTAATGGTATTTCAAATAATGCGATCATGGACCGATTTCAGAAAAGAAAAATATATATTTGTCAATTATTAATGTAAATACATAGATGTTGTACTTTTGGAGTCATAGAGGGATTTTATATATAATTAGTGTAAGTTGTGAGATTATTTTTATCAAATTTCACTTTCTCATTATTGTATCTCGTCATATATTATCTCGTTAATGAAATATTATTTTTAATTTTAACTGTTTAATTAGTTTATTTTTTATATTTACTTTAACCCCCAGTCAAAAATTTCTGAATCCGCCGCGGTTGAAATAACTGTATATGGATGGCTAACAATGTCAAAGGTTCATTTAATTGTTTAAAGTATTTAGTGAAATTCCGTAATTTTATAGTATATCATAAAAGTAGGCTCTAAAATTTCGTTAAAGTCCGAGGTCAGCTAGGACCATAGTCAACTAAGGCCATCTCCAGTGGTGCTTGCGAGGCCGGGGCCGCGGGCTGCGCGGAGACCGCAGGCCAGCCCGCGGTCTCTCGTGGGTTTTTGGGGAAGAAAGGACACGCGCCCCTCTTTAAAACAGGTGCCGCCAAGTGGCGGCACCTGATTGGTCGTTCCTTTTCTTTTTGTTTTTGTTTTTCTTTTAATGATTTATGTGTATAAATATAAATGGTTAATTTTGATATGGTTAATTTTTATGTGTATAATTTAATGTGTTGTATGTAATTATAATTAATCCGAACCAAGATTTGCACCCCCTCCCCCTGCGCGCAAGGAGGGAGCCTTCTAGTAATAATTTCTTAACCCTTATGGTTTAGAGATCGTATATAAACCCAAGTTTTTCTTATCACACTTCCAATGTGGGATTAGTCTATTTCTTTCCAATTTTTCCCATTACATATGTGAACTTTGAGATTTAATTTCTCATTCACTCGTACTCCGATTTGGACATACCATATACCATTTTAATTTACTCACGGAGTAGAATATAATTCCGTCAAGACCCGACTCTTTACTCAAAGTGGGTCCCACTTAAATTACGTCCAAAATGGTCAATTAACTTACTTTTTCCAACACTATGTTTATGAGGTTTATAAGGAGCTTTAGGACTATTTTTATTTTATTTTCCTTGATTATGTTGTTTAATTAATGTTGTGTATTGTTGTAATTAATGTGTTATTTTAATTAATACTCCGTATTTAAAAAAATAAAACTATAATATTAATAGGTGAGAGTTTGCGTATTATGTATTAATTTAAGTTACTAATTAAATATTCTATTTAATATTAATATTTTAATATAATTAATAATTAAATTACGAGTACTAATATAATTACTATTATTAATATTAATATTAAAAAAATTTAAAACTATAATATTAATAGGTGAGAGTGGGCAAAGGAAAAAAATGGAATTAATTCCCTCACGGAGCCCCAACCATTGGAGACGACCAGGTACGACCCAGAGCCCGGGGCTAGCCTTCAACAATTGGAGATGGCCTAAGACCTAAGTTTTTGGGCCCAACCCATGATATACATAGACTACCCATCATGGGACCCATGATGCTTTAGGAATTAATTGAAAATTCAAATTTATAAGGTTTTTTAACAAAATTTTAATTGGTCCTAACTATTTATTTTTTATTTTTTTACTAATAAATCATCTCTAAACTAAAAATCTTTTAATCAAATCAAAGAATTTGAAAGTAAAACAATCTATACAATGAAAAATATGTTACAAATCTAAAATTAAGATGTGATTATTAAGGTAAGAAATTCTATGAAAAGGTGCTTTGAAATGTTAATATTCTAATAACTTAAATTAATAAGTTTGGTGCATTTAGCCCCACGAAAGATTAAAATTATTTAACTAAACTTCTATTTACATTTCTACCCTTCGAAACCCAACAAAATATTAAGCAGGAGGCAAAGTGCATTCACTTATCAACTTCTAGGGACACTGTCATGTTGTTTCAATAATAGGAGAAAAAAGTACGAAAATGAAACTTTTCTAGGAGTTGACATGCAAAAATCCCTTTAAGAAAACCCAATGGAGATTGAGGCTTGTCCAATTTGAATTTTCAATTAATTCCTAAAGTATTAATAAATTCTTAATATTATTGAGATTAAATGTTCACATGGTTAGAAAATAATAATTAAATTTACGTCTTGTGCAATCCTCATCTCTTAAATTAACTTTGAGGTTGAGTTAGATTCAAACAATGTAAGCGGACTTAACTAAGTCAATGTAATGAAAATCTTATAAATTAATACATATTTGAAATTCTTAAGTAATTAATATTTATAGATAAATGTTTTTCTTAGTATTAACAGAAGAAAAAAGATTTTTTTTCTCAAATTTATGAAATTTAAAAGTAAAGGATGTGGCAGGTTAAACATGTTTTAGATTGTCATATAAAAAGAAATAAAAACTCAATAGTTAACTTATTAAATAAGGCTGAAAATTTTAAAAATAATCCCGCAACTAATACAAAGTCGTGGAAGAAAGTGCGGGGTTTTTGCACTTTGCACCCCCTAAACATGAGAAATAGGCATTTTGCACCCTAAAACTTAAATTTAACACTTTGCACTCTCAAAATATGAAAAATACAGCACTTTGCACCCTCTTTTATTTTCAAGCAAAAACTAAAGGGCAAAATAGGTAATTCTATTGAAAACTTTGGCACTCCCCCCCCCCCCCCCCCCCACCCCACCTCAAAATAAAATTAGCACTTAACACTCCCTAATAAGAATAAATTAGCAACTTGCACCCCCGAAACACAATAAATGAACACTTTGCACCCCAAAATACAAAATTAACACTTAACACCCTCAAATTTAAAAAAAAAAAAAAAAAAAAAACTCAAACCCCTCATTTTTCCGGCAAAGTTGACCATTAAGGTGAATTTTTTTTAGGACATGAAAAATAGGTAATTATTTATGGGTCTTTGATATGTTGAAGTAGACAATGGGTCTTCGAAAAGTTTACTTGTACTTTATTTAGTTATTTATGGTTAAATTGTTGAAAAGAAAGATGGAGAGATAAATGAGTATTCGAGTATTTATAATTGTATTTTGCAAAATTTAAGTAAAAAGATGAATTTCCTATTTTGCCTTAAGATTTTTTTCACTCCGATGGTCAACTTTGACAAAAAAAACGAGGGGTTTTGGTTGTTTAAATTAGAGGGTGTTAAGTGTTAATTTGTGTTTAGGGGTGGAAAGTGCCTATTTATTGTGTTTCATGGGTGAAAGTTGCTGATTTGTTTTTAAATAGAGGGTATTAAGTGCTAATTTTATTTTGGGGGTACAAAGTGCGAAATTCTCAAGCGTTGAGGGTGCAAAGTGCCAATACTATTGAATTACCTATTTTGCCATTAAATTTTTGCCTGAAAAAACGAGGGTACAAAGTGCTGCATTTATCATATTTCGATGGTGCAAAGTGCTAAATCTAGTTTTTGGGGGTGCAAAGTGCTTATTTCCAAAGTTTCGGGAGTGCAAAGTGCGAAAAACCCAAAAAGTGCTACAAAATTTTTGACTAACAATAATGTCTTGTAATTAAATTAATATAACAATTAATTTTATTTCAACTCGAATTTGAATCCTTTGTATCGTATCCTAATTTCAGAGTCAAATTACCCGTCTCTTTCACATAATTGATTAATTCAGCATTTCCTAATAGAAATAGTGTCCTGCAAGTCAGCTGAATGGCTAGCATTTATTTTAATAAATAAGGAACTATTCAATTTCGATTAATAAATGCACTTTATTAAATGGTCATCTTTATCTTATGTAATAATTATCTACGCATAAGGATAGAAGTCCTTAGATCACAGGGCTATGGGACAACCCGTAGACTGATCTCCAAGGCCGTGATCTAGAACATATTCAAGAGTCGTAGAATCCAATCGAGATAGGACATCGTTGGATTCGGTTAGACTCTCACTGTTGCGTATACTCCGATGAACTGGAGAACGCTGGGGTCCACGAGCGTGACTGGGATAGTCGATACACATAAGTGGGTGGCTTGCTGGGATGGCAAGCGCACTGAATACCCCAATTAGGAAATAACTCACCATGGAAGCGGTAGTCGCATATCGGGGTTGAAGTTATTCCAATTTTCAATAGTATACGAGGAACGATCCCTAACTACTTGAGGTGATAGGGTTTATCTGGTGCGAGAACGTTCATGCTTTGGTGTGAGTTCCGACTGACTGGTGATCACCAGAAAGTCTCTGTGAACTCATGTTGGGTATGGAGGAACTCGTATATGCAGATTCATATCATCAACAAAGGATCCATTGACCCGACTTGATAGGTTGGGAAATTCTCCTATGGATTTCTATGAGAAATTAATTCTGATGAAATCCTTGGCCAAGGTATCTGTCTATCTGATGACTTTATGTAAGTAGCTCACAAAAATTAAGTCAAAGAGAATTTATTTCGAGACCAGAATACATAAGGTCAAGACAAAATAAAAGGGAAACCGATGAAAGATCATACCCTTAAGTCTCGACTGGGAGATTGATCGATGGAGAGATTATGTCGTATATGGAAATTGTAAATGAGTTAAATGGTTAACTGAATTAATTCACCAGTTATTGGGCTCCATGGGCTTGTGGCTGGACATCGACCGTGGAGTGTGGGAGAATTCCTAAATTGGCAGGGGTGCTAGTTTTGGAATGATCAATCGACAGAGTGTTCGATTGATTTAGAGTATATGTTACTCGAATAATTAAATAATATTTAATTATAACCCACGGCCAATTATGTGGTGAACCTACGGGGGCATACACAATACACATGAAGCGAAAGGGAGGAAATGAGAACGACCGAGTCGACTGGGTATATAATCGACTGGGTCGATTATAATGAGTGGATCGACTGGGTCGACCCAATTGGAACAAAATAGGATCCAATTGAAATTGGATCAGGATCATAAATTAAATTGGAATTTAATTGGTGAATTAATTAATTAAGTTGAATTTAATTAATTATAGAAAGGATTTAATTAAATAGACTTAGAGTCTGATTTAATTAATTGGAGACTAGTTAATTAATTGGGCTATTTAATTGAGAGATTAAATAAAGTCTGGTCAAATTAATTAACTGGGCCATGAATTAATTGGAAGACTTAGTCTTCTAATTAAAGAGGGTCATGACCCATGTAGGAGAATAAAATCCTGGTCCTAGGTTAGGGAGATAATTATAAGTAGGTAACTTGTAGTTATTTTTCACACACAACTCTAAGCAAAAATTGAGCAGAGCAAAAATTCTCTCCCTCTCCCAGTCCAGATCGGCCGAACCATTTTTCCCTGTGGAAGAATTTTTCGTCTTCGATTTTTGTTCCTAAATCGTTCCTAAATTCTAGATATTAATATACCCTATGTTCTAGTCGATTAGGTTATATTAATTTTCGTGATATTGTGGTGTATCAACTCGTAGAGGCGCAACACGTGGGGCGCTACTGTAGGGCTTGGATCGATTTTGCTGGAGGAGAAACTTGATCTCGACTGCCAACTTGAATTTGCAAGGAGATAGGTATAACGTGTAAACTACTTATACAATCGTTTAATTAATATTCATATATATACAACTAGAGTAGTATCCTGACAAGATTCCGTAAGAGGTCCTAAAATTTTATATTCCGCTGTGCCTAAGGTTGTTTATCTTACCGAATCTCAACATTTCCAAGTAAAAAGCCTTGGAATTTATATTAAATGCTGCTGAGAGTTTTCTTAGTAGTTTCATCCTCCATTAGGCGGTCTGTTATGTCTTCGCAGATTACTTCTAATAAATTGGATATTTTTTAGATATCATTGGATGTCATGTATTTGAAAAAAAAAAAATATTTGAATTTCTATTCTCGATATGAGAGGAATAGTAGATTTGAATTTTAGAAAGTTGTAAATCTTTTTAGAGATTGTGAAAAAATCAAAAAATTTATAAATTATTGGTTATTTTTGTCAAAATAAATTTGGTAAGTGAAATAAAGTAAGAAATATATTGTTTTAGCTCAAATCAAAATAAAATTCGTTCAAATATTTTTAGATATAAATATAATTTTACTGTGATGAAAATTATTCTGAAAAAGTTAGATATAAACTTATTGAATAAGATTTTTTTCGAAAAGAAAAACTTGTTTATTTGACTTTCATATAACACTGTATTAGAACGAAGGAAACATTCCCGTCATTTTGTTTGAAATTATTTTGCTCATATATTTGGAAACTAGTGAATATATTTTTTATATTACTTGGGATATAGTAATTTATTTTCTAAAACCCGGAGGAATAAAAAGAACATTACTTAGTGCACCGAAAATAAACCGTTGGTTTACTGTGCACACAAGCAGAGGCGGATGCACATAGGGGAAGAATTTTTTTTTTTTTTTAATATAGTAGTGTTGTATTTTTTTTAAAATTTTTTTTTAATAAATTAGTCCAATTTGAAATTTTCAGCCCAAATATAAATTACTTTTTTTTGTTCTAAACAAGAAATTGAAATTCTTCCAATGAGTAATGTCTATGTTCATTACGATAGGCTAAAGCGTAGGATTGAACAAGTGACTATCGAGCATCATTACAAAGTTGAGAGATTCAATTCGGTGATAGATTTACAATTGCAATAGTTGAACAACGTTTCAATGAAGTAAACGCGGAGTTGCTTATTTGTATTGCATGCTTAAACTCATCCAATCACTTTGAAGCTTTTGACAAAGGAAAACTTGTTCATCTTGCCGAACTTTATCCAAATGATTTCTCTTTTGAGCTCTCGGTCCTTTCCAATCAACATGAGAATTATATTAGGGATGTTCGATCAAGTGATGTTTTTTCTAGATTGAAAGGGATTGGGGATCTTGCTACGAAGATGGTTGCAACTAAAAGACTTGTCGCATTCTCGATGGTTTACAAACTTGTGACGCTGGCGCTTATTCTACTCGTTGCAATTGCATTAGCGGATAGAGCTTTTT
Source organism: Penstemon barbatus (assembly GCA_003313485.2). Taxonomy (NCBI): domain Eukaryota; kingdom Viridiplantae; phylum Streptophyta; class Magnoliopsida; order Lamiales; family Plantaginaceae; genus Penstemon; species Penstemon barbatus. The sequence goes on along the minus strand of CM064877.1, from coordinate 77,913,467 downwards.
CGACTATGAAGATAGTAAAGAATCGACTTCGTAACCGATTGGGCAATCAATGGCTAAATGATATTTTAGTAGTCTTTATAGAGAGAGACATATTTAGTAGTATTTCAAACGATGCTATCATGGACCCATTTCAAAAGATGAAGAACCGTTCTGGTCAATTATAAAAGTAATTATGTAGATATTTTGAGTTCTTTTGGGACGAGTATCATATATAATTAAAATATCTCGTGGGGTTTATTTTTGTCGGACTCCACCGCCCCGCAAACAAGGGAATTATCCCGTGCAGCTGAATTGAATTTATTATCCAGTTAGCACATTTAATATATAGTTATTGAAAGATAAGTTGGACAAAATTTTGGAAGTGAAATCATCCAGTACGTAAGATTAGTCCTTTTTCTCTTGGCCGTATTCGTAAATGTAAAACTCCACCTTCTAGAATTTGGGTGTGAGAATATCTCCTCTGGAAAAAGCCTGCTTATATATATAGATATAGTCACATTTAAGAAGCTATTTAGAGCTGAACACAAATTCAATCATGGAGATATTTATATACCTTACAATTGTTGTTTCTTTTGCTTTTGTGCTATTTTATAACATATGGAGAGCATTGAATTGGGCTTGGTTCACGCCCAAAAAGCTAGAAAAAATTCTAAGGCAACAGGGTATTAAAGGGAACTCCTACAGATGGATTTATGGAGAAATGAAAGAATTTGTGAGTATGAATAAAGAAGCTAAGTCCAAACCCATCAATCTCGAGGATGATATTAAGCCTAGAGTTATACCCTTTCACCTAAAAGTCATCCAGAAATATGGTATGTTTTATTTTGTCAATTTGTGAATTAAATTTTATGGTGTTTTGTGTTTGATGAAAGTCCTGTGTGAAGAGTAGGTATAAATCTTGCTCTGTTCTTTGGATAAGTGAACTTACACACACACTTGATGATGAACATATATATGTTTTTTAGCAAGTTTCTTCATACTTTAATTAGGCAAAACAAAGAGGTATATTTTTGCATTTAGTTCTATAAATATTCGTACCTGAATTTTTGTTGAATAATTCATGTACCAAATTACTCGAACTAGTAAAAAGGAAGAAGTCAGTGACTTTTTTTGTTTAAGAAGAGTTAATCCCTTTCGAGGTTGACCCCTTTCGATAATTAAGTAGCTTTAATTCAACAAAGAGTCACTCTTCATTAAGAAAAAAAAATACCTTACATATTTCAGCTATGTGCGCGATCATTCACGTGAGATTCTAGCTCTAATTTGGTTCATGTATGCAACCTCAGTTTATAGACAACTAAAGTGTAATACACTCTCTATATGATTAAGTAACATTCTTAGGAGAATGAACTTATGTAGTCAAACCTATTACGTATAAATCTTACTTGTTTGTTTTAGTTAATAAACAAGATCACACTCTTGATTATTGTACTCCATAGATATGAACTTAGTATATAGAATGCAGAAACCATGTGGAGTATATTTGTCAAACTTGAGCAATAATTCAAAACTACTATGTCTTTCATTTGGACCCTTTTATTGTGGCCTGAATTTGATATGCTTTTCAATTATAGTTCTTGACATGTAAGTTTATATGGTGATACTGACTTGTAGAATTGGTATTTGCAGGAAACATGTCATTGTTTTGGATTGGGCCAAAACCTACCATTCTCGTCACAGACCCTGAACTCGTAAAGGAGGTGATGACCAAGTATCACATATACCAGAAGGTGCATAACCCGAATCCGCTAACCAGGCTACTTGCGCAAGGACTTGTGAGCTATGAGACCGATAAATGGGTCAAACACCGTAAAATCATCAACCCTGCCTTCCATCTAGACAAACTCAAGGTTTTTTTTATTGTAACCATTCCTAAGATTTTCTAGTTGATATGAAATTCATATTCTTGAAGGCATAAGTGATTATACGAAAAGGGTGCTGAAAAAAGGTTGCTAATTGGTTTGTGTAGCTCATGATACCGGCTTTCTATTTGAGTTGTGATGAGGTTGTCAACAAATGGGAAACGAGTATTTCATCTGGAGGATCATGTGAGGTGGACGTGTGGCCTTATCTGCAAAATTTAACTAGTGACGCAATATCAAGAACTGCATTTGGAAGTAGCTATGAGGAAGGAAGAAAAGTATTTGAACTTCAGAGAGAACAGGGTGAGCATATCATCAAGGCTGCACAGTCGATATATATTCCAGGGTGGAGGTAATACAATATATCAATATTAGATGATATATAAAGTAACTATCCAAATTAGCATTCAATAAGAATTATTTTTTCGCCTCTCGGTTTAATTATCAATACGTAAGTTTTATCAATGTGCAGATTTATGCCAACAAAAAGGAACATGAGAATGAAGGCAATTGAAAAACAAGTCCAGTCCTTGATTAGAGGTATGATAAATAAGCGGATTATGGACATGAAAGCAGGGGAGGCGCCAAACGAAGACTTATTGGGTATTCTGCTGGAATCAAATTCCAACGAAATTGAACAACATGGTAAAAAGAGTTTCGGGATGACTATTGATGAAGTTGTAGAAGAATGCAAGTTGTTCTACTTTGCTGGGCAAGAGACCACTTCCGTGTTGCTCGTTTGGACATTGGTTTTGTTGAGTAGATATCCTCAATGGCAGACGAAAGCTCGTGAAGAAGTTTTGGATGTCTTCGGGAAGCAAACCCCGAATTTTGATGGGCTAAATCACCTGAAAACTGTAAGTAGTTTCGATTAAACATTGGAATTCTGCTTAAAACATGAGGTCATTTTATCCAGTCGAGTTTAGTCACCATCCAAAAAAATGTGTTAGTAAAACGAAATTTAAGTGATATAATTTGAAAGTTAATTGATCTTTGCATGTATTAGTGAAATAAGTTTCTTGTCATATAATAGTTTTGACAAATACATTAACAAAAATTAGTTTAAGTTGTCCCTAACTAGTATACAGTAATGATTGTGTAAATCTATCGCCATGTATTGACTTTTTTGCTTGTAATTTAATTTGAATCACATCTTATCAATTACTTAATTCTTGTGAGATCTTCGTAACAGGTTACAATGATCTTGAACGAGGTTTTGAGGCTTTATCCACCCGTCGTTGCTCTTGGTCGAAGTGTCAGTCAAGAAACAAGATTGGGAAAACTAATATTACCAGAAGGGGTGAGAGTTACATTGCCAATTATGTTATTACACCATGATCGTGAAATTTGGGGAGATGATGCAATGGAATTTAAACCAGAGAGATTTAGTGAAGGATTGTCAAAGGCACAAAAAAATCAAGGTATATTTTTTCCGTTTGGCTGGGGACCTCGAATATGTATTGGACAAACATTTGCAATGCTGGAGGCGAAACTGGCACTGGCTATGATTTTACAACGATTCTCTTTCGAGCTTTCACCATCCTACACGCATGCTCCTGTCGCGTTATTATTACTTCAACCTCAGCACGGTGCTCATTTGGTTCTACAAAAGTTGTAAATGTGATTGTCCAATATTGCAACAAGTTAAGATACTCTTACTAGAATAAAGTTATAAAGAGTTGTAAGTTGAAATTTCATCTTTATGAAAATTAGATATGATGTTTTTATAATGTATTCTTGCTGTCCCTAAATTTTTATTTCTATTTTTTTTAGGGTGTCACAAAATAAGATTGACATTCCATAAATGAAATTTTTTTCTCTAAAAAATATTTTCTCACATATAGTAATGATATGACATTACTAACTCTTAACTACTACTTACAAAAAAAATTCACTTTTTCAACTTTTATCTAAATACACCGAGAATAAAAAAAAGTCAAAGAAAAAGGTGACTGAAGGATTATATAATACATGTTGCAAGTATTGTTTTATGGACGGCTAACAACTCATTTAATTTCTTATTTAAGTATTTAGTGAAATTTTGTAATTTTACATAGTTCCTTTATCCCTAAATTTTTACTGCAATCTTTTTTTTTGGGATGTTCTTAAATAATACTCTCTTTCTATAAATAAGTTTAGTTTTTTCAACAATACTTTTTCATATAAAATAAAATAGTAATTTACACTTTTAATTCTCAATTACTACTTTAAGAATATATATGCAAAACTCCGTAAACAGTGAAGGATAATAAAAAAGATGGAAGAAGTGTCAAATAAAAGTAGGCCCCAAGATTTCGTTAAAATCCAGGGCCGGCATGGTTTACTGCGTGCCTCGTGCTTATGGGGACCCCAACCCATCATATACACAGCCTATAACCTATTATATAGAAAGAAGAAAATTTACAGCCATTATATACACAGCCCAATTTGATTGCAGCGCCCAGACTATGTTTATTCCACATGCATGGGCCCTCAATTCAAATCCAGCTTTTTTTCTCCATCCTTTTCTTAAGTCATAATTTTTGTATTTCATTTAATTTCAATTCTTATTTTTTTACTATCAATTAATAATTATAGTAATAATAATAGTAAAACTTAAACAATAATAATACGCAAAAAAAATTAGAATATTTTAAAATTAATTTAACATTGGCATAATTTCAAGAAATACAAATTAGTACAAGATAATATCGAACTTCAAAATCGTTGTAATTTAAATTATCTCATAATCCAGCATTTATTTATTTATTAATTAATTATTGTTAAAGAAAAATATATTTATTAATTAATAAAAAATAGACTAGGTGGTCGACAAGTATCGGCTACCTATGTGCTGTGCCAATGTCCAATGCGTGAACTGATCAGTTTGACTCACACCTTCAAGTTGACTTCAGCTTGAAGCCCAACACCTGAAAGAGTAAAAAAATATTATTTTCTTTGCCATTTTCAAGTCCTTGGACTTGATCATTTGAAGATGGCATAATACTAATGGACTTTTGAGAAATTTTATCCAGAACGGGTTTGATCGAATTCAAAGTAACTATATAGCAAATACACATTTGCTTTGAGATGAATGTAACTTCTAGGAGAGTGACAAATTACAATATTAGTGCAATACACTTGGTTGATGGTTGTATGGATTTGACCAAACCAAATATGGACAATAATTTTTCTTGGACCTTTATGAAGAAATGAGAAACAAAAAAAAAAATCACCATAGCCAATCTCTCTTATTTCTCCTACCTATAATCTTGTCTACCACGTAAAGTAGTCTCCAGATGCATGTGACATGGGCTTGCCATTACTCCATATATCACAAATATAATATTATTTTAATTTTCTTCCTATTCTCTCAAAATAATATCTAATTTCTGGAAATGAATTATCTTTTCTAAATTATTATTTTATATGCAGTAACGATTTCACATTACAATTTTTCAAGGTATGAATGTGAAATTACCAAGAGTTTTTTTTTTTTTTTTTTCATTTTCTACCTAAAATTTTAAATATAAAATGAAGGGAACAGGGCATCTAGTCCAAGTCTAGCTTTCCGTCACTCAGTCCAGCTTCCCCTTAGAATTCAAGTCCAGCTTCCCCTTTCCTTTTCATAAGTCATCTAAAATGTTTCAATCTATCAATTCCATTTAATTAAAATTCTCATTTTCCCCACTCTCACTTAATAATAATAATAATAATAATAATAATAATAATAATAATAATAATAGCAATAATAATAATAATAATAATTAAACAATAATAAATAAATAACAATAAGATATATATAATTTAAGTCATTAATAATAACTCTAATTTAACGAATCATATGTAAGGTTTGTTAAGTTCTTTTAAGGTTTCATTTTTATTAATTAAACTAAATTTGAGTTTCTAATAATTAACTTTTAAAGGGATTTCAAAATTGGTGCACAATAATACAACAATTAAATACTTGATTGACATGATTTGGAAATAATAAAAATAATTTAATATTGACATTAAATTTTCCAACATAATAGTTACATTAAATTTGATTTTATTAAATAAAAGTTACATTTTTATACTAAAATTAACTTTTTAAAAATAGTACACAAATTAAATAAAACTAAGATTAAATAAGAGTTAACATTTTATTTAATAAGGTATTTTAAATAATTTTTTTTTAAATTAAAAGAATTTTTATTAAATAAAATAAATAAAAACAAAAAAAACAAAAAAAATAAATAGAATGAACAGGCCGGCCACCTGCTGACTGGTAGCGTTTGAACCATCGAGAGCTGTGAGGTTCACTTGCCTCACAGCTTGAATTGGTCAAGTGTAATTAGTTTTTTTTTTCCCTTTCAACATTTTTGTTCACATTTTCACCCCCTACTAAATCCAGCCTCACCTTGGTACACAGGAGATGATATAGAATCAAAAGCCAACACGTAATCCAAAAAGAAATTGTTTGCGTTAATTTTGACAGCGAGGGCACCTCGACATCGAGCAACCCTTGGCATCAAGGAGTGCCAAAATATTGTTCGCGATAAAACTGACATCAAGGGATGCTTGGCATCGAGGGATGTTTGGCATCGAGGCGTGCCAAAACATTGTTTGTTGTAAACCTGTCAGCAAATGCCTCGACGAGCCAATAGCTCGATGTAAAATGCCTCGATATGATGTAAAATAAATGCGGGCGTGCCAATGTTTGTGCGTGCAAACATAACGATTTGAAAGTAGACATGTTGATATCAGTATATTAATAATATAAGTGTCCTGATAAAGACATATTGATATCGAAATAAGTTGTCCTGATAAGGCTGACTTCTAAACGATTGTGACAGAGTAGGCAAACACTACCCCTAGTTCTTTTCTATGCCTGCCTGGCCGCAGGACTTAAACAATTTATGAAAATCTCTTTTAAATGCCAAAAACTAATGACCAATCAATGGCCTGCTCAACATATCAGCGGATTTGTAAATCAGCAAATGACTTGACGATCATTCAGTTTTAATATTCACCTTGACAAAAGACATAATCTTGACAGAAAACAACATATCAATGGAAATCAATTGACGTAAAGCATATCGTGGTAAAAGAAATCAAGAGATGCGAACCAAATCACTTCCATTAATAATACAAGAAATTCAGTAAGTTCCCCGATGTACAAATATTACAACAATATGCAAAACGATAAAGTCTCCTGTTTTGGCATGATCTACCAGATGAGTTGATAAGTCTAATGAGTTCTGAAAATTGACTCCTTGATCGGCAGGTAAACCCGCCGATGAGCTGATAATACATGATAGAACAGCTAGTTGACAGGAAGTAACATTGACGACGGAAGACCACCGTCAATGGTTCGCCCAACCTTGATGGATGACCACCAATCGGGCTCCTGATCAGCGGGTGGCCACTGAAAAGGGCATCGACGGAGCAGATGGCTACTCAGCCGATAGCCGTCAAGCAGATGGCTATTTGACGACGAGCTCACCAAGCAGATGGCTACTCGATGAGTTTGTCATATAAATACGTGGGCACTTACATGACGGTTAACAACTTGCTACTTGGTTGATATCGAGTGGTTTAGCTCGAGACAGCTTTAGCTGACGGCGGAAGACGGCGGCGGCAGGACTTCAGGCGGTCAGGGATAGCTGGTGGCTGAGGATCAACAGACTGATATCAAGGAGTTGGCAGACTGATAACTTGACAGAAACATCGTGTTATCTGCTTGCTATCAAGGGGTTTCACTCGAGACAGAGTTCTGACGGCGGAAGCAGCGGCGGCGGCGGCGTACTTTGAGCGACGGCGGCAAGACTTCAGGCGGTCAGGAATCGCTGGTGGCTGAGGAGGGACGATTGATATCAAGGGATTAACAGGTGTTTGCTGACGAGAGAAGCAGCGGTGTGCTGGACTTCTGGTGAGGCGTAGAGCCGATCAGTGTAGACTGAATTTTGTTGATTGAGTTGTGTGTGTGTGTCTTTTGCGCGAATGGCGGCCTGTGTGTATTTATAGTTGCTGGAAATTGAGCTGATGGCTGAAAAAACTGCTCCCTTGATGGCCTATCTCCCACTTTCTCCACTATTTTCAGATTTCTCCACTTCCTCCACTACTTGGCAGTTTATTTATTCCTTCTTCTTCTTTATTCAATTTTCAGATTTGAATTTTAGAGGAAATAAACGTGTACTGCCAATTACTCTTATGTAACCACTTTGAGATATTCTTGGGAGGTGGTTGTGTTCCAATAGCCAACTAATTATATGGTTTTTGTTATTATCTCTAACTTTAATTAATTATCTTAATAATTAATTAAATAGTCCTTTCACTATTGGGCCAATCTCATCGGCTGGAACATGGCATTTCGGGCCATTTCAGGTCGGTTGGGAGTGATTGAGCCATCAATCCTTATGTGATAATTATAATTAATTATTTAATTAATTACTTAGTGGCCTTAATTATTATATGGGCCGATTTATACTTGGTCAAAATAAATTAATTATAAAACATTGGGCCGTATCTAAAATTGGGCTCGCGATCCGTTTAATGATTTCGGTCGGATCAGTTTTCAGACCAAAGTGAATCCGATCTGATCCGATTCGTTAGGAGTGACTGGGTTCGCTTCTATTGCCATTTTTGGCTTGTCATCGAGCCGTCATTCCTCGATTAATCGAGAGTGATTTTTTGGGTACAAACAGAAATAATAACTCAATAGTTAACTTTTGTCTACTTTATACATTTCGGCGAATTTGCAATTATTTTTCAGTTTTTCGGCGACTCCGGCCACCATTAAATCTCCCCTTGGTGGCTATAGCTTCGTCTTGATCTCCTCTACAAAGCTCATACACTATTTCGATGTTTCAGATCCATCTCGTCACTTATATTTCAGAATCTAAGAATTTCAACATTTTTGGTTTTTTCTCCGCCGCTGGCGGAGGAGGTCGACCCACCATCGAACACATACTACCGTTCGTTCCCCTTGGTATGGCGGTTCTTTTGCCTGCAACCTCATCAGTTTTCACGAAGTATTGATGAAACTCCCGATTTTTAAAGTTTATGTTTTTATTCATCATCTTCTCCATTGCTTCTTCCATTCTTATTTTTTCTGGTTTTCTTTAACTCAAACCCTTCATAATCTTATATTTCAATTAGATTTAATCCTCTCCCTTCTCTCACAAAAACAAAAAAAAAATGAAATCCTTGTGGTTTCTTTCTCTGTGAGATATGATCTGTTTTCTAGTAATGGACAATTCAATATCTGATATTAGATCACCATCCCCTCCCCTATTTGATGAGCTTAAATCCCACTTGATTTATGGGGAAAGATTAGGATTGGACTTAAAGAACTCCAGTGTGAGAAACTTGGTAAATGATCACAGTTAGTGTAGAAGTTTTAGTAAAATGTACATTAATGGTGAGCAAGATGGTGTTTCAGTATGCCTAAATGGTATCCAACCTATGAATGAATTTCGATAAATATGGGGCATTGGATAATTATAAGATGGGCTTTTCAGAGTATGGAGGAGTTAATCTCTCTAGTGTTCTTCGAGTATGGTGATCAAATTTTGGAGCTGGTGAAATAATTGCAAATGCACTCCTGACCAATTGCAAATATTCCCCTGAAGAGTTGAAAATGGTGATTTAACTGTCACGTGACCATTTCCGTCAAAAAACTAACGGCGGTATGAAATGTGAAAAAAATAATTCAATTTTTGTATGAAATGTGTCTTTTTTAAAGTTTTGATATGAAATGTATAAAGTAGCCGAAAGTTTGATATGAAAAATACAATTCCCTCTTAAGTAAAGCTGAAATTGTAAGAATAATTCCGCAACTAAAACAAACTCGTGGAAAAAAATGCTATAAAATTTTTGAAGAGTGAATTGCATTTTTTGTCCTCCTTATGGATCAAATTTTGCATATTCGCCCCTCTTAATTTTTTATAGCAGATTGGTCCCTCATATCAATGTAATGTATCACATTCGTCCCTCTTATAACACATTCTTCCTTCTAAAAGTTTTTGTAGCAAATTCGTCCCTCTTATCAATGTAGTGTAACACATTAGTCCCTCTTACAAAGTACATCAATTTTTGTCTACTTTGGTATTTTGAATTTAAGTGATGTATTTGTATTTAAGAGGGATTAATGTGTTACACTACATTAATAAGAGAGAGGAATTTGCTACAAAAAAATTAAGAGGGATGAATGTGTTATAAGAGGAACGAATGTGATATACCACATTGATAAGAGGGACCAATCTACTATAAAAAAATTTAAGAGGGACGAAAGTGCAAAAATCAATCCACGAGGACCAAAAATACAATTTACTCAATTTTTGAATAACAATTATGTCTTGTAACTATTTGAATCCTTTGTATCGTATCCGTCAAATTACCCGTCTCTTTCAAATCAGAAAAAAGCTGAAAACTTAGTTATTGAAAGATAAGTTGACAAAATTTTGGAAGTGAAGTCATCAAGTACGTAATTATCAAAAAAAAAAGTTATCCAATACCTAAGGACCGATTTGTCATTTTTCTCTTGGCTGTAAGTGTGACAAAAACTCCACCTTCTAGAATTTGGGTGTGAGAATATCTCCTCTGGAAAAAGCCTGCATATATATATATATATAGATATGTAATCACATTTAAGAAGCCATAAAAGCTGAGCACAATTAATTCAATCATGGAGATATTTATATATCTTACAATTGTTTTTTCTTTTGCTTTTGTGCTATTATATAACTCATGGAAAGTACTGAACTGGGCTTGGTTCACGCCAAAAAAGCTAGAAAAAATTCTAAGGCAACAGGGTATTAAAGGGAACTCCTACAGATTGATATATGGAGAAATGAAAGAATTTGTGAGTGTGAATAAAGAAGCTAAGTCCAAACCCATCAATCTCGAGGATGATATTAAGCCTAGAGTTATACCCTTTTACCTTAAAGTCATCCAGAAATATGGTATGTTTTATTTTGTCAATTTGTGAATTAAATTTTATGGTGTTTTGTGTTTGATCAAAGTCCTGTGTGAAGAGTAGGTACAAATCTTGCTCTGTTGTTTGGATAAGTGAACTTACACACACACTTGATGATGACATATATATGTTTTTTAGCAAGTTTCTTCGTACTTTAATTAGGCAAAAGAAAAGGGTAATTTTTTGCATTTAGTTCTATATTGTACCTGAATTTTTTTTGAATAATTCATGAACCAAATTACTCGAACTAATATTTGTTTACGAGGACATTCAAGTTTTAGATTTAACTTAATCCCTTTCGAGTTTGGCCCCTTTTCAAGTTTTAGCAACAATAATTAAGTAGCTTTAAATCAACAAAGAGTCAATCTTCATTAAGAAAAAAAAAATATAATTCAGCTATGTGCGCGATCATTCACATGAGATTCTAGCTCTAATTTGGTTCATGTATGCAACCTCAGCTTATAGACAACGAAAGTGTAGTACCCTCTCTATATGATAAGGTAACACTCTTAGGAGAATGAACGTATGTAGTCAAATCGATTACGTATAAATCTTACTTGTTTGTTTTAGTTAATACACAAGATCACACTTTTGATTATTGTACTCAATAGATATGAACTTAGTATATAGAATGCAGAAACCATGTGTAGGATATTTGTCATACTTCAGCAATAATTCAAAACCATTATGTCTTTCATTTGGACCCTTTTCTTGTGGCCTGAATTTGATATGCATTTCAATTATAGTTCTTGACATGTTAGTTTATATGGTGACACTGACTTGTAGAATTGATATTTGCAGGAAAAATGTCATTGTTTTGGTTTGGGCCAAAACCTACCATTCTCGTCACAGACCCTGAACTCGTAAAGGAGGTGATGACCAAATATCACATATACAAGAAGAGGCATAATCCGAATCCATTGAGCAGGCTACTTGCACAAGGACTTGTGAGCTATGAGACTGATAAATGGGTCAAACACCGTAAAATCATCAACCCTGCCTTCCATCTAGACAAACTCAAGGTTTTTTTCTTTTATACCATTCCTAAGATTTCCTAATTGATATGAAATTCATATTCTTGAAGGCATAAGTGATTATACTGTTAGAGTTAGAGTTATAGCGTGTTAGGAGTATTAGGTTTAGGTTGGGTATTTTGGTATTTATGGAGTCTTATCTCTTTGTATAAATACCCTTTCCTGGGTTCATTATTAATAACAACTTCATACTTTCTCCCTACATCTTTTCTCTTATAACATGGTATCAAGAGCTTAGGTTTTTTTTTTTTAGTCTAGGGTTTTAAAAAAAAGAGTAAACAAGATAGAGTAAAACCCTAGCCGCCGCGGCAACCATCCAACTCATCGCCGCGGCGGCTGGCCATTCCAAGTAATTAGCCGCTGTCTTTTCGTTACTGTCCCACCACCATTAAAGGGAAAAAAAAAGTTCTACCATCTTCTTAAACAAATCTATTTTTTTAACCCACCCACTCAACTCAGATTTAAAGAAAAGAAAGGGGCGTCTCAAGCCCTAGTTCAAGTCACAACTAGCCCCGTCCACGCTCAGTTTTCGCAGCCATAACGGCTGCTTTAGAATCTGCCTAATAGATCTGCTCGTTTTCATCTTTCTTTTGCAATTGTTTATGGTGCCACGGTTTCAGATTATTTCAACCCTAGCCCAATTCGTGGAGTAGTGCAAAGATGAGTAGTTGTCCTGGACTTCTGGTGGTTATATTTTTGGATTGATGTGTTGAGCAACTCTATGGTTAGTTGCTATGGGGGAGTAGTGAGTAATAATTATTTTTTGATTTCTAGGTATTTTTCGTTGTTTGGTTTGTTGGGTTTTGGTTGGTGATATTGTTATTGTTGATGGAAGTTGTTGCAATTGAATTGTTGCTTAGTAATTTTCGGTGGTGCGGTCGTCGCGCACTATTTGTTAGACATTTGGTTGGAATCAAATTGCGGTCGAGGAAGCTACAGAGTGTTAGCGGATGTTATCCTCGGCGTCGGCATTGATCCCCAAGATTGTCGGTTGTGTGGATCAAGTGATCCATTTGTTATGTTTTGATTGGTGGTTTGCCAATCGTTGTCACCGCGGTGTTCGCGGGTGTTAATTTCGACGTTAAAATTGGTTATCAAGAGTTCTCCAATTCAATGCAGTTCGTTATAAAGTTCATCATCAATTGTCAACTATTGCTATAACCTTTACTTAGTTATTCTTATTTATGGTGTTTTATGTTTAGCTGTTATCGAGTGATTATCGTATTTGTAACAAGCTTAGAGCTACTAGCTTTAGCTTGAGGGGGAGTGTTAGAGTTAGAGTTATAGCGTGTTAGGAGTATTAGGTTTAGGTTGGGTATTTCGGTATTTATGGAGTCTTATCTCTTTGTATAAATACCCCTTCCTGGGTTCATTATTAATAACAACTTCATACTTTCTCCCTACATCTTTTCTCTTATAACATATACAAAAAGGGTGCTGAAATAAGGTTGCTAATTGGTTTGTGTAGCTCATGATACCGGCTTTCCATTTGAGTTGTGATGAGGTTCTCAACAAATGGGAAACGAGTATTTCATCGGGAGGATCATGTGAGGTGGACGTGTGGCCTTATCTGCAAAATTTAACTAGTGACGCAATATCTAGAACTGCATTTGGAAGTAGCTATGAGGAAGGAAGAAAAGTATTTGAACTTCAAAGAGAACAGGCTGAGCATGTCATCAAGGCTGCACAATCGATATATATTCCAGGATGGAGGTAATACAGTATATCAATATTCAGATTATATATAAAGTAACTATCCAATTTAGCATTCAATAAGAATTCTTTTTTCCCCTCTCGGTTTAATTGTCAATATGTAAGTTTGTTCAATGTGCAGATTTATGCCAACAAAAAGGAACAAGAGAATGAAGGAAATTGAAAAACAAGTCCAATCCTCAATCAGAGGTATGATAAATATACGGATTAAGGACATGAAATCTGGGAAGGCCCCGCACGAAGACTTATTAGGTATATTGCTAGAATCCAATTTAAAAGAAATAGAACAACATGGTAACAAGAGTTTCGGGATGACTATTGATGAAGTTGTAGAAGAATGCAAGTTGTTCTACTTTGCTGGGCAAGAGACCACTTCCGTGTTGCTCGTGTGGACATTGGTTTTGTTGAGTAGATATCCCCAGTGGCAGACAAAAGCTCGTGAAGAAGTTTTGGAAGCCTTCGGGAAACAAACGCCGAATTTTGATGGGCTAAATCACCTGAAAATTGTAAGTAGTCTCGATTAAACATTGGAATTCTACTTAAAACATGAGGTCTTTTTATCCAGTCGAGTGTAGTCACCATCTAAAAAATGTGTTAGTAACAAGAAATTTAAGTGATATAATTTCGAAGTTAATTGCTCTTTGCATGTATTTAGTGAAACAATTTCTTGTCAAATAAGTTTTGACAAATACATTAACAAAAATAAGTTTAAGTTGATCTTGTAGCACTTACCATTGAGGCCCTATCGATTAGTATTACACAGAATAAATCAATTATAGACACTAGTACAATTAGATCCGCTCTTCAATCTATCGCCGTGTAAGGACATTTTTACTTGTCATTTAATTTAATCTCATCTTGTCAGTTACTTAATTCTTGCGATATCTTCATGATAGGTTACAATGATATTGAACGAGGTTTTGAGGCTTTATCCACCCGCTGTTGCTCTTGTTCGAAGTGTCAGTCAAGAAACAAGACTGGGAAAACTAATATTACCAGAAGGGGTGAGAGTTATACTGCCAATTATGTTATTACACCATGATCGTGAAATTTGGGGAGATGATGCAATGGAATTTAAACCAGAGAGATTTAGTGAAGGATTGTCAAAGGTACAGAAAAATCAAGGTATATTTTTCCCGTTTGGCTGGGGACCTCGAATATGTATTGGACAAACATTTGCAATGCTAGAGGCGAAACTGACACTGGCGATGACTTTACAACGATTCTCTTTTGAGCTTTCACCATCCTACACGCATGCTCCTGTCACGGTATTATTACTTCAACCTCAACACGGTGCACATTTGATTCTACACAAGTTGTAAAATGTGATTGTTCAATATTGCAACAAGTTAAGATACTGTTACTAGAATAAAGTTAAAGAGTTGTAAGTTGAAATTTCATCTTTATGGAAATAATGTTATATATTCAGTTTACTGTGCTTACTTCCTACAAATGTGATGCAGTACGCAGTATTGAATACAGTTGTGGGTTGTGGCTGTATTTCATATTTTCATCTTGGAGTAGCCGCGGGAACGTGAGGTCTTAAAACTATGAGAGCATCTATAATGAATCTTTAAAATAGTAATATAATAAATAATAAAAGTATAATATTACGATTAGAGAAATAATAACAAACGTTATGAACTTCAAAGAAAAATGAGGTAGTTTTACTTAAAATAAGATTAAATTATTGTATTGATGAATATTAGATATGATGTTTTTATAATATATTCCCATTGTAGCTAAATTTTACTTCTATTTTTTTATTAGGATGTCTCAATATTTTCATAAATGGAATTTTTTCTTGGCAATATTGCAAATTTCGTCACAAATTATATTTGATTCTTACATATCTTCCCGCTCTTTAGATAAGTAGGAATTTTAGTCCCATAACTTTAAATATTTAGTGGATTTCGTCCCATCGTAATATTTTGGATAGAGATCGCAATGTAATTGTCAACTCGATATCTACATGTCAAATAACTTACCAAGCAGACTTATACGTGTCCTGTGAAAAATTGGAAAAAATATATCTTTCCAATATCAATCCCATAAAATTATATTCTTTCATTTATTTAATCAAATAAAATTAAATCAGATCAATAAATTTAGTCTGTTGCGATTTCTATTTTCCTATTTCTCGTATTTTCACATAATATACGAGAAACTTGCCAAAAAAATCATCATGCAACAAGATAAACTTGTGTGCAAATGTTAATAATTTTATGTTAGGAAATTTGCACAATGTTAGGAATTAAGAACATAATTTTAGAACAAGCAATTTAATTATAAAAACACAATTATTACTGCAATTCGGAAATGTTTTATTCAATATTTTATGTAAAAGAAATAATTCATTTCTCTTATCATTAAATAGCTTTTACAATCCACGCGTCTGTGGGAAATTAGAGGAAACGTGAGGGATTACTATAAAATTGAAAAATATTTAAAAATTTGGGGAAGCTGAAGTAATTTTTTTTCATTTTAGAAAAAATAATTTGTACAAAGAACTCTGGAAACATAGAAAGAATTGCATGAAGGATATATGAACAATTATTAGTTATTTATTTTTCCACGAAGAAGAAATTCTGCAAAGTTCTCGTAAAATATGTGCAAATACGAGAAAATTAAGAGAAGAAAGATCGCAACAAACTAATTTCTTGTTCTGTTATATTACGGGATGAAAAATGAAATAAATAGATTTTATGGAATTGAAATAACAATTTTTTTTTTTTTTAAATTTCCTACAAGTCATAATGGAAAGTTATTTGACATGTAATTGTCGAGTTGACAAATAAGAGGTGATTTCAATCCAAAATCTTATAATGGGACAACATTCGCAAATTTTCTAAATTATGGGACTAAATTTGCCCTCATCTAAAGAGTGGGAAAATATCTAAAAGGCAGATATAGTATGGGATGAAACTTACAATTTTGTCTTTTTTTCTCTCAAAAATATCAGCCCACATAAACTAAAAATTTAACACCTTTAACTCTCAACAATTACTTATAAGTGCATAAAAGTAAAAATATATAAAAAAATTCACCTTTTCAGCTTTTACCTAAGATTATGCACCAAAATATACAATACATGTTGAAAGCAATGGCGGATCTAGAGAGGGTCTGGGATCTATAGTCTATAGACCCCAGTCACCCCACTCGATTTTATATATATATATATATATATATATATATATATATATATATATATATATATATATATATATATATATATATATATATATATATATATATATATATATATATATATATATATATATATATATATATATATCTATATTAGTAGTGTTCATGTATTATAAATATTTGATTAAAAAGAAAAAAGGCTAAAATTCATTTCACCCAACCCCACTTAAAACCCTAAAGGATCTGTTTGTTTGACGGGAATGAAATCTGAATTTGGTAATCTGATTTTCAGGAATTTGATTTTCAGAAATAATATTCCATTATAACGTTTGGGTAACATTTGGAATTTGAGCCAGAAAATTTAACAAATTCCTTTTCTCATGTTTGGTAACAATAAGGAATGGAATTCATATTTAATAAGTTCACAAAAATACCACTTACACATAAACTATATATAAAGTATATAGTATTAATTATACTTTTATATAATTAATATATATAAATTATCAAAACATAGCTTCAACATCGTAACAATTAAATCATTGATCAAAAAACATTTATGTTATAAAACAAACTATTGACTAAATAATTGGTAAAAACAATACCACTTCCACATGGAGAATAAGGTACTTTAAAATAGTCAACATTAAATAAATCCCATCTCATTACAAATCTTGAAAAACTAAATAGTTTCGTCTAATAAAATCTCTTAAACAATAGATTCAAAGCAAATAAACAATCACATAAATTATTGGAATCGGCCGTGACCATGGAGTAAAAATTATATGCATAGTATACACAAACTCACGTTAATTCCTATAATTATTTACAATATTTATCAATATATTCAAATCAAGGATATAATTATATAAACCCTTGCAAGAATTACGAATATGATTCATCTAACCTGATGGAGAAGGAGAAGGAGAAAAACCCAGACAAAAAGAGAGGAGCGGCTATGGTGTCAAAGAGAATTCGTGAGAGAGAAAGAAGAATTAATGTGGGAAAAAAATGGGGCAATAATGTCTTTTTTTATTTTTAGTTTTTAGTATCAAATCCCTTATGAAAGGAATCAGAATACCATAGAAAATATGAGTTTCATATTCCTAGATTTTTGTTGCAACATTCCTAGTTTTAAGGAATATATTTCCTTTCCCAAAATCTGAAATTTTTTACCAAACTTAATTATGTCTTACCAAGCAATCTGATTACCAAATCTAGATTCCATTCCCGTCAAACAAACGAGTCCTAAACTTTTATTCATTCCAACATAAATTACAGGCCCATAAATATTTGATTAAAAATAAAAAAGGCTAAAATTCATTTCACCCAACCCCACTTAAAACCCTAAACATTTATTCATTCCAACATAAATTACAGGCCCATAATATTCATATCCCAACCAACTTCCAACTCCCGAACTACACCATTAGCCCAAAGTCGAAATCAACTTGAATATTATAATAGGGATGTTCGATCAAATGATCATTTTTCTAATTGAAAAGGAATTGGTGCTCTTGTTTAGAAGGTGATTGTAACTAAAAGGCATGTCGCATATTTACAAATTTGTGATATTGACACTTATTCTCATTATTGCAACTGCATCAGTAGAAAGAAATTTTTGGCTATGAAGATAGTGAAGAACTGACTTCGTAATTAAATGAACGATCAATGACTAAAGGATGGTCTAGTTGTATTTATAGAGAGATACATATTTAGTGGTATTTCAAATGATACTATCATGGACCGGTTTAAAACAAGAAAAAATTATTGTTGTCAATTGTTGATGTAAATACGTAAATGTTTTGAGTACTTTTGGAGTCATTAGGGGATATTATATGTAATTAATGTAACCTCTGAGGTTATTTTTGTTAAACTTCACCTCCACATTTTTATATCTCGTCATATCTTATCTCGTGAATTAAATATAATTTTTAAATTTAACTGTTTGATTAATTTATTTTTTCTTATTTACTATAGACCCCAGTCTAAAATTCCTTGATCCACCCTGGTTGAAACTATTGTTTATGGATAGCTAACAACGTCAAAGGTTCATATAATTGTTTATAGTATTTAGTGAAATCCATTCATTTTATAATACTCGCTCCGTCCCACTTTTCTTGTTCCCATTTCTAATTTGAGACGTCTCAAAACATGACTCTATTTCTATATTTGACTAGCTATTTTTCCACAAATGTCCTTAATAATGGGCCCACAATGAGTAAACAATGAAATAAAAGAAGGATTATAGAAGGGCAAAAATGAAAAAAATAAGAGAAATATGACATGCATAAAACATTGTCTAAAATATAAAGGAAGCAAGAAAATTGGGACGGAGGAAATGTATCATAAAAGTTGGCCCTAAGATTTCGTTAAAATCCGAGGCCAGCTTGGACCATAGACAGCTTAGGCAGTTGCATAGGACTGAAGTTTTTGGGCCCAACCCATGATATTCATAGCGTCATAAAAGAAAAGGAGATTAAAAAAGCCCATTGTGACTGCAGCGCCCAAGACTATGTTTATCTTATATGGGCCCTCAATTCAAACCTAGCCCTCTTCACGAAGACCATCTCCAACAGCTCTCTTAAATTTCAGTCTTTTATCTTAAAATATAACTAATGAACAGTGTTATACAATTTTACTTTTTACTCAGCACTCCAACAACTAGTTTATATTTTTTAAGAGACTACTTTTTAACAAACATATCATTTTACTCAAATAGCTAATTTATATTTTAACAAATAACTTTAATTATTATTTTATATAAATAATAATATATTTATAATACTAATTGATTTTTATTTCATAATAGAAATTTTTTTTTAAAAAAATATTAATTTTTAGTATTGACATTTAGCGATGCCCAAAAATTATAATAAAAATATTATCACTAAATCATCGTGACAACGTTAATTATCGCTAAAGAGGTTCCACTATTTGTCAATAGTGACAAATTTTTTATAATGATATTCAAATTATAAAATTTGAATTTAAAAATTTTAATTCAAATTTGTATGCATTTGAATTTAATTAATATGTATTTGAATGTACAAGCAGTATGGATTTAATTAGTACAAACTATGAATTTAAATTTATTATTAATTTAATTAGTAATGCCTCCAATTTATTGTTTTGCATAAAAGTACAATAGTTTTTGTACTTTTCTACAAACAATTGCATATAGCAATTTTAATTTGGCCATGGGTATTTGGCAAGCTATACTTATAAAATTTAGCAACTCTTAAATTATAGAGGTGCTCTTGGAGAGCACTTTTTTTATCAAAATTTTAGCAAAACTCTTAAAATTTAACATTTAGCATTGCTCTTGGAGATGGCCTAACTAATGCTAATGGACCTTTTCTTGTTTGGTTGTAAGGTTTGGTTGTAAGTTGTAACAAAAGCGAGGGAAAATCGTAGGAAAATAAAAAAGAAAGGAAAAGAAAAAGAAATCATTTCCTTCTACATGTTTGATTGACAGGAAAACTATTTTTTTGTATATGTTTGATTGTCAAGAAAATTTAGAAAAAAAAGTAATATTTTTGATAAATATCTCCATTTAATTATAAATACTTTCAAAATTGTAAAATATATTAAAAGTGATTGTAAAATAAAAATTATCGAACTATCTCAAGAAATTTAAAGTACATCTATATACACATTTATATAAGATTTATATGCATACACACATATATATATATACACATTA
The DNA here is from genome assembly GCA_003313485.2 of Penstemon barbatus. Lineage (NCBI taxonomy): Eukaryota > Viridiplantae > Streptophyta > Magnoliopsida > Lamiales > Plantaginaceae > Penstemon > Penstemon barbatus. Next base: position 77,893,064 of record CM064877.1, on the reverse strand, counting down.
ATTTTTATCTATATATATATGATTAAAATCTTTAACTTTTTCTTTGGTTAGGATTCATGTAAAATTTAGTTGATATTGTCTTTTTCTATTTGTACTTTTCTAGTTTCAAGATAAGAATCACATTTTTTTTTTTTTGGTTGTTTATGTTTGAAATGGGTGTTTTTACAATATTTTGTGGGGGTATAAATACTATTATGCTTGAGAGAGTATTTTTTAGCTAATAATGAAGAAGCTCAAACGGAATTTTGGTAAAAAAAATACAAATGAGAGGTTTGATAGTTAGATAAAGTATAAGGGGTGTTCCGCAATTTATTCCTAAATTTTTCTAGGATTTTTTCATCAAATTAATCGGGAAAATAACAACTTCATTTCTTGCTATCCAAACAATAAGTGAGACAAAAAAAAAAGAAAAACTGATTTCACTATACCGACAACCAAAAAATACATTAGAGAAAATTGGGTTTTAAGTTTTAGAGAAATTGAAGTAGAGGGAATTTTTGTCCCAAAAAATATGCAAATGGCCTGATTATGTTATAGCATGGGGAGAGGTGCGATTTAGTTTAGGGTTTAATCAGAAGGGTCCACTTATCTCAATCAACTTTAAAAATAATTGCACGAACCGAACATCAAATTTATGTCTTAATTATCACTGAAACCCAATACGCTAATAACCGCAACCAGACATTTTCGGCTGTGAAGTCATCCAATACGTAAGAAATGATTTTTCATTTTGCCTCTTAAGATTAGCCAATTTTCTCTTGGCTGTAGTGTGCCTAAAACTCAATCTTCTAGAATGTGGGTATGATTATATCTCCTTTGGAAAAAGCCTGCATGCATATATATAGATATGTAATCACATCCAAGAAGCCATTAAAGCAGAACACAATTAATTCAATCATGGAGATATTTATATACCTTACAATTGTTGTTTCTTTTGCTTTTGTGCTATTATATAACTCATGGAAAGTACTGAATTGGGCTTGGTTCACGCCAAAAAAGCTAGAAAAAATCCTAAGGCAACAGGGTATCAAAGGGAATTCCTACAAGTTGATTTATGGGGACTTGAAAGAATTTGTGAGTACTATTGAAGAAGCTAAGTCTAAACCCATCAATCTCGAGGATGATATTAAGCCTAGAGTTATACCCTTTTTGCTAAAAGTCATCCAGAAATATGGTATGTATGAATCTTGCTTTGTTATTTGGATAAGTTTACACAACTTGTGTTATTTTATAGCAAAACCCGCCAATGCTATTTTCTTATTAGCAAAGAAAATCGATTACGGATAACATATAATTTGTTTGTTTTAGTTAATAAACAAGATCACACTTTTGATTGTTTGTGCTCCATAGAATGCAGAAACCATGTGGAGGATATTTGTCTAACTTCAGCAATAATTAAAAATCATTATGTCTTTCATTTGGACCCTTTTCAATTATAGTTCTTGACTTGTTAGTTTATACGGTGAAATTGACTTGTAGAATTGATATTTGCAGGAAACAAGTCATTGTTTTGGATGGGGCCAAAACCTACCATTCTCATCACAGACCCTGAACTCGTAAAGGAGGTGACGACCAAGTATCACATATACCATAAGGTGAATAGCCCGAATCCGCTAACCAAGCTACTTGCACAAGGAGTTGTGCTCTATGAGACCGATAAATGGGTTAAACACCGTAAAATCATCAACCCTGCCTTCCATCTAGACAAACTTAAGGTTCTTTTTTATAACCATTCTCGAGATTATTAAAGTGTTTTCTAAGTGATATGAAATTCATATTCTTGTATGGAAAAGGGTAATGGTATGGTGTTCTCTATTTTGTGTAGCTCATGATACCGGCTTTCTATTTGAGTTGTGATGAGGTTCTCAACAAATGGGAAACGAGTATTTCATCGGAAGGATCATGTGAGGTGGACGTGTGGCCTTATCTGCAAAATTTAACTAGTGACGCAATATCAAGAACTGCATTTGGAAGTAGTTATGAGGAAGGAAGGAAAGTATTTGAACTTCAGAGAGAACAGGCAGAGTATGTCATCAAGGCTTCACAGTCGATATACATTCCAGGATGGAGGTAATACAATTAATATGTCAACATTTAGATTGTATATAAAGTAACTATGTATTCAATTTAGTAGTCAATAAGAATACTTTTTCCCTCTCGGTTTGATTGTCAATATGTAACTTTTATCAATGTGCAGATTTATGCCTACAAAAATGAACAGGAGAATGATGGAAATTGAAAAAGAAGTCCAGTCCTCGATTAGAGGTATGATATATAACCGGATGAAGGACATGAAAGCAGGGGAGGCTCCGAAAGAAGACTTATTGGGCATACTATTAGAATCCAATTTAAAAGAAATCGAACAACATGGAAACAAGAGTTTTGGGATGAGTATTGATGAAGTTGTAGAAGAATGCAAGTTGTTTTACTTTGCTGGGCAGGAGACCACTTCCGTGTGGCTCGTGTGGACATTGGTTTTATTGAGTCGATTTCCTCTGTGGCAGATGAAAGCTCGTGAAGAAGTTTTGGAAGCCTTTGGAAAACAAACACCGAGTTTTGATGGGTTAAATCACCTAAAAGTCGTAAGTAACACTTCAAATTGAACATTTGAATTCTCCTGGGAACATGACTACATTTTATCCATCCAAAAAAATGCATGTTACAAGATATTTGAGTGATATAATTTGAAAGTTATCAGTGTTTGCATGTATTTAGTAACATGTTTCTAGTCAAATAAGAGTTTTGACAAATACAGTAACAAAACTTAATGACCTTTTTAGCTTGTCACTTAATTTGAATCACATATTGTCAATAGAAACAATTTAATCGGTAATTTGGTCACCAATATCAATTACTTTTAAATTATTCTCACTAATTAATGTGGGCAAACTTAACATTTTGTGGCTAGAAAACGTTGTCTTATAGTGACCGAACACCAAGTTGATCATATTACTTAATTTTTGTGAGAACTTCATGACAGGTTACAATGATATTGAACGAGGTTTTGAGGCTTTATCCACCCGTCGTTGCTCTTGTTCGAAGTGTAAGTCAAGAAACAAGATTGGGAAAACTAATATTACCAGAAGGGGTGAGCATAACAATGCCAATAATCTTATTACACCATGACCGTGAAATTTGGGGAGATGATGCAATGGAATTTAAACCAGAGAGATTCAGTGAAGGATTGTCAAAGGCACATAAAAACCAAGGTATCTTTTTCCCGTTTGGCTGGGGACCTCGGATATGTATCGGACAAACATTTGCGATGCTGGAGGCAAAAGTGGCACTCTCTATGATTTTACAACGATTCTCTTTTGAGCTTTCACCATCTTACACGCATGCTCCAGCCGAGATAATGTTACTTCAACCTCAACACGGGGCTCATTTGGTTCTACACAAGCTGTAAAATGTGATTGTTCAATATTGCAACAAGTTAAGATATATTTATTAGAATAAAGTTGGAGTTGTAAGTGGAAATTAATTTCATCTTTATGAAAATAATGTTCTATATTCAGTTTACTGTGCTTAGTACTTCATACAAATGTGATGCAGTATTGAATAGAGTTGTGGCTATATTTCATCTAGGAGAAGTAGTGGACCAGGGGCGAGACGTGGAACTGGAGGTCTTAGGGCATCTCTAATGCTCCAAGACAAAGGGGAGCGGGTGAAAGAGAGGGAAAATTGAGTGAATGAGGCGGTGGATGGCTGGACCGAGCCACCCATCGACCATCGTCGTCGGTGAGCAGGTGGCCGACACTTGTCTGCCACCTGCGTTTTTTTTATTTTTTTATTTATTTAATTATTATATAATTAATTTTATTTTATTTTAAAAAATTTTAACATTAATTTAATTTTATTACTTATATAATTGTAACTTTTTGTAATATCCCAAATTTTTAATAAGAGTAAAATAAATTTTAACTTAAACAAGAAACTTAATTTATCTAGTTGACAACATTAGAAATGAATTAAAATTAATTTATTAATGATCATTCTTTCATAAAAGACTCGAATAGCTTAACTATATATGTAACTTAATTAGTAAAAGAATTGAACTTATGAAGTGCACATTGATGAATAATAGTATATAATAACTATGGTTAAGGATTCTATTAATTAATTTGTTTATGTCGTATGACCATGTTACCAGTTCAATAAATAAATAATCTCATGCATTGGGTAGTCAGTTTAGAAGGAAATTGTTTGGACTAATATAGTATTTTTTAATAATAAGGTAATCTATACATTATTAAACTAATAGAATTTTAAATGAAGAACTATAGCTTAGAACTATAGCTTAGTAACTTCGGCAAGTGAGTATAAAAAGTCATATTAATATCAAAGTATTATTATCGAATTAAGTGACAAACAAGAAATAAAATGGGTGATGCATTCTTAGGGTAGTTGATTGTGAAATCACTAGTGATAGTGATAATATTGAAAAGCCCGTTGTAATTAATAAGAGATTAATCGGTATGTGATTAATCGATTATAGAGTCAAGACTTGGATAGATTTGAAGTGATGCAACTTCTCTATTGAGTCAAGCTAGTTGGTCAATACTAGTTGGTGAAAGAGATAACAAGTCTTGAGGTCGACTGTCTACAGGGGATAAGCATCTCTAACCTGAGAACGGTGAGCGCCTCAATAAAATGTTTTTAAAACTGAAAGAGCTTCAAAAGAAAATCATATCGTATATATGCATTTTACATTTGAAATGAGTATGATTATTATATCTATGTTTGTAACTGTCTGTGATGCTCGCAATATGTATTACTTATTTATAGTTGAATTGATAACCATATATCTGTCTGCGTTGTTCGAAGTATATGATAATTGTTAAAAGTTATTTGGCATATAGTTGGGCGCTCGTCTGCTCTCGTTTGATGGTATTCTCTGGATAATTCTGAGTAGCTGGGGGCTATAGAGCTACTAGAGCTCTGCCATTGACCGGACTCACAAACCAGGGATTAATGGCCCTTGGGGAATGACTCACCTGCTTCGGATAAGACATGTCAATGCCACTTTAAAAGGAAAAGTAGCACCTTCTCCCTTATCTTACCGGCGTGTTAACTAATCCCTCCCCTGATCTTTCTGTATCCTTTTGAGGTGGAGTAGTTGTTTAGCCCGTTTTGACGGGTAATTGAACGTGATCTCATCTATGTTATTAATATAACTGTTATACTATTGTGGATTGCTTTTACAACTAAATAGGCAGTTCATGGATTTCTAAATCGTTTCTTGCATAAAATTCAACTGCACCCTGGCACATGCCTCACTAAGTTATTTTTACTACTTACGCTTTCAAATTATCACTCTTTCAGAATCTCACCGAAGAGCGGGATGGACCATATCAGACTAAGGGATTTTAGTTGGGCGTCTACCATAGAGTTTCTAGAATCTGTCAGGTGATTGTTGGTTTAATCTTAATAAGTTAAGTTTAATGAGATAGTTGGGACAAATTGTTGTATTGTAATAGACAGTTAGAGCTCTGAACTGTAGTTATTGAAAATTTATTTAGGTTATATTATTAATATTTTTTTCGTAGCAGGCAGGTGTCGGTTTCGGCCGTTACACTTTTATTCAATAAACACAACATTAATTTATTACAATAATGTTTGAAATAATATCGTAAGAAAATTTAGTTTGTCTATTATTTTAAATTTTGCAAATTTAATGTATCTTTTTCTTATATGAATTATTCACTGTTTTATTATTAATATCATTGTCATTATTATTATTATTATCATTAAAAAAAATACGAGAATTAAAATTAATTGAAATGAGAAGATTGAGTTAGTGAAGACGATTATGAAAAGAGGAAAGGAGAGGGGAAGGGGAGTCTGAGGAGAATAAGAGTCTGGAGGTCCTCACTGGAGATGGCCTTATAACTTTGATTATGAGGGCAAGTCCAATGCAAGAATGTAAAATTGAATAAGCAAAATGCATTATAGAAACTCAAATAGTGATTTCCAAAGTATTTCACTTAAATGCATGTGTATGCAAATGAATATGCATTTTATTTTTAAATTTTTTACTATATTCATTATATTTATTAATTCATTTTTTTCCGAGATCTTTAATAAATATAAAAGAAAATTTTAAGTAAGTTGAAAAATTATAAATTAAGTGGTAAATTCAAATCTTGAAAACTTGAAAAATTAGAAAAAAAAAATTGAAAATTCATGTTTTGAACTCTATAAATATGCGGGTTCTAATTTCAAATTTTTAAACTCCAAATAGACTGGAAATTCAAATTATTTAAATTGCAAAAAAAAAAAAAAAAAGAAAAAAAAAAAAGATAAATTACTTAAGTTTATTTGAAAACTCAAATAAAAATAATCTAATTTATATCAAATTTGATACAATATGAAATGACTATAAAGAATAATATTACAATCTTGCCTCACAAGTTGGTATTTATTTGCTCATTATTCATTCCCTCTAACTTTTTTCGGGAATTTTGCCAAAGGCCATCCTCAAATGTTATAATTAGGAAAATGTCATTAGCCTTTATTATTAATTTTTAAAATTTTTTTAACACATAACCAAAACCCTCATAACCCTAAAACTTAAACACAATTTTAAAATTCAAACTCACTCAACTTCTCAATTCCATTTTTTCCCAAGAATTTTACAAATTAAAGATGGCACACTCACTCTGCAATCAGAGATGACGAGGAGAAGATGAACGAAGGATAATGACCGTTTGGTGTAAGTTTGGATTTTGGAATTTTTTTTATCAAGAACGAGTTTGATCGAATTCAAAGTAACAATATAGCAAATATATATATATATATATATATATATATATATTTTGGTTTCTCAATGGTTTAATCCCTTTCAAGGAGAGTTGATCACATTAGGTTGGTACCTCTCCTAACAGGGATTCGAACCTGAGTCCGATACTTTGTAGTGACTAGTCCTTTCTACTAGATCAATCACATGTTGATATATAGCAAATATATATGTGTTTTGATATTCAGTGTAATTTTCAGGAAAATGACTAATCATAAAGCAAACGCAATACACTTCGATGGATTTGGTCAAACCAAATATGGACAATAATTTTTCTTGCACCTTTATAAAGAAATGAGAAGAAAAAGAAAAAAACCCACTATAGCCAATTTTTCTTGCACCTTCATTCATTCTCTACTCTTATCAACAATTTTTCTTAATCAAATTTTGGATTTTTAATTTTTAACCTTTTATTTGACTTTTTTAATTTCTCTCATCTTTGAACATCAAGTGATCAATGAAAATTCAAATTTGATACTCCCTCCGTTTCATATTAATTGTCATATTTGTTGTTTTCTCACATATTAAGAAACATTAATATTACATACTTTTTATGGTAAAATATCTTAAATACCCTTTATATTGATGACTACTTTTTAATTTTTTATTAGTGAGTGGTGACCATTGAGTTTTTCAACTTAAAAGTGAGAAAATGACAAAATTAAAAAAAATGCTTTGAAGAAATTCAAAATGTTAATTAATTTGAACAAAAAAATTTAACAAATATGCCAATTAATATGAAACGGATAGAATATTTCAATTTTTTGAGACTCAAAATCTGAGATCCGAGTCCCCCTTTTTTTTTTTTTTTTTTTTTTTTGGAGATCCGGCATGAGTCCTCTACAAGGCATATTATATTGCTCTCATCAATCAATTACGTCGCAAGAGTGATGAAGTGAAAAAATATGTTTGAAAAATTAGAATATGAAAATTTAGTCAATACTTTTGTATCTACTAAGGCAAGAAAAGTAAATGTTACATACAAATTATTTGTGATTTTACATGTTTTCACACATATTAAAGTACCTACTAAATAGTCTCAGTTTTAGGGAAAAAATAAATTATATACACCTAAAATACCCTTATTCTTTATTTATCTCACTATTAGCTATTTACACGTTATTTAAGTTTTACACTTTCTCTTATATAGTATCTAAAATATGTAATTAATAATATATTAAAATATTAAAATGGCAAATAATTTAGAACAGACAAATTTAGGGGTGTTCGCGGTGCGGTCTAGTGCGGTTTTGTACTTGCCCATATCCAAACCAATATTTGCGGGTTTTGAAATCTCTAGTCCAAACTCAACCCAACAAGTCTTGAGATTGCACTATGCGGTTCATTTGGGTTGGGGCGGTTTGGGCGGGTTTTGCGGTCTTAATTATCAACTTTCTTGTATTTTTATTATTTGATGAGTTAAATATAAATGCACTAGTTAATTACAACTTTTTGTTTTTATTAATAAATTTAGTAAACTTTCATAGATAATATAATGGAGATGATGTAAAATATCAATTAAAATATGATTTTCTATGAATACATAATTTAATGAAAGTTAAAAACAACCCCGACCACTAAATTAACAAGTTTGCGTTACACAAAAATCAAATTGTTCCCAAAGAATAAACAAAAGAGAAAAATACTTTATATTCGAACTTGGTGTTGGTGGTTAATGGCTTTGATTGATATATTTTTTTTTGTTTTACTTTTTGTTTTTCGCAGAATATTTTTTAACTAATTTATTCTAGTTTTGGATCTATTTTTTTATCTTTTTGACACTAAAATTGGAGATTTGCGTAAGATTGTAGGGTTTATCTAATATAATTCGGGTTTGGGTCGTGGAACACGACTAATTTGTTAAAGTATATACTCATATTATATTTCTCATTTTCTTAAATTTAGGACTAAATTAAATAATAAGATAAAATAAAACATATATACATCATCATTTATATAAAGTGCGGTCGAATGCGGTTATGCGGTCTAAAAAAGTATAAAACCAAACCCGATCTAAATTTGCGGTCTTTTTTTCATGATGCCCAAGATCAACCCATCAAACCTTCAACCCGTAAAATTACGGTCGATTTGGGTTGGGTTAATCGGTTGGGACGGTTTAGCGATTTCGTTGAACACCCCTGGACAAATTACAATATAGAACACAGATTTTAATTTTCGGCCCGGTCCTGTTAAATCTCGTTGTCATATAATCTTGCCTACCACGTAAAGTAGACCCATGGGCTTGCCATTATTCCATATGTCACAAATATGGTATTACTTTAATTTTCTTCCTATTCTTTCTTAATAATACCTAATTTCTTGAAATGAATTGTTTTTTCAAAATTATTATTTTTTATTCAGTAGTGATTTCACATTACTATTTTTCAAGGTATAAGTGTGAAGTTATCAAGAGTTCTTTTTTTATTTTCTAACTAAAATTTTAAATATAAAAGTAAGGAAGCACGATAAATGAAATAAAACATGAGATAAGCTCGGTTTATTTGTATATGAGATATGGATTCAAAAGCCAACACGTATTTCATCTGTGTGTTTAACTTATTTTATTTTTTAAAAGACACCTTTACCCTTTTGTCTTGTAATCTGATACATATCCCACATTTCATCACTCCCTTATCCCAATTAATCTTACGGTAAGTTATAATTTTTTTACCCTAAAACAGATCTAAAAGAATTTACTAGATTTTAATTTATGGTTAAAAATACATTATGTCATACATTGTGAAAGACATGAGATAAAAATTCTCCTATAATCTAGATTTCCTCTAAAAATTCTCCCATAACTAAAACAAACTCATGGTAAAAAGTGCTGTAAAAAATTTGACTAACAATTAAGTCATGTAATTAAATTAATTTAACAATTTAGAGTGTATGTGGATGGCTTTTGACCCGGTCTCGCGGGTTTCGCGAGACCGAGCCAAAACCCTTTCAAATGAATTTTCACCAAACCCATAAAACCATAAAAAACCGATTAAGAAACTCACACTCAAACTTTGCAAATCTATAAAACATTGATTTGACACTTACCACCTATTTTTTCCACCAAATCTCACCAAAAAAACATTGATTTAACATCTATCACCTACTTTTTTCCCTAAACCCCAACATCCAACCTCAATCCAAGTGGAATTTCAACTTATTCAAACTAAAAACCCAAGAGCCAAAATCATCTAAATGAAGTCTCAAAGGTCTTATTGAAACCACCAAAACTAATTTTTTTAAACCGAGACCTGCGAAATCGAACCAAAACCCATCCAAATAAAACCTTAGTTGTTTTTCAACTAGAATTGAATTCTTTTTCATGGTATCCGTCAAATCACCAGCATCTATCATTAGATAAATTAACCTGAAAACCTTGATTTCAACTTTGAGAAGGGCTAGTCACAACAACTCCATACAAAATTAAAAAAAGTTGACGAAATTTTGAAAGTGAAGTCATCCAATACGTAACGAACGATTTTTCATTTTGAGATTAGTCCTTTTTCTCTTGGCTGTAGTCGTAAAACGGTAAAAGTAAAACTCCACCTTCTAAAATTTGGGTAAGATTTGTCATTTTTCTCGTGGCTGTAAAAAACTCCACCTTTTAGAATTTGGGTCCTAAACAGTGTGAGAATATCTCCTCGGCAAAAGTCCTGCTTATATATAGATATAATCACATTTAAGAAGCTATTAAAGCTGAACACAAATTCAATAATGGAAATATTATACCTTACAATTGTTGTTTCTTGTGCTTTTGTGCTATTATATAACACATGGAAATTACTGAATTGGGCTTGGTTCACTCCAAAAAAGCAAGAAAAAATCCTAAGGCAACAGGGTATCAAAGGGAACTCCTACAGATTGATTTATGGAGAATTGAAGGAATTCGTGAGTACTATTGAAGAAGCTAAGTCCAAACCGATCAATCTTGACGATGATATCAAGCCTAGAGTTACACCCTTTTTTCTAAAAGTCATCCAGAAATATGGTATGTTTTATTTTGTCAATATGTGTATTAAATTTTATGGTGTTTTCTGTTTGATGAAAGTCCTCTGTGAAATTGACCGTTAAAAAGTATGTATGAATCTTGCTCTGTTCTTTGGATAAGTGAACTTATACACACACACTTGATGATGAACGTATATAGGTTTTTGAGCAAGTTTCTTCATACTTGATGTTAATATATATATATTATTGAATCCATTGGGTTGTTGGATGACGATAAGTGTATATGAAAGGATAATTTTTTTATCATTTTATGCACATATATTTATCATCCAATCCTATGAATATAATTCACCGATGTAGGATGAATGTTACCCAGTGTTTTTAAAATCGGACCGGTCATTGAACCGAAAACTTTACTGGTTATTGGTTCGTTCGGTTAGATCGAGTCAACCACTGGTTCGACCGGTATAACCGGTGTGACTTTATTATTATGTAATATTTATATATATATATATTTTTAAATTATCTAAAATACAATTATAATTCAAGAAATTATCATTCTTTGTCAATATAAATTTTTATTATTTCATGCAAATAATAGAAATATCTTAATAATTAAGATCAACGTCAAAAATATAAATCTCAAGTATCCCTTAAACATACATACATTCAAAACAAGACAACAAAATTAAAAATTCATCTCATTTTCAAAGTTTTGACTTCTTCACTTGGGTTCTATTGTTGTAATTAAGTGATGTTTATATGGTAATTGATTTGCATAATTTCATACACAAAATAATATTATTCACAATGATGAGAAAATTGTTATGTACTTCTTTATGTAAAAGAAAATGTATTATTGCATAGATTATGAAAACACTAAAATAATGAATGTTATTCCAATTAAAGTATATAAATGTAAGTCTATTAAATGTTAAACATGAGTTCAAATAAATAACAATAACAAAAAATCTCTAAATTTAAAGAAAAAAAAAATTAAGTGAACCAATGGTTCAATGATTTTACCGGTTCACTGGTTTTATCGGTTTTGGAGCTAGTTTTACTGGTTCGAACTAGTTAATTAGGAGACTGATTTTAAGAGGTGAACCAGACCGAATTGGGGATCGGTTAGCGGTTAAACCGGATCAACCGACCGGTCCGATACGTCCGGTTTTCAAAACACTAATGTTACCTATATTCATTGAGAGAAATGCAAAAATACCTTATGCTTTACCTAATTAACATATTAAACAAAATAACAAAACTTGTGTTATTTTTATAGCAAAACCCTCCAATGCTACTTTTTATTAGCTAAGAAAATCCTCCAAGCTGGATTACATATTCTATATTATATATTATTTATATTATTTATTTATATTATTTATATTATATTTATATTTATATACATATAAAAGTACGGGTTAGCCAAGAAAATTTCTTCCTTTTTTTGTGATGACTAATATATCCCTATTTAAGTTATATCGTGATATTTAATTTTATAGTAAAACGATAAAAGTAAAGAATCCTAGAAATATAATTAGACAAGAAGTCTCTCCTACATCAACCTTATTATTATTATCTTTTAGAGTTTTACAACTCATTAAAATATTAATAGTAAAAATAATGATAATTAAAAAAAAACTATAACTCTATATTTCTTCGAAACGTTCTTAAGAAATTATCATTAATTAAATAACCTCAAAAAGAAATTGTGCTACATAAATAAAAAAAGTAGTATTTAGTTAACTAAAAATCATATAATTGGCTTAAGCTAAAAAAGTCTAAATATATGATAAAAAAATGGTAAAATCAATGGAAAATGGGTTAGATTAAAAAAAAAAAAAAAGCGAGTTAAAGCAACACAAAATGGTGCAATTGATAAAAGAATAACGTAAACTGATAAAATATTGATAAAACCGATAAAAAAATGACATCGGCTAAGCACGAGATAGCAAAAAAAAAAAAAGGGATCAAATCGTTAAAAGAACAAGAATAAGAAAATGAGTAAATTGACAAAAAAAAAAAAAAGGTTAAATATGTGAGAAAATAGGTTAAATCAGCAAAAAAATAAGTAAAATCATACTAAAATTGGGCTAAACCGAGAGAATGAGTGAACCTATTAACAAAAAGGATAAAATCGACTAAAATTGGGTTAAACTAGAAAGAATTGATGGATTGATTAACAAACAAGATAAACAACAAAAGGGTGAAATTAGTGAAAGAATGTGTTAAAATAACAAAAAATAAATATTAAAACTTAGTGAAAAGCAGGTAAAATCGATATTTCTTTGAAAAGTTCTTATAAATTATCATTTATTAAATAACCTAAAAACAAAAGGCCACATTCGTGGTAGATGAATAAAAAAAGTACTATTTTATTAATTGAAAAACTTAAAATTTGCTTAAGCCAAAATTTTAATTCAAAATATATCGAGGCTAAAATCATTGAAAACGAATAAAATTCGATTAAAAATATATGATAAAAATGGTAAAATCAATGGAAAAATTGTATAGATAGAAGAAAAATGGATTAAAGAAAAAAATATGATGCAATTGATATATAAAACAACGGGGTAAACCGGCTTCAAATGGGTAAGTGGTAAAAATGAATAATATTGGCTAAACATGGGATAACAAGGAGGGCGGGGGGGGGGGGGTGTTTCAAACTGATAAAAGAACAAGAACAAAAAAATGAGTTAAATTGGTAAAAATGTGAGAAAAATATATTAAATCAGTAAAATCGACTAAAATTGTTTTAATAGAAGAGAATGGGCAAATTGGTTAACAAATGAGATAAAACACAAAACGGGGTAAACGTCAAAGAGCAGGTTAAAAATATATTATGTCTCTTTGGACAGTTCTTAAGAAATTATCAATTATTAAATTAAAGAACCTCAAAAAAAAAAAAAAAAAAAAAAATGCCACATTTGTGTTGTATGAATAAAATAAAATACTATTTAGTTAACTGAAAAACTTATAATTAGCTTAAGTAAAAAAAAGTCAAACATATAAATGGTTAAAAATAATGAAAAAATTGAAAAATTGATTAATAAAATATATGATAAAACAATGAAAAAATGGGTTAGATCGAAGAAAAACGAGTTAAAGCATATGGTAAACTCGATAAAATAACGAGATAAACTGACAAAACATGGGCAAACCGGTATAAAATGAATGATATCGACTAAACACGGGATAACATAAAATGGGTCAAATCGATAAAAGAACAAGAACAAAAAAATTGAGTTAAATTAACAAAAATGAATATGTTAAATCAATAAAGAATAAGCAAAATCGACTAAACTTGGTTAAGCTGAAGAATGAGTTAATTGAATAACAAATGAGACGAACCACATAAAATGGGTTAAATTGGTGAAAGAACGGATTAAAATAACATTAAAAAAAGGGTAAACTCAATGTAAAAGTGAGTGAAATCGGTGAAATAACATATTAAAATAACCAAAAAAAAAAAGAGTAAACTCAGTGTAGAAGCGGGTTAAATCGATAAAATATGTTTATTCGATAAAATTGAGGAAAATTGATAAAAACGAGTTAAATTTGTTAAAGATGGATTAGGCATGTAATTGAAAATGGATGAACTCAATAAAAGACATGTATAACCGACAAAATTGGTGAAATAAGTTGGAAAAAAAGTGTCAAAATTGTAAAAACTGGTTTAAATGGAAAAATTGTTTAGATAGAAATATCAAAGTCAAGGAAGAAAAGAATTGATGTTGTTAATTCGTTCAAATAGTAGTTTTGAAATAATACTTATGTAGACTTTTAGTTTTAGGTTAGAAATACTTTATTTTCAAGTTTTGATTTTTGGTATTTATGATAACAACTCTAAATTCTTAATAACAACATAGTAATAACTAAATTGATTTAGTAAAAAAAATAAGCAGTGTGTCATTAAGACCATAGTATGATGAAAAATTATTATATGATTTAACTAACTAACGAAATAAGTTAATCACGTGCACACGCACGTGCACTTTTCTAGTTTGTAGAAAAAATAACAATTATATACCTACCATAAAATGCAAAAACACACATATTCACCTAAAAATTGGTAAAAATCATCCTGTCAACTTTGAAAAATTGGCAATAACCTTAAAATTCCGTAAAAGAATTTGTAATATTCAACCTTAAAATTTCGTAAAAGAATTTGTAATATTCTCCTCATTGATAAGGAAAGAATTTCAAATGGATTTTCTTGCTAATATAAAAACCACGGGGGCTAATAAAAATAACATGGGGTTTCTTGCCAATTGGGCAAAACACGGGTATTTCGTATTTTTGCATTTTTTTTTTGTTTCCCAAGGGTTTAATCCCTTTCTGAGGCGGGTTGGATAGATTAAGTGGGTATCTCTTCCAATAGGGATTCGAACATGAGTCCGCTACTTCGTAGTGACTAGTCCCTTCCACTAGACCAATCATCTGTTGGTGGGTATTTTTGCATTTAGTTCTATATTCGTTACCTGAATTTTTGGGGCAGGACTCCGGTACCAAATTATTCAAATTACTAAAAATAGAAGTCAATGACTTTTTTTTTTTTTTTTTTTTTTCCGAAGACATTCAAATCTAAGCAAGAATTTGAGCATGGATTCAATATGATATTAAGTAGCTTTAAATCTACACAAAGTCACTCTTCATTAATAAAAAATATGTAATTCAGCTATGTGCGCGATCATTCACGTGAGATTCTAGCTCTAATTTAGTTCCTGTGCAACCTCAGTTTATAGACAATTAAAGTGTCTCAATATGATTAGGTAACACTCTTAGTATATAATTCAGAACCATTATGTCTTTCATTTGGACCCTTTTCTTGTGGCCTGACTTTTGTATGCATTTCAATTATAGTTCTTGACATGTTAGTTTTTATGGTGAAATTGACTTGTAGAATTGATATTTGCAGGAAACATGTCATTGTTTTGGATGGGGCCAAAACCTACCATTATCGTCACAGACCCTGAACTTGTAAAGGAGGTGATGACCAAGTATCACATATACCAGAAGGTGCATAACCCGAATCCATTGACCGATCTATTTGCACAAGGAGTTTTGAGCTATGAGACCGATAAATGGGTCAAGCACCGTAAAATCATCAACCCTGCCTTCCATCTAGACAAACTCAAGGTTTTTTTTTGTAACCATTCCTAAGATTTTTATATGAAATTCATATTCTTGAAGGCATTAGTGATTATACGAAAAGGGTGTTGAAATAAGGTTGCTAATTGGTTTGTGTAGCTCATGATACCGGCTTTCTATTTGAGTTGTGATGAGGTTCTCAACAAATGGGAAACGAGTATTTCATCGGGAGGATCATGTGAGGTGGACGTGTGGCCTTATCTGCAAAATTTAACTAGTGACGCAATATCAAGAACTGCATTTGGAAGTGGATATGAGGAAGGAAGAAAAGTATTTGAACTTCAGAGTGAGCAGGCTGAGCATGTCATCAAGGCTGAACAGTCGATATACATTCCAGGATGGAGGTAATACAATTAATATGTCAACATTTAGGTTGTATATAAAGCTACCATATATATCCAATGTAACATTCAATAAGAATACCTTTTTTCCCTTCTGGTTTAATTGTCAATATGTAAGTTTGATCAATGTGCAGATTTATGCCAACAAAAAGGAACAGGAGAATGAAGGCAATTGAAAAAGAAGTCCAGTACTCGATTAGAGGTATGATAAATAAGCGGATTAAGGACATGAAAGCAGGGGATGCCCCAAATGAAGACTTATTGGGCATACTATTAGAATCCAATTTAAAAGAAATCGAACAACATGGTAATAAGAGTTTCGGGATGACTATTGATGAAGTTGTAGAAGAATGCAAGTTGTTTTACTTTGCTGGGCAGGAGACCATTTCTGTGTTGCTCGTGTGGACATTGGTTTTATTGAGTCGATATCCAGAGTGGCAGACGAAAGCTCGTGAAGAAGTTTTGGAAGCCTTTGGAAAACAAACACCGAATTTTGATGGGTTAAATCACCTAAAAGTCGTAAGTAACACTTCCAGTTAAACATTTGAATTCTCCTTGGAACATGAGTTCATTTTATCCATTCAAAAAAATGCATGTGTGTTAGTTACAAGATATTTGAGTGATATAATTTTCAAATTATCACTCTTTGCATGTTAGTTTAAGGTGTACCTAATAATCGACTGCAAATTTGTCGCGATTTAGTGACCTTTTTTGCTTGTCACTTAATTTGAATCACATATTGTCAATAGCAACAATTTAGTTAATAATTTGGTCACTAATATCAATTAAATTCAAATTATTCTCCCTTACTTATTAATGTAAGCAAACATAAAATTTCCACTTAACATTTTGTGGCTAGAAAACGTTTTGTCTTATAGCCACCAAAACACCAGAGATGATCATATTGTTTAATTCTTGTGAGATCTTCATGACATGTTACAATGATATTGAATGAGGTTTTGAGGCTTTATCCACCCCTCATTGCTCTTGGTCGAAGTGTCAGTCAAGAAACAAGATTGGGGAAACTACTATTACCAGAAGGGGTGAGAGTTACACTACCAATAATCTTATTACACCATCATCGTGATGTTTGGGGAAATGATGCAATGAAATTTAAACCAGAGAGATTTAGTGAAGGATTGTCAAAGGCACAGAAAAACCAAGGTATATTTTTCCCGTTTAGTTGGGGACCTCGAATATGTATTGGACAAGTATTCGCAATGATGGAGGCAAAAGTGGCACTGTCTATGATTCTACAACGATTCTGTTTTGAGCTTTCCCCGTCCTACACGCATGCTCCTCACACGATAGTAACACTTCAACCTCAACACGGAGCTCACTTGGTTTTGCACAAGTTGTAAAATGACTGCGATCAATATTGCATAAAGTATAATTACGTTTACTTGAATAAAGTTAAATAGTTGTAAATAATTTTGTGCACTATTATGGAAGCTAATGTAATGTATTCAGTTTACACTATTTTGAGCTGTGGCTATTTTTATTTTCCTGCAAATTTGATTCATTCTATACAAAAATAAACTATAGTTTACCAAAATTGTTTTACCCGGCTCTTGAAACATTCTATAAAAATATACATTAAATTTTAGATTGAGTGTATCTTTTAGGAGAGCGACCAATCATAAAATAAATTCAATACACTTGTTGTTTTTTTTTTTTTTTTGGCCAAAACCAAATATGGACAATAAAGTTTCTTGGACCTTTAGAAAAAAAATAAACCACCATAGCCAATCTCTCTTATTTCTCCTACAAATCAGATCATTCTTTGTACTCTTATTAACAACTTTTCTTAGCCAGATTTTGGAATTTTATTTTTTAACCTTTTATTTAACTTATTTTATTTCTCTTGTCTGAACATCAAGTGATCAATGAAAATTCAAACTTGATATTTCAATTTTTTGAGACAAAAAATCTTGTGCTCAAGAACACGGAGATCTGAGTCCTCCCTTTTTTTTCCCCTTAAGATCCGGTATGAGTCCTCCACAAGGCATAATATATTGCTCTCATTAATCAATTATGTCGAAGAAAGATTAAGTGAAAAAATATGTTAGAAATTTTAGAATATGAAAATTTAGTCAATACTTTTGCATCTATTAAAACAGGAAAAGTAAATGTTATTACATACAAAAAAAATTACTACAACATAGAACACGGATATTATTATTAATTTTCTCGTTGTCCTATAATCTTACCTACCACGTAAAGTACTCTTTAGAACCATGTGACATGGTCTTGCCATTACTCCGTATGTCACAAATATAGTATTATTTTAATTTTTTTCCTATTCTCTCAAAATAATACCTAATTTCTTGAAATCAATTATTTTTTTTTAAATTATTATTTTATATGCAGTAATGATTTGACATTAAAATTTTCAAGATATAAATGTGAAATTACCAAGAGCCTGTTTGTTTGGTGTTTGAGAAAGTAGTTTGAGAGAGTAGTAGATGTTTGTGAAATAATCTAGATTTGCGTAATGTTGTTTGTTTGAGTTTTGGGAGAGTGGTTTGAGAAATAAAGTAGGTATAAGTTTTTTTTGGAAGATGTGTAAGACTTTATGTCAAATCATGTTTGTTGTGAGATAAATTATGTAAGAGATATGTTATTTGTTTTGTGGAAGATGTGTAAGACTTTGCGTAATCTAGATTTGTATATGTTTTGTTTAGATATAAGAAAATTGTTGTTTGTTTGGATTTTGATAGAGTAGTTTGAGAAAATTGAGAAATGAAAAATTTATTTCAGAAAATAGAAAATAAGTTTGTTTGGCATTTTCCAAACACGAAATTTTTTTCGAAAAGGCCAAACAAACAAGCCCCAAGAGTACTTTTTTCATTTTCTACCTAAAATTTTAAATATAAAACGAAGATAATTGGAATAAAGGAAGTATGCTATAAGCTCGGTTTATTTGTATGATATAGAATCAAAAGCCAACACGTAATCCATATGTTTCTTTAACTTATTAATTTTTGAAAAGACGCATAATATTATTTCTATCCCACATTTCATCTCTCTCTCATCCTTATTAATCATATCTAACTCTGAATTTTTTTTCCTCGACCAGATCTAAAAGAATTTATTAGATTTTATGATTAAAAATACATCTTGTCATACAATGTGAAAGACATGAGATAAAAAATTTCCTAGACTAGATCTCGATTCCCTCTAAAAATTCTCCCATAACTAAAACAAACTCGTGGCAGAGAGTGCTTTAAAAAACTTGGTTAACAATTATGGTGGTGTTTTTAATTGCTTGAACTTTTACATAGATGAGAGATTCTTAGAAAATTACTTAAAAGTAGATGAGAATAAAAAGTGGGTAGTGTTTGCATTTTAAGAGAAAAACTGTTACAAGTGTGTAGTGTTTGCAAATTAAGAGGAAAAAAGAACACTAAAAGCTAAAAGCTACCTTTCATCAGCTTTTGCTTTTCTGTCCTTTTTAACTTACTAGAAAAGTTCACGTACGTTGTACGTGTCTAGTTAATTTCATAAGTAAATTTTATAAATTATAACAAAATTAACTTTGTCATTTCACAAAAAATAACACAAATTATTGACTAATATTCAATTTATTTATTATCAAAATTATTAATCCATAAAAAAATGACGACTTTGAATTATAATAATCAAATATAATTTGATGATTGATTTGTTCATAAGATTTTGTAATTCTTTTTTTTTAAATATGATAATAACAAAATTATTTAGTTCATTCTTTTTACGGGTTTAACCCATCTTTTCACTGATTTCATTCATTTTGCATCGATTTAAAATATTTTTCATCGGTTTATCCATTCTTTTATCGATTTACCTTTTTTCATTTTTCATCGATTTCTTATGTTTTTTCTGGTGTAAACCTTGCATTTTCTATTGGTTTAACCTAGTTTTTGCTAGTTAAACTATTTTTTATATTTAAAGATCTCACTCGTTTTCATCTAATTCACACGTTTTTCATTGATTTACATTTTTTCACCAATTTCACCTCACATCTCATTGAATTCACATGTTTTCACCGACTTTACCTTTTTTCTGGTTTTCATGAAATTCATCCAAAGCTATTCAATTCCATATGCATTTATCAATTTTGAATGAGCATTTTCGCCGGTTTTATTCGTTTTTCACCAACTTTACCAGTGTTCATTCAAATTTTTATCATTTTCACATGCTTTAGCCGACTTTTATCGTTTCACCAATTTTAATTAATCGATTTAACTTGTTTTCCATGAAAATTCGAGCACATATTTAATTGATAAGTTTAATCCATTTCTTCAGGGGCTTAACCCATCTTATTACCGATTTCATTCACTTTTCATCAATTTAATATATTTTTCTCCGATTTATCATTTAATTAATCGGTTTAACCAACTTTCATTATTTTTTTTCCATTTTTCGTAGATTTCTTTTATTTTTCGGTTTAAACCATTTTCTACCGTACCGTTCCTTTTCTTTTGTTAAACTATTTTATTTTTATTTTTATAGATTTTATTCATTTTCACTCACAAGATTTTTCACTGATCTACATATTTTTTCACCAATTTCATATCATATTTAATTGATTTAAAATATTTTCATCGATTTTACTTATGTTCCCCGATTCACTGATCTCACCCATTTTAAACCATGTCATCCGTTTTTTTACTAATTTTATCGATCTTATCCTGTTTTCATAAATTTCATCCAAAGTTATTCCAATGCATATATATTTATCAATTTCACATACGTTTTTTTACACGTTTCACTCTTTTTTACCAACTTTATTAGTGTTCACCAATTTGACCCAAAAAAAAAATTATATCATTTTTGCATGTTTTAACCGACTTTTATCAATTTCAACTGCATTCCATGAAAAGAGTTCCATGAAAAATTTGAGTATCACCGATTGCACAAAAAATTTCATCATTTTCACCAAAAATTTCATCTATTTCACTTGTATTTATCTAATCCACCTGTTCTTCATGTCTTGATACTTTTGGATATTGTTTATATTTGACTTCTTTAGCCAAACAAAAATTACGTACTTAGAGTATAAATAAATTATAAAAGTTGATGTAAGAGATAATTTTAGATTTTAGGAGTTTATGAGTTTACTTAGGAAATAAATATTATAATAAGACTTCATGTTTAATTATACATCTTCATTTAGTTTTACATTGAAGTGTTCATATTGGAGTAGACTTCTTTTTCCTATTTTTTTTCTTATTTTAATTAATTTAATTTAATAATTATCTTTTAAGTAGGGGTATATTAGTCTTCACAAAAAAATCAAGAAAATCTATTTTCTGAACTCGTACTTTTATTTGTATATAGAATAGAATAGAATAGATTTCTAGAGAAGTTAATTCATAAGCTGATTTTGAAAACACCATCATAAACACTTTTGAAGAAAAAAAAGCAGAAAAATGATTCTTTTAAGCTATTGAAAACACCACCTAAGTCTTGTAACTAAATTAATTTAACAATTTAGTTATTTTTCAAATCAAATTTTGATTCTTTTTTATGGTATCCGTCAAATCACCCGCCCCCTTCATTAGACCAATTAACCCGAGAACCTTGATTTCAACTTTGAGAAGGCCTAGTCAAAACAACTCTATGAAAAATTAGCTATTGAAAAAACACTTGGACGAAGTTGTGAAAGTGACGTCATCCAATACGTAAGGAACAACTTTTCATTTTGAGATTAGTCGTCCTTTTTCTCTTGGCCGTAGTCGTAAATGTAAAACTCCACCTTTTAGAATTTGGGTCCTAAACAGTGCGAGAAATAATGGACACAAAAGCCTGCTTATATATAATCACATGTAATTAGAAGCATTTACAGCTGAACACAAATTCAATCATGGAGATATTATACCTTATATTTGCTGTTTCTTGTGCTTTTGTGCTGTTATATAACATATGGAGAGCATTGAACTGGGCTTGGTTCACGCCAAAAAAGCTAGAAAAAATTCTAAGGCAACAGGGTATCAAAGGGAATTCCTACAGATTGATTTATGGAGAAATGAAAGAATTTGTGAGTATAATTAAAGAAGCTAAATCCAAACCCATCAATCTCGACGATGATATCAAGCCTAGAGTTGTACCCTTTTACCTAAAAGTCATCCAGAAATATGGTATGTTTTATTTTATCAATTTGTGTATTAAATTTTATGGTGTTTTGTGTTTGATCAAAGTCCTCTGTGTATGTATGAGTCTTGCTCTGTTCTTTGGATTAGTTAACTCACACACACACTCTGTTTCTTCATACTTGATGTTAGGTTAGGGAAAGAGTGAATAGCAAATTAACTCGCAATTTATCTCCCTGTGTGTTAAATAAAAGGGCAAAATACCTCCCTGTGATATTCTAAATAGGCAATTTAGCTCCCTGTGATAATAAAAACGGCAAAATGCCTCCCTGTGTTCTTATAAAAGAAGCACATTGCCTCCCTCTAAATTGCTCATTTATTCATATCACAGGGAGGTAAATTGCTCATTATTTCATTTCACAGGGAGGTAAATTGTCTATTTTCATATCACAAGGAGGTAAATTGCTCATTATTCATTTCACATGGAGTTAAATCGCCTATTTTTATTTCACAGGGAGGTAAATTACACATTAGACATATCATAGGAAGTTAACTTGCAAAAAAACTCTTAGGGAAATGCGAAAATAATCGATGCTTTACCTAATTAACAAATTAAACAAAAATAGTATAACAAGCAAAACCAGAATGCTATTTTTTATTCACTTAAATTTTGACAAAAATCCTCAACTTTAGAAATTGGAAGTTTCCTAAAAATATTGGCGATAATCTACTCATTGATAATGAAAGAATTTCAAATGGGTTTTTTTCCTGATAAAAAAAGCACAGGGGGATTTTGCTAATAAAAATAACATAGGGGGTTCTTGCCAAATGGGCAAAACGCAGGGGTATTTTTGCATTTAGATTTATGTTCGTTACCTGAATTTTTGGTGCATGAATCCTGTACTTACATTACTCAAATTAGTAAAAATAGAAGTCAATGACTTATTTTTTGGTTTCCGAAGACATCCAATTCAAGCAATGTTTTCAAGAACCGGATCGGACAGTGAACCGATGAGCCAACTGGTTACTGGTTTTACTGGTCGAACCGGTCGGATCATTGGTCGAATCGGATGACGTCATAATAATATAATAAATATATTTAATTTTAAAGTATATGTAATGTGCGTAAGATTTAAACATTATCCTACAATTGATTAAAAATATAAAATTTATTATATTATACTAAAATTAAATCATATGGAGTAATATTTATCTAACTTATATCATAACGGTAATATGGTACTAATTTGTATGCTCATATAAATGATTATATTTCTTTATAAAAATTTAAAAGTGTAAGTTAAAAATACAACAAACTAAGAAATTCATAAATTTTAAAATTGATTATGTATAAAAGTCTAATATTCAAAGTCAAACTTGCATATTATATCGATTTGACTCTTTATCCTAAATTTAATATTGAAAATAAATATTTTATAGAATAAATTATTAAAATTTATTATTTGAGTATTAATTTTTATTCATAATGTGTAAAATATTTATTTGAGTTAATTATCTCATTTATAAATAAATTTGGCTATAAATTTCTATAATTTATAAATTTTAATTTGTACTAAAAGTTTAACAAAAGTGATATAGCTCAAATGGTAAGGAAGTCATGTTTTACTTTAAAGGTTAGGTGTTCAAATCCCAACTTTTACAAGAATTTTTAGTTTATTTTTAACATTAAAAAAATAAAAAAAATAAAAAAAAGAAATTCAAAACCGGGTTGAACCGGTCCGAAACAGCCGAACCGGGTT
The DNA here is from genome assembly GCA_003313485.2 of Penstemon barbatus. NCBI lineage: Eukaryota > Viridiplantae > Streptophyta > Magnoliopsida > Lamiales > Plantaginaceae > Penstemon > Penstemon barbatus. Next base: position 77,868,997 of record CM064877.1, on the reverse strand, counting down.
TTGGAGTAGGTGGTTTTAGGGGGTAAACCGGACCGGACAAACCTCCGGTTCGCGGTCCAACCGGTCGGACCGGCCGATCCGGTCCGGTTTTAATAACATTGCATTCAAGTCAAAGCAAGAATTTGAACATGGATTCAATTTGAACATATTCAAGTCAATGACTTTAAATCAATACAGAGTCACTCTTCACTAAGAAAAAATATATAATATTTCAGCTATGTGCGCGATCATTCACGTGATATTCTAGCACTAATTTGGTTCCTGTGCAACCTCAGTTTATAGACAATTAAAGTGTCTCAATATGATTAGGTAACACTCTTAGGAGAATGAATCAATTATGGAGAGAATCTTACTTGTTTGTTTTAGTTAATAAATAAACAAGATCACATTTTGGATTATTGTACTCCATAGATATGAACTTAGTATAAAATTCAGAACCATTATGTCTTTCATTTGGACCCTTTTCTTATGGCATGAATTTTGTATGCATTTCAGTTATAGTTCTTGACATGTTAGTTTTTATGGTGAAATTGACTGGTAGGATTGATATTTGCAGGAAACATGTCATTGTTTTGGATGGGGCCAATACCTACCATTATCGTCACGGACCCTGAACTCGTAAAGGAGGTTATGACCAAGTATCACATATACCAGAAGGTGCATAACCCGAATCCTCTAACCAGGCTACTTGCACAAGGACTTCTGAGTTATGATACTGATAAATGGGTTAAACACCGTAAAATCATCAACCCTGCCTTCCATCTTGACAAACTCAAGGTTTTTTTTTTTTTTTAATATAACCATTCCAAAGTTTTTTAATAATTCATTCATAAGATTATACGAAAAGGGTGATGAAATAAGGTTGCTAATTGGTTTGTGTAGCTCATGATACCGGCTTTCTATTTGAGTTGTGATGAGGTTCTCAACAAATGGGAAACGAGTATTTCATCAGGAGGATCATGTGAGGTGGACGTGTGGCCTTATCTGCAGAATTTAACTAGTGACGCAATATCAAGAACTGCATTTGGAAGTGGTTATGAGGAAGGAAGAAAAATATTTGAACTTCAGAGAGAGCAGGCTGAGCATGTCATCAAGGCTGCACAGTCTATGTACATTCCTGGATGGAGGTAATACAATTGTATATAAAGTAACTATATATTCAATTTAGCATTCAATAAGAATACTTTTTTCCCTCTCGGATTGATTGTCAATGTGTAAGTTTTATCAATGTGCAGATTTATGCCAACAAAAAGGAACAGGAGAATGAAGGAAATTGAAAAACAAGTCCAGTCCTCGATTAGAGGTATGATAAACAAACGGATTAAGGACATGAAAGCAGGGGATGCCCCAAATGAAGACTTATTGGGCATACTATTAGAATCAAATTTAAAAGAAATCGAACAACACGGCAACAAGAGTTTTGGGATGACTATCGATGAAGTTGTAGAAGAATGCAAGTTGTTTTACTTTGCTGGGCAGGAGACCACTTCTGTGTTGCTCGTGTGGACATTGGTTTTATTGAGTCGATATCCACAGTGGCAGACGAAAGCTCGTGAAGAAGTTTTGGAAGCCTTTGGAAAACAAACACCGAATTTTGATGGGTTAAATCACCTAAAAGTCGTAAGTGACACTTCCAATTAAACATTTGAATTCTCCTTGGAACATGAGTTCATTTTATCCATCCAAAAAAATGCATGTGTTTTAGTTACAAGATATTTGAGTGATATAATTTTCTAAGTATCATTCTTTGCATGTTAGTTTAAGAGGTACCTAATAATTAACTGCAAATTTGTCGCGATTTAGTGACCTTTTTTGTTTGTCACTTTATTTGAATCATATATTGTCAATAGCAACAATTTAGTTAATAATTTGGTCACTAATATCAATTAAATTCAAATCAAATTATTCTCCCTCACTTATTAATGTAGGCAAACATAACATTTCCACTTAACATTTTGTGGCTAGAAAACGTGTTGTCTTATAGCCACCGAGACACCAGAGATGATCATATTATTTAATTCTTGTGAGATCTTCATGACAGGTTACAATGATATTGAACGAGGTTTTGAGGCTTTATCCGCCCGTCATTGCTCTTGGTCGAAGTGTCAATCAAGAAACAAGATTGGGGAAACTATTATTACCAGAAGGGGTTAGAGTTACACTACCAATAATCTTATTACACCATGATCGTGAAGTTTGGGGAGATGATGCAATGGAATTTAAACCAGAGAGATTTAGTGAAGGATTGTCAAAGGCACAGAAAAACCAAGGTATATTTTTCCCGTTTAGTTGGGGACCTCGAATATGTATTGGACAAGTATTCGCAATGATGGAGGCTAAAGTGGCACTGTCTATGATTCTACAACGATTCTCTTTTGAGCTTTCCCCGTCCTACACGCATGCTCCTCACACGATAGTAATACTTCAACCTCAACACGGAGCTCACTTGGTTTTGCACAAGTTGTAAAATGACTGCGATCAATATTGCATAAAGTATAATTACGTTTACTTGAATAAAGTTAAATAGTTGTAAATAATTTTGTGCACTATTATGGAAGCTAATGTAATGTATTCAGTTTACAGTGCTTATTTGCAAATGTGATGCATTATCCAATATGGAATTGAGCTGTGGCTATTTTTATTTTCCTGCAAATTTTGTTGGAGTTATTTTCAAAATAACTACCAAATAACTTCCAATAATTAATTTAAAATTTAAATTTAAATTGAAAAGTTGTGACTTTTAAATTATGGCTCCAAATTCAAATAATTGTGTCTATCCGGAATAGACACAAATATATCTATTAAAGACAAGTACAATTCTGAATTTGACATAACTTTTTCTCTTCTTCTCCAAGTTACTTATAAATATTTTACTGCAGAAAAATATCCTATAAGTTAGATAATTTTGCCAATTCCGTGTGTGCCCTGTGGTTTATTTCTGTGAGTACAAAACATAATTAAACATTGGGTTTCATTGTATCCTAAAGGCTAATCGCAAATCCCTATTGTATGCCATGTGGTGGGGGCGAAATAAGTCTTAAGGAAAGTGGCATTGCAACACGCCTTGATTCCATTACTGCAGTCCGCTAGTTATTTCCTACCAAAATTCTAATAATCTTAAGACTTATTTTTGTTACTGCATTAATGGCATCCATCAAAGAGATGTCTACAAACATTGTGAAACTCGAACGTTTTGAAGGAGGAAAATTCAACCGATGGCAAAAGAAAATGCATTTCCTACTTGCAACTCTAAAAGTTGTCTACGTGCTCACTCAACAAAAGTCTACAGAAACCGATGAAGAAACCGTTGCTGAAACTCGTGCAAGGCAAAAGTGGGAAAATGATGACTATATTTGTAGAGGCCATATTTTGAACGGGATGTCTGATGCCTTGTTCGATGCTTATCAAAACGTGCCTACTGCAAAGGAACTTTGGGACAAATTGGAGGCAAGATACATGTCCGAAGATGCAAGTAGCAGAAAATTTCTGGTTAGTCGTTTTAATAACTACAAAATGGTTGATGGTCGTTCTGTCATGGATCAATGGCATGAAATTGATCAAATTTTATCAAGTTATGAACAATATAAATTAAAAATGGATGATACCATTGCTGTGTCCTCTATAATTGACAAACTCCCACCATCATGGAAAGATGTTAAGAAAACTCTTAAACATAAGAAAGAGGAGATGACCCTTGAAGATCTTGGAAACCATCTTCGGGTTGAGGAAGATTTTCGGAATCAAGAAGAGACTTCTAAGTTCTTTGAGATTTCTGAAAAGAATTCTGAAGTCTCCAAAATCCATGTGGTTGAAGGGGGAGAATCAAACAAACCACCAAATAACAACTTTAAGAAGAAAGACAAGCAACAACAATCTATGAAACCAAATGGCCATAATTTCAAGAAAAAGAAAAAGAAGGGTCCTTGCTTCCATTGTGAAAAACTTGGCCACATAAAGGCGGAATGCCGTCATCTGAAAAAGAATCAAAATGCTCCAGCCCCTAACAACAATTTTGTGGCTATGATTTCTGAAGTGAATCTAGTACAAGATGATGGAGCATGGTGGATAGATTCTGGTGCAACCAAACATGTTTGCAAGGACAAGAGCCTTTTCAAAAGTCTTGAACCTGTCAATGATGGAAGTGTTATGTTCATGGGAAACTCGGCTACTGCTGAAATAAAGGGCAAAGGGATTGTTCATCTTGAATTTACTTCTGGAAAAATGCTTGTACTTAAAGATGTTTATTATGTTCCTGAAGTTAGGAAAAATCTTGTATCTGGTGGATTGCTTAATAAGTATGGCTTCAAACTAGTTTTTGAGGCTGATAACTTTGTACTCTCCAAGGGTGGTGCCTTTGTAGGAAAAGGCTATATGTATGAGGGCATGTTTAAACTCAACATTATTGATAATATTAATAAAGTCATTTCTACTTATATCGTTGAGCCTACTTCTTGTTTATGGCATAGTCGTTTAGGACATGTTAATTATAGAAGATTGCATGATATGGTTAAATTAGAATTAATTCCTGAAATTGATAATAATCATGATAAATGCAAAACTTGTATGCTTACAAAAATAACTAGAATTCCTTTTCCTAAAGTTGATAGATGTTCTAAGTTACTTTACTTAATTCATAGTGATTTATGTGATTTACATAGTACTCCAACTATAGGTGGAAAGAAGTATTATGCTACATTTATAGATGACTATTCTAGATTTTGTTATGTTTACTTATTACATTCAAAAGATCAAGTTATGGATAAATTTGAAAATTATAAAACTGAAGTAGAATTGCAATGTGAATTATCTATTAAATGTTTAAGAAGTGATAGAGGAGGTGAATACTATAATCCTAAGTATTTCGAGTCTACTGGTATAATTCACCAAGTTACTGCACCATATACACCACAACAAAATGGTATAGCAGAACGTAAAAATAGAGTATTAACTGAAATGGTAAATGCAATGCTTTCTAACTCGGGATTGTCAAAAGGATTTTGGGGTGAAGCTCTATTAACATCTTGTTATATACTAAATAGAGTTCCAAATAAAAAGAGTAAAACTACTCCATATGAACTTTGGAATAATAGAAAACCAAACCTTAATTACTTAAGAGTTTGGGGCTGTAGAGCCATTGTAAGGGTGCCTGAACCTAAAAAGAGAAAATTGGGTGAAAAAGGAATTGAATGTATATTTATAGGCTATGCTGAACATAGCAAAGCATATCGTTTCATGGTTAGAGAGAAAAATGATTCATATTCTCTAAATACAGTAATTGAATCAAGAGATGCTATCTTTGATGAAACGAGGTTTAATTCAATTCCTAGACCCATAGATCATGTTATTAACAATGAAAGTATTCCAAAAAATGACAATGTAATAAATGACAAAGAAGAAGTCATTGAACAAAGGAAAAGCAAAAGAGTTAGAAAAGAAAAGATTTATGGTCCTGACTTCTTTATGTTTTTGGTAGAAGGAACAAGAGAAAATATAAATACGCATTTACCTTATTGCTTCAATTTAGAAGGTGATCCTCTAACATATACAGAAGCAGTAAAGTCACAACACTCTGCATTTTGGAAAGAAGCAATACAAGATGAAATGGACTCTATAATGGGTAATAAAACTTGGAAATTAGTAGACCTCCCTCTTGGTTCCAAGCCAATAGGTTGTAAGTGGATTTTCAAAAAGAAAATGAAAGTAGATGAAACTATAGATAAGTTTAAGGCTAGGTTAGTAGCAAAAGGCTTTAAACAAAAGGAAGGTATCGATTATTTTGATACTTATGCCCCTGTGGCAAGAATTGCTACTATTAGATTATTAATTGCACTTGCATCAATTCATAATCTAGTAATACACAAAATGGATGTAAAAACAACATTTTTAAATGGTGTTTTAGATGAAGAAGTCTATATGGAACAACCCGGAGGGTTTATAGTTCCTGGACAAGAAAAGAAGGTATGTAAACTTATTAACTCATTATATGGTTTGAAACAAGCTCCAAAACAATGGCACCAAAATTTTGATGAGGTTGTGTTATCTAATGATTTTAAAATTAATGAATCAGACAAATGTGTCTATAGTAAATTCATAAATGGTAAAGGTGTCATGATATGTTTATACGTAGATGACATGTTAATATTTGGTACTGATTTGGAACATGTAGAAAACACTAAGCAATTCTTGTCAAATAATTTTGACATGAAAGATATGGGTGTGACTGATGTTATTCTTGGAATAAGAATAATAAGAGATGGTGATAATATAACTTTAACCCAATCTCATTATATTGAAAAAGTACTCAAAAAGTTCGGTAAATCCGAATGTGTACCGGTATCTACACCTTTTGATCCAAGTGTAAAATTAGTACCTAATAAAGAAAAACCAATAGCACAACTAGAATATGCAAGAGTTATTGGGTGCTTAATGTACTCTATGACAAGTACAAGACCGGACATTGCTTTTGCTGTTGGAAAACTAAGTAGATATACAAGTAATCCGAGTAAATTGCATTGGAATGCAGTTTATAGAGTATTGAAATACTTAAAGAAAACAATGAACTTTGGTATTTGTTATTCAGGTTATCCTTCAGTTTTGGAAGGATATTCCGATGCAAGTTGGATTACAGATAGAGTAGATCATGCATCTACAAGTGGATGGATTTTTATGCTCGGTGGTGGTGTTATTTCTTGGGGTTCCAAGAAACAAACATGTATAACCGATTCTACTATGGCTGCTGAATTTATTGCATTAGCTTCAGCAAGTAAAGAAGCAGAATGGTTAAGAGACTTACTCTATAACATTCCTTTGTGGCCAAAACCAATGTCACCAATATCTATTCACTGTGATAGTCAAGCTACTTTGTCAAAGGCATATAGTCATGTATATAATGGCAAGTCTAGACACATTGGGGTTAGACATAGTTATGTGAGACAACTCATCACTGATGGAGTAATCACAATTGATTTTGTACGATCAAATCAAAATCTGGCGGATCCCTCAACAAAAGGCCTCACTAGGGATCTAGTCTTTAAGACATCAAAGGGGATGGGACTAAAGCCTACAAACTAAAATCATTAGTGGTGTAAGCTCAACTCAACACTAGTTGCTACTTCAAGTCTTGAGTTCAATGAAACATATTACATCATATTAATGGTTGGAAGCACTAAAATTTATCATCCCAAGGTAAAAGTGCTTAGTACCCGTAAGTTAAAGGAAGGGTGAACATGTGGCTCTTAATAGACTCAATATAAAGTACTATAAATACGGGAGTACTAATTAAAGGTCTACCTATATGAGTGAGAAGTGTAGCCGCTTCTAGGAGTTAAAAGGCTTAACTCTGACAACACTCATGAAAGGATACGGACACAAGGCTACATTCGTGTCAACTAAAGTGGCATATATTGGAACTTGGAATTTATGTGTGATATGTACCTAACCAGTCAAAAAGGAATAGTTGGTTCAAAGCTAGTCTACCATACATTTCTGATTGGCAGCAAAACATTTCACTAAGTGACTGTTCAAATCGAATCGATACATTCATTTATGCATACATTCCACAAAATTATCAAAATTTGGAGATTTTGAAAATGGTGGGGGATTGTTGGAGTTATTTTCAAAATAACTACCAAATAACTTCCAATAATTAATTTAAAATTTAAATTTAAATTGAAAAGTTGTGACTTTTAAATTATGGCTCCAAATTCAAATAATTGTGTCTATCCGGAATAGACACAAATATGTCTATAAAAGACAAGTACAATTCTGAATTTGACATAACTTTTTCTCTTCTTCTCCAAGTTACTTATAAATATTTTACTGCAGAAAAATATCCTATAAGTTAGATAATTTTGCCAATTCCGTGTGTGCCCTGTGGTTTATTTCTGTGAGTACAAAACAGAATTAAACATTGGGTTTCATTGTATCCTAAAGGCTAATCGCAAATCCCTATTGTATACCGTGTGGTGGGGGCGAAATAAGTCTTAAGGAAAGTGGCATTGCAACACGCCTTGATTCCATTACTGCAGTCCGCTAGTTATTTCCTACCAAAATTCTAACAAATTTGATTCATTCTATACAAAAATAAACTATAGTTTACCAAAATTGTTTTACCCGGCTCTTGAAACATTCTATAAAAATATACATTTAATTTGAGATTGAGTGTATCTTTTAGGAGAGCGACCAATCATAAAATAAATTCAATACACTTGTTGTTGTTTTTTTTTTTTTTGGCCAAAACCAAATATGGACAATAAAGTTTCTTGGACCTTTAGAAAAAAAATAAACCACCATAGCCAATCTTTCTTATTTCTCCTACAAATCAGATCATTCTTTGTACTCTTATTAACAACTTTTCTTAGCCAGATTTTGGAATTTTATTTTTTAACCTTTTATTTAACTTATTTTATTTCTCTTGTCTGAACATCAAGTGATCAATTAAAATTCAAACTTGATATTTCAATTTTTTGAGACAAAAAATCTCGTGCTCAAGAACACGGAGATCTGAGTCCTCCCTTTTTTTTCCCCTTAAGATCCGGTATGAGTCCTCCACAAGGCATAATATATTGCTCTCATTAATCAATTATGTCGAAGAAAGATTAAGTGAAAAAATATGTTAGAAATTTTAGAATATGAAAATTTAGTCAATCTTTTGCATCTACTAAAACAGGAAAAGTAAATGTTATTACATACAAAAAAAATTACTACAACATAGAACACGGATATTATTATTAATTTTCTCGTTGTCCTATAATCTTACCTACCACGTAAAGTAGTCTTTAGAACCATGTGACATGGTCTTGCCATTACTCCATATGTCACAAATATAGTATTATTTTAATTTTTTTCCTATTCTCTCAAAATAATACCTAATTTCTTGAAATCAATTATTTTTTTTTAAATTATTATTTTATATGCAGTAATGATTTGACATTAAAATTTTCAAGATATAAATGTGAAATTACCAAGGGCCTGTTTGTTTGGTGTTTGAAAAAGTAGTTTGAGAGAGTAGTAGATGTTTGTGAAATAATCTAGATTTGCGTAATGTTGTTTGTTTGAGTTTTGGGAGAGTGATTTGAGAAATAAAGTAGGTATAAGTTTTTTTTGGAAGATGTGTAAGACTTTATGTCAAATCATGTTTGTTGTGAGATAAATTATGTAAGAGATATGTTATTTTGTCAACTCAGAGTAGAGTTTGTATATGTTTTGTTTAGAGATAAGAAAATTGTTGTTTGTTTGGATTTTGAGAGAGTAGTTTGAGAAAATTGAGAAATGAAAAATTTATTTCAGAAAATAGAAAATAAGTTTGTTTGGCATTTCCCAAACACAAATTTTTTTCGAAAAGGCCAAACAAACAAGCCCCAAGAGTTCTTTTTTCATTTTCTACCTAAAATTTTAAATATAAAACGAAGATAATTGGAATAAAGGAAGTATGCTATAAGCTCGGTTTATTTGTATGATATAGAATCAAAAGCCAACACGTAATCCATATGTTTCTTTAACTTATTAATTTTTGAAAAGACACACATAATATTATTTCTATCCCACATTTCATCTCTCTCTCATCCTTATTAATCATATCTAACTCTGAATTTTTTTTCCTCGACCAGATCTAAAAGAATTTATTAGATTTTATGATTAAAAATACATCATGTCATACAATGTGAAAGACATGAGATAAAATTTTTCCTAGACTAGATCTCGTGGCATAGAGTGCTATAAAAAACTTGGTTAACAATTAAGTCTTGTAATTAAATTAATTTAACAATTTAGTTATTTTTCAACTCAAATTTTGATTCTATTTTATGGTATCCGTCAAATCACCCGCCCGCTTCATTAGACAAATTAACCTGAGAACCTTGATTTTTCAACTTTGAGAAGTCCTAGTCAAAACAACTCTATAAAAAATTAGCTATTGAAAAAAAACGTGGACGAAGTTGTGAAAGTGACGTCATCCAATCCGTAAGGAACAACTTTTCATTTTGAGATTAGTCCTTTTTCTCTTGGCCGTAGTCGTAAATGTAAAACTCCACCTTCTAGAATTTTGGTAAGATTTGTCATTTTTTCTTGGCTGTAGAGTGACAAAAACCCACCTTTTAGAATTTGGGTCCTAAACAGGAAAAAGCCTGCTTATATATAATCACATGTAATTAGAAGCATTTACAGCTGAACACAATTAATTCAATCATGGAGATATTATACCTTATATTTGCTGTTTCTTGTGCTTTTGTGCTGTTATATAACATATGGAAATTACTGAATTGGGCTTGGTTCACGCCAAAAAAGCTAGAAAAAATTCTAAGGCAACAAGGACTCAAAGGGAACTCCTACAGATTGATTTATGGAGAAATGAAAGAATTTGTGAGTATGATTAAAGAAGCTAAATCCAAACCCATCAATCTCGACGATGATATCAAGCCAAGAGTTGTACCCTTTTACCTAAAAGTCATCCAGAAATATGGTATGTTTTATTTTATCAATTTGTGTATTAAATTATATGGTGTTGTGTGTTTGATCAAAGTCCTCTGTGTATGTATGAGTCTTGCTCTGTTCTTTAGATTAGTTAACTCACACGCACACTCTGTTTCTTCATACTTGATGTTAGGGAAATGCGAAAATACTCGATGCTTTACCTAATTAACAAATTAAACAAAAATAGTAAAACAAGCAAAACCAGAATGCTATTTTTTATTCACTTAAATTTTGACAAAAATCCTCAACTTTAGAAATTGGAAATAACCTTAAAGTTTCCTAAAAATATTGGCGATAATCTACTCATTGGTAATGAAAGAATTTCAAATGTGTTTTTTTGCTGATAAAAAAAGCACAGGGGGATTTTGCTTATAAAAATAACATAGGGGGTTCTTGCCAATTGGGCAAAACGCAGGGGTATTTTTGCATTTAGTTTTATGTTCGTTACCTGAATTTTTGGTGCATGACTCCTGTACTATACATTACTCAAATTAGTAAAAATATAAGTCAAGGACTTATTCTTTGGTTTCCGAAGACATTCAAGTCTAAGCAAGAATTTGAACATGGATTCAATTTGAACATATTCAAGTTAATGACTTTAAATCAATACAGAGTCACTCTTCATTAAGAAAAAATATATAATTTTTCAGCTATGTGCGCGATCATCCACGTGATATTCTAGCACTAATTTGGTTCCTGTGCAACCTCAGTTTATAGACAGTTAAAGTGTAGTACCCTCTCTATATGATTAGGTAACACTCTTAGGAGAATGAATCAATTATGGAGAGAATCTTGCTTGTTTGTTTTAGTTAATAAATAAACAAGATCACATTTTGGATTATTGTACTCCATAGATATGAACTTAGCATAAAATTCATAACCATTATGTCTTTCATTTGGACCCTTTTCTTATGGCATGAATTTTGTATGCATTTCAGTTATAGTTTTTGACATGTTAGTTTTTATGGTGAAATTGACTGGTAGGATTGATATTTGCAGGAAACATGTCATTGTTTTGGATGGGGCCAATACCTACCATTCTCGTCACGGACCCTGAACTCGTAAAGGAGGTTATGACCAAGTATCACATATACCAGAAGGTGCATAACCCGAATCCGCTAACCAGGCTACTTACACAAGGACTTGTGAGCTATGAGACTGATAAATGGGTTAAACACCGTAAAATCATCAACCCTGCCTTCCATCTTGACAAACTCAAGGTTTTTTTTTTTTTTTTTTTTTTAATATAACCATTCCAAAGTTTTTTAATAATTCATTCATAAGATTATACGAAAAGGGTGCTGAAATAAGGTTGCTAATTGGTTTGTGTAGCTCATGATACCGGCTTTCTATTTGAGTTGTGATGAGGTTCTCAACAAATGGGAAACGAGTATTTCATCAGGAGGATCATGTGAGGTGGACGTGTGGCCTTATCTGCAGAATTTAACTAGTGACGCAATATCAAGAACTGCATTTGGAAGTGGTTATGAGGAAGGAAGAAAAGTATTTGAACTTCAGAGAGAGCAGGCTGAGCATGTCATCAAGGCTGCACAGTCTATATACATTCCTGGATGGAGGTAATACAATTGTATATAAAGTAACTATATATTCAATTTAGCATTCAATAAGAATACTTTTTTCCCTCTCGGATTGATTGTCAATATGTAAGTTTTATCAATGTGCAGATTTATGCCAACAAAAAGGAACAGGAGAATGAAGGAAATTGAAAAACAAGTCCAGTCCTCGATTAGAGGTATGATAAACAAACGGATTAAGGACATGAAAACAGGGGATGCCCCAAATGAAGACTTATTGGGCTTACTATTAGAATCAAATTTAAAAGAAATCGAACAACACGGCAACAAGAGTTTTGGGATGACTATCGATGAAGTTGTAGAAGAATCCAAGTTGTTTTACTTTGCTGGGCAGGAGACCACTTCTGTGTTGCTAGTGTGGACATTGGTTTTATTGAGTCGATATCCACAGTGGCAGACGAAAGCTCGTGAAGAAGTTTTGGAAGCCTTTGGAAAACAAACACCGAATTTTGATGGGTTAAATCACCTAAAAGTCGTAAGTGACACTTCCAATTAAACATTTGAATTCTCCTTGGAACATGAGTTCATTTTATCCATCCAAAAAAATGCATGTGTTTTAGTTACAAGATATTTGAGTGATATAATTTCCTAAGTATCATTCTTTGCATGTTAGTTTAAGAGGTACCTAATAATTAACTGCAAATTTGTCGCGATTTAGTGACCTTTTTTAGTTGTCACTTTATTTGAATCACATATTGTCAATAACAACAATTTAGTTAATAATTTGATCAGTAATATCAATTAAATTCTAATCAAATTATTCTCCCTCACTTATTAATGTAGGCAAACATAACATTTCCACTTAACATTTTGTGGCTAGAAAACGTGTTGTCTTATAGCCACCGAGACACCAGAGATGATCATATTATTTAATTCTTGTGAGATCTTCATGACAGGTTACAATGATTTTGAACGAGGTTTTGAGGCTTTATCCGCCCGTCATTGCTCTTGGTCGAAGTGTCAATCAAGAAACAAGATTGGGGAAACTATTATTACCAGAAGGGGTGAGAGTTACACTACCAATAATCTTATTACACCATGATCGTGAAGTTTGGGGAGATGATGCAATGGAATTTAAACCAGAGAGATTTAGTGAAGGATTGTCAAAGGCACAGAAAAACCAAGGTATATTTTTCCCGTTTAGTTGGGGACCTCGAATATGTATTGGACAAGTATTCGCAATGATGGAGGCAAAAGTTGCACTGTCTATGATTCTACAACGATTCTCTTTTGAGCTTTCCCCATCCTACACGCATGCTCCTCACACGGTAGTAACACTTCAACCTCAACATGGAGCTCACTTGGTTCTGCACAAGTTGTAAAATGTGACTGCGATCGATATTGCATAAAGTATAATTACGTTTACTTGAATAAGGTTAAAGGAGTTGTAAGTTGACACTTCATATTTATGGCAAAAAAATTTGTTCACTCTTATGTAAGCTAATGTAGTGTATTCAGTTTACATTGCTTACTTGCAAATGAGATGCATTATCCAATATGGAATTGAGCTGTGGGCTATTTTGGTTTTCCTGCAAATTTGATGCATTCTATACTAAAATAGACTATAGATTACCAAAACTGTCTTACCCTGCTCTTGAAACATTTGAGATATTTGAGAGGTAAAAGTGTAAAACTGTTTTACCAATTCTACTCTTTAAGGAGTAATTGTATCTTGGTAGAAAATATACTTAATCTTTGCGCAAAAGTATTTGTTACTTGCAAGCTAGGTGGTTGAGCGAAAGTATTTGTTACTTGTAAGCTCGGTTGTTGAGCGATAGAATAGGTTCTTAGCAAGCTCTTTTGGAAAAAGCGAAATGCGAGGCCTTCCAAGCTTTGGAGAGAAAGATATCTTGTAATCTCTTTTGTGGCGAAGAAGGGAAGCTTCCCCAACCCAAACTCTCTCCCTCACATACTCTGCCCTTTTTTTTTTCTTTTCTTTTTTTTTTTAGCTTTTTTTAAAAGAAATTCCTAAAATTTGTATTATTTAGCGATAATTATTTTAATTAAAAAAATTTAACTTTAATTTGATTTAATTAACATTATTATTTTAATATTAATTTTTCTAATAATTTTGGAGTTGTATTTTGTTACATCCCAAATTCTATAAGTAAGTAATAATTTTTATTTACCATTTCTATTTTAAGATAATTTATTTAATTTAGATATGAGATTGAGAAGAAACAATGTAGTTGGGGTCAAGTAATAGAACTCTTAAAATTTATATTCTGAATTCTAAGCACTTAATCATGTTAAAAGTTACAAGTTACAAGTTACAAATTATAAGCTTAAAAGTTACAAGTCAAGCCACGAGGTCACTACTCGATGGAATATATATATATATATAAAATGTGGTATTCGTGCTCATCTTTCACTATCGATCTGTTCTTCTGTATGATTGATACTCTACATCAAATTATTCTTTGTTTTAATTACATATTGCTAAACTACTCTCTATATTCATTGTACCGTTTAGACCTTCACTAAGTCAAAAGAGACTTACCCTCCATATTCTCCTTCTATGTTCTTTTCCTCGGGATAAGCTAGTTTGTTGGCAAGCATTAAGAGATCTTTTAGTAAGGTTGTTTCCCTAGAGGTGCACTTATAACTTCCCGGGTTTGTGGTTCTAGAAACTTCAAGTGAATAAGGTATTTTACGATACATGGTTGTTTGTTTATTTTATTTAGACCGTTCCTGGTACTTAATGTTAAAGAAAGACAAATCGCAGGCGGGATGTCACATATTTATCACCAAAAAATAATTATTTCTAAAATATTTATAATAATACGATACAATTATGAAATTACATATGAAATCAAACATGTTTTTGTAAATACAATATGTTTTCATAAATACGATTACATACGGCGAAACATAAACCTTAATTTTGACCCCTAATTCAAAATAGAATTGGCATGTGATGAGGACTGAAATTCGCGAAAAATATCGTCGAGCTCATTTATTTGGAGATTCGTCGGGAGGTTCAACCAATCTAGATAGTGGCAGTAACAATATCAATGGCAGGAACAACGGTGGCAACGAATATAGCGGAGATGATGAATTTTTTTTATATGGATTAATTTAGTATTTAATGTAATTTTTTCTTTTCTATGTTCCCTAATGTATTTTAAATTTTAAATTAACGTAAATTTTAAATTTATTTTTGGTGTAATAATAATAATAATAATATAGTAATAATAATAATAATAGTAATTAGTTTGATAGAATGAGTCATTAAAGATGACTAAAAAACTAGGGAAAGAGTGAGACTGAGGGGGAGGGTTTCACCTCCGAGTCATTAGAGATGACCTTAGGTAGATCGTTGTATCATATATTCATATTTAACTTATTTTATTTCTCTCATCCGAACATCAAGTAATCAAAACAAAATTCATATTTGATATTTCAATTTTTCAAAAATCAAAAATCTCATGCTGAAGAGCACAGAGATACGAGTCCTCTTTCTTTTTTGAGATTATCTGCAAGACATAATATATTGATCTTATAAATTAATTATGTTGCAAGAATGATTAAGTGAGAAAACAAATATGTTAGAAAAATTAAAATATGAAGAGTTAATCAAATATTTTGCATCTACTAAAGCCAGAAAAGTAAATGTTACATAAAAAATTTACAATATAAAACACGGATTTAATTTTGGGCCCGGTCCCTGTCAAAATCTCGTTGTCCTATAATCTTGCTTCTTGCCTACCACGTAAAGTAGTCTCCACTCCATTACAATATAATCTTGCTTGCCATTAATCCATGTCACAAATATATTACTTTAATTCTTTTTTTCCTACTCTCTCAAAATAATACTTAATTATTAAGACTGTAATCGAGCGGAGTAGTATCGAACGACACACTGTTCAAGCTTGGTTTGATTTTTATCGAACTTGAAATTTTGTTTTGAGTTTGATTTGATTTTCAATCGAGTCGAGCTCGAGCCGAGTATCGAGTAGCTTGATATTTTACACGTATTTTTTTAATTTTTAGCTTATCGAGTCGAGCTTGAGCCGAGCTTCAAAAGTTTTCGAACAAAAAAAGATGTTCAAGCTTGTTTGATTAATGTGACGAACCGAGCTCAATCGAGCTTGAGTCGAATATAGCTTGATTTGATTTTCAGCCCTACTAAATACTTGTAATTAATTATTTTATATGCAATAGTGATTTGACATCTCTATTAAGGTATAAATATGAAATTATCAACTTTGAGAAGGCTTAGTCATAACAACTCTATAAGAAATTAGTTATTGAAAAATAAGTTGGACGAAATTTTGTAAGTGAACTCATCCAATACGTAAGGAATGAGTTTTTTTATTCTCTTGGCCGTAGTATTAAATTATGATATAGCTAAATTATGAGACTATAAATAGCCATATGATCACATGCAATTAAATTCATTCATGGAGATATCTATATATCTTACAATTGTTTTTTCTTTTGCTTTTGTGCTATTATATAACACATGGAAAGTACTGAACTGGGCCTGGTTCACGCCAAAAAAGCTAGAAAAAATTCTAAGGCAAGAGGGTATTAAAGGGAACTCCTACAGATGGATTTCTGGAGAATTGAAAGAATTCATGAGAATGATTAAAGAAGCTAAGTCCAAATCAATCAATCTCGACGATGATATCAAGCCTAGAGTTATACCCTTTTACCTAAATGTCATCCAGAAATATGGTATTTTTTCTGTATTAAATTTTATGGTGTTTTATGTTTGATGAAAGTCCTCTGTGTATGTATGAATCTTGCTCTGTTCTTTGGATAAGTTAACTTACACACACACACACACACTTGATGATGAACATAGATATGTTTTTGAGCAAATGTCTTCTCACTTGATGTTTTATGCATTTCAATTATAGTTCTTGGCATGTTAGTTTTTATGGTGGCTGACTTGTAGAATTGATATTTGCAGGAAACATGCCATTGTTTTGGATTGGGCCAAAACCTACTATTCTCGTCACCGACCCTGAACTCGTAAAGGAGGTGATGGCCAAGTATCACATATACCAGAAAGTGCAGATCCCAAATCCATTGACCAAGCTACTTGCAGAAGGAGTTGTGAGCTATGAGACCGATAAATGGGCCAAACACCGAAAAATCATAAACCCTTCCTTCCATCTAGACAAACTTAAGGTTCTTTTTAATAACCATTCTCATGAATCAAGATTATCAGATGTTTTCTAATTGATATGAAATTCATATTCTTGTTTTGTAAATGGTGTTCAAACTAATAAAGTTGCTAATTGTTTTGTGTAGCTCATGATCCCGGCTTTCTATTTGAGTTGTGATGAGGTTCTCAACAAATGGGAAACGAGTATTTCATCGGGAGGATCAAGTGAGGTGGACTTGTGGCCTTATCTGCAAAATTTATCTAGTGACGCAATATCAAGAACTGCATTTGGAAGTAACTACGAGGAAGGAATAAAAGTATTTGAACTTCAGAGAGAACAGGCTGAGTATGTCATCAAGGCTTCACAATCGATATACATTCCGGGATGGAGGTAATACAATTAATATGTTCACATTTAGATTGTATATAAAGTAACTGTATATCTGATTTAGCATTCAATATGTAAATTTTATCATGTGCAGATTTATGCCAACAAAAAGGAACATGAGAATGAAGGAAATTGAAAAACAAGTCCAGTCCTCGATTAGAGGTATGGTAAGTAAACGGATTAATGACATGAAAGCAGGAAAGGCCCCAAACGAAGACTTATTGGGCATACTATTAGAATCCAATTTCAAAGAAATCGAACAACACGGCAACAAGAGTTTCGGGATGACTATTGATGAAGTTGTAGAAGAATGCAAGTTGTTTTACTTTGCTGGGCAGGAGACCACTTCTGTGTTGCTCGTGTGGACATTGGTTTTACTGAGTCGATTTCCTCAGTGGCAGACGAAAGCTCGTGAAGAAGTTTTGGAAGCCTTTGGAAAACAAACGGCGAATTTTGATGGGTTAAATCACCTAAAAATCGTAAGTAATGACACTTCCAATTAAATGACGTGTTTTAGTTATAAGATATTATTTAAAAATTATCACTCTTTGCATCTATTTACTGAAACTGAAACAAGGTTTTTGTCAAATGATAGTCTTGACAAATAAGTGACAAAAATTAGTTGAAGTTGTCCATAATAATTATACATTAATGATAAGTGTAAATCTATCGCAATATAGGGTCCTTATTTTTAGTTTGAATCACATGTTGTCAATAGCGACAATTTGATTAAGATTTTGATCACTATTCACATGACTTAACATTAATTAATTCTTGTGAGATCTTCATAACAGGTTACAATGATATTGAATGAGGTTTTGAGGCTTTATCCACCCATCATTGCTCTTGGTCGAAGTGTCAGTCAAGAAACAAGATTGGGGAAACTACTATTACCCGCCGGGGTGAGCATAACAATGCCAATAATCTTATTACATCATGATCGTGAAATTTGGGGAGATGATGCAATGGAATTTAAACCAGATAGATTTAGTGAAGGATTGTCAAAGGCACAGAAAAATCAAGGTATATTTTTCCCGTTTGGCTGGGGACCTCGAATATGTATTGGACAAGTATTTGCAATGATGGAGGCAAAAGTGGCACTGTCTATGATTCTACAACGATTCTCTTTTGAGCTTTCACCATCCTACACGCATGCTCCTCACAAGATAATAACACTTCAACCTCAACACGGAGCTCACTTGGTTCTGCACAAGTTGTAAAATGCGACTGCGATGAATATTGCATAAAGTATAATTACTTTTAGTTTAATAAAGTTAGGAGATAGAGATAGAGATAGAGATATAAGGTTTACTTAGTATTATTTTACTAAATTTATACTTGCACCAAAAATTTAACCTTTCTTTTTCCTAACCATTGGGGTCGTCAGATAAGGGACTCTAGCATAGAGAATAATTAATGAACGAAATCCCGCAAATTAAAACATAAAGGATGTAAATTGACAATCGGAACTGCACCTGTCGCATATTCGTGTCTTTGCAAAAGTTAAAAAGGACTAAAATTGCTGATTTGCTATTATCATCAGAACTTGAGTAATATTAAAGGGGTCCATCAAGAAAAGGAAGGGAATGAAATGGAGCATGTCTAATATATTCTATAACTCAATTCAGTTCACAACCATTTTTATTTATAGAGTATAATACAGTTCACAACCATGTATAACTAATTCTGATAAAAGTGAAAATATCAAACAAAATGTAAGAATGAAAATCAGGAATTAAAAAAAAAAAAAAAAAAAAAAAAAGAACAATGCAATCATTTAATATTTTTATGGCGAGTTCGCTTTGAAGATTCGGTATTATTAGTGTTCACAGGCGACGACATTTGACTGCTTTGGCATAGACATAGAGCAATATGTTGCCACAGGCATTTTCGTTGGTAGAATCGGCAACGGAGCTTCAGAATTAAGCACAAGTATCGCTTGCCTAATTGTTGGCCGTAGATTACTATCCGGATGAGCACACCAAAGGCCTACAATCATCAAACGCTCCATTTCTTCCTCGTTTATACCATTACCAAGTTGTGGATCGCCTCCCTCTAGAAGCTTCCCTGCCCCATACAAATTCCAAACCCATTCAACCAAGTTCACCTCATTTTGTTTCGCTTTAAGATTTATTGGTCTTTTTCCACTAGCTATTTCCAACGCCACCACACCATAGCTAAAAACATCGCTTTCCTTGCTAGTCTTACCCGTAATCACACACTCAGGGGCCATATACCCCATCGTCCCAGCCACAACCGTTGTCTCTAATCCCTTTTCGTGATCAACCAACCGAGCCAGCCCAAAGTCTCCTAACTTGGCATTAAAATTTGCATCCAACATAACATTACTCGACTTTATATCTCTATGAACCACACATTGTACCCATTCTTCGTGTAGATATAGCAATGAAGAAGCCAATCCTTGCGCGATTTGGACCCTTTTCCCCCAATCCAACAAACTTCTTCCTTTAAAGAGATGGTAATCCAAGCTCCCGTTAGGCATAAACTCGTAAACAAGAACAAGTTCCTTCTTCTCATGGCACCATCCAAGAAGTTGTACCAAGTTTTTATGCTTCAATCTACTTATTATCTTCACTTCAGAGGCAAACTCCTTTATCCCTTGCCTAGAATTACTAGACACTCGTTTGACAGCAACATAGGAGTCGATTCTGTTAATGAACCCTTTGTAAACTCCACCAAATCCTCCTTCACCTAGCTTCTCTTGGTCTGAAAAACTGTTGGTTGCTATAATTAGCTCCTTGTAAGCAAACTTCTGCGGTCCAATTCCTTGCTCAAATTCATCACCTACAGATACATCAAACGTATCTTCAATTTCATTCGTCGTTTTTTTCCTATTATTCAAACAAAAATATACAAGCAATCCCAATATACCAAGCGAAACTGACCCCCCTACCGCCAATCCAATCACCACCGCCTTCTTGTTTTTCCTTAAAATGATTCCATGTTTTATTTCAAGATCCGACTTAAAACTCCATGAATAAATAGTATGACTAGATAAAATAGACCCTGCTGCACCTGAGAAGCCAAAAGTCACAAATTCAGGCAAGTGATCTCTCAAATCAACTACATAAGACAATGTTTGTCCAAGATACGCAGAATTTACTGATCCGGTGTAAACTACACTCAGATTTTTGGATTGAGAATCATAACTAATCCAAACATCAACTAGTCCACCTTCGAGAATTCTAACATAATTCAACCATGTAACATTAGCAACTGATCTCATTGAGTTTATATCAATACCAACATGCTCGTTTAGTGGATCCCAATAATCTGAAAAAACATCAAATTCTACAGCAACGAAAGGATTCTTTGTTGAGTTCAATGGATTAGAATCAGATGTAAGGCCCATGCTACCACCTGCTGTCGTGTTTTCTGGAATTCTTGAACCGTTTGGTGCAAGAAAGAAGGCAATCCCACCACTACCCAAATAAGAACTGGTCAAAAAGGTGAAACTTGTATTGAAATTTGTAAGATTCCCAGAAACTTTATCCCAAAGATAAAGGGGTTGAGCATAAGTAGCTCTACCTATTGCAGCTGAGATATCGCTGTATTGTGCGAGTTGGATAGCGTTGTTCGATGGATGAGCTGATTGTTCATAGATTATATCGAGATCGTTTGGTGTGAAACTAGTGAAGTTGAAGGATATTGGTTTTACAAAAGGGGTTAGACTTAGAAGGAAAAGAATAGCAATGATTTTGAGGCCTGGATTTTTGTTAATGAGTTGAAGATGAATATTCAAGATGCATGAAACCATGGCAGCTGGGATTTTTGCATCAAGTAATTAACTTGCAATTTTAAAAAAAAATGGAATGTCCATCCAATTTTAAGAATGAGTTGCTATGACTTACTCTCTTGTGACTTTTTATAACTAATTGTTTATATATAGTTAAGGTGTTTAATAAACTGAATTGGCAATATTAAGTGAAAATTAAGTAATCTTGAAATTGATGGAGATCCACCTTTGCTATGATTAATAATTTTGTCTATTGAATCCTTCGACATTTAGATCGAACGTCATTTGAGCTTCATTCAACATACATTTCAAAACAATCTGGTAAGTTATTTACCATTTCATAGCTTTAAAAAAAAACTTAAAGATAGATATGGTTAACCAAAAATCTAAAGATACATGCAAGATCTTTCTATAACTAGGAGGGTGGGGTCGTATCGGTTGAATTTGGATTTGGTCTAGGCCTATAGTGACTGAGGTAAAACCAATGTTTTAAAAATCGGATTGGACATTGAACCGGTAGCCTTATTGGTCACTGGTTAGATCGTTTTAACTGTATTAATCACTGGTTCAACCGGTGTGACGTCATTACTTTTAATTAAAGTTTTAATGTATGTAATCAACTTTTTAAAAAAATATGTATATTATCCATTTTTTCAAGTTTATTTTCATAAACTAAATGTTTATCTCATGATTAATTATTTTCCTACAAATTTTGAGTCGAGAATGAATGATAGCAACATAATTACAAGTATGATAACATGATATCAATGCAATAATTCAAATTATAACAAACACCATATCAAAAACAATAAATTTATTGCTAATCACCTATGAAAAAGAGAAAACATTGATGAATTTTGTCATC
Source organism: Penstemon barbatus (assembly GCA_003313485.2). Classification (NCBI taxonomy): domain Eukaryota; kingdom Viridiplantae; phylum Streptophyta; class Magnoliopsida; order Lamiales; family Plantaginaceae; genus Penstemon; species Penstemon barbatus. The sequence continues at coordinate 77,846,806 of CM064877.1, read as the reverse complement.
GAATTATATAAAAAAATGAAATTACTTTGAATTGAGAAAAAAATGATTTTTCTAATGGAAATTGATGCTCAAATATATTTATAAATCTTATTTTATAAAAGACTAGAAAGGTGCACGTACGTTGTACGTGTCTAGTTTTAATTTCATGGGCATTTTTCATAAATTAGAGTAAAATTAGCTATTTTTATTTCATAGAATATCATATATTGGTCAATTTATTTTTTATGAAATTTATTATTAATAATTATTATTAATTTATAAAAAAAATGATGACTTTGAATAGTTATAATAAATATAAAATGATGACTAATTTATTCATTACATCTTATAAAATTGGTTCAAATAAGATCATAAGAATTTTTTAGTTCATTACATCATAGTAGTTTTCATGTCAAGTTTATCTGTTATTCACCGATGTCGCATGTCATCGTTTCTTCATAAATTTCACTTGAACTTTCATCGATTTCACGATCATTTTTTCTTACTGGTTTCACCGATTTTTTCACAAACTTCACAAGTGTTTACCAATTTCACCCGAAGTTTCATCGATTCATATGTTTTCACTGTTTTATTTTTTTTTGTCGATTTTTCCTTTTTTTATCGATTATAATATTTTTCATTGTTTTCCCTTGTTCGTCGATCTTCTTTTCCAATTTAAACCATTTTCTTCTGGCTTCACCTTGTTTTTGTCGGTTAAAGTTTAACTCGTTTTCACCTATTTCACATGTTATTCACCTAAATTTTTCATCGATTAAACATGTTTCGCCGACTTCAAGCTTTTTTGACTGATTTGATCCGTTTCTTTAAAATAATTTAGCGGTTTATTTTTTTTTTAGCAATTTATTCCTTTTTTTTACAGCTTATAATATTTTTCATTGTTTTCTCATTTTTAGTCCATTTCTTTTGTATTTTCTTATTTAGTGTAAACCATTTTTCTACCGATTTCACCAGTTATACTATTTCTATAACTTATTTCACTCATTTTTATCATTTTAACCAATTTTTACCTATTTTCATGTGTTTTCACTAATTTCACATGTTATTCACCATAATTTTTCATTGATTAAATATGTTCTTACCAACTTTACGTTTTTTGACTGATTTTACCCTTTTTTCACCAGTTTTACCAAATTTTACTGAATTCATCATTTTTCTTAGAAATTCCATTAGAATTAATTTTCATTGATTTCAAATATTTTCACCAACTTTATCTTTATTTTAATCGATTTTACCCGTTTTCATCCATTTTTCACAAATTTTACCCAATTTTTTTTATTGATTTCAAATGTATTTATGATTTCACATACCATTACATACGTTGTACATGTCTATTTAATTTCAGTGGTATTTTGTTGTAAATCAGAGTAAATTTAACTTCATTATATCATAAAATACCACATATTAATGACTGCTATTCAATTTATCAACTTCATCATGGGGATTTTCATCGATTTCTTTAGTTTTTTTTGGTTTAAACCATTTATCTCTTGGTTTGATTTTGTTCTTGTTGGTTGAATTTTTTTTGTTATATTGATTTCACTCATTTTTACCATTTAACCAATTTTCACATGTTTTTGCCGACTTTAGCCTTTTTTCACCGATTTTACCCATTTTCACCTATTTCATCATTTTTTATGAAATTTCATCGTTTCACCGATATCATCCATTTTTGTGACTAATTTCACTTGAATTTTCATCGATTTCACATGAATTTATCGAATCTTCAACTCAAAGAATTATACATCTTCAATTACTTTTAAGTATATCTCAAATTATTTCACTTACCTTATCATTTGAAAGATATTTCTTTATCGATCTAAGCCATTTCACTTATTATGCTAATTAGTTTAATTCAATTTTAATTGATTTTTTTTACTGGTTTTATATTGTTTTACTGATTTACTCGATCAATTATACCCAATTGTACATTATTTTTCCTATTTTTCATCAATTTCTTTTGTTTTTTCATAATCAAACAAAAAAGATGAAAATTTTCTAGTGGTTTAGTTCACACTGTTTTGCTAGTTAAACTTTTTTCCTTTTATTTATTTTTATCAGTTTAACTTATATTTCACTGATTTCACTTGAATTTTCATTGATTTCATAGACTTTAACATTTATTCAATGATTTAACCCATTCTTCATATATTTCACCCGTTTTTCACTGATTTCACCGATTTGTTTCCCATGTTTTCACAAATATCACCCGAATTTTCATCGATTTCACATGTATTTATCGATTTTACTGGCACTTTTTATTACTGATTTGCCTCTTTTATTCACCTACTTCACCGTTCATAAATTTCATCTAGATCGATTTCACATATTTTCATCAATTACATCAAATTTATTTGAACGGTTTCACCAATTCTCTTATACGTTTTTTCACTTAATTCACACGTTTTTGTCGAAAATATTTCCATGAAAATTTGAGGTAATGTTTCTCATGTCAAATAAAGATTACTTAGTTCACTAAGTCATAAACAGTTTTGTTCATTCATAGGTAAGATGCGATTCTACTTGAACATGTTTTATGATATTTAAGAGAATATAAATTTTTTTAAGGAGTGACGTATTGTACTAAATCTTTAAATGATACAAATAATATTTTGCACATAACAACATTTTGATAATACATTATAATTATAATTTTACATATATAATTTAGTAACTATTCAATATAATAGTGTTTTTATTTTTATTTTTATGTGTTATAAGAGAATAATAATGAAATTATAAAAGTGATGTAAGAGTTAATTTCTTATTTATTAGAGTTAATATAGTTTAATTTGAATTTAGTTTTGTTTTTCTTCCATATTCATGGTGCTTGGTTAGGAGGAAAGGAAGTTACAAATTTTCTTAAAATATTTTCCTACCAAATTTTTGATGAGAAAATTTAAGGAAAATTCATGTTTGATTATATTTTTTATTATACTTTACAAGTTGAATAAGGGCATTTTTGTCTTCACAAAAAAAGAAAAAAACTTAAAATATTCACACTTTTAGTATTAGTAATAATAATAATAATAATAGATATAGATTTTTTGTTTCTTGTTGATTTTGTGTAATTCAAAGAGAAAAATAGAAGAAGAGATGTGAGACTAATATTGAAGTTTAGAAGAGAATTAAAAATCCGTAGCGTAAACTTTTTATTTTTATAAGTGAACCAGTAGTTCAATTGGTTCACTGGTTTTACCGATTTTTGACCGATTTTTTTCCGGTTCGAACTGGTCATGAACAAAGTTGGTTTTAAAGGATTATTAGGACCGAATTAATAGCCGGTTACTAATTAAACCGATCTAATCGACTGATCCGGTTCAATTTTTAAAACACTAGGTAAAACTGATATGTATTTGAGTCCCACTCCAGAATTTGCTCAAACCTTGGTTGCAAAATGCTCTGATATATATCGAGTCCCACTCCATAATCTGCTCAAACCTAGGTTGCAAAATGCTCTCATATCTCGCGAACTACTCAAATCTATACAATATGAAAGTTATTGATTTGACACTGAGCACATTACTTTTATTCTCAAACTTTCAAAATTCAAGTTCAATTCAAATCACATATGACATTTTCTTAAAAATTAATTGAGTGATTTAGTGAAAGAAACTTATTTTCCTAATGCGACGAATTTATGTTCGAATTATAATGTGTATTAAGTTGAATTATAATGTGTATTAAGTTAAATCTAAAAGATGAATACTCTATGAAAATAAAAAAATCTCACACTTTCAATTCCTAACAAAATTCAACACTCAGACGTAATCCATGTTGTCTTTTAGAGGTTACATTTTTTTTTTTTTGATAATTTTAGAGGTTACATTGAAACTACAAAATTATTTTTCGAAATCAAAATCGAGTAAACTATATATGGCTGATCCATATAAACCTTGTTTTATTTTAATAAATATTAATGAACTATGTATTCAAAATAAAGTTAATGTCAGTTTACCCTCTGTAATTTGAAAAACAATACTATATCTTCTGTGAAAATTTTAAATAAGCAATTTATCATATTTAGTTGGGGAGTGTAACTCACTTATTAAAATTAAGAGTGAGTATGAAAAATATTTTGCAATATGGGTAGGTAAATTGTCACATTTATCATAACACGGTGGGTAATCTGTCTCATTTTTATCATATAGGGTGATAAACTGTCATAAATAAAAATATCATGAAAATGATGTAAAATTTTTATAAAATTATAAGGACGTAAACTGCTATTTTTCAAATTACATGTGGTAACTATTTAACAATATGAATATGATGGTGGATAAATTGCCATTATCTCATTCAAAATATCTCCATCACACGAATCTCCATCACATGAGCTTTCCCCAATTGGCCAAATTGTGGCAGCTTTATTGCTAAATCTGGGATATTTTTGAACTTTTCATTTGTGGTCAACTTCCAATTACTAGAATTGGGTCCATTTCATTTTCCAACAATTAGTTTGAAGAGAATATAGCAATATGACTGGACTATAAGGAGCCTTTATCGCAATAGAGAAGACAATTCAGTTTAATGGAAATATTTTACTCAAAGATTGCTGCTTTTTTTGCTTTTGTTCTAGTATTATATTACACATGGAGAATTCTGAACTGGGCTTGGTTCACTCCCAAAAAGCTGGAAAAAAGTCTGAGGAAGCAGGGTCTGAAAGGGAACTCGTACAAATTGATTTATGGACAATTGAAAGATTTTTTGAGTATTATTAAAGAAGCTAAGTCCAAACCCATCTCTCTTGACGATGATATCAAGCCTAGAGTTTTACCCTTTCTCCTAAAAATCATCCAGAAATATGGTATGTTCCATTTTGTGAGATAAATTTTTGAGTTCTTTGTGTTTGATGAAAGTCCTGTGTGAAATTTCTTGCAAAAAAAAAAGTACGAATTAATCTTGCCCAGTGGATTTTGTGATGATCTTGTGTTATGTGATGATTAGTGAAATAATAAACACACATGCACACACTTGAAGATGTATATATATGAGCATGATCTTTCATACTTACTCTAATTACTCAAATAAATAAAATTAAAGCTTTATTAAGATTCATAATTGAAGTAGGATCATAATATATACAATTGAGCAAACTGCGATATGTGCCTGAAATTCTAGTTCAAATTCAGCTCGACTTTGCTCTGTTTATACACATATAAAGTACAGTACAATTTCTATTTAAATTATTAATACTATTATTTTGGATACTGAGCAAGTATGATCAAACCGTGTATGGGTAAATCTTCTAGTCTGTTTTAGTTGATGATAAAGAAAATCCCGCTTTTCATTCTCGGATTCCATAGATATGAACTCAGCATATAGAGAGCAGCAACCAAGTTGAGGATTATATATCTAACTTCGGGGACAATGTTAGATTTCACAAGTTAAGATAATTCAAAATCATGAAAACTTACCATGAATTGATGTCTTCCAATTGTTCTTTCGTCTAGTAACCTATGTTTTATATGCATGTCAAATTGTTCCTAACAACGCAGCTAAATTAAACTTGATGCAGGAAATGAGTCCTTTTTCTGGATTGGGCCAGGACCTACCGTTATCGTCACAGAGCCTGAACTCATAAAAGAGGTGATGGCCAAGAATTACATTTACCAGAAGCTGCAAATGATGAATCCATTGACCAAGTTGCTTGCACGAGGAGTTGTGAGCTACGAAACAGATAAATGGGCCAAACACCGAAAAATCATCAATCCCGCCTTCCATCTAGACAAATTGAAGGTTTTATATATATGCCATTAAACTTTTACTCAATTCTGTAATTTTTTTTTTAGATCACAACAAATGTCTTGTTAAGTGATATCAACTTCATATTCTTGAAAGCATACATAGTTGAAGAACAGAAACATTCATCATAAGAAACGGGTACTGAAATAAGGTTGTTGTCTTTGTGTAGCTCATGATACCGGCTTTCTATTTGAGTTGTGTTGAAGTTTTGAACAAATGGGAAACGAGTATTTCACCTGGAGGATCTTGTGAGTTGGATGTGTGGCCTTATCTGCAAACATTATCGAGTGACGCAATATCAAGAACTGCATTTGGTAGTAGTTATAAAGAAGGAAGAAGAATATTTGAACTTCAAAAAGAACAGGCTGAGCATGTCATCAAGACTGCTCTATCAATATACATTCCAGGGTGGAGGTACTAAAAATAGGGTTATTTGCAAATTACATTCCTATGTTAGCTCTTCCAAATACGCCATTGTGTTATTTTCCTTACCAAATACTCGTGATAAAAACATAGAAATATACCCTCTTCTAATGCACTTAAAATTAACTGAAATATGCAATTAGTCGTCTATATATATATATATATATATATATATATATTTCAGTTTGATATATCATAATATATTGACAACATAATCTACTTTTCTACTGTTGAATAAAAAAAATTATTTTATTTTGGTTCTCAGAAAGTGCGATCATGTCCAAACAGATTCTATTGACAACATAATATAAACATTTAAAAATTATTTTAATATAATTAATGATATCGTGATATTCACTCGTATATGTCTTTTAGTGCCTGGATGAGACTTCTTGCTACATTTTTACCAACACAAGCGGGTATTTGCTAATAAAATTATCAAAGGGGTTTATTTTGCAAATAATCCATTGAAAAAATGTTAGTACCATTAAAAAGACAGCTCTTTAGCAACTTATAGATTATAAAGAAGAAACCATTTAAATTTAGCATTCCACAACAATACCTTTTCCCTTTTTTTCATTATGTGCGGTTTGGTTTTATTTGATGTGTTACCAATGTGCAGATTTATGCCAACAAAAAGGAACAGGAGAATGAAGGCAATTGATAAAGAAGTTCAATCTTCAATTAGAGGCATGATAAATAAACGGATTAAGGACATGAAAGCTGGAGAGGCATTAAACGAAGACTTATTGGGTATATTGCTAGAATCCAATTTCAAAGAAATCGAACAACATGGTAACAAGAGTTTTGGGATGACTATTGATGAAGTTGTAGAAGAATGCAATTTGTTTTACTTTGTTGGGCAAGAGACCACTTCTGCATTGCTCGTCTGGACATTGGTTTTGTTGAGTAGATATCCACATTGGCAAACAAGAGCTCGTGAGGAAGTTTTGGAAGCCTTTGGGAAACAAAAGCCAGATTTTGATGCGTTAAATCACCTGAAAATTGTAAGTACTTTCCGTTTAAACATTTAAATTTTCTTAGAACATGAGTTCATTCTATTTATTCAGGTTTAGTCACCATTCTACAGAAGTGATAAATTGAAATTTAACGCTTTTGTAGTGACCATATCACCAGAAAATGCTAGTGTTTGACTCTTGTGATATCTTCATTACGTTACAGGTTACAATGATTTTGTACGAGGTTTTGAGGCTTTATCCATCCTTAGTTACTCTTAATCGAAGAGTCAGTCAAGAAACAAGATTGGGAAAACTATTATTACCAGAAGGGGTCAAAATTTCACTGCCAATTATGTTATTACACCATGATCGTGAAATTTGGGGGGACGATGCAATGGAATTCAACCCAACTAGATTTAGTGAAGGATTGTCAAAGGCACAGAAAAACCAAGGTATCTTTTTCCCGTTTGGCTGGGGACCTCGGATATGTATTGGACAAACATTTGCGATGCTGGAGGCAAAAGTGGCACTCTCTATGATTCTACAACGGTTCTCTTTCGAGCTTTCACCATTCTACACGCATGCTCCTCACACGGTAGTAACACTTCAACCTCAACACGGTGCTCACTTGGTTCTGCACAAATTGTAAAATGTGACAGCTCAATATTGCGTCAAGTAAAGATACATTTAGTTGAATAAAGTTAAGAGTTGTAAGTTGAAAGTTCATCTTTATGGAAATAATTTTGTGCACTACTATTGAAGCTAATGTAGTTTGTTTACGGTGCTTACTTCCAGCAAATTTGATGCTCTATGCTGTTTTTCGTCCTAATCTGCCCGATTTTCAGCCTGGTTCTTTTTATTTGTGCTAAGTTGTGGAGTTTAATTAACTCTATACTCTATCTTTGTATGTGGATTGGCGGAGAATCACATTGTTACTTTTTTTAGAAAAAGACAAAAACACTTCCTATGCTTTGTCTCCAAAAAAGCCCCTGTCTTATTTTAACTCCCAAAAACTCCTCTGTATTTGGATTTAAATACCACACTCAACCCAAGTAGTATATACTTAATTTTTACTTTTGACTTTTGGTGAATTGACAAGATTACCCCTATATGTTTATTTTTTTTTTATTTATTTATTCTTTTTGAAAATTTAAGTATATACTCCTTAGGTCGAGTGTGGTATTTAAAATCAAACTCATGGGGGGTTTTGGGGATTTAAAATGACACATGGATTTTTTTATTGGAGTTAGACAAAGCATAGGGGGTATTTTTGTCTTTCGATGGCAGGGGTAAAATTGTCACATCAAAAGTAAAATATGAACAAATACTTGTAATTTTGACGTTTGAAACACACCTTCATTTATAGGGGGTGTATTTGACATTTGAGATCACAGGGGATTTTTTGAAAGTTAAATGACACAAGGAGTTTTTTGAAAGTTAAATAAAGTATAGAGGGTGTTTATATCTATCACTCATTTTTTTCTCCCATATTCTTGTTCTCAATGGTATGAATTTGGAAATCTAATTTCAAACAATATGAAATAATTTTCTTGATTTTTTCTGCTTCAGTGTTTTAATGTTCTCAATGTTTACTGCTTTGACAGCTGAAACAAAAAAGAGAAGTCATTTAAATTTAGATAAAAACCATGAATTATTGAAATTATTTAATAAAGGGTGCTAGAATTGCCTTCCCGAAGTCTCTCGCTATATATACAAAGAAATTAAAAAAAAAAAAAAAAAAAAACAATAAATGTCCCAATCCTGACCTTCCTCATCTTTGTATATGGCCAAATTGCCTAATTTCTAACACCCCTTCACATTTACATAATCTAAATTCGTCATGTAATCCCCTAAAGTCCTACCTAATCTCATATTAGTGAAAGATTAAAAATTAAAGCTTCCTTTGTAGACCTGCAATAGTGAAAAGCCAGTTATTGAACCAAAAAGAAAGAGCCAATTAATCCGGACGAGACAAAAACATTCAGATGATTTATACCAATGATAAACTATGTGATTAAAATATCACATTTAGATATACGAGTAATACTTATTTGTTATTTGTAATTTTTTTTTTATTTCTAATAGTATAAAATTACTAGTTTTTAAATCTATTTTTTCTCAAGGAAAATCAAAATCTCTAATATTATACTTGATAAAAATTTCACATGATAATTTTCTGCATGTTTCCAGTCCACACCGGGAAATACCTCGTCCATTCTCCTAATTCTTTGAATCAAAGTTGTTGACAAGTCTACATAGCAAATATATTTGGAACCAATATTTTCGGAGAAACAATTGGATGAACTTAAATCTCTCAAAGAAAAGGCATGCTTCATACAAGATTATTTAGAAGTTCATTCACTTAGAGATAGCAATGAAGCACAAGATTTGGAGAGACGGATTGTAGATGCTTCTTATGCAGCTGCGGATATCATTGAATCACATATTGTTGATGATATCAAGGCTTCATTTTCAAAACAAAGATCCAAAAAGAAAAAATAGAAGTATTTTACCTGAATTTTTGGTGGTATTTTTGGTGGGTATTTTTGCATTTAGTTCTATATTCGTTACCTGAATTTTTGGGGCAGGACTCCGGTACCAAATTATTCAAATTACTAAAAATAGAAGTCAATGACTTTTTTTTTTTTTTTTTTTGTTTCCGAAGACATTCAAATCTAAGCAAGAATTTGAGCATGGATTCAATATGATATTAAGTAGCTTTAAATCTACACAAAGTCACTCTTCATTAATAAAAAATATGTAATTCAGCTATGTGCGCGATCATTCACGTGAGATTCTAGCTCTAATTTAGTTCCTGTGCAACCTCAGTTTATAGACAATTAAAGTGTCTCAATATGATTAGGTAACACTCTTAGTATATAATTCAGAACCATTATGTCTTTCATTTGGACCCTTTTCTTGTGGCCTGACTTTTGTATGCATTTCAATTATAGTTCTTGACATGTTAGTTTTTATGGTGAAATTGACTTGTAGAATTGATATTTGCAGGAAACATGTCATTGTTTTGGATGGGGCCAAAACCTACCATTATCGTCACAGACCCTGAACTTGTAAAGGAGGTGATGACCAAGTATCACATATACCAGAAGGTGCATAACCCGAATCCATTGACCGATCTATTTGCACAAGGAGTTTTGAGCTATGAGACCGATAAATGGGTCAAGCACCGTAAAATCATCAACCCTGCCTTCCATCTAGACAAACTCAAGGTTTTTTTTTTGTAACCATTCCTAAGATTTTTATATGAAATTCATATTCTTGAAGGCATTAGTGATTATACGAAAAGGGTGTTGAAATAAGGTTGCTAATTGGTTTGTGTAGCTCATGATACCGGCTTTCTATTTGAGTTGTGATGAGGTTCTCAACAAATGGGAAACGAGTATTTCATCGGGAGGATCATGTGAGGTGGACGTGTGGCCTTATCTGCAAAATTTAACTAGTGACGCAATATCAAGAACTGCATTTGGAAGTGGATATGAGGAAGGAAGAAAAGTATTTGAACTTCAGAGTGAGCAGGCTGAGCATGTCATCAAGGCTGAACAGTCGATAAACATTCCAGGATGGAGGTAATACAATTAATATGTCAACATTTAGGTTGTATATAAAGCTACCATATATATCCAATGTAACATTCAATAAGAATACCTTTTTTCCCTTCTGGTTTAATTGTCAATATGTAAGTTTGATCAATGTGCAGATTTATGCCAACAAAAAGGAACAGGAGAATGAAGGCAATTGAAAAAGAAGTCCAGTACTCGATTAGAGGTATGATAAATAAGCGGATTAAGGACATGAAAGCAGGGGATGCCCCAAATGAAGACTTATTGGGCATACTATTAGAATCCAATTTAAAAGAAATCGAACAACATGGTAATAAGAGTTTCGGGATGACTATTGATGAAGTTGTAGAAGAATGCAAGTTGTTTTACTTTGCTGGGCAGGAGACCATTTCTGTGTTGCTCGTGTGGACATTGGTTTTATTGAGTCGATATCCAGAGTGGCAGACGAAAGCTCGTGAAGAAGTTTTGGAAGCCTTTGGAAAACAAACACCGAATTTTGATGGGTTAAATCACCTAAAAGTCGTAAGTAACACTTCCAGTTAAACATTTGAATTCTCCTTGGAACATGAGTTCATTTTATCCATTCAAAAAAATGCATGTGTGTTAGTTACAAGATATTTGAGTGATATAATTTTCAAATTATCACTCTTTGCATGTTAGTTTAAGGTGTACCTAATAATCAACTGCAAATTTGTCGCGATTTAGTGACCTTTTTTGCTTGTCACTTAATTTGAATCACATATTGTCAATAGCAACAATTTAGTTAATAATTTGGTCACTAATATCAATTAAATTCAAATTATTCTCCCTTACTTATTAATGTAGGCAAACATAAAATTTCCACTTAACATTTTGTGGCTAGAAAACGTTTTGTCTTATAGCCACCAAAACACCAGAGATGATCATATTGTTTAATTCTTGTGAGATCTTCATGACAGGTTACAATGATATTGAATGAGGTTTTGAGGCTTTATCCACCCCTCATTGCTCTTGGTCGACGTGTCAGTCAAGAAACAAGATTGGGGAAACTACTATTACCAGAAGGGGTGAGAGTTACACTACCAATAATCTTATTACACCATGATCGTGATGTTTGGGGAGATGATGCAATGGAATTTAAACCAGAGAGATTTAGTGAAGGATTGTCAAAGGCACAGAAAAACCAAGGTATATTTTTCCCGTTTAGTTGGGGACCTCGAATATGTATTGGACAAGTATTCGCAATGATGGAGGCAAAAGTGGCACTGTCTATGATTCTACAACGATTCTCTTTTGAGCTTTCCCCGTCCTACACGCATGCTCCTCACACGATAGTAACACTTCAACCTCAACACGGAGCTCACTTGGTTTTGCACAAGTTGTAAAATGACTGCGATCAATATTGCATAAAGTATAATTACGTTTACTTTAATAAAGTTAAATAGTTGTAAATAATTTTGTGCACTATTATGGAAGCTAATGTAATGTATTCAGTTTACAGTGCTTATTTGCAAATGTGATGCATTATCCAATATGGAATTGAGCTGTGGCTATTTTTATTTTCCTGCAAATTTGATGCATTCTATACAAAAATAAACTATAGTTTACCAAAATTGTTTTGCCCGGCTCTTGAACATTCTATAAAAATATACATTTGCTTCGAGATTGAGTGTAACTTTTAGGAGAGTGACCAATCATGAAATAAATTCAATATACTTGTTTGTTGGTTGGATGGATTTGGCCAAACCAAGTATGGACAATAATTTTTCTTGGACCTTTATAAAGAAATGAGAAAAAAATAAATAACCATAGCCAATCTCTCTTATTTCTCCTACAAATCAGATCATTCTTTGTACTCTTATTAACAACTTTTCTTAGCCAGATTTTGGATGTTTATTTTTTAACATATTATTTAACTTATTTTATTTCTCTTGTCTGAACATCAAGTGATCAATGAAAATTCAAACTTGATATTTCAATTTTTTAAGACAAAAAATCTCGTGCTCAAGAACACGGAGATCTGAGTCCTCCCTTTTTTCCCCCCTTAAGATCCGGTAGGAGTCCTCCACAAGGCATAATATATTGCTCTCATTAATCAATTATGTCGCAAGAAAGATTAAGTGAAAAAATATGTTAGAAATTTTAGAATATGAAAATGTAGTCAATACTTTTGCATCTACTAAAACAAGAAAAGTAAATGTTACAAACAAAAAAAATTACTACAACATAGAACACGGATATTAAGGCTGTGTTTGGATGTGTTTTGGCCCGGTCTCGTGGGTTTCGCGAGACCGAGCCAAAACTCTTTCAAATGAGTTTTCGCCAAACCCATAAAACCATCAAAAACCTATTCAGAAACTTACATTCAAACTCTTCAAACCTATTAAATATTGATTTGACACCTACCACCTACTTTTTCCCCCAAAATCTATATCTATACTACTACTAAAAGTACGAATATTTTAAGTTTTTTTCTTTTTCTGTGAAGACAAAAATGCCCTCTTCCCATGAAATTGATAAATATTTTCTAAACTACAAATATAAGGAAAATGTCTAAATTTGTTTATTTCCATTATGTAATTCCATCACTACTTTCGTTTATTAATGACAAGAATTTTCAAAAGTTCAATCTCTATTCATGAGCCCTAAAATCCATCACTATTTTTGTTTATTAATGACAAAAAAATTTAAACATTCAATCTCTATTCAAATTTAATCTATATCTATATCTATATCGATATACATATAAAAGTACGAGTTGGCCTAAGGAAATTTATTTCCTTTTTTGTGAAGACTAATATACCGCTAATTGAATTATATTGTGATATTTAAATTTATGGCAAAAATGTCAAATAAAAGAATCCTAAAAGAAAAGAATTACAGAACTATAATTAGACAAGAAGTCCCTTATGTAACAAACTATAATTATCTTTTAAAGTTTTGCAACTCATTAAAATTAATGGTAAAAAAGAAACTATAACTCTATATTTCTTCAAAAAATTCTTTGAAGAGTTCTTAAGAAATTATCACTTATTTGAAGAACCTAAAAAATATTAAAGAACCTAAAAAAAAATTATGTCGTTCGTTCTACGTGATTAAAAAGTTTACAAATTAATGGTTAAAAAAAGAACTATAACTCTATATTTCTTCAAAAATTTATTTGAAGAGTTCTTAAGAAGTTATCACTTATTTGAAGAACCCAAAAAACATAAAAGAACCTCAAAAAATAATTATGTCGTTCGTACGTTCTACGTGATTAAAAATGTTACTATTTAGTTAACTAAAAAATGTATAATTGGCTTAAGCAAAAAAACTTCAAAACATAGAAATTGTTTAAACTGGAAAAAATGTAAAATTTTGATTAATAATATATGATAAAAATGATAAAATAAATGAGAAAATTGGTTAGATAGAAAGAAAACCGGGTTAAAACAAAAAAAAAAAAAAAAAACTTGTGCCATTGATAAAACAACAAGGTTAACAAGCAAAAAAATAGGTAAAAAAAAATGAATGATCGGCTAAACACGGGATAACAAAAAATAAGATCAAATCGATAAAAGAACAAGAACAAATAAATGAGTTAATTGGAAAAAAAAAAAGGTGAAATATGTGAGAAAATAGATTAAATAAGCAAAATAATAATTAAAATCAGACTAAATTGGGTTCAACTGGAGAAAATTAGTGAATTGATTAACAAATGTGAAAATCGACTGAAATTGAGTTACACTAGAGAAAATAAAAAATGTATAATTGGCTTAAGCAAAAAAATTCAAAACATAGAAATTGTTAAAACCGGCAAAAAATGTAAAATTTGATTAATAATATATGATAAAAATGGTAAAATCAATGAGAAAATTGGTTAGATAAAAATAAAAGCGTCTTAAAACAAAAAAAAAAAAATCGTGCCATTGATAAAACAACAAGGTTAACAAGCAAAAAATTGGGAAAACCGGTAAAAAAATGAATGAAATCTGCTAAACACGGAATAACAAAAAATCAGATCAAATCGATAAAAGAACAAAAACAAATAAGTGAGTTAATTGGCAAAAATAAAAAGGTGAAATATGTGAGAAAATAGGTTAAATGAGCAAAATAATAAGTAAAATCAGACTAAATTAGGTTCAACCGGAGAAACTTAGTGAATTGATTAACAAATGTAAAAATCGACTGAAATTGGGTTACACTTGAGATAATTATGGATTGATTATGAAATGAGATAAACCATAAGAAAATAGATGAAATCGGTGAAATAACGTGCTAAAATAATAAAAAAGAAATGTTAAACTCAGTGTAAAATACGTACAAGCGATATTTTTTCAAAAATTCTTAAGAATTTATCACTTATAAAAGAATATAAAAACAAATCGTTACATTCGGGCTATATGAATAAAAAAAAGTACTATTTAATTAACTGAAAAATTTATAATTGGCTTAAGCCAAAATAAGTCAAAACATATAATGGTTAAAATTGGTGAAAACGGGTAAGATTCTACTAAAAATATATATATGATAAAAAAAAATTGGTAAATCAAAGAAAAAATGGGTTATATAGAAGATAAACGACTTAAATAAAAAAAAATGGTGCCATTGATAAAACAACGGAGTAAGCAGGATAGGTAAAATCTACTAAAATTGGGTTAAAATGAAAACAATGAGTGAACTGATTAATAAATTTGATAAAACACAAAGGTGGAATCGGTCGAAGAACGGGTTAAAATAACAAAAAAAAGGGTAAACTCAGTGCAAAAACAGGCGCAATCGGTGTTTCTTAGGACAATTATTAAAAAACCTAAAAAGAAATCACATATCTTCGATATGAATAAACTAAAGTAATCATATTTAGTTAACTGAAAAACTTATAATTGGCTTAGATTAAAAAAAAAAAAAAAGACAAAATATATATGGTTAAAACTGGTAATAACGGCAAAACAATGGGAAAATGGGGTAGATCGAATAAAAATGAGTTAAAGCAACAAAAAATGGTACGATTGATAAAATAATGAGGTAAATCGACAAAACACTGGTAAACTGGTAACAAATGAATGACATCGACTAAACACAAGATAACAAAAAAATGGGTCAAATCGATAAAGAACCAGAACAAAAAACGAGTTAAATTGAAAAAAAAATGTGAAATACTCGAGAAAATAGTGTACATCAGCAAAAGAATAGGGAAAATTAGGTTAAACCTCATAGAATGAGTGAATCGATTAAAGAATGGGATAAAGCACAAAAAATGGTGAAATCAATCTAAGAACGGATTAACATAACACAATAACAAATGGTAAAATCAAAGTAAAACTGAAGGAAATCGATGAAAGAACATGTTAAAATAATAAAAAATAGGGTAAACTTAGTGTAAAAGCAAGTTTACACTACAAAATCGGGGAGAGTTGGTAAAAATGGATTAGATTTGTTAAAAATTGATTAGACATGTAATTGAAAATGAATGAATTTAGTAAAAGATATGTATAACAGACAAAACTGGTTAAATCGATAAAAAAAATGGGTTAAACCTGTGAAAAATGGTTGAGATGAAAATATCAAGGTAAAAGAAGAAAATAAAAGATATTGTTCATTCGTTCAAATGATTGTTTTAGACTAATAGTTCTGTAGATATGTAGTTTCAGATTAAAAATACTTAATAGTTATAGTTCATTTTTTATTTTCAAGTTTTGATTATAAGTATTTATGATTAAAAAAATTAATTTTTTGGTAACAACATAGTAATAATTAAAGTGAATTAGTCAAAAAAATTATATATGATATGTCATTAAGATAGTATATTGAAAAATTAGTTAATCACGTGCAATGCACGTACACATTCCTAGTATCACTAAAAAAGACATTGATTTTACATCTATCACCTACTTTTTCCCCTAAACCCCAACATCCAATCCCAATTTAAGTGGGGTTTCAACTTATTTTAACCACAAAACCCAAGAGTCAAAACTCATCCAAATGAAGTCTCCAATGTTTCATCGAAACCACCCAAATCAATTTTTTTAAATCGAGACCCACGTAACCGAGCCAAAACCCATTCAAATAGACCCTAATTTTCTCGTTGTCCTATAATCTTACCTACCAAGTAAAGTAGTCTTTAGGCCATCTCCAGCCGAAGCAGGCAATTGCCCCCTCTTGCTTGCCTGCTTGCCTGTCTGCCTTGTCAAGTTAGTCATCTCCAGCCGAACCAACAATTCAAAATATTTATTTCAATCTCAAACTTTCCTTACTCTCACTTAACTATAACAACAACAATAACAACAACAACAACAACAACAACAACAACAACAACAACAACAACAATAATAATAATAATAATAAGCGTTCAACTTAAAAGAAATTAATAGTAGTGAATTAAATTGGTCAAACGAGACCTATAGTGAATTAACTTATATCTGTTTTTTACATTTAAATTATATTCTTGCAGGACTTATAACTTATAAATTTATCATACAATTAACTTATAACTTGTAGGCAAAACAACAAAAAAAGAAAAATGGAAGGCACGGCAATAAGACACAACAGGCAATAATACACTAAAATAAACAAATTTTAAACAAAGAAAGAAAGAAGGCAATTGACAAAAAAAAAAAAAAAAGGGGGCAGGAGCGTGAGCCTGCTGGCAGGGAGGGAGGTAACCATTGCCTCCCTGCCTGCCAGCAGGCAAGCATCTCCCCCCGGATGCTTGCCTGTCAGCTCCGGGGGGAGCTCTTCTTCAGCCGAAGGGGGGCTGTTGCTTGCCTCCCCCCTTCGGCTGGAGATGACCTTAGATCCATGTGAAATGGTCTTGCCATTACTCCATATGTCACAAATATAGTATTATTTTAATTTTTTTCCTATTCTCTCAAAATAATACCTAATTTCTTGAAATGAATTATTTATTTTTTTAAATTATTATTTTACATGCAGTAATGATTTGACATTAAAATTTTCAAGGTTTAAACGTGAAACTACCAAGGGCATGTTTGTTTTGTGTTTGGGAAAGTAGTTTGAGAGAGTAGTAGATGTTTGTGAAATAATCTCGATTTGCGTAATGTTGTTTGTGTGGGTTTTGGGAGAGTGGTTTGAGAAATAAAGTAGGTATATGTTTTTTTTGAAAGAGTTGAGTTGTAGGTGTAAGATGTGCAAGACTTTATGTCAAATCATGTTTGTTGTGAAATAAATTATGTAAGAGATATGTTACTTTGTCAACTCAGAGTAGAGTTTGTATATGTTTTGTTTAGAGATAAAAAAATTGTTGTTTGTTTGGATTTTGAGAGAGTAGTTTGAGAAATGAAAATTTTATTTTAAAAAATAGAAAATAAGTTTGTTTGGTATTTTCCAAACACGAATTTTTTTTCGGAAAGGCCAAACAAACAAGCCCCAAGAGTTCTTTTTTCATTTTCTACCTAAAATTTTAAATATAAAACGAAGATAATTGGAATAAAGGAAGTATGCTATGAGCTCGGTTAATTTGTTTGATATAGAATCAAAAGCCAACACGTAATCCATATATTTCCTTAACTTATTAATTTTTTAAAAGACACATAATATGATTTCTATCCCACATTTCATCTCTCTCTCATCCCTATTAATCATATCTAACTCTGAATTTTTTTTCCTCGACCAGATCTAAAAGAATTTATTAGATTTTATGATTAAAAATACATCATGTCATACAATGTGAAAGACATGAGATAAAATTTTTCCTAGACTAGATCTCGTGGCATAGAGTGCTATAAAAAACTTGGTTAACAATTAAGTCTTGTAATTAAATTAATTTAACAATTTAGTTATTTTTCAACTCAAATTTTGATTCTAGGGTAAATTACGAATATCCCCCTCAGGTAAGGTCTAATTACAAAAATCACCCTCACGTATTGGGTATTACAAAAATCCCCCTCAGGTTTGTCATATTCTTACAATTAACCCCTTGCCCCAATAATGTTCCATTTTTGCCCTTAAGTGTTAGTTTTATTGTTTGTAATGTCTCATATATGTTAAAACTTGGGTGCTAATTATTATATCTTATAAATTAGAAAATAGATAATTATATATTTACTACCAAAATAATTGATAAAATTTATAATTGCCCATAAATTTTAATAAATATTGCAAAAAAATATTTATATATATTAGCAATTTAAATTGCAAAACATTAAATTAAATAGAATTTTAATAATTTATTTTATAAATATGAACAAATTGTTTACACATTAGTTGAATGAATTTATTTTATAAAATAGTATATTTAATAAACTAATATTTTTTTTATAAATAAGATATTTTAGTTTATTAAATTTTATATTGTATTATAAATTGAAATATTTATTGAAATTTATGGACAATTATAAATTATGTCAATTATTTTGGTGGTAAATATATGATTATTATTTTTATAATTTACAATATATAACAATTAACACCCAAATTTTAAAATGTATAATATATTTTAAACATTACAAATAACTTCCAAGGGTAAAATTGGAATATTTTAGGAGCAAGGGGTTAATTGTAAGAAGGTGACAATCCTGAGGGGGATTTTTGTAATACCCAATATGTGAGGGGGATTTTTGTAATTAGGTCATACCTGAAGGGAATATTCGTAATTTACCCTTGATTCTATTTTATGGTATCCGTCAAATCACCCGCCCCCTTCATTAGACAAATTAACCTGAGAACCTTGATTTCAACTTTGAGAAGGCCTAGTCAAAACAACTCTATAAAAAATTAGCTATTGGAAAAAAAACGTGGACGAAGTTGTGAAAGTGACGTCATCCAATACGTAAGGAACAACCTTTTCAATTTGAGATTAGTCCTTTTTCTCTTGGCCGTAGTCGTAAATGTAAAACTCCACCTTCTAGAATTTGGGTAAGATTTGTCGTTTTTCTCTTGGCTGTAGAGTGACAAAAACCCACCTTTTAGAATTTGGGTCCTAAACAGTGCGAGAAATAATGGACACAAAAGCCTGCTTATATATAATCACATGTAATTAGAAGCATTTACAGCTGAACACAAATTCAATCATGGAGATATTATACCTTATATTTGCTGTTTCTTGTGCTTTTGTGCTGTTATATAACATATGGAGAGCATTGAACTGGGCTTGGTTCACGCCAAAAAAGCTAGAAAAAATTCTAAGGCAACAGGGTATCAAAGGGAATTCCTACAGATTGATTTATGGAGAAATGAAAGAATTTGTGAGTATGATTAAAGAAGCTAAATCCAAACCCATCAATCTCGACGATGATATCAAGCCAAGAGTTGTACCCTTTTACCTAAAAGTCATCCAGAAATATGGTATGTTTTATTTTATCAATTTGTGTATTAAATTATATGGTGTTGTGTGTTTGATCAAAGTCCTCTGTGTATGTATGAGTCTTGCTCTGTTCTTTAGATTAGTTAACTCACACGCACACTCTGTTTCTTCATACTTGATGTTAGGGAAATGCGAAAATACTCGATGCTTTACCTAATTAACAAGGGTCAATTACAGGGACATCCCCTGAGGTTAGGCGTAATTACCGCCCAATCCCCTCGGACAATCATAATTACAATCATATCCCCTGAGGTTTGAAAAGGATTACAAAACCCTAACAGACTTTGACGGAATTGGATGAAAATTGTGAAATGACGATGTTGCCCTCGGTAGTTTTATTTAAAGAAAAAGGTAAAAAATTTGATTAAAGAAATGTCTGATTTACCCTTGAAATAAAGCATAAATTGTCATACTACTCTTCCAAAACTTAATTTTGAATAGAAATAAAAAGTCATAATTGCACATTAGTCCTTAACTTTTTAAAAATTAAATTTATGCAAAAAAAAAAATTCCCAATCCCTAAACCCCCCATCCCACCACCACGCCCCCCCGTCCCTAACACCCCTCTCCTTCCAGGTCGGCGGCGCCGACCCGGAAGGAGTCAGGCCGTCGCGCGGCCTGGGCCCACTAAGTACACCACCACCTCCATCAATTCCGGCGGCCATCTTGCAAAGAACACCCACCACACTTCAATTTCAGCCTCCAAAGAACACCAACGTACCCCCACTGCCTGCTGTAACACCACCACTGTATCAACACACCACCGTATCAACATACCGCCCGTAGAACCAACATCTTGCAGGCCTGGTTTCTTCAACCCAGGCCGCGCGACGGCCTAACTCCGCCGCCGACTTGGAAGGAACGGGGACGAAGAGGATGGGGTGGGGTGGGATGGTTTGGGCTGTGGGTTGGGTAGGTTTTTTTTTTTAAATTATATATATTGATTTTTTTTATTGTTTATAATAATATTTATGATTTTATAATAATAATTTTATTAAATCAGGTAATTCAATGAATATTTTTACTTTTTGTACAAAAAATAATTTTTTAGTCAAAATTTTATGAATTTTTTGAGTGAGGATTAATTATGAACATGTGAGCAATTTCATAATGTCTAATAATTTATGTTCAAGTTTTTATTTCTTCTCATGATTACTTATCCTTTTATTTAAATTATAATTTTTTTTTGAAATTATTAAAATTTCTGGTTAAATGTGAAAGTTGAATGTATTTGCATTTTTATTTATGTTATACAATATTTTTCTTATAATTAATCATAATTTATTATTTGTAAAAGTAATATGAAAAAATATTGAAATGTTATTAAATTTTTATTTAAGAATTTATATGCACTAATAAACTAATTTTAAGTTTTATGTAAATTTATAACATTTTAACCCATATTTATACACATACATTGCAAAGAAAACCCTCATATGAATTAAACATAACAGGGGCATAATTGTCCATCAAAGTAGCTACAGTAATCCAAGGGCAAAATAGGAAGTTCAATAAAAAATCGGCGATGACGTCAGCAAAAGTTAACGGAACCCTAACGGATGTAATCCTTTTCAAACCTCAGGGGAGACGGTTGTAATTATGATTGTCCGAGGGAATTGGGCGGTAATTACGCCTAACCTCAGGGGAGGTACCAGTAATTAACCCAATTAACAAATTAAACAAAAATAGTAAAACAAGCAAAACCAGAATGCTATTTTTTATTCACTTAAATTTTGACAAAAATCCTCAACTTTAGAAATTGGAAATAACCTTAAAGTTTCCTAAAAATATTGGCGATAATCTACTCATTGATAATGAAAGAATTTCAAATGTGTTTTTTTGCTGATAAAAAAAGCACAGGGGGGTTTTGCTAATAAAAATAACATAGGGGTTCTTGCCAATTGGTTCCTGTGCAACCTCAGTTTATAGACAATTAAAGTGTAGTACCCTCTCTATATGATTAGGTAACACTCTTAGGAGAATGAATCAATTATGGAGAGAATCTTGCTTGTTTGTTTTAGTTAATAAATAAACAAGATCACATTTTGGATTATTGTACTCCATAGATATGAACTTAGTATATAATTCAGAACCATTATGTCTTTCATTTGGACCCTTTTCTTATGGCATGAATTTTGTATGCATTTCCGTTATAGTTCTTGACATGTTAGTTTTTATGGTGAAATTGACTGGTAGGATTGATATTTGCAGGAAACATGTCATTGTTTTGGATGAGGCCAATACCTACCATTCTCGTCACGGACCCTGAACTCGTAAAGGAGGTTATGACCAAGTATCACATATACCAGAAGGTGCATAACCCGAATCCTCTAACCAGGCTACTTGCACAAGGACTTGTGAGCTATGAGACTGATAAATGGGTTAAACACCGTAAAATCATCAACCCTGCCTTCCATCTTGACAAACTCAAGGTTTTTTTTTTTTTTTTTTTTTTTTAATATAACCATTCCAAAGTTTTTTAATAATTCATTCATAAGATTATACGAAAAGGGTGCTGAAATAAGGTTGCTAGTTGGTTTGTGTAGCTCATGATACCGGCTTTCTATTTGAGTTGTGATGAGGTTCTCAACAAATGGGAAACGAGTATTTCATCAGGAGGATCATGTGAGGTGGACGTGTGGCCTTATCTGCAGAATTTAACTAGTGACGCAATATCAAGAACTGCATTTGGAAGTGGTTATGAGGAAGGAAGAAAAGTATTTGAACTTCAGAGAGAGCAGGCTGAGCATGTCATCAAGGCTGCACAGTCTATATACATTCCTGGATGGAGGTAATACAATTGTATATAAAGTAACTATATATTCAATTTAGCATTCAATAAGAATACTTTTTTCCCTCTCGGATTGATTGTCAATATGTAAGTTTTATCAATGTGCAGATTTATGCCAACAAAAAGGAACAGGAGAATGAAGGAAATTGAAAAACAAGTCCAGTCCTCGATTAGAGGTATGATAAACAAACGGATTAAGGACATGAAAACAGGGGATGCCCCAAATGAAGACTTATTGGGCTTACTATTAGAATCAAATTTAAAAGAAATCGAACAACACGGCAACAAGAGTTTTGGGATGACTATCGATGAAGTTGTAGAAGAATCCAAGTTGTTTTACTTTGCTGGGCAGGAGACCACTTCTGTGTTGCTAGTGTGGACATTGGTTTTATTGAGTCGATATCCACAGTGGCAGACGAAAGCTCGTGAAGAAGTTTTGGAAGCCTTTGGAAAACAAACACCGAATTTTGATGGGTTAAATCACCTAAAAGTCGTAAGTGACACTTCCAATTAAACATTTGAATTCTCCTTGGAACATGAGTTCATTTTATCCATCCAAAAAAATGCATGTGTTTTAGTTACAAGATATTTGAGTGATATAATTTCCTAAGTATCATTCTTTGCATGTTAGTTTAAGAGGTACCTAATAATTAACTGCAAATTTGTCGCGATTTAGTGACCTCTTTTAGTTGTCACTTTATTTGAATCACATATTGTCAATAACAACAATTTAGTTAATAATTTGATCAGTAATATCAATTAAATTCTAATCAAATTATTCTCCCTCACTTATTAATGTAGGCAAACATAACATTTCCACTTAACATTTTGTGGCTAGAAAACGTGTTGTCTTATAGCCACCGAGACACCAGAGATGATCATATTATTTAATTCTTGTGAGATCTTCATGACAGGTTACAATGATTTTGAACGAGGTTTTGAGGCTTTATCCGCCCGTCATTGCTCTTGGTCGAAGTGTCAATCAAGAAACAAGATTGGGGAAACTATTATTACCAGAAGGGGTGAGAGTTACACTACCAATAATCTTATTACACCATGATCGTGAAGTTTGGGGAGATGATGCAATGGAATTTAAACCAGAGAGATTTAGTGAAGGATTGTCAAAGGCACAGAAAAACCAAGGTATATTTTTCCCGTTTAGTTGGGGACCTCGAATATGTATTGGACAAGTATTCGCAATGATGGAGGCAAAAGTTGCACTGTCTATGATTCTACAACGATTCTCTTTTGAGCTTTCCCCATCCTACACGCATGCTCCTCACAAGGTAGTAACACTTCAACCTCAACATGGAGCTCACTTGGTTCTGCACAAGTTGTAAAATGTGACTGCGATCGATATTGCATAAAGTATAATTACGTTTACTTGAATAAGGTTAAAGGAGTTGTAAGTTGACACTTCATATTTATGGCAAAAAAATTTGTTCACTCTTATGTAAGCTAATGTAGTGTATTCAGTTTACAGTGCTTACTTGCAAATGAGATGCATTATCCAATATGGAATTGAGCTGTGGGTTATATTGGTTTTCCTGCAAATTTGATGCATTCTATACTAAAATAGACTATAGATTACCAAAACTGTCTTACCCTGCTCTTGAAACATTTGAGATATTTGAGAGGTAAAAAGAATTTGAGGGAGTGAACTAGTTTACCAATTCTACTCTTTAAGGAGTAATCGTATCTTGGTAGAAAATATACTTAATCTTTGCGCAAAAGTATTTGTTACTTGCAAGCTAGGTGGTTGAGCGAAAGTATTTGTTACTTGTAAGCTCGGTTGTTGAGCGATAGGATAGGTTCCTAGCAAGCTCTTTTGGAAAAAGCGAAATGCGAGGCCTTCCAAGCTTTGGAGAGAAAGATATCTTGTAATCTCTTTTGTGGCGAAAAAGGGAAGCTTCCCCAACCCAAACTCTCTCCTTCGCATACTCTGCTTTTTTTTTTTTTTTTTTAGCTTTTTTTTAAAAGAAATTCCTAAAATTTGTATTATTTGACGATAATTATTTTTAATTATAAAAATATAACTTTAATTTAATTTAATTAATATTATTATTTTAATATTAATTTTTTCTAATAATTTTGGGGTTGTATTTTGTTACATCCCAAATTCTATAAGTAAGTAATAATTTTTATTTACCATTTCTATTTTAAGATAATTTATTTAAATTAGATATGAGATTGAGAAGAAACAATGTAGTTGGGGTCAAGTAATAGAACTCTTAAAATTTATATTCTGAATTCTAAGCACTTAACCATGTTAAAAGTTACAAGTTACAAGTACAAGTTATAAGCTTAAAAGTTACAAGTCAAGCCACGAGGTCGCTACTCGATGGAAAATATATATATATAATATATATATATATATATATATATATATATATATATATATATATATATATATATATATATATATATATATATATATATATATATATATATATATATAATGTGGTATTCGTGCTCATTTTTCATTATCAATCTGTTCTTCTGTATGATTGATACTCTACGTCAAAATTATTCTTTGTTTTAATTACATATTGCTAAACTACTCTCTATATTCATTGTACCGTTTAGACCCTCACTAAGTCAAAAGATACTTACCCTCCATATTCTCCTTCTATGTTCTTTTCCTCAGGATAAGCTAGTTTGTTGGCAAGCATTCTGAGATCTTTTAGTAAGGTTGTTTCCCTAGAGGTGCACTTATAACTTCTCGGGTTTATGGTTCTAAAAACTTCAAGTGAATGAGGTATTTTACGATACATGGCTGTTTGTTTATTTTATTTAGGTCGTTCCTGGTACTTAATGTTAAAGAAAGACAAATCGCAGGCGGGTGGCACCTCATCTGAAAGCAA
This sequence comes from Penstemon barbatus, assembly GCA_003313485.2. Classification (NCBI taxonomy): domain Eukaryota; kingdom Viridiplantae; phylum Streptophyta; class Magnoliopsida; order Lamiales; family Plantaginaceae; genus Penstemon; species Penstemon barbatus. The sequence continues at coordinate 77,821,166 of CM064877.1, read as the reverse complement.
AATGATCTCAGGTGGGGTGTCACATATTTATCACCAAAAAATAATTCTTTCTAAAAGATTTAAAATAATACGATACAATTATGAAATTACATATGAAATCAAACATGTTTTTGTAAATACAATATGTTTTCATAAATACGATTACATACGGCGAAACATAAACCTTAATTTTGACCCCTAATTCAAAATAGAATTGGCATGAGGTGAGGACTGAAATTTGCGAAAAATATCGTCGAGCTCATTTATTTGGAGATTCGTCGGGAGGTTCGACCAATCTAGATAGTGGCAGTAACAATATCAATGGCAGGAACAACGGTGGCAACGAATATGGCTGAGATGATGAATTTTTTTATATGGATTAATTTAGTATTTAATGTAATTTTTTCTTTTCTATGTTCCCTAATATATTTTAAATTAATGTAAATTTTAAATTTATTATTGGTGTAACAATAATAATAATATAGTAATAATAATAATAATAGTAATTAGTTTGATAGAATGAGTCATTAAAGATGACTAAAAAACTAGGGAAAAAGAGAGACTGAGGGGGAGGGTTTCACCCTCCGAGTCATTAGAGATGACCTTAGGTAGATCGTGTGTATCATATTTAACTTATTTTTTTTCTCTCATCCGAACATCAAGTAATCAAAACAAAATTCATATTTGATATTTCAGTTTTTCAAAAATAAAAAATCTCATGCTGAAGAGCACAGAGATACGAGTCCTCTTTCTTTTTTGAGATTATCTGCAAGACATAATATATTGATCTTATCAATTAATTATGTTGCAAGAATGATTAAGTGAGAAAACAAATATGTTAGGAAAATTAAAATATGAAGAGTTAATCAAATACTTTTGCATCTACTAAAGCAAGAAAAGTAAATGTTACATAAAAAAATTACAATATAAAACACGGATTTAATTTTGGGCCCGGTCCCTGTCAAAATCTCGTTGTCCTATAATCTTGCTTCTTGCCTACCACGTAAAGTAGTCTCCACTCCATTACAATATAATCTTGCTTGCCATTAATCCATGTCACAAATATATTACTCTAATTCTTTTTTTCCTACTCTCTCAAAATAATACTTAATTATTAGGACTGTAATCGAGTCGAGTAGTATTGAACGACACACTGTTCAAGCTTGGTTTGATTTTTATCGAACTTGAAATTTTGTTTTGAGTTTGGTTTGATTTTCAATCGATTCGAGCTCGAGCCGAGTATTGAGTAGCTTGATATTTTACACGTATTTTTTTAATTTTTAGCTTATCGAGTCGAGCTTCAAAAGTTTTCGAACAAAAAAAGATGTTCAAGCTTGTTTGATTAATGTGACGAACCGAGCTCAAATGAGCTTTTATCGAACGAGCTCGAGTCGAATATCAGTAGCTTGATTTGATTTTATAATTAATTATTTTATATGCAATAGTGATTTGACATCACTATTAAGGTATAAATATGAAATTATCAACTTTGAGAAGGCTTAGTCATAACAACTCTATAAGAAATTAGTTATTGAAAAATAAGTTGGACGAAATTTTGTAAGTGAACTCATCCAATACGTAAGGAATGAGTTTTTTTATTCTCTTGGCCGTAGTATTAAATTATGATATAGCTAAATTATGAGACTATAAATAGCCATATGATCACATGCAATTAAATTCATTCATGGAGATATCTATATATCTTACAATTGTTTTTTCTTTTGCTTTTGTGCTATTATATAACACATGGAAAGTACTGAACTGGGCTTGGTTCACGCCAAAAAAGCTAGAAAAAATTCTAAGGCAAGAGGGTATTAAAGGGAACTCCTACATATGGATTTATGGAGAATTGAAAGAATTCGTGAGAATGATTAAAGAAGCTAAGTCCAAATCGATCAATCTCGACGATGATATCAAGCCTAGAGTTATACCCTTTTACCTAAAAGTCATCCAGAAATATGGTATTTTTTGTGTATTAAATTTTATGGTGTTTTTTGTTTGATGGAAGTCCTCTGTGTATGTATGAATCTTGCTCTGTTCTTTGGATAAGTTAACTCACACACATACACACTTGATGATGAACATAGATATGTATTTGAGCAAATGTCTTCTCACTTGATGTTTTATGCATTTCAATTATAGTTCTTGACATGTTAGTTTTTATGGTGGCTGACTTGTAGAATTGATATTTGCAGGAAACATGCCATTGTTTTGGATTGGGCCAAAACCTACTATTCTCGTCACCGACCCTGAACTCGTAAAGGAGGTGATGGCCAAGTATCACATATACCAGAAGGTGCAGATCCCAAATCCATTGACCAAGCTACTTGCAGAAGGAGTTGTGAGCTATGAGACTGATAAATGGGCCAAACACCGAAAAATCATAAACCCTTCCTTCCATCTAGACAAACTTAAGGTTCTTTTTAATAACCATTCTCATGAATCAAGATTATCAGATGTTTTCTAATTGATATGAAATTCATATTCTTGTTTTGAAAATGGTGTTCAAATTAATAAAGTTGCTAATTGTTTTGTGTAGCTCATGATACCGGCTTTCTATTTGAGTTGTGATGAGGTTCTCAACAAATGGGAAACGAGTATTTCATGGGGAGGATCATGTGAGGTGGACGTGTGGCCTTATCTGCAAAATTTATCTAGTGATGCAATATCAAGAACTGCATTTGGAAGTAACTACGAGGAAGGAATAAAAGTATTTGAACTTCAGAGAGAACAGGCTGAGTATGTCATCAAGGCTTCACAGTCGATATACATTCCAGGATGGAGGTAATACAATTAATATGTTCACATTTAGATTGTATATAAAGTAACTGTATATCCGATTTAGCATTCAATATGTAAATTTTATCATGTGCAGATTTATGCCAACAAAAAGGAACATGAGAATGAAGGAAATTGAAAAACAAGTACAGTCCTCCATTAGAGGTATGGTAAATAAACGGATTAAGGACATGAAAGCAGGAAAGGCCCCAAACGAGGACTTATTGGGCATACTATTAGAATCCAATTTCAAAGAAATCGAACAACACGGCAACAAGAGTTTCGGGATGACTATTGATGAAGTTGTAGAAGAATGCAAGTTGTTTTACTTTGCTGGGCAGGAGACCACTTCTGTGTTGCTCGTGTGGACATTGGTTTTACTGAGTCGATTTCCTCAGTGGCAGACGAAAGCTCGTGAAGAAGTTTTGGAAGCCTTTGGAAAACAAACGGCGAATTTTGATGGGTTAAATCACCTAAAAATCGTAAGTAATGACACTTCCAATTAAATGACGTGTTTTAGTTATAAGATATTATTTAAAAATTATCACTCTTTGCATCTATTTACTGAAACTGAAACAAGGTCAAAAAATAGTTGAAGTTGTCCATAATAATTATACATTAATTTATTTAACCCAAAAATCGTAAGTAATGACACTTCCAATTAAATGACGTGTTTTAGTTATAAGATATTATTTAAAAATTATCACTCTTTGCATCTATTTACTGAAACTGAAACAAGGTCAAAAAATAGTTGAAGTTGTCCATAATAATTATACATTAATTTTTTTTTTGGTTTTCCAAGAGTTTAATCCTTTTCGAGGCGCGTCGGACACATAGAGTGGGAACCTCTCCCAACAGGGATTCGAACATGAGTCTGCTACTTTGTAGTGACTAGTCAATTCCACTAGACCAATCACCTGTTGGTATAATTATACATTAATGATAAGTGTAAATCTATCGCAATATAGGGTCCTTATTTTTAGTTTGAATCACATGTTGTCAATAGCGACAATTTAGTTAAGATTTTGATCACTATTATCATTACATTTAAAATTTCTCACTTTTTAATGTCGGCAAACTTCACATGACTTAACATTAATTAATTCTTGTGAGATCTTCATAACAGGTTACAATGATATTGAACGAGGTTTTGAGGCTTTATCCACCCATCATTGCTCTTGGTCGAAGTGTCAGTCAAGAAACAAGATTGGGGAAACTACTATTACCAGCAGGGGTGAGCATAACAATGCCAATAATCTTATTACATCATGATCGTGAAATTTGGGGAGATGATGCAACGGAATTTAAACCAGAGAGATTTAGTAAAGGATTGTCAAAGGCACAGAAAAATCAAGGTATATTTTTCCCGTTTGGCTGGGGACCTCGAATATGTATTGGACAAGTATTCGCAATGATGGAGGCAAAAGTGGCACTGTCTATGATTCTACAGCGATTCTCTTTTGAGCTTTCACCATCCTACACGCATGCTCCTCACAAGATAATAACACTTCAACCCCAACACGGAGCTCACTTGGTTCTGCACAAGCTGTAAAATGCGATTGCGATGAATATTGCATAAAGTATAATTACTTTTAGTTTAATAAAGTTAGGAGATAGAGATAGAGATATATAAGGTTTACTTAGTATTATTTTACTAAATTTATACTTGCACCAAAAATTTAACCTTTCTTTTTCCTAACCATTGGGGTCGTCCGATAAGGGACTCTAGCATAGAGAATAATTAATGAACGAAAGCCCGCAAATTAAAACATAAAGGATGTAAATTGACAATCGGAACTGCACCTGTCGCATATTCGTGTCTTTGCAAAAGTTAAAAAGGACTAAAATTGCTGATTTGCTATTATCATCAGAACTTGAGTAATATTAAAGGGGTCCATCAAGAAAAGGAAGGGAATGAAATGGAGCATGTCTAATATATTCTATAACTCAATTCAGTTCACAACCATTTTTATTTATAGAGTATAATACAGTTCACAACCATGTATAACTAATTCTGATAAAAGTGAAAATATCAAACAAAATGTAAGAATGAAAATCAGGAATTAAAAAAAAAAAAAAAAAAAAAAAAAGAACAATGCAATCATTTAATATTTTTATGGCGAGTTCGCTTTGAAGATTCGGTATTATTAGTGTTCACAGGCGACGACATTTGACTGCTTTGGCATAGACATAGAGCAATATGTTGCCACAGGCATTTTCGTTGGTAGAATCGGCAACGGAGCTTCAGAATTAAGCACAAGTATCGCTTGCCTAATTGTTGGCCGTAGATTACTATCCGGATGAGCACACCAAAGGCCTACAATCATCAAACGCTCCATTTCTTCCTCGTTTATACCATTACCAAGTTGTGGATCGCCTCCCTCTAGAAGCTTCCCTGCCCCATACAAATTCCAAACCCATTCAACCAAGTTCACCTCATTTTGTTTCGCTTTAAGATTTATTGGTCTTTTTCCACTAGCTATTTCCAACGCCACCACACCATAGCTAAAAACATCGCTTTCCTTGCTAGTCTTACCCGTAATCACACACTCAGGGGCCATATACCCCATCGTCCCAGCCACAACCGTTGTCTCTAATCCCTTTTCGTGATCAACCAACCGAGCCAGCCCAAAGTCTCCTAACTTGGCATTAAAATTTGCATCCAACATAACATTACTCGACTTTATATCTCTATGAACCACACATTGTACCCATTCTTCGTGTAGATATAGCAATGAAGAAGCCAATCCTTGCGCGATTTGGACCCTTTTCCCCCAATCCAACAAACTTCTTCCTTTAAAGAGATGGTAATCCAAGCTCCCGTTAGGCATAAACTCGTAAACAAGAACAAGTTCCTTCTTCTCATGGCACCATCCAAGAAGTTGTACCAAGTTTTTATGCTTCAATCTACTTATTATCTTCACTTCAGAGGCAAACTCCTTTATCCCTTGCCTAGAATTACTAGACACTCGTTTGACAGCAACATAGGAGTCGATTCTGTTAATGAACCCTTTGTAAACTCCACCAAATCCTCCTTCACCTAGCTTCTCTTGGTCTGAAAAACTGTTGGTTGCTATAATTAGCTCCTTGTAAGCAAACTTCTGCGGTCCAATTCCTTGCTCAAATTCATCACCTACAGATACATCAAACGTATCTTCAATTTCATTCGTCGTTTTTTTCCTATTATTCAAACAAAAATATACAAGCAATCCCAATATACCAAGCGAAACTGACCCCCCTACCGCCAATCCAATCACCACCGCCTTCTTGTTTTTCCTTAAAATGATTCCATGTTTTATTTCAAGATCCGACTTAAAACTCCATGAATAAATAGTATGACTAGATAAAATAGACCCTGCTGCACCTGAGAAGCCAAAAGTCACAAATTCAGGCAAGTGATCTCTCAAATCAACTACATAAGACAATGTTTGTCCAAGATACGCAGAATTTACTGATCCGGTGTAAACTACACTCAGATTTTTGGATTGAGAATCATAACTAATCCAAACATCAACTAGTCCACCTTCGAGAATTCTAACATAATTCAACCATGTAACATTAGCAACTGATCTCATTGAGTTTATATCAATACCAACATGCTCGTTTAGTGGATCCCAATAATCTGAAAAAACATCAAATTCTACAGCAACGAAAGGATTCTTTGTTGAGTTCAATGGATTAGAATCAGATGTAAGGCCCATGCTACCACCTGCTGTCGTGTTTTCTGGAATTCTTGAACCGTTTGGTGCAAGAAAGAAGGCAATCCCACCACTACCCAAATAAGAACTGGTCAAAAAGGTGAAACTTGTATTGAAATTTGTAAGATTCCCAGAAACTTTATCCCAAAGATAAAGGGGTTGAGCATAAGTAGCTCTACCTATTGCAGCTGAGATATCGCTGTATTGTGCGAGTTGGATAGCGTTGTTCGATGGATGAGCTGATTGTTCATAGATTATATCGAGATCGTTTGGTGTGAAACTAGTGAAGTTGAAGGATATTGGTTTTACAAAAGGGGTTAGACTTAGAAGGAAAAGAATAGCAATGATTTTGAGGCCTGGATTTTTGTTAATGAGTTGAAGATGAATATTCAAGATGCATGAAACCATGGCAGCTGGGATTTTTGCATCAAGTAATTAACTTGCAATTTTAAAAAAAAATGGAATGTCCATCCAATTTTAAGAATGAGTTGCTATGACTTACTCTCTTGTGACTTTTTATAACTAATTGTTTATATATAGTTAAGGTGTTTAATAAACTGAATTGGCAATATTAAGTGAAAATTAAGTAATCTTGAAATTGATGGAGATCCACCTTTGCTATGATTAATAATTTTGTCTATTGAATCCTTCGACATTTAGATCGAACGTCATTTGAGCTTCATTCAACATACATTTCAAAACAATCTGGTAAGTTATTTACCATTTCATAGCTTTAAAAAAAAACTTAAAGATAGATATGGTTAACCAAAAATCTAAAGATACATGCAAGATCTTTCTATAACTAGGAGGGTGGGGTCGTATGGGTTGAATTTGGATTTGGTCTAGGCCTATAGTGACTGAGGTAAAACCAATGTTTTAAAAATCAGATCGGACATCGAACCGGTAGTCTTTTAGATCGTTTTAACTGTATTAATCACTGGTTCAATCGGTATGACGTCATTACTTTTAATTAAAATTTTAATGTACGTAATCAACTTTTTTAAAAAAATATATGTATATTATCCATTTTTTCATGTTTATTTCCATAAAATAAATGTTTATCGCATGACCAATTATTTTCCTACAAATTTTGAGTTGAGAATGAATGATAGCAACATAATTACAAGTATGATAACATGATATCAATGTAATAATTCAAATTATAACAAACACCATATTGCTAATCACCTATGAAAAAGAGAAAGAATTGATGAATTTTGTCATCGAATTATATAAAAAAAATGAAATTACTTTGAATTGAGAAAAAAAAATTTCTAATGGAAATTGATACTCAAATATATTTATAAACCTATTTTACATGTGGTAACCATTTAACAATATGAATATGATGGTGGATAAATTGCCATTATCTCATTCAAAATATCTCCATCACACGAAATTTCCAATGAATAGGACATTTCCAATTGTTGAGCTTTCCCCAACTGGCCAAATTGTGGCAGGTTTATTGCTAAATCTGGGATATTTTTTAACTTTTCATTTGTGGTCAACATCCAATAACTAGAATTGGGTCCATTTCATTTCCCAACAATTAGTTTGAAGAGAATATAGCAATATGACTAGACTATAAGCAGCCTTTATTGCAATAGAGAAGACAATTCAATTTAATGGAAATATTTTACTCAAAGATTGCTGCTTTTTTTGCTTTTGTTCTAGTATTATATTACACATGGAGAATTCTGAACTGGGCTTGGTTCACTCCCAAAAAGCTGGAAAAAAGTCTGAGGAAGCAGGGTCTGAAAGGGAACTCGTACAAATTGATTTATGGACAATTGAAAGATTTTTTGAGTATTATTAAAGAAGCTAAGTCCAAACCCATCTCTCTTGACGATGATATCAAGCCTAGAGTTTTACCCTTTCTCCTAAAAATCATCCAGAAATATGGTATGTTCCATTTTGTGAGATAAATTTTTGAGTTCTTTGTGTTTGATGAAAGTCCTGTGTGAAATTTCTTGCAAAAAAAAAAGTATGAATTAATCTTGCCCAGTGGATTTTGTGATGATCTTGTGTTATGTGATGATTAGTGAAATAATAAAGACACATGCACACACTTGAAGATGTATATATGTGAGCATGATCTTTCATGCTTACTCTAATTACTCAAATAAATAAAATTAAAACTTTATTAAGATTCATAATTGAAGTAGGATCATAATATATACAATTGAGCAAATTGCGATATGTGCCTGAAATTCAAGTTCAAATTCAGCTCGACTTTGCTCTGTTTATACACATATAAAGTACAGTACAATTTCTATTTAAATGATTAATACTATTATTTTGGATACTGAGCAAGTATGATCATACCATGTATGGATAAATCTTCTAGTTTGATTTAGTTGATGATAAAGAAAATCCCGCTTTTCATTCTCGGATTCCATAGATATGAACTCAGCATATAGAGAGCAGCAACCAAGTTGAGGATTATATATCTAACTTCGGGGACAATGTTAGATTTCACAAATTAAGATAATTCAAAATCATGAAAACTTACCATGAATTGATGTCTTCCATTTGTTCTTTCATCTAGTAACTTATGTTTTATATGCATGTCAAATTGTTCCTAACAACGCAGCTCAATTAAACTTGATGCAGGAAATGAGTCCTTTTACTGGATTGGGCCAGGACCTACCGTTATCGTCACAGAGCCTGAACTCATAAAAGAGGTGATGGCCAAGAATTACATTTACCAGAAGCTGCAAATGATGAATCCATTGACGAAGTTGCTTGCACAAGGAGTTGTGAGCTACGAAACAGATAAATGGGCCAAACACCGAAAAATCATCAATCCCGCCTTCCATCTAGACAAATTGAAGGTTTTATATATATGCCATTAAACTTTTACTCAATTCCGTAATTTTTTCTTTAGATCACAACAAATGTCTTGTTAAGTGATATCAACTTCATATTCTTGAAAGCATACATAGTTGAAGAACAGAAACATTCATCATAAGAAACAGGTACTGAAATAAGGTTGTTGTCTTTGTGTAGCTCATGATACCGGCTTTCTATTTGAGTTGTGTTGAAGTTTTGAACAAATGGGAAACGAGTATTTCACCTGGAGGATCTTGTGAGTTGGATGTATGGCCTTACCTGCAAACATTATCTAGTGACGCAATATCAAGAACTGCATTTGGTAGTAGTTATAAAGAAGGAAGAAGAATATTTGAACTTCAAAAAGAACAGGCTGAGCATGTCATCAAGACTGCTCTATCAATATACATTCCAGGGTGGAGGTACTAAAAATAGGGTTATTTGCAAATTACATTCCTATGTTAGCTCTTCCAAATACACCATTGTGTTATTTTCCTTACCAAATACTCGTGATAAAAACATAGAAATATACCCTCTTCTAATGCACTTAAAATTAACTGAAATATGCAATTAGTCGTCTATATGTATTATATATATATATATATATATATATATATATATATATATATATTTCATTTTGATATATCATAATATATTGACAACATAATCTACTTTTCTACTGTTGAATAAAAAAAATGATTTTATTTTGGTTCTCAGAAAGTGCGATCATGTCCAAACAGATTCTATTGACAACATAATATAAACATTTAAAAATTATTTTATTATAATTAATGATATCGTGATATTCACTCGTATATGTCTTTTAGTGCCTGGATGAGACTTCTTGCTACATTTTTACCAACACAAGCGGGTATTTGCTAATAAAATTATCAAAGGGGTTTATTTTGCAAATAATCCATTGAAAAAATGTTAGTACCTTTAAAAAGACAGCTCTTTAGCAACTTATAGATTATAAAGAAGAAACCATTTAAATTTAGCATTCCACACCAATACTTTTTCTTTTTTTTTTCATTATGTGCGGTTTGGTTTTATTTGATGTGTTACCAATGTGCAGATTTATGCCAACAAAAAGGAACAGGAGAATGAAGGCAATTGATAAAGAAGTTCAATCTTCAATTAGAGGCATGATAAATAAACGGATGAAGGACATGAAAGCTGGAGAGGCATTAAACGAAGACTTATTGGGTATATTGCTAGAATCCAATTTCAAAGAAATCGACCAACATGGTAACAAGAGTTTTGGGATGACTATTGATGAAGTTGTAGAAGAATGCAAGTTGTTTTACTTTGCTGGGCAAGAGACCACTTCTGCATTGCTCGTCTGGACTTTGGTTTTGTTGAGTAGATATCCACATTGGCAAACAAGAGCTCGTGAGGAAGTTTTGGAAGCCTTTGGGAAACAAAAGCCAGATTTTGATGCGTTAAATCACCTGAAAATTGTAAGTACTTTCCGTTTAAACATTTAAGTTTTCTTAGAACATGAGTTCATTCTATTTATTCAGGTTTAGTCACCATCCTACAGAAGTGATAAATTGAAATTTAACGCTTTTGTAGTGACCATATCACCAGAAAATGCTAGTGTTTGACTCTTGTGAATTCTTCATTACATTACAGGTTACAATGATTTTGTACGAGGTTTTGAGGCTTTATCCATCCGTAGTTACTCTTAATCGAAGAGTCAGTCAAGAAACAAGATTGGGAAAACTATTGTTACCAGAAGGGGTCAAAATTTCACTGCCAATTATGTTATTACACCATGATCGTGAAATTTGGGGGGACGATGCAATGGAATTCAACCCAACTAGATTTAGTGAAGGATTGTCAAAGGCACAGAAAAACCAAGGTATCTTTTTCCCGTTTGGCTGGGGACCTCGGATATGTATTGGACAAACATTTGCGATGCTGGAGGCAAAAGTGGCACTCTCTATGATTCTACAACGGTTCTCTTTCGAGCTTTCACCATCCTACACGCATGCTCCTCACAAGGTAGTAACACTTCAACCTCAACACGGTGCTCACTTGGTTCTGCACAAATTGTAAAATGTGACTGCTCAATATTGCGTCAAGTAAAGATACATTTAGTTGAATAAAGTTAAGAGTTGTAAGTTGAAAGTTCATCTTTATGGAAATAATTTTGTGCACTACTATTGAAGCTAATGTAGTTTGTTTACAGTGCTTCTTACTTCCAGCAAATTTGATGCTCTATGCTGTTTTTCGTCCTAATCTGCCCGATTTTCAGCCTGGTTCTTTTTATTTGTGCTAAGTTGTGGAGTTTAATTAACACTATACTCTATCTTTGCATGTGGATTGGCGGAGAATCACATTGTTACGAACTTGTATAAAATGTGGTTTCCTGATTGTTTAATATGTTTTTTTTAGAAAAAGACAAAAACACTCCCTATGCTTTGTCTCCAAAAAAGTCCCTGTGTTATTTTAACTCCCAAAAACTCCTCTGTATTTGGATTAGATACCACACTCAACCCAAGTAGTATATACTTAATTTTTACTTTTGACTTTTGGTGAATTGACAAGATTACCCCTATATGTTTGTATTTTTTAAAATTTATTTATTCTTTTTGAAAAATTAAATATATACTACTTAGGTCGAGTGTGGTATTTAAAACCAAATTCATGGGGAGTTTTGTGAATTTAAAATGACACGTGGAGTTTTTTATTGGAGTTAGACAAAGCATAGGGGGTATTTTTGTCTTTCGATGGCAGGGATAAAATTGTCACATCAAAAGCAAAATATGAACAAATACTTGCAATTTTAGCTTTTAAAACACACCCTAATTTGGTGTATTTGACACTTGAGATCAAAGGGGATTTTTTAGAAATTAAAATGACACAAGAAGTTTTTTGGAAGTTAAATAAAGTATAGAGGGTGTTTATATCTTCCGCTCATTTTTTTTTTCCCCATATTCTTTGTCTCAATGGTATGAATTTGGAAATCTAATTTCAAACAATATGAAATAATTTACTTGATTTTTTCTTTTTCAGTATTTTAATGTTCTCAATGTTTACTGCTTTGACAGCTGAAACAAAAAAGAGAAGTCATTTAAATTTAGATAAAAACCATGATTTATTGAAATTATTTAATAAAGAGTGCTAGAATTGCCTTCCCGAAGTCTCTCTCTCTATATATATACAAAGAAATATATATATAAAAAAAAAAAAAAAAACAATAAATGTCCCAATCCTGACCTTCCTCATCTTTGTATATGGCCAAATTGCCTAATATCTAACACCCCTTCACATTTATATAATCTAAATTCATCATGTAATCCCCTAAAGTCCTACCTAATCTCATATTGGTGAAAGATTAAAAATTAAAGCTTCCTTTGTAGACCTGCAATAGTGAAAAGCCAATTATTGAAACCAAAAAGAAATTAACCCGAACGAGACAAAAACATTAAGATGATTTATACTAATGCTAAACTATGTGATTAAAATATCACATTTAGAAATACGAGTAATACTTATTTGTAATTTGTAATTTTTTTTATTTCTAATAGTATAAAATTACTAGTTTTTTAATCTGTTTTTTCTCTAGGAAAATCATAATCTCTAATATTATACTCAGATAAAAATTTCACAGGATAATTTTGTGCATGTTTGCTTAACACATGGGAATACCGCGTCCATTCTCCCAATTCTTTTGAATCAAAGTTTTTGACAAGTCTACATAGCCAAACTTTGAGAACTACAATTACTTACATATTTCCTTTGTGTATACCATGTTGCTTCACAAACAAGTGAAATTAGTTAGAAAGAAAGAATAGAGATGGCAACGGCATATGCTGCTGTGGTTTCTCTCATTCATCTCATTGATGAACAAATACCGATACATCTTGCTCGTCGGCCAATATATTTGGAGCCAATATTTTTGGAGAAACAATTGGATGAACTTAAATCTCTCAAAGAAAAGGCATGCTTCATACAAGACTATTTAGAAGGTCATTCACTTAGAGATAGCAATGAAGCACAAGATCTGGAGAGACGGATTGTAGATGCTTCTTATGCAGCTGCGGATATCATTGAATCACATATTGTTGATGATATCAAGGCTTCATTTTCAAAACAAAGATCCAAAAAGAAAAAAAAGGAGAAAACAAAGAAGAAGAAAAAGAATCCCAATGAAGTTTTCGTTGATCAGGAAAAAGAAACCGTGTTTCAATCATGTGCCAAAGCTATACTTAATGTTTCCGAAGGTATACAAAAAGTAATATACGACATGAATATTATCACGAAAAAGATGATGGAGATTGAAAATCTGCGGCCCAACAATTCAACAAATGTTCATTCATTGAAACCTCATCCTACTATGATTGGTGATCATGATACTATGGTGGGATTTGATGACCGCTTGTATCAAATCATGGATAAGCTTACCGGGGAACAATCAAACCTCCAAACCATTCCAATCACTGGAATGGGAGGTATTGGTAAGACTACACTTGCTCAAAATATTTATGGCAATTCACTCATTCGACGACATTTTGACATTTGTGGTTGGGTTACTGTATCTCAAGTATATAATATTGAACAAATGTTCTTAAGCCTTCTACATGGAATTGGAGTTACTATCGATCCAAACGAACAAGAAAATAGTGAATATCATCATTTAGGCGAAATCTTGCACCGACAACTGTTAGGCATGATGTATTTGATTATAATAGATGATCTATGGAATACTGAGGTGTGGGATAAGTTAAATTTATTCCTTCCAAATACCAAAGGAAGTCGAATTATGATAACTACGAGGCTAAATGATGTTGCTAACTATGTTGGTTCTTCTAATCTTCACGAGATTAATCTTCTTGATGAGAATACAAGTTGGAGCCTACTTTGTCGAAAGGCATTTGGCCAAGAAGGTTGCCCTCGTCCTGAACTGGAGGAAGTTGGAAAGAAAATTGCAAAACAATGTCAAGGACTTCCTCTATCAATTGTTGTGATTGGAGGACTCCTTGCAAAATCTAAGTTGATGCTAGATTCTTGGGAGTATGTCGCTGACAATATAAATAAAATTGTAAGTTCAAAAGATAGTGACTGCTTGGACATATTATTGTTGAGTTACAAACACTTACCTATTCATTTGAAACCATGTTTTCTCTACATGGGAGTTTTTCCAGAAGATAGTATTATTCCTAGATCCGAGCTTATTAATCTTTGGGTAGCTGAAGGATTTCTCAAACCAAACAAACTCAAAACTTTGGAGGAGGTTGCAGAAGAGTATTTGAAGGATCTTATTGATAGACATCTTATTATGGTTAATGAGTGGGGATCTCTTGGGAGAATGAAAGCTTGCAGCATTCATGATCTCTTGAGAGACCTATGCTTGCGAGAAGCTCATAAAGAGAAGTTTCTTTTGGTAAATGAAGATTCATCTAAATTCACAATCGAGCATCGTATCGCTACTCATCATAAAGTATATGTTTGGCCATTATTCCGTGCCTTTCATTCAACAATATTGGTTCGTTCACTGACATGTAAGCATGAGTTTAAATTGTCTCACATTTCTAATTTGAAATTGCTAAGGGTATTCAACGTGATTGGTCAGTTTCGTACCCAAATTAATAATGAAAAAACAAAAGGGTTTTGTACACAAGAATTTGATATCGACCTACTGAACTTGCGGTTAGTGCGAATATGGAATCTACAATCAATTCATTTGGTGCATCGACTATGGAATCTACAGACATTAGTCATGCATGACACAATCTACCTTAGAGATGTAGACAAATTTTTGACACTTCAAATTTGGAAGATGCCACACCTTAGACATCTACTTATCGGGGCCGAAAATATTTGTCTTCCCGATCCTCCTGATCCTCAACATGGACAAATAGATGATTTGGTGTTGGAAAATCTACAGACACTCTCAGGAATTCAAAGCCTTAAGTGTACTGAAGAGGTTGTTAGGAGAATCCCAAATGTCAATAAAATAGTAATACATTATAACCGTTATTGGAGACAAGCAGGGTCACTCCACTACCTCAACAATATTGGTCGTCTACATAAACTCCAATCACTAACTTTGACGTGGGAGGCCCATTATTCCAATAACGGAAGAGATTTTTCCAAGAACTGTGTGTTCCCTCGTTCGCTCAAGAAGTTGGCTTTAATCACCACGGGTAAATGTACTTTGAAAGATATTATCACAAGGATTGGTTTGTTGCCCCATCTCGAAAAGCTAAAACTGGATTATCATCATACAGACGAGGAGTGGAACCCAGTCGAGGGACAATTCCTTTGCCTAAAAGTCTTGAAATTGTTTAAATTTTATAATTTGATAAACTGGAATGCAGACTATGTCCATTTTCCAGTCCTTGAGCACCTTCATCTTAAATATATGTATAATTTGGAAGAGATCCCCTCTGGCATTGGAGAGATTGCAACACTCAAATCAATTACCTTAAATTGTTGCACTGCTTCGGTTGTTACCTCAGCAAAGAATATATTGGAGGAACAACAGAGCTTCGGGATTGAGGGTCTTCGTTTAGTTTACTAGCACGTACACAATGGAGCTTTAAGGTATCAATTGGTGTGATCTTGTTATTAATAATTATGAAAACATGTTGATTCTTTAATATCTGTAATTTAGCATTTCTGGAAGTGTGGAATTTGAGAAGTATTTTTAGTATGAATTGTGATTAATCTGTGAAGTGATCGAACAATAGTTGGAGGAATCAAAACATATATACCCGATTGGTAAATTATGAATTGCAGTATAATTTTCTTGATTTTTCTTGATTTTTTTGTTTTTGCTATTTTCCTTACTGATGGTTTGAGTTTTTTTTTGATACAGATTGGATTGAGATTGAACGAAGCCTTCTAAGTTCTAACTCTGGGGGACTACATATATTTCCAAGCCACGATGTTTGATTTGATATGAGAGTTGTTAATTTAGTATTTTTTGGTTTTTGCACAAGTGTAATTTGATCATTATCAAAAAGATAAAAAAAGTGTAATTTGATTAAATTTTGTATATTTGATCGAAACTTTTGTTTTGATTTCAATCAGTAGCAACTTGTAACTCGTAATTGTTTTTCAAAGACCTGATTTTGGTCAAATTATACCTTGTATATAGGGAAATTTTGTCCTGATAAAATCGTTTGACCAAACTCATCAATTGAGCAAATGTATTATATCTGTTTTGTGATTGATCACTTTTCTAGGACTTACATCAGCCCAAAGTTTATTGTGTTTGTCGTATGAATGCTTTGAGTTTAGTCAAACTCGATTCGAAATAGAATTTTTATTGTATATCTTAACCATATGTCCGTGGTCTTCTTCAATCTTCCAGAGTTAATTTTCTTTCAACAATTTTCAGGTAATTTTGTTAATTTTCTAAAATTTAGAAGGTTTTTTAGTCATTAATTACTTTTCTAAACTCTTGTTTGATATGTAATAGGATTAAATTTATCTACTTGAAAAAAAATTGATTTTTATTATTATAATTGTATATTAGATAATTTGTGTATATAAATATTACATAATGATGCCACATCGATCAGTTAAATAATCATTAGGGTCTCCGATTATGTGTTTCAAGGGGTGTTTGCGGTGCGGTCAATTGCGGTTTTGTACTTGTCCAAACTCAATCCAATATTTGTGGGTTTTGAAATCTCTAGTCTAAATCCAATCCAACAAGTCTTGAGATTGCACTATGCGGTCCATTTGGGTTCGGGTGCGGTCTCAATTATCAACTTTTTTGTATTTTTATTATTTAATGAGTTAAATATAAATGCACTAATCAGTTACAGTTTTTGGTTTTTATTAATAAATTTAGTAAACTTTCATGGAAAATATATGGAGATAATGTAAATATCAACTAAAATATGATCTTCTATGAATACATCATTTAATGAAAACTAAAAACAAACCCGAGCACTAAATTAACAAGTTTTCTTTACACGAAAATCAAATTGTTCCCAAAGAATAAACAAAAGAGAAAAATATATTTATATTCGAACTTGATGTTGGTGGTTAACTGGCAATGAAAAGTTTGTTTGATTTTTTTTATGATGCTTTACTTTTTGTTTTTCCCAAAATATTTTTTAACTAATTTGTTCTAGTTTTGGATCTATTTTGATTTTTTTGGAACTTAAAATTGAGGAATTACGTAAGACTATATGGTTTATCTAATATAATTGGGATTTTGATTGTGGAACGTGATTAATTTGTTAAAGTATATACTTAAATTATATTTCTCATTTTCTTAAATTTAGGACTAGATTAAATAATAATAAAAAACAAATGTACATCATCATTTATATAATGTGCGGTCGAATGCGGTTATCGGTCTTAAAAGTATAAAATCAAACCCGATCGAAAAATTGCGGTCTTTTTTTCATGATGCCCACGATCAACCCATAAATTACGGTCGGTTTGGGTTGGGTTGATCGGTTGGGGCGGTCTAGCGATTTCATTGAACACCCCAATGTGTCCCATCCATTTTTGAAACTTTTTTTTTTAATTTTCTATGAGTTTAATCCCTTTTAAGGTGGGTTGGGAGTACCTCTCCCAACAAAAATTCGAATCGAAGTGTTTTGAACCATTTCCATTTAGCAATCTATACCATACCTTCAACCAATAAACAAGCTACAAATGTCCTACTTTTACGAGTGATTCTCCAAAATTTCCCCAATAATTAATTTTGTCCCTCTTTTGCCAAATTAGGGCTGCAAAACGAGACCGTTCCACTTAAATTAGGGATCCGCTCGTCAGCGCCAGGGTCCAGATAATTTAGATTGTAATTTTTCTTTTTTGCTTAAACCTCAATAACCTGACACATTCATTCTTAATCATTCGTTACTCTCCAGCCATAACCCTTGATTTTACTCTTAACAAGATTCCTTCTTTACTGCATTTAATCTGAAAAATTCATGACATCAATTCAATGTTGAAACATCCAGTGAAAATCAAACTGGATTCTCCATGCATTATTCAGCTGTTAAAAAGGTCCATTACTGATAAACCCCAACTGAATGTCAGACTCCCAAACATAAACAATTACTTGGAACTTCTTGAGTCTTGCTTTCAATCGAAATCACTTAGAGAAGGCAAACTAATTCATCAACATCTCGTCAAATTCAGCGCTGGGGATTTCACCACTCAATCGCTACTTCTTGATAAGCTCACTCGTTTATACATTTCATGTAAGAAACCTCAACTTGCACATTGCGTTTTCAACTCAATTCCACCACTTGAGAGGAAGAACAAGAATATATTGTGGAACCAAATGATTAGAGCATACGCATGGTCTGGGCCATTTGAAAAAGCCATTGATTTATATAATGAAATGGTGGAATATGGGGTTACACCCACAAAATACACCTACCCTTTTGTTCTCAAGGCTTGTTCTGCTTTGCAGGATGTAGAAACTGGCGTAACGATTCATTGTGATGCGAAGAGACTTAATCTTGATCATGATGTGTATGTGTGCACTGCATTGCTTGATTTTTATGTTAAGTGTGGGTTTTTAGAGGAGGCCAGGGAAGTGTTTGATAAAATGCCTGAAAGAGATGTTGTGGCATGGAATGCAATGATTTCCGGGTTTTCGTTACATGGGTTGTCTTCTGAAGCCATTGGGTTATTTTCTGAGATGCAAGAAAGGAGAGTTGATCCAAATTCTTCGACTGTTGTGACGATTCTTCCTGTCATTGGGGAGAGAAGTATGTTGAAGGAAGGAATGGCTATCCATAGTTTCTGCTTGATGAGGGGTTTTAACGTTGATGTTGTGCTCGGAACTAGTATTCTGGATATGTATGGGAAATGTGGGCAGTTGGCTTATGCAAGGAAGATATTTGGTGCTTTGTCTTTAAAAAACGAGGTTACTTGGAGTGCTATGATTGGAGCATGTGTAATTTGTAATTCTATGAGAGAAGGTTTGGAGTTGTTTGGTAAAATGAGGAAGGAGGCTCGTGAGAGTCCTTCGCCTGTTATAATTGCGACTGTTATTCGTGGTTGTGCTAAGCTGAATGATTTAACTATTGGGAGACAGATACACTGCTTGACAGTTAAGTTGGGGTCGGTTTTCGATTTGATGGTGAGTAATACAGTTTTGTCAATGTATGCAAAGTGTGGTTCAATAGACAATGCAGTAAAGTTCTTTGAAGAAATTGACGTGAAGGATTCTGTTTCTTATAGTGCTATGATCTCGGGGTGTGTCCAAAATGGTTATGCTGAGGAAGCTCTGCAAATGTTCCGTAAAATGCAAATTTCAAAAGTCAAACCAGAATTAGCAACCATGATGGGCTTATTGCCTGCCTGCTCGTATTTATCTGCTCTACAACACGGTGCCTGTACCCATGGCTACTCTATAGTCCAAGGATTCACTACCGATATCTCAATTTGTAATGCTCTAATTGACATGTACAGTAAGTGCAGTAAAATAAATGTTGCTAGGCTTGTCTTTAATAAGATGAGTCGAAAGGATGTGGTCTCGTGGAATGCAATGATTGCAGGTTATGGAATTCATGGGCTAGGAAAAGAAGCAAATTTGCTTTTCCAAGAAATGCAGAATGTAGGTCAAAAACCGGATGAAGTAACGTTTGTTGCTCTCCTCTCTGCTTGCAGTCATTCAGGGCTTGTTACCGAAGGAAAGCATTGGTTTGAAGCCATGAGTCGAGAATTTAATATTGTTCCAAAGATGGATCACTATTGCTGCATGGTGGATCTTTTGGGTCGAGCAGGTCTTCTAGACAAGGCTCATGATTTTATCCGTAAAATGCCATTTGAGCCAGATTCTCATCTGTGGAATGCATTACTAGCGGCTTGTAGGATTCATAAAAATATCGAACTCGGAGAAAAAGTCTCGGATAAGATTCAGAGTTTGGGACCTGCAAGTTCGGGAAATTTTGTTCTCTTGTTTAATATGTACACCACAGCTCAAAGATGGGATGATGCTGCACTTGTTAGAATCAAGCAGAAGGATTTGGGATTTAGGAAAAGACCAGGATGTAGTTGGGTAGAAGTAAACGGAAAAGTTCACGCGTTTGTTGGTGGAGATAGGTCTCATCCAATGTCGGATAAGATAAACAATAAATTGGAGGAACTTTTCAAGGAAATGAAAAAATTGGGGTACAAATCCGAGCCCGGTTTTGTATACCAAGATGTTGAAGAGGAGGAGAAGGAAGATATTCTTCTCTATCACAGCGAGAAGCTGGCTGTTGCTTTCGGAATTATTAGCTGTAAAAGTAACAAACCTATTTTGGTTACTAAGAATTTGAGGGTTTGTGGGGACTGCCATACGGCTCTAAAGTACATTTCAGTTATTGTTAAGAGAGAAATATCAGTTAGAGACACAACTCGGTTTCATCATTTTAAGGATGGAATATGCAGTTGTGGGGAGTTTTGGTGACAAAAATATCATTTCCATATTCTGTGAAGTTATTAATAAATATTGTCAATTATCTAATCTGTCAGTAACTTTAGTTTTTATTCTTTCTGCTCTTTATTATTTTGCATATCCTTTTAACTGTGTAAGAAGTTTGAAAATTTGAATTTGTTTTTTAAATGACTTATTAAGTAGATAGTTTCACACTTGTAGCGTTTTAGAAATAAATGGTGTTATATAGTATTGTCGAATTATCACTTGAATAAATAAATAAATTAGCTTTAAATTTGTCAAGTTGATTGGTCAAATGTATCAATTGAGTAAAATTTTGGGATGAAGGTAGTATAATAAAATTCGTTGTTAAATATGTTAATGCATTTTAGTTGTTTATGAGTTAATTTTTTTGTATAATAATTTCAAAAATTGAAAATTATCTATAATTTTTTTTACATGTTACCTCAAGTACTTCTAAAAATATTCAATAAATTAACTTTTTTCTTATTACTTTTTATGTTACAAGAAAGTGTAGAACTTTTTATTTTTGACAATATATATACACGACCTTCATAAAAATCCCTCCGTTAATTTTTAATTTATCGTTTTAGAGGATTGCACATGGATTAAGAAATGTAGTAAAATAGTCATTTTTTTAGGCGAAAGTATAATTACAACATGATTTAGCAGAAAATATAATTACAACATTATTTAGCATTAAGTACATTAACAAGAAGGTAAATTTGTTATAAAAAAATTAATTTCGCATTGAACTCCTGAAACGATAAATAAAGTAAACAATTTTGAGAGCTTACCTCTTCGAGGAATTTAATTTTTTCACGGGTTCAAAATATCAGAAAATCGACTTATAAAATAAGAAAAACATTGTCCAGGGCTGTGTACGTACCACTTTGAATAATTTTTTGTATTTAAACTGATTTTTAGTATCCGCAAAAAATTGGTTAAAAATCGTGTACTTATCCCTTGGAGAAATTTCAATTTTTTCACTGGCTCAAAATATTATTAAACTGACTTGAATCATACGAAAATTGTCGAGTGTTTTGTACTTATCCCTATGAACAATTTTTTTTCTTTTACAAGATTTTAAGCATTCGTAAATAAATGGCCAAAATTGTGAGCTTAGCCCTTCGAGGAATTCAATTTTTCCACGGGCTCAAAATATCAAAAAATCGTCTTATAACATAAGAAAAACATTGTCCAGGGCTATGTACGTACCACTTTAAATATATTTTTTTTATTTACACTATTTTTAGTATCCACAAAAAAATGATTAAATCTGTGAACTTACCTTTAGGAGAAAATTATAATTTTCCAAAACTGATTTGAGGCATACGAACATTGTTGAGGGTTATGTACTTAACCTTATATTTTTTTTTTTTAAAATAAAATTTTAAGTATCCTTAAAAAAATGCTCAAAATTGTGAGCTTACCCCTTCGAGGAATTCAATTTTCGCACGGACTCAAAATATCAGAAATCCGATTTATAACATAAGAAAAATATTGCCCATGAATGTGTACATACCACTTTGAATATATTTTTGTGTTCAAATTAATTTTTCGTATCTGAAAAAAATTGGTTAAAACTGTGAACTTACATCTTGGAGAAAATTTCAATTGATCCATTGGCTCAAATATTACCAAACATGACTTGAATCATACGAAAATTGTGGCGGGTTTAGTTCTTACCACCCCTATGAACAATTTTTTTTATTTTTATGAGATTTTAAGTATCCGTAAAAAATTGGCTAAAATTCTGAGCTTATCCCTTCGAGGAATTCAGTTTTTCAACAGGCTTAAAATATAAGAAAATCGACTTAGAACATAAGAAAAACATTGTCCAGGGCTGTGTAAGTACCAATTTGAATATATTTTTGTATTTATACTGATTTTTACTATCCACAAAAAATTGGTTAAAAGTGTGAACTTACCCCTTGAAGAAGATTTCAATTTTTTCATTGGCTCAAAATAATACAAAACTGAATTGAATCATACGAAAAATTTGTGAGGGTTATATATTTACCCTATTAACATTTTTTTAGTTTTTTAATAAGATTTTAAGTATCCGTAAAAAATTGATTAAAACCATGAACTTACCTCATCGAGATATTCAATTTTCCATGAGCTCAAAATATCAAAAAATCTGACTTATAACATAAGAAAAAATTTGCCCAAATTACTTTTTAGTATTCGTCATAAATTGGTTAAAATTGTAAACTTTCCCTTGGAGAAAATTTTAATTTTTTCACTGACGCATAATATTACGATGTTGATTAGAGTCATACGAAAAATTATCGAGGGTTCACACTTACCCCTATGAACAACCTTTTTTGTTTTAATAAGATTTTAAGTATCCGCAAAAAATTGGTCAAAACTGTGAAAATATTAGAAAATCGACTCATATCATAAGAAAAACATTGCCCACTATGTGTATGTACCACTTTGAATATATTTTTCTATTTAAACTAATTTTTAGTGTCCGAAAAAAAATGGTTAAAACTGTGAACTTACCCCTTGGAGAAAATTTCAATTTTTTCACTAGTTGTAAGCTTTCCCCTTCGAGGAATTTATATTTTCCACGAGCTCAAAATATCAAAAAATCGACTTATAACATAAGAAAAACATTGTCCATGGGTGTGTTTGTACCATTTTGAATATATTTTTGTGTTTAAACGATATTTTTATTATCCGCAAAAAATTTATTAAAATTGTGAACATCCCTTAGAGAAAATTTAAATTTTTTCACTGACTGAAAATATTACAAAACTGAGTTGAAGCATATTAAAAATTGTTGAGGTTTTGTATTAACCCCAATGAATTTTAATTTGTTTTTATAAGATTTTAAGTATCCTTAAAAAAATGCCCAAAACTGTGAGTTTATCCCTTTGAAGAATTCAATTTTTCAACGGGCTCAAAATATCAGAAACCGAAAGAAAAACATTTCCCATGGCTGTGTACATACCACTTTGAATATATTTTTGTGTTCAAACTGATTTTAGTATCCGCAAAAAATTGGTTAAACTTGTAAACTTACCCCTTTGAGAACATTTCAATTTTTTCATTGTCTCAAATATTACCAAACATAACTTGACCCATACGAAAAATTATGGCGGTTTTAGTTCTTACCCCTATGAAGAATTCTTTGTCTTTTTTTTTTTTTTTTTTGTATGATTTTAAGTATATGAAAAAATTAGCCAAAACTGTGAGCTTACCCCATTGGAGAATTCAGTTTTTCAACGGGCTCAAAATATAAGAACAAATTAAGGTTTTAGAAAATTTCTTGTGTGCATATTGTTGTTTGATTGAGTTTTTTTAGATGGAATAGTACGTATAGGTTTTAGGAATGATTAGAATTTTTTATATTATGGATAGAAGAGAAATAATTTAAAAAATATGTTACTTTATGTCAATTTATGTTTGTTATGTGAGATAACAAATAAAAGTAGAATTTGTTTAGAATTTTTTTCGAAATAAAATAAACACTATCTCCATTGTATTTGGTATAGATATGATAGAAGAATTTCTCCTTCAAATATATAAATTTAATATGAAAAAAATACTAATCTCGAATTAAAAGGATATTCGAATTGGATTCATAAATTTAATATAAATTTACCGTGTATTAAATGTTTCTTTCAGTGGTCGATGAGGATATAACTTAGTGACAAAAGATCAGATCACAAAATCGATCAAGAGATCTTGTGTTCGAATCTTACTAGTATGGGTATTTGTATAATTTAATATAGTATTGATCGTTGATCTATCCTTATACTTTGATAACAACTGAATAAATAAAAAAGTAAGAATATATTTCCATTGCATGAACATTGTATTTTTATTTTTTGGAATTCTTTCTATAAAAGAAAAGTTAAATCCTATTAAGTTGAGATAAGTGTTTGGTAGTTTGTACCCCGTCATGCCTTAGGTCACCTGTTTCGGACGTTTATATAACTACCATTAATTACTAAATCATGGGCCTGCAAGTGAAGTTGTTTGCTAAGAAACAAAAATACAAGACAGAATATGTCCCTTATCCCCTGAACATTTTGTGGAATTTACATATGAATAACGCGACTGAAAATGAATTAATATTTTTACATTTTTTTAATTGATTAATTAATTTAATATTTAACTTTTTAAATTCTTTACTTATCTCATTTAAATAAAAAAAAAACATCTTTTTTCATTAAAAAAATCTTATATTTTATGCTTAAAATATTTAATGCACGCGATAACACGTGTTGAGGATATACTATTAATTTATAATTCTTGCCCGAACTAATTCCAAACTAATTGTTGTCTTGTTCATATGAATTGAGCCATGAACGAGGTAACATCACGACATCTTATACAGTGTCGTTTCCTTTTGTTTCACCTAAAACGGCAACAAGTACATGATCCGACATATAACATTAAAATTTCCAATCTCTGTTTCTTTTTTGGTTAAAACTAAGTCCCCAACCTTGATCAAATGTGTAAAACAACTTGTTTATGTGCAACAAGTAAATTACAAATTGTCTCATATCTAATTTGTGATAATGTTATTGTCAATATACACCCGAGTACTAAGAGCGATAAATTCGCAAAAAGTAAAATTTATCCGAAGTTATAGTTTGGTAATCGAAGGTAATATTATTTTTTTAGCCCCATAAGACTGGACCCTCAATATTTTATTTAGTCACATATAATACTGTACTCTCACGATTTACAAAATTGCACTTTCGTCATAATTCGTTACATACATTAGTCTTTTCCGTTGGATAAGCTCTATTTTACGATTTTGATCTCATTTGGTCCCAAAGATGCGATGGGACCAAAATGGCTCTATTTATTAAAACGACTATTACCAACACTATAATTTCGAAAAGTGAAGGACCAAAAGTGTTGAGGGTCCAATTATGTGTAACTAATAACCAAACACATATTACATTTTCGTATGGAGGGGCGTTTTCGCCTTTACATTAATTTAATAAAGGTAAACTCGTGCGTGACGATAGTATGACTATACTATATTAGATATTTGCTAATAAAATTATCAAGAGGTTTGCAAATACTATAAAAAGCCTTCATCACAGTAGAGAAGAAGACATTACAAGTGAACAAATAAAGCAATGGAGATATTATACCTTACAATTGCTACTTCTTCTGTCTTTATGCTATTGTTTTACACATGGAAAGTACTAAACTGGGCTTGGTTCAGACCTAAAAGGCTGGAAAAATGCTTAAGGCAACAAGGTTTCAAAGGAAACTCCTACAAATTGATATATGGAGATTTGAAAGAAATGTTGAATATGACCCAAGAAGCTAAAACCAAGCCCATCAATCTTGAGGATGACATAAAGCCAAGGCTTATACCCTTTTTCCTACAAACAATCAAGAAATATGGTATGGTTTATGTTTTTTAAATCGCACTTTTCGTATGAAGTTATGTTATTAATTTGAGTTTCTTATGTGTGTGAAATTAATATCTGGCAATCATAACTTGCAGGCAATGAGCCCTTCTTTTGGTTTGGCCCAGCTCCTACAATTTTCGTTACGGAACCTGAACTCATAAAGGAAGTGATGACCAAGAATTACCTCTACCAGAAGAGTCGAAGCCCGAACCCGCTAACCAAGCTGCTTGCACAAGGAGTTGTGACCTATGAGGCAGATAAATGGACAAAACACAGGAAAATCATTAACCCTGCCTTCCATCTAGACAAATTGAAGGTTTCCTATGAATTACATTGATCATAGTTTTTTTTATTCACATTCGTATTTATGAATAAAAGAACATGAAAAATTCATTATATATATGAAATGTGTACATACTGAGATGAGGTTGCTTGCTTTGTGTAGCTCATGATACCGGCTTTCTATTTAAGTTGCGATGAAGTTGTGAAAAGTTGGGAAACGAGTATATCACCTGGAGGATCTTACGAAGTGGATGTGTTCCCTTTTCTTCAAACTTTATCTAGTGACGCAATATCAAGAACTGCGTTTGGAAGTAGCTACAAAGAAGGAAGAAGAATATTTGAACTTCAAAAAGAACAGGCTCAATATGTCATCAAGGCTTCACAGTCGGTATATATACCAGGATGGAGGTAACAATTTACGTCTATGGCCCGTAAAGAACACATATCGAGATCAACGCTTAGATAACATATGAATCTTTACTCATATGACCTGCCTTTTGGTTTGATGTGTTCTTCAAGTATAGATGTCTGCCAACCAAAACGAACAAGAGAATGATGGAAATTGAACGAGAAGTTCAATCCTTAATTAGAGGAATGATAAACAGAAGAGTTAATTCCATGAAGAACGGGGAGGCACGAAATGAAGACTTATTGAGCATACTTTTAGAATCCAATTTCAATGAAATCAAACAACACAGTAACAAGAGTGCTGGGATTACCATTGATGAAATCGTAGAAGAGTGCAAGCTGTTTTATTTGGCTGGGCAGGAAACGACTTCCGTGCTTCTTGTTTGGACACTGATTCTGTTGGGTAAATGTCCACAATGGCAAACACGAGCTCGAGATGAGGTTCTGAAAGCCTTTGGAAACCAAACACCACATTTTGATGGCCTAAATCACCTGAAAATTGTAAGTTATTTTCAGTTTTGAATTGAACAGTAAAAGAGAGAAATGCAAAAACACCCCTATGCATTGCTTAATTAGCAAAACTCCCCTACGGCTTAACTCTTGTGTGATTATGATCGCAGGTTACGATGATTCTGTACGAGGTATTGAGGCTTTATCCACCTGCAATTGCTCTTACTAGAAAAGTCACTAAAGAAACAAGATTGGGGAAATTAGTATTACCAATCGGGGTGCGAATTACAATGCCGGTGATCTTACTACATCATGATCGTAAAATTTGGGGTGAAGATGCAATGGAATTCAACCCAGAGAGATTTAGTGAAGGATTGTCGAAGGCACAGAAAAATCAAGGTATCTTTTTTCCATTTGGGTGGGGACCTAGAATATGTGTCGGACAAACATTCGCATTGCTCGAAGCAAAAGTGGCACTTGCTATGATTTTACAACGATTCTCTTTCGAGCTTTCACCATCGTACGCACACGCTCCTCACACTGTAATAGCACTTCAACCTCAGCACGGAGCTCACTTGGTTCTGCACAAGCTTTAGAATAAGTTAAGATCATTTACTAGAATATTGATAGAGTTACAAGTCAACATTTCATCTTTGTGGAAATAATTTGTGCAATATTACATAAGCCTTACTCAGATTAGTATCATTGATTACAATGCCTACTTCCTGCAAATTTGATGCATTTGTATATCTACTAAACATGAGCCATTTTTTTTCCTATTGCTATTAGGTATATATCAATGCGGATACGTAGCAAATTCGAGCTACATGCAAAAACATCCCTTGTGTTTTTTCTTAACTATAAAAAACCATCGTGTTATTTTATTATAAAATCTCCCTTGTGTTTTTTTTATTAGCAAAAAAGCTCATTTGAAATTTCTTCATAAATTACAGGGAGGATTTTGTCAATTTTTTTTATTGAACAGGGGGGTTTAGCTAATTTTCAAAGTTGTCATGGGGTTATTGATATTTTCAGGTTAAGAGAGGTGTATTTGCATTCTTTGATGGGGTATAATCGACATTTTGGCTTGGAAGGGATTTTTTTGCTAGTAAAAAATAAGCACAAGGAGAATTTTTGGCTAATAAAAAGAACCCAATGGGTTTTTAAATCGTTTGGGCAAAACATGTTTTGCCTAAAAATGAGCAATTTAACTCCCTGTGAAATGAAATAATGAGCAATTTAACTTTCATTTAACTCTCAGTGATATGAATTAATAAGCAATTTAGAGGGAGGCAATGTGCTTCTTTTATAAAAACGCGGGGAGTTATTTTGTCATTTTTCTTATCACATAGAGTTAAATTGCATATTTAGGATATCATAGGGAGATATTTTGCTCTTTTATTTATCACAGGGAGTTAGAGTTAATTTGCTATTCACTCGAAAATAATTGTTTATTAGACAAACCATTCGTTTTCTTGTTAATTAATGAATTCTTACACCTACATAGGAGTAAATGGAAGACACTCTCCTTTTTTGTGTCAAATATTTGATCGTACAGGGATATAATATGCAATTAACATTTCATAAGATAGTTTCGATCGTACATAACAAAGGGCAATATCTTGCATTTCCTACGTAAATACTTAAATATAATTATTAGACCCTCTTATACGAAATTGTGATTTTTATCGGTCCTTGGTTCGGATCTACTTGGCGGATCGTGGGTGGCCATACTTAAACCTTACATCAGCAAATAATCTCGTGTGTTATTTTTATAAGAAAAAAACCTCATGGGTTAATATTTTATCAGGAAAAAAAAAACCCGTGTTTTAATTTTATAGTTCATTGCACCCATTTGTAAGTAAAGAGTTCACCGCATGAGAATTGTTTGAGTTTTCGCATTTTATTTTTTAAAACAAAATTAAGGATATATTTATTTATTACCTTGCAAATCATGAAGAATACTCGCACTTAGAGAGAGTACAACACAAGTGCGACACTGGAGGTGGGTAATAGGCTTTTTGGATCGATTTTGACTCTGTTTTGCCCTATTTCGATGTTTCAAAATTGTTTGGATGCTTTTGACGAAATATTTGAAACATGATTTGAATTAATTTTGGTTGAAATATTGAGATGATAAAATAATGAATAGTGAGTTTCGAAAGGTTGTGATATGATTTGGAATAGTTTTGAATATTGTTTTTTTTTTTTTTTTATTTCTTGAATATTGGTGTTTGAGGGTGAAAAGTTTATGACATGTGACAAATCAAAGATTTTAAGGGCACATTTGAATGGATTTGAAATTCCAATGATTTGAAATCCATTCACTTGCAATCTATTGTTTGGATAAATTTTTTTACAAAGGATTTCAAATCCATTCATTTAAAATTCATTGTTTGGTATATATCATTTGTGTTATTTGAAATTCTTAATGGTGCCTTATAATTTGCTCTATGAATTAATTCTAGTTGTTGATTTCGGGATAAAATCGCATAAATCGAATTGGGGCAAAATTATAATTTTTGAAAATTGAGGGACCAAAAGTGCAAATTCGGATTTCAAAAAATCTGGGGCCGAATTTAAAATATTAATTTTCTGAAATTCTAGACTGAATTGGAACTTTGGGTTTTTCGAAAATCTGGGGTCAAATGGTAATTTTTGAAAATTAAGGGATCAAAAGTGCAAATTTGAATTTTTAAAAATCAGGTGCCGAATTGAAAATTATAATCTTCTGAAAATTATGGACTGAATTGCAGTTCTGATTTTTTTGAAAATATGGGGTCAAATTGCAATTTCTGAAAATTAAGGGACCAAAAGTGAAAATTTGGATTTCTGAAAATCAGGGGGCCAGATTGAAAATTTTAATCTTCCGAAATTAACTAAATAGCAATTCTTGGTTTTTCAAAAATTTGGGGTCAAATTGTAATTTCCAAAAATTGAGGACCAAAAGTGCAAATTTGAATTTCTGAAAATTAGGGGCCGAATTGACACTTTTTATTTTCTTAAAATACTGGACTGAATTGCAATTCTTGATTTTTTGAAAATCTAGGGTCAAAATTAAGAATGAAATAATCGGTCAATACCTAATAGTATCGTTGTCAAGTCAGTTACAACCCATTGACACGGCGTTTGTTGATCAAATGGGTCAAGGTAGGATTGTCAATGGGGCGGAATTTAATCCGAGTCCGATCAGAATTCGGTCCGATTTATTTGAATATTTATTCGATTAGAGATTTAATGAACTTGATCCGATTAGAAAGATCCACAATCCAAATTATATTGAGAAAATAGGAGTTTGGTAAACATTGTCATGGCCTCTTTTAAAATGTTGTAAAGCCAAAAATTGTCTTATTTAAAAAATAACAAATATGTTACATTTACAATAACAATTCTTTCATAATTTTTTTTAATTATCATCAATTACGATAATAAAATTAATTCTCTTAGAATTTTTATCAATCGGTAAACCAAACTCACCATATATTACGAAGATAAAATACAGCATTTTGCATGGGATAAAGTAAATAAAATATATTATTAAATAAGGGTCAAATTCATTATTTTTCGCATCATTACTCGCAATTTTAAGCGCAAGTTCAATATCCACTTGTAAAGGAGGTAAAAACGTTCATTGCTAATTTTCACATGTGGTAATATATGCCCAATTCATATCATATGGGGTGAAATTATTGATTAAATGTATATTTAGGGGTAATATGCCCAAAATTAATTCCATTGCTTGTTTTTTCCATGAAACTTTTCCGTACTTCATTTGTTTGAGATCCCAATTTTAGTATACGTAGTAAATTTGTCAATTTTGGCAAGTCAGCTTTCTATATAAAAGGAGAGAATTGCATTTTTAGTATAGAGGTCAATTTGTGACATATTTGGTACAGCCGTTCAGTGATAATGTGTCAGTTAAGTCTAATTACAAAGTTGATGTCATTACTTATGCTGATGTATATTTTTACCCCATAATATTTCAGGTTACAAAAAAAGTCCAACACCTCCAAATTTAGTAACGATTTTAGTCTACATTGTTTGTCAAATTTCACAATTGACTCGATTTCGAATAAGACCACGTGTGGACCAATTTGAAAATTTTTCTTATTTTATTTAAATAACTAATTTGATTTATAAATAATATTAATAAATTAAATAATAATTTAACATAAATATCACCAAAATTAAGAAAATATATTCTTTTTAAATATAAAATTTATATAATAGCATTAAATCTATTTAATATTTATTAAAACAATAAATTATATAGTTAAAAACTATTTAATATTTATTAAAATAATATAT
The DNA here is from genome assembly GCA_003313485.2 of Penstemon barbatus. Classification (NCBI taxonomy): domain Eukaryota; kingdom Viridiplantae; phylum Streptophyta; class Magnoliopsida; order Lamiales; family Plantaginaceae; genus Penstemon; species Penstemon barbatus. The sequence goes on along the minus strand of CM064877.1, from coordinate 77,789,664 downwards.
AATAAATAATTTTGATTTTAAAAAAAAATCCAACCCCACTCTCCCCTCCCCTCCCCTCCCCTCCCCTCCGATTCCCAGGCCGCCTGGGGATCGAAGGGGTGGGGTGGGTGGGGTGGGATTGGAATTTTTTTTAAATTATACTTATTTACTATTTATTATTTTAATAAATATTAAATATATTGATACTATTATATAAATCTTATATTTTAAAAGAAAATGTTTTCTTAATTTTGGTGAATTTATGTTAAATTATTATTTAATTTATTAATATTAATTATTAATCAAATTAGTTATTTGAATAAAATAATTAAAATATTCAATTGATCTGTACGTGGTCTTATTCGAGTCAATTTTAAAATTTGGCAACAATATAGACTATTATCGTCACTAAATTTGGAGATGTTGGGCTTTTTTGGTAACCTGAAATATTAAGGGATAAATATAACAGTCAACATAAGTAATGGTATCAACTTTACAGTTAGACTTAATTGCCACATCATCACTTAACAAAAAATTTATCAGCTCTACCAAATGTGTCAAATTTGTTAAAACTCTGTATCAAATGTATTGAACACATAAAGTTTAGTATCAAAAATTGGAATTGACATATAGCTATGTACCAAAAATGCAATTCTTTCAGGATAAAACCCAAAAGTCAAAATGTGTTAGGTTAATGACGGAGAAACACGACCGTATATAGGTAGCTTGTTAATATTTCTTTTCTTTTAAATGAGAAATTGAAATCTCAAAATATTTTTTTATATAGTTCATATTTATAAGCTAAACATTCAAAATATATGCTTCTGATTTTTGTACTTCGGAAGATGATGTTTGCAAATATTCATATGATCTCTTTTCTTTTTCTTTTTGTATTTTTAGGCCCTCAAATGATTAGATAGATTTAATTTCACATACCTGCATTATACTTTTGCTAAATTTTCACATACCATTCTTTTACTATTAAAACATTTGGTTACCACCAAGGCCGGCTTAAGCATAAGGCAAATTAGGTCAATGCTTAGGACCCTCTCTCTAGAGGGCCCACAAATTTAATAAAATTTATCTTTTTAAATTAATATTATTTTTTAAAATTTATGGATTTATATAAAAATTAAATATAATATGTAATCAATCATGAAGAAATTTATGTTCTTTTGTATCGTGGTATATGATAATCAATTCATGTATTATAGACATTAATTTTTCAAAATGCTACGAATGTCAATTCATTATAAGATAACTTTTTTTTGGGATAATTTCATTATAAGATAATATTCACAATATAATCTAACAATTATCTATGGTAAAGAAGTTTATGAAAATTAAAACTAAGAGAACATTTTTGTGATTGATCAAGTAACAAAAATATTTTTATTCAAGGAAGAAAATATTATAAATACGAAATATCAAGTTTTAACATATATATTTTTTCTATGGGGTAAAAAAATGTTAATAGTATATAATTTGTTTGAGGGCCTCATTTTCTAATTTTCCCTAGGGCCCTCAGAAAGTTAGGACCGGCCCTGGTGATACCTTGCCATTAATTTTTTCGTTAGAAGACCATTAGCAATTGTTGACGTGTTAAAAAACTAGCTATACTTTTGATTTTACCCTTAATTATTAATTTCAAACATATCTTCTGTCCTTTTATATATCTTCAACTACACCTGCACTATTAAAACAATTAATTAACTCGTGAGAGTTAAAAATTCTATTTTCTTCAATAGAATTCAGCTAAATTAAAACCTTATATTACCCTAACTAACTTGGCTCTTTCTAAAATAAAATTTCATCGAAAAATGATATACATATGAGATACATCTTCTAAACCATTAAAAAAAAAAAAAAAAACTAAATCTGAGCCACACATTGTTTTCAAAATTGATCGACCATGACAAGGCAAGGAAAATTCTTACCCAGATCGGGTTTGGCCAAATCCAAATTAATTACATGGCAAGTGTAATACACTTGCTTTGTGATTGGATGTAACTTCCAAGAAAGTGACCAATCACAAAGCAAGTGCAATACACTTGATGGCTTTGGCCAATCCAGACTTGGACAAGAATTTTCCGACAAGGCAATCCGACATTCCAAATTTTAGACAATTGTAAAATTACTTAACCCACCAATTAAATATCATTAAAATCTACACCAATTGTTTTCTTTTCGTGTGTTGCAAGTTGCAAGACCAATTATTCTTCCACAACTTGGTCAAGTAGTAGTTAAAATCTCCTCTCTCAACATTATAAATCTGTTTAATATATCTCTCTAGATCTCTCGCTCAAATTACTCTTAACAAAAAATGGGAAAAGAAGCTGCTGCCATTATTTTTCTTTTTTTAAGCTTCTACTCAATGGAAATCTTGGTGGCTGTTGCTGCAACATCTCCACTTAATAGCTCAACTGATGAGCATATACTTCTAGCCATCAAATCCCACATAATTACTTCCGACCCGAACAACATTTTGGCTTCCAATTGGTTAGTAGGAACGGATTTTTGTGCCTGGATTGGCATCACCTGCTGCCAAAAGCACCTCAGAGTCACCAAGTTAATTCTTTTCAACAGGGGCTTACAAGGAACCATACCAAAAGAGATTGGAAATCTCTCGTTCCTGACAAACTTAAATCTTGCTCAAAATAATTTATCTGGTTCCATCCCATCGTCCCTTGGAGACTTGAGAGCGTTGATAGAACTCGATCTTTCTTCTAATCGACTAAGTGGGGAAATTCCACTTTTTTTAGGACAATTATCAAATCTTGACTATCTTGGTTTAAGTTTTAGTTCCTTTGATAGTACAATGTTTGAGGATCACTTTGCTAAGCTCTCAAAGTTAACTTTTCTTCGTCTGAGCTCGTTAAAATTCAAAGTGAAATTCGATTGGGTGCCTCCGTTTCAACTACGAAGGCTCGTATTGAACTCTTGTGATATTGGAGGTCAGTTTCCGCAATGGGTTCAAATGCAAAAAGGACTTGAGTATCTAGAAATGAAGAATTGTAGCATTTCAGATACTCTGTCAAATTCCCTTAACAATTTCGGAAACTTGACTTATTTACATCTATCCAACAACCAGATCCAAGGACCAATACCGAACAACATTAGTCAAACGTTACCGTTTCTAAATTATTTGTATTTGCACCAAAACAACATCAATGGTTCCTTACCTGATTCATTATGTGAGATGAAATATTTGTTACTTATGGATTTCTCTAAAAACCATTTATCGGGTTATATTCCAGAATGTTTGGGGAACTTAGAATACCTGATGTATAAGATACCGAGACGGGGGTGCAGGAACATGAGCATGAGTACTCCGAAGAAATATCAAGATTTGTAGTCAATTTGGATGTTTCGAATAATAATATGGTTGGAGAAATGCCTTGGGAGCTAACAAGGCATTCCGGCCTGATTGGTCTCAACTTGTGGCATAATAGGAGATATGAAATAAATGGAATCATTTTGAAATGGTAAATGAATCTGAATTGGAAAAATATACAACTCAACCTTGTGCTATTTCAATCATTACTTAATTATTGTTATTATCATTATATATCATTATCGTTATAGCAACATACATACAAATTAAGTTGTCGAAATTTGTAAAGATAGGGAGTTTCATGTCAAATATTTGATAGTACAAGGGTTTCTATGCCATAAACATTTCAATTAGAGGGATTCATGCTGAATATTCAAAATTATGGAGGGATTCTATTCAATAAATATTTCATAAACAAAAAGAATGTGCACAAAAGTCATAATAGACGAAAAGCGTCAATGTTTTGAAAAATAAAACTTTAAAAGTCAAGACGACGCGTATGGAAAATAATAACAATCAATAATTAAATAAATTGAAAACTAATCATTCAAGTCTTTGAGTGGATCCATAAAAAAATATAAATGACAAAGGAGATCCACCTAATTATTAAGTATACAAATACAATCATGTACTACATAATTCATTTTTTTCTAATGCTGAGGTTTTCAACATTATTCCAAAATGATAAAACTCTCCAATATTGAATTAGTCATATTCTTTTTTCTGTCAATAGAATTGAATGAAGATATGAAATGAATGCAAGTGTATGACTGTTTCTCATGGGGCCCTCATCGTTCATAATTAATTTCTTCATATATGATCCAAAAAATGGGTGACTAGAAGGCAACGACCAAAAAATTGTTATATATAATACTACTATATAGTTAACTAGGTGAAGTATTGTTATTCAAATTAAAAAAAAAAAAACACAGAGTGAAGGATCGACTCTTTAGCAATATTTGAAATTTTATATAATAGATATGCAATAACAATTGTGGACAATTTGCCCCTCAAAAACTTAGGGCCTGTTTGTTTGGTGTTTCCTAAAAAAAATTCTTGTTTGGAAAATGTCAAACAAACATGTTTTCTATTTTCATAATAAATTTTTCATCTCTCAATTTTCTCAAACTATTGTCTCAATATGCAAACAAACAACAATTTTCTTATCTCTAAACAAAACATATACAAACTCTACTCTGATTTGACATAAAGTAATAAATCTCTTAGACAATTTATCTCACATAAAAAACATAATTTCACATGAAATCTTACACATCTTACACATACAACACAACTCTTCCAGAAAAAACTTACACCTACTTTATTTCTCAAACCACTCTCTCAAAATTCAAACAAATAACATTATGCAAATCGAGATTATTTTACAATCCTCTATAACTCTCCCAAACTACTTAATTTTCCAAACACCAAATAAACATGCCCTTACAATTTTCTCCCAAGAAATATGATGGATGATTCACATTCAGACCCCCTCAGGTTGGGCATAATACAAGAAACCCCTTATTGTTTTAAAAATTACAGAGACACCCCCTCTGGTATGACCTATTTACATAAAAAATCCTTATGGCATAAAAAACTGACGGAATTTAATGACTTTCAAAACCTTGAAAAAAGTTGATCAGTGGTAAATTTAAAAAATCAATAAAAACATTGCTGACATCATCAAATTCCATAAGTTTTTAACGTTGTAAGGTGTTTTTTTTTTATTTTTTTTATTAATATGTCAAACCGGAGGAGGTGTCCCTATAATTTTTGAAACAACAGGGAGTTTCTTATAATATAAATGCCCAAACCTGAAGAGGTCGTCTGAGTATAAATCACCCAAATATAATTTATATTTAATCCATTAAAATTTAATTAACAGTTATGTTTTGTCTTTGGTTAACAATAAAGTACGTATTAAAGAAAATAAATATCATTTTAGAACCATAATGATTTTTTTTAATATTATGCGACTATTATAAAAGAATTTTGACTCGATTTCATTCCAATTTGATTTTACAAATTGGTTTGAGAACCGTTATTAAAAGTCGATTTGAATTGATTTTTAATGGCATATTGTTATCAAAAGGATATATAAAAGTATTAGTTATTGAACTTTTTATTTTTTGAGATGTGAGCTGTTAGAGTAAGAAAGATAAAAATAATTGGTAAATGTCAAATCAAAATATAGTTTATAATAGAGCTTTTGGCATTTTGACTCTGGAATTACAGGATTTTAATACTTTGCACTCTAACTTAAAAGTTTTGACACTTTGCATCTTGGAAATACAATTTAATTGGCACTTTGCACCCTAGTATTTGAAGAAAAAATTCATTGATTGAAGAGTATAATAGTTATTTTTTAATATTGTTAGCACTTTGCACCTTAACGTATATATTTTGACACTTTACACTCTATTATATAGAATATTGAAACTTTGCACCTAAAAAATATAATTTCTGGCATTCAACCTAGACTTAATATATGATAATCTAAATTACGTAAATAACATGCAATACGATAATATGTTAGATATGTAAACGTGTATTTTAAATATAAAGTAAATGATCTAGAGGATACTTGAAAATAAAATGAAGACAATGTCTTTTTTTTAATATAAATTTTACTGAGAGAAAATGTTAAATATAAATTATAATAAAGTAAAATAAATTTAGAATAACAAGTTTATGATTCTTGTGCATAGAAATGACCATTTTATCTCTACATCGTCAACATTCATGGGTTTATTTTTTTTTAAAAAAAATACATTAGGGTAAAAAATGTCGTACAAATTATATTTTTAGGGTACAAAGTGCCAAAAAATTTAAATCGGGGTAAAAAATGCTAATATTTTATAATTTTATGGTGCAAAATCCCAACATTCTATATTTTTAGGGTACAAAATGAGAAAAAAAATACATATTCTACCCTTCTACCAATAAATTTTTTCACTAAAACACATATTATGGTGCAAAATGTCAAATAAATTATATTTTTAGGATGCAAAGTGTCAAATTTTTTAAGTTAAAGTGAAAAGTGCAAAAATCCTATAATTCCATGATGCAAAATAACAAAAACCCTTTATAATACAGTATGATTTTGATAATGATTTAAATTTTAATTAATCGAATATACTGAGACGCGTGATTTGGCAAAACTATGTCCCAAATTTTAGGGCGTAATGCACAATTTTCATGAAAACTTGAAATGACCGATAAAATACAAGATTCATGATATGAAATTACGATTTCAGTGTCATTACATATATTATGGGTGTTTGTATATCTTTTGTTTAATATGGTCATTTATATAATTATTTTTATTTTTTTGAAAGCTTATAAAAATTATATTTTAAACAACAAAAATTACGTTTTTGCCTCTTCAAAACCTACAAATTGTTTACTGGAGGCAAAGTGCGACTGTTAATTAAATTCTAGAAGTTGATTATTAAAATTAAACTTTAAGAGGGTTAAGTAGGAATTTTGGAACTTTTGGGGGGCAAATTGGAAACTATCCAAATTGTCTGTAAGTACTTGATTAAGGCTGAGATTGTCCCATGTGCGCCGGATTGTGGCCGGAAATCTGATCGGAGAAGAGGTAGCTATACCTTACATTCAAAAACAGAAAACAGAGAAAAGAAAGGAAAATATTTATTGAAGGAAAAGAGAAAATATTTACACAAGTGAACTAAATTGCAAATAAAACCGCAAAACATTGAATATGCCCTGATTTAGACCAAAGAGAAGAATGAATATTGGGCCCCTAGAATAATGACCCGTTTTAGTCCAGTTTTATCGGCCCATTGTTGAGTAACCAACATAAACAAATAAAATTGGATTGGCCTAACGGTTCAATTTCTGTTTCCCATCATGCCTCAAGTAGGAAAATTCTATGGCCAAATCCATCCAACCATCAAGCAAGTGTATTGCACTTGTTTTGTGATTGGTCACTCTCCTGGGAGTTACATCCAATCCCGAAGCAAGTGTATTACACTTGCCATGTAGTTATTTTGGGTTCGGCCAAACCCGGTGTGGGTAAGAATTTCCCCCTGAAGTAAGCATATCAGCATTATCAGAAAAAATAATCTATATAAGTTACTTTAGTTACATATGGTACCCCGTTATGATGGAAAAGCTATATTATAAAGAAAATAAAAGATTATATTCTTTTTTAAGTTATTGAGAATTTTTTTTCAAATAAGTGCATTGAATAAAGAAAAAATAAAATCGAACTACGAAAATAGTGATAGTTCATGTTTGTTTTCATAATTATAATTAAAGAAAAAAAGTAAAAACACATAATATCGAAATATTATATTAAGAAGAATTTTTTTTTGGATAAAACATTAAAAATAATATTGAGAAGGACAAAAAATTAAAAGAACACAAAAAAAGGTCCATCATGGGTTTGAACTACATACCTCATGTTGTTTCTTTCAAATTAAGGTGTCGAAAGTTATAAAGGTAGGGAGTTTCATGTCAAATATTTGATAGTATAGGGGTTTCCATGTCATAACCATTTCAATAAAGGATTTTGTGTCTAATATTCTAAATTATAATTTTATTCAATAAATATTTCATAGGTTACTCTTGGGTAGATTTTGCATACCATGGACGAGTTCCTTGTGTCTATTTCTTGTTAAGAATAATAAACTTGAAACCTAATCAAACTATAATTATACTTTTTGTATAAACAAAAAGAATGTTATTAGCAAATTCAATTCCCTTGTGTTCTTTTTTATTAGCAAAAAAAGTCTATTTGAAATTTCTTCATAAATTATAGGGAGGTTTTTGTCAATTTTTCAAAGTTGACAAGGGAGTATTGATTATTTTTTAGGTTAAGAGAGGTGTATTTCCATCATTTGATGGGGATATAGTCGTCACTTTGACTTTTAAGGAATTTTTGTGCTATTAAAAAATCAACACAAATGGATTTTTTGGCTAATAAAAATAACACATGGATTTTTTTTATAGTTAGGCAAAATATTTTTGCATTCGCGAATAGATATTCATTTTCTGCTCAACTTATGATAAAATTACAAACACTAGAGATAAATACCTAGATTGAGTAAATGAAAAACTGCACCGAGCAAATGAAACTATTATGCAATCTTTGCTCACAAGAAGAAATTTGTTTATTAAACAAAACCATTCATTTTCTTATTAATTATATAAAGAATGAGTTCTTGCACCTAAATAGGCGTAATGGAAAGAAACTCTCCAGTGTTTGTGTGAAATATTTAATTGTGCAGGGATATAATATGCAATTAACATTTCATGGGATAGTATTTCTTACATTTTTTGTATAACAAGGAACAATATCTTGCATTTTCCCCACCTAAATACCTAAATATAATTATTAGGTGATTTTTATCTGTTCTTGGGTCGAATCTACTTGATGGGTCGCGGATCTCCCTTAGATTTTACATCTAGGGCTAAAAATCAAATCTAAGTTACTCAATACTCGACTTGAGTTCGTTCGATAAAAGCTCGTTTGAGTTCGGTTCATCACACTAATCAAACAAGCTTGAACATCTTTTTTCGTTCAATAACTTTTGAAGCTCGGTTCAAGCTCGACTCGATAAGCTAAAAATTAAAAAAATACATGTAAAATATCAAGTTACTCGATACTCGGCTCGAGCTCGTTCGATAAAAGTTCGTTTGAGCTCGGCTCGATGGAAAATCAATCAAAGCTCAAACACAAAATTTCAAGCTCGATAAAAATCAAATCAAACTTGAACAGTGTGTCGTTCGATACTACTCGACTCGATTACCGCCCTACTTACATCAACAAATAATTAGTGTGTTATTTTTATTAACAAAATAAAGTCTATAATTTTATTTTATTAGCGCATTGCACCCATTTGTTAGTAAAGAGATCACTGCATTGAAATTATTGTCAATTTTATAATGTGAACAATTGAGGGGCTGTTTGGATAGATTTTAAAACGGGCCAAAATTGATTACTTTGAAGTTTGGGCCACAATTCAGCGAAACACAAATTTCAATTGCCAGCCCAAACATCCTGAAACGACTGTTAAATAAAAAGCTAGGGAGTAGGGTGCATATATATGTCTCATTTGTCAGGTCAGCTATGCACCAGCAGAGCAAAGGTACGGTTTGGAGAAAGAAATAGAGGGCTTTGTACACTCTCTCTCCTCTCCTCTCCACACCATTTTCAATAAATATAAAATGGAGTAATTAAAAGTTCCATTAGTAAAGAAAACATTTTCGAGATTGTAATACTCCGTATATAAATTAATTTCTATATTAATTATTTTTGTTACTAATAAAAAGATAGGCCTATTTGTTTGGCCTTTTTTAAAATTATTTCGTATCGAACAAAGGGTTTTTGGCACTTTGCATCCTGATGTGTGTTTTGGTGAGAAAATTCATTGATGGAATGTTAGAATAGTTATTTTCGAACATTCTTGACACTTTGCTACTTGAAAAAATATATTTTGACACTTTGGACCCTGGAAATATGACATAATTGTATTTTTGGTACTGAACTTTATGTTAATTTCTACTTTTGGTGCTAAACAAATGCAGATCAACACATTTGGTACCATAATTTAACAAATAGTTTCGCATTTGATATTGCTGTTAACTAAATATGAAAATCACCATCAAATTGGTGACGTGTACGTTAAGCCAGTTTTAATTATTGCAAAATTAGTTTCATAACTTATACTAGCTGACAATTCTAGCATATAATATTTCAGGCTAACAAAATAACATTTTTATAGAATTGTCAGCTAATATAGGTTATGTTACTAATTTTGCAATAACTTTTTTTCTTTTTAGTTTTATAAAATTTAATAAATTTAACATGCTAGTAGTAAATAATTTATATTTGTAGAGTATGTCGTATATAAAATTACATTAGGGTACAAAATGGCCTATAAATTTTATTTTCAGGGTGCAGAGTGTCAACAATTTTAAATCGGGGTAAAGTGCCAAAATATTTAAAGTCAGGTGCAAAATGTCAAACATGTTTTCTACTTTCTGAAATAATACATTTACCTCTCAATTTTCTCAAACTACTCTCTAAAAAGTCAAACAAACAATAATTTTTTTATCTCTAAATAAGCTATGTACAAAGTCTACTCTGATTTGACATAAAGTAACATATCTCTTACACAATTTATCTCACATAACAAACATTATTTGATATAAAGTCTTACACATCTTACACCTACAACCTAACTCTTCCAACAAAAATTACACATACTTTATTTCTCAAACTACTCTCTCAAAACTCAAACAAACAACGTTATGCAAATCGAGATTATTTCACAAAACTTTACTACTCTCTCAAACTACTTTCCCAAACACCAAATAAACAGACCCTAAAGATTTTTCTATAGTGTTTTGTATAATCATTATTACTTATATAAATTCAAATTTTCATTGTTACTATATTGTTTTTTGAGTGTCATGTAATAAACAAAATGTATATACACTAATTAATTATACACAAACATGAGATTATTATTAATTATCTAAATCAATATTACAGTAATACTTTTGTTTTGGTACAATATTACAGTAATACTACTTTCTTCATTTCAACCATTAAAATATTACTCCGTATTATAGTCACAATTTCAATTATTACATTATAAAGTCTTTGATATGACATTTGTCATAAACTTTTCACTCAAATATCAACATTCAAAACCACTCCAAACCAATATCTCAACTTATTCAAACTCATTATCTATTATTTTATATCTCAATATTTCAATCAAAATCAGTGCAAATTGTGTTTCAAATATTTCGCCAACACCACCCAAACATTGTTGAAACATCGAAACAGGACGAAACAGAGCAATAATTTATCAAACGGCACTGAATTTTCGCATTTTATTTAAACAAAAAATAATGTAACGGTATATTTGTTCATTCCCTTGCAAATCAAAACACAAATGTGACATTGGAGGTGGGTAAATGTTTCGGAATTGTTAACACAAAAGTTTTTTTTTAATTTGCTAATAATAGTGAGGAGTTTCTACCATTTAAGAATAACATAGGGTGTATTTTGCATTTTACTCTTTTTTCACATTTTGAATATTCTTACTCATAAATTTGCCAGAACAGTCGATACCAACCATTATGTCTTATTCCACCAGCTCTCCCTTAATGCACCATATATAACTTCCTTTCTCTTTTGCCCCAACCATTGTACTTTCAAGAGAAAAGAGACAGCTTTTTAAGTTTCATTTCAAAACAATGTCTGATTATTTACCTCAAGATGTTGTAATCAAGATTCTCAAAAGGCTACCCCCAAAATCTCTCATCAAGTTCAAATGTGTTTCCAAATCATGGAATTCAATAATCTCAAGCTCTCATTTCATTTCAGTGCACACCCAGTACCAAACAGCTCTTCCCAAATCCATCACCATCATCAGGTATTATTCCAATACCCAAAACACAGAAATTTATTCAATACACAATGACAACAACCAAGAATTCCTCCAAGAAAACATCAAAATTGAGTACCCTTTTCGCGATTATACGCGATATTATCACAGGATTGTTGGTTCTTGCAATGGTGTGTTCTGTCTCTCGGATGATTTGTTTGGATTATCTAATTCGATTATACTTTGGAATCCCGTAATCAAGAGGCAAATAATGTTGCCTCCGCCCAAATCAAATTTTGATAACATGGAAACTTACATGTTTGTACTTGGATTTGGATTTGATGTTCAAAATAATGATTACAAGGTTGTCAAATTATCTTATTTTCAAAGAGATTATGGATATGAAGTACCACCTAAAGTTGAGGTTTATGCACTTAGTACTAGAAATTGGCATGAAGTTAAAGGTCAAGTTCCAAGAAATTGTGTTGTTGAGTACTTTTGGACACAAGTGTTTATTACTGGAAATGTTCATTGGGTGGCTTATAGGAATTATGAAGAAGAAGACAAATGTAAATTTGAAAACTTAATTATGGCTTTTGATATAAGTCTCGAGGTTTTCAATGAAATGAAGCTACCAGATGCTTTGGAGAATGAGCTTCCGATTAATTTGAATGTTGCGGTTCTTCAAGAGTCTCTAGCTGTTTTTCAATACAATGTTCGTATGTTTAGTAGTCATTGCTCGATTTATGTAATGAAAAAGTATGGTGATGTGGATTCGTGGAGTAAAGAATACAATGTGATTCTTCAAGGACTTGGGGCGGTTGTTGGTTTTAGAACAAATGGTGATGTTCTTTTGACAGCTCGAAATAGAGGGCTAGTATCATACAATCCAAACACGGAAGAAGATATGGATCTTGGGATTCTCGGGACCAAAAACTCGTTTTATGTGGGTGAATATGTTGAGTCACTGGTTTTGCTCAATGAGGGATATGAAGCAAGAGAAAAGTTCCCGAGTGACGGTGAAAGTGAAAGCGAATGTGATTCTTGTGCAGAGGACGATGGAGACGAAAATGAAAACGAAGAACAACAATTTGGTGATGTTGAAAAGAGTGAGTTTTGTATGCAGTCATGTATGTTTCAGTTTTTTTATGTTTTGTACAGGCGATCGTTTGTGTAATGTTTGTATTAGCAATTTTACATATGCAATGTTTCCTTTTTATGATATAATAATACTATTGTAGTTACCAACCTTATCACAAATGCACTTATTTTATGATTGGATGAGTATATCTTAGTCGGGTTTTGATTCATATTTTCATGTTTGTGTTGGTAATCGTATGAGACGGGATTTAAATGAATATTTTGTCAATGGGATAATTTTCATTGTCAAGCTATTAGCTTATTTTTACCAATGCAGTTTTTGTATTTGTATTTATTGTTTGATATTAAGTCATTCAATTTAAGGGACCGTAATTTATCCCAAAAAAAAAATGTTTAGGGACCTTTTTTTATTATTTTTGTTTTATGGGAGACCTTTTTTATCTCTAAAATTACAAGAAAACTAAATCTTAATTCATGTTTTTACTTCGAGTAATTAGCATTTTTTTACTCTAAAAAAATAATTTTTTGATATTTTGCACCTTAGAACTGAAATCTTGATAATTTACACTCTATAATTATATATTATTACCTATTGGAATACAAAACTCCCACTATGTTGCCAAAGAATTGCAGATTGAAAATGTTAAATTTAAAAAATTTAATCTCAAAATACAAAGTGCCAAAACAATTTATTTATTTAAATGCAAAATGCCAAACACACTTCCATTTTTCACTCCAGTAATATGGTGAAAAAAGACAGACAATTACATGTCACCTAATAAAAATCGTAGAAAAAAGATCTTTTCTTTTTGGAAAAAAAGCTTTTCCCTTTGAATCTGGCCTGAAATTTCTGAAATGGGTTCATTGGGTGCGAGTGGAAATGGGGGCATATGGGGAATGGGCTCATTTCACGACAACATCCACAAATGGCGGCGTAACAAGAAGAGAAGAAACACCGGCGGCGAAAGGGAAGCTAAACCCTCCACCTCAGGGGACGCCGCCGCCGCGTCTAACCGTTTTCCGCTTAAGCAAGCCGCCACCGCCGCATCCCTTGCCTTAACTGGCGACACCATCGCCCAGCTCCGCCACCGTTGGGTCAAAAACAAAGATACTCTCTCCCATTCTCATGATTTCAAGGTGAAATTATAAGGATGTGTTTTTAGAATTGTTTTGCTTTTCCGTATGGATTGAATGTAACTCTATTAGGTTAAAGGAAAATTAGGCTGCGTGTTTGCGATAATGAGCTATATCTTTTAGTTTTAACCATGTATTTTGAGTACTATACAGAATCATATACAATTTGGTTAAAATATGAGATTTTGATTTGTCATTTGAGTTCAATGAAGCTGATTATTTCTTTTATATTTTAGTTTTTCCTTTTGAACCATGGATTAAGATTTTGGTAACCAAACACACCTAAAAGTTTCGGTAATTGAGTAAATCGAAACAAAAATATAGAGTAGTACCTAATTCAGCATCTTCTTCTGTTTTTCAAGTTTTTTCCAAAATGTTTTTAGTAGTCCATGATATGAACTTAGTGAAGATTTTAGTCCATTGTATCGAGTGAACATTTCAAAATCTTGTTTTTACCCTATAATTCCCTTGTCTTAAATAAGATATGTTATGAGTTGAATCTAAACATTTAGTCTTGTATAATCTCATACTTGGCGCATTACGTTTGTTGAAGGTAACTAGTTTGCTTCTCTATGGTCTATGATAGGTTTATCGTGGTTACATTCTGCTTCTGTTTAGCTTTCTGAATTTAATTCACCAAACTGTGGTTAGAGTATTTTTCGAGTTTTTCACTTAAGCCCTTTGCTTTAATTATACCCGAAAATCATCTTGTAGGATATAATAAGCACACTTTCGTGTGAGCATGACTGGATCCGAGCCCTCCGGATGACTTCATACGGGTTCTTGCTCTACGGCCCTGGTTCATATGCATGGTACCAATACCTCGATCATTGCATGCCAAAGCAATCTGTTGAGAACCTGATGATGAAGGTAAACTAAAGCTTTCTACTTTCATAAGACTGCAAATCTTAGAAATAGTTCTCTAACTGTCCCTTTATTTTTTTTTTTTGCAGGTTATATTAAATCAAGTTGTACTAGGTCCATCTGTAATTGCTGTAGTTTTTGCATGGAATAACCTATGGCTAGGGAAACTCGATGAGCTTCCTCATAAATACAAGAAGGATGCCTTCCCTACTCTACTTACCGGTAAAAGTCCTATTTTGTTTTTCTATCGTTCCAATTGGTATTTAGCTTTCATATGATATTGATATTATTAAACTACACACATTTCTGTACAGGATTCCGGTTCTGGATTCCAGTCAGCATATTGAATTTTTGGTAATGTTACCATCCCCTCCCCTCCCCTCGCTCCCCCCCCCCCCCCCCACCCAAAGAAAAGGAGGGAGAGATATTCTTTTGGTGTTTAGTTTGTTCTCTGATTATCTGAAGCTGTCAACTTCTAACAGAATTTTTTTTCCCAAACTTACAGGTTGATCCCTCTTCAAGCTCGTGTTGCTTTCATGTCAATGGGATCTATATTTTGGAATTTTTATTTGTCCTCAACCATGAGCAGGTGACTTCTACTGCAAGATTTTGTCCTTGGTCTAAAACGCTGACAGTTTAAGCATCAGGTAATCTTCATTGAAGACATTGCTACAAAATTTAGTTTTGCCTTTGTGATGTTAAGAGTCTCTTATTTCACTAATTTGTAGGCGTAAACTGATTTGCCGTTTTATTCAAGGCAAGAGTATGTGGCGGAGCAAATGATTTATACGTTCCAAAGACTCAAACATCACAGTTTTATATGTAAACCAATCTTCGCTACAAACTTTTGTGATTATTTTTCAGTACTTCTAATTTTCAAGAATTCCTGAGTTATATTTGTATTTGAAACTTTGGTGTATCAAGAACAATCCTCAACTGAGTTGCACTACAATCTACATTTTTATTCATCTATTCTCCTCCAGTACAAACTATACGTGTAAATTGATCGGTACACTGTAATCAATGAATCGTGCTGTTGAGTCGTGTAATTGGATCAGAATTGTTTATTGGGATGCAAGTTTAGGAATTCTAGGACCGAAGATTTGCCCGTTTGATAAAAGCTATTCGTTTTGTGATGCTACTTAAACCAATTTATGCATAAAACAACAATTTAAGCAGCAATTAATCAATCAAACAGTAAATTAATCAATCTAAACAATAGCCCAATCAATTCCACTCCTCAATTCAGCCCAATCAATTCCACTCCTCAATTCAACAGTATAATCCGAATTACAATAATGAAACCAAAAATGCAATCTATATCCCAAACAACAACGAATCACGAAGGAGTAAACTATATTCACTCGTACGCAATCCAACCAAGCTCCTAACTCTCCTATTACCTGAAAAAAGAGTGAACAAAGCTTGATTAATGGCAGAAATGCAATCACGAAACCGAGAAAGCAGCAAGGAAATGAACTCACAAATATTCAGGTGTTGCCTTGCCATTTTCGTGATAGCTGCTATTTATAGCAGATCACTTTCCAGCTCAACTGCCTCGTCATTCTTCCCAGCAAATAGGATCAGCTCACGTGGTCAAGTGTGTCCAGCTCTGCCTAAGTGAAACGGTGCCGTTTGGAGACTGCGCATTTCTTATTTACAGAAACGTAATATGCATCTCAGGTTTTATAACTTCAACTCAATAATAGCAAAAACCCCCCTGCCTTTGCATATGTTTATTCAATGCAGCCCAACTAATTAAGCATGCATCAATACCCCCCCCCCCAGAAACCTTCCTTGTCCTCAAGGAAGAAAAGTTGGAAATTTCTTCTGGGGCACATAGTAATCCTCCCATGTGCTATCTTCATCGGCCAAGTTAAGCCATTTGACTAAAATTTGAGTTGACATCCTCCCATTTTTCTTATACATACGCCTATCCAGAATCTTTTCAGGCTCCATCAACACATTACCATGTATTGTTTGGGCTACTGGAAGAGTGGAAATGGTTGGAGCAGTGCCCACTTTCTTTCTAAGTTGTGAGATATGAAATGTATGATGGATTTTTGCATCTGGTGGTAATTCCAGTTTGTAGGCCACCTTACCAATCCTTTCAACCACTGGAAATGGCCCAAAGAATTTAGGATTTAGCTTTGAATAAGGTTGTCCTCTCACAGTCATTTGTCTGTAGGGTTGCAACTTGATGTAAACTAAGTCTCCCACTTGAAACTCCTTGTCCAGCCTGTGCTTATCAGCTAAGTTCTTCATCCTTGTTTGTGCCCTGAGTAAATGTGATTTCAGCAAACGAATTGTAGCTTCTCTTGAGGTCAAACTCCTATCAACTGAATCCACCAAAGAAGTGAGAGGCTGGTACAATAAATGTTGAGGTGGGGGTTGGCCATAAACCACCTCATAAGGGGTAATCTGTATAGCAGAATGGTGAGTGGTATTGTACCACCATTCTGCAAGAGGCAAGTACTGCAACCATGATTTAGGTCTCTCACTGGCCATACACCTTAAGTATGTCTCCAGGCATCTATTCACTACCTCAGTCTGGCCATCTGTTTGTGGATGATAGGCAGTGGAATGAAGAAGCTTAGTCCCTTGCAGCTTGAAAAACTCAGTCCAAAAAGTACTAAGGAAGATAACATCCCTGTCACTGACTATAGTTCTAGGCATTCCATGCAATCTAAAAACAGTATCCATGAAGACTTGTGCTACAGTTATAGCAGTGTAAGGATGTTGCAATGGTATAAAGTGACTATATTTACTCAACCTGTCCACCACTACTAATATCACTTCTTTGCCTTGTACCTTAGGTAAACCCTCCACAAAATCCATGGATATGTCAGACCACACCCTCTCTGGAATGGGAAGTGGTTGTAAGAGGCCAGTTGGCAATGTATTGATTGGCTTGCAAGTTTGACACACAGTGCACTCTTGCACATAATTATAAACTGAGTGTTTCATTTTTTTCCAGAAAAAACTTCTCTGAATCCTGTGAAGTGTATTGATCATACCTGAGTGTCCTCCTTCAGGGCTATCATGGTTTAGCCTGATGATCTCTTTTTGCAATTCTGGATCATTTCCCACCACCATCTTTCCTTTTCTTCTCAGTATCCCATGAAGCCAAGTATAGCTTGATTTAGAGTGAGGGTCAGTTTGTAGTTTTGTAATGATGTCTTGTAAGTGAGGGTCCTGGATCCAACTACCTTTGATTCTGCTGATCAAAGGGGAAGTGATAGTCACCATAGTGTTGATTGCTGCACCTTCTAGTGTTGGCTGTCTGCTCAAGGCATCAGCCACTACATTCTCAATTCCCTTCTTGTACACAATGGTAAAGTCATACTCCAAAAGTTTAACCAACCATTTTTGTTGAGCAGGGGTAGCAATTTTCTGCTCCAACAGAAATTTCAAGCTCTGGTGATCAGTGTGTATGTAGAAATGTCTTCCAATTAAATAAGGTCTCCATTTTTCAACTGCAGTGACCAATGCTAACATTTTCCTCTCATAGATAGGTAGTGCAGCATGTCTTTCACATAGTGCTTTACTGAAGTATGCAATAGGCCTCTTCTTTTGCATTAAAACAGCCCCTAAACCTATGCCAGAAGCATCAGATTCCACTATGAATTCTTCATTAAAATCAGGTAATGCTAACACTGGGGTATTAGTCATTGCTTTCTGTAGTTTTTGAAAAGCTTCAGTAGCTTCATTTGTCCATACAAATAGGTCCTTTTTAAGTAGAGAAGTCAATGGTTTAGCAATTGCACCATACCCTTGTACAAACCTTATGTAGTAACCAGTTAAGCCTAAGAAACCTCTTAGCTCCTTCACATTCCTAGGCATGGGCCAGTTAAGCATTGCCCGCACTTTCTGTTGATCAGCAGATACCCCCTCATCAGAGATTATATACCCTAAATATTCCACTTGAGATTGTCCAAAATTGCATTTACTCTTCTTAACAAACAACTGATGTACTCTCAAAATATCAAAGACAGTTTGCAACAGTAACAAGTGTTGCTGCCATGTAGGACTATATATCAAGATGTCTTCAAAGAATACCAGACCCCTTTCCTCAGTACATCTTGAAAGATATGGTTCATAAGGCTCTGAAAGGTTGATGGTGCATTAGTAAGACCAAATGGCATGACTATGAATTCATAGTGGCCATGGTGTGATCTAAAAGCAGTTTTAAGTATGTCATTGTCCTTCATTATGATTTGATGGTACCCAGACCTCAAATCTAGTTTAGTGAAGTACTTGGATCCATGTAGCTCATCAAGCAACTTTTATATTACTGGAATAGGAAACTTATCTTTTACAGTAGCCTTATTCAGCTCCCTATAATCAATACACATTCTCCATGACCCATCTTTTTTTTTTTAACTAAAACTATAGGTGAAGAGTAAGGACTAGTACTAGGTCTGATTATTCCAGCATTCAACATTTCAGCTATCATTTTTTCAATCTCATTCTTTTGAATGGCTGGGTACCTATATGGCCAGACATTGATAGGGGAGGTACCCTCCTTCAAAATAATTGCATGATCATGCCTTCTGTGAGGTGGCAGACTCTTAGGTTCATAAAAAAGGTCACTATAATCATCCAATAGCAATTGTAGATCATGTGAATTGCTATTGAAACTTGCCACATTAGTTTTCATGCACTGTACATGAGTAGTTTCCCCTTTTATCCAACTAAGACTCATCATGGATAGCTCTGCTGGCTTAGATAGTATTTTGTTCATCTTGCTTCCCTAAACTATCTTTACTCCAGGAGACTTGCCCCTCAAGTGCACCTTCTTCCCTTTTACAGTAAAATTCATGAAAAGCTCATCAAAATTCCACTCAATAGTTCCTAGAGATACTAGCCATTCCACCCCTAACACCAGGTTACAACCACCCAAATCCAGCACCATTACATCAATAACAAAGGGTACTCCTTGCATAGTCCAATGAAAACCTTTACACACAAACTCACTGTAAATTTTACCCCCTCCAGCCACATCAATGCATAAGGGAGCTGTCTTTTCCAATTTACATCCTAACTTCTTTGCAACATTTATATCAAGAAAGTTATGTGTACTGCCAGAATCTATTAAAATATGAACTGGTTTACCTTCATGAGACCCTGTGACCCTCATAGTGTTAAAGTTATGTAATCCTGACATTGCATGCATTGAGACTAAGGGTTGATCCTTCAGCTCCTCTTCATGGTATTCCTCCCCTTCTGTTGACTCCATGCCTTCTTCAGTATCTTCACAATCCATGAACCAAATCTGTTTTCTCTTACTGCATTGGTGTCCCATGGTGTATTTTTCATCACACCAGAAACATAGGCCTTTTGATCTTTTCTCATCCATTTCAGCATTGGATAGCATTCTTGAACCCCTTGGAGCTGGTTTGAAAGTAGGATTAGTCTTTGCTGGTGGTGTAGGAAGCAAGGGCATGTTCTTGTTATGAGTAGTATGTACTGGTTTCTTATGCATAGCCATGTTAGTCTGCTCCTGCATCCTTGCTAACCCATAAGCTCTCTGAAGAGTCCTAGGATTGAACATCCTTATAGGTAGCTCTATCTCCTCCTTCAGTTCTGTAAGGAACATGCTTATTGCATATTCTTCTGGAATATCTACCCTATTTAAGAGGTTATCAAACTCATCTAAATAGGATTGAACTGAAGTGAGTTGTCTCAGCCTCTTGATTTCACTCATTGGATCTTCAAACATCAATGTACCAAACCTATGTTGCAATGCAGCAACATACTCTTCCCAATGGATCACCCCCCTTCTCGTTCTCACATAGGATTGATGCCAGTGCAAAGCCCTTCCCTCCATATTAATTCCAGCCAGTTTAACCTTAGATTCCTCAGGTGTATCATCCATCTCAAAAAATTGCTCAGTTCTATATATCCAGTCTCTCAAATTTTCCCCAAAAAACTTAGGAAATTCAATCCTCATTTTATGTCTAGTGTTAAACTGTTGTGTATGTGATCCAAAATGAGAAGATATACCTCTGGGTGATTCATTATTCTCATGATCACCACGTTGAACACTTGTTCTGTCACTCCTCAGTTCAGCAAAGGTTCTCCTCATCTCCTCAATGCATTGATCAACCTTCAACTCTAACCCAGCTGAACTAGACTTAATTTGTTCCAACTCCTTCTGTAGATCTTGAGATCTGGTGTTTGTAGCCATTACTCCAACTTACTGCGCAAGGAAAAACCAAGCTCTGATGACCACTGATGCTACTTAAACCAATTTATGCATACAACAACAATTTAAGCAGCAATTAATCAATCAAACAGTAAATTAATCAATCTAAACAATAGCCCAATCAATTCCACTCCTCAATTCAACAGTATAATCCGAATTACAATAACGAAACCAAAAATGCAATCTATATCCCAAACAACAACGAATCACGAAGGAGTAAACTATATTCACTCGTACGCAATCCAACCAAGCTCCTAACTCTCCTATTACCTGAAAAGAGAGTGAACAAAGCTTGATTAATGGCTGAAATGCAATCACGAAACAGAGAAAGCAGCAAGGAAATGAACTCACAAATATTCAGGTGTTGCCTTGCCATTTTCGTGATAGCTGCTATTTATAGCAGGTCACTTTCCAGCTCAACTGCCTCGTCATTCTTCCCAGCAAATAGGATTAGCTCCCGTGGTCAAGTGTGTCCAGCTCTGCCTAAGTGAAACGGTGCCGTTTGGAGACTGCACCTTTCTTATTTACAGAAACGTAATATGCATCTCACGTTTTATAACTTCAACTCAAAAATAGCAAAAACCCCCTGCCTTTGCATATGTTTATTCAATGCAGCCCAACTAATTAAGCATGCATCATTTTGATTGATACTAATTTTACTATCAAAACCGAAGCCACGATTCTAACGACAGATGCTCAATCCATGGAAATTAATAGTCAAAACATGATGTTGATCAAATTGAAAATTTGGCACAATGCGCCATGATGAATACAATTTTACGTTTTGCGTCCAATAATCGAGATATAGGCACATTGCATTATTAAATTGCATATTCTTTTATAAAATGCACGTTGTTTTGCCCAAAAAAAATACAAGTTTTTATTACAAAAATTGTCGAAGTTTTAATTCTTTTTTGTGTAAACTTCCACATTGCAAAATGTCAATTATCTATATATATATATATATATATATATTATATATATATATATATTATATATATATATTATATATTATATATATATATACAAATAAAAGTACGAGTTCAAAAAATAGAGTTTCTTGATTTTTTTGTGAAGACTAATATACCCCTACTTAAAAGATAATTAAATTAATTAAAATAAGAAAAAAATGGGAAAAAGAAGTCTACTCCAATATGAACACTTCAATATAAAACTAAATGAAGAGGTATAATTAAACACCAATATGAACACTTCAATATTATAATTATTTATATTTTATTTATTTATTATTTATAAAAAAATAAAAGTACGAGTTCAGAAAATAGAGTTTCTTGAATTTTTTGTGAAGACTAATATACCCCTACTTAAAAGATAATTAAATTAATTAAAATAAGAAAAAAATAGGAAAAAGAAGTCTACTCCAATATGAACACTTCAATATAAAACTAAATGAAGAGGTATAATTAAATATTAAGTCTTTTTATAATATTTATTTCCTACATAAACTCATAAAACTCCTAAAATCTAAAATTATCTCTTACATCAACTTTTATAATTTATTTATAATATAAGTACGTAATTTTTGTTTGGCTAAATAAGTCAAATATAAACAATATCCAAAAGTATCAAGACATGCATAACCGCGAATAATTAAGACATGAAGAACAAGTGGATTCGATAAATACAAGTGAAATAGATGAAATTTTTGGTGAAAACGATGAAATTTTTGATGCAGTAGGTGATACTCAAATTATCATGGAGCTCTTTTCATGGAAAGCGGTTGAAATCGATAAAAGTCGATTAAAACATGCAAAAATGATATGAAATTTTTTTGGTCAAATTGTGATAAATTTGGTAAAAAACGAGTAAAACAGGTAAAAAGACGTCTGTGAAATCGATAAATGTATATGCATTGGAATAACTTTGGATGAAATTCATGAAAACCGGATAAGATCGATGTAATTAGTAAAAAAACGGATGACATCGTTTAAAATGGGTGAGATCAGTGAATTGGGGAACATAAGTAAAATCGATGAAAACATTTTAAATCAATTAAATATGATATGAAATTGGTGAAAAAATATGTAGATCAGTGAAAAAACTTGTGAGTGAAAACGAATAAAATCTATAAAATAAAAATAAAATAGTTTAACAAAAAAAAAAAAAAAACGGTAGAAAATGGTTTAAACTGAAAAAATAAATGAAATCTACGAAAAATGGAAAAAAATAATGAAAGTTGGTTAAACCGATAAAATAAATGATAAATCGAAGAAAAATATAATAAATCAATGAAAAATTAATGAAATCAGTAAAAAGACAGGTTAAGCCCCTGAAAAAATGGATTAAACTTATGAATTAAATATGTGCTCGAATTTTCGTGAAACGATAAAAGTCGGCTAAAGCATGTGAAAATGATAAAAATTTGGATGAACACGGGTAAAGTTGGTGAAAAACGAATAAAACCGGCGAAAATGCTCATGTAAAATTGATAAATGCATATGAAATTGTATAGCTTTGGATGAATTTCGTGAAAACCGGACAAGATCGGTGAAATTAGTGAAAAACAGATGAAATTGTTGAAAATGGGTGAAATCATTGAATCAGGAAAAAAAGTAAAGTCGGTGAAAACATGTGAATTCAATGAGATGTGAGGTGAAATTGGTGAAAAAATGTAAATCAATAAAAAAACGTGAGAATTATGTGAAAACGAGTGAGATCTTTAAAAATAAAAAATAGCTTAACTAGCAAAAACTAGGTTAAACCAATAGAAAATACAAGGTTTATACCAGGAAAACATAAGAAATCGACGAAAAATGGAAAAATAATGAAAGTAGGTAAATCGATAAAAGAATGGATAAACCGATGAAAAAATATTTTAAATCGATGCAAAATGAATGAAATCGGTGAAAAGACGGGTTACACCCGTAAAAAGAATGAACTAAATAATTTTGTTATGATCATATTAAAAAAAAGAATTACAAGATCTTATGAACAAATCAATCATCAAATTATATTTGATTATTATAATTTAAAGTCATCAATTTTTTATGGATTAATTATTTTGATAATAAATAAATTGTATATTAGTCATTAATTTGTGTTATTTTTTGTGATATGACAAAATTAATTTTGTTATAATTTATAAAATTTACTTATGAAATTAACTAGACACGTACATCATACGTGCATTTTTCTAGTACTCTGCAAAAGTCCAAAGATAGAAAAGAGATATTGAACTTATAATTATATATAAAGTAAAATCTTGTTAGAGAAACAAAAATTGAAGTGGTAATCAAATTAGGAGTATTATTCACTTACAAAAGGCCACGTAAATTATTTCCAACCACATCCGTTCCCTCTAAATACTTCCTCCCCTCGAAATCATTTTTATTCTCCATACTCACTTCTTCTGTTCTTCATTCACCGAGTAACGGGTATGTCTTTTATTTACCTCATAATAAGCATTCATTAAACTTCATAAATTATCTTCTGGAACTGCTCGGTTTTGTCTGGATTGTTATTATCATCTGTCGTTTTTTTTAGCTGGTTTTGTGGCTAAATCTCTGGAGTTTGATTTAAACCCCTCAAATTATTGGTGGGTTTTGAGTTATTTGATGAAATCGTGGATTTTAGATTCATATAATAGACTTTTTAATGCTAAGTTAGTTTTTTGTGATCTTTACTGACATCAGAATGGCAGTAGAATAATGGTTTCTGAGGTGATTTTTGTTGATTTGATTATTAGTTAAATGAGTTTACTTTTTCCATTCATGTATTTTTCCACCTTATATTAGTGATACATAATTGCTGCTTTTGGCATTATCATGAATTTTCATCCTTTTTCCATATATACTATACAAATCGCGAATAATTGCCCATCAGCATCGCTGCCAATGTGAAAATCCATGATCTACTTCTCTTATCTTACGATATTTCGAGTTGGATGAAAAGAGCGGAAGCCTCTCTTAAGTATATCTTCTGAGTAAACTGCAAAAGCAACCCCTGTGCTTTTTCTTAACTGCCCTGGGTTAAAAAATTAGCAAACATTTTATTAGCAAAAATCTCCTTATGTTGATATTTTAAGAGAATAGGGGTTGTTAATTTTGTAAGTTAATATTGCTTTCTTTAAAAATGAACGTTGGTGTTTTTGCATTTTATTCCAAAGAAAAGTTAACATATAAGGGTGGGTATAATTAGCACTTTCCCTGCAAATCATGAAGAATAGTCGCACTAATAGCAAGTGGAGTATTTTTGACTTGTGAACACAGGGGGTTTGGCTAATAAAATAACACGGGGTGTTTTCTGCAAAGTAGGAAAAGCATGGAGAGTATTTTTGCCTTTTTGTTCATATTTTATTTCATATTCTAGATGACTCATTGAAACATTCTTTAATGTAAACATAATAAGTTTTGCAAGGAGTGACAGGCGAAACTTCTTCGCTAATATAATTTGATTTTTTTCAATATTCATATTCTGCAAAATATTGTGAATCATCAAAATAGTAATCATTTGATATGATGCTTAACTAAGTTCATTCCAAATATTGAAAATTTTATCTTCACAAACTTGCAGAGGTATAAAAATGGCGGCTTCATCTGCATGTGTTGTGGGAAATGGTTTATCCGCAGCTAATACTAGAACATGTTTGAGCAAGGAAACTTATGGAAAGCAGTTAATCCAATCCTCACGTCTTCTTTCATCGTACAATATATCTAAAGTAGTTACCGTAAAAGCATCACTAGATCAAAACACAAATGAAGGAAGAAGAGGCTTTTTGAAATTCTTGATTGGCAATGCTGGACTAGCTGCACCTGCATTACTAGGCAACGGTAAAGCCATTGCAGACGAGCAAAGTGTTTCAAACTCAAGAATGTCTTATTCTAGATTTCTAGAGTATCTAGACAAGGATAGAGTGAATAGAGTTGATTTATACGAAAACGGAACAATTGCAATTGTCGAGGCTGTCTCTCCGGAGTTGGGTAACCGGTTGCAAAGAGTGAGAGTCCAACTCCCTGGACTCAGCCAGGAGCTTCTTCAGAAGTTCCGCGAGAAGAATATTGATTTTGCTGCCCACAATGCTCAAGAGGATTCTGGTTCTGCTTTATTTAACTTAATCGGGAATATAGCCTTCCCTTTAATTTTAATCGGTGGCCTTTTTCTTCTCTCTAGACGGTCCTCTGGAGGAGGTGGTCCAGGTGGGCCCGGATTTCCGTTAAACTTTGGTCAATCGAAGGCTAAGTTCCAAATGGAACCAAACACTGGTGTAACTTTTGATGATGTAGCTGGTGTAGATGAAGCAAAGCAAGATTTTCTAGAGGTGGTTGAGTTCTTGAAGAAGCCTGAGAGATTTACTGCTGTGGGTGCTCGTATTCCTAAAGGAGTTCTTCTTGTGGGTCCTCCAGGTACCGGTAAGACTTTACTAGCCAAGGCGATTGCCGGTGAAGCAGGGGTTCCCTTTTTTTCGATCTCGGGTTCGGAGTTTGTTGAGATGTTTGTTGGAGTTGGTGCCTCGAGAGTCCGTGATCTCTTCAAGAAGGCCAAGGAGAATGCTCCTTGTATTGTATTTGTTGATGAAATTGATGCAGTTGGACGTCAAAGAGGAACCGGTATTGGTGGAGGAAATGATGAAAGGGAGCAGACTTTGAACCAACTTTTGACAGAAATGGATGGGTTTGAAGGGAACACGGGCGTTATTGTAGTTGCGGCAACTAATCGTGCGGATATTCTTGACTCCGCATTGTTGAGGCCGGGAAGGTTCGATCGACAGGTAAAGATACTAAGAAAATACTGGTTAATGTCAATTTACCCCCTGTGATACGCATAATATTCAATTTACCCTCTTGTGATTTGAAAAAGAGCACTTATAATAAGGGGGGGGGGGGAGGGGTAAATTGTCACATTTATAAGTTGATTGGGTCAAGTATAGTATATAAGAGGGCTAGTTTTGTCAATTCTTATTTTTTTTTTTAAGTTAAATAATGGTAGGGAGGCAGTGTGAAACTTTTATTAGATCATAGGGGGGTAAAGGGCTCTATTCTAATCACAGGGGGTAAATTGAACATTATGCATATCACAGGGATGTAAATTGCCATTAACTCAAGAAAATGCTAACTAAGACACAACTTGTCACGCGTATCTACGGGTTCAGTCGAACTTGCTATGGGTTAGAATTACCTAACCAACGCAAGATACATGCATGGTCTCAAAATTAATATTTTAACGAGCAAATTGACATGATTTGTACTTTGGCGCAGGTATCAGTGGATGTCCCTGATGTTCGTGGAAGGACAGAGATTCTAAAGGTTCATGCGAGCAATAAAAAGTTTGAGTCAGATGTCTCACTTGAAGTTGTAGCCATGAGGACACCTGGATTTAGTGGAGCAGACCTTGCTAATCTCTTAAACGAGGCAGCTATTCTTGCTGGTAGGCGTGGAAAGACCGGAATCTCATCGTTAGAAATTGATGATTCAATCGATAGGATAGTTGCTGGAATGGAAGGAACAGTCATGACAGATGGCAAGAGCAAAAGTCTCGTTGCATATCATGAAGTAGGCCATGCCATCTGTGGGTAAGTGCAAATAAATATCAACAAACGATTGATTAATCACATCTCGTTGGTACTAAGTTTGTTGATATTTATTCTTTGTTCATGCAGAACTCTGACTCCAGGGCACGATGCTGTTCAAAAGGTTACCTTAGTACCTCGTGGTCAAGCCCGTGGGTTGACCTGGTTTATACCTGCAGATGACCCGACCTTGATATCAAAGCAGCAACTTTTTGCGAGAATTGTTGGTGGTCTTGGTGGAAGAGCTGCTGAAGAAATTATATTTGGTGAGCCCGAGATCACAACCGGTGCAGCTGGTGATTTACAACAGATCACTGGTTTAGCCAAGCAGGTAAACACTCTCATGTCACGTTTTAAATTTTTAATCAACTTTCTTAAAGAAATCATTAAATTTAGTGTTTACTGTGAAGTTTAATCCGGCATCTATAAAGATTCCACAAAGTTAACTAAATGCAATATCCTTGATTGTAGAGGTTATTTTAAGTCTTTTTTTTTTGGTTTGTTTGTTTCTTTGAATGTGAGTATTAGATGCTGAGATTTCACAAATATAGATAAAACACATTTTAGCATCAACTGAGGATTGACATTGTCTAGGCCGGTCCTAGTTTTTAGGGGGTCGAGAACGAAATTTAATACCGGGGTCCTATGTCATAAAAAAGAAAATTACTTCTTACAAAATTGTTTTTTCTTCGTTTTATAGATGCAAAAGTATTGGTTAAATCTTCTCTATTGATAAAACAACCAATCACTTGTGTTTCTTGTGACATAGTCAATCCTAAACACTCCCTCATCCCATCATTTTTGCTCACTAATGTTCTGGCGCGGAATATTAGGTAATTAAAAATTTGAAAGGTGAGCTTGTTAAATATCTTCACATTTGTGAAGTGACCTCAAAAATAGGGGTTATGAATCAGTAGTGTTAAATTATTCCTTACTATGAGAGAGTAGTTTGGAGAAAAAGAGATCATTTATGGAAAAAAAAGTCTTGTTACGAGACATTCCAAAAAGAGATGGAGTTAATAAATCATGACCAAAGGAGTATGTTTTTATTTATTTTGATGGGAAAAAAAGGACTTCTTAAGTGGAAATTAACTGTTAATTGCACGTCGTTTGCAAAGGTCAAATGACTACAATACCGTTTTATTTATAATTTTTTGGGGGTTTTCTAGAAAAGAAAAGTTCAATTCAAAATATGCTGTTTTTATGGCAACTCTTGGAGTCTTCTTTCTTCTATTAATCTTACCAAGCCAAACATTGCTGTGTTTTGTTGTAGATGGTTGTTACTTTTGGGATGTCTGACATAGGTCCATGGTCACTCATGGACGCAGCTCAAAGTGGCGATGTGTTTATGAGAATGATGGCTCGGAATTCAATGTCGGAAAGGCTTGCCGAAGATATTGATGCCGCAATTAAGAGGATTTCAGATACTGCCTATGAGATTGCTTTGACCCACATCCGAAACAACCGTGAAGCAATGGATAAGATTGTAGAGGTACTAATTGAGAAAGAAACCATGACTGGAGATGAGTTCCGGGCAATTCTTTCAGAGTTCGTTGAAATTCCAGTCGAGAATAGAGTTGCTCCCGCAGCAGCAACTGTAACTGTATAATATAGCAAATCATACTTACTTTGGAATTTGATCGAAATTTGCCATATATTTGTATTAGAAGTGAAGAAGGTGACTGCTTTTCTGTATGTAAATTCAGTATATAATATGTAACCTTTTGTTCTGCTTCAATTGTTCAGTATAGGCAATTTTATGTTCAGATAAAGGAGAGAATTGCATTTTTGGTACACAGCTATAGGTCAATTCCCACTTTTGGTACACAGCTTTATGTGTCCAACACATTTGGTACACCTCTTTAACAAAGTTCGACACATTTGGTACAACCGTTAAATAAATTGCAAAATCACCGTTAATTCCGTTAGTTCGACACATTTGATATACCTCTTTTACAAAATTGGCATGCGCACGGCACATGGCTGCCCAGAAAAAAAAAAAAAAAAAAAAAAAAAAAAAAAGAAGAAGAAAAAATTGAAACTTGATAAACTTTTTTATTATATTTTATTCTTCTTCCAATATTAAACTATAAATGATATTATAGTTTATTATATTTTACATGTCATATAAATAATAAATACATAATTTTTAATAATTTTTATAAATATGATAAATTAAAGTAACTTGTTTATTATATTTTATTCTTCTTGCAATATTAAACTATAAATGACATTATATAGTTTATTATATTTTACATGTCATAAATAATAAATACATATTTTTTAATAATTTTTATAAATAATAAACTATAAAAATAATAAACTATTTTTATAAATAATTTTTAAAAATTGAAACTTGATAAACTTTTTATTATATTTTATTCTTCTTCCAATATTAAACTGTAAATGACATTATATAGTTTATTATATTTTACATGTCATATAAATAATAAAGACATATTTTTTTAATAATTTTTATAAATAATAAACTATAAAATAATAAACTATTTTTATAAATAATTTTTAAAAATTGATACTTGATAAACTTGTTTATTATATTTTATTCTTCTTCCAGTATTAAACTATAAATGACATTATATAGTTTATTATATTTTACATGTCATATAAATAATAAATACATATTTTTTTTATCATTATATAAATATGATATGATAAATATAATAAATATATATGATAATTTTTATAAAAGTTTATCAAGTTTAAGTTTTTTTTTGGGCAGCCATGTGCCGCGCACATGTCAATTTTGTAAAAGAGGTGTACCAAATGTGTCGAACTAACGGAATTAACGGTGATTTTGCAATTTATTTAACGGTTGTACCAAATGTGTCGAACTTTGTTAAAGAGGTGTACCAAATGTGTTGGACACATAAAGCTGTGTACCAAAAGTGGGAATTGACCTATAACTGTGTACCAAAAATGCAATTCTCTCTCAGATAAAGTCATGCTGCTCTCTTTTATTGAACTGCTAACATTTGCTATATATTTTGAGCTGCTTGTGTGTGTGTATTTTCAAATTTAAATTGCTATTGAATATTTTGTTTCCTTAAAATTTTGCAAATAATTCTTCACATAGAAATTGGCAGAAGAGGGAATGCATGATTCTTATTGGGAACTCCAGACATGAATTAATAAATGAAGCATGGTGAAGTCATTTAACTTATGGACCGGTTGGTGATTGGGCGGTGGTTTTGGTTCATTTTTGTGTTTTCAAATATTGATATGTCAACCAATTAGTCAAAATGATTAGTCCACACAATGTGGTGAGCCCTAATTTGAATTCTGAGATTCATATGTAATATACTTAACATGTTTAAAAAGAGATTAAGTTATTACATACTACTGGGAAACATCAAAGAAATAAATGCCATGTCTTCATATTTCCTCAATAGTCTTTGCACACTAACCATAATAAACGGATCCACATTAGAAGAAGAAATGTTTATGTCATCTCATAATTTAATCTATTGTAAAATGTTGTGTGTGTGTGTGTTTTTTTGAAAAATGTGAAATATTATGTTGGGTCGGACTCATCACGACTATCTGATTGAAACAATCGACCGCATCATTGGCCGATGTATCATATGTCAATCGAAACAGTACCACATGATAATCGTTAAGAGGGTTACTAGTTATAACTATATAATCCAGACATGATTGGAAAATTTCTGAATATCATTCGTGGGGTCGCATGAAAGCTTACTTAACACGCCAACAAAAAATCAATCTAAAAGGAATTTCCCGCCCAATATATTAGCGATCTAATAAAGCTCGCGGACTTCCTTACACGACCTGGCTTGGACTCTGCACCTGCTTAGGACTTCATGCGAGACGAACCCAAAGACAGGCCGCGAGGCATGCTGAAGGTCTCATGGTGTAGTGCGATTCGAGATTGACAAAGAAGCCGTAAAAAGCCTAATTTAAGAGTTCATTAGGTCTTTTATAAGTTTTGATATTTTAGGACCTTTTAATAATTTTAGTTTATTCATGCTTTTAGGTTTTTATTTAAGCATTGTAAACTTGGAGGAATTTCTCAGTTTTTTAAGTTTATGCAAGTTTTGAGTTTTCTCAATTCTCTCAATCTCACGGTATTCTAGTTCAAGAATCAACGGGTTATTGATTATATTCATCTTCTCATTACGTACGCTGCATCAGAGTGGTATCAAGAATCAGTAAGATCCTGTTATCATGCCACCAAAAAAACGCGCAGATGCAATTCGTAGGGACGAAATTGTTTTGTTACGTCAACAAGTAGACCAATTGTCACAACGATTGGCTGCCCTTTATCAACCGCAACCACAGTACGATTTAGATCATGAATTAGAAGATGCCCCATCTTTTGACGAAGAAATTTATGAAAGATCCCCTGTATATTATGAGTTCGACGAAGAAATTTATGAAGGATCCCCTATATATGATGAGTCTGACGAAGATGATGATGGGTTTCATTTTGACGATAGCAATCCAAAACAGCCCTCAGCAAGAGAAGAGAGCGATTTATTTTCAAAGTATGCATTTCTTCCTATAGTTGAAAATACCATGAGACTTATATGCCGATGGTGTTTGAGGTGGTTGAGGAAAATTGTCAAAGTCTCCTTGAACTTGAAGATTATTTGGATAAAGAAACTCTTGTTGACATCTCTTCAATGGGATATCAACAGGACATTGAATTTGTCATTGGTACATTTAATTTTGGTGAAACTCAATTTAATTCAGGATATTATCATGCTACTTTGGTGGAGTACGTCAAATCTTCAACATTAATGTCGTGCTCAAGTCTTGACTCTCTTATTAATTTAGTGAAGTATTATTTTTCATCAATGAAGAAGCTAATCAAGATTTGAGGGGGGGTTTACTCCTACCAAGATTCGAGGACGAATCTTTTCCATCATGAGGAGAATTGTGTAGTGCGATTCGAGATTGACAAAGAAGCCGTAAAAAGCCAAATTTAAGAGTTTATTAGGTCTTTTATAAGTTTTGATATTTTAGGACCTTTTAGTAATTTTAGTTTATTCCTTCTTTTAGGTTTTTATTTAAGCATTGTAAAATTGGAGGAGTTTCTCAGATGTTTATGCAAGTTTTGAGTTTTCTCAATTCTCTCAATCTCACGGTATTATTGTTCAAGAATCAACGGGTTATTGATTATATTCATCTTTCTCACTACGTACGCTGCATCATCTCACTTGAAGACTTTGGGGGGGGGGGGGGGGACTAATGATGTAGCATGATTCCAAGCCTCGTACCATGTCGAGACCCGATCTGACCTGGCGGGAGACTCAATTTTGGGTATAGCAGACCACAGGATGAGGGCACGAGCACGAGCACGAATCAAATAATCTGCCTCGCGAAGGAGTAAGAGCCTCGCTCAAACCCACCTTTCTAACGAGGTCCAAACATAGCGAGTACATGAGACTCCCGTAGAAGGGAAAGATCTCCATATCACGAGTTTTAAGGAACGTGGACTTCCACTATGGAAGAGTTTCCATTCATGCAAACTGGATCCCACAAAATCAGGAAAATATCAAGGGTACATTATCTCATCTTACTGGTATAAATACACCTATGCTATGATAATCTAAACCTAATATACAATTTTATGCCGTCACGCCTATACTCTTACGTGGTTTAAGTCTTCAAGCTTATTTGTTGACTTAAACATCGGAGCTGGTTCCACCGACAACCCCCACCCCGTTGTTGAAACCATTGTTTGCAGGAGAAGTGAACAGGAATTCAATCAAGGATTTAGAGGCAGAGTGAACCAGATCCATAATTCAAGTATACACCCTTTATCACCATCGTCATCCTATCTCAATGTATTCATCGACTTCAAACAACTTAAGATCACAACCTTATTGGTCCATGGTTCCTAGATGAAACAGGTAACTAATGATATATGTAAAGATTATTTTTATAAATAGAACCAAACACGATTTGCAATTTCTCCATAATTGTTATCAAAATCATTGATTCTACCTCAATCACAACATTTTCCCATCCACTTACAATCCACTCACAGTAAGAGCATTTCCATCAATCAACATTAAAACATGGCATCAAATCACTATTTGATAGGGCTGAAAATAAAAACAAGTTACTCGATACTCAACTCGAGCTCGTGTGAGCTTGGTTCATAACATTAATTAAACAAGCTTGAACATCATTTTTTGTTGGATAACTTTTAAAGCTCAGCTCGAGTTCGACTAAATAAGCTAAATATTTATAAAATACATGTAAAATATCAAGCTACTCGATACTTGGCTCAAGCTCGTTCGACAAAAGCTCGTTTAATAATCAAACTAAGCTCAAACACAAAATTTCAAGCTTGATAAAATTTAAACCAAGCTTGAACACTGTGTCGTTCAACCCTACTCGCCTCGATTACGTACACCCCTACTCTTTGATATCTGCTACATAATTTTGATACCTAAATAAAAGTTGTACTCTAGCAACGGGTATAAAAAAATAGCATCATTTTAAATTAAATATATTTTAATTAATATAACTTCAGATTAAATAATATAATAGTTAAATTTGCAAGCAAATTAAACTAAATATAAATAAATTGGAAAATGATAAGATTTATGACCAAATATGAATTAAAAAATGGAATTAAAATAACTCTTAGTTAAAATACAATTCAATTAAAAAATAAAAGCTCAAAACTTTACTGCCAATAGAGTCTGAAATTACACTGTCCTTGAGGGCAAATCCAGTGGGGCAGGGGCAGCGCTCCGAGCTCCCCAGCTGCCCCCACCCCTGTCTATTCAAATTTAAAATCGATGAAACAACATGATGATCTTAACTCTATCAGATTAATTCCCAAAAAATGAAAATATTTTACGAAATAGTTATTAAACAAGCTCGACTTGTTTAATAATCAAACAAAGCTATATAAAATTTCAAGCTCAATAATAGTCAAATACATTATTCGCTCGATACACACCTAATTGTAGGTAAGATTTTGTAGTGTTGCGAATTGCAAGTGAATTTCAAGAGTAAGTATGGATTTGTGGATAAGTTGAAGCCGAGTTCCAAGGATTTTGTCAAACTCCATTTGAAGAGTTCTTACCCAATTTCACAAGACTCATGAAATCGGGTCAGAATTGTTCCAAATAGGCACTTAAGTTTCACCGTTTCAAATGTCAAACTAGACTTCTCTAAATATCTATGCTAAATATTTGAAACATAACAGACATTCCAATTTAAATTTCTTACCTATAAAAGAATTTGTATAAACCTCTTCACTTCAATCAAACAATACAACACCTCCTGATAAGTTCGTGGGTTCGGAGCACATCCTTTAAGCATAACTAATCAAATAGCTCAATCCCTTTTTTCCGCCCTCGTTTCCTCAATCCCGAAATCAATGTATTAAACACGATCGCATCCACTACCCCTCCTCCATTTCCATCCTCTCCAATAACGCAAAAGCTTCATCTACACGATTATTTTCACACATCCCGTGCTTATAGTTGAAAAATTCCTCACATTAGGACTACATTTATGCTTAGTAAATTCCTCGAGCACCTTATATGCAACCTAAATTTGTCCACACTCACACAAACCTTTAATCAAAATATAAACAAGTAGTATCAATTCCAGAAGGGGGTTGTTTTTTGTATTATACAAATGTTATTTGATACATTGTTCGTTATATTATATATAGATATAAGTACTATTAATTCCAATTCAGATACTATTAGATACAGTGTTTGTTATATATTATATATGCATACATACATATATGAATATATATAGAGAGAAATAGGGGAGTAACAGAAAATATTCCCCATGTAACCTCCTCACCCTTCCACCACTATATCTCTGCTATCACCTCATCAACCCTTCCACCATTATAAATACCACATCTCATCATAACTCATCATTCACAAGTGACATTCACTCTCATCATTTGCATTTCAACTTCAATCGCTTTTAGAGATTGAAGGAAAATTCCAACGCTACCAACTCCTTACGATTTTCCGGCGGCTCACTAACAACTGCCGCCGAAGCCTCCTCCCTTCCACCGGAGTTGAGATTCTCCCGATCGTCCTCCATCCTACTACTCCCCTCCTCAATTTTTACCGGCGGATCACTAACAAGTGCTGCCGAAGCCTCCTCCCTTCCATCAGACTTCAGGTTCTCCCTCCCCTCCTCCTTCCTTCCAGCGCGGTATGTCTTCAAGGAGCGATCAAACCAATAAGTTCTTGTTGGAAAAAAGTAAGTTAATGGACCAATTTGAACGTATTTTAAGTGGGACCCACTTTGAGTAACGAGTCGAGTCTTGACGGAATTATATTCTACTTGGTGAGTAGATTAAAATGATATATAGTACGTCCAAATCGGAGTACGGGTGAATGAGAAATTAAATCTCAAAGTTCACATTTGTAATGGAAAAAATTGGAAAGAAATGCACTTATCCCATATTGGAAGTGTCATAAGAGAAACTTAGGTTTATATAGAATTTCTAAACCATAAGGGTTAAGAAATTATTACTAGAAAGCTCCCTCCTCGGGCGCAGTGGGGGTGCAAATCTTGGATTGGATTTACACTCGGTCCTTCAAGACTTGTGCGTGCCCGCAACCTGCGGAAACGAATGTCGTCTCGAAAAGCCTATTCAGACAAGCTCAATTTTGCTATTTGTTTTCGGCCCAAAGAAGGAAAAATTTCATTTCTTTTTGGCCCAAATAATTAAAACAAATAAAAAAAATTGTTACAAACGTTTTGTAACTGCCGAATTCAATTTTGAAAAAATTCCCATAACTGTTGAAACGGATGAAATGTTTTGGTGCCATTAATTTTTTTTATTCCGACTTTGCCCTCATTCCGACCCTATAAATAGAGTCTTTCTTTTCTCAGTTTAAACACACCAAAGAAGAACAACTCTTCCTTCCTTCCTCCCTCCTTTCAATTCCAGCTCATAGAGTGAATAAAGTTTCAGTTCACCCAGCAAGTTCTTGGTGCAAAGGTTGGTTGCTGGAACCGTTGTATCCTGGGAGACAAACGCTCACGGAACCTCGAGCACGAACCTTACAAGGGTGAGGGAGCGAATTCGTCTTAAGGACACTGTGTTTTCACACAGGCCTCGGTTTGCTTCGATTTTGTATTTTCAAATTATTTTATTTTCATTTTCAATTTCTGTATTAAATTTAATTGTTCGTTTAACACTATTTTCCTTTTACAATTACAATTTTAAAACAATCTTAAGACGAATTTGTAACGCCCCGTAAATTTATAATATTTTAAAATGAAGTTATTGAATTTTTATCCCAATTTTTGTGTGACGCATTTTATATTTAATAAACATAGCATTTCTTTAAACCTAAACGTACAATTTAAAATTTTTTAGCACAAAAATTGAATTCTCTTTTGTGCTTTTTGTGCATTAATTATTTCCTATGGCATATTGGACTTACAAATAATTTAGAAAGCATGTCTATTTCCTTTTTAAAAATGTTGGGGTCATTTGGTAATTAGTTTGGACCAAAGTGTGCGAATTTTTTTTATTTAAGGGTCATTTTGCACTTTTTGAAATTCTGGGGGTTAAAAGTGCAAAAATGCCCCTTCTCCTCCATTGGCTGAACAAGCCATGATTCTTATCCTTGAAATCAGCTATGGCAGCCCTTGGGTAGAGAAATTTTATTTCCCAAGGGAATAGACCCTTCATACCTCCACCCACTTTATCCATTCAAACACTCCATCTCTTTTCTCCATTCAAACACTCCTCCAACCTTTAAAATGTCCATAAATCAGATTTTTGTCTCCCCTGCACCATTTACCTTCTTGAAGTGAAAAATCCAAGAGAGTTAGAGAGAGAGTTAAAGAGAAAATTGAGGGGTTTCTTGGAAATAAATAAATAAATAGAGTGGGGGAGAGAATAGAAGAACCACCACCACCACCACCGCCGGACCGCTGCAGTGCTGCCGCCATTGCCGGAATCCGCCGCCGCCTCTACCACCGGAGTCAAGGGCAGTGAGCTTGGAGAAGGAATTCAAGTACTCAAGGTTTAGGTATAAACAATTTCCACCCCTTTTTGGTGTTTTTGTTTGTTAGTTGTTTTAAGAAATAAATTTAATGTAGATAAATCTTTGTTCACCATTTTAAAACTTCTTGGATCCTAGATCTAGAGTTTCAATTTTAAGTTCTAAAGTTTTGATTTTTATATGTGAAAATTTTTAGTTTTATGATTTTATTAAAGATCTAGGTTTGAGTTCGAAGGTTTTGTTTAAAAATTCACATTTTGTAAAATGTTATGAAAGTTTAATGTTTTAGTTGTGAATGATGATTTGAGATTGTTCTTAAAATTATTGTGATGAATATTGTTGGGTTATGAAAAAATGATACTTTTATTTTAAGTTTAAAAGAGTTTTGTGGTTAAAAATAAAAAATTCAAAATCTTTGGAATTTTATTGAAATAAAATGTTTAAGCTTTTCATCCATAGTTAAAATATGATCTTTGTAAAAATATGTTGAATTTTATTTTATAAGTTTGATTTGTAAATTAATTTTTCAAAACTTTGATTGAGTTTTAAAAACATGTTCATGTAAAAAAAAAAGTATAAATATAAATATATATATATATATATATATATATATATATATATATATATATATATATATATATATATATATATATATATATATATATATATATATATATATGTTTCTATATACGAAGTTAAGGGGGGTGGTGTGCAATTTTTCGGTGTGTGGCCGGAGCCACCCACCTTGGGCCGGTTTCATGGCTGCTGTGTGCAGCAAGCAGCAAGCTTGCTGCACACAGCAGCAGGCCATTGGGCCTATTGCAAAGCAATAGGCCCAGGTCTGTTCCAAACCAACCCATTGGGCCACAAAATGCAACAGGCCATATAGAACCATTTGTGGATTGGCCTTTTGGCCAGTCCACATTATAATAAAAAAAAAAGTAAAAAAAAATTAAAATATTAGATTTAATAAAATAAAATTATTAAAAAAAATAAAAAAAATGTTTAAAATCTAATAAAATAAAAATAATTATTAAATAAAAATTAAAAAGAAAAAATATGGAGAAGCCATTAAACACAAATTTGTTAAGTATTATTTAAAGTAATTTACTTTTAAATTAATAAAGTAAATAAATTTTTTAAATAAATAATTTGACTTAAAGAAAAATAATTATTTTATTGCTTTCTAATATAAAATTTTGAAAATGGTGATTTATTAAAATTAAGTAACAAAAATTTCATTAAAGCATAAAAAAATTTCACTAAAGCATAAAATAATTTTATTATTGAATAAAATAATATAAATAAATTATGATAATTTTTAAATAGATTAAATGCTTAACTTTTTATGATTTAATAAAAAGTGATTTATAATAAAGAGATTTATATGAAAATAATAAATTTGTAATTATTTTAAAATTGGCAAAAAGGAATATAATAAACAATTAGAAAATTAAATAAATATTTTTTGAAAAATAAATAATAAACCAATTTTATGAATAATAAAATATATTTCAAAAATAAATATATTATTTAAATAAAAATTTTAAAAAAATAAAGGGTTAAATAAAATATAAGACTTTTCCGAAAAAGAAATCTAAATAATTTTTTTTAAAAAAAAAAAGAAGGTAAAATAGTAATAAATTATTTTTCGAATAAGATCATGATTAAATAATACTTTCCGAAAGATAATAATTTCAAGGGTACATTAATTCTTAATTAAATAAAATAAAATAATTCATAATTTTGTAAAAATAGAATAAAAAAATTTTGAATAATATTTCTTGGAAAAATAAGTAATTTGAAAATAAAATAAAATATTTTGATTAAATAATTTCTGAATTTAATAAATCCGAAAATAAATGTTTTAAATATTAAAAATTATTTTAATTAATCTTGATCATTAATTTTACAAAAAAATTAGTAAATAATCTGAAT
This sequence comes from Penstemon barbatus, assembly GCA_003313485.2. Lineage (NCBI taxonomy): Eukaryota > Viridiplantae > Streptophyta > Magnoliopsida > Lamiales > Plantaginaceae > Penstemon > Penstemon barbatus. The sequence continues at coordinate 77,750,210 of CM064877.1, read as the reverse complement.
AATTATTTTATGGAAATAAATAATTTCAAAAATAAATTAAAATAATTTGGATAATTATTTTTCTGAAAATAAATACATTCGAAAATAAGTAATTTATTTTTCTGGAAATAAATTTTGAAAAAAAAATTAATAAATGATTTCGAAAATAAATAATAACTTTTTCTGAATTTAAATAAATTCCGAGAAAAAGATAAAACGATGTCTTAAAAATAATTAATAATTAAGGTAAAGGAATTTAATTAATTTTGAATAAAATAAAAGATTAAAATAAATAATTTTAAGTAAATATTTCTGAAAAATAATGATAAACTTCTTCCGAAAATAAAATATCTATTTCAATTAATCTTGAATATTTATTTTCTGAAAATAAATAATAAATTATTTTTATAAAATTTATAATAAATTCCAATTTTGAAAATGATAATTTCGAATAAAGATTAATGTTGAAAAGGGGATTCAATAAATTATAATAACTTTCTGAAAATGAATTTAAATAACTATTTTAAATAACATAAAGATGTTAAATGGTTAATTTTATTTCGAAATAAAATTAATAATAATTTTTTTAAAAGAAAATAATTTCAAATAAACTTAAACTCTAAATTTAAAAATAAGTTATTGTTTTAATGCTTAATGAATATAAAGTTATTTGTAGGTAATAACTTAACTTAAAATCTTTAATTAAATTTTTTTTTGAAGCTCAAGTTAGAACGATTTTGTTCTAGTTTAACTCTTTTGTGGCTATGTTTGCCACGCTTCATGATCGACCATAGAACCTTTAGATCGGACGTAAATGTCCAAGTTTTTATCGTGGCTTTGATATTGAACAACCACGATTCAATTGTTCGCTCGACTAAAGCATTGCTTTAGTCACTCTAGAATCCTTATTGAGTAATTAGATTCTAAGATCGTTACATAAACGTGTACAGGAACCAAATACGCTACTTTTCGCACTTCCTTGAGAATCGTAAGCTACACAGGTGAGTGTTGTGTGTTACTTGTGTGTCAGTCCGAATGTGCTAGTAAGTCGAGTCATAACTGTAACTTAGTCCCTAAACGAACGAGCATGCGATATATGATACAATAAATAAATCGACTGCTAGGACGTACTATTCTTGTTGAATTATTATGCTAATGCTTATGTGCTTATAAGTACTTGATATTGTATACCGAATTATTTTGATTATTATTATTGAGTTGTTTACTGATTTACTGTTGCTCGATTGTTATTGTACTGTATTGTTACTGTATTGTATTGTTTGTTATTATTGTGTGGGCCCTATTTTGGTGTGCGGAATTGTGGTAACCCGGAAGGTTAGGGCCGGAGGGTTACCTCGATCCACCGTAGACCCGCTTCACGAGCCAAGTGTGGAGGTTACACTTGGGGAGTGAATGTCAAACTCCTGGCATTAGACGTCTATGCGCACAGTTAGTAAGGTAGCTCCTTACTTGGAGTGTTCGGTGGGGGCGTCATAATATGGACTGGAGGGTAAGAGGAGGACGGCATCAGCAACTGTTGGTTACTTGTTCAATGTGCTTGAATTGTTATCGCATGTGTTTATTTACTGCAATGTTATATATGTTCATGTACAATACGTTGCATCCATGCATCACACGCACATGTGCACTACAGCCTCACTAAGTTGGACAATCAACTTACGCATTCATGTTTACTTCTTTTTCAGATACAGATATCCTATGGTCTGATGTCTAGCGTTGGTGTTGTCCGTCTCCGAGATCCTGTCTATTGATCGTCGAGGGTCATCCTCATTGTTATCTTTTGCTTTTATTATGTTGTTATGTTTCGGTGTCGTTTATGTATCTGGCATGATTAGTACTTAAGAGTGTTTATTGTGAAAACTTGTTATCGCGCGGTTTGCGCTAGTTTTAAATATTGTGCCCGCTCCTGCACATAGCAGTGTTTCGGGTTTTTATGCTTTCATGTTGAACTATGATTCGAATTAATGTTAATGAGTCGTTTGTTGTTTTGTTTTGAAAAAAAAATTTACTCAAAATTTGGTTGTGTTCACCGAATACGGACCCGGACTCGGGGGTGGATCCACGTAGGAACCGACCCGGGGGCTCGGGCCGTGACAGAATCTCTCTGTTTTCGTAAAAGGAAAACACTTGGGAAAACCTTTGTTTCAGAAACTGTTCAAGAGAGATTATAAAACTTTTGTCTACTTTTTAATCTGTTACGGCCAAGGATAAAGAAAGAATTTTTTATTATTATATTAACGTTACAGTACGCACCTTATTATTTTACAAATAGTTTGGCGGTTTCGTGGTGTTCTGTTCAAAGATTTATATATCCAAAATACTTTACAAAAAAAATTTTATTAGCACTAATAGGACATCCATCTAAAAGATATTTCCAAAGTTATTTACATTTTGGAGAAAATTTGATTTGAAAAAAAAAATTCAAATTTGTTTTTCAAAATTGGTTATTAAATATCTATCTTGAGATAGAAAAATTATTTGCAAGATTGGAAAATATTTTCGAACATAACAATTTTCGAATAAGAAATTTTGGAGAAAATTCTTTGTTAGATAATATCTAATATCTAAAATTTTCTGAATTTTCTTCAACTTTAAAAAAAAAAATTCTGAAATTCCTTCGAGGAATTTGATAGTTTGTTTGGTTTCAGAAATGGCAACCGAATCAAACGTTGATGTGGTGGTTACTGAGAACTCATCTGGAGCTCACGTACCAAACCAGACTATGGCACCTCTGAGCCAAGCTGGAGCTGTGGCACCTTTGAGCCAAGCTGAAAAATCGGAGAAATTCAACGGGCTGAATTTCAAAAGGTGGCAACAAAAGATGATGTTCTACCTGACCACCATGCGCTTGGCGAGGTTCTTAACCGAGGATCCACCCAAGAAAGAAGGGGAGCAAGATTCTGCCTTCCTCATTGCTCTTGATGGCTGGAACCAGTCGGACTACCTTTGCCGACACTACGTCATGAATTGTCTGAGTGATTTATTGTATGATGTATACTCTAACAAAAAGTCTGCAAAGGAACTTTGGGAAGCTTTGGACCGAAAATATAGAACTAAAGATGCCGGTACCAAGAAATTCGTTGTGGGTTGGTTTTTGGACTACAAGATGGTGGACTCCAAACCACTTATGACCCAAGTGCAAGAATTTCAGCTGATTCTTCATGAAATTCAGGCTGAGAAGATGGAGCTCGGTGAAACCTTCCAGGTGGCTTGTGTCATTGAAAAGTTACCCCCTACATGGAAGGATTTCAAAAATTACCTGAAGCACAAGCGAAAGGAAATGAGCATGGAGGATCTTGTTGTTAGGCTTCGTATTGAAGAGGACAACAGAAAATCGGAAAAAAGAGGGCTTATGTCTGGTGAGCCTAAGGCCAATGTGGTGGAACATGGCCAAAATTCCAAGAATAATAAGAATAAGAAAGAGAATAACAAGAATAAGAAAGGGTTTAAGATGGGACCAAAAGACGGTATTTCCAAGAAAACCAAGTTTCAAGGGAAATGCTTCAATTGTGACAAAATGGGTCACAAATAGGCAGATTGCAGGCTACCCAAAAAGAAGAAACCCAATGTAACCAATGTTGTTGAAGACAATGGTGACGTGTACCTTTGTGCAGTTGTTTCAGAGGTGAACTTGGTTGACTCTAATCCTAAAGAGTGGTGGGTAGATACAGGGGCTACAAAACATGTGTGCTCCGACAGGGAAGTGTTTACCACTTTTGAGCCGGTCCAGAATGGAGAAAAACATTTCATGGGAAACTCGGCTATGTCAGCTATAGAAGGCAAAGGAATGTAATTCTCAAAATGACCTCTGGGAAGGAGCTGACTCTGAAAGATGTCCTCTATGTGCCAGATATCCGCAAGAATCTGGTTTCTGGGACGCTGCTGAACAAGCATGGCTTCCGCCTTGTTTTTGAGTCTGACAAATTTATTTTAACCAAGAGTGGAATGTTTGTCGGAAAGGGATATGAGTGTGGTGGAATGTTCAAATTGAATGTAATGGCTATCAAGCCCAAAATTATTAATAAAGTTAATAATTCTGCTTACTTGCTTGAGTATCCTAATCTATGGCATGGTAGACTAGGACATGTTAATTACGATTCCCTGCATAGATTAATTATTTGAAACATATCCCTAAATTTCAAATTGATAAAAAGTACAAGTGTGAAACTTGTACTGAAGCTAAATTAACGAGATCGTCTTTTCAAAAGGTTGAAAGGAATACTAAACCACTCGACTTGATACATAGCGACATAAGTGATCTTAAATGTGTGCAATCAAGGGGAGGTTATAATTATTTTATTACCTTCATTGATGATTGTACTAAATATTGCTATGTATACTTGCTAAGAGCAAAAAGTGAAGCGATAGATAAATTCATTTTATTCACAAAAGAAGTTGAGAATCAACTTGATAAAAAGATCAAAGTACTTCGAAGTGATAGAGGTGGTGAATATGTTTCACCATTTAGTGAATTTTGTGCTGAACACGGAATCATACATGAGGTAACAACACCTTATTCACCGCAATCAAACGGAATTGCGGAAAGGAAAAATCGAACATTGAAAGAAATGATGAGTTCAATGTTGATAAGTTCTGGATTACCATAGAACATGTGGGGGAAGCTATTCTATCTAGCAATTATCTTTTAAATAAGATACCCCGGAAAAATCAGGAGAAAACTCCATATTAATTATGGAAAGGTCGAACACCTTCTTACAAATACTTGCGAGTGTGGGGGTGTCTTGCCAAAGTGGTAGTTCCTACACCCAGGGAAAAAATGATAGGACCGAATACTATAGATTGCATATTCATAGGTTATGCTCAGAACAATAATGCTTATCGGTTTCTTGTGCATGAATCTAAAAATCCTGAGATTCACAAAACACGATAATGGAATCTAGAAATGCATATTTCTTTGAAGATATATTTCCAGCAAAAACGAGAAAAGAAGTGAGTTCATCCAAAAGAACTCATAGTCAAGACCATGAGTCTGAACAGGTAACTGATGATGAGCCAACTAAGGTTGAGCCAAGAAGAAGTAATTGAGCAAGGATAGAAAAATCTTTTGGCCCAGATTTTCTAACATATATGCTCGAAACTGAACCTCAAACCTTCAAAGAAGCTGTAACTTCTTCTGAAGGACCTTTGTAGAAAGAGGCAATCAATAGTGAAATTGATTCCATCTTGCAAAACCATACATGGGAGTGATCTTCCTCTAGGTTGCAAACCACTAGGATATAAGTGGATTTTCAAATGGAAAATAAAACAGATGGAACAATTGATAAATACAAGGCCAGATTAGTGATTAAAGGCTATCGGCAACGAGAAGGCCTTGAATACTTTGATACGTATTCTCCTGTGACGAGAATAACTTCCATTAGGATGATACTTGCTATCGCAGCTTTGCGAAACTTAGAAGTACATCAAATGGATGTAAAAACAGCTTTCTTAAATGGAGATTTGGAAGAAGAAATTTACATGGAACAACCTGAGGGTTTTTCTGCTCCAGGGAAAGAAAGAAAGTATGTAAACTGGTTAAATTATTGTATGGCTTAAAATAGGCGCCGAAACAGTGGCATCAGAAATTTGATGATGTGATGTTGGAGAAAGGTTTTAAAACTAGTGAATGCGACAAATGCATTTACGTGAAAGATACAAAAGATGGCTATGTCATTCTTTGTCTCTATGTTGACGACATGCTTATCGTTGGAAGTAATGATAAGGTGATTAAATCCACTAAGGATATGTTGAATGCTAGATTTGAAATAAAAGATATGGGTCTAGCAGATGTGATACTGTGAGTTAAAATCACGAGAAAATCAGATGGCATTATTTTGAGTCAATCCAGTTATATTGGAAAAATTCTTGAAAAATTCAATAAGGATGACTCTAATGAGGCCAAAACTCCTATATATCCAAGTTAACCTTTATCAAAGAATAAAGGTGAGAGCATCTCTCAAGTGGAGTACTCAATGATCATTGGAAGTCTAATGTATCTGATGAGTTGTACAAGACCGGATATAGCATACGCTGTAGGTAAGCTAAGCAGATATACTAGTAATCCTGGTACTGACCACTGGAAAGCCATAGTGAGATTACTGAGATACCTAAGGTATACTCGTAACTATGGGCTATACTACACAAGATATCCAGCTGTTGTAGAAGGATACAGTGATGCAAACTGGATATCTGATGTAAAAAATTCAAAATCCACCAGTGGATATGTATTCACCTTAGATGGTGCAGCTGTATCTTGAAAATCCTCAAAACAAACTGTGATAGCTAGATTCACAATGGAGTCTGGGTTTATAGCTCTAGACAAATGTGGTGAAGAGGCTGAGTGGCTACGCCAATTCTTAGAGGGTATTCCACAATGGTCTAAACCTGTGCCAGCAGTATGCATTCATTGTGATAGCCAATCTGCGATTGAAAAAGCACAGAGTAAAATGTACAATGGTAAGTCTAGACATATACGCCGAAGACATAATACCATAAGACAACTACTCTCAACTGGAGTGATTACTATTGACTATGTAAAGTCAATGGATAATCTAATGGATCCGCTAACCAAAGGGTTAACAAGAGAGATAGTTGCTAAGTCATCAAGAGGAATGAGACTAAAGCCCATGGAATAAAAGCTTAGCGAAGGAAAACCCAACCTAGTTGACTGGAGATCCCAAGATCTAGGTTCGAATGGACAAACCTAACCGCAAAGGTTTAGTTAAGTCATTGTGGAGGTTTTTACCCTCAAGTCCATTCCTATAATGAAAACAGTGATAACGGTTGAGTAAGGATAAGCAAAGCTTTTAATGATTCTTGTAAAGAGAGTAACTCGGGATACTCTAAGGAAATGAATCACCTATGTGAGAGAGAAGAAGGGCCGCTTCAAAGGGAATTGTATAGGGCACAATTCGTAGAAACTCTTGCTGAACCAGGCAGATGTCCATGGCCAAAATGGACATAACCGCAAGAACTGAAACGTTATTAGGTAAGATGCTTGTGAGAAGTGTGTCATCATTTACACAAACAGCAAAACAGTTCAAGGACAACGTGTCTACTGATCAGCTAGTAAAGTAAACATACTTTTTCAAGGGAAAGTTCAAAGGGTAATACCTACTTATCCTATGCAAGTGTCTACCGCTGAACTCTATCCTCTTAGAACATCCTGTTAGGAACTTGTTCAATTTTCATTCATGTGGGGGATTGTTGGGAAAAAGTAAGTTAATGGACCAATTTTGGACGTATTTTAAGTGGGACTTACTTTGAGTAAAGAGTCGGGTCTTGGCGGAGTTATATTCTACCCGGTGAGTAGATTAAAATGATATATAGTAAGTCCAAATCGGAGTACGGGTGAATGAGAAATCAAATCTCAAAGTTCACATTTGTAATGGGAAAAATTGGAAAGAAATGCATTTATATCCCACATTGGAAATGTGATAAGAAAAACTTGGGTTTATATAGAATTTCTAAACCATAAGGGTTAAGAAATTATTACTAGAAGGCTCCCTCCTCGCGCACACTCGGCCCTTCAAGACTTGTGCGTGCCCGCGACCTGCGGACACGAATGTCGTCTCGAAAAGCCTATTCGGACAAGCCCAGTTTTGCTATTTGTTTTCGGCCCAAAGAAGGAAAAATTTCATTTCTTTTTGGCCCAAATAATTAAAACAAATAAAAAAAATTGTTACAAACGTTTTGTAACTGTCGAATTCAATTTTGAAAAAATTCCCATAACTGTTGAAACGGATGAAACGTTTTGGTGCCATTAATTTTTTTTATTCAAACTTTGCTCTCATTCCGACCCTATAAATAGAGTCTTTCTTTTCTCAGTTTAAACACACCAAAGAAGAACAACTCTTCCTTCCTTCCTCCCTCCTTTCAATTCCAGCTCATAGAGTGAATAAAGTTTCAGTTCGTCCAGCAAGCTCTTGGTGCAAAGGTTGATTGCTGGAACCGTTGTATCCTGGGAGACAAACGCTCATGGAACCTCGAGCACGAACCTTACAAGGTGAGGGAGCGTATTCGTCTTAAGGACACTGTGTTTTCACACATGCCTCGATTTGCTTCGATTTTGTATTTCCGAATTGTTTTATTTTCATTTCCAGTTTCTATATTAAATTAAATTGTTCATTTAACACTGTTTTCCTTTTACAATTACAATTTTATAACAGTTCTTTTGTGATGTATGCTGGGGTGATAACCCAAAGCATCTCAGGGTCAAGGCAGAATGGGCGTTCAAAGCATTCCCAAAATTTTGTCAGCACATGACCAAAGAACATAAGGAACTAGAATAAAGCGGCCATAACAAGACGTTTACTATCTGTTCTTGATCAACACACTTCCAGTGTAGTGTCTGAGTAGATGTTGTTGCTTTCTCTCAAACCATAGTTATATAATTTTATTTGATTGAATTATTTATTTCTCTTGTTTCTCTTGCAATTTCTTCACTCTTCATTTCTACACACGTCTTTTTTTCGGAGGTCAACAGCCATTGTGTGGCATAGGGGTTACATCCCGTACGAAATTTAATAGTATACCATCCGTCGGAATTGGCTAAGTCAGCCTCGCCTCGTCCCTAAGTAGGGTTGCTAAGAAAGTTGCTAAGGAAAATGTAAGAAAGTGCACAAGAGACCTTGAGAATGCTTTGAATAATGTTTGGATTGATTTGTACAAATGAGCCCTACATCTATTTATACTACAAGCCTTCTCAAATGGATGGCTAGGATCTATTTAATCTAAGGGCTAGGAATGAGTCTATAGGCCCTTCTACAAAACTCTACCTACGCTAGAACTATGTACAAGGTTCTAGGTTGTTCTACTATATACATACAAGGTTGTGGAGCCTTCTAGATGCTCCTACAACATGCTACCACATTCTATAAGCTTATTGAGCCTTCCACAAGGTTCTAGTCCCTTCCAGCATGTTCTACATTTGTGTAGGCTCTTCCGATCCCTTCTAGTGCTTTCCGGCACCTTCCTGCTTTTTCTCGACCCTTCTGGAGCTATGTGGAACCTTCCCAAACTCTCTTGAACGTCCCGGACCCATGTGGAACCCTCTAGAGTCATCTGAAACCTCTAAGGGCTTGTTTGGTTCTTCAAAATGCTTGGGGCCGCCCCTTATGCCACCCGGCGGTCTTCCCGTGCCCAAAGGCTTTGCCATCGCCCGTGTAAGTCCTTGTTTTGTCCAAGCCGCGCCCCGGGTGATATGTTCCACCCCCGGCAAGGCCTCCCACCTTATCGGCAATCCCGTAATGTCCCTTTCGGCCCTTGCTGCGATCAAAATGCGTGATAGGCAGCTCACTAACAACAGCCGCCGCAGCCTCCTCCCTTCCACCAGAGTTCACATTCTCCCTTCCACTACCACTCCCATCATTCTCCTCCCTACCACTCCCAACTACCACCTCCTCACAATTTACCGACAGCTTACTAACAACGGCAGTCGCAGCATCCTCCCTTCCACCAGAGTTCACATTCTCCCTTCCACTACCACTCCCATCATCCTCCTCCCTATCACTCCCAACTACTACCTCTTCACGATTTACCGATAGCTCAATAACAACGGCCACCGCAACCTCCTCCCTTCCACCAGAGTTTGCATTCTCCGTTCCACTACCACTCCCAACTACCACCTCCTCACGATTTACCGGCAGCTCACTAACAACGGCCCATCGCAGCCTCCTACCTTCCATCAGAGTTCACATTATCCCTTACACTATCACTTACATCCTCATTTTCCCTACCACTCCCAACTACCTCATCCTACTCCCTTCCACACACGGTCTTTCCTCCCGTTCTAATGAAACAAATAAGTTCTACGATGATGTTTGCAGGGGTGAAAATCCTAAGGATCCGAAGGTAAATGCATCTTGGGCCTTCAAGAGTTACCCGAAATACTATAAGCAGATGAACCATGAAGATAAGAATTGGAGTATAAGTGTATCAAGTGTTGCGGGGGATTTCGACTGCTAAAGAGAAGGCAACACATGAGAATGAATGTCCTATAGTTAGAGACTGGTTGAAAGACAATTTTAAATTATGGTGTAGGCGTGTAGTTATACATTAAATCCAGCAAAATAAAAAAATTTCAATTAATTAATACCAATAATATTAAAGTATAAGCATAAAAATTATGAACACTATTTAAAAACTTCGTTTTATCAAAATTTAGTACAAATCTCGAATATATAAAGTCTTTTCGAATAATTGGACCAAATAAAATTTATTGTTATATTATAATAGATTTTGGATAAATATAAGCTCTTTGTATCAACATAGCCATATATTTTAATCTCTCAAACAGCATTGGACTAGATTGCCTTCATTTATTTGACATGGCCCATATAATTATGTTCATTTATAAGACATGACTCATATATTAAAGTGTTGGGTTTGTGAGGGTTGAATCAATTGTAAATTGATGTCAACTTGATGATTTGTTTTATTTTTGTAATTAGTTGGAGGAAAATAATTTTTGGAGAGAATCTTTTTTTTCATTCAATTGCTTTCTTACATCACATTTGAGTAGCACACGTGGGACACTATTGAATGTCTAATTATATCCTAGTTTCTAGAACAATTTATATTTTCTAGATTTATCATCATTTATTATAGTTACCAAGGATCACATGGGATTATTTTAGATTCTTCTATCAATTGATTCAATTACATAATATCTCATGATAAACCTAGAATTTTCTAGAATCTCTAGAAAAATCTCTCATTTCAACACTCCCCCTTGAGATTTTTACTAGATAATCCAAGCTTGAATCTTAGTATTTCAAATCTGAATCTTGGGAGTGCCTTCATCAGAATGTCTGCGAGCTGATTTTCTCTTTCGCAATAGACTAGACTGACTTCCTTGTCTTTTTCCGCTTCACGGATGAAATGATACTTGATCTTGATATGTTTTGTCTTGCCATGATGAACTGGATTTTTGGCAATTGAAATAGCCGATTTATTATCAACGTTGATCTCCGTAGCTTCATCTACTCATTAATTTTTATTAATTGGTCGTCTAGTCCTAGCCCAAGCCCAATATCCAAGTCTTCAAAGTGATTAATACTGAATCGGATCATTGAACATAGTGCCTACATATTTATTATTCACTTACATGTTCAAGTAGAAATTGAATAAGAAAGCTCCTACAGTTTGTTCAATTGATAAACTTCTACAATTATTTTAGATGATTAAGAAAAAAATTCTACACATAAACCTAATTTCCTTCTTAAACTTCTTATTAGATAGTTATTTTTCCTATTTTCTTCACAAAGTAGGTAAGTTAATCATCAAAATATTATAAAAAAAAGTTGTTATTTTAAAACTTTAAATCATGAATTTTAAATTTATTCTTGCTTATATTACTTACGAGATTTTATATTTATAATGTATATTGTGTTAGATGACTTGCTTGATATATTTTTTTATTTATTGATAAAATATATGGTAGAAATCGATTATCAGATTTCATGAAAAAGCGTAGAATGCAATTTAAAGTGTCCAAGTAAAATTTTAGTTATTGATATTTGTATTTCGTCAAGTTACTTCATTTTTTCTTTTGTCTAATGATTACTTATTTCATAATATAGAAATGATTATATATTATTAATAGATTTACCTTACTTTATATATATATATATATATATATATATATATATATATATATATATATATATATATATATATATATATATATATATATATAAATCAATCAATATAAAAATTAATAATTATCATGTATAATAATAGTTTACATTTTTTTCCCCAAGGTTCGCCACCTCGATTTAAATTTCTGGCTTCGCCCTTGGTCAATACATTAATCCGTTCAATGCCAATTAATGTTCCCGTGATTTTCTCAAAGTACGCCTTAGTCTTGTACAATTTACTACTAGTATACGCTCCGTGCTATGCACGGACTCTTATTAAATATATTTTTATCAACTACCTTGCATAATATGTTAAAATTGCATAACATACGTCCTGGTTAAAACGTATAAAATTAACATGTAAAATGACAATATTTATTTACAAAAAAAAAAATTCTAGATGTTAAATATCCTTAAGAGTTTGGTAGAGAAAAGAATTCTAATATTTACAAATATATTACTTTAGGCATCTATGTCATAAATATAATTTAATTGGGGTTATTTTTACACCATCGATGTGAAACTAATATCTGTATAATAAGCAAGAGAGAAGTCAATAATATCTCAATATAATTAAGTTACATATTTAGGATTTAAGGTAATGAATTATGACTTACTTGTTTTAACCTAAAATTGACTGTCTCTTTGGAAGAAATGAGCATTCTTCAGACCAATCAACGGGCAAAACAAATTTAACCGCAGAAGAATGAGGCCTCGCAAACTTCGGCGACACCGAAATGATAAAAGTAAATGCATGTTGTAGAAATGAAAATACGCTCCCTTAACATTGTGTTACCATTAGGCTGAGTAATATATGCATTATATCAAAGTTGCATTATGTTTAATGTTAAATCTATAACAAATACCGTTATTACATTTGTACCACATCTTGTAGGTTTTTTAAATTTGCAACTTCCTTGCGAAATATATATTTTGCTTGGTCATCTTATAACACTAACATCATAGTTCCACTTAGGGCTGGGTAAATGGGGCCGGGTTTCGGGTACCCGTCCCGTCCCGATCGGGTTTTTCCCATTTAAAACGGGACAAAACGGGTATTTTTCTATTTGGGACGGGATAAAACCCGATCGAGAAAAATTGGGACGGGTTTCGGGTATTGATTCCCACCCGATCGGGAAACCCGGTCCCGATTACATAGTTCAATTAAAATAATATATATATAATCAAAATACCTAATTTAAATCAAAATTCAACTATTCACATCTCCCTCTTATGTATTCTTCTTCTATAAAATCCAGTCTTAACTCCACCACAACTCAACCCCATCGTCCGCCATTGATCCCTTACTCGCCAACGTCCGAGTTTTCAACATATATCATGGTAGTGGATTACAATTTTCAAGTTTCTCCAATAATTTTTCAATCAGATCTTAAGGTTATGAGATCCTTTCTAAGTCTACATGTGGTGCATAATTCCAAGTGGCATGTGGCGCAAAATGGTGAAATGGCACATCAACATTGACAAAGAAGATCCAATACGTTTTAAAGTTGCATTGAACTAAAAAAAAAATTAATTGTCTATCGGGACACTCGGTCCCGTCCCGAAATCCCGAAATTAATCGGGTACCAGAAACTCTCGGGACCTTGGTTTATCTACCGGGTTTCGGGATTTGAATTTGAAAACCCAAAACCCGATATCCCGTCCCGAAACACCCGAATTCCCGAAAACCCGTCCCGATCCCACCCCTAGTTCCACTGCCATCTGCAACTGTAAGACGAATCCGAAATCTAGTAAAAATCATTTATGTCAACTTCGGAATAGAAAGATAAAATTAAGTATCTATAGAATGAATGAATGAATACCTGAAATAACATCCACTACATCTTCACACTTAAGACAAATGACTTTGTTACTTACGGAAAACAGTTGAGATTAAAGAAAATTAATTTAAAAAGAAAATATATTATAAGCATTAAAATGGCTTTAATTGAATTGTTTAATAAGTGAACAATTAAAAAGTTAAGAGATCAAGTTTGATCGAAGCTATGTTAAACAAACTTGCTATAATTTTGTATCAAGTAAAATGAGTTTACATCCATTGATCTTAATTTAGGTTGGAAGGTAATAACACTATAAAGAACTTAAAACAAATATAAACTCTTAGGCAGTGTTTTGAAATCCGGACAGGATGGCCGGTTGAACTGGTTCAACTACTAATTGGTCCCCAATTAGGTCTGGTTCACCCCTGAAAATCAATCTTCTAATTAACCAGCTTGAACCGGTAAAACCAGTGAACTAGAAGTTCACTTAATTTTTTTTTTTTTAAATTTAAAGATTTTTTTGTTATTGTTATTATTTGAACACTTGTTTAATATTTAATAGAATTACATTTATATACTTTAATTGGAATAACATTTATTATTTTAGTGTTTTCACAATCAATACAATAATATATTTTTTTTTACATAAAGAAGTACGTAATCATTTTCTCATCATTGTGAATAATATTATTTTATGTATGAAATTATACAATCTATTACCATATAAACATCAACTTACAACAATAAAACCCAAATGAACAAGCCAAAACTTTGAAAATTAGATGAACTTTTAATTTTATTGTCTTGTTTTGAATGTATGTATATTTGAGGAATACTTAAGATTTATATTTTTGACATTGATCTTAATTATTAAGACATTTTGATTATTTACATAAAACAATAAAAATTTATATTGGCAAAAAATGATAGTTTCTTGAATTATAATTGTATTTTAGATAATCTATATATATATATATATATATATATATATATATATATATATATATATATATATATATATATATATATATATATATATTACATAATAATAAAGTCATACCGATTATGCCGATCGAACCAGTGGTTGACCGGATCTAACTGATAGAACCAGAAACCAATAAGACTTCCGGTTCAATGACCGGTCTGGTTTTAAAAACACTGCTCTTAGGTGGAAAAATAGTTAATGATTAACTTGTTCTTTTAGTCTGTGCAAATGCATCTAAACTCAGTTAAATCAAAGCAAGATACATCTAAAACCAGTCATCTCGAAAAAAAAGTGACAATCTAATTTAGGGCAATGAAGTTATGAGTATATGCAAACCAAAGTAACATATATCTAAAGCCGGTGATCCGAAATAAAGTCATAAGCTAGTAAAAATTAAATGTAGTATACCTTATACTAAAACAGTTAATATTAAAAAGAAATGCAGGTCACCTATAAAGATGAGGCGATAAATAGGTAAATAACACTATAAAGAACTTAAAACAAACATAAACTCTTAGGTGGAAATATAGTTAATGATTAACTTGTTCTTTCACTCTGTGTAAATGCATCTAAACTCAGCTAAACCAAAGTAAGATACATTTAAAGTCAGTCATCCCGAAAAAAAATGACAACCTAATTTAGGATATTGAAGTACTGAGTATATGCAAACCAATGTAAGATACCGGTGATCCCGAAATAAAGTCAGAAGTTAGTAAAAATTAACTGCAACCTACCTTATACTAAAGCAGATAATATTAAAAACAATTGCATTTCACCTCTAAAGATGAGGCAATAAAGAGGTAAAAGTGAGATAAAAAAGACTTAACTCATATACAACCTTTTTAGAATATTGTTCGTCTCACCTACTCCTCACAAGAATCCGCTGGGATCCAACCTAGTTACAAAGTTGTAGCAAATTTGAATAAATTGGTGTAGAATAAACTGTTCAAAAGAAAAAGACAGTACGACAGTAAGGTACTTTATAACAAATATCAAATTTGAATAAATTGCTGAAGAAAGTGGAAATAAACCCAACAAAGAAACTGTTCAAAACAAAAAGAAAGTGAAGAAGGAGTTCGGAGTGCCAGGGAATGACTTATTTAGAAATTGAGGACCATTAAGAAAAATTTCACCTGAAGAGCAAAATATTGTGTCTTTAATCAGTCTTTTTCTTCTCGGATTCCTAACAGAAAACAAATTATATTAAAAGAAACAACTACAAACAAACAAACAATCAACTTTGTCTCGAATAAAAATACTCAATACCGTGGAGCTCTTCCCGAACTATTTTTTCTCTAAAAATAAAAATGCAAAAGAGTTAAAATACAATCCCGTAATAATATAAAAATTAACAGTAGCCTTCCTTATACTACTTCATCATACCCTGCAAAATCATTCTTTCAAATCAATTCCTTTGGTTTGATTAAAATAAAACTGTCCTGCATGTGTGACATAAAAAAATTCATGACAAAAGTGCATCCCATTGAAATTTAAGGATATATTGTATATTACCAATTTAAAGTATGTAGCCCAGTATGTGTAACATAAAAAAATCATGACAATTTGAAATTTAAGGATCTATTTTATATTACCAATTTAAAGTATGTACAAATTAATGGGGTGGTGTGAGAATGGCAAATAAGATGTTTACCTTCATAGGAGCGTCTGATCGAGCATGTAATAGATGTAGTGATACTTTTATATAGAGAATGTTTAAGACAGAAGATGAAGTTAGAAAGCCTGTGAGTTTGAATTAATTGGTAATCCTCAGTAAAGAAATTGGTGTCTAATGATACAAATAGTATGGAGAATCTTCCATGGTAGAAGAAGAAATGGATTTTTTTTGGTCTTTTGTCGGTTGCTATGAAATAAATTGGACTGATCTTGGAATTGTAGTGTGAGAATCCTCAGTAAAGAAAATTGGTATCTAATGAACCAAATAGTGTGGAGAATCTTCATGGGTGAGGAATTTGGCGGTGGAAATCGTGGGGCAAGAAAGTAAACGTGGGTTTGTGGGTGTGGAAATTCGAATGGTGACTGTGAAAATAATTTTGGGGATTTTAAAAAAAATCTAAATTCTGTAAAGATAGAATTTGGTCAAAATTAATATGAGACGGTTGAAATACTGATCTCAAATATATATATAAGTAGATAAGTAGATAGATAGATAAGTAGATTTTTTACTATGTAGTGGAATGTTTTAATCGGAGGAGTTTTATTTTGGTTATAAGCACTGCACAACAATCCAGTCTCTTAGGGTCTATTTGGATGGGTTTTGGCTCGGTTTCGCGAGTCTCGTTTTAAAAAAATTGGTTTGGGTGGTTTCGATGAAACCTTTGAGACTTCATTTGGATGGGTTTTGACTCTTGGATTTTGTGGTTTGAATAAGTTGAAACCCCACTTGAATTGGGTTTGGATGTTGGGGTTTAGGGGAAAAAGTAGGTGATAGGTGTCAAATCAATGTTTTTTTAGTGAGATTTGGGAGAAAAAATAGGTGGTAGGTGTCAAATCAATGTTTTATAGGTTTGAAGAGTTTGAGTGTGAGTTTTTGAATAGGTTTTTGATGGTTTTATGGGTTTGGCGAAAACTCATTTGAAATGATTTTGGCTCGGTCTCGCGAGACCGGGCCAAAACCCATCCACACACACCCTTATTTCATGTTTTTTAAGTTTGATTTATATACACATAATATATTTAGTTCGACACAAATTTCTTCAATTTAAGAAAGGCATAGAAATTGTAATCCATGATTAGTTGGTAAACTTTATAAGCGCAGATTGTTTAGTCCAGAATTTTAAATTGAAACGTTTAAATAGTTAAATACAAAATAACAAAAAAAAAATTGTTCGTTAAATTTCATTTACCCTTAAAAACTGGCCATATTCAAATATCTGGACCAATCTTCGTCCCCAGTTAAGATGGAAGCCTTGTTCGCATGGAAGATCGCCTATTTATAATAATGAAAACGAGATGTTGGAAACCTCCAAAGAGAGTTTGATTGCCTTATGCACCAAAGGCCAAATCAAACAAGACTTATCTCGCATTTGGTCACACACACATCTCATTTCCAAACTTCTCAAATCATGCGTCGACCGCCGCTCTATTTTCCCAGTTCAACAGCTCCACTCAATCACAATCACCGCCGGTTGTTCAAAAACCAAGTTCATATCCAACCACCTGATGAACGCTTATGCCAAACTAGGCCAACTGAGAACCGCCCAGAACGTGTTCGACAAAATGCCTGACAGAAATGTCATGTCACATAACATCTTAATTGGTGGATTCATACAGAATGGCGAATTGGGTACTGCAATTGAGATTTTTAACGAAATGGGTCAGAGGAATTCAGCCTCGTGGAACGCGGTTATAGCGGGGATGATCAAGTTTGAGTTTAATGATGAGGGCTTGAGATTGTTTTCGAATATGCACACGGAGGGATTTTTGCCTGATGTGTACACGTTGGGGAGTGTTTTGAGAGGCTGTGCTGGGTTGAAGGATTTGATTAAAGGGAGACAAGTTCATGGATACGTGATGAGATCGGGGTCGGAGTTTGATTTAGTTGTTGGCAGTTCAATGGCACATATGTATATGAGGTGTGGTAGTCTGAGAGAAGGTGAGAGTGTGATTCAGTTTATGCCAGTCCATAACGTTGTTGCATGGAATACGCTTATTGCTGGTCTGGTTCAGAATGGGTGTGCCACGGGTGCTTTAGATCAGTACAATCTAATGAAAATGGCTGGGTTCAGGCCTGATAAAATCACTTTCGTGAGCGTAATCAGTTCGTGTTCTGATTTGGCGACTCTTGGGCAAGGCCAGCAGATTCATACCGAGGTGATTAAAGCTGGTGCCATGTCAGTCGTTTCCATCCTTAGTTCCTTAATTAGTATGTATTCACGATGTGGTTGTTTAAATGATTCCGTGAGAGTCTTTGATGAGAGGGAAGGAGCCAAAGATGATCATGTTTTATGGAGCTCAATAATTGCTGCTTATGGATTCCATGGAAAAGGCAATGAGGCTATCGAGATTTTCAATAGAATGGAGCGTGAAGGACTTCAACCAAACTATGTCACTTTCTTGAGCTTACTCTACTCGTGCAGTCATTGTGGGCTGGAAGAAAAAGGGCTCGAGTTCTTCGACTTAATGGTAAAGAAATACAAATTAGAGCCTCAAATAAAACACTATACTTGTGTTGTTGATCTTCTCGGAAGAGCAGGTCGTTTGGAGGAAGCCGAACATTTCATCAGATCCATGCCTATAAAACCCGACACCATCACATGGAAAACCTTACTATCGGCTTGTAAAACTCATAAAAACGCAGACATGGCTAGTAAAATAGCCGAGGAAATTCTTAAAATTGATCCTCAAGATTCAGCCTCTTATGTGCTCCTTTCGAACACACAAGCTACAGCTAAAAGATGGCAAGATGTTTCAAAGGTTCGAAAATCAATGAGGGAAAGAATGGTCAAGAAAGAACCAGGATTGAGTTGGTTTGAGTTGAAGAACCAGGTCCACCTTTTTGTAATGGGCGATAAATCTCATCCGGAGTTTAATAAGATCGACTTGTATTTGAAAGAACTAATGGATGAATTGAAATTGCACGGTTATGTTCCGGATATAGGACTAGTTATGCACGATATGGATGTGGAGGAAAAGGAATATAACTTGGTACATCATAGTGAGAAAATGGCTGTAGCTTTTGCTCTGATGAACACGCCTGAAGGTTTTCCGATTAGGATAATGAAGAACATGAGGGTATGTGATGATTGTCATGTTGCTATGAAGTATGTATCTTTTGTTAAAAATAGAGAAATTGTTGTAAGAGATGCTAGTAGGTTTCATCATTTTAGAGGTGGGAGTTGCTCTTGTGGAGATTACTGGTGAGTGTAGTAACAATAATTTTTTGTTATGTGCTTTAGGCTATTAATGTATTCTTCAAATCTGGGAAGAATGTACACTTCTACATCCAGAATTCCAGATAGCATTGTTCTGATTTAAAATATATGGAACATGCTTTTCTCAGCTCTAATGACAAGGAATGGCAACCAAAATGCAAATGGCAAATGCTACTTTCCATATCAAGACAAACATCTTTAATAAGAATTTTCCAATGAAAGCAACCACTGTCTAAAAAATCAAATTCTAAAATGCATATGGAGTAATAATCTAACTGAACAAAGCTAGGCAAAAATTTAAATGATCCATAATTGAACAAAAATCAAGGTAAAAGAATTTATCATTGTCAAAAACATTATTGGAATTTGACACTTGAAAAAAAAGACATTATTGGAATTGTTCCACAGCCCATATTCACAATGGCTTCAATCAGGACTGTACTAAAAAACAAGAGGAAAAAAGTAGGCCATACCAAACTGTACAGAACAACACCAAGCAAAAGTAAATTTATGCTAATCGACAAGCTTGAACGGCCTCCGCTTCCCATAATCAATCGCTTACAGACCCCATCGATCATTTAATCTCCCATTTATGGATCTTTGATAATAACCTATAGCCTTGACCGAAATCACACATCCCTTCTTGTAGAACTCGGTGCAAATCACGTCATTCCCTTTGTCCCATTCAAAATTACTGCATATACTCCCAGCTTCAGAAACGACCTCAGTTAAATGGTCCTTAGTCGTACAATGAAAAAACGAGTTCTTAAATGTTCCAAACTTCAATTTTGCCCCGAATTCACCCAAAGAATCACAAACTAAAGCTAACAACCGAGAAGGCCTAAAGGTAACAAGCAAGGAGGAACCGAGAATAAATAGGGGGGATGCCGACAACATTTCCATTCTTTAGTACCTAAAAACTAAATCCGTGTAATAATTTGATTCCATTATCCGATCTCTGAAGTGGTTTCATTCAAAGAACCGAGCAAATTCAAACAAACAAAGAAGCATTACCCACTTTCCTTGGGGAGACATCGGCTTCTTCATCAGAAGTGACAGGGGAATCGGAAGCCTCGGCTAGAGACTCGAGCATTGCTACCACTTCAGATGAGTCATCCAAATAATATTTGGCTTTGCTCGGTTTTTGCCCAACCGTGCAAGCAAATACTTCAGTATTGTAAGAAAGAATACGTCTAGACACTGCAGTACCAATTATATCAAACATGTCTTCATCAGATCTGTCGTCACCAATACAAAGCACAAAGTCCGCCTGTTTATGCTCCTCCGTCATTGATGTGAAGATCTTTTCTGCAACTATGCCTTTGCTAACACCCTGCATTCAAAAAGCAATGAAATTTTTCATCTCGTATCGAAATTCTTCAGAAAAACACAATAAAATTATTTAAGAGAAAATTATATCCATGTACAACCTTACTTATCAAAAGGCAGAAAAATCGATCAATAAGCTGAATGTATGTAGAGATCGATAATTATAGGATAATTACCTACACACTTGATGATAATAAATAATGGAGTGCACATTCACCCCTGGTCAAAGTTGACTTGGATTTCACCATTTTTAGGACGAAAAAGCCTTCTTTTTTAGGGGTGTATATGTAATTGCAAAAACATAGAGGTCGAGCATACATACAACTACAACATATGTATACGAGAAAAGAAGGTCGAAATAAAAAAGAGAGGCAATAGGCCTTATTAGGTCATTAACATACCTGTGGCTTAACTTCTACAATTAACTGCCCACTTTTAACGGCGACGGGTTCATTTGCTAAAACACTCTCAAGATGATCCAACATCTCCTTCGCCTGAGAAAAACCAAACCCAGGGTCGGCATCTTGATAATGCCATACTAGAGCACTTTCCTTTCTCTCTATTCCAGAACCATCCGTTGCCTCGGTGTATGATTCCATAACTGGTTCCGCAATCTGCATCCAACCAAAGTCAGAACCATGGCTATATGTCTCCCATTCTTCATGTTGAGGCCACCTGCAAAGTCCAAGTTCAAAATGTTGATGTAAGGTGAAAGGAAAAATGGGCAAAAGTACCTCCATTTCACAAAGTTAAACAGATTGATAATAAAAAATGCAGAAAGAGAGAAGTCATAGTAAAGTAAATAGAAAGATAATCAAGCAATAACAATCATCAGTTTTTAAAATATTAAAAGCTAACATCCTCTAAGCATCATTATAGAAAACTATTTCTAGAAATACTATGGATTTAAGAATTGAAAAGTGTTATGCTGTTGTAGTAATGTTACTCTAGTAGGGTACTTATACAATAACTTAGGCATGAAAATGCTTATTATCAACCCCAATACTCTTAACAGATCAAAAATAAACGTGAGTGCATTAGCATATTCTAAACTAATAGATTGTGCTTAATAGTAGGCCAAAATTACTACCAGTTATACAACATTTACAAGTAAATACTTATCTTCACAATTGAACTCGTAGTAAACATCGGTAAGACTTCATGTTGTAATGATTCATAGAGACATCTAGATATTACAGTGGGATTTCCTTTATTAAGAGTCTTCATAGACTACTTACATACATACACGGCCATATAAATCTTCACCTTATTTGATAGGTGTTAAACGATAAATTGCAAGGAAGAAGGCTCCAAGGAAACAATCACAAAGTCAAAATTTCTAATAAAATCATTTGATAAAGATAAAATAGCTATATCTTGATAAGGATTAATAAGGAATGCATATGATGAAACATACCTCAGAAAGTAGCCATGTTCTGCAGCAAGTCCAAGCTTCCTGCAAGGAAGGAACCACTTGCTTAAGCTGTCCCTCCCTCTTCCACTCACCATATAAACTAAATTTTTGGGATCTCCACAAAGTCTATTCAAGAGAGAGAGAACTTGGGCACTTGGAGTTTTAATAATTAGATTTTGAGGCATCAATGTGCCATCATAGTCCAACAATATTGCCCTACTTTTGGCTCTACTATAAGCTGACACAATATCATCTATAGAGAGCTTCCTAAAATTAGGATCTAAAGCCACTACCCGAAATCCAAAACCAAGACCAATGGCCCAGCATCGTTTCCTGAAATGATCGGCACAACTTCTCTCCATATCTTGCAAGAAGCTTCTAGACCAAAAAGCTACATCATGGGAGCTAACATAACGGTAGTGCTTTTCATGTCTCGACTCTTTCTCAGATTCAGCCATTGATATAGCTTCATTCATTGCCTCAGCAGTTGATTCAAAGTTCCAAGGATTAACACGAATTGCACCACTTAAGGAAGGAGAACACCCGATGAACTCAGACACGACCAGCATGCTCTTCTTAGGTCCACTCAAATCTGACAGTGTTCCTGCACCATATACGCCTTGTCTACATACAATGTATTCGTAAGGAGTCAAGTTCATCCCATCTCTCACTGCTGTAACCACAACACATTCAGCAATGCTGTAATAAGCCATTCTTTCACTTATTGATATAGGGCGATGAATAAAGATTACAGGTTCATATCCAGGTCTACCAAATTCTTTATTAATTCTCTTCACGCTCTCTTCTATTTCAGCGTGTATTTCCTCTGAATCTATTCCTTTTCCTCTAGCAGGATTAGCGATTTGGACAAGTACAGCCTTTCCTTGCCAATTTGGATGCTCCTTGAGCATATGTTCCATAGCTATAAGTTTCAAATTGATTCCTTTAAATATGTCCATATCATCAACACCAAGTAACACTGTTTTACCTTCAAACTGCCGTTTTAGCTCCTCAACCTTCAGCTCTTTATCTGCGTGTCTAATCACCGACTCAATATGGCCCATATGTATCCCAACTGGCATGATCTTTATTCCTACTGTCCTTCCGTAATAATCCAACCCTATGTAACCCCTCTTCGATTGATATTCCAAGCCCAACATACGGGCACAACAGGAGAGAAAATGTCGAGCATAATCAAAGGTGTGAAAACCAATGAGGTCAGCATTGAGCAAAGCCTTGAGAATTTCTTCTCTAACAGGAAGTGACCTGTATATCTCAGATGAAGGAAATGGACTGTGAAGGAAGAAACCCATTCTTAACCGCACAAAGCGCCTCCTCAAAAACGTAGGCAAAACCATCAAATGATAATCGTGAATCCAAACAAAATCATCTTCAGGGTTTAGTACCTCAATAACTTTCTGTGAGAACAACTTGTTGACAGAAACATATGCTTCCCACATGGACCGATCGAATCTACCTCCATGATCAGCTGAAAACGGAAGCATATAGTGGAAAAGCGGCCATAGCAGCTTCTTACAAAAACCATGATAATATTTTTCCAAGAGATTAGGTGGCAAAAAGGCAGGGACACACTTGAATTTTTCCAAAAGGTAGGTGGCTACGTCATCTTGTTCAATTGGATCAACATCAACAGGCAATGAACCAACATACAATACCTCCATGTCTTCAGGCAATCCATCCTTAACCCTTAAAAGCAATGAATCCTCGTTATAACTGAAACTCCACCCTTTATTATCAGGTCTTCTCTTCGCTTTCAAAGGCAAAAGGTTTGCAACAACAATCATTCTATCACCAGCAATTGAAGAAGGATTTTCAGATGTAACACTAGTAGCTTGGTCATCATCTAACTCAAGAATACTCCCTGGTACCGTCATTACCCTCGGGAATCGTTTCCGTTCCTTCTCTCTACCCATTATTGGGAAATTCCCAGATGCTAAATCTAGAAGATTAGTATAAGATCTTGACATCATCTTGGCAAGATTGTTCCTTGTATCTCTCCCCAAAATTTCAAGAAAGCCCCAAATCCCAAAATTTCTTTTTTCTCTTCAAAGCAAGTCTACTTCAAATTGCCTACACTAAAGAAGAGCAACATAAGTAATATAAATAATTTTACACGAAGCCTAAATCCCACAGTAACAAAAAGGACAAAATCAAAGGTAAATCCAGAAATTCAATAAATCGAACAGAGATTTTATATTTTTTTTATTTTTTGATAATTAAATCGAATAGAGATTGATAAACAGAAAGTTGACCAAGAACCAATCTAAGCTAATCCCATCAAAATTAAATACTAGAAACATAAAAAATACACACTTTTTTAAGAAACCCTAGTGTACAAGATAAGTTAAGCTTGACCGGTAACATTAAATTGAGGATTGAAACTGACCACTTTATTGAACTGAGTGAAAAACTCAACTCCTTTGCGCGAAGGTCTCAATCTTTAGCACGGAATTGGAAATGGGATTATAGGGTTTGACGTAGAAATGAACGATTAATCTAGGGCTTGATAAACGCAATTCCGTGTAGGGCATATAAAATGAATCGACGATCGCCTACAACATGTACAAAAGAAAGTCATGGATATGAATATTCAAGAGAATAAAATAATTTTTTATTTTTTATTAAGTAAATTGGATAAAATTAGTATTTTGTCTGAAAAACTAAACGTGACAACAAATAAAAGAATAAATGAGAAGTACGATGTTGAAGCTTGGTTTAATTTTTATTAAACTTGAAATTTTATGTTTGAGTTTGGTTTAATTTTTAATCGAGTCGAACTCAAACGAGCTTTTATTGAAGAACTCGAGTCGAAGATCGAATAATTTAGTTAAATTTTCAGTCATACTAAGAAGTGATAACTTACCAAAATTTAGATGTTAACTAGAATTGCCAAGTAAATTTTTAAATAAAAATAAAATAAAATTGAACACGTGTCATTAGGAGAATATGCAAAACGTATAGCATTTGACTTTTCTTCTTAATATTGAAGGATTTTGTAGATTCTTAAAATCAAAGGAAAAACGAGTGATTAACAATTGAAAAATAAATAATGAATTCGTAACCATCAAATTACCATGTCCTATGAGATTATTTAATAATGTTGTTTATTGTCTTTTGTTTTATTATAATGACTCATATACAATTTGATTAAAATTTATACTCTCGAATTTGATTCATTTGAAATTTATACAAAATATTACGAAAGAGCATATTATTTGATTCAACTCGACTCTTTTATAACTCAAAGAAAGTCCAATTATTTAAAATCATAAATAAAACTAGTAATAAGATCTAAGTATAAATATAATACTTTCTTAGTTATGAACTAGTTTATTTATTAAAGTAAATGACAATAGTATATTCTAGTTTTGCTTCTCGAATATTTATATTTTATCCTATCTTATACCTTTATCTAGCACACAATAAAGTTGGTACATCTTTTCCAAAAATAAATAAATAAATAAAGTTGGTGCATTTGCAAAAGATTAGGTGTGAAAGAAATAAATATAGCGGCAGCAGGTGATTTTATCATGCCCCTAAAAAGAAAAAGGATAAGGTTTTTAGCCAGCTGTCTTTAGAATAGAATCCAGCTGGCATGGATGAGCACGTGCCGAGCACGTTATAGCAGGGAACGGGGACACGTATTTTATTGGGTTACCGAAAACGCGTGCGTCGGCGTACGGGACATGGACTAATTGAAAGCTCACGTCGCACAGGCCCACTTTTCCTGGCTTTCGGCCCAAACCGCATTATCGCTTTGGACTTTTTTTTGTCTCTTTTTTCTTTTCGATAAGTTTATCCTATCTTTTTTTGTTTTATTGTTGGAGATTTGAATTTAAATTTCATAATCGAAAAGATGTGATGATATTTTTAATACTCCTTTCCTATTTCAAGATCTCGTAATTTGATTGTGAAAGAAACATAGAATTATTAGAGATGTGCGTAAAGTTTCATTTTTTTAATGGCTTAAAATCACGTGAAACAAACCCTAGATATTTTTCTGTTAAACACAATCATATTTTGACCAAAATTTATTCATGCCTGATTCACCTAAACCCACGACAACATGATCTAACATAAGACTTATATTTTTCAATTGATCATAACTCAATATTCGAACTATATTTAATATATATTAATATATGTATTTTTTTTTTGTCATTTACTTTCCCACCCTTCGACGTCATATGCCCGAGATTATTTGACAAAATCGTGAATCAAAATTTTCATCTTTTACGTATCCTAATTTTTAAATTTCATCTATCGTCTTTAACAAGATATGGTCGACCTTGATAAGTATTGAACGTACCTGAGAAAAAAATAAAAAAAAATTCTTGTATAAACTCAATTTGATCGTATTCAACCAATCACCAGATAAGTGCATTACAAATATCTTATGGCTTGTGATTAAAGAGTGTTATCTAATATCACAAAATAAATGGATTACACTAACCGTAAAATTGAGCAATTGTGATAAAAACCAGTTTCTACGCACATGTGCATAACACTATTCTAGCCAAACTTGACATTAATGGATGCAAATAGTCATTAAAGCTTATGGCTTGTGATTGAATTAACTTCTTGTATAAATTCGACTTGATCGTATTCAATCAATCAGCAGATAAGTACATTATAAATATCTTATGGCTTGTGATTGAAGAGTGTTATCTAATCACAAAACAAATATTTTACACTTGTCGTGAGATTGAGCAATTGTGATAAAAGAAACCAGTTTAAATAAGAACTACCCATGTGCATAACACTATTCTAGCCCAACTTGACATTAATGGATGCAAATAGTCAACCTTAGTTTCAACTAATTGGGTTGTGGGTGGTTTGGTCGGATTTGGATAATTATGTCGTTGTATAATGGCTAGGATACATTGAAGCTAGCATCAAAATGAATGAAAAGTGGTGAAGGAATCACGTGTAGTTTATTTTGGTGGAGTTTAGGTCAAATTATATATCACCTCTTACACAAAAAGGTAGTGGATTGCTTGTTTCTAAATTCAAAGTGAATCTGTTAGTACATGCCTAAGTAAGAAAAATGGATTTTATAACAAACTATTTAGGTGAAAAGTAGGTCTCTAGTTGTACATGCATAATGACTTTACGAGTTAGCTAGTATAAAATTAATTAGCATTAAGAAAATGTTACGATTATGATTTTATTATGTTATCATAGTTATTAGGATTATTTTCTTTTAGTTATTCTATTCCTGTAGAAGTTTATTTTCATATTTATTCTTGAGTTCTATATAAGCATTCAATGTAATATTTTCATGGTTATGAATTGGAATAAATATGAATTTATGATTTTCTCCACCTTAAGTGAGATTGTGGTCCATCTTACGTCCCTTAAAGTAAGATTATGGTCTTTCTTACGTCAATTAAAGTAAAAACGAACAATGGTGCTAGAAGATCGTAACAGAAACTGCGATATTATTGGATATCTCAGTATGTTCATACACAATTTTTTTTTAATAATTTTCCATACATTAATTTTCATTTCGTGATTTTTTACGATTGTGTTCATTTGTTTTATCACACCCTTAAACTTGCTCTATGTACGTCTATGTAAAAATATTTGATTTAGTTATTCTTTTTCCCCTTTAATATAATGGTATTGCCTTGTGTGTTGGAATAATTGACAACATTATTGTATAGTATTCTATGTTAGTTTTTCAAGTTATATGAGATCTACATATCTAGGATCAATTATGAACATTTGAATCCCAATATTAAATCAATTTTATTAAAAGTACTAATTCTCTTACTAGTAATTATATTAAAATGATACTTATTCTTAATTAAAACACTTATACAATGATCCGTAGATCAAACTCATCCAAATTCTTTTTAACAAAATCTGAAAAGACTAATTGATACTCCATCATATTATAATATCAATTAGTTGATAAAATAATTAAAGTGGATCCACTCTAATTTAATGAATTAAATAGTTCTTGAATCTTAAAAATATAAAAATGGAGAATATTGAGTTTTGAATATAAAATATGAATTAATAAAATTAACTAGAGTTAATAAATTTTTTCAATTTTTTTTGTTTTGATTCTCTCAAGTCTCAAGTATGTTCAGATCTTAGATTTAATTCTTTTTAATACGCGTCAGACATAATATATGAGAATCTCTCATATTCGAAACTAAGTTCGTCATTTTGTTGGGGATTGATCCCTTAACTAGATCACCATGGCAGAACTTCTAGCTGCTCGAGAAGGCCTTAAATTAGCATGGGACAGACGCGTACCAAAGATCGAATTGGAAGTGGATTCAGAGGTGGTGGTTAAGCTCATACGCTCGGCTGACGCTAACCTTCACCCGTTGGAAAACATCATACAAGATTGTAGGAAATTGCTTGGAATGCCTTGGGAGAGTAAAATCACTCATACTGTGAGAAGTGGAAATTGTTGTGCTGATACTCTTGCTGAAAGGGACATAGTATCCGAGGAGATTTTCGCCTTTGGTTGGATCCGCCCCTGGACTTACTTCCACTTATGGAGGATGATGTAACTTAGTTTCCAGTTTATTTCTTGCACCTTTGTAACCAAAAAAAAAAAAAAGAAATATTTCATTTCTTCTAGGAAAGCTTTCTCGTACCTTTCGGTTTGCCTATGGATATCTGAAATCATATACTCAATTTAAGGGCCATGGTTATTTGCTTCACGGCTCTCTTAGATTTTGTCTATTCCAAAAAAGCCTCATAAAGTTTATAAAGTTGCATAAACACCCATATCCAATAGCATACATTAATATAAAGATAAGTCAATGAGTTAACAAAATTAAAATTCTCAAGCCCTTCTGGTAAAAAAAGGATAATATATTATAGATCATAAAACATGAAGAAAAGCACTTATTCATGAAATTCTTAGTAAATTTAATTTGCCTACATTATGTGCTGAAAATAAATTAAAATTTTAAGGTTCATAATGAAATATTAAGTGTCTTGATATATTAATGAATTTTTTTTTTTGAATATTGCATAGATAATATTTTAGGCAAGTTTGACCGATAGATTAAAAACAAAATTAATTTTATCTAAATGGATTTAATCGTAATTCACTATAATAAAAAAAATATTATAGGATAATTGTGATTGTATAATTATTTTGCTAAAATGACCATCTTAACGGCTTTAAAATAAACTTTTATTTTTGTACTTTTGAAATTTAAAAAGTTGTTGACATTGGGGTTAAAAATACTCAACGTTCTGATTAATAAAAAATAAATTTTATTATAGGTTCCAAACACTTACGAAAATACCAATAGAGATCATGAAGTATTATTTGACCAAATTCATCTTTCATCAATTTCAAGTACTTTTTCAATCTCTTCTTTGGTCTTATGACTGATATAGTATCAAATAATCTATTTCCTAACATAAAGTTATTTTATTTTAAATTACTCTCTCGCATAAAATATCAATTTGACATCATTAATTTTCAACTACTATTTTTAAGGAAATAATTACAAAATTAGTATTATCCTCTCTTTTACTCTTACCTAAACCATCAACTATTTTGTAACTTTTCAAACTTGTAGAGGTTATTTTCAGAACATCCTTAACTACAGGGACCTCCTCGTAATTTTTCGAGTTGCCCAAGAATCTAGCCAAACCCAACGACATTAGTCCTCAACTCAAAAATAATCTATAGTTCAAATTTCCTTCAAACAAATACATCACTCCCACTGCACAAAGCCTTCAAAACCATAAAGAGAGATTGAAAAAGAAAGGGATATTTGATATGGCTGGATACAGAGCCGAAGATGAATATGATTATTTGTTTAAGCTTGTACTTATAGGTGATTCAGGTGTTGGAAAATCCAATCTTTTATCAAGATTCACCAAAAACGAGTTCAATCTTGAATCCAAATCCACTATAGGCGTTGAATTTGCCACTAGAAGCCTTAATATTGACGGTAAAGTCATTAAAGCTCAGATTTGGGACACTGCTGGTCAAGAAAGGTAACCCCCCCCCTCCAATAATTCGACCAAGATTCAATTTTTATGATGTGGGTTTTGGTTATTTTGTTAAGTATACTGGATGGTATCTTTTATATGTCTAATGTCGAATGAAATTTTAATATTTTGGTTGTTTGAACGAAAATTGAGTATATAGGTTATTACTTTTATTAGTGGAGATTTCATCTTTCAATATTAAATGACACTTTTTTCTTTCAGTGTTTTATATGCTCTAGGTATTACAATATGTGGAAGTGGAACTAAATTGAATACATAAACATAACAACCAAATAAATTATTTGATTCAATACCAAAGCCTAATTGTCTAACCATGTCGATTATCAAGAGATTAAAGAATGGATGTGAAGTTTTAATGCAATGTAAACTTACCTTGATTTATGACAGTAATCTTTATGTTTTCCATTGTTATATGATGATGAGTTTATAATCCTCGACTTGATATGCATCACGAGTCTTTATTACTCTTGCGGAAAGGTATTGCGGAGAACATGAGTTTGTAACTTCTTTAGTGTTGTGTGTACAAATGAGGATCATAGCCTACTCAGGTATTATATTATCCTTTTATCTCCAGTTTGATGGATGGTCGAATTCGAAATAAATGATAAAATAAACGTCGTAGGTTATTAAATATAAAGGGTTACAATCCCCTTTTGTACGCTCAACACTAAAGGAGACAAACTCATATTATTTGCCAAAGTAATAATAAGGCTTAGGGTGTGTATTAACTATCAAGTAAAAAGTCGTAAACCCATCATCAAACAGTCATCAAGATTACTGTTGGCATGAATCAAGGTAAGTTTGGAGCTTCAAATTTATTCTTTGTTCTCTTGATAATCGACATGGTTAGACAGTTAGGTTTTGATATTTAATCGAAAAAGATCTATTTGGTTATTTTGTTTATGTATTCAATTTTATTCCAGCATGTAAATTATACCAAAGTTTCTTGTTCAGTCTATTTAGTTGTATTGATATTTACATTTTCATAGAAACTTCAACTAAGGATTTGTTCTTCCGCACCTATCCAACACATAATATATGAATTTGCACATGTGTTATCATCGTTCTCTGTCCAAAGAGTGTCATTAAATCACAAAACTAGTGTATTGCACTTGCTAATGTTTTGGGTTCAACTGCACTTTGTATGTGAGTAAGAGATAACTATTTTCATTTGGTTTAAAAATTATATTGCCCTATTTTACATATTTATTTATCATAATTTGACCAATGATGTGATGAAATGTCTTTGTTTTGGTTCTAATGGGAATTGGTATTTGTTGAGACTACTTGTCCAACTTGAATTGGATATAAAACCAAGTACTCCGTACTATAAGGTCTTGACCAATCCTCATCTTTTGAGCTAGCTTTTGAGGTGAGTTAGGGCCAAGCCATATAGATCTTAGCCCAATCCATGTGTATTTAATAGTTTTGTTTGCTTTAGAACACGAATTCTATTAGATTTGGTCTAATAAGTGTGAGTTGGTACATGATGACATTTTCTTTAGACAATAATTTCTACATATATGGTTGAAGACTATAGTTTCATCTCTACGAGATGGGACTTTGACTGAATTCGTACGCAGGAACCAACATATGGTTGCCAACGTATAATTCAAGTGCGATGTCATGATGGCAGTGGATGTAATTTTGTGTATGTCATCCGGGGATTGGTTGGAATTTTTTAGTAATGGCTGGCAGGGGAAATTTGTGGTAGTTTCAATTATGGTTTTTTGAGGTGGTACATAAGCAATATTATTTTTGCTAAATGATACTGTATATGCATTTTCTCCGTAAATCTTATAACCTTCAGAGTTCTGAATGCTTGTATTCATTGGTTAAAGACTTAATAAAAGTCAGCCTTACAATTGGAGCTTACTTGGTTGATTTTTTTTTTTTTTTTTTTTGTCTTGGATCTGATTGTTGTTTTATTTAGTAAAGCTTCTTGACATTTTTTTTTCTTTTATGAATTCCTGCCTTTCTAGGTTTAGGTAATTTCTTTCTTGATATAATATGAATTAGCATGTGTAGAAAAATTTATCTAGTGTTCGATTTTAACATTGCTACCTAGTTGTAGGATTGGTGTCCCTGAAAATTGAAGTGACGAGTTAGGCTAAATGAAGTTTCATGCATCCTTTTGGTACCCCCGCCCCCCTTCTTTCCTTCAATAGAAGAGAAGTTTCACTTTAAAATCCTTAATGGTTGCACAATGTGCTGCTCGTACTAAAACTTTCTTTAATTCTAGTAAGTTGTAGTCTCCTATATGAACAAGTGTATTTAAAATCTTATTCTTGTAGGTTATTAGTTCAAATTTGTACTAAGAATAATGTCTATATATATATAGTTATGCTTGCAAATACATGCTATAACAGTTGAAATTTCGAGCTTAACCATTTATTCCATAGGTACCGTGCCATCACTAGTGCTTACTACCGAGGTGCCGTTGGTGCATTGCTAGTATACGACGTTACCCGACGTCCTACATTTGAAAATGCATTAAGATGGCTTAAAGAATTGAGGGAGCACACGGACCCTAACATTGTAGTAATGCTCATAGGCAACAAATCAGATCTTCGGCATCTTATATCCGTTTCAACTGAAGATGGCAAAGATTTAGCCGAAAGGGAGTCTCTTTACTTCATGGAAACTTCTGCATTGGAAGCAACAAATGTAGATAATGCATTTACCGAAGTTCTTGCTCAGATTCACCAGATTGTGAGTAGGAAGGCAGTTGAGCTTACTGATGAAGCTGCTGCTTCTTCTATTCCATCTAAAGGGGAAACGATTAATGTTAAAGATGACACTTCTTCTTGGAAGAGATTTGGGTGTTGTTCGAGTTAGGATTTGAAAGGAAGAATCGAGGGTGATTAAGTTGGGTATTTTGTTCATTATTTTGAAATCGTGGTTACCCTTTTGTCAATTGTCAAGGTCGGTTGATCATCTTGATATTAAACTAGATTGGGATGGAAGTGTAGTTTGATTGGTTGGTATATTGAAATGTGAAGTTGAGGTCTATTTAGTATATTTATGGATTATGGTTATGGAATGCTTGTTCATGGGGAACCATTTAGTAATCTCATCTACTCTTTCAACCATATCTTCTTATTTCAGTCCCTTTCTAGATTTGCCGTAAAGAAAAAACCTGTAAATATCTTATGTAACTTTTTTATTTTCCCAAGTGTATTAATAATGCAATTGTATAAAATTAATTTTATCTAAATGGATTTAATAGTAGTTCACTAAAATAATAAATTAATTGGACAACATGAGTTTGTACATGTAGAATTTCTTTTACCAAAATCAACGTCTTAACGACTTCTAAAATAAGTTGATCCTTTTGTTTTTTTTTTAAAAAAAAAAAAAAGCTTTGGAGTTCAAAAGTTGGTAGACATTGGGCCGGGGTCAAACACATTTAAAATTATGATTAACCAAAACTAATTTTTATTTTAGGTTTCAAACACCTAAAAATAAACGATAGAGGTCATGATGTGTTTTTACCGTTCATCTGTTTCAAATTTGCTCTTTGGTTATGACTCCAATACTTTAATTCTTAAAATAAAGTTATTTTTTTCATAAAATACTGATTTTACATCACTAATTATCAACTACTACATTTAATGACATGATTGCAAAATTAATAAAAAAAAATCTCTTTTTTACACTTACCTAAACCATCAACTATTTTTGTAACTAGCTATGACTGAGACGGTATCCAATACTTCATTTCCTAAAATAAAGTTATTTTTCCATAATTATATATGGAAAATTCTTACATAGACCAGGTCTATAAGCTTAGTGGTAGACCTTGTGGTCTAGATTTTGCCACATCATTTATAATTACTTAAAATTCAATTATTAGATTTAACTAACCCAACTAGATTAAACTAGAGTTAAATAGAAATAAATAATTAAGTATGAGCCATTTTTTTAATTATCATAAAATTAATATTAATTAGAATTTAAAATTCCTTGGGTTTTCCTTGGTTTAATTAATATTAAAATTCCTTGATTTTTCACACAAAACTTAAATATACAGTTATGGTAAAGCCTTACTTTAGAAGTGGAAGAACAGATTTTGAAGTAGACCTTAAAGTTACCCCTTACCTCAAAGTTATTTATTTAACAAAAATGCAAAAACGGTTTTATTAACATAAATAAATTTTCAATATACTCGTTAGGTTTTGTTTCTAGGAGGGAACTTCAAAACTCTTCAAGAGTACGTTTTGTTTATATAATTGAACCCTATTAAAATTCCTTGGTTAATTATACAGTTAAGGGAGTTTTAAAAATGCTATAAAAACAGTTTTAAAATATAAAAAGGGTTTTAATCCCGCTACAAAACGCCCAAGGCCTTCAGTGTATATTGAAAAACCAAGGAATTTTAATATTAATTAATATTAATTAAACCAAGGAATTTTAAATTCTAATTAATATTAATTTTATGATAATTAAAAAATTGGCTCACACTTAATTATTTATTTCTATTTAACTCTAGTTTAATCTAGTTGGGTTAGTTAAATCTAATAATTGAATTTTAAGTAATTATAAATGATGTGGCAAAATCTAAACCACAAGGTCTACCACTAAGCTTATAGACCTGG
Organism: Penstemon barbatus; assembly: GCA_003313485.2. Classification (NCBI taxonomy): domain Eukaryota; kingdom Viridiplantae; phylum Streptophyta; class Magnoliopsida; order Lamiales; family Plantaginaceae; genus Penstemon; species Penstemon barbatus. Next base: position 77,715,553 of record CM064877.1, on the reverse strand, counting down.
TCTATGTAAGTATTTTCCATTATATATCCTGTTACATTAAATACCAATTTGACATCACTAATTATCAACACCTACATTTAATGACATAATTGCAAAATAAATGAAAAAAAAATCTCTTTTTTACTCTTACCTAAACCATCAACTATTTTTTAAACTTTTCTAACTTGTAGAGGGTATTTTTAGAATATCTTTAACTTTATGGACCTCGTAATTTTCTGAGTTCCTCAAGAATGACCTCATATCCATCCAATTTCTAAAGAGATATAATGGAAAACAAGGGTTTCAATAGACGAAAAGACCAAAGTAGAAATAAACAAAAATTAATGACATACAAATGAAAAACAAGGACGAAAAATGGAAAAAACCAAAAATATAAGGATACTCAAGCAAATGGGCCGAAATAGATTTTCAAAACAAGAAGAAAAAAAAAAACAAAAGCAGGCACCACGTCTATTCAATTCCTGGGGCCCACCACCACCTCACCAGCAACGGGATAAGTAGGATAGGGTAGCTCCACTCAAGGTGGTATGATCACCGGTGTTGGGTTTGGGGATCGGCCACAACCACCACCTAAAACACTGCCTACGATACAGCCCGCAGTCTCAAATACACCGCCTACTTGAGGTGGTATGATCACCGGTGTTGGTGTTGGTGTTGGGTTTGGGGATCGGCCACAACCACCACCTAAAACACTGCCTACGATACAGCCCGCAGTCTCAAATACACCGCCTACAAGACCCCCACTTTGACCCTCGGTGGAAGCCGGCATGATAACGGCCACCATGACGATTAGAACCAAAATGCAATTGCTGAATTTCATACTAATTTTTTGACCTGCACAATTAATTAAGAGATGATCAATCTGGAATTAATGAATAATTAAGTTGAAACCAATTGTGGGATCTGGGGACTTATTTATAGGGCATACAAACTCAATATAATGTTGACCTGAATTTTTTTCGCTGGCTCATGAATCAAAAATCACACCACTACGTCTTAGAAAAAGTCCAATAATTAATTTTATATTGTAATAAAAAAATTGGTACAAGCATCATATATTATATAATACTGTAAATTTTCGAGATTTGAATGTTATGCGAATCATGTCAATATCATTATTCTACTTCGACTCATCCAATGGTCAACTTTGTCGGAAAAAAATAGGTTAGTACTACCCACAAAATTCAGCCCTTGTTTGTGGGTAGGTTATTTACATTGGATTCCATGCGGGAGCTAGTGAAGAAAGATAGGCAATAATTGTCCCCTTTGCGGATCAAAAAAGAAAAAAAAAAGGGGGGGGTTATTTGCAAAACAATGAAACATACATGTACGTTTATTTTTGTTAGAAATTGCACTTTTCTAAATTTAATAACAAATAATATCTTGTTTGAATAAAAGTGTAGTTAATAACTTAATTAATAAGAGTACTAACCTATTTTTGTACGTTTCATTGTTTTGCAAATTGCACGTTAATTTATCATATATTATATAATACTGTAAAAAATAAGTACTAACCTATTTTGTCTTAGATTTTTTTTACCCAAATGGTCAACTTTGCCCGGAAAAATGAGGGGTTTGAGTTTTTTTTTTTTTTTTTTAATTTGAGGGTATTAAGTGTTAATTTTGTGTTTCGGGGTACAAAGTGCCTATTTATTGTGTTTCGGGGGTGCAAGTTGCTGATATGTTCTTAATTAGAGAGTGTTAAGTGCTAATTTTATTTTGAGGGTGCAAAGTGCCAAAGGTTTACAATTGAATTACCTATTTTGCCCTTGAGTTTTTGCCTAAAAATAAAAGAGGGTGCAAAGTGCTGCATTTTTCATATTTCGAGGGTGCAAAGGGCTAAATCTAAGTTTTGGGGGTGCAAAGTTCCTATTTTCCATGTTTTGAGGGTGCAAAGTGCAAAAAATCCTATACATATACATTGTAAAGAAAACCCTCGTATGTATTAAACATAACAAGGGCGTAATTGTCCACCAAAATATCTACAGTAACCCCAAAGATAAAATTGGAAGTTCAATAAAAAAATGGGCGATGACGTCATCAAAAACTAAAATCTATACTAAAACTAAAAGTGTGAATACTTTAAGTTTTTTTCTTTTTTTGTTTTTGTGAAGACAAAAATGCCCTTATTCAAGTTATTAAGTATATTAATAAAATACAATTATACATGAATTTTCCTTAAATTTTCTCATAAAAAAATTGGTAGGGAAATATTTTAAGAAAATTTGTAACTTCCTTTCCTCCTAACCAAGCAACATGAATATGGAAGAAACACTAATGTATATTCAAATTAGACATGAAGTTTTATTATAGGTATTTTCTACATTAACTCCAATAATTAAGAAATGAACTCTTACATCACTTTTACAATTTCATTATTATTCTCCTATAGCACATAAAAATAAATACTATATTATTGAATAGTTGCTCAAGTATATTTTTAAAATTATTATAATGTATTTACCAATATGTTGTTATGTAAAAAATATTATTTGTTTCATCTAAATATTTAGTACAATAAGTCACTCCTTAAATAAAACCAAATTCTCTTAAATATCATAAAATATGTTAAAGTATACCAATGAATGAACAAAAATGCTTATGACTTAGTGGACTAAGTAATCTGTATTTGACATGAGAAACATTACCTCAGATTTTCATGGATCTTTCGAGAAAAACGTGTGAAATAAGTGAAAAAACGGATGAAAATCCATGAAAATTGATAAAACCGACCAAATAAAATTTATGTAATTGCTGAAAACATGTGAAATCGATCTAAATGAAATTTATGAACACTGGTGAAGTAGGTGAAAAAATGGGTGAAATCGTTAATAAAAAGTGCCGTTAAAATTGATAAATACATGTGAAATCGATGAAAATTCCGGCGACATTTATGAAGACATGGGAAACAAATTGATGAAATAAGTGAAAAACGGGTAAAATATATGAAGAATGTGTTAAATTATTGAAAAAAAGGTTAAAGTCTATAAATAATGTGAAATCAATGAAAATTCAAGTGAAATTGATAAAAAAAAATGTGAAATCAGTAAATATAAAGTTAAACTGATCAAAATAAGTAAAATCAGAAAAAGAAAAAAAAAGTTTTGTTGGATAAGGATGAAGATGAAGGCACTGAAGACAATTTGATAAGGGAGGTTTTGAATGATTCCAAAACTTCATTTGTGGCTAAGTATGGAGTAACTTAGCTGATAAACTTATCAAGGAATTTTGACTAAGTACAAGAAGACATCAGAAGAGTCAAAGTTCAAGGTCCAAGACTTCTGATCTGCTGAAGTAAAGTTATCAGACTGATGAAGATCAGCCGACTCAAATCAGATTTGTTCAAGTTTGAGATCAGCCGAGTTCGCCATCAGACGTGTACTTTCGTCAGCCATGTGAAGAAGATCATGAAGTATTCCCAACGGTAATAAATGCCCCTTGGAGTAATAAATGCTGAAGTACAAGGTTATTAAAGACAAATGATTGAAGAAAAGCTTCGCATCAGCTGGGTGCATTTAATGCTACATTTAATGCTGCCTGCAGAATAGTACTGTTCACAGTACGGACAGACTGCAAAAGAGCCGTTCGCGGATTTTAAGGACCAGTACTCGAGGAATTTGAATTCTGTCTCTCTTCAACGGACATTTTTCAATCCTCAAGTATAAATAGCTGAAAGAGACGAAGAAGAAAAAAAAAACACACTTTCTGAGAGAAATTTCCGAAGCAAAATTCTTTAAGTCTCAAGAACAGCTCACTCATCAGCTGAGTCATTTGTTGACAAAAGCTAAGTTGAAGAATCAAGAAAAATACATCTTCTGAGTGATTTTGTAATCGAGAGTGTTGTGCGGAGTTGTGATCCATCTTTGTGAGTGATCAAACTTCAGAGAATAGGTCTTCTGTGTGATTTCCTATTGCGAACTTGTGGTCGTTTCATTTGTTGTTCGACACAAGCAGAGTATAATGTAAACTTTGTGATTATAGTATAACCCAAGATCTGTGTGACTTGGAAGAGTGGACTAAAGGATATTCAAATCCATATAACCACTATAAAAATTACTTGTGTTTTTACATTGCCTTTAAATCTGCATATTTTCTGTTTGCATAAAAACACATTTAAGTTAACTGTTTGAAAAAGAGTTAAAAAGGAGTTTATAAAACTGGGGAAACATTTTTCAAACTACTAAGATTACTTGTGAAAAACACTTTGAAAATCCGCTGCAAGTACTCTAAGTATTAAAACTGATTTTAACAAAATCAGCTAAGTAACTATCAGACGAGTGGTCAACAAAGCTGTTCAAAGATTTGTTCGCGAACAGAATTGTAACTAACTAATCTGATCAGCTTAGTCTGTTCAGTTAAGAGTAAAAGTTTTAAAGTTAAATTTGAAGAAAATTTTTAAAGAGGTTTATTCACCCCCCCCCTCTAAACCTCTTCTGACCACTTGGGACCAACAAGTGGTATCAGAGCGGGTGGTTCATTTGAATCAGCTGCCTGATCAACGAGCTTGATCCAAGTGTTTTTCAAAGGTTTTCAAACTTTTTCAAAAGAGCATATTTTTGAAAAATCAAAACTTTTTGAAAAATGGATTGTATCAGTCATGTTCCCCACATTGCTGGTATGTCCTTTGAGGACTGGAAAATCAGAATGGAGATTTTCCTTGCTGCCTATAATGACAACATGTACACATGTATCATTAAAGGTCCATTCAAATTCACCAAGACCATTATAGTTGATGAAGCTGAACTGGTGGTGGAAAAAGATTTGACAGAGATGACAGCCGAAGAAATAAAGCTGTTCAATCTGGATAAAGTTGGCCGTTTCATCATGACCAAAGCCCTGGATAATGATCGGTTTGACAAGGTCAAACATTGCAAAACTGCAAAGGAGATGTGGGACAAGGTTCGTGACATGAGTGAAGGAAACGACGCCATCAAAGAGCATCAGCTCAGTGTTGCCTTTACTGATGGATACCAGGTTTACCAGAACGTTGAATGAAGTCCTAAAGCTGGGAAAGACCTTTACTGACAAGGAGATCACCGTCAGAGTTCTAAAGGCCCTGCCCCCCAAGTTCAATATGAAGGTGACAGCTATGGAATAATCAAGAGATCTGGGGAAGATTTCTCTTACAGAGCTGTTTTCTGTACTCAAGGCATTCGAGTATAAACTGCCTAGGATGGGTATTGAAGAAACCTCAACTTCAGGACCCACAGCTGCCTTAGTTGCTGCTGAAAACACCAGGAGACCAGCACATAGAAGTCAAGATGTGGACTCATCTGATGAAGCATCACTACTCAACAAGAAGGAGTACACTGCTGGAGATGTAGCATTGTTGATGAACAACTTCAAGAAGTTCTATAAGAGAAAGATGAAAAACAAATACAATCATGCTGCTTCTACTTCTAAACCTAACTTTTCTTCCCAAGATAAAGATGATTATAAATCAAAACTAATGTGTTACAACTGCAGGAAATTGGGACATTTCATCAAAGACTGCCCATATCCAAAAGCAGAAAAGTACACTGAAGAGGAGAAGAAAGTAAGAAGAGAAAGAAAGCATCAGAGAGGGAAAACAATGATGGCTGAAGCAGAAAAGCTTGCTGCTGTCTACTCAGCTGATTCAGATTCAGACACGTCTGATGAAGAAAAACCTGCTCTCCTGTGCCTGATGGCAAAGGACTCTGATGACTCTGAGGATGAGGTAACTCCTCAAAATAATGAACTGTTTGATTCTCTAGAGCAAATGATGTTGAATAATACTACTATTGCTGGAGAATTTGTAAAGCTTAAGGAAGAGATGATCCTGCTAAAAGAGCAAAATAGTTCACTGAAACTTTTAGCTGAAAAGCCAAAAGAATCAGCTGAATACAAACAGCTTGAGCAAGAACATGAGTCTCTGAAAGCTGAATGTGAAGTTTATAAAGGAAAGATCATGGAACTTGAAAAGGTTATCGAGTCTCATGAAAAATCATCTGTTGAATCCACGCATACATCTAGTAAACAGAAGATGCCTTTAGAACAGGATAAGCAAGAGTTGAACCATACTGAAAAATTCATATCAGCTGACAATAGTAAGGTCATTCTGTATGTTCAAACTGCTAGACCTACTTCACCTGAGAAAGCATTAAAGGAGAAGAAATCTCCTAAGGCTAAAAAGAGCAAAGAGCCTAGTGTAGGAAATCAGACTAGTAAGACCAAACAGCAGAGTCCTAAGAAGTCTGCTGATAAAGCTAAAGTGAGTCAATCTGTTGGTAAAGCTAAGTCAAAATCAAATGAGCAAGCATCTAGTAAGCCAAAGAAGCATAAGAATAAGAAAAATCAAAATGCTTGGTATGGAAATGAGTCATATTATGTGCAATCTGCTGTATATCATCCTATGTATCATGCACCTCAATTTCCTAGTTACTATGCACCTTATCCTGCTCATCCAATGCATGCATATCCCCCATATCATGCACCTTACCCTGCTTATGAACACTATTCTTATCATACTGATCATCAACATGACTTATCTGATAATTATGATGAAAATAAAGCTGTTCATGCTCCTGTGAAAACTCAGAAACCTAAGAAGCCTAAGACTTCAACATCTTGGGTTGTCAAAGGTGAAACTAATCCTTCAGGACCCTCTCAATAAGGGTACCTAAAACAATTTTATTTTTGTTTTGTAGGATAGGATTAGGAGTAGGAGTAAAGTAGAGAAGATTTGGTACTTGGACAGTGGATGTTCAAGACACATGTGTGGAAACATACATGAGCTGACAGATGCAGTTGCTGTGGATGGTCCAAAGGTTACATTTGGAGACAGCAAAGAAGGCAAGATTAAAGCTAAAGGAAGGTTAATCAGAGGAAACATAGAGATATCTGACGTCTCATATGTCAAAGGCCTCAAATATAATCTGCTGAGCATAAGTCAATTTTGTGACAAGGGATATTCAGTCATCTTCTCAACAGATAAGTGCTATGTTGAACAGATTGGTACAAAGAAGGTAATTTTATCTGGAAGACGACAAGGAAACATCTACATAGTTGACTGGGATTCTGCTGACAAGAATTCAAGTATTTGTTTGGTGGCATCTGCACCAAGTGAAGTCAGTTGGCTGTGGCACAAAAGAATGAATCATTTAAACTTCAAGACCATAAACAGATTAATCAAGAATGATTTGGTAGAAGGGATTCCTAAAACAGTCATGAGCAAAGATAAGCTCTGTGACGCCTGTCAGAAGGGTAAACAAATCAAGTCATCATTCAAAAGCAAGAAGCATCAATCTTCTGGAAGAATATTGGAGCTGCTACACATGGACTTATTTGGACCCATTGATCCAGTCAGCAACGGTGGAAAGAAATACTGCCTAGCTGTTGTGGATGATTATTCAAGATATACTTGGGTGATTTTCATGAAGAAGAAAAGTGAAACCAAGGAACATCTTACAAATCTGATGGAGCTGATCCAGAATGAGAAGAGTATCAAAATATTGAAGATCAGATCAGATAGAGGGACAGAGTTCACAAACTCTACTGTTGAAGAGTATTGTAATATCAAAGGAATACATCATGAGTACTCTGCTGCCAGAACCCCTCAACAGAATGGTGTTGCTGAAAGGAGAAACAGAACACTGAAAGAAGCTGTCAGAACCATGATAGCTGAAGCAAAGCTGCCACAAAGATTTTGGGCAGAAGCAACAAATACAGCATGTTTTACCCAAAACAGATGCATGATCAACAAGCACCAAAACAAGACTCCATATGAAGTTTGGAACAACAGGAAGCCAAACATTCATTACTTTAAGATATTTGGTTGTAAATGCTGTGTTTTAAATAATGGTAAAAATCACCTTACTGCATTTGCAGAAAAGGCTGATGAAGCTGTCTTTGTAGGATACTCATCTGTTAGTAAGGCTTATAGAGTTTTCAATAAAAGAACATTACTAATAGAAGAATCCATTCATGTAGTATTTGATGAGCCAAATCAATCTTCTGAAAAGAATCAAAATGTTAATCAAGATCTGTCTACTGATTTACAGAAGATGAACGTTGGAAAGAATGAAGAATATGTTCCCATCATACTACCTGATCTCAACTCAGCTGATAACTCAAGTGCTGTTCAAAATCACAGAGCTGATTGTCTAACAGACGAGTTGCAAACAGCTGACAGACCAGAGACTGTTCAACAGACGGCAAATGTTCAACAGACTACTACTGTATCTCCAACAGTAGTGTTGCAAGATCAAGACAAATGACAACATTATGATTTGCAACCTGATCTCAGATGGCTCAGAAATCACCCACCAGAGTTAGTGATTGGTGATCCTTTAGACAGAGTGAAAACAAGAAGAGCTGCTGCACAAGATGCTATGTTTGCTAGTTTTCTATCTCAAATTGAGCCTAAACAGATTGAAGAAGCTCTTAGTGACTCCAACTGGATTGAAGCCATGCAGGAGGAGCTAAATCAATTTGAAAGGAATGAAGTCTGGTACTTAGTTCCTAGACCAAGTCATCAAAGAGTCATTGGCACTAAGTGGGTATTCAGGAATAAAATGAATGAAGATGGTGAAGTCACCAGAAACAAAGCAAGATTAGTGGCCAAGGGTTACTGCCAAGAAGAAGGCATTGACTTTGATGAAACATTTGCACCTGTAGCAAGACTAGAGGCAATCAGACTCTTTCTTGCCTACGCTGCTCACAAGAATTTCACAGTCTATCAGATGGATGTGAAATCAGCTTTTCTCAATGGAGAATTGCAAGAAGAAGTTTATGTTGAACAACCTCCTGGATTTGAAGTTTATCACGAAGAGGACAAAGTATATCGTCTGAAGAAAGCTCTTTATGGACTGAAACAGGCTCCAAGAGCATGGTATGATACTTTATCTGACTTTCTTTTAATTAAAGGATTTCGCAAAGGTAAAGTTGACAAGACCTTGTTCACTATTGAATGGGAAGAACATATTTTGCTTGTGCAAATTTATGTGGACGATATTTTTTTTGGTTCAACAAATCAACAAATGTGTGATAAGTTCTCAAAGCTGATGCAGAACAAGTTTGAAATGAGCATGATGGGAGAACTTAACTATTTTCTTGGTTTGCAAGTTAGACAGTTGCCTGATGGAATTTTCATCAGCCAAGCAAAATACACAAAGGATCTGTTCAAGAAATTTGGTATGGAAACTAGCTCTACTGCTACAACTCCAATGTCTACAAGTCTTCGTTTGGATAAAGATGAAGATGGCAAATCAGTAGACATAACCAAATACAGAGGCATTATTGGGTCACTGTTATACCTAACAGCCAGCAGACCTGACATCATGTACTCTGTTGGGGTATGTGCAAGATTCCAATCAAACCCCAAAGAATCTCATCTCTTAGCTGCCAAGAGAATATTGAAATACATTAAAGGCACTCAAGAATTGGGATTATGGTACCCTAGAGAGTCTGGATTTGAGCTTATTGGATATTCAGATTCTGACCTTGCAGGCTGCAAGATTGACAGAAAAAGCACAACAGGTGCCTGTCAGTTCTTAGGTAGTCGTCTGATCTCATGGATGAGTAAGAAACATACTTCAGTTTCTATATCTACTGCTGAAGCTGAATATATAGCTGCTGGAGCTTGCTGTGCACAAATCTTATGGTTGAAGCATCAACTTGAAGACTACAATATCAAAATCAGTGGAATACCAATCTACTGTGACAATACAAGTGCAATCAGTCTTACTCAAAATACTACAAGTCATTCAAGGACTAAACATATTGAGATCAAACATCATTTTATTAGAGATCATGTGGAGAAAGGAAATGTCATGATAGAATATGTGTTTACTGAAAATCAGATTGCTGACATCTTTACAAAACCTCTAAGTGAGACAAGATTTTCAACTCTAAGAGCTGAAGTGGGATTATTAAAATTAGATGCATAAGCTGAGGGGGAACTCATCAGAAGACTAGAGTTCAACAGCTTACTCATCTTTATTATCTTCAAGGATTAACTTTCAACAGACTAGTTAACTTATGAATTCTTAAACTCAGGGGGAACGTGTAAGACTAGCGGTACTTCTGAATTAAAGATGAAATTTGTTAATGACAGTTAGTTGAAGTTATGTTTTCAACAGAAGACTCAACTATCGAAGATCAAGAGTATTTTATCTAGCTGGATTGACAAACAGCTGAGGAAGGTTATCAGCTATTGGCATTCTCTGATAACAGCATTGTCATCAGGACAGTAGTCCATCAGATAAGTGTTTATTATACTCATCTGATTACTTAAATAAAAGCGAGCTATTTAAAACGTTTTGTTCAAAACACGCTTTTATAAGTAACTGTCGGGCGGTACATATTCCCGCTCTTCATTAAATATCTTTTGAATTTGAAAGGTCGTAACTGACGCCGCACGATCAGCTCTGACAAGAGACGGATCTAACGGTTGGCTGGTATCACGGAATCCAAGATACCCTAACTCTATAAATCCCCATCTGATCAGCCGTGTAGCTCTTTACGCACTCTAAGCATTCAAAAGTACTTGTGAGAAAATTACTGCAATTCTCTGCATATCTTTCTTTGTTTTCCTAACCTTCAACAGATTAACAATGGCCGCTGAAGGTATGTTTCTCGTCTATGACTCCTACTACCAATCCGGTACGGATCTGATGAAAGAACTGCTCGAAAAGTTCAAAGCTGCTTCGCTGGTAAACTTCATGGAATACCACGAAGGAATTATCTGGACTGACCAAGTGATGGAGTACTACAACACTGCGAAAGCTGACTACAACTCACTAGCGATTAAGGCTACGGTGGGAGACAAATCTATCACTATTACTCCTGCTGTTCTTCACGAGACGTTTGGGCTTCCCAACAGTGGATGACATGACGTCACTATACTGACGGAAGATAAGCACCAACAGTTCTGGGCGATCTGCGCCAAGGAGGGAGAAGTTATGTCTGGAAACATAAGGAAGAAGCAACTGAAGGATGAATATCAGCGGATGGCTGATATGGTGTCTAAGCTGATCGAGAACTGCACTTTTTCACTAGATGCTGTTACCATGAAGAGGTTCAGCATCATGGCTGCCATATACTATGGACTGGAGGTAAACTGGTCAATCATAGTCTGGTACATATTGGCTGACTTTCTTGATGATAAGAAAGGAAAAGGACCCTCCACCAACCACAGAATCACACTCAGTTATCTGCTGTCAAAACTGGGCTGTGACATGAAAAATGGGAAAGAGGTTCACAAATCCAAGGCACTGTCCAAGTACATGCCTGTTCAAAAGAGGAAGGCTGGTGAGCCTGAAGAAGCTGATATTGAGGAATCAAAAGAGGTTCCTGCCAAAAGGCAAAAGAGGTTAGTCAAAACAGCCAGCTTAGCTGTTGAGACTAAAAAGAAGAAGGCTGCTGATGAGCCTAAAAAGAAAGAAGCCAAGCAGATGGAGAAAGTGACTTCTGCTGCTGAAGCCACTAAAATTGTTGAGAATATAATTGCTGATGTAAGGACTGAATCCCCTGCATCACCATCAAGAACTCCATCAGCAGAGAAGCCAGCTGAAGGTATCTCTAAAAGAACAAGGAGCCAACAGAGAGATACAGCTGCTTCTAACTACCGTGAAGGAAGAACCAAGAAGTCTGCAAGGAAGCAGATGACCTTCACAGAGAAATATACTGAGTTGGTGGACTTGGTGAGATCAAGTCCAGAATCTGCTGAAAGACCAGTTGAAGCTGTTGAAGCTTCTACTGCTGACAAAGCTGATGATCAACAGATTACTCAATCTACACCAACTGCTGAGGCTGCTCAACCTCAACAAGATCCAGATGTTCAAATCATACATCCTATAGCTGCCGCTCCCATATCATCTGCTGGACCAGCCCCTGCTGATAAAGGCAAAAGAAAAATTGTGCTAAGGAAAAAGAAGGTTTCCAAAGCTGACAAGAAAGCAAGGGAGGAAGCTGAACAGAGGAAGCAGGATGAATTGGAAGAAAAGAAAGCGCTTGAGTTAAGCAAAGCTCAAGTTGCAAAGGATGAAGCCAGAAGAAGTATATCTGAAGCAGAGAGAAAAGCTGCTGAAGATGCTGAACTGGCTATGGTGATTGAAAAGAGCAAGACTGATGCCTATGGACCTGTCCATGGAGGTGGCATCAAGATTGGGGAAAGCAAGAATGAAGAAGAAGACAAGAAGAAGATATTGCTGCCAACCCCCAAAGTCAAGTCAAAGGACAAATTTGAAGTTAGAAAAGCCTTTGAGATAGTATATGCTGATAAGGAGCTTTTCAAGAAGTTTGAGAAGTCTCTGGCATACTATGATCAGAAGCTTATGTTGAAGACTCTGTTCAACCAAGAGAAGCCAAGGTATATCAGTTGGAGAGACAACAGGCTGAACAAGTCAATAACAGAACTTCAAAGCATGAAGGAGTTAGCTGATGAAGAACGTTGGGTTCTGACCTGGCTAAAGACAAACTCTATTCAAAAGGCCCTAGATCCCAGCCATGTAAGAGATGTCATGCATGGTTATGCAAAAGGCTTTGCATTGGAGGAGGCAAAGAAGATTAAAAGCACATTGCCTGATAAGAAGAAAAAGTCTGAAGATGCTGAAGAAAGAGCAATTAAGTTTGCTGTTGTGGCTGCCCTGAAGAGATGGGCTAAAAAGTCAAAGTATCAGCAAGGCTGTTCAAGTGACTTGCCACTGCTGCCAAGTATCCAGCAAATCATTTTTGGCAAGGAAGTGCAACCATTCTATGAAGTGCCAAAGGGGAATAATGCTTTTGTTAACCCCTGGATCATTGTGAGGCAAATCAGACAAACCACTTGCTTCAATGATGATGGCACTATCACCAACTTGGTCTATGATGATGTAACTGATGAACATAAAGCTGCGGACAAGCCTGAAGTCAAGTCTGCTGATCAGATTGAAGACAAGCCTGCTGATCAAACTGCTGATAAATCTGCTGATCAGACTGAAGACAAGTCTGCTGACAAAGCTGCTGATGGACCCTTAGCCATTGAGTGGAATGCTAAGGATTCTGAAGTTCATCAAGACGAAAAGATGGAAGATATTCCTGTCCACCAGGAAATTGAAGAAAAGGATGAAGCTGCTGCTTCTGCTTCATCAGGTGATGAACACTCATCACTGATGGAAGCTTTCCAGATGTTGATGGAAAATTCTATAAAGGAACTGGAAGAGAAGCATCAACAGCAGCTAATGAAGGTCAAAGAGGAGCTGAAGACAGAGCTTAAGGAAGAATTGACAGAATCAAATAGACTTCAGCTGGAAACTGTGCAACAGTCTACAGAAAAGATCATCAAGACTGAAATCACAAGTATTCCCATTCCTCAAGATCATTTCTTGCAGTTAGTGAACAGCTTAAATGAAATGAACAGAAATGTGGAGGATGTGAAGAGTGATGTTAATCATCTTCATGCTGCACTTACAAGAGCTGAACACAAGATCGCTGATCTGACTGCAACCTTCATCAAAGTCAGTGAAGAGGAGAAGGCAGTCAATTTAGGAATGTTGCATGAAATGGCAAGTGCTGCACAAGCAGTCCAAGATGAGATTGCAACTGTAAATCTGAATATTGACTACTTCAATGACAAGACTGACATCATCAGCACTGATATTCATCATCTTACAGCTAGTCACGATGTTGTAAATCAGAATCTGAAAGCTCTTTGTGCTGGAGTGAAGATTCCAACAGTTGCCCTCAACCCCTCTGTTGAACCTTCTAAATGTCATCAAAGCTGATGATGACAAAAAGGGGGAAGATAAAAGGGAAGAAACAGCTAAGGAAACTGCTGCTGCGACTATTGAAGCCAAGGAAACTGAAGACACTGCTGACAAGCCTGAAGAAAATCTTGGAAAGGTAGAAGAGGAAGAAAAGATTGAAAAAGAAACTACCAAGTACAAAGAGACTGAATCTGCCAAGAAAGCAATGGAGCTGATTAAAGAGCAGCAACTCAAAGAAAAGATGGAAGCTGCCAAAGCAATCTTGGAAGAAGAAGCTGATGAAGAAGAAGATGATGAAGAATCATCTTATGAGTACGAGGAAGTGCTTGAAGGATCAGATGAAGAAGCTGATAGTTAGAACTTGAAATATCATTGTAATCAGTTTACTTTATCTATTTCTTCAGAAATCTCATCTGATGAACTTGCATTGTAACATTTTTTCAAATATCAATATAAAAACAAGTTCAGTCCAACATATTATTTTCTATCTCAGAAAATTTTTGAGGATTACATACTTTAGTTTAGGTATTTAACAGGTACTTAGCTGAAGTTTTGTCATCATCAAAAAGGGGGAAATTGTTGGATAAGGATGAAGATGAAGACACTGAAGACAATTTGATAAGGGAGGTTTTGAATGATTCCAAAACTTCATTTGTGGCTAAGTATGGAGTAACTTAGCTGATAAACTTATCAAGGAATTTTGACTAAGTACAAGAAGACATCAGAAGAGTCAAAGTTCAAGGTCCAAGACTTCTGATCTGCTGAAGTAAAGTTATCAGACTGATGAAGATCAGCCGACTCAAATCAGATTTGTTCAAGTTTGAGATCAGCCGAGTTCGCCATCAGACGTGTACTTTCGTCAGCCATGTGAAGAAGATCATGAAGTATTCCCAACGGTAATAAATGCCCCTTGGAGTAATAAATGCTGAAGTACAAGGTTATTAAAGACAAATGATTGAAGAAAAGCTTCGCATCAGCTGGGTGCATTTAATGCTGCATTTAATGCTGCCTGCAGAATAGTACTGTTCACAGTACGGACAGACTGCAAAAGAGCCGTTCGCGGATTTTAAGGACCAGTACTCGAGGAATTTGAATTCTGTCTCTCTTCAACGGACATTTTTCAATCCTCAAGTATAAATAGCTGAAAGAGACGAAGAAGAAAAAAAAAAACACACTTTCTGAGAGAAATTTCCGAAGCAAAATTCTTTAAGTCTCAAGAACAGCTCACTCATCAGCTGAGTCATTTGTTGACAAAAGCTAAGTTGAAGAATCAAGAAAAATACATCTTCTGAGTGATTTTGTAATCGAGAGTGTTGTGCGGAGTTGTGATCCATCTTTGTGAGTGATCAAACTTCAGAGAATAGGTCTTCTGTGTGATTTCCTATTGCGAACTTGTGGTCGTTTCATTTGTTGTTCGACACAAGCAGAGTATACTGTAAACTTTGTGATTATAGTATAACCCAAGATCTGTGTGACTTGGAAGAGTGGACTAAAGGATATTCAAATCCATATAACCACTATAAAAATTACTTGTGTTTTTACATTGCCTTTAAATCTGCATATTTTCTGTTTGCATAAAAACACATTTAAGTTAACTGTTTGAAAAAGAGTTAAAAAGGAGTTTATAAAACTGGGGAAACATTTTTCAAACTACTAAGATTACTTGTGAAAAACACTTTGAAAATCCGCTGCAAGTACTCTAAGTATTAAAACTGATTTTAACAAAATCAGCTAAGTAACTATCAGACGAGTGGTCAACAAAGCTGTTCAAAGATTTGTTCGCGAACAGAATTGTAACTAACTAATCTGATCAGCTTAGTCTGTTCAGTTAAGAGTAAAAGTTTTAAAGTTAAATTTGAAGAAAATTTTTAAAGAGGTTTATTCACCCCCCCCCTCTAAACCTCTTCTGACCACTTGGGACCAACAAGTTTAACTAGCAAAAACAGTGTGAACTAAACCAGTAGAAAAGTTTTTTTTTGAATAGGAGAAAACAAAATAAATCGATGAAAAAAAGGGAAAACAATGAAAATAGGTTATAATTGATCAAGAACGAGTAAATCAGGAAAAATCTATATATAAAATAAGTAAAAATCAATGAAAATTTAATTAAACTAATTAATATAATAAGTTAAATATATATAAAATAAGTAAAAATCAATGAAAATTGAATTAAACTAATTAATATAATAAGTTAAATGGCTTATATTGGTAAATAAATATCTTTCAAATGATAAGGTAAGTGAAATAATTTGAGATATACTTAAAAGTAATTGAAGATAACTATTTGAGTTGAAAATTCGATAAATACATGTAAATTAATTAAAATTTAAGTGAAATTCGCGAAAAAAATGGATGACATCGGTGAATCGATGAAATTACTGAAAAAATGATGAAATATGTGAAACCAGGTAAAATCATTGAAAAAAAAGGCTAAAGTCTGTGAAAACATGTGAAAATTGGTTAAAATGGTAAAAATGAGTGAAATTAATAAAATGAAAAAAGTTCAACCAACAAAAACAAAGTCAAACCATTAGAAAAATGGTTTAAACAAAAAAAAACTAAAGAAATCGATGAAAATACTCATGATGAAGTTAATAAATTGAATATCACTCATTAATATGTGATATTTTATGACATAATGGAGTTAATTTACAACAAAATACCACTGAAATTAAATAGACACGTACAACCTATGTGCACTTTAAACCGGTGAAAAAATGCAAGTAAAATTTTAAATACGTTTGAAATCAATAAAAAAATCGGGTATAGTTTGTGAAAAATGGATGAAAACAGGTAAAATCAGTTAAAATAAAGGTAAAGTTGGTCAAAATATGTGAAACTGGTGAAAATTAATTCGAATGAAATTTTTAAGAAAAATGAAGAAACCAGTGAAATCCAGTAAAATTGGGTAAAGCCGGTGAAAAAAGGATAAAATCGATAAAAGATGTAAAGTTGGTAAAAACATATTTAATCAATGAAAAATCAGGTGAATAACATGTGAAATTAGTTTAAAAGCATGAAAAATAGGTTAAAATGGTAAAAACGAGTGAAATCAGTTAAAACATAGTTTAATTGGTGAAATTAGTAGAAAAATGGTTTATATTGAAGGAAAAAAAACAAAAGAAATCAACCAAAAATTAGAAAATAATGAAAAATATTTACCGATAAAAAAGGAATAAATTGGTAAAATAAAATAAATCGGTTAAAAAAAGTTTAAACAGTGAGAACATATGAATCGATGAAAATTTGGGTGAAATTTGTGAAGAAATGGAAAAAATCAATCACTTGAAGTCAGTGAAAATATGTTTAATTAATGAAAAATTTAGGTGAATAACATGTGAAATCAGTGAAATAGGAGAAAACGAGTTAAACTTTAACTGACAAAAACATGGTGAAATCGGAAGAAAATTGTTTAAATTGGAAAAAGATCGAAGAAAAACGGGAAAATAATGAAAAATGTTATAATCGATTAACAAGCGAAAAAATCGATAAAAATAATTAAACAGTGAAAATATATGAATCAATGCATGAAACTTCGGGTGAAATTGGTAAACACTGGTGAAGTTGGTTGGAAAACTGGTGAAACCAGTAAGTAAAAATGTTCGTGAAATAGATATAAGTTCGGGTGAAATCTATGAAGAAATGGATGAAACCTGTGTCATTGGTGAATAACAGATAAACTTGATATGAAAACTACTATGATGGAATGAACTAAATAATATTCTTATGATCTTATTTTATAAGATATAATAACTAAATCAGACATTATTTTATATTTTATTACAACTATTAAAAACCATCATTTTTTTTATAAACCAATAATAATTAATAAAAATTAATTTCTTCAAAAATAAATTGACCAGTCATAAATATATGATATTCTATGACATAAAAATAGCTAATTTTACTCTAATTTATGAAAAATACACATGAAATTAAAACTATACACGTACAACGTACGTGCACTTTTCTAGTAACTCTAAAGGGTTTAATCTTTTTGAAACGTCAAGGAAGGTCCCTGTAATTATGATAGTCGGAGATGATTGGACAATAATTACACATAACCTCACGGGAGATCCCTGTAATTGTTTTTTTTTTTTTTCAATTTTTATAATGGTGAGATCCTTGATCGATCGTGTAAAGATGAGATGAGATCGTGAGAATTAGTTAGTGCATTTAAATTACATTGATCAAGTAGGGTTTTTTATATTATTATTATGCCATAATTATAGACAAAATAATTACATTAAATTTATTATTAACGATATATAGATCATGGTAGACACGTTTCTATACGTACCTACCTTTTTTTTTTTTTTTTTTTTAAGAATCTCTATACGTCCATCTTCAGGAGTAAAAAAACTTAATAGATTTGGTACCACCAAACCACACTTTACACATGTTCAAGAAATAGTATTCATAAACTATACATAGACCAAATTACCCTACAATTATAAAATTAATCAACTAATTGTACCCCGTACTGCTGGATATATAAGATAAGATAATAGCAAATTAACTTCATTTGTTATTTTAAATAGGCAGTTTTATTCCTTACGATAAATAAAAGAGCAAAATGTTTATTTTATTTTTATAAAAGAAGTACATTGTCTTCCTTATAATTTTTACATTTTTCTAAGGGGGTAAAATGTCCATTATGTAATATTACAGGGAGGTAAATTATCTATTTACGCAAATCAAATTGGGTAAAGTAAAATGAATATATTGTTAAAACAATGTTAAATTGATCAAGTCTCACATGAAAATTAAGTCACAATCATATTATAGAGTGTGTATGCAAGAATTCCACTGAAAATAGGATAAATTATTCATTATTGCATATCAAAAGGGGAGTTAATTGCATATTTTTATATCACAATGAGATAACTTGTTCATTATACATATCTAGAAGGTTATATTGCCAAAAGCCCTATAAGTTAAAATAGTATATGTCAATTATATATATTGATCAATATACAGCCCATAGATGGACTACAAAATTGAATTGTGGGAAGTGTATGCTTAGTTTCATTAAGAAAAAACTTTCTTAATTTCATTATTAACATATAATGATAGAAGGCCGTCTTTTCTAGAAGGTTCACATATAAAAATAGAAATTGAAAGGACAAAAAAGTGAGTCTTTCTAACTAGATAAAATGGGCCGTTTGGTAGGGTGTATGGGATTAAGATGAATTAGATCAGAGTCGATTGAATGTCATGTTAAAAATAAGTTTGGTAGATTTGATTAAGTCATATTACATTAAAGCAATCAACCGTAAATATGTTTGGTGAAGTTATGAATTTAGGCCTATATTTGTATATTTTCACTACTTAATTGAACATATTATATTAGTTAAGATATATCAATTCATCGAAGCCATTTGTAGAATACGTATAAGAGTATGAGCCGATCAAAGTTTGTTCAATGTTTTAGTTCGAATGCCTCCATGTTAATTGTAAACTGATATATATATATATATATATATATATATATATATATATATATATATATATATACATATATATATATATATATATATATATATATATATATATATATATATTAGTTTGTAATTTTGTTTGTATAGAATGTGTTTCAATTTTCAGAGATTTGAAAATAATTTATGATATGTTAAAATGGTTAATATGTAAATTTGAGGTTAAGTGACATTTCACCGTATTCATATTCACCCTAATTAACTAATCCACTTATGTCTGGGTGAATTATAATCTACTCTTAATACCGGGTTGTAAGGATTTAATTCATTTGACCCTGTATTTGAGTAATATCACCAAATATTGTATTAGCCCATAATAACACATATTATATGACCTAATACCCCCTATTAGATCCTACCAAACGACATTATATATATTGAACTTTAGCTTCTCTTATTAAGTTATTAACTACACTTTTATACAAACAAGATAGAATTTATTATTAAATTTACAAAAGTGCAATTTCTAACAAAAATAAACGTACATGTATGTATCATTGTTTTACAAATAACCCCCCCCCCCCCCCCCAAACCCCACACTTTTTTTTCTTTTTTATCCGGGGAGGGTACAATTATTGCCTATCTTTCTCCACTAGCTCCCGTATGGAATCCAGTATAAATAACCCTCTAAGTACTACCCACAAACAAGGCGCCTGAATTTTGTTCGCTGGCTCATGAATCAAAAATCACACCACTACGTCTTAGAAAAAGTCCAATAATTAATTTTATAATAAAGAATTTCTAGTTAATCCCAATGACTTCCCAAATACTTGTACAATAATTGTAATAAAAAAATTGGTACATGCATCATATATTATATAATACTAAGAGCATCTCCAACATTACAGTATGTTTTTTAGCTTTTTCAAGAGCTAAAATTAATATTATACATAATAAAATCAAAAAATCTTGTTCCAGTGACTTGTACATATACAAGCCTATGCATAATAGAAGATTGAAATTGCATATATGGATGTCAATGTATAAATATGCAAGAGATCCACATAAGCAAATCTATGTTTATTTAATTTAAATGCATATAACTGTTAATAAAATTAAAAAAAAATCGGTTTGAATCTAATAGTTTATTAAATCATTATTTAAAGTCATTAATTTCAAAAAAATTATTAATTTATTATATTTAAATAAAAAATTAAAACATGTATTTATTATTAATATTGTTTGTGAAAATGTAATAAATATTACATATAATGTCATTTATAATTTAATATTGGAAGAATAGTAAGAATAAAATACAATAATTATGAAATTTTAGATGATAACTGCTGGAGCAAATAGCTAAAACATAGTAGCTAAAACATTGTTGATCATGTATAATTTGATATAGATGACATTGTTGGAGATGCTCTAAGGTGTTCTTGCCTCTATCATTAGCTCGGGTAGTCGGAACTGATGGCCAAAAAGTAGAACATCCTTTTCAGGTCGGAAGCGACACTAGGCATCATATATTATATAATACTGTGAATTTTCGAGATTTGAATGTTATGCGAATCATATCAATATCATTATTCTAATCCACAATATATATTTGTTGTCTTACAAAACTTATCTGACTCAATAAAATAAAATTGTTTTAACCAAAATAAAAAAAAAATAAAAAAAATGGAAGCTGAAGAAGTATTGAAACTCCTTCGATTCTTATTGGTTCGAACCAAGAATTTCTACCCATAAACATAATTTACCACCTCGAGATGAAATTCAAGAATCAAAATTTTCTGGGTCCTTAATTACTCTTCAAACTCGATCATCAAGGCCTTATCTTTCTGAAGCATGGGGAGATTTGAATCAGAAAAGGGTATATAATAACATGATGAAATGGAAAATTCGATCTGCAAATAATGAAATTAATTTGAAAGATCAACTCAAAGTTTGGGCTCAAACTGTTGCATCAACTGTTAGATGATATGACCTTTGTAAAAAGTTTTAGTTTGTCACTTTTTTTCAATTTATTCTTTTTAAGTTTTGTTTTGCTTTGGTGTGTGTTTTACAACAGACGTTACTGTTGTTTGTTTCTTGGTTTGAAAATTATTTTGTTAAATGTATATATGGTGATGAAATATAAATGTAGTTATGTTTAAATTAATTATCCCATAAGATTAGGAATTGGACATGTTGATGAAATTTTAAACCTATAACTGCATATTTACCCACCAAATATAAGGCAAAACTTTGTACTTCGTAAAGTTTCAACAATTATAACATTATTTAACTAGTATAAGTTGTCCAAAAAAATTCAGCAAAAAATAATAAATGCATTTGCAAAATTCAAAATACGTTTTAATAAAATAGTATTATATATTAGATTAAATAGTTACACCCATTATATATTTTCGATTAAGTAAACATGATTTTTTTAAAATAAAATTTAGAAATACCCATTCAAATTCAACTTGGGTTAGCATTGTTTGTTTTTTTTTTTCAAAAGAAAATTGTTACATTATTTGAAGTAAAATGTTAAATGTATCGATATTTTGTCTTTTCTGTATAACATCTTAGTGAATATTACGATAATTTGAACAATAAATAAGGCTAGATGAATATGCACATTAACAAGTCCGTTGTAGAAACATATAATGTTGAGAATCCTGAAAATTTACATTTATTTTATTTGAAAAAATCTAAAATCCAACATAATGAAATTAAATAAAATATGAGGAGCCTGAAAAGATCACAATCACACCCTCTTGATACATTTTTTTTTCTCCGTCAATTTTTGGACGAAAGCCACAATAACTCTTGTTTATTAGTTTACTGATTTGCCCTTAGTTAGTCGGTTAACTATGAGGAAATTGCAATTTTAATATCAAACTTTCATTTACTTTATATATTTGGTACAATGCTTTCTGAAAAAATACATTTAATACCATGATTTCACCCCTCGACACATTTCTTTTCTCCGTCAATTTTTGGACGAATACCGCCATAACTCTTGTTTTATTAGTTTACTGTATTGCCCTAAGTTAGTCAGTTAACTATGAAGGAATTGCACTTTTAATAGCAAACTTTCACCCATTTTATACATTTAGTAACATGTATTATGAAAGAAAACACATTTCATACCTTGGTTTGACCTCCTGAATACATTTCTTTTCTCCGTCAATTTTTGGACGAAAACCGTCATAACTCTTTCGTTACAAGACCAAATTTCATGTTCGTTGTACTGTAAAGCTCATGACGAGAGATTTCTAACGGTACATGTTTCAGTTCATGAAATATAATAAACAATCCCCAAAAAATTAACAAAGTTTCAGGATATTAATCAAAACTAAATCATATTGTATCTCATAATCTACAAGGAATCATGCCATAATAATTTCCAAGTATGATATAGGGCATATAAGCATGCCATTTTGATGACTTAACGACTGTTTCTGCCCAAAAATTGACTGAAAAAGAAAATATATCCAGGGGGGGTGAAATCATAATGTTTTTTTTAGAAAGCATAGATGAAAATATGGTATGAAAAGTACAATTTTCTCTTAATGATATAGGGCATATAAGCATGCCTATTTGATGACTTAACGGCTGTTTCAACTCAAAAATTGACTGAGTAAGGAAATGTGTCGAATGAGTGAAATCATGATATTAAATATATTTTTTCAGAAAGTATAGTACCAAATGTAAAAAGTAGATAAAAATATGGTATGAAAAGTGCAATTCCCTCTTTTATAAATACAAGTTACTCTTTATGATCATAGTAAAATTTCTTTTCTAATACAATTTACTTTCTTGCAATTCATCTTCGTCTTCAATCCTTCTTTCTTAAAGTTAATCTCTGAATCTTAATTTGCGTATTCCATATCTGCCCTTTTTCCCTGCAAGATTCATGATCAGTAAGATTTATTAATCAACATAAGTTCATGCATATGCTAAATGTGGATTTGAATCGGATGCTTATATCCATGGATTAAAATTTCGTGTAAATGTATGTTTCTATCAACGAAATATTGAAATTTTTTTTCAGAAATACTAGAAAAAATTGTAAAAGTTAGGGTAAGAGTCTCAACATAATTATATGAAGAATAGTTAAGTCGATGATGAACTCCACATCACAAATCACTCTAATTGGGAGATCTTTATATAATCTCTATATATAATAGAAGAGAGAAACAAAAATACTCCATACATTATGTGTAAGGTAGTAAAATCTTTTTCAATTGGGAGCCCTAAGATGGCTGAGTGGACTTTGCGTCGGGTTGACAACGTATGTTAATCTATTTGAATATGATTATATGTATCTTTCATCTTTGTATATACAAAGTGGATTTTCAATTTTTTGTTTTAAATATATCTATTAAAGTAACAAAATGAGAAAATAAATAGATAGATAATTAAACATGTTTTGAACATTAACGTGTCTTCTTAAATCAATTTGAATCCCAATATACTACAAGAAAATTGAGCTTAAGTGACAAAAAATTAAGTGATAATGTAGAAGTTGTCACTCTTTGTATGCAATTAGTGATAAAAATATTGATTTTGTCATAATAATAATGGTGACAAGTGCAATAATGACAATATATGTTTTTAAGTTGTCACTAATAGCTATTAATGACAAATAAATGGTGACTTAAGTTGTCACAATTGACAATTAGCGACACCCTTTTAGTGACAACCTAGTGACAATAAATATTATCACTATATATGGTTTAGTGACAACTTTTTGGTTGTCACTTTTAGGGTATCGCTAAATGTCAATAGTGACAACTTTTTTAAGATTCTTGTCACTAGTATGTTTATGAAAACAGTTTTAGTGATGATATTTGAGTTCTCGTCACTTATATATATAAGAAGTGACAACTTTAACATTGTCACATAAAATTTTATTACTATAATTAGAATTTTTTGTAGTGAATATTAAATCAATTTTACTTAAAGTACTAAAACACTTATACAATGATCACTAGTTCAAATAAACTCATCCAAATAAAAGTTAATCAAATCTGAAAGGACTGATTGATACTTCATCATATTATAATATCAATTAGAAGATAAAATAATTAAAGTAGTTATGAGATAAATAGTTCATCAATCTTAAAAAAAAAATGGAGAAAAAAAAAATGGAGAATAATGATTTTTTAAAATAAAATACGAATTAATTAATTTGATGCATTGGAAGCAACAAATGTAGATAATGCATTTATATTCTAGTTATGTTACTTCATCTAGATTTATTGGACCTCTTCATTTCGTGCCACTGTACATAGCACGGTGTCAGTCACCTAGGTCATCGAACAAGATTTCATCCTTTACTCCAACGAGCATGACCACTTCCGATCCACCTTAACCTAGGCCCAAACAGGACCCACAAAAGTGGTTTCGTTCATCATGGTTTATCCCACATCACAAATCTAATTGATCAAACTCTCGCTCCAGCTCCAACTCGGTGGTTTAGCTATTGTTAGAGGTCTCGATATTCCACTTGTTGACAGCATGGATCAAAATTTCGTTTTGAGTGTATGTTTCGATCAGCCAAATATTGGAAACTTTTCAGGATTTTTGGGAGATGTTTCGGAAGCACTAAGAATTTTTTTTAATAAAAGTTACAAAATTTAGAAAAATAATAGAGTTTAAGGCAAATAAACAGTTTCGGAATTATATCTTATTTTCGTTTCGCTTAATTCAAAAACGAAAACTTTTCGATGTTTTCGCAGGAAAAGAGAAAAATTTTGATCCATGGTTGAGAGTGAATGTTACTATATTTGAATATTACATCTTCAATTTTTTTCTTTAAATATCTTCATTAAATTAATGAAATGAGAAAATAAATAGATAGATAATTATATTGAACTTTAGCGTTTCTTATTAACTACATTTTTATTCAAACAAGATGTTTATTTTGCAAATAATCCTCTAAATACTAAATACTACCCCATGACCCTACCTGAATTTTGTTCGCTGGCTCATGAATAAAATATCACACCACTAAGTCTTAGAAAAAGTCCAATAATTAATTTTATAATAAAGAATTTCGAGTTTATCCCAATGACTTGATTAGTTCCCAACTACATGTACAATAATTGTATTAAAAATTGGTGCAGGCATCATATATTTTACATAATATATAAATTTTCGAGATTTGAATATTATGCGAATCTTATCAATATCATATTCTAATCCACAATATATATTCATTATCTTACAAAACTGATATCTGCCTCAATTTTTTTTTTTTTTTTTGTTTTCTCCAAACACAAAATACTCAAAAAGGAAAAAAAAATGGAAGCTGAAGAAGTATTGAAACTCTTCGATTCTTATTGGTTCGAACCAAGAATTTCTACCCATAAACATAATTTACCAGCTCAAGATGAAATTCAAGAATCAGATTTTTCTGGGTCCTCAATTACTCTTCAAACTCGATCATTAAGCGATATTGGGCTGAACCCAAAAAGAGAAATTTCATCACGAAAACTGCAGAAGATTCTATCCGGAAAAGAATTTGAGTTCGAGGAAATTGTACAAGCAAAGAATGAGAAATATTATAGAGAGAGAAAGAAAAACAGAGAGCAGAGAAAAGCAGGGAAGATGTTTAAAAGAAGTTTATCAGCTCTTGAAATTGATGAAGTAAAAGGGTTTATTGATTTGGGATTTGTGTTTAGTGAAGAGGACAAGAATTCAAGTTTGGTTTCAATAATTCCAGGTCTTCAAAATTGGGGTACAAATGAGAAAAAAGTTGAAGTTTTTTCATCAAGGCCTTATCTTTCTGAAGCATGGGGAGATTTGAATCAGAAAAGGGTATATAATAACATGATGAAATGGAAAATTCGATCTGCAAATAATGAAATTAATTTGAAAGATCATCTCAAAGTTTGGGCTCAAACTGTTGCATCAACTGTTAGATGATATGATATTTGTAAAAAGTTTTAGTTTGTCACATTTTTCCATTTATTTCTTTTTTGTTTTGTTTTGTCTGTGTGTGTTTTACAACAGATGTTAATGTTGTTTGTTTTGGTTTGAAAATTATTTTGGAAAATGTATATATGGTGATGAAAAATAAATGTAGTTTGGTTTAAATTAATTATTCCATAAGATTAGGAATTGGACATTTTGATGAAATTTTAAACCTATAACTGCATATTTACCCACCAAATATTAGGCAAAACTTTGTACTTTTTGCTTGAAAATAAAAGAGGGTGCAAAGTGCTATATTTTTCATATTTCGATAGTGCAAAGTGCTAAATCTAAGTTTTAGGGGTGGAAAGTGCCTATTTCCTATATTTCGGGGGTACAAAGTGCAAAAAACCCTACTTCTTCGTAAAGTTTCAACAAATATAAGATTATTTAACTCTAAGAGCGGCAATCGCCCATGGTTCTGCCCTACTATATTCATTATGACCCAAGGCTATAAGTTGTCCAAAAAAATAGTAAATGCATTTGCAAAATCCAGAAGTACGTTTCAATAAATAGTATTATATTTTAGCTTAAATAGTTACACCCATTATATATTTTCGATTAATCAAACACAAATTTCTTTTTTAAATAAAATTTAGAAATACCCATTCAAATTCAACTTGGATTAGCATTTTTTTTTTCAAAAGAAAACTGTTACATTATTTGAAGTAAAATGTTAAATTTGTCGATATTTTGTCTTTTCTATATAACATCTTAGTGAATATTACGATAATTTGAACAATAAATAAGGCTAGATGAATATGCACATTAACAAGTCCGTTGTAGAAACATATAATGTTGAGAACCCTAAAAATTTACATTTATTTTATTTGAAAAAGATCTAAAGTCCAACATAATAAAAATAAAATATGAGGAACATGAAAAGATTGCAATCACACCCCCTCGATACATTTCTTCTTTCCGTCAAGTTTTGGACGAAAGTCGCCATAACTCTAGTTTTATTAGTTTCCTGTTTTGCCCTTAGTTAGTCGGTTAACTATGAGGGAATTGCAATTTTAATACCAAAATTCCACCTACTTTATACATCTGGTACAATGCTTTATGAAAAACTACATTTAATACCATGATTTCACCCCTCGACACATTTCTTTTCTCCTTCAATTTTTTGACGAATACCGCCATAACTCTTGTTTTATTAGTTTTTTTGTTTTGCCCTTAGTTAGTCAGTTAACTATGAGGGAATTGCACTTTTCATAGCAAACTTTCACCTATTTTATACATTTAGTAACATGTTTATGAAAAAAAAACACATTTTATACCTTGATTTGACCCCCTAAATATATATTTATTTTCTCCGTCAATTTTTGGACGAAAACCGCCATAGCTTTTTCGTTACAAGATCAAATTTCATGTTCTTTATACGGCTGGAAAGCTCATGACGATGAATTTCTAACGGTACATGTTTCAGTTCATGAAACATAATAAACAATCTGCAAAAAATTAACAAAGTTTCAGGATATTAATCAAAATTAAATCATATTGTATCTCATAATCTACAAAGAATCATGCCATAATAATTTTCAAGTATGATATAGGGCATATAAGCATGCCATTTTGATGACTTAACGGCTGTTTCTCCTAAAAAATTGACTGAGAAAGGAAATGTGTCGAAGGGGGGTGAAATCATGGTATTAAATGTATTTTTTCAGAAAGTATAGTACCAAAATGTAAAAAGTAGATAAAAATATGGTATGAAAAGTGCAATTTCCTCTTTTATAAATACAAGTTACTCTTTGTGATAGTAAATTTTCTTTTCTAATACAATTTACTTTCTTGCAATTCATCTTCGTCTTGATCAATCCTTGTTTATTCAAGTTAATCTCTGAATCTTTGCGTATATATTCCGTATCTTCCGATTTTCCCTGCAAGATTCTTGATCAGTACAATTTATTAATCAACATAAGTTCATGCATATGCTAGATGTGGATTTGAATCGGATGCTTATATCCATGGATTAAAATTTCGTATAAATGTATGTTTCAATTAACGAAATATTGAATTTTTTTTTTCATAAATACTAGAAAAAATTGAAAAAGTTAACAAATTAAGAAGAATAAGGCCCTGTTTGGATTGTATTTTGGTTCAGTTTCACCCATAGAAAATATTTTGGTTGGAAGTTTCAAAATTACGTACAATATATTAGCCAAAAATAATTTTTATTTTAGGTTTCAAACACCTAAAATAAAAGATAGAGGTCATGAAGTGTATTTATAGCTCCAATTGCTGGGTCAAACTCAGTGTTCATCTGTTTCAAGTATCTTGTTCATATTTGTTCTTTGGTTATGACTGCTGTAGTATCCAATACTCTATTTCTTAAAATAAAATTATTTTTTTACATAATTAATTACCCTCTTACATAAAATACCGATTTGACATCACTAATTATCAATTATTACAATTAATGACTTTTTTACTCTTACCTAAATCATCAACTATTTTTGTAACTTTTCTAACTTATAGAGGGCATTTTTAGAATATCTTTAACTTTATGGACCTCGTAATTTTATGAGTTCCCCAAGAATTACATTATATCCATCGAATCTCTAATCAAAATACAAGGTCGATACTCATGCAAATGGACCGAAATACTATTTTTTCAAAAAGAAAAAAAAATAAAAATAAAGCAGGCACCACGTCTATTCAGTTCAACAGCAGAAAAAGGCCCCATTAGATGAGCTTATGGATTTGGGTCTCTACAACCAGGATCATGAGAAATGTCTATGATACCGCAGTGCCCACCACCATCACCAAAAAGAAGGTCTGAGATAGTGCGCACTAAACCCCTAAGTTGACCCGCGGTGGGAGCCGGAATGGCGGCATGCATGATAACGGCGGCCATGACGATTAAAACCAAAATGCAATTGCTGAATTTCATATTAATCTTAAGAGATGATCAATCTGGAATGAATAATAATTAAGTTGAAACCGATTGTGGGATCTGGGGACCTATTTATAGGGCATACCAACTCAATATAATGTTGACCTGAATTTTTTTATTTTTTATTTTTATTTTTGTAACTACGTGGACTCTTCTGCTGATAGATGTTAGGTGTAATTATCGTCCAACCCCCTCCGACTATCATAATTACAGAGACCTTCATTGACGTTTCGAAAGAATTACAAAACCTTAACCAAATTGGACGAATATGGTGAAATGACACTATTGCCCTCGTCAGTTATAATTAAAGAAAAAAGTAAAAACCCTGATTGACGAAATGTTCTATTTAGCCTTGCAATAATGCACACAATTATCATATTAACCTTACAAAATTTAATTTTGAATAGAAATAAAAAATCATAATTACACTTTAGTCCCTAACTTTTAAAAATTAATTTTATACATAAAAAAAACTCCCCAGTACCTAAACCCTCCATCCCCACCTGCCCGCCATCCCTAAACTAAAACTCTCCAATACCTAAACTGATTTATTCATTTATTCTTGTATTTAAAAGATCATTTTTTTTAAATTATTAAAATTACGGAAGTGTATTTACATTTTTATCAATTTATGTTCTACAATGTTTTTCTTATAATTAATCATAATTTATTTATTTTCCCTTGTAGAATAAATGTAAAAGTATTATGAAAAAATGTTGACGTTTTATTATATTTTTATTTAAGAATATATATACATTAATAAACTAATTATAAATTTCATGTAAATTTATAACATTTGAACTCATAATTAACATATACATTGAACTTTAGCGTCTCTTATTAATTAAGTTATTAATTACTACACTTTTATTCAAACAAGATATTATTTGTTATTAAATTTACAAAAGTGCAATTTCTAACAAAAATAAATGTACATGTATGTTTCATTGTTTTGCAAAAAACCCCTTGTTCTTCTTCTTCTTCTTTTTTTTTTTTTTTTTTTTTTTTTTTTTTTTTTCTGTTTTGATACGGAAAGGGGACAATTATTGTCTATCCTTCTCGGAAAATTTTTGTCCAAGCCTGGCTTGGCCAAACCCATCCAACCACCAAGCAAGTGTATTGCACTTGCTTTGTGATTGGTCACTCTCTTGGGAGTTACATTCAATTCCAAAGCAAGTGTATTACACTTGCCATATAATTGCTTTGGGTTCTGCCAAACCCGGTCTGGGTAAGAATTTCCCATCTTTCTCCACTAACTCCTGCATGTGAGTACTACCCACAAACAAGGCGCCTGAATTTTGTTCGCTGGCTCATGAATCAAAAATCACACCGGCCACTACGGGAGCAGATTTTCTATCACACACTGGTGTCTCACCTTTGTGTCACACCAATGTATGATAGACATGTGTCACCCACCCAAAATTAATTATGTACCGGATAATTTACTCTAATACTTAACATATTTTTAATGGTAATTAATTAAGAAATGATTGTAAATCAAACAAGGAAAGAGATAGAAAAAAGGTAATTAACAAAAATATTTCTCGTTTTTATTGTAGATATTATGGCTCCTTCTTCTCCACCATTCTTAATAATTTTTAATTCAAATTCATTATTGGTTTACTTCCTCATTTTCATCAATCTTTCATTGTTCTATGTGTATTGCTAATCATACATAATCGTTTAAATTTTTGCCGCATATTTTTTGATAGCTCAATTGCAAAAATTAAGGTTATGATTCTTCAATTTCCGGTTCATTTAGCCTTTTGAAATGCATTAATGAAAACGTCTGAAAATTTTTGACAAAAAAAAAATTGCATATGCAAGTATATCAAAGCAAAAGAATGAAAAAAATGGAAGAATTTTGATTGAGATTTTTTAGAAGAAGAGTGGAGAAGGAGCCATAATCTTTACCATAAAAATGTAGATATTTTTTTTAGTTACCTTTTTCCATCACTTTTCTTGTTTAATTTACAATAATTCCTCATTTCATTACCTTTAAAATTAAAATATGTTAAGTATTAGAGTAAATTATCCGGTACATAATTAATTTTGAAATGGTGACACATGTCTATCATACATTGGTGTGACACAAAGGTGAGACACCAGTGTGTGATAGAAAATCCGCTCCCGGCCACTACGTCTTAGAAAAGGTCCAATAATTAATTTTATAATAAAAAATTTCTAGTTTATCCCAATGACTTGATCAGTTCCCAACTACATGTACAATAATTGTAATAAAAAAATTGGTACAGGCATCATATATTATATAATACTATAAATTTTCGAGATTTGAAGGTTATTGCGAATCAGAACAATATCATTATTCTAATCCACAATATATATTTGTTGTCTTACAAAACTTATCTGCCTCAAAAAAAAAAAAAATTGTTTTCTCCACACTTGTACATATACATTTTATTAAAGAATATATATACATTAATAAATCAATTATAAGTTTCATGTAAATTTATAACATTTGAACCTATACTTATACATATAAATTATAAACAAAACCCTTATATGCATTAAACATAACAAGGGTATAAGTGTCCATCAAAATAGCTATGGTAACCCCAAAGATAAAATAGGAAGTTCAATAAAAAAAAAAATGGACGATGACGTCATCAAAAACTAACAGAACTCTATCGGGTGTAATCTTTTTGAAACGTCAAGGGAGGTCCCCGTAAATATGATAGTCGGAGAGAATTGGACAGTAATTACACATAACCTCAAGGGAAGCCCCTGTAGTTGGTTTTTTTTTTTTTTTTTTTTTTTCAATTTTTATAATGGTGAGATCCTTGATCGAACGTGAGAATTAGTTAGTTCATTTAAATTACATTGATCAAGTAGGGTTTTTTTTTTTTATATTATTATTATGCCATAATAGACAAGATAATTACATTAAATTTATTATTAATGATATATAGATTATGGTAGACACGTTTCTATACGTCCCTTTTTTTTTTTTTTTTTTTTGAGAATCTCTATACGTCCATCTTCACGAGTGAAAAAAATTAATAGATTTGGTACCACCAAATCACACTTTACACATGTTCAAGAAATAGTATTCATAAAGTATACATAGCCCAAGTTACCCTACAATTATAAAATTAAATCAACTAATTGTACCCCGTACTGCTGGATATATAAGATAAAGATAAGAGTAAATAACAAAGAAAATAGCAAATTAACTTGTTATTTTAAATAGGCAGTTTAGTTCCTTATGATAAATAAAAGAGCAAAATGTTTTTTTTTTTTTTTTATAAAAGAAGTACATTGTCTTCCCTTTTATTTTTACATTTTTTTAAGGTGATAAAATGCTCATTATGTAATATCACAGGGAGGTAAATTATCTATTTACGCAAATCACATGGGGTGAAGTGAAGTGAATATATTGTCAAAACAATGTTAAATTGGTCAAGTTTCACATGAAAATTAAGTCACAATCATATTATAGAATGTGTGTGCAAAAATTCCACTATAAATAAGGTAAATTGTTCATTATTGCATATCAAAAGAAGAGTTAATTGCATATTTTTTATATCCCAATG
This sequence comes from Penstemon barbatus, assembly GCA_003313485.2. Classification (NCBI taxonomy): domain Eukaryota; kingdom Viridiplantae; phylum Streptophyta; class Magnoliopsida; order Lamiales; family Plantaginaceae; genus Penstemon; species Penstemon barbatus. The sequence continues at coordinate 77,682,984 of CM064877.1, read as the reverse complement.
AGATAACTTGTTCATTATACATATCTAAGAGTTTATATTGCCAAAAGCCCTATAAGATGATATAGTATATGTCAATTATATATTGCTCAATATACAGCCCATAGATGGACTACAAAATTGAATTGTGGGAAGTGTATGCTTAGTTTCATTAAGAAAAAACTTTCTTAATTTCATTATTAACATAGAATGATAGAAGGCCGTCTTTTCTAGAAGGTTCACACATAAAAATAGAAATTGAAAGGACAAAAAAGGAGTCTTTCTATAAAAGGGGTCGTTTGGTTGGGCGTATGAGATTAAGATGAATTAGATCAGAGTCGAACTGAATATCATGTTAAAAATAAGTTTGGTAGATTTGATTGAGTTATATTACATTAAAGCAATCAACCGTAATATGTTTGGTGGAGTTATGAGTTGAGGCATATATTTGTATATTTTTACTACTTAATTAAACATATTATATTAGTTAAGATATATCAATTCATCGAAGCCATTTATACAATACGTATAAGATATGAGCCGATCAAGGTTCGTTCAATGTTTTAGTTCGAATGTCTTCATGTTAATTGTAAACTGATATATATTTTAGTTCGTAAGTTATTTATGTAGAATGTGTTTTTATTTTCAGAGATTTGGGAAGATTTATTGATATGTTAAAATGGCTAACATGTAACTTTGAGGTTAAGTGACATTTGACCGTATTCATATTCCCGAATTAACTAATCCACTTATATCTGGGTGGATTATAATCTAGTCTTAATACCGGCTTGTAAGGATTTAATTCTTTTGACCCTGTATTTGAGCAATACCACCAAAATATTGTATTAGTCCATATTAACACATATTACATAACCTAATATCCTTATTAGGTCCTACCAAACTGCATTATATATATTTAACTTTAGCGTCTCTTATTAAGTTATTAACTACATTTTTATTCAAACAAGATAGTATTTATTATTAAATTTACAAAAGTGCAATTTATAACAAAAATAAACGTACATGTGTGTATCATTGTTTTGCAAATAACCCCTTTTTTTCTTCTTTTCTTTCTTGATCCGGAAAGGGGACAATTATTTACAAAAGTGCAATTTATAACAAAAATAAACGTACATGTGTGTATCATTGTTTTGCAAATTCTCAACATATTTCTTTTCTTCGTCAATTTTTGGACGAAAACCGTCATAGTTATTTCGTTACAAGACCAAATTTCATGGTCTTTGTACGGCTGGAAAGCTCATAATGAGAGATTTCTAACTGTATATGTTTCAATTCATGAAACACAACAAACAATCGGCAAAATATTAACAATGTTTCCGAATATTAATCAAAATTAAATTATATTGTAAACCTCATCATTACATATTTTTTATGGTAAAATGTCTCAAATACCCTTTATAATGATGGTTTCTTTTTTATTTTTTTATTAGTGAGTAGTGACCATTGACTTTTCCAACTTAAATGTGAGAAAGGGGCAAAATTGGAAAAACATGCTTTGAAAACCCAAACATGCCAATTAATTTGAAGAAAAAAAAGTTGGCAAATGTGCCAATTAATATGAAACGGAGGGAATATCTCATAATCTATCAGAAATCATGCCCCAATAATTTTCATGTATGATATAGGGCATATAAACATGCCATTTTGATGATTTAACGGCTATTTTTGTTCAAAAATTGAATGAGAAAGGAAATGTGTCGAAGGGAAGGTGAAATTATGATATTAAATTATTATTTTCAGAAAGTATGGTACCTAATATACAAAGTAAATAAAAATTTAGTATGAAAAGTGTAATTCCATCTTTTATAAATACATGTTACTCTTTGTAATTTGATAGCAAATTTTCTTTCTAGCAATTCATCTTCGTCTTCTTTCTTCAAGTTAGTCTCTGAATCTTTGCGTATTCCATATCTTCCGTTTTTCCCTGCAAAATTCTTGATCAGTACAATTTATTAATCAACATAAGCTCATGCAAACTACTTAAAGTCAAAAAATCGTGTATCGTACGATTCGTATCATATTGCAAACGAATTGTTGCGAAACAAACACTCGGCGATTTTTCGACCGAGTCGAATCGCCAAAGCCTGGAATCGTATCGAATCGTACGATTCGTATCGTGAATCGTAAGATACTTACTACTATGTTCTTGATCATTACAATTTATTAATCAACATAAGTTCATGCATATGCTAGATGTGGATTTGAATCGGATGCTTATATCCATGGATTGAAATTTCGTGTAAATATACGTACGTTTCTATCAACGAAATATTGAAAACTTTTTTCACAAATACTAGAAAAAAATCGAAAAAGTTAACATATTAAGAAGGATAAGAGTCGCAACATAATTATACGAAGAATAGTTAAGTCGATGATGAACTCCACATCACAAATCTAACCAAACCCTCACTCCAATTCGATGAAGCTATTGTTAGAGGCCTCACGTTCGAACCTCCTTTAGATAGGAGGAAATTCTTCATTTGTGGATCTTTATATATTATATATAATAAAAGAGAAAAAGAAAAAAGACTCCATACATTATGTGTAAAGAAAAAAGACTCCCATACATTAAAGTGTCTTCTTAAATCAATTTGAATCCCAATATTAAATCAATTTTATTTAAAGTACCACCTCTCTTAAAAATAATTATATTAGAATGAATATTTTTATTCTAAAACACTTATACAATCATCACTAGGTCAAATAAACTCATCCAAATAAAATTTAACAAAATCTGAAAAGACTAATTGATACATCATCATAGTATAATATCAATTAGAAGATAAAATAATTAAAGTAGTTATGAGATAAATAGTTCATCAATCTTAAAAAAAAATGGTGAATAATGATTTTTTAATATAAAATACGAATTAATAAAATAAAATTATCTAGAGTTAACAAATTAATTCATTTTTTTGTTATGTTTTGATTTTCCCAAGTTTATTAATAATGCAATTGTATAAAATTAATTTTATCTAAATGGATTTTATAGTAGTTCACTAAAATAATAAATTAATAGGACAACATGAGTTTGTACATGTAGAATTACTTTTACCAAAATACTTATAAAAAAGTGGGAACCTCTCCCAACAAGAATTCGAACTTGAGTCCGCTACTTTGTAGTGACTTGTCCCTTCCGCTAAACCAATCATCTGATGGTGGGTCAAACACATTTAAACTTTTGATGAATCAAAACTAATTTTTATTTTAGATTTCAAACACCTAAAAATAAACGATAGAGGTCAAGAAGTTTTTTTGATAGCTAAAATATCATCGTTCATCTGTTTCAAGTATCTTGTTCATATTTGCTCTTTGGTAATGACTGAGACAATATCCAATACTTTATTTCCTAAAATAAAGTTATTTTTTTCATAATTATCCTCTTACGTAAAATATCGATTTGACATCACTAATTATCACCTACTACATTTAATGACATAATTGCATAATTAATAAAAAAATCTCTTTTTTACACTTACCTAAGCCACCAACTACTTTTATAACTGGTTATTACTGAGACGGTATTCAATACTTTATTTCCTAAAATAAAGTTATTTTTTCCATAATTATATATCCTGTTACATAAAATATCGATTATCAACTATTTTTTAAACTTTTCTAACTTGTAGAGGGTATTTTTAGAATATCTTTAACTTTATGGACCTCTTAATTTTCTGAGTTCCTCAAGAATTACCTCATATCCATCCAATTTCTAATCAAATTAAAATCTAAAAATTGATCCGAATTCGAATTCAGATTAAAATTCACACAGCCCTAGTTTCAATGTGCCTAAGAGATATAATGAAAGGGTTTCAATAGACGAAAAGTCCACAAATTATGTTTGCAGGAAAAGACCAAAATAGAAACAAACAAAAATTAATGACATACAAATGGAAAAAAACAAAAATATAAGGATACTCAAGCAAATGGGCCGAAATAGATTTTCAAAAAAAAAAAAAGAAAGAAAAAAAAAAAAGACAGGCACCACGTCTATTCAATTCCCGGGGCCCACCACCTCAACATCACCAACGGTAACAGCACGATAAGGAACAGGGTGTATAGGTTCTCGCATGTTGATCACCGTCACCGGTATTGGGTTTGAGCCTCCACAATTACCACCAAAAGGACAGCCTATGATACCGCGTAAAAGACCCCCATTTTGACCCGCAGTGGAAGCCGGCATGATAACTGCCACCATGACTATTAGAACCAAAATGCAATTCCTGAATTTCATACTATTAATTAAGAGATGATCAATCTGGAATGAATAATTAAGTTGAAACCAATTGTGGGATCTAGAGACCTATTTATAGGGCATACAAACTCAATATTATGTTGAGTCTATTCTTTTTTTTTTTTTATAACTACATAGACTCCGATGATGTTAAGTGTAATTATCGTGTAATCTCTTCCGACTAGATAGATTATTTAGTACAGTCGCTGCACCACGTCATCAAATACACGTGGTACAGCCTACCAATACACTCGAGACATGTGGAGTGATAATCCACATCACCCCATATTCTGGCCATGTTCCCAAAAAATAGGTTTTCAAAAAATTGTGTTCACATTGCCAGAACATGGATGATGTGAATTATCCAATAATTGTGCTTACTTGATAACGTGGTGCAGCGATTACACTAAATAATTTCTCCTCCGACTATCATAACTACACTTTTATTCAAACATGATATTATTTGTTATTATCCAATAATTAAATTTATAATAAAAAATTTCTAGTTTATCCCAATGACTTGATCAGTTCTCAACTACTTGTACAATAATTGTAATAAAAAATTGGTGCGGGCATCATAAGATTTGAATGTTATTGCGAATCATATCAATATCATTATTCTAATCCACAATATATATTTGTTGTCTTACAAAACATATCTGCCTCAAAGAAATAAAATTGTTTTCTCCGTACTTATACATACACATTTTATTTAAGAATATATATACATTAATAAATTAATTATAAGTTTCATGTAAATTTATACCATTTGAACCCATACTTATACATATACATCGTAAACAAAACCCTCGTATGCATTAAACATAATAATGGTATAATTGTCCACCAAAATAGTTATGATAACTCCAAAGATAGAATAGGAAGTTCAATAAAAAAATGGGCGATGACGTCATCAAAAACTAACAGAACTCTAATAGGTGTAATATTTTTGAAATGTCAAGGGAGGTCCCCGTAATTATGATAGTCGAAGAGGATTGGACTGTAATTACACTAACCTCAATGGAAATCCCTGTAAATGGTTTTTTTTTTTCAATTTTTATAATGGTGAGATCCTTGGTCGATCGTGTAAAGATGAGATGAGATCGTGAGAATTAGTTAGTGCATTTAAATTACATTGATCAAGTAGGGTTTTTTATTTTTTTATTATTATTATGCCATAATAGACAAAATAATTACATTCAATCTATTATTAATCTATTATTAATGATATATAGATCATGGTAGACACGTTTCTATACGTCCCTCTTTTTTTTTTTTTTTTTTTGAGAATCTCTATACGTCCATCTTCAGGAGTGAAAAAAATTAATAGATTTGGTACCACCAAACCACACTTTACACATGTTCAAGAAATAGTATTCATAAAGTATACATAGACGAAGTTACCCTACAATTATAAAATTAAATCAACTAATTGTACCCCGTACTGCTGGATATATAAGATAAAGATAAGAGTAAATAACAAATAAAATAACAAATTAACTTCACTTGTTATTTTAAATAGGCAGTTTAATTCCTTATAATAAATAAAAGAGCAAAATATATTTTTTGTTATTATAAAAGAAGTACATTGTCTTTCCTTTAATTTTTACATTTTTCTAAGGGGATAAAATGCTCATTATGTAATATCACACATTCACACGAAAGTAAATTATCTATTTACGCAAATCACATGGGTTGAAGTGAAGTGAATATGTTGTCAAAACAATGTCAAATTGGTCAAGTCTCACATGAAAATTAAGTCACAATCATATTATAGAATGTGTGTGCAAAAATTCCACTATAAATAAGATAAATTGTTCATTATACATATACATATGTAGGAGGTTATATTGCCGAAAGCGCTATAAGATAGTATAGTATATGTCAATTATATATTGATCAATATACAGCCCATAGATGGACTACAAAATTTAATTGTGGGAAGTGTATGCTTAGTTTCATTAAGAAAAAACTTTCTTAATTTCATTATTAACATAGAATGATAGAAGGCCGTCTTTTGAACATAAAAATAGAAATTGAAAGGACAAAAAAGTGAGTCTTTCTAATAGATAAAAGGGGTCGTATGGTTGGGCGTATGAGATTAAGATGAATTAGATCATAATCGAATTGAATATCATGTTAAAAATAAGTTTGGTAGATTTGTTTGAGTCATATTACATTAAAGCTATCAACCGTAATATGTTTGGTGGAGTTATGAGTTGAGGCATATATTTGTATGAGTTCAAGGAAATTGTACAAGCAAAGAATGAGAAATATTATAGAGAGAGAAAGAAAAACAGAGAGCAGAGAAAAGCAGGGAAGATGTTTAAAAGAAGTTTATCAGCTCTTGAAATTGATGAAGTAAAAGGGTTTATTTATTTGGGATTTGTGTTTAAAGAAGAGGACAAGAATTCAAGTTTGGTTTCAATAATTCCAGGTCTTCAAAATTGGGGTACAAATGAGAACAAAGTTGAAGTTTTTTCATCAAGGCCTTATCTTTCTGAAGCATGGGGAGATTTGAATCAGAAAAGGGTATATAATAACATGATGAAATGGAAAATTCGATCTGCAAATAATGAAATTAATTTGAAAGATCATCTCAAAGTTTGGGCTCAAACTGTTGCATCGACTGTTAGATGATATGATATTTGTAAAAAGTTTTTTTGGTGTTTGTTTTACAACAGATGTTAATGTTGTTTGTTTCTTGGTTTGAAAATTATTTTGCAAATTGTATATATGGTCATGAAAATAAATGTACTTTGGTATAAATTAATTATCCCATAAGATTAGGAATTGGACATTTTGATGAAATTTTAAATCTATAACTGCATATTTACCCACCAAATATAAGGCAAAACTTTGTACTTCTTCGAAAAGTTTCAACAATTATAAGATTATTTAACTAATATAAGTTGTCCCAAAAAATTCAGCAAAAAATAATAAATGCATTTGCAAAATTCAAAAATACGTTTTAATAAAATAGTATTATATATTAAATTAAATAGTTACACCCACTATATATTTTCGATTAAGTAATAAAATTTAGAAATACCCATTCAAATTCAACTTGGGTTAGCATTGTTTTTTTTTTTAATTACATTATTTGAAGTAAAATGTTAAATGTATCGATATTTTGTCTCTTCTATATAACATCTTAGTGAATATTACGATAATTTGAACAATAAATAAGGCTAGATGAATATGCACATTAACAAGTCCGTTATGTTGAGAATCCTGAAAATTTACATTTATTTTATTTGAAAAAGATCTAAAATCCAACATAATAAAAATAAAATATGAGGAACCTGAAAAGATCGCAATCACACCCTCTCGATACATTTCTTTTCTCTGTCAATTTTTGGACGAATGCCACAGTAACTCTTCTTTTATTAGTTACTGATTTGCCCTTAGTCGGTTAACTATGAGGAAATTACAATTTTAATACCAAACTTTCACTTACTTTAAACATTTGGTACAATGCTTTCTGAAAAAATACATTTAAAACCATGATTTCACCCCTCCACACATTTTTTTTCTCCGTCAATTTTTGGACGAATACCGCCATAACTCTTGTTTTACTATTAGTTTACTGTTTTGCCCTTAGTTAGTCAATTAACTATGAAGGAATTGCATTTTTCATAGCAAATTTTCACCCATTTTATACATTTAGTAACATGTTTTATGGAAAACACATTTTATACCTTGATTTGACCTCCTGAATACATTTCTTTTCTCCGTTAATTTTTGGACGAAAACCGTCATAACTCTTTCGTTACTAGACCAAATTTCATGTTCTTTATAAGGCTGGAAAGCTCATGACGAGAGATTTCTAACGGTACATGTTTCAGTTCATGAAATATAATTAGCGCTGTCAATGGGGCGGATTTCAATCAGGATCCGTCCGAATTCGATCCGATTTATTGGGATAATTGTCCTATTAGAGATTCGATGGACCTGATCCGATTATAAAGATCCGAAATCCGAAACTCATGGAGCGAATATGGATTTAGGTCGATCCGATCTGTTAAAGATCCGTATCCGACAACAAATAAAAAGAAAGATATATATACAAAATAATTTATAAAAATAAGTATCATTAATAATATTTCAACGCCAAATTAAGAAGATAGTAATTTATAATTCGTTTATAAATTTATTTAAACCAATATATTCATTCTACAAATATGAATATAGTAAAGAAACTTAAAATGTGAGCTAAAACTAAATAAAATTGAAAAGATAATAAACTTGTTTTAGGAAAAAAATATTAATTTAACTTTTTAAATACAAATTTACTGGATCCGAAAAGTATCCGATATCCGGCCAAATCCGACCAAGATCCGTTGGATTCAAAAAATCTAGATCCGAGCACTATCCGAGCAAGATCCGAATCCGACAGGATTCGATCCGATATAAATGGAGCCGGATCTGGACGAGCCTGATCCGACCAGAATCCGACCCATTGACAGCCCTAAATATAATAAACAATCCGCAAAAAATTAACAAAGTTTCAGGATATTAATCAAAATTAAATCATATTGTATCTCATAATCTACAAGGAATCATGCCATAATAATTTTCACGTATGATATAGGGCATATAAGCATGTCACTTTGATTTAAATCATATTGTAACTTATAATCTACACGGAATCATGATATAATAATTTTCAAGTATGATATAGGGCACATAAGAATGGCATTTTGATGACTTAACAGCTGTTTCTGCCCAAAAATTGATTGGGAAAGGAAATGTGTTGGGGGGGGGGGTGTGGTGATCATTATTAATTTGAAATTCGATCTGCAAATAATGAAATTAATTTGAAAGATCATCTCAAAGTTTGGGCTCAAACTGTTGCATCGACTGTTAGTTGATATGATATTTGTAAAAAGTTTTTGATTGTCACTTTTTTTCCATTTATTCTTTTTTTTTTTTTTTTTTTTTTTTTTTTTTTTTTTGGTGTTTGTTCTATAATAGATGTTAATGTTGTTTGTTTCTTGGTTTGAAAATTATTTTGCAAAATGTATATATGGTGATGAAAAATAAATGTAGTTTGGTTTAAATTAATTATCCCATAAGATTAGGAATCGGACATTTTGATGAAATTTAAAACTTGATAATTGCATATTTACCCACCAAATATTATGCAAAACTTTGAATTTCTTGGTAAAGTTTCAACAATTATAAGATTATTTAACTAATATAAGTTGTCCAAAAAAATTCACCAAGAAAATAATAAATGCATTTGCAAAATTCAAACCACGTTTAAATAAAATAGTATTATATGTTAGCTTAAATTGCTACTCCCACTATATATTTTGGATTAATTAAACACAATTTTCATTTTTTTAATAAAATTTAGAAATAGCCATTCAAATTCAACTTGGGTTAGCCTTGTATTTTTTTTTTTCAAAAGAAAACTGTTACATTATTTGAAGTAAAATGTTAAATGTGTCAATAAAGTGAAAATGTTAAATGTGTCATAATAAAAATAAAATATGAGGAACCTGAAAAATCGCAACCCCACCGGCATGTATTGGATAGTACAATGTCCATTTAGGTTGCACGGATACTTTGAAAAATGATCTCGTACAGTATTTAATATTCCGGGGATACGGATACACGTCCTACGCACGTGGAATACGCATATGATATGTATCACCGTATCCATATCCGTGCAATCTAGATGTCTGATCATAGGGGGGTTGGGAGTTAAATAAACACAGGGGGTTTTTTGGAAGTTAGACAAAACATAGAGGGTATTTTTGTCTTTTGCTCTATATCGCATTGTCTGATCAAGGTGGTCGCCAACTAAATTATCTAAAAATAACTTACTAAACTAAATCATTTTATGTCATTTAGCTTAGATCAATAAATTTAGTGGAAGCAAAAATATACAAAAACTTGAGATTGTTTCTTTAAAAATTTCATTAGGAGTAAATTGTCAATCAAAAAATTATGTAAGCCAAGATAAAAACAAACACCACAGATCAAAAAATGCATTACACTGAAAAATAACAGTACCCATTTCTGGAAAAACAATGAACGAAATTAAACATCCGCTGTTTCTATAAGAATCAAAGTAGAGCCAAATTTCTCCGTTTTTAACATAAACAAGAATATAAATCCCAGATAATAGAGTTTACACACCCCAAAAAAAAAAATTAATAAAATAAAATAAAACTGGAAAAAAATCAAATCATTCCCAATTGACTGTAATATATAACACCCCAGAGGCTAAAATGGTCGACGATAAACCTACAACGAGCATGTAAAACGGAGCAAAAAATATTTAAAAAAGAATTCAAACCTAGGGATAATTCTGTCATTATTAGATTTTAAGAAGGGGATGTCTTAGGTTAGTACATGTTGTGTTGGGTACACATAAGGAACCCCTCTTTTTATCATTGGATTGAAAATAAGAAATGAGATTTCAATCTCAGCCTTTAAAAAATTGGACAGGCTACCTATTAAGTAGGTGATTGAGTTGGGTAGATTTTGAATTTTTTAAATTAACCAAATATTAATTAAGCTACACATTTACCTTTCCACGACCTTTTCAATTACACAATTACGTTTCTAGTTTAAAAAAAATCATTTTTATCTTCGTTATTCTATATTGTTTAAAATAGCCAGAAATATGAATGCTCGATTTCATGTGGTTTTTGGTTTCGATTAAATTTGACAAACTAGGGGTTTTGTTCCTATCGTTTCAAGCTTTAATTTGATGTATAATATATGTTATTTGGTTGTGTATTAAAAGAGAATTTTGTGGTTGAATTTTCGGTACTTTGAAGCTCTAGCGGCTTTTGTCAAAATTGAGCATTGTTATCTTGTTTCTTGTTCAATTAAATTTCATAAAAAAGTTCCAAATAGATATTATTTGCAATCCTCTTCTCTTTTCAACAATCTATGGTGATCCAACATATAATATTTTGCTGGAATCTCAATTTCGAAGATTATTATTTGGATGACCTGGAAACTGGAAAATTAATTTGTCCGGAAATTATCACCCATTTAAATTATATGTTCATAGAAGTATATATATGCTGTCAAATTAAAAAATATTAATTTTCTAATTCACATCAAAGCTACGTTTCTCTCTATCAATCTTCTGCTTTCTTCTTTGCCCTTTTTATGAAATTTTTCTCATGAAATTGTAATAGACTAAAATGTTGTCAAATTAACCGTCTCTTATGACATAATCCTTTATAAATTGGAGAGAAGATGGTTTTTCTAGGCATGCTACTATTATTGGTTACAAGATGTAGCCTCTGCAATGATAAATAAATGTACAAAACCCAAATTATGTGATAGTGGACCACGGTAGAAGATGATGAAATCTGTTTTCCATTTTTCTCAATTTCCAATTGCCTTGTTTAGATTTGTAGTCCGCACATGGAAACATGGCTAAGCGGTAAGGGGCAGGGGAGAGGCAAGGGAAGGGTAGGGTGGTGTGGGGTGGGATGGGGGTTTACGGTTGAAATGGGTTGGTGGTTTGGTAGGGATGAAGACCTTATTTCCAATTTTTTTTTCTTTTTTGTATTATTTAAATTATCACCTATTACTCAGGTTGTCTTGAATAATAATGACATGTGTCTACTGATTAGAGGGTTCCTTACATGTACACAACTCAATGGGTTCCTAACTTAAGAATACTCCTTTTAAGAATACTACTTACATAAGGAAAGCTTTTAAGAAAACCTTTTTCCTTTTTGTTTTGATAATTAGCTTTTAACAAAACTACTTACATAAACCTTTCCCAAACGCATCGGGTTTTGTTTTACTTATGACTCTACACATATATAATCCCCACATATAGCGCATAAAACATAAGACAACAATTTTACATTGTTCTTATTGAAAAGCAAAAAAGTAGTTTTACATTGTTTTAGTCAAAATTAGAGATGCAAATAGAGAAACATAGATCAAATAGGATTAAAGTTGAGCATGGAGGAGTGAGATTTTTGCCGGATGATATGGTGAGAGAGATATTATCAAGATTGCCAGTTAAGTGTCTTTTACGGTACATGACCGTTTTGAGGCATGTTGCGTTCCAAATACTAATACGCAAACACGCAAGTATACGGTCGTTACAAGTAATATAAAACGATAAGTACATACCGAGTATCGAATCCCAACGAATGGGTAAAAGGTGGGAATAAACGAATCAATCGAAGGCTTATTTTATCTAAGAATGCTTGATACAATAGGATCGAACCCAAATATTGATAAGGGTGATTTTATTTAATTACAAGCGGTAAAGTAAATCTAACTACGAAAGCGAGTAAATGGGGAGTTAATTATGTGGTAAGGAGGATTCATAAGCGATTAGTTAAAGCAGATAAATTATGCGGTTGTTAGGTTAGCTATGCAAACAATCCCAGATTTAGTTGTTGTTTGTGAGTTCAAATTAGTTAAGTCTCCCTATCGGTTAGACCTAACTCTATCAATCTACCCGAACTCTCCATCTCCGGATCAATAACGAACATCGCTGTCAACCGATGCTCTAAGGAAAGTCCGAACCCAAAAGAGGATTCTAAGGCGTATCGTTGTCACCCGGGACCTAAAACTAACCCGAATCCCCGAATAAAGAGAATCTAAGTTATTTGATGTATTTACGGACGAACCCATTACACAAACACGGACCAAACTAGGTATATGACTATCCTAGGTTGAAATCCACAAATCGTCACTCGCCTAACCTATGTCTAGGTTGCATTAAATGTATATGGCCAAAAGTGCGATAAAACAATAAACCCAACAAATTAAACATAACCCAACATCAAACATTACTAATCAAATGATAACAATGACTCGACAATTAATATATTATGCTCGTGCTTGCTATTCAAGGATTCACTGATGTTCATATGTATCTTTCGATAGCATACCAACCTATCGAATTAAACTAATCCAATTTACGTATAAACGGAATAAAATCTAATCGATATCATTTAAACTCAAACCTTAAACGAATATGAAACGACATAGGTATATGTCTATCCTAAAATCGAATCACAATCCAAATTCATAATCAAATCCTGAAAATCACTAAATATAGCAATCAAGAATCAATAACTTTCATCTCCAAAGGTTGTCAAACCACAAGACGAACAATAAACACGGAATCGGATTAACGAACACAAATAAGCACCATACTAATCATCAAGACATCATTTAATCAAACAATAACATAAATATATATAAATCCGGAGAATTCAAATCCACAATCATTCATCCAAAAAGGAAATAACAATATTCATCTCCTAATCATAAATAACTAAGAAATGGAAAGAAATCACCTAATCGAAATGGTATCGAGACAAGGATTCTCCTCCCTTTAATCACCACCTAATCACTCCCCAAGGGTGGTAACTAACTCACCCCCTTGGTGGAGTCTTCAAATACAAGAAAAACAAAGGAAAAAGTAAAGAGAGAGTTGAGGGAGGCTTGAGAAGAAAAAGGAGGCCAAGAGTGGAAAGATTGATGATGTTTTTGTGAAGTTATGACCTCTTGAGCCTCTTAACCTAAGGAAACAAGACCAAAAAGTCCCCCAAAGGGTTTAGAAATGCAAGTGGGGGAAAAGGGGGAAAATACAAGAAACCCCCTGCCTTTCCCGCAGCAGAAATCTGCTGGTAGCAGGTACCTCGCCGCGGCGAGATTCCACCTCGCCGCGGCGAGCTTTAGGCCGTAGGTTTGGCAGATTTTTCTGCTCTGCCTCACTTTCTTCCGAGAAGCATATCTTTTGATTCCGAACTCCGATTGCAGATCCGTAAAGTCCGTAGCGTAGCTAACTCACTCATCTATGACATATCCAAAATTCAACTCATTTGGATCATCCATCAAATATTTATGCATGTTCTAGTGAGCAGCTATCTACATTCTTGTACAATTTGCTCCGGGTTCTTCATTCCTTTGAAGCCCTTTTCTACATCTCCCTACAAAAACACACAAAACAACAATAAAACACACAAACAACAACCAAAACACACAAATGTCCAACAAAGGACCAAAAACGCAAAAGAACGCGAAAATAAACAAAAGCACGCAAAACTCGAATCAAAGCAAGTTGTTTTCGGCTTAAGAAGACACGTAATAATGACGTTTTCACGACGTTATCAAGGCACTGGAAATCTCTAATCTCCCATAATTCATTCAAAAAATTACACCGTCAAAACACCAATAATCCTCCATCAATGCTAGTTATGTATTTTTCATATCGAGATAGTCGATATGCTCTATGCCAGATTAGAAAAAGTCCTTCTTCATCTTCATTTCCCACTTCTATTTTTATAACTGGTTATGACTGAGACGGTATCCATTACTTTATTTCCTAAAATAAAGTTATTTTTTCCAGAATTATATATCCTGTTACATTAAATATCAATTTGACATCACTAATTATCAACAACTACATTTAATGACATAATTGCAAAATTAATAAAAAAAAAAATCTCTTTTTTACTCTTACCTAAACCATCATCTATTTTTTTAACTTTTCTAACTTGTAGAGGGTATTTCTAGAATATCTTTAACTTTATGGACCTCGTAATTTTCTGAGTTCCTCAAGAATTACCTCATATCCATCCAATTTCTAATCAAATTAAAATCTAATAAATTGATCCGAATTCGAATTCGAATTCGAATCGATTCAAATTCAGATTAAAATTCACACAGCCCTAGTTTCAATGTGCTAAAGAGATATAATGAAAGGGTTTCAATAGACGAAAAGTCCACAAATTATGTTTGCAGGAAAAGACCAAAATAGAAACAAACAAAAATTAATGATATACAAATGAAAAACAAGGTCGAAAAATGGAAAAAACCAAAAATATATAAGGATCGGCTACACGTCTATTCAATTCCCGGGGCCCACCACCACATCACCACCAACGGTAACAGTAGTTGGGGATCGGCTACAATCACCACCAGGTCCACGACCAAAAACACCGCCTACGATACCCCCACCGCAGCCCTGGCCACCACCAAAAACACTGTCTAAGATATCGCCTACAAGACCCCCATTTTGACCCGCGGTGGAAGCCGGCATGATAACGACCGCCATGACGATTAGAACCAAAATGCAATTGCTGAATTTCATACTAATTTTTTTACCTGCACAATTAATTAAGAGATGATCAATCTGGAATTAAGGAATAATTAAGTTGAAACCAATTGTGGGATCTGGGGACCTATTTATAGGGCATACAAACTCAATATAATGTTGACCTGAATTTTGTTCGCTGGCTCATGAATCAAAAATCACACCACTACGTCTTAGAAAAAGTCCAATAATTAATTTTATAATAAAGAATTTCTAGTTTATCTCAATGACTTCCCAACTACTTGTAAAATAATTGTAATAAAAAAATTGGTACAAGCATCATATATTATATAATACTGTAAATTTTCGAGATTAGAATGTTATGCGAATCATATCAATATCATTATTCTACTCATCCAATGGTCAACTTTGTCGGAAAAAAAATAGGTTAGTACTACCCACAAAATTCAGGCCTTGTTTGTGGGTAGGTTATTTACATTGGATTCCATGAAAGATAGGCAATAATTGTCCCTTTTGAGGATCAAAAAAGAAAAAAAAATTGCAAGGTCCGCTAAAGGTATTGTATTGTCTCAAATTTTAAATGACACCGGTTATTTAGCTGCTAAACCCCTGTCTCTACCTATTAATCCAAAAATTAAACTTAACTCTACTGATGGTGAACTACTCACTGATATTACTTCTTACAAAAGGTTAATAAGAAGACCTCTATACCTTACCATTACAAGACCAGACTTAAGCTATGCAGTTCATAGACCTAGTCAATTTGTCTCTAAACCTAGGACACCTCACTTACAAGCTGCTCATCACATCCTCAGGTACTTAAAGTCTTGTCCTAGCAAAGGTTTGTTCTACTCAGCTAATAGTGACCTTCAATTGAAGGCTTATGCAGATGCAGACTGGGCTGCTTGCAAGGACACAAGGAGGTCCATTATAGGGTTCTGCATTTTTATGGGAGAATCATTAATTTCTTGGAAGTCCAAGAAACAGATAACTGTATCCAAATCCTCTGCCGAAGCAAAATATAGGGCTTTGGCTGCAGTATCTAGTGAGATTGTTCGGTTACACCAATTACTACTTAATCTTGGGATTTCATCTCCTAAAGCTACCTTACTGTTTTGTGACAATCAATCAGCCAGACATATTGCTAGCAATCCTATTTTTCACGAAAGAACTAAACACATGGAGATTGATTGCCATTTCAAAAGAGAGCAAATATCTAAGGGTCTAATTAAACTAATGCCAGTACGCACGGAAGAACAAATAGCAGATATGTGGACAAAGCCATTATTCTTACCTCAATTCCTGCAGCTGCTCTCCAAGTTGTCCCTTATTAACATCTACGGCACATCTTGAGGGGGGTGTAATGGAGGATTTCATCCTAGCTAGCTTCTGCAGCAACACCCGCGAACAAAGAAGAAGAACATTTAGTTTCAATTTGGCAATTAGGTTATGCAGGAGAATTGTAAAATTATTTCTATTTTTTATTTGTATTTAAGTTAGGCGTATTTATTTGTTGTAAGCGTGTTTTATTTTTCTGTTAGTTATTAGGTTGGTTATGCACACGTTATAAATAGGTGCAGGGTTCTATCCTTGATTGTAACAATACACATTTTATTTTCATATTACACTGGATTCCATCCAGGAGGTAGTGGAGAAAGATAGGCAATAATTGTCCCCTTTTCGGATCAAAAAAGGGAAAAAAAAAGGGGGTTATTTGCAAAACAATTAAACATGCATGTACGTTTATTTTTGTTAGAAATTGCACTTTTGTAAATTTAATAACAAATAATATCTTGTTTGAATAAAAGTGTAGTTAATAACTTAATTAATATCTTGAATAATGATTTTTAAAAATAAAATACGAATTAATAAAATAAAATTATCTAGAGTTAACAAATTAATTCATTTTTCTGTTATGTTTTGATTTTCCCAAGTGTATTAATAATGCAATTGTATAAAATTAATTTTATCTAAATGGATTTAATAGTAGTTCACTAAAATAATAAATTAATAGGACAACATGAGTTTGTACATGTAGAATTACTTTTACCAAAATCAACATCTTAATAGCTTCTAAAATAAATTGATCCTTTTTTGCTTTGGAGTTCAAAAGTTGGTAGACATTAGGTCAGGGTCAAACACATTTAAAATTATGATTAACTAAAATTAATTTTTATTTTAGGTTTCAAACACCTAAAAATAAACGATAGAGGTCATGAAGTGTTTTTGATAGCTCCAATTGTAACGTCCCAAAAATTTCGAACCCTTTTGATTGGATTTTTAATTCAAATTTATGTGCTATTTTTTATTTTCAAAGTTAAGTATTAAATTGTACTAAAATATATAATTTAATTAAATCTTGTGAACTTTCGAACTTTGAAATAATTCAAAATATAAAAGTTACTTTAAAATAATATTAAGACCTTTTTGAAAATATTCGGGCTTGAATGCACATAAATTTTGTTTTTGGGGACAAAAATGTAAGTTTTCAAAATGTAAGTTTTCTCTTATTGCACACTCTTAGGGCTGCTAAGGTATGCCCTTGGGTAGAGTAAACCCAAGGTTGAAATGCAATCGTAACGTTCATTAGTTTCAAGTATTTTGTTCATATTTGCTCTTTGGTTATGACTGAGACGGTATCCAATACTTTATTTTCTAAAATTACCTCATATCCATCCAATTTCTAATCAAATTAAAATCTAATAAATTGATCCGAATTCGAATTCAGATTAAAATTCACACAGCCCTAGTTTCAATGTGCTAAAGAGATATAATGGAAAACAAGGGTTTCAATAGACGAAAAGTCCACAAATTCTGTTCGCAGGAAATTAATTAAGACCAAAATAGAAACAAACAAAAATTAATGACATACAAATGAGAAACAAGGTCGAAAAATACTCAAGCAAATGAAATGGGCCGAAATAGATTTTCAAAAGAAAAAAAAAAAAAATGCAGGCACCACGTCTATTCAATTCCCGGGGCCCATCACCCTAAAACCACCAACGGTACCAGTAGGACGAGGGGGTAGCTCTACCTCCACTTGAGGTTCTATGATCACTTGAGGTTGTGGTTTGGTCTCCGGTCTACCAAAAATACTGTCAAAGATACCGCCTACAAGACCCCCATTTTGACCCGCGGTGGAAGCCGGCATGATAACGACCGCCATGACGATTAGAACCAAAATGCAATTGCTGAATTTCATACTAATTTTTTGACCTGCACAATTAATTAAGAGATGATCAATCTGGAATTAATGAATAATTAAGTTGAAACCAATTGTGGGATCTGGGGACCTATTTATAGGGCATACAAACTCAATATAATGTCGAGTTTTTTTTTTTATAATATTTTGTGTGTGATTAATTTTATAAACTAATTTATTCTTGTTTTTAAAAGATCATTTTTTTTTTAGATTATTAAAATTACGGAAATGTATTTACATTTTTATCAATTTATGTTCTACAATGTTTTTCTTATAATTAATCATAATTTATTTATTTTCCTTGTAGTTTAAATCTAAAAGCATTATGAAAAATGTTGTGTTATTATATTTTTATTTAAAAATATATATACATTAATAAACAATATATTTGGCTCCTGCATGCATGGATCCAGTGTAAATAACCCTCTAAATACAAGGCCTGCATTTTGTTCGCTGGCTCATGAATCAAAAATCACACCACTACGTCTTAGAAAAAGTCCAATAATTAAATTTAAAATAAAAAAAATTTAGCTAGTTTATCCCAATGACTTGATCAGTTCTCAACTACCTGTACAATAATTGTAATAAAAAAATTGGTGCAGGCATCATAAGATTTGAAAGTTATTGCTAATCATATCAATATCATTATTCTAATCCACAATATATATTTGTTGTCTTAAAAAAACTAATCTTCCTCAAAAAAATTGAATTGTTTTCTCCATTCTTATACATATACATTTTATTTAATAATATATATACGTTAATAAATTAATTATAAGTTTCATGTAAATTTATAACATTTGAACCCATACTTATACATATAAATTGTAAACAAAACCCTCATATGCATTAAACATAATAAGGGTATAATTGTCCACCAAAATAGCTATGGTAACCCCAAAAATAAAATAGGAAGTTCGACGTCATAAAAAACTGACAGAACTTTAACGGGTGTAATCTTTTTGAAATGTCAAGGGGGATCCCTTTAATTATGATAGTCAAAGAAGATATTATTCAATAATTAAATTTATAATAAAAAATTTCTAGTTTATTCAAACATGATATTATTTGTTATTATTTGTTATTATTTGTTATTATCCAATAATTAAATTTATAATAAAAAATTTCTAGTTTATCCCAATGACTTGATCAGTTCTCAACTACTTGTACAATAATTGTAATAAAAAATTGGTGCGGGCATCATAAGATTTGAATGTTATTGCGAATCATATCAATATCATTATTCTAATCCACAATATATATTTGTTGTCTTACAAAACATATCTGCCTCAAAGAAATAAAATTGTTTTCTCCGTACTTATACATACACATTTTATTTAAGAATATATATACATTAATAAATTAATTATAAGTTTCATGTAAATTTATACCATTTGAACCCATACTTATACATATACATTGTAAACAAAACCCTCATATGCATTAAACATAATAATGGTATAATTGTCCACCAAAATAGTTATGATAACCCCAAAGATAGAATAGGAAGTTCAATAAAAAAATGGGCGATGAAGTCATCAAAAACTAACAGAACTCTAATAGGTGTAATCTTTTTGAAATGTCAAGGGATGTCCCCGTAATTATGATAGTCGAAGAGGATTGGACTGTAATTACACATAACCTCAATGGAAATCCCTGTAAATGGTTTTTTTTTCTTTCAATTTTTATAATGGTGAGATCCTTGGTCGATCGTGTAAAGATGAGATGAGATCGTGAGAATTAGTTAGTGCATTTAAATTACATTGATCAAGTAGGGTTTTTTTTTTTTTTTTTTTTTTAATTATTATTATGCCATAATAGACAAAATAATTACATTCAATCTATTATTAATCTATTATTAATGATATATAGATCATGGTAGACACGTTTCTATACGTCCCTCTTTTTTTTTTTTTTTTTTTTGAGAATCTCTATACGTCCATCTTCAGGAGTGAAAAAAATTAATAGATTTGGTACCACCAAACCACACTTTACACATGCATGTTCAAGAAATAGTATTCATAAAGTATACATAGACCAAGTTACCCTACAATTATAAAATTAAATCAACTAAGTACCCCATACTGCTGGATATATAAGATAAAGATAAGAGTAAATAACAAATAAAATAGCAAATTAACTTCACTTGTTATTTATTTTAAATAGGCAGTTGAATTCCTTATGATAAATAAAAGAGCTAAATATTTCTTTTGTTTTTATAAAAGAAGTACATTGTTTTCCCTTTTATTTTTACATTTTTCTAAGAGGGTAAAATGCTCATTATGTAATATCACAGGGAGGTAAATTATCTACTTACGCAAATCACATGGGGTGAAGTAAAGTGAATATATTATCAAAACAATGTTAAATTGGTCAAGTCTCACATGAAAATTAAGTCACATTCATATTATAGAATGCACGTGCAAAAATTCCACTATAAATAATAAGATAAACTGTTCATTATTGCACATCAAAAGAAGAGTTAATTGCATATTTTTATATCCCAATGAGATAACTTGTTCATTATACATATCTAGGAGGTTATATTGCCAAAAGCCCTATAAGATAATATAGTATATGTCAATTATATATTGATCAATATACAGCCCATAGATGGACTACAAAATTTAGTTGTGGGAAGTGTATGCTTAGTTTCATTAAGAAAAAACTTTCTTAATTTCATTATTAACATAGAATGATAGAAGGCCGTCTTTTCTAGAAGGTTCACATATAAAAATAGAAATTGAAAGGACAAAAAAGTGAGTCTTTCTAAATAGATAATAGGGGTCTTTTGGTAGGGCGTATGAGATTAAGATGAATTAGATTATAGTCGAATTGAATATAATGTTAAAAATAAGTTTGGTAGATTTAATTGAGTCATATTACATTAAAACAATCAACCGTAATATGTTTGCTGAAGTTACGAGTTGAGGCATATATTTGTATATTTTCACTACTTAATTGAACATATTATATTAGTTAAGATATATCAATTCATCGAAGCCATTTGTACAATACTATAAGAGTATGAGCCGATCAAGGTTTGTTCAATGTTTTAGTTCGAATGCCTCCATGTTAATTGTAAACTGATATATATTTTAATTCGTAATTTATTTATGTAGAATGTGTTTTCATTTTCAGATATTTGAGAAGAATTTTCGATATGTTAAAATGGCTAATATGTAAATTTGAGGTTAAGTGACATTTGACCGTATTCATATTCATCCGAATTAACTAATCCACTTATACCTGGGTGGATTATAATATAGTCTTAATACCGGATTGTAAGAATTTAATTCATTTGACCCTGTTTCTGAGCAATGCCACCAAATATTGTATTAGCATATATTAACACATACTATTATATAACCTAATACCCCTATTAGGTCCTACCAAATGGCATTATATATATTGAACTTTAGCGTCTCTTATTAAGTTATTAACTACACTTTTATTCAAACAAGATAGTATTATTATTAAATTTACAAAAGTGCAATTTATAACAAAAATAAACGTACATGTGAGTATCAATGTTATTAAAGCAGGATCGGATCGACCGGTCCGACCGGTTCGATCGCGAATCGGAAATCTATCCGATCCGATTAACCCTTTAAAACCAGTAAGTTAAAAACCCAATATGAACCGAGTTGAACAGGTCTAAAACCGGCGAACCGGTTTGGACCCGGTTCTAATTTTCCTTTATTTTTTTTTTCAATTTTTTTAATAATAAACTGAAAATTTTGTTGAATGAGGAATTTCAACACCTGACCTCTAGAATATAGCACAATACTTTTACCATTTGAGCTATATCATTTTTGTTGAACTTTTAGTATGAAGGTTATATAATGTGAAAAACTTATACCCAAATTTATTTATAAATTAGATTATGATAATTAACGCAAATCAATATTTTACACATTATCAATAAAAATTAAAACTAATTTTAGTTTTATAACATAATTGCTTATTAAAAGCTTTTCTATAAGATATTTCTTTCTAACTATATTATTTTTAGGATAGAAAGTGCAGAGATTAAAAGTCAAATCAATATAATATATTTAAATTTGATTTTGAATATTAGACTTGTATACATAATCTATTTTAAAATTTATTACTCTCGAAGTTTGTTGAATTTTTAACTTACAATTTTATATTTTAAGTAAGTTAATATAATCATATTATATTTATATGAGCTTACTAATCAATATTGTATTACCGTTATAATATAAGTTAGATAAATATTATATGATTTAATTTAAATATATTCTAAGTTTTTGTATATTTTTAATTAATTGTAGGATAATATTTTAAATTTTATGCATGTTGTATATACATTAAAATTAAATATATTTATTATATCATTATGACGCCATTCGATCCGACCAGTGGTTTGATCGGTTCGACCAGTGAAACCAGCGGCCATTTGGCTCACTGGTTCACTGTCCAGTCCGGTTCTAAAATCATTGTTTTCCAAATAACCCCTTTTTTTTCTTTTTTTTTTCTTTCTTTCTTGATCCGGAAAGGGGACAATTATTGCCTATCTTTCTCCACTAGCTCCGGTATGGAATCTAGGGCTGGGCGTTTGGGTCGGATTTTTTGGGACCCGTCCCGATCCGTTTGGGACAAAAAAATGAATTTCTTGACATTCGGGTTCGGGTACCCGAACCTGAAATATATTTTCGGGTTGGGTATTGGGTATTAGACTCACACCCAAACGGGTATTTCGGGACCCGTTTGGGTATTTAACAAAAAAAAAAAAAAGACATTTACCTGAAGACCAATGAGTAGATTTCATATCATACTTCATAATTAAGTGTTTAAACTTTAAATAAACAGAAATCTTCGTGAAAATAGAGGATTATGAACTAGTTTAAAACCATAGAACAGAAACAAAAACCAATTTCTACAAGTTGTGATGTGTCCAAATTTTGTACCCGAGGGCAATTAAGAGATTACACTAAGTTGCATAAATAAGAGATTTGTAACGTCTTTATCATAAACCCTCCTAACGTCTGTAACGTCTTTGTATTTATTATTTGTAACGTCTTTCTTGAAAAGACTATTATACCCCTGTACGTACCTATAAATAGGTCGCCCTATTTCCAAACAGAAGGAACGAAACTGAATTCACTATAACAATTACAATCTAATTTTTCTCTCGATATAAGTGTGTAGACTTTATTTTATTATTGTGATGTTGTTATAGATCGAAGGGCTTATTTCATCTTTGCCCTGAACATTTTTATACAACATCATAATTTTGTCGAAACTTGATTCAAGTATCTGAGCATTGTAGCCACCTACTCCATACCTCCATATGTGATAAATAAGCATGTAACACTGCCTCGTTAAAACCTTGCCAAGAAAAACCCATTGGGATAAAAACTTGGACGAAGGAAAAAGAGTACAGTGTTTAGACACGCTCCCCCTATAAATTTGGTGAAGAGTAGGGATGATTCTTTTCTTTAGCTGCTCTTTCTTATATGGAGTAAATATTCTTCTTTGAGATATCTGTTTGTCAAAAGTTGCCTCCCAAAGCCACAATTGCATGTAAAACATAAATTTGTGTGGTCAAATATTATCACTTGAAAGTAAATGTAGTAAAAATAAATATAATTTCAGCCACAAGTGTAACTTGATTCACGCTGTTTTACATTTTGATTTTGATAGTATTCTATCGTCGATGCCGTTGTTGTCTTTTTTTTTTTTTTTTGGTGCCGAGAGACGACCGGACTACCCCTTTTGATCGTTGAAGGATGACCAATTGAACCCCTAGCATTTTGCGGAGGAATGATCGATTTACCCTTTTTTGATCTCTAGAGATGACCGATTTACCCTCGATCGTTTAGGGATGACCGATTTACCCTTTTTTTATCGTTGAGCAATGATCGATTTACCCTTTACTTTTTTAGGGATGATCAATTTACCCTTTTTGATCGCGAAGAGACCATCGGTTTACCGTTTGTAGTTTTAGAGATTCATTTATTATTGGTTTCATGTGTCCGTAAGTAAATAATTCACTAAACTTTTAACTGAAAGACATAAAATATAAATTTTACCTCTTTTTTGTAGCTATGCAATCTTGAGATATTTCAGGGTCAACTTTGTAATTCTCACTAATTTTTTAGGTTACTCTGCAATTTCTGTCATCTTCTGGGTCAAGTGTGCACTTTTGAGAGACTTGCAAAATTAACCGATTGGCTTACACGAGAATTGCTGGTTTGGGCAGCACACTTGGTAATATGATTTGCAAATCAAGTTTATTTAGACTAGACAATAGAGTTTTGCTGAAGAAAATGAATCTACGCAAATGCTCAAGGATAAAATTAGTTGATACTGTATAGAATTTCATGATCGGTGGCTCTGAGACATTTTTTTTTAAAGTTTCTCTCATTATATGTACAGATCAAACGTTTCCCACAGACGGCGCCAATTATGATGTTGTATAAAAATATTCAGGGCAAAGATGAAATAAGCCCTTCGATCTATAACAACATCACAATAATAAAATAAAGTCTGCACACTTATATCGAGAGAAAAATTAGATTGTAATTGTTATAGTGAATTCAGTTTCGTTCCTTCTGTTTGGAAATAGGGCGACCTATTTATAGGTACGTACAGGGGTATAATAGTCTTTTCAGGAAAGACGTTACAAATAATAAATACAAAGACGTTACAGACGTTACGAGGGTTTATGATAAAGACGTTACAAATCTCTTATTTATGCAACTTAGTGTAATCTCTTAATTGCCCTCGAGTACAAAATTTGGACACATCAAGTTGTTTAATAGATTTACAATGTCATCAAATGAGAAGATATAAGACACTTTCCAACTCATACGATTTGCATACTTCATTCAGAGACATGTTCATATCAGTTATCCAAATCTTCAAAGCTTTGAAACAGGCAAGCCTACACAAACAAGTTAAAAAAGTCAAATTTAGGACACTCTTCTTATGTAATATATATATATATAAAGGAGTGAAATTTCGGGTACCCGCCAGATCGAATCTGGTTTTGAGTGTGAAAATTCACTACCCGCCAGGTCAGGTACCCGACCCAAAATACCCAATACCCTAAATACCCGACCCGCGCCAACCCCTAATGGAATCCAGTATAAATAACCCATCAAGTACTACCCACAAACAAGGCCTGAATTTTGTTCGATGACCAACAATTCATAAATCTTGCTCCAGCGGCAAGGGTGTATTAGGTAATACATTTTGTGGCGACTTTACATGGCAACACAGCGCCAATGAGCTAATAGATTTTTTTAGTTCGTGAAGATTGACTCCTTGATTGGCAGGGAACTGCCATATGAGCTGATATGCAATGGTTATCGTGTTGACGTGAAAGTAACATTGATGGCAGGTGGCCACCATCAATGGATCGCCCAACCTTGGAAGGTGGCTACCAATTGGGCTCCTAACAAGTAGGTGGCCACTGGAAGGGGCATCTGTCGAACAGGTGGCCACTTGGCAGATAGCTATCAGGCAGATGGCTACCTAACGACAAATTCATCAAGCATGTGGCTACTTGACAAATAAATCATGTCAGTACGCAGGCACTTACATGAGATATTGCAGCTCACAGCTGGCTTCAGGTGCGGCGTCGCCGACTTAGAGAGGCATTGTGCCTGATTAAGTGAAGACTGATTTGTTGAATTGATTGTGTGTGTTTTGAATGTGCCACCCTCCACATGCGTAACTTCCTTTGAGATATTTTAGGGAGTTGGTTATGATTAACTCCTATATTTTTTCCCTCCAAAATTAATTAGGGATAACCCAGGAATTTACTTCACTATATTCTTTTCTTGGACTTTTCGGACTACAAAAAAGTGCACGTACATTTAACGTGAAATTAAGTTCTATAAAAAAATATGAAAAATTAAGTTGATAAATTACTTCTTTATAACAATACATGCCTAAATGTGTTTTTATTTAATAGGGAACTCACCGTCCATTAATTAGTTAATTAAAAACACCTTAAGAAGATTAAATACAAAAGAGAAAGTTAGATGAATATATACTAATTAAGATGGACTATGAGCAGAACATGCAAGCTACTTATGCTTTCTAAATCCTTACAAACATTATTATCCATTATAATATACTGCACGTTGATAGGACAATGTATCATGATTTAATTTAAATATAGGATTTTTAGTCGGTTCTTGTAAGTCG
The DNA here is from genome assembly GCA_003313485.2 of Penstemon barbatus. Classification (NCBI taxonomy): domain Eukaryota; kingdom Viridiplantae; phylum Streptophyta; class Magnoliopsida; order Lamiales; family Plantaginaceae; genus Penstemon; species Penstemon barbatus. Next base: position 77,656,299 of record CM064877.1, on the reverse strand, counting down.
AGCGTTAATTAAATTATTCAAACTCAAATAATATGGAGCTTTGATTTCTCGCCTATAGGCTCAAACTCATATACCATGGAACTTCCGTATTATAATCTTAAACTCGGCTCATGTTCCTTTTCGGGCTGAAATTGAACTTGCTCAAAATAACAATTTTTATTTGGCAAATAAAAAACTACACATTATTAAATCATATATATATATATATATATATATATATAATTTCATACTTATAATCTATAATGTTATAATATAAAACATTAAATAAATTTTGTGAAGTCTTAAGACTTCCAACTTATTTGACTATTTGTTTTAACTTTTCATTTTCCTCTTTTTGTTAATTTTTTCCTTTTTAGCCTGCATATAATTGACAATGGGTTATTTGTAAAAGATTTGTTTCAAAATAACTATAATTGGTACACTTTAATAGCAACAATGAATAAGAAATATTTGAAATAATTATATCAATAAGCTTTGTTCAGACTGAGCTTTATTAGGCTCAAAATCAGCTCATAAATTGAACATATTTAATATAGTGGCTCAAATTCAATTCGACTCAAAATTATTCGGGTTCAAGTCAAATTTAATCATGTTGAACCATCAATATATCATCAATACTTTTGAACTAAGGTGCACATCCATTATGTACGAATCATATCAATCTTTACAGCTCAAATGTCAAATTATAAGCAAACAATTAATAAATTTAAACAATAGTAAAACATAATAAGGATAATATTATATATATATAATATATATATATATATATATATATATATATATAATATAATTTCATACTTATAATCTATAATGTTATAATATAAAACATTAAATAAATTTTGTGAAGTCTTAAGACTTCCAACTTATTTGACTATTTGTTTTAACTTTTCATTTTCCTCTTTTTGTTAATTTTTTCCTTTTTAGCCTGCATATAATTGACAATGGGTTATTTGTAAAAGATTTGTTTCAAAATAACTATAATTGGTACACTTTAATAGCAACAATGAATAAGAAATATTTGAAATAATTATATCAATAAGCTTTGTTCAGACTGAGCTTTATTAGGCTCAAAATCAGCTCATAAATTGAACATATTTAATATAGTGGCTCAAATTCAATTCGACTCAAAATTATTCGGGTTCAAGTCAAATTTAATCATGTTGAACCATCAATATATCATCAATACTTTTGAACTAAGGTGCACATCCATTATGTACGAATCATATCAATCTTTACAGCTCAAATGTCAAATTATAAGCAAACAATTAATAAATTTAAACAATAGTAAAACATAATAAGGATAATATTTAAAACATTATAGTCATCAATTTGCACTTACTTACCATACCTTAATAAATTAGTATTTATTTCATTACATTACAAAAATTGGCTGGCTAATTACTCCTTGGATCTCTAGCTATAAATACAGACCAAACTCATTAGTTAGCTCTCCAACAAATTATATATATTAATTCATTTTTATCCAATATATATATATATATATATACAATTAATTAGTAAAAGATGGGCGTTAACAAGAAGAATTTGTCCACTATTTCTAAGAATTGCATGTTGAAGTTTTTGGTGATCATAGTGATTATCATGACAATCAATATACAGAGTACTCAAGGAGCATTGGAAGTTATAAGTGGGTTACCATTTATAGGTGGGTTACGAGGTGGACTTGGTGTACGTGGATTTGGCGAAAGAAATGATAAACCTTGAAACGGCGATCGATGTGATTGATGATGAATTACCTCTTTCCTAAGTTCAGTTTTTTAATTTTTAATTTCCATATAATGAAAAATAATTTTCCTTCATATTATTATTATTATTATTAAGCATGCATTGATCCATATAATTTGTTGGTTATGTTTTCTTTTTTCCCCTTCAAGTGTGGTTTGATATTGTAAAATGAAGTATTCATTATTGTTTATGTATTTATCAATCTTATGTATTGATATTCTTGTTAAAGTTATGGGTGATCGCATTTTCGTACTTCCTATATGTAATGTTTTTAATTTTTTTTTTTTTTTTTGTCACATACTCTCTTCTTTCTTATATATATATATATATATATATATATATATATATATATATATTATGTGTTACACTTTCATGCTTTTTGGTCATTTGATGGGAAATCGATGTCACAATCGAGTAATTTTGAGAGCATTTTTGTAAACCTATATATTAGAAAAAAGAATTGATTAGATCAATATTGCACCTTATTTGAAAAATCTTCTAGATCACATCTAAAAGAATTCCAATATTTTTTAATTATCGAACTTAAACCCTCCTATATATATATTGGTTAAAAAACAAGCAAATGCCCTAATAATTTAGCATCAATTACTCACTTTATGTTACTAGCAATTAGAAAGAAAAAAAATATGAAAAAGCAATGATATTAAATGCACAGCCAAGCACTAAATATATAGGTTCACTCCATTTAACTTTAAATTTTTTTTTTTTTTTTGGTTAGCATAGAAAATTTTGTTAAAATATATTACTACATATTGTTGGGAAAAAACAGTTTTAATATAATTAAAGTGCGAAACCAAATCTAAACTAATTACAAGCAAATCAATTTGGATACAAATATAATTAATTAGTTTAAGGAACAGATAACGTAAATAATACTTATCTCACAATTCATATGAATGAAAATACTTTTTCTCCTACTTTATTCTCTACATTGTTAGTTATCGGACTTTTGGCAGCTTGCACCCTCGAAAATGGGTCTTTTGGCAGATTGCACCCTCGAATTTAAATTTTGGCAGATTGCACCCTCGAAATACATAAGCTTTGGCAGGTTGCACCCTCTAAAATTTTTCGGCCAAATAATTCGCCGGAAAATCAAAATTCTAATGTTGGCAAGGGTATAATTGTCTTTTTAATTCAATTCCCTCCAAAAATTCAAAATTTTGTGCCTAAATTTTCATTTTTCTTACAACACATTTAAATCTCTCAGCCATCAGCTCAAAAATTAATATTATTGCATTTAACATAAAAATAATTGCCAAGACATAATAAACACATGTAAACACAATGAACTTATCAACCCACAAATAAGAAATAGCAACAATATTCATATTAATCTAGGCAAGATCATATAGCTTCAAACAAAAAGCATCATATGAATTACATATATCCAAGTCTAGAAATCAAACACAATTCATCTTACTCCATATTTGGTTCATATTAGAACACCACCACTGTGAGCATTCTAACTGAAATGTGGCTAAGTTAATAACTACACAAAATAAGTTAAATATCAATTAGACTACAAAATCATTCACTTCAATGTCTACAAAATCCTTCAACTCAATGCCTTCACTATTCTTCGGTTCAATGTTCAATGCCTTCACTCAAAATGAGTTAGATTTCCTCCAGTTCAACATAAACTCTAGTTATGGTAGAGTTGCCTTCACCATGTTGTGTAACAATTCTATCTTCCGACATCCTATAAATCTTTGTCGCAGTTGAATTTCCAGATGCCATAGATATAGACTCCTGCATTACAAAAGAAAAATACTGATAAAAAATTTGCAATGAATAGGCATTAATAATGAAACTAATTTCAATATCTCACATGATTTCCATTGTTATTATTTCACTCACAAACATCATTCATTTTGGCAGATTTTTCCTTTCACCTACATGCATAAAAGTATAAGATAGCAATACTTTCTACGTCAAATTAGAGAAGTCACAAACATTTTCACCGAATAGAAACTAACTAGTGCTTCAATATCTCACCTGATTTGTAGTATTAATATTTTTCTCACAAGCTTGATTAGTTTCAACAGACTTTTTCTTCACCTGGATACAATCACATTATAAAAATAGTTGGTAATAATTTCATATCAAACAAAGTAAAATAAATTTGACACTTGCCCCCAATTTTTCTCTTTTTTTTGGCTCCTTGCAACTTTTCTTATTAAGTCCAGTTGCTCCACAGTTAGAACATGCATACTTCAACCCTTTCCTCTTTAGTTTTTTCTTATCCTCTTTTTGCTGGATTAGCTCATCTGGTTCTAGCCTTCTCTTATGTAATTGTGGCCTTCCAGCTTTCTTTGGTTTTTCAGGCCATGGCTCAATAGGAAGTATATCAGTTTGTGGCTTCGGCCACTCACCTTGGCCTTTGATTGGCTCAAAAAGATATTGATATGCTTTGATTTTTGGACTTGGTTATATGTAATTCATATGATGCTTTTGGTTTGAAGTTATATATATGAACTTGCCTAGATTAATATGAATATTGTTGTTATTTCTTATTTGTGGATTGATAAGTTCATTGTGTTTACATGTGTTTATTATGTCTTGACAATCATTTTTATGTTAAATGCAATAATATTAATTTTTGAGCTGATGGTTGAAAGATTTAAATGTGTTGTAAGAAAAATGAAAATTTAGGCATAAAATTTTGAATTTTTGGAGGGAATTGAATTAAAAAGACAATTATACCTAGGGCTGAGCAAATGGGCCGAACCAGACCGAACCGAAGTTCGGTTATGGCCCGGTTCGGTCCCAAAAAAATATGGACCGATTACCGGACCGAAATAGTCGGTCCGGTTCGGTATAAATACCGACCGGTCCGGTTCGGTTCCGGTTCGGTCCAAATATATACCGAATTTCTTTTTTTTTTTAAAGAAAAGAGGAAAAAAAAAAGAAAAAAAGAAAGAAAGAAAAATGGAGTGCCGACAGCTCATGACAGCTCATTTCCTTCTTTTTCTTCTTTCTTCTTTTTCTTCTTTCTTCTTCTTTCTTTTCTTCTTCTTTATTCATTCTTTCTTTTCTTCTTCTTCTTCTTTCTTCTTTCTTCTTTCTTCATTTTCTTCCATTTTCTTATTTCTTCTTCTTCTTTATTCTTCTTCTTCTTTATTGATTCTTTCTTCTTCTCTTCTAAAAATCAACAAAACAAGAAAAGAAATCTACATTTAATCAAATCGGGTATTGGGTACTGGGTTTGGCTGGAGCGGCGGAGCGGCGGTGAACGGATGAGGAGGCGGGTTTGGCTGGAGCGGCGGCGGTTGGAGACAGTAGCGGGCGGTTCATTTGGAGAGAATTAGGGCAAGTGTTGAATTTGGTACTGGTTTACGGGTTTGGTCCGTTTACCAAGCCTTATGCTTAATAAGGGGAAAAAAATATCAAAGTGGGTTCGGGTAGTTCGGTTCGGTTCGGGAAACCGTCGGTTTTTACCGAAAACCGAATAGATGCTGGTTCGATTCTCACGCAGGAACCGATTACCGAACCGGTTGGCCGGTTCGGTAAACGGTTCGGACCGAACCGTCGGTTCCGGTTCGGTCCGGTTTGATTTGCTCACCCCTAATTATACCCTTGCCAACATCAGAATTTTGATTTTCCGGCGAATTATTTGGTCGAAAAATTTTAGAGGGTGCAACCTGCCAAAGCTTCTGTATTTCGATGGTGCAATTTGTCAAAATCTAAATTCGAGGGTGCAATCTGCCAAAAGACCCATTTTCGAGGGTGCAAGCTGCCAAAAGTCCTTAGTTAACTTTTAGAATAATTTTATATAGGGGTGGCAATATGGATCAGATCCATAGATTTGATCCAAATCCAAAGGATCCGATCCAAAAAGATCCATTAAATTTTCACTCGGATCGGATCTTATAAAATCTGGATCAAATATGGATCCACACATACAAGTAATGAATTGTGATGGATCCTCTCGATCCACGAATAGATCCACTAATGGATCCATCGGATCCAAAAAAAAATTTATTTTTGGATGAATTCAAAAGTAAACGTTATTTTTTCCGGTTCTTTTTTTTTTTTTTTCTCTCCCCCGTCTTTCTTCTTCTCTCCTCCTTCAAATCTGTTGCCGCCGCCGAGCCTCTGTTTACTAAACTCAATTAGTGCACAAAGTTTCTGGTTTTCAACTTTGAAAATTTGCAGTTCGGCCCCTGAATTTTTGAAAATTACATTTGACCCCTCAACTTTCGGAAATTATAAATTTGCCCCAAAATTTCTGGAACATGCAAATCGGACCAGAAAACAGAAAATTAACAAAATTTCCAGAAACTTTTGTTTATTGCAAAACAGACCCCATATTTACGCAAATAGCAAAAACACCCCTTAACCTTTCATAAATTACAAAATGGTCCAGATTTTGAAAAATTCCAGAAATTACAATTTGGTCCAGAATTGCAGAAAAACAAAATTTTACTTTCTGTCCAGATTTTATAAAAATCGCAATTTGCAAATAAGCCCTCAAATTTTTGGAAATTACATTTTTGGCCCAAAACCAAAAAGTGCATAGATCCGAACATTTAATTTATCATAACAAGCAAGATTCAAAATCAGAACACAACAAACACATATAGTTTGCTTGTTTAACATGTAAAATGAACCGAACTTTTACTAAATGAGCTCGAGTCACAAGTTGAGAAGCTTGGTTTGATTACTATGTCATAGAGTTTTTAAATTGGTTTGATTGCTTGTAGAAGTTTTTTGGATTTTTTACGGTGTGATTTTTTATTTATATGTTTTATGCTTTATATTTCTTCATATTTTAGTTGCACTAGTACACTTTCAATCTTTTAGTAAGAATTTTTGAATTTTCTCAATGAGATCCCTTGATCCACAACCATGAATTCATGATGGATCCACAATTATAAGTTTTAGTTTTCTTCCCATCTTAGTTGCATTAGTACACTTTCACTCTTTCAATAAAAATTTTGATTCTATGGGATCCCTTGATCCACAACCATGGATCCATGACGGGATCCACTGTGGATCCGTCATGAATCCACAATGAATTTATTTGGATCCATGGTGGATCCGAAATTTTTTCACTCGGATCCGGTTTGGATCGGATCCTAAATGGATCCATCATTATGGTTCCATTTAGAATCCGATCCAGTTGAGATCCGATTTAAATCCGATCCGGGTGGTCCATTTGCCACCCCTAATTTTATAACAATTGGTAATTTGTCGCTATTATCGATGGAATATCGTTTTCGTCATGTTCAGTTGTAAATCTGTAAGTTACTAAAGTATAGACACTAGTTAGAATTTCTCTGTTTTGTTGATGAATGAGTTCTTTTTTCGAGATGGTGAAAACCCCGTCTCTTGTTCCTCGGGCTCTGTTGGCAAAACTTAATTTGGAAAAATTCTTATCAACCCAAATAAATGAAAACATTCAAACATCACAATAAAATCTCATTTTTCGGCACAAAGTCTTCTGAATTGCAGAACTGTACTAATCCCACTTGCACAAAAATATGGTGATTTACACCCTGACCTCCTGAGGTTTATAATAATTATACATAAAACTCCCTGTATTTTTAAAAATTACAATTACATCTCTAACAAGGTATTTTTTGTAAATATTTTTTCAAGTTGTAGGGATATCCTTATAATACAAGATTGTTGAACTATAGGGGAGTTTCTTGAATTTTGAAACGTCACATGGTTTCTTGTAAAACGGCTAAACCTAAGGGAATCCGATTGTAAATCACCCAAAATAATATTGTGAATCATATAATTCGGCATGTAGAATTAAATGATAATATATTGCTCCTTTTTATATTTTTGAAATTATCTAATATTCACTTATGAAAAAAGAAGAAAATAAATTGGTATTGGAGAGAATTTTACTTTTGATATCATAGATTACCATACTTTAAGATTACGACACCAAACTTTAAAAACCTGACACATTTTAGTCAAAGATTTAACGATCATTTACATATTTGTACTTCCGTTCAATAATTGACGGAATCGTGAAGAAATCACAATTAACTCATAATTGTGTAGGGAAAATAATGGAAAATATGCATAATTAAAGCTCTGATAAGTTTGCCCCACATATTTTTGGGTCGGCAAATTTTACCCAAAATTTACAAGTTTGAGGAAATTTCAGTCATAATTGGACCCAATTTAACATTTGGGGTTAACTTTGACTAGGTGTAAAAGTTTTATTTTTATATTAACTAGGATTATAGGGGAAAAATCATCGTACTCAATTGTATTTTGGAAACCTACACAAAGCCCCCTTGTGTTATTATTATTATTGTATTTTGGATTATAGCTGAAGAAGTATATTGATGTACCAAGTCTTCGTCATCATAAACAACTATGGGTCAAACGTCGGCATCGACCTTATCGAGGATCTTCCCCCTCGAGTTCACGTCGAACATAAACAAATAACCTAACGTCGGCATCGACCTTGATCTCTTCGACTTATCCGACGTAGTGGCCGACGTTCTCTTAAAATTGACCCACTTACAATCGGATCGAATCAATTGTTGAGGATCCATATTCGAACCAAAACGTCCAATCATGATTTGACCCGGTGACCCATCTGGAAAACTATAAATAGCCCTCATAAATGAGATAAAAGGTACGCACGTTCCGAGCATTAATTACACTCCGATCTCCAACCTTATCTCGACACTTACTTTAGCGTCGGAGGGTTATCGCCGGGTAACCACCGGCATTGACCTGACGTAGTTATCTTTGATTGCAGGCTAGGATCCCTTATACAAATCGAGGATAAGCTTGATTGACCTGCCAATCCTCACATTGACGAGTCGTGAGACCCGAGACACTGATTAGGAATAGCTACCCTAACAATAACACACTCATCAATTGGCGCCGTCTGTGGGAACTTTAACTCTGAATCGTAAAAGATGACTACAAGATCTAAAGCAGCTCTGGCTCGAGAGCGAGAGGCCAATCGAGATCAAAACGGGGAAGGTCAAGGTGACAACTTGTTACCTCGAAACCCTGAGCAGCCGCAGAATGATGAAGGGGGAACTTCCAGACCCCCAGCCCCACCTATTTTTCAACTTACCAAAGATGACTTGAAGGCACTCTTGGATGACGCCAAGAAGGAGTGGCTAGCAGAAGCCGCAAGGAAAAATCATAACCTTCCCCAAAGACTTTCTCGCGCTGTTATCCAAGACATCGAGAATGAAGTAGAAGTTGACCAAGCCGACAGTTGGGCAGATAAACGTCAAGCTAGACGCTTGGGGAAACAGGATCATGAAGAACAATCAGTTAGGGAAGTCAACAAACTCGCCTCAGAAGTAAGGTCGCTTCATCAGAAGTTGGACAGGCAAGAAAAAGGAAACGAACTCCCGGTGTCAAATTCCCGATTAAGAAAATCACCCTTTTGCGACGAAATCTTCTTCGAGAGATTGCCACTCGACAAAAGATTACCTACTCAACTGCCTCGTTACTTTGGAACCGAAGACCCTGACGAGCATCTAGCTTCGTTGAACCTCCATATGCAGCTCCACGGTATCTCGAACAATGTAGCGGCTAAAGCCTTCTCGACGACGCTATCGAGAATGGCACAGTCGTGGTTTGGAAGATTAGAGGAGAAATCCATCCTTGACTACGATCAACTTTGCGACAAATTCATGAGCCAGTTTGGTAGCAAACGAGCAGTTAGACCCCCCGCCAATCACCTATACTCTATCATACACAAACCTGATGAGAGTTTTAGGAGCTTTATTGGGAGATTTAACAACGAGCTCCTAAAGGTCGAGATGCCGAGAGTGGACTTCCTAATAACTGTATTGTTTCAGAGTACCTTGAATAGAGGCTTTGCTAGCGCCATAGTCAGAGAAAATCCATCGACATACGAAAAATTAATGGAAATGGCCAATCAATACATGAACGAGGAGGAAATGAACAAGCTAAGGGGAACATTCTTTGGATTGGCAAAATCTGAAGACAAACAGCCAGTCGTCATTACAGATCGTCCGGGGGAAAAAATTCCGAACAATCGATATAATGAAAGGAGAAATAGAAGAGGATACGGAGAAGAAAGAAACTTTAATTCAGGGAAACAAGCAACAGGAAGACCGAACAGAGAGTACCATGACAACTATACTCCTTTGAAAAAACTCAGGTCGGAAATCTTATTTGCCATACAAGATAAAAACTTGCTAAGAAAGCCCGCTGCAATCAGAGACAATCCTAGCTCGAGGAAGTATTGTCGCTTCCATAGACAAAGAGGACACGATACGGACGACTGCTATCAGTTGAGAGATGAAATAGAAAGATTAATAGCAGAGGGACACTTAACTGGCTATGTGAAAGTCTCAAACAATGACCATGTTGCAAATCGACCACATAATAATAGGTCGCGGTCCAGATCTCCCCCAAGGAGGGATCATAATCAGGACACCAGAGAAGAACAGCCCAGCAGAGCCCAGCCTGGAACTATTGTCAATATGATATCAGGGGGGCCAGCTGGAGGAGACAGTAAGAACTCAAGAAGAGTTGTTTCTCGAATACTCCGAGAGGGAAGCCTGAACGATCGGAAGGAGGTGTTCTCGATACGACCCACGACACAAAATCAAGTAATAGGGTTTGATGACTCTGATCGACAAAGGGATTATTTGCCATTCAATGACCAGGACGTGCCGGATTGCCCGATGGTAATCACGGCCCAAATTGCTGGAGCTACCGTCAAAAGAATCTTGATAGACTCGAGGAGTTCGGCAAATATCATTTTCTTGGACGCGCTAGAAAGAATGTACCTCGGTCCAACTCCTTTGGGGACAGTAGTAACACCGCTTATTGGCTTTGGAGGAGCCCAGGTCGTTCCTCGAGGTACGTTAACCCTATCGCTCACCTTGGGAGAGGCTAGCAACTCGAGAACCCGAATGATAAAATTCCTGGTGGTTGAGGCGCAGTGTGCTTATAATGTAATATTGGGTAGACCCGCTCTGAACGCTTTTCAGGCTATCATTTCCACCTATCACCAAAAACTAAAATTTCCGACGTCTCAAGGAGTCGGTGAAGTGATTGGAAACCTAAAAGACGGGTGGGATTGCTACACAGTCTCCCTCAATCAAGGAGCGAAGAACAAGGAGCTTTGCTCGGAAGCTCAAAAGATAGGCACGGATGTAAAAATCAAGCCGGTTTCCCCGGTCGATACCGACGATTTACTCAAGCCAGATATGACGCAGGAGAAGAAAGAAAAACAAGATGAAATCAATTCCAAGAAAAGAAAGTTTGAAAGAATCGAACCACTGGAAGGACACAGATCAATTGAATTGGTACCTGGAGAGCCGTCAAAAACTACTAGAGTAGGAACTCAACTCTCCGAAGGTCTGGAGACCCAATTGATTGAATTCTTAAGGGAAAACGTGGATGTCTTTGCATGGTCGACAACCGACCTACAGGGAATCGACCCGAAGATCATAGTCCATAGGCTCAATATAGATCCTTCGTCTCGTCCTGCCAGGCAGAAGAAGAGAAACTTTGGCCCAGAAAGAAACAAAATAATAAAAGAAGAGGTACAGAAGCTCCTAGATGCTGACTACATCACTGAGGTTCAATTCACGGAGTGGCTTTGCAATGTCGTTTTAGTCGCTAAAGGATGTGGGAAATGGAGAATGTGTAACGATTTCACAGACTTAAATAAACTCTGTCCAAGGGACCCATACCCCCTTCCAAGAATCGACTCCCTAGTCGATTCCACAGCAGGATGTGCTATTTTGAGTATGATGGATGCCTTCCAGGGTTTCTACCAGATTTTTATGGCTCTGGAAGATCAGGAGAAGACAGCATTTATCACAGAGATGGGCGTCTATTTTCAAAGTAATGCCATTCGGACTAAGAAATGCAGGTGCTACTTACCAACGACTAGTAAACAAGATGTTCGAAGCATTGATTGGCAAATCAATGGAGGTATATGTCGATGACATGCTAGTAAAAAGTCTTGACGAGAACGACCACCTGGTCCATATTAAACAAGCGTTCGATATAATGAGAAAGTATGGTATGAAACTAAACCCGGCAAAGTGCACATTCGGAGTTAGGTCGGGAAAATTCCTTGGTTATCTAGTAAACGAAAGGGGAATAGAGGCCAACCTGGAAAAGATCCAAGCGATAATTGACCTCAAAGCCCCGCGTAACTTGAATGAAGTGCAAAAACTCGTCGGCAAGATCACGGCCCTGAATCGATTTATATCTCGATCTGCCGACAAAAGCCTCCCATTTTTCAAAATCATGAGAAACGCAAAGAAATTCGAGTGGTCGAAGGAATGTGATCGGGCTTTCGAACAATTAAAAGCATATCTGGTATCTCCTCCTCTTCTAGCAAAACCACAGGGCAACGAAGATCTCCACCTCTATGTAGCTGTTTCTGAACAAGCGATCAGCTCGGTCCTGGTGAGAATGGAAGCTAGGGACAACTACCCGATATACTATGTGAGTAGAGTCTTGCAAGGCCCTGAAAAGAATTACTCTATAATCGAAAAGTTCGCCCTCGCCATAATAACCACTGCCCGAAAATTGAGACCCTATTTCCAGTCCCATAAAATCGTCATCCTAACTAATCAACCACTAAGGCAGACGTTATCTAAACCAAACGCGTCAGGACGATTAATCAAATGGGCCGTGGAATTGGGGGAATATGATATCCAATACCAACCCAGAACGTCGATAAAGGGGCAGATACTGGCCGATTTTGTGCTCGAGAGCACTCAAGTAGAAGAAGAGAAAAAAGAAATATGGATGCTTCATGTCGACGGGTCATCGACATCAGTGGGAGATGGTGCAGGAATTTATTTCCAAGGCCCCAATGAAGAAGAATTGGAATTCGCTTTAAAGTTGGATTTTATCGTGTCAAACAATGAAGCGGAGTACGAAGCCTTATTGGCCGGCCTGAAAATGACAACTGAAATAGGAATTCAGAATCTCGTTGCTTATACCGATTCGCAGTTAGTCGAGAAACAATTCAAAGGATTATTTGAGGCCAAAGAGGATTCAATGATAAAATACTTGTCTTTAGTTAAGATTCAAGTTTCGAAGTTTGAGACCTTTCAATTGGAATACATAAGGCGAACTGAAAATACGAGAGCCGACGCGCTTTCAAAGTTTGGGAATTTAATAGAAGGAATCACCACAAGAAAGGTAACACTAATGATATCGAGCAAGCCTGCCATTGACACGCGGCGTGACGTTCTATGTATGGAAGTTCTGAATCTTCAGAGCGATGAACCGACATGGAAAACAGAGTTATTAGATTATCTAATCAAGGGAACACTACCAACTGATCGCTCTGAAGCTCGACGACTCAAGTACAGGGCTCCTCACTATGCTATTATCAATAATGATTTATACCGACGATCCGTCACCGGAGTACTCCAAAATTAATGCATAGCATTTCCTCAAACCGACTTGATCCTTAAGGAGGTTCATGAGGGTTCTTGTGGAAGCCACTCGGGCGGCAGAGCACTAGCAGTTAGAGTATCTCGTTTGGGATATTATTGGCCATCTTTGGTAAAAGACGCCAACAGTCACGCCAGAAAATGCGCCAAGTGCCAGTATCACGCAACTATGCCTCATCAACCTGCCCAATTAATGGAGTCGATCTCGATTTCATGGCCATTCGATCAGTGGGGAGCAGACTTGGTCGGACCATTACCTGTAGCCAGAGGGCAGAAACGTTTCTTACTGGTGGGAGTCGAGTACTTTAGCAAGTGGATAGAAGTCGTGCCGTTAAAACAAATCACCCAAACTCAGATTGTCAACTTCTATTGATCAATAATCTGCAGGTTTGGACTTCCAAGGATGATCATCTCAGATAATGGCGCGCAATTTGCAGGAAAAAGAGTGACCGACTGGTGCACGAAACACAAAATAAGGCAGCGATTCACATCAGTTGGATGCCCGCAGACCAATGGACAGACCGAAGTGACTAATCGAGAAATTTTAAGATTACTGAAGAAGAGGTTGTCGGAAGCTGGAGGTGCCTGGCTGGATGAATTACCATGGGTCGTATGGGCTAATCGAACCAAGGAGAAAACGGCGACCGGAGAAACACCTTTCAGTCTAGTTTATGGTTCCGAAGCCGTAGCCCCAGCAGAATTAGAAGTACCATCTCCAAGAGTCGACCTTTACGATCACTCGGACAACGCTGAACAAAGGAACTTCGAGCTCGACCAACTAGAATCAAAGAGAGAAAGGGCCTCCGCAAGGATACAAACCTACAAAACCACGATGGCAAAGGCATACGATAAGAACGTAAGATTAAAATTTTTCCAGGTAGGAGACCTCGTGCTGAAACGAGTTGACGTCTCGAAGAAGAAAGCAAAGCTTGACTGCAACTGGGAAGGTCCTTTCAAAGTAGTCGAAGTTGGAAAGAAGGGGGCTTATCGATTAGAGACGATGGAAGGAGAACTTGTGAAAAGGACCTGGAATGGGAGAAACCTCAGAAAATTCTATACTTAAGAAATTTTCTTTAGTTTGTCTATATTTCCAGCTGTCTATATTCCCAGCTATTTTGTAATTGTACTCCCAGCTATTTTTGTAATTTCCTGGACAGGTACAAATCTTTCCTTTATTTTTGAAACTAATGCTAAGTTCTTTTGTTATTCTCTAATGTTATCACATAGATCTCCAAACCGTCGAAATCGCCAAATGTACCTCGATAGAAATCGCCAAATGTACCTCGATAGCCGTTGAGGCATCGAGAGGAAATCTCCAAATCGTCGAAATCGCCAAATATACCTCGATAGCCGTTGAGGCATCGAGAGGAAATCTCCAAATCGTCGAAATCGCCAAATATACCTCGATAGTCGTTGAGGCATCGAGAGGAAATCTCCAAATCGTCGAAATCGCCAAATGTACCTCGATAGCCGTTGAGGCATCGAGAGGAAATCTCCAAATCGTCGAAATCGCCAAATGTACCTCGATAGCCGTTGAGGCATCGAGAGGAAATCTCCAAATCGTCGAAATCGCCAAACGTACCTCGATTATAATCGAGATTGCGGGGCAAAAGGCTATGGATAAGCCAAATATAAACGTATCTCGATTATGGTAACGGCATCGATCATAAGTCACATCGAGAAAGACATTTGGAGATAAATAATTGAGATCGATGACTACATTGAATAATTGAAATTGCGGAGCAAAAGGCTATGGATAAGCTAAGTATAAACGTATCTCGATTATGGTAACGGCATCGATCATAAGTCACATCGAGAAAGATGTTTGGAGATAAATAATTGAGATCGATGACTACATTGAATAATCGAAATTGCGGAGCAAAAGGCTATGGATAAGCTAAGTATAAACGTATCTCGATTATGGTAACGGCATCGATCATAAGTCACATCGAGAAAGACGTTTGGAGATAAATAATTGAGATCGATGACTACATTGAATAATTGAAATTGCGGAGCAAAAGGCTATGGATAAGCTAAGTATAAAACGTATCTCGATCATAATAAAGGTATCGATTGTAAAAGCAACGTCGACAAAGTAGTGATATATCTCGATTATAATGAAGGCTTGGATTATAAATCAATATCGACAAATACATTCAGAAATAAAAATTAAAGTTTTGAATAAAAAGAACAAGTCGAAAAAGTAGAGATATTAATGATTATTTTATTCATTATATCGACATAGATACAAATGTACAAATGAAATCGACAATACAGCTATCAAAAACCTATTACAGACTATTACAATGACGACAAGAGTAAGTTGAGGAAATCCAGAGTTTTCCGAGGATGACGCTCGAATTTAGGATAGCTATAGGCTTAAATATGGAGGTTTTCCGCCTATAGCTTTATCTATCGCTGATCGAGGCCTTGAGAGGACGATTCATCCTCGGCGTCAGCGAAGGACAGGAGGTTCTTTTTTAATGGCAGCATGCTTGCTCGAGAAACACACCATCTCAGTCAATAAATCGACCATGGGTGATGGGTCTCTCTGCTTCGACCAAGTGACAGAAGAGGAAAAAGTCACCTAAATTTTTGCGCTTTAAGTCCTCCACCATCTGATCGGCTGTCATTCCTTCTACCTCACCACTGTCCTCCGAGTTCTCGGAAGCACCTCGAAATCATTGAGGACCCGGCATATGTTGCAGAGTGCCGAGCCAATGAGGATTCCGAGATGCCCCCGGGTGAACCTCGTTGTCGTTACCGATGCCACCCATTCGAACAACGAGGCCCACCCATTGAAGTACTCCCTTTACCGATACCACCCAATCGAAAAGAATATCAACATTTTTTGCCTTGATCTGGAGGTCGAATAGGATTAAAGGTCCCAAAGGAGGAAAAGGGACCCTTCGATAACTTGATGTCGAAGAGCGAACTATCGAGGAATATTTTCCTCGGATATTTCTTAAGAAGGAACATGTTGGTATGATTTTGGTATGAAGAATAGTAGGAATCCCTCTACCTATTTATAGGACTGGCCCATCCAATCCAACGGCCCAGAATTATCAGGATCTACGGTCAGGATGGAAGGCATTTAAGTAGCCGACCGTTACGCTACCCAAGGTAACTAACGCGGACTATATCCAACGGTCAAATGAACGCCACGATCAACGGCTGAGATTGTTCCCATTTAATGCGCTAACCGCCTCAACTACCCAACGTTTTTAATGGTTCGACTAGTAATTATGAAACGAACCCAGCGACGTCGAACAGATCAGCTCATGAGTTTACCAGGAAAAGAACCTTTTTGGTACAACTACATGTTCACGCCTCGGTGTACCGAAAGTAATATACCGAAAGGGTCAGATTATCAAACTTTCCCTTTTATTATTATTATCGAGTTAGATGGAGATTTGATCGACTTAATCCAACTACGCGATAAAATAAGAGACGACATTCATCGAACATACTCATATGTCAAATAGCCAATTAACATGCATACATTAAAATATACGACTTATGAGCAGAATGGAGATAAACAGATTAAACGCGATCGATTAATGAAAAGGGAAATATTCAACATTCCTTGAAAATAACATATAAACAACAAAACACGCCGCCCACACGCAACTCGATAACCAACAAACCGAGCTTTAGAGGAAATAAAAGTTTTTTCTTTTTTCTAACTCAGGGCCAAAACAAATGCCGTCAACAATCATTATGGGTCTGAAAATTAAGGAGATCGACATGATCAGAAGAAGTCGCCTTGGGGAGTTCACCTGCTGGGTCAGCACTCTCAGCCTTCAGCTTTGCCGCTTGCAGCTCGAGTAGAAATCCAAATTCATGATCTTCAGGAGCTCCCTTGGAATGGTCGTCTATCAAAAAATCCAAGTTGAGCGGAACACCATTTTCGTCAGAAGTGGCGCTGAGCTTCGTCTCGTCAAAACGATCGTTCAGGAAGCCAAGCGCCCTACACTGCTTCCAGCCCTTCTCAAAGACCTTAGACAAATCGGTTCCGGATCGGCGTTCGACAAGCTCCTCATAGACGACGTTGTTGAATAATTCGGTAACGATAGCCTTCCTCTCGGCAGCAGTTGCTTCACTGCGACTCCTCAGCCCTTCTTGTCGACCCAATTCAAAGCTATCAGCAACCTCATCCTTTAACTTCATGGCAAACTCCTGATCTTTCTGCTCAAGTTTTGCCTCCAACTCGGCGATACGACTATCTTTAGTCTTCGCCTCTTTCTCCAGAACGGCCATTTTTCCCTCGACCTCCTTCATCTTCTCCTCCAGATGACCAACCTTTTTCCTCAAATGCGAGCTAGAACCTTTACTCTTCTCGAAACGCTTCCTCAGGCTATCATGTCGAGCAGCAGAAGAATAGATGGTATGGCCTAACTACAAGATCCAATTTTCATACATTCTTAGTGTGAATTAAAGAAAAACAGAACACGAATCGATGTCGAAAGAAGAATACCGAAAGAAGGAGGGACGCCTGTAAGCGTAGAATGTCCGCATCATCTTTCTTCAATAGCATGGCGTGGTCCTCAAAGGACACTGTCGACAAAAATTTCTCCCACGCCTGAGGAGTGATTGAAGAATCCAAGATTGCAGGATTCATCATTGAGATACCGGCCGCCCTCGATCCGAACTTTCTCTTGTGATCCTCGAGAATTGACTCGAGGTTGCCTCCGGCAGGGACGGGGATCTCACTGCTTGTAGGAGTCAGTAGATCATCCAGCCTAGCCTTTTTCGAAGTAGGTATGTCTGCCTGGTCGACTTCAGCCGAAACAGGCCTTTTTCCCTTATCACTTTCTTGTTCTCCCTCCGCTCGATGGTTTGTCTGCAGAGGAACAGTGCTCGAGTGGCCAAGGGGTTTTGAGGCCTTGTCGGCAGCAGTAGTCAGAGACAGTGGCACATGTGGCTTCACGATATTCTGAGACTTCCATATGGCTCTACTAGCTCGATTAGCCATAGGGACGACGCTGGTTTCTGCACAAACGGATATATTAAAAGAATACATCAATATATTATTTAAAGAAACACAAAGAACGATCAAAACTACCTGAGGTAGGACATTCGACAGGTAAGGGAGCCATCGACATTCCTCCTAGACTCAAAATAGGCTCTTGCAGAAGCGCGTTGGTGTCATAGGTCGATTCCGACAACTGAGAAAGAAAGTCGGGCCCCCATGAAGGTTCGGGAATATTCTTCAACAGAATACCACCCGACCTCCATTCACGTGTCGTCCTCCATACATAGTTTTCGGGGCCATGAACGAAAATAAACCTATTCTTCCAACCTTTCCCATGTGACGACTTTAGATCACTAAGAAACCTAACTTTGGGCTTAGACCGTACAAAGTAAAAACCTTTGTTGGACTGAGGAGAAGGGCGGACATCGAAAAGACCACAAAAATTAGCAAAAGAAGCACTACTAGAAATGTGAGTTTTGGCCACACCATATTAGCTACGGTAAAAAATGTAGTGGCCAATTGACATTTGAATCGGTTACTCCGCCGATTAGAAAAAAGTTTAACTTATCCGCCACGGCCCATCTTATTAGATATAGGAACAAATGCCACGGCCACTTTTCCTTTTTTTTTTTTTTTCTTTTTCCTTCTTTCCCCATTTATTCCAGACTTGATATTTCATTAATTAATGTTTATTTCTTTCTCTTTCACGTCTTCATTCTAATTCACGCATACATGTTTATTTCTCTTTCCCGTTTTCCTCATTTCATATACACAAACAAAATCGAAGTTCATCTTTCAAAATCGAAGTTCATCTTTCATAATCGGCTCAATTTCAGTTGACAATGCTCAATTTCGATTGACAATCGGCTCAATTTCAGTTCGAAATCGGCTCAATTTCATTTCGAATCGGCTCAATTTCAGTTCGAAATCGGCTCAATTTCAGTTTGAATCGGCTCAATTTCAGTCTAGAATCGGCTTTCAATTCCAGTTCATAATCCTATTCTCGCTCAAGGTAATTGTATTTCAGCTTTATGGACATTTTTGACTGAACTGGTAAGCTTTTAAGCATTATCGTTTTCTGGTAGAAAATAAATCAAAATTATTGCTGCAAATTATCAATCCAGTGATATGTAATGTTGAGAAAGTTCTATTGCTTCATTTGAAAATAGGTGTACTTGCCCTTGAGATTTTTCAGTGAACATGCTAACATGGATACATATAAATGCCACCAAGTTATATCTTGTTAATAGAAATAATAGAAGTGCTTTTTAGTATTTTGTTAAATGTTATTTGATTTTGATGTTTCAGCTTTTGCAATAATTAGAAAAATAATGATAATGTAAAAATCATTCAAATTAGAAGTAAGTTAAGACTTGACTGAACAGTGTTAGTGTTATATCTATCAGAGAATTATTTAATAGTATAGGAGTAGTTGATTTGATCAGTGGTTTATTGCATTTCTTGATTAATTCTATGTTACCTGAATACACTTGTTGTTTTCCAATTCAGATCTTCCTTCTTCATTTCATATATTTTCCAAATTTTGTTTATTTCAATTAATGAAAAAGCAAGGTTATTAATTAATTTTATAAATGTTTTCTTTATTGTACTTTTCAGAATATATAGTCTCTTTGCTGATTCATCGATCAGAGAATTGAATATAATACAGTATGTCTCAAGAAGTTGTTGGTTCAAAAGGTATTGTTAAGAGAACTTATAACATTATTGTCACTTTACGATTCTCTGTAGTGGTGACATAATGAATTGATTTTAACAGGGAAATCGCTTACATAAGGTAATTCACTTTTATACAAGGTAATTGTTGTCACTTTACGATTCTCTGTAGTGAGTCATTGGCAGAAGTTCACTTTTAATCCAAGGTAATTCTTTATGACTTGATCTGTGGTTTAATTGTTATACAGAGGTGCACCTATATTAGCGATTCTCTTTTTTATGCTTTGCACGACTTGTTGACATATGCTCCCAAAAGATTATGAAGGGAAAACTAGCTCTCCCTTTGTTTCTCTTTCTCATTTTTCCCTCTCTCACTGTACCCCCCCTTATGTAGCTCTCCCTTTGTTTATTTCAACTTCAATTCCAGTTCATAATCGTATTCACCCTCAAGGTAATAGTAGTTGTTTATTATGAAGTTAAAAGTAATTTGCAGCTTTATGGATTTTTTGGTGATCGGTGTCATTGAAAATTAAGTTATCCATGGTTATGAAAATGAACAGAAGAGATAATTACGATATTTATTCTTGGGAACGTCAGGCCGAAGTACATGCTCCACTTGAATTAGATGAACGCCCCATGATTGGAGATGAAAATTGGTTAAGAGAAGGGGTTGAAGAAGTTGAGGTTGGCGACAACGAAGAAGAAGATGTGTTGGATGAAACGGACATTTGATTGCTAGTATTGGAAGTTTTTTTTTTTAATTTCCTTATGTGCTTATGCAATGAGAATCAAAATTCAGAATAGTCTAAAAGTAAAGTTTACTATGTTGAATTGTTGTTTTCTGTGCATACTTTCAGTTCTTTGATGCATTTATATTGTTCTTGTAAAGAAAAAATAAACAGTAAGTAGATAGTGTTTACTTTTTTGCAGCTATATTTTAGTTTATCATGGCTGAGAAGAGGAAACGTATTAGGAGAACTATGACCGATGCCATATCTGAGGCTGAGACTTCATCTGCCACTCGTTCTTCATCTACACAATCAGTGTCACGTTTTTGTTCTAGATCTGGAACTATCTCCAGCCCAGCACACCATCATCATGATGCTACACCAGGTATAATTATCTGCTTTAAAGCTTATATTTGCATTATCTCTTATTTTTTCTTGTGAAAATGATTGATTTTATGGAAGTTAGCGGGCTGTGGAATTATCTTATGAGTTATGTTATGCAAGATGGAGATAGTCTTGAATCTTTGGCTAGTAGATTTGGGGTTAGATTGGATAGTATTGAGAGTGTTAATGGGATTTCTAATCCTGATAATGTTACTGTTGGGGCACTTTAAACTAGATATATTTGTACATACTTATCGACAGTGTGTGGTGTATGTCAATGTCACTCACATTCAAGTAATGTTTGATTCTTTAAGTTGGATTTATGGGGAGATTTATTTTTGATATTATAAGTTAAATCACCCCTAGTACTTACCTTGAAAAAGGGATTGTGTGGTAATTAATACTACTGCTTTACTAATCTTGACCAAAAAAGATACCCAAAAAACTGAACTTTACAATCTTCTTGTTGTACCTTTGGGTTATTCCTCGGGTACTACTGCTCTTGACCAAAAAAGATACCCAAAAAACTGAACTTTACAATCTTCTTGTTGTTGTACCTTTGGGTTATTCCTCGGGTAATTCTTGCCAAAGTGATTGGCAGATTTGTTAATTTACTAAATTGAGTTATACATGACTATGATCGATAATTTGTTATGGAATTTACTTTACTTGTGTTATGCACACCAATATTGAACAATGATTGGTTCTTAGGCCTTATTCAACTGATGCAGATGATTGTTTATTGAATTCCTAATTGTCTTATTGATCAATATGGAATTTAATGGTGAAGACAAGTGTGAATGATCCTTTCATTATTGTCTTGCTGAATATATTTTATGTGAATTTTGATAGCAGTTATTGAATTGTTAATGAAAAGTTCGAAGTTGTTCTAACTGTGTTAGGAGGAAGAAACTTCATTCTGATTATAAAATTCGCCCTTGGCTCAAACTTGTTCTGTTTGTTCAGGCCACATTTTATTTACTAACTGTTCAAACTTGTTCTGCTTGTGTCAGCAAGTTTTGGTTTGTTATCTATTCATAATTAATTGATACAGTATGTAAATCATGTGCTTTTTGCATCAGGCTCCAAAACAATAAAAATTGATATTCTTATGTTGATATTTGATCTTATATTAAACTATTTTACTGGTTTGTGGAGTAATATAGGTTTTCATACATATGAGCTAAGTTTAAAACACAGCTTGGGGTTTTAGCTCGAAATTCGATCAAGTTTCCACTTACATGTAAATCATTCAAAAAGATAGGTGATGGTACCAAAGATGACATTTGGCGTAACATAAAGGTACGTATGAGTAAGCATACAAGTTTTAACTTATAGAATATTTGTGTTGTTGCTTTTAATATTTTGAATTAAATTGACTTGTCATATAGGAGAACACGACTCTCCCAGACGAGGCAAAGAGTATTGTTTTTGAAGATATAAATGCCAAGTGGAAACAAGGGAAATATCGGTTAAAGAGAAAAAACTACCTACCTTATGAAGATGACAATAAGAGGATGGAGGAACTGGAAAAAGATTGTGTTCCTCTTGATCAAGTAAAATCTATTATTGACCAACGGAATTCGCCTAAGACACAGGTTATTGTTATCATGAAAAAATATTGGTTTTTTTTTTTTTTTTTTTTTTTTTTTTTTTTTTTTTTCCAGTTATGACTTGCAAAATCATAAGAAAGTTTAACCGTTAATAGTGAACTTCACCATATATTTCAGGAGGTGTCTAGGAGAAATGCTCAGAACATAAGTCAATATAAATTCCATCACCGGTTAGGATGCATGCCAATCCTTGAACTAGAGAAGGAGGTACGTTATATATTATCTTAAACATCTATACACAATGAAAATTCAGTTATACGTTTAATCTTTTTGTTATCAACTCTAATGGATATTTGGTCTTTTAATGGTACAGTTCCTTGCTGAAGGTAAAGTGCCCTCTAAAATAGATATATTCCAAACCATTAAGGAAACTTTTATTTCTACTTTAAATGTTATTTTTCTGATCTGAGCTTTGTGTTTTTTTGGGTAGCTTGCTCTGTTTGTTGAACTGCTCTGATAGTTATAGATCAAGAGTTGATGCATTGTTGCTAAGTTTAAGTTGCCTTTTAGTTCTCTGTTGATTTTGATTTTTTTTGTTTAAGTTTAAGAGTTGATCCAGATTTTGTTGAACAATGCATAATCAAGAGTTGATGCATACTCATGTAAACTATGTGTTTGTGATGGAAATATATATAGATGAAGTGTTCTGATTGTATGTATGGGCAAAACATTTAGGGGAAAAAAAAAACAGTATTGTAAGATTTTGATCAACTTATTATTGTTGAATTCTTGTGTGAGTGTATAGGGGTTGATATTGATATTATTGTTGGATCCTTGTGTTTTTCCCCCCTTGATATTTGATAATAAGATTGTAGATCCGTTTTGGTTCATATGATTCATTTGCATATTTGTTCTGATTGAAAAACAAACCTTTTCTAATTTGTCCTTTATGATTGTGAACATTTTTTTCTTAGGTCTTGTTGGAGTTCTTTGGATGTAAGGAATTTGCCAGAGGATTGGGATCTTCGATGCAAAGAGGAGTTTTGCGGGTTATTTTGAATGAAAATTTTGGTTTTCCTTTTTCTTTACGACTTATGTCTCTTGTACTTGCTGGATTTTGAGCAATGATGGTAATTCTAAACTTAATGAAAAATTTTGTTGTGCACAAAATATTTTGGTTATTGAGAAGTAGAATGAAGAAAATTGGACATTTGGTAATTGGGATATTGTTTAAATATTTAGAGAATTGGAATAGGGTTATAAAATGCAATTATTTATTAAATCAGTATGCATGTTATTGTGGATATCATCCAAATAAATGGAATTCCCTAAAAAATAATAAATAAAAAAATCCTATAAGCCACGGCCAAAAAGTTGTGGCAAAAATTCATAAACTAACATCCTTAGTTAATGCTACGACAGTATTAGCCACGGTTTTTGGGGTAGCCATAACATTGGCTATGACCATTAGCCGTGGCCAATGTATTGGCTACCCTCTTTAATAAATCGGAAGAATGTCGTGGCTTTGTCGAGGCCAATAGCTATTGGCCACCCCAACTCTACTATTGGCCACGGCTATGAGCCATGGCTAAAAGTCCTAATTCTTGTAGTGAAGCAGGTTGACCGACTGCTTTCATCACTATACAAAAAGCAATGATATATCCAATAGCATTAGGGACCAGTTGAGTGGGGCATAACCCGAGACCATTCACTATATTGATGAATTCACTCGCTAAAGGAAAACGAATACCGTTTTCCAAACTATCGATATGAAAAGCTCTATAACCACTCGGAGGCTCGTTCATCCTATCATCCGAGGATGGCATCTTAATACCCCAACCTGGAGGGAATTGATATTTCAACAGTAACGACTCGTCCGACATACGTAGACGACACGCCGATATAGAACTGAATAATTCTTTCGTTCGATGGCGGTCCGACTTAGACCCTGAAGGAATCATAACTTCCTTCTTCGGACGCCTTATAGAACCTATCGACACACCTTCCCCTTCCCCGACAGATTCATTTCCTATGGACTTAGACCCACCAGACATAAATAAGGAAAAGAGTTAGAAATATGTAAGAGGGAAGGAGTACTCCGACTAAGAGGTTGCAGGCTATCGCTGAATCGACGAAGCTCCGACAACTTTCCGACCAAGACGTTTTTATAAGTGTGAACAGTTGAGCTCCTAACACCCTATATATAGACAAGAATCCCCAAAGAGCGCGCCCAATGGCAAATTATTTGAATAGGTGTGGCGGTTCAATCTAAAATAGACTGATTCAATATTCCGGCCCAATAACATTCCTTTCGAAGTGAGGAGGTTGGCCCAAGTATTAGCCCATTTACAATACTCAAAATCGATGATTCGATTAGAAATGATTAGAGACGCGTAGAAAATTATATATTTATCAATCAAAAAGATACGTCGACAGTTCATCAATACAATCAAAATATTCTTAAATATAACCCTACTCCTAAAAACTACAACCTATCTACGATTGATCCGACGAAATTAAACACCCGAACTCATGCGATCGGGCAGCTTCATAGTCATCATCTATACCATCGAGCACCGGGGGTTGACACTGCTCGTCGAGAGATGCCCCTATAACTGATGGGTCAAAATTCGTAGTAAGAAAACCTTTGTATTGACACTGTTTAATGGTCTTCGTATGCATTTCGACCAGGGCGTCTCCCATCCTGGCATCGGCAAGGTAGTCGTAAACGGGAGATGCAAGAAACTCCTTAACAATTTCTAGACGTTGGGCGGAAGAAACAACCCTAGTTTCTGGAGGATACCCAGAACGAAGTTGATCAACTTCTCGACTAGAAATGCTAAGCTGCTTCAGAGCTTCGTCAAGTTGCTGCTCTAGCTCTTTTATAGCGACATCATGCTCGGCCTTAAGCTTCTCCACTTCTTGTTGCGCGAGACCAGCCTGGAGGTAGCCTTGAAATAGATATTGTATTACCTGCATAAAACAAGACAAATAACATCTGATTCATTATCAAAATTAGAAAAGGTAATGTCGAGAATAATACTTACCGCAGAGACTGCTCGCCCTGAAGTATGTAAATTCTTCTGCAGCGACTTCCTCGACAACCACCTCTGATCGCGATTGAAGATGCTGTGAATAAAACTTTTGAAACCAGCATCCTTTGAACCTCGTTGAAGAACCGAATCACTTGAGCCCAAACCGCCGGGATACTTGTGCTCGGAATCGACCCATTGAGATATCGACCAACTAAGATCGAACTCATCGTCATCTGAGTTGTTGTCGCTATCATCCACAATTGGAACGACGGGATCATTTCTTGTCTTCATTTATGTCTCCTCTTCCGTGCGAGGCCTCTTTCCTCGCTTAACATCGATTCGACGAGCCGCATAATCACCAACGCTCTTAGCTCGTCTCTCCGCACTAGGTCCAGCCATGGCGCTAAAACCATGCGGCCACTTACGTTGAATCTCGGCCTCTAGAGCTTCCTTTTTTCTTCCCTTTGGGCGCAAGCATAGCGCCCCTAAGAAGATCCTCTAAGGTAGGATCATCGCCCCTCTTTTTGGATGCAGATAACCCACATGTTCGAAGATACGGCTCTTGGATAAGAACCTTCACATCGAGGCAGAATGTACGCAGATTCTCCAAAAATTGTGGCGACAGAGTCGGAGGTGGAGGCCTCTGTACATTGATGGGGCCAATACGCCAGGACGATGTAATATTTAGCTTTTGCCCCTTTGGTGGCCTAAGATACGCGAATCGGGCTTTCCATCCCTTCCCATGAGAGCTTTTGGCATTAGTAAGAAAACTATTCCTATTCCCCCTGGACTTGACCTGATAGAAGCCCTCGCCCAACTTCGGCGACTCCCTCACAGTGAATAAACACCAAAAGTTGCCAAACGACGCCTCTTGTCTAAAAGCCTTCATGACAACGATAAACCCTAGAATCATCGACATGCCGTTCGGAACAATCTGGGCAGGTACGACACCCAAATGATTGAGAATCGAAGCCAGCTCAGGAGCGATAGGTACTCGAAATCCACACTCCATCGATGCCTCGTGTATCGCTATTATCTTCTTCGGAGGGTTGTGCATTCGATGTACCTTATTCGGAGCCGATAAAACCCAACCTTGAGCAATCGAAAACGCCGACAACCAGGTCGGCAATGGTCTTTTATAATCCCCAGCTTGAAACTCATGATATGCCAGCCTCTTTTCCTCTTCGTCTTCATCGTCGTCATCAGCCTGACCACCACTTACAGGTATACCACATTCGTTGCCTTCCTGTCAATTTTCTTCCTCACCAAAGACTGACTCGATAACATCCTCCACATGGACATTCTTCGGACTCGATACTTCGCTATCCGACATCTTTTGAGTATCTTAGAACTGAAATCGATGAAGCTCTCTCTTGTTTACGTACAAAGCTCCGACGTCAAAAATTTTTTTTTTACCGTAGTATAAAAGCACAGGAAGAACGACCAACCTATATATAGGCGCAAAAACTACCGCTTCACCAAAATTGCACAATCCCCCATGAAAAGACGCGACGTTTAATCTTCCACCCCTAATATAGGTATTAACCGCCGAATTAAACCATAAATCTGCGAAGGCGCGAAAACATAGACGCTATGGCGGGAAATTCTGCTCCGATACTTCAAGTCCCAGACTTCGACTTACGCTCGAACTCTCAAACTTGGGGGACTCCCAATGATACTAACAGAATTTAAAACTCAAACGAACACTAATTCAAATTTCCAGAGTTCGACTTACGCTCAAACTCTAGAACTTGGGGGACTCTTGATGTACCAAGTCTTCGTCATCATAAACAACTATGGGTCAAACGTCGGCATCGACCTTATCGAGGATCTTCCCCCTCGAGTTCACGTCGAACATAAACAAATAACCTAACGTCGGCATCGACCTTGATCTCTTCGACTTATCCGACGTAGTGGCCGACGTTCTCTTAAAATTGACCCACTTACAATCGGATCGAATCAATTGCTGAGGATCCATATTCGAACCAAAACGTCCAATCATGATTTGACCCGGTGACCCATCTGGAAAACTATAAATAGCCCTCATAAATGAGATAAAAGGTACGCACGTTCCGAGCATTAATTACACTCCGATCTCCAACCTTATCTCGACACTTACTTTAGCATCGGAGGGTTATCGCCGGGTAACCACCGGCATTGACCTGACGTAGTTATCTTTGATTGCAGGTTAGGATCCCTTATACAAATCGAGGATAAGCTTGATTGACCTGCCAATCCTCACATTGACGAGTCGTGAGACCCGAGACACTGATTAGGAATAACTACCCAAACAATAACACACTCATCATATATATTGAAACTCTTCGATTCTTATTGGTTCGAACCAAGAATTTCTACCCATAAACATAATTTACCAGCTCTAGATGAAATTCAAGAATCAGATTTTTCTGGGTCCTCAATTACTCTTCAAACTCGATCATTAAGCGATATTGGGCTGAACCCAAAAAGAGAAATTTCATCACGAAAACTGCAGAAGATTCTGTCCGGAAAAGAAGTTGAGTTCGAGGAAATTGTACAAGAAAATAATGGGAAATTGTACAAGAAAATAATCCCAATTGATTGTAATATATTACAACCCAGAGGCCAAAATGGTCGACCATAGACCTACAACGAGAATGTAAAACGGAGCAAAAAATATTTAAAAAAGAATTCAAACCTAGGGATAATTCTGTCGTTATTAGATTTTAAGAATACTACTTACATAAGGAAAGCTTTTAAGAAAACTACTTACATAAACCTTTCCCAAACGCATCAGGTTTTGTTTTACCTATGACTCTACACATATATAGCGCAGAAAACATAAAACAACAATATTACATTGTTCTTATTGAAAAAGAAAAAAAGTAGTTTTACATTGTTAAACATCATTAGTCAAAATTAGAGATGCAAGAGAAACACAGATCAAATAGGATTAAAGTTGAGCATGGAGGAGTGAGATTTTTGCCGGATGATATTGTGAGAGAGATATTATCAAGATTGCCAGTTAAGTGTCTTTTACGGTACATGACCGTTTCGAGGCACTGGAAATCTCTAATCTCCCATAATTCATTCAAAAAATTACACCGTCAAAACACCAATAATCCTCCATCAATGCTAGTTATGTATTTTTCATATCGAGACAGTCGATATGCTCTAGGCATGTTCAATCTTCACGGAGAACTGGCCCAAAAATGGAGTCTCCCTATAATTCCACCATCATCACGTCTAAAAATGCTTCATTTTCCTTCCGAATCTAAGTTGGTGTGCTTTGTTAATGTAGAAAGATTTTACTTGTGTAATCCTACTACTCGACGAATCTTCTGCTCACCCGACCCTCCTACTAATCCGTTACCAGAAAAAGATATATATCCTTCTGGTTTTGGGTATGTTCCATCCAAAGATGAATACATAATCGTGAACTTAGTCAAAAGAATGAGCAACTGGAATTGTGAGATCCTTACTGCATCCACATCCAACGACGACGATCAGTTGCATTACAATTCTTGGAGATCCATCGATGCCACAACTATTAACCATCTCAGGAGCTACCCTTAATTATTCATGATTTTCGTTTGCGAGGCTTTTCATTTGATGATGTTCGATGCAGAGTCAAAAAGATATCTGCTCTCTTTTCACATAGGGAATGAAGCTTTTACGAAGGTTGAGTTGCCACATGATCTTGAAGATGGCGAAGGCTCTAGGTCACTTTTGGAAATTAAGGGAGAGCTCTATTACATGAGGGAATCCTCTAGCCTCGGAACCCTAGGATTGTGGACGCTATCTGATGTGAAGAACCAGGTATGGAACCAAAAGTGCAACCTTAATTTACAAGGCTTTCTCGGTTGCGGGCAGGGGTTTAATGCAGAGGTGTTTATCTACCGGCCGGCGAGAGTACCTCCTCCAGTATTATAATGAACCATACGACATCTTAAGAGACAGATTGGAGCTGAGATTGGAAAACAATTGAGGTTAACCTCGACTCGATAAGCAATTGTAAGTCTACTTTATTAGCAATTGAAAGAAATTAATTAAGACTGTGAATATGTGGTGAATAGAATTTATTAAATGAATGAACTGCGCACGCATAAATTTTCTTTTGAGTTAATGGCAGCTTATCCCCTGTTATATTCATAATGTTCAATTTAACCATTGTAATTTGAATATAGTACTTTACCTCCTCCCTAAAAAATTTATACATGGTATTTTATATGTTAAGATAAATGTGGCAACTAATTACCCCCTATGTTACAAAAACAATTTTCCAATCCACTCTCAATTTCGGCAAGTGAATTACATTCTTTAGTTGAAAGGGGTAATTTGCTTCTTTAAACTTTTTGGTAGGGGTAAATTGGTCTTTGTCAAATCACAAAGGGATAAAATTAACATTATGCATTTTATAGGGAGTTAAATTGGTATTAACGCATTTTCTTTAATGTTCTACAGTGTTATTCTTTATCAGATTTTTTTATTTTATTTTTTTGTTCCTAATCAGATTGTTATTGCATTAGTTAGAATTTAACTAAGCTAAATGCAAAAACTCTCCCTGTGTTTTTTCTAATTGACAATAAAACTCCGTAATTCTTTTATTGGCTATGTCAATGTTTATTAGCTCTGTGCACCCCATTTGAAATACCATTTTATAAGTCAATAGAGGGGTTATTATCAAATTTTAAGCAAATATATAAATTATTGTTAATTTTAAAGTTAACAGGAGGTTTATTGTTCATGTTTTAGTTGAATAGAGGTAATTTTACATTTTATGCTAGGGGTATAATTGTTATTGTCCGGAAAAATACGTACTACGGCTAGGGTGATATTTTTCTTCCAATAAAAAGTACTAGGTGGATTTTTGCTTATAACAATTAGCCAAAGATTGGGGATATTTTTGCATTCACTTAATTTTAATTTGACAAAATTAACATTAATATTCTGCCTATTTTTATTAACATTTTAATAGTTAATTTGAACTTTCACTCACTAGTCACTTCAGCATTTTCTTTGTCAATTTACATAGTTTGTTGAAATTATTTGCCTTTTGGGAACAGATTAATTAGAAGACTACAATTGACTACAATGGCTTCCGGCATGCACAACAAGAGAAGAGACACTGATGTCACCCATCTGTGAGTAATCTTGCTTACAATATTTAACTTCTTTAATTCTTTTATCCTTTTTCTTTTTCAAGTAATTTAACTTGGAGATTAATTTGATACACTGTTTACATAATCAATTTGCACCATACAAATAGGAGCATTTTTCACTTTGCACCCTATAAAAAAATTTATCCCAATTTGCACCCTATAAACCACAATTTCATTTCGGATTGCACCCTCAACCATTTTCAACATATTTAAGTCGCCTGAGTAAGGGGAATTCCGTCCATTCACATTGTTAACCACCCCAATTTCCTTCCAAAACGATATATGGGCAAAGTTGACATATCACCATAAAAAAAAGACTGAATAGAAAACAAGTTTTACAATTACCATATTCTCAATTTATCCTCTTTCTTCTTCAAATACATTCTAGTGCTGTCTTTTTCCTTTTTTATGTTTGAATAAAAATTGGTTGGGTGCTAAAAAAAAGAGAATGAATTGTGTTTACCATATTCTCACTTAATTACGTTTTGATTCTCATTTTTGTTAACAACTCTATTATAATTGTTTGTATAATTAGTAATTAGGATAAGTAGGATAACTACATGTGCATCCTCATAATTACTCTAGATTAGTTTCAATAATTATATATAAAGTGAAAAAGAAAAAGACGGCACTGGACTCGACTTGAAGAAGAATGATGAGAAATTGAGTAAACCATATGTCCTTGAAAACTTGTTTTCTATTTTTCAGTTTTTTTTTTAAAGTTATTATGGAGATATGTCAATTTTGTCCATATATTATTTTTTTGGGGAAATTGGGGTGGTTAATTATGTGAATGGTTGAATTTACCCTTATTTTGGAAACTAAAATGGGCTGAAAATGATTGAGGGTGCAATTTGAAATGAAATAGTGGTTTGTAGGGTGCAAAGTACGAAAAATTTCTTTGTAGGGTGCAAAGTGAAAAATGCTCATATTTGTAGGGTGCAAAGTGGGATTAAGCCAATTTGTTTATGTAAATATTTGACATGTTCCCTTGTATTTTAAATTTAGGATGAAAAAGTATAAGGTTGACTTATTAGACGAAAAAAGTTTCGAGAAGATCCACGTTACGTTTCACGGTCCAACCGAGAGTAAGTTCACAATATGCTGCCTATTTTTATATGTTGAAGTTGATTAATTGTAGGTTTGGATATTGAATATAACATTTTCATTTGGCAGGTCCTTACTAGGGTGGGACCTGGAGAGTCGAAGTGGAGTTTCATGATTCTTACCCCGAGTTCGCTCCGACCGTAAAATTCATAGATTACATATATCATGTGAACATTGATGAAGTAGGGGATATCTGCTTAGATGTGTTATTCGATGCATGGAATAAAGAGTATAACGTTATGATGATTTTTGATTTCTTCCTCCCGCAACTATTACGAGAACCTAACGCGTATGATCCATACAATAAAGCTGCTTGTCACGGACTTAAACTTCTCGTAAGTTTACCGTGCGGCACTTAGCCACTAACGCCTCTTGCGATTGCTCCGCCCCTCTGTCGGAAATTGGCTAAGTCAGCCTCGCCTCGCACCTAAGAAGGTTGCTAAGTAAGTGGGAAAGAAAAGTGCACAAGAGAACTTAAAGGAATGCTCTTTATTCACTTGGAGAATGCTTGATTGCTTGATGATTTACAAATGAGGGCTCCTACCTATTTATACTACTAGCCTCCTTGAATGGACGGCTATGATTAATCCGATCTAAGGGCTAGGATTGGTTCTCTAGACCCTTCCACAAAATTCCTACAAAACTAGAACTATGTACAATGTTCTAGAGTTCTCTACTATGTACAAGATGTTGCTACAAGTCTCTTGAGCCTTCCACAAGGCTCTAGGTCCTTCCGGCATGGTCCGGACTTTTCCGGATCCATCCGGCACCTCCCGGCATGTTCCGGACTCTTCCGGATCCATCCGGCACCTCCCGGCTTCTTCTCGGCCCCTTCCGGAACCCTCCCGAACGTCCCGGACTTGCGTGGAGCTCTCTAGAATCTTCCGGAACCTCATGGGGCCTGTTTGGTGCTCCAAATCGCCCAGGACAGCCCCTGGGACGCCCTCGTGCCACCCGACGGGTAATTTCTCGCCCTAGTGTCTTCCCGTCGGCCGCATGTGTCCCTGCCTCACCCGGGCCGCGCCCCGGGTGCCATGATGCGCGCCCGGCAAGGCCTCCCACCTTGCCGGCAGTCCCGTAATGTCCCTCTCGGCCCTTGCCTCGGTCATGCGCCTTGTCCGCTCGACCTCCGTGGTCGGGCAAAGTGCCGGGGCGTGACATGCTGCTGCCCTCTTCTTAGAAGATAGAGCAAATTATGAAGATAAAGTTAAAGAGCACTGTGCAATGCAACATCGTATGTAGCTAAAAGTTTGTCATGTTTGAGATTGATCTCTTAATCCTATTTGAGATTCAACTCATTTATGTTTTCTTGAATTGTTATGTTTTGTGAAGTTAACATTGTACATTTGATATGTTTGTTGTGTATTTGGGATGGGAGAGCACTGTGAAATGCAACATCGTATGTAGCTTAAAGTTTGTCATGTTTGAGATTAATCTCTTAATCCTATTTGAGATTCAATACATTTATGTTTTCTTCAATTGTCATGTTTTGTGAAGTTAACATGTTACATTTGATATGTTTGTTGTATATTTGGGATGGGAGTTGTATTTTTGTGATGTTCATATGTTTTTTGATGGATATGAACATTATGGGTCGTAATTGGATGTTTTGACTTAAAGATAGAGTAGGGTTGTCCTGGAATCTTTTGAATTGGAATTGTATTGTAATTATGTTAACTTTAGCTTTGTGTTTAGATCATGTTAGTTTGGTTCTATATACTTAAAACATTGCAAAATTATCCCTAAAACAGTGCAAAAATGCCCTTCAAACATGGCCCAAAAAAAAAAAAAAAACACCTAAAAAACATTGCAAATTTCATTTCAAACATTGCAAAATAAACGTACAAAGCAGTGTGCAAATACATTTTAAACATTAAAAATAGTATTACAAAAGTACTTAAAATATTACAAAGCATACTTAAACTAAAATAAACTAGGCTCATTTTTAACAAACACTAACTCCACCATAAAACCACGTACCCTCCTTCATCAAGTATACCAGTCCTCAGCAATACCAAACAGTTCACCTCTACATGATCTTCCAAAGAGGCCACCATAGAAGTTTTTGTTTTTTTTCAGCTCAATAATTTCCCTATTCTTTTTCGAAATTTCTCTATCATATATGGTGATTTATCCATCCACTTTGCTAATTATTTCATTTTTTGATTTCAGCTTCCAATTTGTTAATTTGCACAATAAGCCAAGTATTATTGAATTTCATGTTATCCCGCTTACGTTTTTTTCCCAATTTAGTCCCTACTATGTATTATTTGTTTCACTTTAGTCTTTTTCAGGTATTCCAAGGCGGTTCCAACATGTGATATGCTCATAAAGACAATTTCGTCATTTCAAGTAAACTAACATGGATATTTTCGTCTTTCTAATCATTTGAAAGAAAACTAAAGATTTAATCTTTTCCAAACTAGGTTTTCATTCCAGTCCAACTTAATCGTCTATTTCATTTCAAACTAATGTTTTCTCCCAAAATCTTCTTCAAACACCAAAATTGCTCACCAATTTAACAATATCTCAAATGGTCTAAATAGCGAACGAACGAAAATGCCCTAAAAAATATTCATATGCTTGTCACCTGTTATCAGAACCACCTGATAAGGACTAAAGTGAAACACATAATTCATAGTAGGGACTAAAGTGGAAATAAAAACATAAAAGGGACAACTCTGTAAAAAGTTAATGATAAGAGGAATCAAAAGTGATATTTATCCAAAATTTCACTACAAGAAAAATGGATTCTAGTGACAAACTATTAAGCGACATTGTTGAAATTGTCACTTTTTGCATATATTTAATTAATGATAAGAATATTAGTTTTGTCACAATAATAATAGTGACAAGTGCAATAGTGATAAAATATATTTTTAAGTTGTCACTAATGACTATTAGTGACAAGTTTATGGGAATTAAGTTGTCACTATTGACAATTAATGTCACCCTTTCAGTGACAACTTAGTGACAATAAATATTGTCACTATAATTTAGTGATAACTTTTTAGTTGTCACTATTGGGGTATCACTAAATGTCAATAGTGACAACTTTTTCACATTTCTTGTTACTAGTGTGTCTATATACATAAGTTTAGTGACAATCTTAAAAATTTTGTCACTTTGTCATTTACTATTTTATCACTAAAATTTAAATTTTTTGTAGTGTTTTACCTCTTAAAATGGATGTAATTTGGATTTAGAGGGACCAATGTGTTATACTACAATGATAAGAGAGACGAATCTGCTACAAAAAAGTTAAGAGGGACGAATGTGTTACATTACAATGATAAGAGGGACTAATGTGATACACTATATTGATAAGAGGGACGCATCTGCTACGAAAAATTTAAAAGGAATGAAAGTGATAAAGTCAAATCATAAGAAGGACCAAAAGTGCGATTCACTCTTTTAAATATGAGGATCAAAACTAAAGTATAATTTTGTAGGGAGACCAAATGCACAAACTATCTTTGAAAAAATGTATATTTTGAACAACGTATCTAAAGTGTTTATCGAGAGCATTAGTCGATCAATCAGTCATTTAAAAGGGATTAAAGTGGTAAAGTCAAATCATAAGTGGGATCGAAAGTGCGATTCACTCTTTTAAATATGAGGATCAAAACTAAAGTATAATTTTGTAGGGAGACCAAATGCACAAACTATCTTTGAAAAAATGTATATTTTGAACAACGAATCTATAAGTGTTTATCGAGAGCATTAGTCGATGTCGATCAATCAGTCATTTGTTTGTTAAGATCACCCAAGTTATTAAAATATCCAATCACGTGTACATTTATTAAATACCAAATCAATATTTTACTTGTGAGAGTAATAAATGTATCTTGCTGCCGTTGCAATTACGTAAAATTGTTTTTTTGGGCAGAAACATTTTTTAAGAAAAACCACAAATAGTAGATATCAAACAAATTTCCGTATTTCAAAATATGCAGTAGTTTCGACAATGGTTTTTTTTTCATTTTGTACCCTCAAGACTCATATTTAGCACTTTGTATCATTGAAATATAAAAAATTCAGCACTTTGCACCCTCTTTTTTTCAGGCGAAAATGACCTTCGGAGCCAACTGCAAAACAAGTAATTCAATTATGATTCATTATATTGACAAAATATTAACAAAAGAATTCAAACCAAGGATAATTCTGTCATTATTAGAATTTAAGAATACTACTACTAAAGGAAAGCTTTTAAGAAAACCCTTTTTTTTTTGTGATAATTAGCTTCTAAGAAAACTACTTACATAAACCTTTCCCAAACGCATCGGGTTTTGTTTTACATATGACTACACATATATAAACCCCCACATATAGCACAGAAAACATAACACAGCAATTTTACATTGTTCTTATTGAAAAAGAAAAAATTAGTTTTACATTGTTAAACATAATTAGTCAAAATTAGAGATGCAAATTGAAAAACATAGATCAAATGGTTTAAAGTTGAGCATGAAGGAGTGAGATTTTTGCCGGACGATATAGTGAGAGTTATATTATCAAGATTGCTTGTTAAGAATCTTTTACGGTATATATCCATTTCGAGGCACTAAAAATCTCTAATCTCCCTAATTCATTCAAGAAATTATACCTCAATAGCAATTACGTATTTTTCATATCGAGACAGACGATATGCTCTAGGCATGTTCAATCTCCACGAAGAATTGGCCCAACAATGGAGTCTCCTATAATTTCAATTTCATCACATCTAAAAATGCTTTATTTTCCTTCCGAATCTAAGTTGACGTGCATTGTCAATGAAGAAAGATTTTTACTTGTGTATTCCTAGCACTCGATGAATCTTTTGCTCGCCCGACCTCCTTCTAATCCCTTACCAGAAAAAGATATAAATCCTTCTGGGTTTGGATTTGTTCCATCCAAAGATGAATACGTAATTGTGCACTTAGTCAAAAGAATGAGCAACCGGAATTGTGAGATCCGCATCCAACAAAGATGATCAGTTGCATTATAATGATCCCCCCCCCCCCCACACTTCTTTTCTCACCAATTTTTGGACAACTCTTGTTTTATTAGTTCTTTATATATACATATATATAAAAAAAAAAAACCAGGTTTTCAAGTTTACACTAGACTAATCCTGGACTCTCAGAACCCTTGTCTTAGAACTCTGAATGATGTAAATTGCGTGATGTACCTCCACCAAGCATTGGGATCCCACCATACTGATATACACTCTGCGCACAAAGAGGTCTTCACCACAAACGACCCTTAGACACACTAATGAAAATGCTTTGATCCAAGTTTCAAATGAGGCTAGTTGGAGATATGAATTGTTGATCAGCCAGTTGGAGATATGCCCAGAGGGCTTGATTAGTTTATTGTTATGCCTTTAGTTAGTTAAGTATAAGAGAATTGTATTTTTCATACCAAATTTTCACTTCCTTTATACATTTGATACTGTGTTATCTGAAAAAATACATTTAATTAATATCATGATTTTACCCCCTCGACTAATTTCTTTTCTCCGTCAATTTTTGGACGAAAACAGCCAATTAATCTTTCGTTACAAGACCAAATTTCATGTTCTTTATACTGCTGGAAAGCTCATGAATTTAATGATACATGTTTTAGTTTAGAAAATTAACAAAGTTTCAGGATAATAATCAAAATTAAATCATATTATATCTTGTAATATTCAAGGAATCATGCAAAAATAATTTTTAAGTATGATATACGATAAACATAACATTTTGATGACTTAACGACTATTTCTATCCTCGGAAAATTAACTGAAAATAATACATATGCCACAAAAAATTTAGAAAAGACAAATGTACAAATGTCGATCCATCTCTACTATTATAAAAGCATGAATATTTCTTAACTTTTTTGTGCGGACTAAAATACCCTTCTTTAATATTAATTCAATGGTAAATATATAAAAGTAATTAAAGAGGTATAATTAGTCATGAAGTCTGGTTATATTTAATTTATCTTCTAAATAAACTCCTAAAATTTATAAATTCTCTCTTACATCAATTTTTGAAATTTTAATCTTCTTCAATTATAGATAAAACGAATCATTAAAAATTACTATTATTTTAAATAACTCCTAAATATATATATAAAATTATTATATTTTAGTATCAGTAATTATTGGATTAAGAAAAAGTTAATTTAAAGATTTAGTACACCATAAGTCATAAACACTCTAAATATAAAATTCAAAATGAAACTTAATTATCATTATGTTAAAAAAAAAATTGAGATTGTATCGCATCTTACTATGAAAGAATTAAAAATATTCATGACTTAACTAATCATGTAATTTTACTTTGGCTAGAATAGAAAAATATAAAGAATATTCAATAATATCAAGACATGCATAGCCTCGAAATTTCATGAAATTCTTTTCGTGAAAAAAAGGGTGAAATTGGTAAGGAAAAAAAAAAAAACCGTTCCACTGAAATCAATAGTTTCATGTGAAATTAATGAAAACATGGGTGAAATTCGTGAAAAATGATAAAACTGGTGAAACAACAACATATAAAGCTGGTGAAATTGGTGAAAAATTAATAAAGTATGTAAAATCGTGTCAAATAAATGAAAATTCAGGTGAAATTGGTGAAAAGAACATGTGAAATCAGTGAAGAAAATGTGTGAAATAGGTGAAAACAGGTAATATGATAAAAACGTTTAAAAGCGGGTTAATATGATAAAAACGTGTGAAATCAGTTAAGAAAGAGTTTAACCGACAAAAGAAGGTGAAACCAGTGGAAAAATGATTTAAAACGGAAAAAGAAAAAAGGACAAAATCGTAAAAATAGTGAAACTAAGTTTATAACTGATAAAAAAAAAAAAAAAGAGGGTAAAATAGTTAAAAAAAAAATTAATGGTAGAAATAAATAAAATTGGCTAAAAAAAGGTTAAACCGGTAAATAATGTATTAAATAGGTAAAAACGAGTTAATTTGCTCTATTTTATGATATAATCAAATTAATTTTACTCTAATTTACAAAAATACCAATAAAATTAACTAGACACGTACAACGTACGTGCACTTTCCTAGTTATAAAAAAGTACGATTCACTCTAGGTATTGAAGTGTATATATCAATTTATTATCGAAAACAACTCACATATTTGGACGGGACTTTTTAATGGGGATCAAATCTTCGAAGTCTTCAATAAATTGAAGTCCGATCCACGAACATCTCCAATTAAATAATCCATTCAATTAAACTGTTTCTTGTTAAAGCCCAAATAGTGATTAATTGCAATTCGTAGGCCCATTTAATAAATCCAATTAATCGTTTCCCCTCCTCCACTCAAGAAATGTAGCTAGTATATATACATACATATACATACAATAGTCAGTACCATTTCAATTTCACTTTTCATCTCTAAATCAAAAAACTCAAAACCCTAGCTAGCTCAATTCCGATGGGTTTCGGGGCATCCGCATTCGTTGCGGGTAAATACTTACTGGAAGGAATGCTGGTGCTTGGATACATCACCATTTTCACAACAACTGGAAGTTATGTTGCTGTTAAGAGCAATGTGGATGTTGTACGGATGCTCGGAAATGCTGGATATTTTCAAATTCCCATTCCCGAAGATCTGAAGGTGGGGGAGAAGAAGAAGATAAATCTGACGGCTGAGATTGCTGATGACATCGGTGCTTTTAATTTGGCTCGGACTATTGATCGGGAAGCTGCTCCGGTGCAACTTGCGATCAGTTTGGCACTCCTGCCGCTAATGGTGAGGAGGAGGAGGATGATTAAAACATACTAGTATTAATTTTCCTTTTTCTGAATCTAATCTAATCAATATATGTGGATTTCTGACCGTTAATCAGTAGTTTGTTTATGGATTATGGATTATGGATTATGCTATTTTTATTTTCCTTTTTTTGAAATTGAAACTAATTAATATATGAGGATTTCTGAAATTTATACGGAATATATAATTAATGGTCTATTGTAATTTGTAGAAATAATAATTAATTAATGTTTGGTGTACTTTAGACTAATATATATATATTAAAATTGGCATCGTTATTCAGCGAACGCCTAAAAAGTAAAAACAGGGGAGGTTCGTGATTCGGGTCGGGTCGGGTCGGGTCGGGTCGGGTCATTTTGGGGAAGTGATAATAGTTGGTGCAAATCTAACCTTATATTTAATTTTTTTTTTTCCAAAGAAAACCAATGGGAATGGGCCTAATATTTTCAGATTTAGGTACATTTTTATATTTCAAACTTTATTTGATGGATTATGATTCAATTTGGTTCTATTTTGGTCTTCAAATGACTCGATTTCATTGTTTTGATGATGAAAGTTAGTTCGGATGTCTCCGATACCTTGAAAACGTGATTTAAATTGAATTCGTAAAAATATAGTGAAATATTGAAAATCAAGACAATATTTGAATTGATTAATATAAGATTGGAATTTTAAAATGATATTTTATGAGTAAACTTAAAATTGAATTTAGATAGGATGTATACTACTCCCACCATTACTAGATACGTTGATAAGGCTGTTACGATATAATTAATAAAATTATATTAAATCTTATTGTACGAAATTATCCGTGAATTTTGATGATTAACTTGAGCTTGTATAATTTTGATCGAATAGTCTACGTATTAACTTCGAATAAATTGATATTTTACATTATGAACTAACTCAAACAAAATAACAAATGTTGTCAAACAATTATTAGTCAAATTCATTTTCATGTTATATTGTTGATAACTAAGCCCGTAAACAAAATGGATGGCCATCTAGTTCGTTTCCTTTATGATAGAGTTATTATAAAGAGAAAATAGCAGTTTGCCCATTTAATCATGGTCTTTTAGCACTTCAATACCTAAAATTCAAACAATTGTCATTACCCCCAGGCCCCATCAAGGTTTTTTAAATTGTTCCAGCTCGCCATAATTAGCCGTTTAGTTGTGAGCACATCTCGAATCATAATTGAATAACAACGATTATATAAAAGAAAAAACTACATTTGCACTTAGCATTCTAACTTTTGAAGGGTTTCACATTTAACTCCATTTAAGAAAAAAGTGGCACTTCACCTATCATTTCAATAATTTTGCACTTCGCAATCTAACTTTTTATATGTTTCGCACTTGACTACCGCGAAACTACAAGAAATCGAAATTGTTAAGAGAGACAAGTGC
The DNA here is from genome assembly GCA_003313485.2 of Penstemon barbatus. Taxonomy (NCBI): domain Eukaryota; kingdom Viridiplantae; phylum Streptophyta; class Magnoliopsida; order Lamiales; family Plantaginaceae; genus Penstemon; species Penstemon barbatus. The sequence goes on along the minus strand of CM064877.1, from coordinate 77,615,373 downwards.
AAATACAAAATGATCAGGGAGTAAAATGCAAAATGGTCTAAAAGGCATCAATAATGTGTTATGACATATATATGCTTTTTTACACTTCTTTTTTTTCGTGCAACTTATGTGTATTTAAAATCTTCTCAACAATAACAACTAGTTGTAAGATATATGTTTCTTGATTATATTAACATTTTATACAATTTCAGGCATTTTTGTCATTTACACATATTATATAAGGGAGACAAATTTACATAGGCTGTAAAAATTAAAATTAATTTTCACTAGTCCTTATTATTACTATTAGAGATGGCTTCTGGAAGTTTGAAGGTGGGAGGTTTGTCAGCACCCTTTCGAGAGTACTCTCTCCATCTACGAGCAGCCGCAGCTGCTCGTGCTGCACTCTCTTTCACTTTCTCCTCTGAACCACAAAAAAGAACGAAAGAAAGCGCAAAATATATTAAAAGATCGGGACCAAAATTGCTAAACATAGCAGTCGTCGTATAGGTCAAAATGTTGCAAAATATTTTCAAAAATTGGGACCGCGTGTTGTAAAGTGTTGATAATCTAATCTAGGATCATGTGGGACTAAATATGCAATTTTGCGCCAACTCAACATTGTCCATTCTCTAAAAGTAAGCAATAAAACAACCTGACAAGAAATGTAAAAAAAATTGCAGATGAACCAACCACTTGGTCTATAAGGAAGCAGTAAATAAACCAAAAAGGTGACATCGAACTTTATTAGTAATTAATTAAATATTTTAATCTAACCTTTATTTTCAAAGTCTTTGGAATTGTCCCAAAGGTTGCTCCAATATGTTTCAGTTTTATCAGAATCTTTCTTCTTCATCATCCTTCTTTTAGCTTTTTCCTGCAAGAAATTAGAAGGTTAACTTATATAATTCTTTTTCATGTTTATATTATAGATTACAAAAATAATAATTATAGACTTATATGGAAAATATTGACATATAATTCTTTTTCATGTTCACATCATAATATTGTAAGGCATATAAGTCTATAATTCTTTTTTCATATTTATACCACAAGAAATTTAACAAGAAATTTTCCGAATTTCGAGCGGAACTTCTCACCAAGACTTTGTTTTGTTTCTTTTCCCATCTAACGCTCGCCTGTAAGTGAATATCGATTAAATATTTAGCCACAACACATATTTACCAAAAATCTTTGAACCATTTTTTTTCTTCATATATATGGGTCTTACCATACGAAAGACATCTGCGGATGCTGAACCCATTCCCGAGAGCATCAAGGCTACCTAAAGAGCATCAGATTTCATAAGCTTAGCAATTTCAAATCCAAACGCGTTATATTCAAACTAGACCGAGTAATGTTTAAAAATAAAAATGAAAAAAATTTGCCACAAGAAAGTCTAATCCCAAGGTTTATCACAACAATGTATGTAAAGGAATATGTAAGCTTACATTTACTCTTTCTACTCTTCGCATTTCGTCTTCTAGCAATGATAGCTGAGCAGCAGAAATCTTATGAATACAATCAACTGGGCTGAAAAGAAAAATCCACAAGTTAAATGAACATAAAGATAAAATGTACTTTAATTCCTATAAACCTACCAGCTTTCGACTGCTTGTTGAACCGAGTCGGGGTTTCCAGATTGGTTATAAGCTCTGGCTCTTCCAAAGTCTTCTTCAATAAAAAATACCTCCGAGCATACATTTGCACAGTTCTTGCAACCTTATCAATGAGAGAAAACAAAGATCGAATGTCAATTTGAAAGTATTTTGATCATGTAATATGCACATTACGAACTTTTAGCCAAAAGTAAAATGTCAGAACTACAAGGGGTGAATACTCAAAGGCTTCATTTGAATTAAAGGAATTTTGATCTAAAGAAAGATTTGCAGAAATGATTTCAAACGACTACAATATCGAGTGGATCTCAAATTCATTCTTCTAACTAAAAGGATATTGCAAAATAGCAATGCAGGAATTCAAAAGAGCTAAATGCAAAAATACCCCCTGTGCTTTGCCTAATTGGCAAAAACCCCCGTGTTATTTTTTATTAGCATAAAACCCCATTTGAAATTCCTTCATAAGCCAATAGCTAGGGAGGTTATTGACATTATTTAAGGGAACATGGAGTATTTTGCCACTTTTCAAAATTAATAGAGGGTTATTGATAATTTTTCAGGTTGTGTTTTCGCATTTTTTTGCGGGGGGTCTCATTGTCAGTATGCCTGCAAATTACGTATTCCGGCATGGGAGGGGTATTTTTGCCAATAAAAAATAACACAGGTTTTTTTTCCCCTAATTAGGCAAAGCGTGTTTTTGCATTTCACTCAATTCGAAAATCCAAACATAACAAAGAATGGCCTAAACAAGTGCTACTCATTCATTACGGATTTGAAATCCATAGCTCCAAATCCCTCAATCCAAATGAGACTTAAACATACCTATGCAGCTAAACTCGTCAACAAATACATAATCTCTGGGGCTGGAATCATCCAAAAAGGGATTAGTTGCAGTCAAAGCATATCCATGAATTTCATCATACACCATTCTTTGCACAGGATCACTGAGAACCTAAACAGAAAAAAAAATCATTTTATAGCATAAAAACTCAATAAATTTGCTCAAAATTTGAAAAGAACTAAAAAAAAACTGACCTCGTAAACCTCGTTTATGAACATGCAGAAATTTGTGACCTCAGGATCATCGCCACTCAGGTCTGGATGGCAAGATTTCATGCAACTATAATAAGCTTTCTTTATTTGCTCTGGTGATGCATCGGGAAGCTGGTAGCATAGGCCATAGAACAAATTCAGTATCGATAAAATGGGAAAAATTTAGTGTCGATTTAGGGAATATGGCCGCTAAGAGTAGTAGATTTATTCCTTTAAATGAGCAATCAAGCATGGTGTTGTAAATACATGATGTCTTTTATATGGGCTATTAAGTCTATGAAATTGGTTTCTTTTCCATGTCCCATCCTACCTCATAGCTTGAGATCACAATCTCACGTAGAAACTTGGTTTAGTTGGAGTGCGCCCGACTCATAGAAAGTGCACACAAAACATAATCAAACCCAAACATACCCACGTCCAACTCAACTATAGCAATTTTAGTCCCACAGGACTAGACATTTAGCACTTTTGGTCCCGTAAAAAATCACCCAATCCTTTCGAATGTTTTGCACTTTGTTCCTGTCGCCCCCTTTTCACCCAATCTGGACCATATGTATATAAACAGTACAGTTTTACAGGACCAAAAGTTCAACATATAGTTACAAAATTGGGTGGAAGGGGGCAATTTTTTATAAGATGCGGGATCGAAAGCGATGAGGATACGGTCCCTGTGTAAAAAATGCAACTTTGCATAAAGAAAACACGTAACTTGATCAATTCCTGTGAAAAAAATTACAAAACATAGTTTCAAAGCTCCTTATTTATCTCAAATAAATATAAAATGTAGCCACTATTTTCTTCTCTTTCTACTCAAAATTCAATGTTATTCTCAAACCAATAACATATTATATCCACTCCATCATCACAATCACTAGTGCACACTAGATTGCAGATACACCCAACATCAATTTCACTTGGAGAGCAAAACAAAAAAATTATTATCATTCTTCATGGTGTTTTCAACAAGGATCTCGAGAAATTCTTTCAAGAATTTGTTCACACGTTTCTCATGGTGTAGTGTTTAAGTGTTCCACTTGAATTGAATATAAAGATTTTGTATTTCTTACAAAATCTAAGGTATAGTTCACTTCGTGAACTAACGTTTTGAGGTAAATTAAACTTAAATCATACGGATATTAGTTCAATCCATGTGTATTTTATAAAATATGTTAAGGCCATCCATCCTCATTAAAATATTCTATCAAGCAGGTCCTCGTTAAAATATTCTATCAATTAATGCTGGAGTTCAATACAACACAACTGGAGTGAAATCGAATGAAAAAATTAAATTTCTAAAGATTTATATATTAGCCGAAAGCTAGCGTACATGGGATTGAGTATGTCTGCAGCACCATCATTTGTATTTTTTTTTAATGGGATTGCTTGAAAATTTACACAACTTTGTTTTCTCATGATGGCTAAATAAAGTAATGGATCAAAAGAGAAAAGTAAGTACAATTTAAATCAATTATGATTGTTCATATTACCAGCCCAAGTACAGCATAATAATCATCTGCAATATCTTCATATGATGCAGAGTCCTGAGAAGCTACCCTAATTCTTCCAACACTTTGTCTTCTACTTCTCCAATTGAAATTACTCCTACCCAATAATGGAAATTTGTTTCTAGAACAGAAAATCTGTACTGGGTTTTGGAATTTGAGTGAATCTGTGCATACTGGTGACAGTAATTGAGCCATTACCATTAAAAATCTAGGCTTTTTCAAGAAACGGTGTAATATGAAAAAAACCAAGAAAAGGAGGGTTATATATTATTGCGATTTAATTTAATGAAAGAAGAAGAATTTATGAGGAGGGAAATATTTTAAAGAGTTAAAAATGAGAGAAAATGCTGAGATGGCAAGAGGAAAACCATTTGTTTTTTCAAGAATCTAGAGGAAGGTGGACTGTATATGAATCTTGACAAAATGTGAGCTGAAGGCACGTGTCTTTCACGTCGGTACCTCTGTCGTGCACGCTTTTATGGTTTTGCTTCACGCTTCATGCTGGTTGGTTTAACTTCTATGTTTATGAAGAGGTCCAAAATTGTTTTGTATTCTTAAAAAAACTCTAAAAATCGATTGCAAATGGAGTATGTGTTTTTCTTTTTTTGATAAATTGAGTATATCTTATAGAAATGCATATTTGTTAAAAAATAAAAGTCCCAGGAGCAATAAGCCAATAATTTTGAGAAAAATTGCATTCCTCTCCTATTTACTTTAATCGTCTCGAAATTAGACTTCAAAAATTAATTTTTGGACACCCATCTCCCCTCGATCTATTTCTAACAAGACTTAGATATTTTTGAATTTAGAGTCTAAAATGACCTGCTTTTTTATTCAATTTAAATCAATCATCTTCATTTAGTCTTCGATGAATCTAAATAGTTTTATCTTAACTGTCAATAAATAGATAAGGAGTATTTATTTCACCGCTACAATGAATGCTATTGATGTTCATTCCCAACTCCCGCCACCCAAAAATATCCATATTTCTTCACTATAAATACATATAAACCACAACCCTAAATGTTCAACATGAATTAGAAATCAAAACTAATTTCACCTTATAAAGATTTAAACAACTCTTACCTCTTGAGCTAACTTTTGAGGTGAGTTAGACTTGAAAATATATAATTGTTTAAGTGGACATATCTCAATTCATGTAAATCTAATAATTACTATCATCGAAGTTGAGTTGGTAGAGGAATTCTAATCGCTAGTATATGGCATAATCGATATGATTTCTTGCGTCGATTCAACAAGGCTATTTGAAGAGGACGAGAGCAAAAGGAAAGTTACATAGTGAGAAAGGGAGAAAAAAAATGAAAGGGGTGTGGCTGTCAAAAACACAAACATGTGGTGTTTAATTGCCAAATGAGAAAAATTACAATAGAGGTAGATGCAATTTACCATTAAATAATAATGTTTTCATGTCAAACAAACGCGACTCTAGTTGAAAGTTTGAAACTGGACAAACCTGTGCGTGTCCCATTCGACTTCACAGTCCCATTTTCAAACAGCAAAAATCCCTGATGTCGAATCCCCCACGCGCCGCCGAAAACCGCGGCGGAGACTCCAAAGACAACAACAATAACAATGAAAGGGATAAGACGGTTGCCAAAACCGCCGGCCTTGTAGTCTTTTCTGGTATCGCAATGAGCATTCTCAAAGCCCTAAACCCTTTCAACAGAAATGAGAATAGCCCCAATTTCAAAATGGAGTCCATAAATGAGTCAAATTCAGTTGATAATACTCCGATTCAGAATCTATCTACGCCGCCGTGCTGTCAGTCTAGTCAGAAGCCACCCCTTCAAGAACCCATTTTTCAGGTATTAATTAAATATGATAATCTTATGCGTTTTTTATTTTTTTATTTTTTCTTTTACAGTTTCACTTTTAGGGCTTTGGTTAATTCAATGCTTAGAAGTTAAAACATTAGAAGCCTATATCACATATTCCATTGAAGATTTTGTTTATGTTACGTACCGGTAGGGCTACTCTGATATTTAACTCGTTTTCATTCTATATAAACTCGTTTGAGCTCGGTTTGCTATGAATATCAAATAAGCTTAGAAAACGTTTTCATTTGATGACTTTTGAAACTCGGTTTTGAGCGATTCCATAAGCTAAAAAATGGCAATATGTAAAATATTAAGCTATTCGAGCTTGACTCTTGTTTGGCTCGTCTTGTGAAACAATTCAAGCTCGATAAAAATATCAGACCAAGCTAGAATATTGTGTTGTTCTATACTACTTGACTCGTTTACTTCTCTAATGTTATGTTTAGCATTTGTGTGTGCACATGTGTGATAAAAAATCTTTACTACCTACTGGAACTAAATTTATTCATGCTTTTACGGTTGAAGTTGCAACTTGCAACATTAATGTAAAGAGTATGACATACATTTACATGCAAGATATATAATGTGTTTCCATGTGTGTTTTCTTTTGGGAAAAGCTTGTATTGGACTTGATTTGTTTGACTCTGTATGTAGAATTCTATTTCTACGTCTGTGGAACAAAATGTGGTGGAATCTTCGGCAAAAACTGTCGAGATCGTGAAGGGAGATACTCTTTGGGGCTTATCTAGAGAGTATGGGGTAATAAATATAATTTTTCTTGTCTCCATTTACTTGCATTTTGTTGGTTATTACTTGATTTTGTGGGAGTTAATCATTCATTTTTATGTGAACTTGTTTATATTGGAAATGGTTTTAAGGTATCAATTGAGGCAATTAAGGAGGCAAATGGGCTCACAGGAGACACCATCTATGCCGGGAAAAAACTCGTCATTCCTTGATAAAGTCCTACTCCTTCACAATGGTGAAATCAATCCTGTATTGTTATGTGTTGAGGTTTCTTCTTCTTCTTAAACTATTTGATGACCATGTAGAACTAGAAGAATTGAGATCCGTGTGGAAGTGTATCTGGTAGGGTATAAATTTTCTTATATTTGTGTGTTGTACAATGTATGAAATGATGGTCTTGGGGCCTTCAAGTATGAAAAGGTGATGAAATAGGTCGTTTGTCTGTCTCCGTTGCCTTAAGATGATTGCTATGCTAACAGAATTTTGAACCATGAATGTACCAAGAGAAATCAAAACTCCCAAGTCTAGTTTGGAAATTGGAACAATTTTGGCACATCGAAAATTTCCCATCATTTCTATTTTGGTCCAATGAAATTATTAGGTTCGTGTCTTGCTAGCGGCTCGAGCACTGGCAAAACCTAAATCTTGTTATTTCATTTATCTCTAAATCTTGTTATTTCATTTATCTCAATCATTCACGTCGTAGTTTTTACCAACTTTCTAAAAACATAATGTGACACCTAATCTTTTTACATTTCATCCCAAAATTTCACCTAACTTTAGTTTGTTTCATTTTCTCAATAAAATACTTTCAAAATTTTGAAGGATCAGTTTTTGTGTATTTGGACAATGTTGTTTGTTGGGAAATTTATAGCTAAAAGGAATAATGGGACTATTTCTTAGAAAGTTATAATTTTCCTCAAAATCATTAAGAGAAGATAAATTAGGGTAAGATATAGATTACTTTATTTCTAATCAAATTTGTTAGTATTTGAAAATTCAAATAAACTTAGAGATAATTAATTCAACGGAAAAAAAAAGTTGTTTTTAGATTTTTAGAGAGCATTGAAATGCAAAGCAGAAAGGAAAAAGAATAAAAAAAACGCCCTTCCTCCTCTCAAATGTACAGATGTACACGTTTAAAAAACATAATGCGACCCTATCTCTTAAAAATCATCTAAACAGCTGGGATCTTGCAACAAATATGCAGATGAAAAGAAAATTTCAAAGACAAGAATTTTGCAACTCTAGACATATTCTGTGATAGAAACTATTAATTCAAATGTAACCGATAATCAAATGCTATGGTGAAAGAGCATTTAACACGAATGTCATGGAATACTGCAACCAAATCGATCTCATAAAAAGGGTACAGATGTTTTATAACAAACTTGTTCAGAAAATAGATATCTTTGAGGTCAAAAAGTAGTAAATCCTGGCTGAAAAAAGTTGCTTATAATATAATTTGGCAGGGAGATTCAACTAATAATCTATAACTAAGCAATGTTGTTGGACTTGTTGAGGATCACACCTTCATACTTCACTTGGAACCACTTCATTGCATCATCCTTCGTGACTCTGTGTTGGATTCCAACACGAGACTTGCACCTACGGCGACGGCCCACTCTGTAACCAGGGCGCTCCAAAACGACGTAGAAATCCATACCGTAAATACCAGTAGAAGGGTCATATCTGGGTGATAAGAAAATAAGATTAAATGTTATATTTCTGTACGTTTGTGAATATCTTCGTTTGTATAAATTTACCATTAACATGAAGCAAATAATCAAGCATGAATTATTGAACCTCTCAAATGAAATTGCAATTATTACCGTAGACATTTCCACCTATTTACTGGTCAGCAATAATTTAACATTACAGGATAAAAAATAAGTAAAAGGAGAACACAAAATATTATCTTACTTAATTCCAAGATCAATGTGCTCCTGAATACCAAAGCCAAAACAACCAGTGTCACTAAAGTTCCTTCTCAACAATTCGTATTCCTTGACCTTCAACCCACTCTCAAGAAGCTGCATTGCTTTATCACCCCTGACTGTGACATAGCATGCAATCTTTTCGTTACGCCTGATCCCAAACGAACGAACAGTGTATCTAGCTGCCAACAGAAAAAAGGGGGAACCATATCAGTTGAAAAGTTTGAAAAGAAAGATAAACTACGGATTATTCTGAATCATAACAGTCATATCTTACAAACATTGATCTATACCTAGATTATGATACTTCATACTTATCATCATACTAAAAAGCAAACCACATTCTCTGAGAATTGAAAAATACAAAACCTAAACAGGGAGGGTAAATTTCCCAACAAGAAGAAAAATAATGAATGAAGTCTACCTAACAAACTTCAGTTTCCTATATCCATCAACTTTATCACATTATTAGATCAGGTAATGACATAAAAAGTTAAAAACAAGTACTTTTATCTAACGTTCAGCATCATCATACAAGTCATATTCAGTATATAGTCATATCTTATTCCTACAATATATTGAATTACATATTTACAAACATAAAACAATCCTCTTCATCTGCACCATCAGAACACCACAAATATATGGTCGATTCATAGTAGTACAAAGATACAATTTATTTCCAGTAAGCATAAACAATATATGTACTTTCGCATCAATCAGTTTGAACTAGATAACCACATGACAAGAAAGAGCCACAAAAGCAAAACCAGCACCCTTGTGAACAGAAAGTCTCCAGTTTTTCCATATCAAAACTATACTAACCTAAAGTTTCCTACACAATTTTCACTGGACTGGATTCTTAGTATGTCTCTCAATCATTCCAATATGCACACATTATTATACCATTGCTACAGAAGAATCAATTGTCAATTTATCACACATAAATCTGCATTGCTTGTAGTAATAAACATTACCCTTGGAGAAAACAGGGGCTTGGCCGCTGAGCTGTTCCAGGACCTAATAATTTAAAAAAAACCGCAAATTAATTACAGAATTACATGAATAAACAAACAAGCTAGATAATAATAAATGAAAGTTGTACCTTTGCAGCTCTAGTGAGACGATCTCCGCTCTCTCCGACGGAGATGTTGAGGACGAGCTTCTGAACTTTTATCTCTCTCATTGGGTTAGCCAATTTCTTCTCTGAGGCCTGCATTTCCACCTCAAAAAACATGAATTAGTAACAGTGAACATATAAACCTTATTACATAAATTGAAGTTGCAGGATGGGAGCGGTGGTGGCAGTAGTATACCATGGTAGTTGAGAGGTGGTGGTAAATGAAGTCCGCGGCGGCTGCTGCTGGAGGTGAGGGCTTTGGGAAAAAAGAAAAATGAGAGGTTGAAGAAACCCTAACTAAATATTATGTGGAGGTGTGGGGGCTATTTCGTAATTTCTTACATTAATGGGTCCATCTGGCAAATGTTTTGACACAAAATCACGTTTTACTTTTGTTCTAATTTGTACACTAATTTGGCGATTAGTCGATTTTGGGTGAAATATTAATTTTTTTTTTAATTTGAGACTTTGTTTTAGTAATATAATAATAATAATTTTAGGTGTTGGGTTATATATTCTAATAATATAAAAAGGTCATACAATAATTATCTCAACTATAGATTTTGAGACTTTCTTTTCGTAATATTTATAGTATTATTTTAAGTGTTCGATTAAATAGATTATAAATTAAAAAATATATATAAAGTTCAAATTTTACTTCAATGATTATCTCTGAGAGTTTATTTTTGTAATATGAAAATATTATTTAGGTGTTGATTCAATAGGTTATAGTCCAACTTTTATTCCAATGAAAATCTCAACTATTAAGCCCATTAACTACGCTTACTACTTCCAAAGTCACTAACTTCAATTGGGCTCTAGCCCACCTAATCATCATTCGACCAAATTCGCTCATATCCCAGGCCCAATGTATATCCACTACCCAATTTGGTGAGTTTAATATTTTTTTTTTTTTTAAAAGGTTTATCCGGAAGTAGAAACCCCCCTCCTGCATCAGAGGTCCCTTGACCAGGAAGGATTTTAATCGAGGGATGTGCCGGATGACAGGGTTTTGAGGGAGAGAGCCAACAGGATACCAACCCCAACACAACCCCCATAATATTTCAATGGAGAATTGTGCCACACGAGGTTCGAACCTGCGTTGCCGGAGGAAAACACCCCAAGCCTTACCAACTCCGCTATGCCACACGAGTTTAATATTTATTTCTAAATAGTGACATCGTCTTAATATTTATACATGCCCTTTTTCTTTTCTTTTTTTCGGTTTCTCGGAATAAAGAAGGAAAAAGTTCGTGTTTTGCAAGGCCTGCTTTATATAATTTATAAATCAAATTCAATCTTCATAATTTTTGGCCAATTTAAATGAATGGGTTTCGTAAACTAGGAGATAAAGATTGCACGGGGAGTCTATCCTAACTCATACCCCGCTCAAGAGTCATGATAACTCTAGCTTTAAAAATTGTACATTAAGCTATTAAAATTGTACATAGGTGTCCAATGGTATGAGATGTGGGGTAAATGAGTATGAGCCCAGCAAATAGTGATCGGACACCCTAAATTGACAAAAATACCCTTTCAATTTAAAAAAAAAAAAAGGAAAAATCTATCATCATCTCCAACTCACCTAACCGCCGCCCACCCCACCTCATCCCCGCCGCCCACCCCAACCCACTCCATCCCCGTCGCCCACCCACGCCGGATCCAGGCCGGCGACGACCTGGGGAGAAGTTCCCAGGCCGTCGCCGGCATGGAGTTATAATTTCGAGGCCTGCGATGGCCTCCGATTTGAGGCCGTCGCAGGCCTCAACCTTCACTTCCAGGCCGGCGACGGCCTGGGAACTTCTCCCCAGGTCGTCGCCGGCCTGGATCCGACGTGGGTGGGCGACGGGGATGGAGTGGGTTGGGGTGGGCGGCGGGGATGGGGTGGGGTGGGCGGCGGTTTGGGTGGGTTGGAGAAGATGAAAAAAATTTCCCTTTTCTTTTTTTTTTCAAAAAAAATTATTTAATTAAAAATAAAATAAATATTTAATTTTAATTTTAAAAAAAATGTTAGCAAATATGTATTAAAAAAATTGTTATGTTAAATTTATAAATAATATAAAAAAATGTTCCAACAAATAAGTTTTTTAATTATTTTTTACATCACACCAATAAAACTTAAGTTGAATTGATCGATCGAGATTATACAATTGGCTAATATACTTAAGTTGATATATTTGTAATATTTTTTCTAAAACAATATTGGCTAATATAAAATTTTATAAACATGTGCAAGACTTGTAGAAAAATATTTAAATCTAGGTAAGTGTATGTTTTTATGTGAAATATATTCAATTTATATAAATATAAACATTCAAATTTATTTTTAATTATTTTATATTCAAATAAATTGCATATGTCATTATATTTTCTATCAAGTAATAAATTATATATGTCATTATATTTCCTATCAAGTAAAATATAAAATATTAAAAATAATAAAAACAAATTTAAATGTTAATATTTATTTGAATTTCTGTTCATGAGCTGAGTGATCAAGAGATGAGTGGTCATGAGCTAAGTGAGTGATCATGAGCTGAGTGATCCAAAGATGAGTGATCAAGAGATGAGTGGTCATGAGCTAAGTGAGTGATCATGAGCTGAGTGATCAAAAGATGTGTGGTCATCAGCTGAGTGAGTGATCAAGAGCTGAGTGGTCATCAGCTGAGTGAGTGATCAAGAGCTGAGTGGTCATCAGCTGAGTGAGAATTGAGTGAGTGATCATGAGCTGAGTGATCAAGAGATGAGTGGTCATCAGTTGAGTGAGAGTTGAGTGAGTGATCAAGAGATGAGAGGTCATGACCTGAGTGATCAAAAGATGAGTAGTCATGAACTGAGTGAGTGATCAAGAGCCGAGTGATGAAGAGATGAACTTTTTTTAAATTATCTCTAGAATGTTTATGTATTTAAGTTCAAATAAATTGAATATGTCATTATATTTTCTATCAAGTAAAATATAAAAACATTTAATACGAAAAATTGAATGTTTATGTTTATTTGAATTTATATACATACAATTCAAGAGATGAGTGATTATGAGCTGAGGGATCAAGAAATAATTTTTTTTTAAAAAATTATCTATTGAATGTTTATGTATATAAATCCAAATAAATTGAATATGTCATTATAATCTTTATCAAGTAAAATATAAAAACATTAAAAATAATAAAAACAAGTTTGAATGTTTATATTTATTAGAATTTATGAACATAAACATTCAAGAGATGAGTGACCAAGAGATGTTGCACTTTTTTACATATAATTTTAAAATATCAACTCAAATAATTCAAAAATTGTTGAAACAAACTTGATTACAATGTGTAAATTTTTTTTATAAAAAAATATTGTAAATATGTATTCGAGTTTGATTGTTGTGATGAAAAAAATAATTACAAAAATTCTTTATTTAAAATTACTCATTAATTTAGAGGAATTGCGGTAATTGACCTTTTCAGAAATTGAAATTTTAAAAGTGACCCTCCTATTTTCTTTTCCTTTTCTTTTATTTCTTATTTTAATTAAAGTCCTAAAATTGCTTTAATACGTAACAACACAGAACTCTCCACCCACTTAACATTTTCTCTCCCTGCTCTCTTCAATATCTCAACTCTCTTCAATTCTCCTTCAACTCTTTTCAATTACCTTTCAATTTTCTTCCAAAATTATATGTCAATTTCTAAATTTATAAAGCGCTCTCCCAATTTCAATTTTAAAAAACCATAATCTCCCAATTTCAATTTTAAAAAACCCTAATCTCCTACAAATCAAATTTGAATGGATAACCAACGTGAAAGACGGACGAAACGTAGAAGTGAACAAGATCGAGACTTCTTATCCGAAGATTACTCTCACGAATTGCAGGTAATTTTTATTTTATTTTATCAAAGTTAAGAGGGCGCCTGGATGAACTTGGACACCCAAAAATTCTGATTTTAATCCTAATAGGCGCCCGGAATGTCGAACGCCCATGAAGAGGCGCCCAACATTCCGGGCCCCTTAACTTGGGCTCTCGGATTCCGGGTGCCCTAACTTGGGCACTTGGATCCGGGCGCCCTAGGCAAAATGCAAAAATGTTCCTTAACTAGGGCGCTTGGCACCCATGCGTCCGAGGCAGAGAGCATCTTTTGTTCGTTGTCATATTTTATTTGAATCTTCCATTCTTTAATTTATAATTCCATATTTATCTTTATATAACTCTCTAAAGAAATTTAACAATCAAAATGTTCATCTATATTTGAAACTTTTGTAATTCTCGTTAACAAGATACTATTTTGAAATAATTATTTTGTTTATTTTGAAATAATGATTTTGTTTATTTTGTAGGAGGATTACCGCGTAATATATAGAGATCAGTTGCCACCTTTGCCTCTTCTTCACTACAACAAAGTTGTAAGTGTAGGAAAATTATCAGTGAGGGGAGGATGGAAAGATATTGCGCAGTACCGGGAATGGCTCAATACGCCGGTTCAAATTAATCGAACTAAGATGTACCCCCAAGTAGGAAATTTTCTAGATCTTGATACAGATGGAAAATTTAAGGGTTTTTGTTACGATCAGCTCATGATTAGAACATGCAAGCAATACAAAGGTCAAAGCTTGTTCGAGCGGTGGTTTGTGATAAATGAAAAGCCTGTGAGGCTTAGCGCTATTGAGTTTAGCCTTATATCGGGACTCAAATTTGATGATACATTATTAACAAGAGAAGAACAAGAAGCTATTAAATCTGATAAATTGAAACGCCGAATATGGCCCAGTAAGGGGAATGAAAAAGTCACCGTACCGGAAGTCGTGGAAAAAATTACATCCATTATGAAACGCGATCCAAATTCTGAAGATATAATCAAATTAGTATATGCTTTGATTATATCTCAATTTTTCCTTGCAGACCGCTATTTAACGGTCGATAACATTGTTTTGAATGTAGGTCAACTAATCCCATTTTAATGTCGTTATTTATAACTTATATTGTACTTTTTATTCAAAATTGTCTGATATTATTACAGGTATGTGATAACTTGGATATTTGCGAAAAATATTCATGGGGTCTTCAAGTTTGGAATAAGACCATTCGAGACGTCTTGAGCAATATAGGAGATTTAAGTAATTCATCCCAAAGTAAACGTAATTGGAACGCACATGGATGTCCCTGGATTGTATTGGTATGAACTCTTGCTTAGTTAAGTTTTTCTTTTTTGAATTAAATTTTTTCATGTATATGTTTGTTGTGCAGTATTGGATGTTAGAGGCTATCGAAGGCATGGAAAGAGCATCCAAGTCTAAGAAAAGACCTGGTTACTCTGCAAGGTATCCAAGGATGTTGCGATGGAGCTTAGGAGAAGTACCGCCAAACAATAAGAAGTTCAAAGCTTTTTTGAAGAAAGGGGCTCATGTATGTTTTGTACTAATTAATTGTATTTTTTTAAATAATATCACTAATAAATTCTAATTTGGAATAATTACGTGTTTTTTTGTTATCAGGCTGTGATCCCGAGATTGATGTCTGATGCAAATGAGATAACGATGGCCTATTTTTGGGAAACCAAGGATTGGTTTCAACTAAAAAATAATCAAGCAGCCGAGTATGGTGCCCTGACTAGCGGCTTGGGCCTTGATTACGTCATCGTTCGGGATATTGAGTCATCATCTTCTCAGCATCAACCCGATGATTCTTCTAGCTCTCGCCATGCTCCTACCAGTGGAGGTCAACCCGACCATTCCTTCACCTCTCAGCGCCCTTCAACGTCGAATGATGAACTGCCACCTGATTGGTTTGTCCGAATGGAAGGAAAATTTGACCGAATGGAACAAAGGTTTGATCGAATTGAGAGCGGGCAAGCACAAGTCCTAAAGAGTTTCAAGTATCTTGAAAGGATGATCCGCACTGACTTTCAGTCGAAAGGAATCGAATATCCATCCGAAGAGGTGGATGAGTGATTTAATTTTGTGTTTTTACTGATAGTTTTTTATGCTTGGATTTAGATTAATGATAGTTTTTTATGCTTGGATTTGGATGTGTTTGGTTTATGTTTTTAATTTAGGATTTGGATATTTTTTTATGTGTTGTTCTAATTTTCAATGTTTTTGTTAAAATAGAATTCTCATCATTTTGCCGGAGTTGATGATCTGGAGGGTACTCAACATAATCACAGAGCTGATGATATTCATGGTTCTCAACAGAATTTCGAATATAATGATCCAGAGCATTTTGAGCAGTATCACGGAGTTGATGATCTAGGCTGCGATGTTATGAAAGCCAGAGCTGATGATCCGCAGGGTTCTCGGCAGAATCTCGGATATTATAATCCGGAGGATTTTGAGCAGGATCCCGGAGTTGATGATTTGGTGGGCATTGTTATGACTCCAGAAGAGAGGGCACGAAGGACAAGAAAACCTAGTGCCTATGTTAGAACTCCATTTGTTGATGATAGACCAACATATAAGCCCAGGATGCCTTCTAAATAATTAGGCAGTGTTATTGTTGGTATTTCACTTGTTGTACTTGAAATTTCTAATCATACCTTATAATTTGTTCTATGTTAAAAAATTTGCTCGTTATATTGTTGATATCGGGATAGAATCGCATAAATAGATTAGAGGCAAATTTGAAATTTTTAAAAATTGAGGGACCAAAAGTGCAAATTTGGATTTCAAAAAATTTGGGGCCGAATTGAAAATCTTAATTTTTTTTGAAAATTTTGGACTTAATTGGAGCTCTGGGTTTTCCGAAAATTTGGGGTCAAATAGCAATTTCTGAAAAATTTAGGGACTAAAAGTGCAAATATGGATTTTTGAAAATAAAAT
Organism: Penstemon barbatus; assembly: GCA_003313485.2. Taxonomy (NCBI): domain Eukaryota; kingdom Viridiplantae; phylum Streptophyta; class Magnoliopsida; order Lamiales; family Plantaginaceae; genus Penstemon; species Penstemon barbatus. The sequence continues at coordinate 77,598,774 of CM064877.1, read as the reverse complement.
GGACTGAACTCTCAATTCTGGGTTTTCTGAAAATGGGAGTCAAATTGTATTTTTTGAAAATTAAGGGACAAACAGTGAAATTTTGGATTTCTGAAAATCAGAGGTCTAATTGAAAATTTTAATTTTCCAAAAATTATGGAATGAATTGCAATTCAGACAGGGTTTTCCAAAATTTGGGGTCAAATTGCAATTTTTGAAATTGAGGGACCAAATCAAATGTTGGAAGAATTTATTAACTCAAGAACAGCTAAGTGATCTTATCAGTTGAGTTAAATAAGTTAGTTAAAGGTTTTGATGATAACAAAAAGGTGTCATCAACCTTTGAAGATTGGATACTTGGTTTAAAAGAAAATCATTCAAGAACAGAAGTATTCAAGAAATGAAGATTCAATCTTACGAGAATAGTGAAAATCAGATTAGTGGAAGATTGAAAATCAGATTAGTAAAAATCAGCTTAGTGGAAATGAGATCATCAAATGACTGATCATGAGATGACTAGTGCATCAGCTTTGTACATCAGACTAATGCATCAGCTTTGTACATCAGACTTGTGCATCAGACTAGTGATCATCAGCGGAGTGGATCCCATCAGCTAAGTAAAATCGGTCAGTAAGCTCTCCAACGGTAACAAGCTAAGTGCATTAAATGCTGCTGACAGAAAGTACAGCAGAGTGTACAGTAAACAGTGCAGAAAGTACATCAGAGTGTACAGTGAACAGTGCGACAGTCTGCAAAAGTTACCATTCAAATTATGACCGTTGCTCAAGGACTTAAATGCAATTTTGCCAACCTTCAACGGGCAAAATTACAAATCCAAGAGTATAAATAGATGGTAAACTGAAGATTCAAGTGAGACTTGCACACTTTCAAGATCAAATCTTTAGAGCAAGAATCCATCAGTTGAGTCATCTTTTCATAAGCTTAGTCATCTTATGACGAAGCTGATTGTTGAAGAACAAGAGTGAACCCTTGTATATCTGAGTGATATTCAACTGAGTGCTGTGAGGAGTAGATATCCATCTTTGTGAGTGATATTACTTCGGAGAATAGGTCTTCTTTGTGATTTCCTATTGCGAACTTGTCGTAGTTTCATTTGTTGTTCGACGCAAGCAGAGTATACTGTAAACTTAGTGATTATAGTATAACCCAAGATCTGTGTGACTTGGAAGAGTGGATTAAGAGGATTTGTTCCTGTATAACCACTAAAAAAATTCCTTGTGTTATTTACTTTATTTGTCTTGCATTGCATATCTCATAAGCTAAGTAAATACTTTAAAAGAAGAGTCTTTTAAATTGAGGAATTTTCAACTTGGGGCAAAACTTTCCTTGTGCTTTAAAAGTTTAATTGAGTTGAAAACATTGTTTGAAAAAACACATATACATTATCCGCTGCATCACTGTTTGAAACTCTGATTATATAAGCTTGATGAGCAAAATCAGCACAGTAGTCTACTTTACTGAATAAGCTAAGTGCTAAATCAGCATAGTAGTCTTACGAATAAGATCAGCTTACTCAGCTTATAAGCTAAGTGCAAAATCAGCTTAGTCATTTTATTGTGCTGATGAGCGAACTGTACTTATAGAAGAAAAGTTTAAGATTTATTTTTAAAGTTTTGAGGTCTATTCCCCCCCTCCCCCATCTAGACCTCAACTGACCACTTTGGGACCAATATCAAAATTTGGGTTTTTCAAATTATATTGTAATTCCCAAAAATTGAGGGACCAAGAGTGCAAATTCATATTTTGGAAAATCTGGGGCTGAATTGAAAATCTTAATTTTGGACTTAGTTGGAACTCTGGGTTTTTCGAAAACTTGAGGTCAAATGGCAATTTCTAAAAATTTAAGGGACCAAAATTGCAAATATGGATTTTTGAAAATTAAAATCTTCTGAAAATTATGGACTGAACTCTCAATTCTGGATTTTTCAAAAATGGGAGTCATATTGCATTTTTTGAAAATTAAGGGATCAAAAGTGAATATTTGAATTTCTGAAAATCAGGGGCCGAATTGAAAATTTAATTAAGTTATGATTTACGGAGGAGCTATAAGTGAATGTTTTCCATTCGAATCCTCAAATAATCAAACTTCACTAAGTTGTGATTTACGAAGGGGTTAATGTTACTATAAATGAATGTTCTTCGTTCGAATCCTCAATTAATCAAATTTCACTAAGTTATGATTTACGAAGTAGTTAATGTTACTATAAATGAATATTCTCCGATTGGATCTTAAATTTCACTAAGTTGTGATTTACGAAGGGGTTCATGTTACCAGTGAATTTTCTCCGTTCGAATCCTCAAATAATCAAACTTCACTAAGTTGTGATTTACGAAGGGGTTAATGTAACTATAAATGAATGTTCTTCGTACGAATCCTCAATTAATTAAATTTTACTAAGTTATGATTTACGAAGGAGTTAATGTTACTATAAACGAATATTCTCCGATCGGATCTTAAATTAATTAAATTTCACTAAGTTGTGATTTACGGAGGGGTACATGTTACTAGTGAATGTTCTCCGTTCGAATTCTCAATTAATCAAATTTCAATAAGTTATGATTTACGAAGGAGTTATAAGTGATGTTCTCCGATTGGATCATCAATTAATCAAATTTCATTAAATTGTGATTTATGGATGAGTTAATGTTTACAAATTTAGGATAAGTTACGATCCTCGATTGACTAAATCAACAAATTTAGGGTAAGGACGATTGTTTTTCTGATAGTCATGCGCCCAGAATATCGGGTGCCTTTGAAGGCGCCCGGAATATCGGGCGTCTTAGAAGGCACTCAGGATTTCGGGAGCCTTTGACGGCGCTCGGAAGTTCGGACGCTTACAAAGGCGCCCGATATTCTGGGTGCCTTTGGATATTTCGAGCGCCCAAGACAGGGGAGCATTTTTTATCTCTTTCAATAATAATAAATGCTTCAACACAATAATCATCAAGTATTATTAGAAATATTGTTCAATAAACATCAAATAATACGAGTAGTTTGCATTAAAATAGACATCAACCTAAGATTGCTCTGAGTTCTCTGACTGTTGAGGTCATGCGCCCAGAATATCGGGTGCCTTTGAAGGCGCCCGGAATATCGGGCGTCTTAGAAGGCGCTCAGGATTTCGGGAGCCTTTGAGGGCGCTCGGAAGTTCGGGCGCCTTAGGCGCTCGATATTCTGGGCGCCTTTGGATATTTCGAGCGCCCAAGACAGGGGAGCATTTTTTATCTCTTTCAATAATAATAAATGCTTCAACACAATAATGGTCAAGTATTATAAGAAATATTGTTCAATAAATATCAAATAATACAAGTAGTTTGCATTAAAATAGACATCAACCTAAGATTGCTCGAGTTCTCTAACTGTTGAGGTCATGCGCCCAGAATATCGGGTGCCTTTGAAGGCGCCCGGAATATCGGGCGTCTTAGAAGGCGCTCAGGATTTCGGGAGCCTTTGAGGGCACTCGGAAGTTCGGGCGCTTACAAAGGCGCTCGATATTCTGGGCGCCTTTGGATATTTCGAGTGCCCAAGACAGGGGAGCATTTTTTATCTCTTTCAATAATAATAAATGCTTCAACACAATAATGGTCAAGTATTATAAGAAATATTGTTCAATAAATATCAAATAATACAAGTAGTTTGCATTAAAATAGACATCAACCTAAGATTGCTCCGAGTTCTCCAACTGTTGAGGACATGTTTTTGCATTGTGTCCGGTACATTTGCAAATCGAGCATTTGTATTTTTTTTTTCGGATTTTCTAGACAAGAAGGATAACGTGACGTTCTTGGCCTTCCAACAGATATACATATTTAATTTATTTGAATTTATATACATAAACATTCAAGAGATAACTTAACAGTTAGATAAAAAAAATCTCATTTTTTTTTTAGATTTTGGTCGACCGAGATTCAAAATGGAGAATCAAGTCGTTATGTAACATTAACTCCTCCGTTGGTAAAAAAAAAAAAAAATCTCAATTTTTTTTATTTTGGTCGATCGGGATTCAAAACGGAGAACCAAGTCGTTATGTAACATTAACTCCTCCATTTGTAAAAATTCTCATTTATTTTTATTTTGATCGATCGGGATTTAAAACGGAGAACCAAGTCGTAATGTAACATTAACTCCTTCGTTTGTAAAAAAGAGAATCTCATTTTTTTTATTTCGGTCGATCGGGATTCAAAACGGAGAATCAAGTCAGTATGTAACATTAACTCCTCCGTTTGTAAAAAAATAAAGAATCTCATTTTTTATAAATCAAGAGATGAATTTTTTTAAAAATTATCTCTTGAATATTTAGGTATATAAATTCAAATAAATATAAACATTCAAATTTATTTTTATTATTTTTAATGTTATTATATTCAAATAAATTGTATATGTCATTATATTTACTATCAAGTATCAAGTAATAAATTGTATATGTCATTATATTTACTATCAAGTAAAATATAAAAATATTTAAATGTTCATGAGCTGAGTGATCAAGAGATGAGTGGTCTTGAGATGAGTGATCAAAAGATGAGTGGTCATGAGTCGAGTGAGTGATCATGAGCTGAGTGATCAAGAGCTGAGTGGTCATCAGCTGAGTGAGTGATCATGAGCTGAGTGGTCATCAGCTGAGTGAGTGATCAAGAGATAAGTATTCATGAGATGAGTGATCAAGAGATGGGTGTTCATAAGCTGAGTGAGTGATCAAGAGCCGAGTGATCAAGAGATGAACTTCTTTTAAGTTATCTCTTGAATTTTTTATGTATATAAATTCAAATAAATTAAATATGTCATTATATTTTCTATCAAGTAAAATATAAAAATATTAAAAATAATACAAAAAATTGAATGTTTATATTTATTTGAATTTATATACATAACAATTCAAGAGATGAGTGATTATGAGCTTAGTGATCAAGAGATGAATTATTTTAAAATTATCTATTGGATGATTATGTATATAAATCCAAATAAATTGAACATGTCATTATAATTTCAATCAAGTAAAATATAAAAAACATTAAAAATAATAAAAACAAATTTGAATATTTATATTTATTTGAATTTATGAACATAAACATTCAATAGATGAGTGAATGATCAAGAGATGAACTTTTTTTAAAAATTATCTCTTGAATGTTTATGTGTATAAATTCAAATAAATTGAATCTGTCATTATATTTTCTATCAAATAATATAAAAAAACATCCGTTTTAAATCCCAATCGGCCAAATGAGATTCTTTTTTTACAAATAGAGGAGTTAATGTTACATAATTTTTAATATTAAAAATAATAAAAATAATTTTAAATATTTATATTTATTTGAATTTATATACATAAACATTCAAGAGATAATTTAAAAAAAAATTCATCTCTTGATTTATATATATAAATTGAATATGTTTCACATAAAAACATACACTTTCGTTGTTTTAAATATTTTCCTACAAGTCTTCCACATGTTACATAAAAACATCCGTTTTGAATCCCGATCGGCCAAAATAAAAAAAAAATTGAGATTCATTTTTTTTTTTACAAACGGAGGAGTTAATGTTACATAACGACTTTGTTCTCCGTTTTGTCCCGATCGACCAAAACAAAAAAAATATCGTAAATATGTGCTCGCTTGAGTTTGATTGTTGTGATGAAAAAAGTGATTACAAAAATTCTTTGTTGGAACATTTTTTTTAAAATTACTCATTAATTTACAATACAACAATTTTCAAATTATAAATATTTATTAACATTTTAATTTTTATAAATAAATTCAAATTTAAAAACATTTATTTTATTTTATTTTATTAAAAAAAAAAAACCTAAATAATCTACCACCCACCCACCCAGCCGCCGCCGCCCCCCACCTCCCCCTCAATCCCAGGCCGTAACGGCCGATCCTAGGCCGGCAACGGCCTGGGATCAACGATTCCAGGCCGGCGACGGCCTGGGGACCTTCTCTCCAGGCCGTCGCCGGCCTGGAAGTAGAGCTCCGAGGCCTGCGACGGCCTGAACTCGGAGGCCGTCGCAGGCCTCTGATCTGTCATTTTCGGCCGGCGACGGCTTCTCCCGAGGTAGTCGCCGGCCTGGGAAGGTGGAGGGAGGCTGGCTCGGTTGGTGGAGGGTGGTGGCCGGTCCGGTCGGGTGGGGTGGGGTGGGGATGGGTTAGGGAAGAAGATGTGTTGTTCTTTTTGTTTTTTTTAATTGTGAGGGTATTTTGGGTATTTTATGTTGAGTAGGGTATGGACAAGGAATGAATAATTGACAAATGTCACAATTTAATTGAAATGGTACGTTACTCTCTCCGTCCAAGAGTCAAGATAGACAATCCCAAGATTGCATGTGTCTTATAAATGCAATTGCATTACCACTTCATCTCCACCTTTCTTTATGTAATACTTGTTACTTTTATTTTAAACTCTCGTGCCCACCCCTAAATGTGCAGGCATAAAAATTCAATTAAAATTAAAAGGACAAACTAAAAAAGCACCGAGTAAAATATAGCAATGTGAGAATTGCTATGAATATATCACCAGCCTTTAACTAAATACTATATTTATTTGTTGTAAATAAAAACATTAATATCATAATGTAAAAATATTACACCTATTTTAGAAATTTCCCTAGAAAATATAATTAACTTTAATTCTAGATAAACCAGATCGGCGGAGTAAGACGAGAAAAGAACTCTGCAGCATAATGCGATGTAATAGTTCCACTTTCCAAGTCAAAAATGCCAATGTCGTGGCCTGCTCCGTACGGTTCTCTTGAAGAATACTCTACAGTATCATCTGAAAAATAAATGCAATTGGCTTTAATGCATTTTGAGGAAGGAAGTGAAACCGATGCATTAAAACCTATGAACAATGCGTTGTCTTCCAAACTATCTAGTTTTGTCAATCTGTAAGGATAATTAGGAAGGCCCCGATCATCGAGGCATTCTTCCAATCTAAAAACCGAGAAGTCAGCTGTATAGTAATTAGTCGGTTTATCTCGATCAACATCTTCTTCATTTTCGAAGTATCTTCCCCGACGGTAACGTGTAACTAGCAAAAGAGATCCTGATGATTCAACCAAATACTTTTGATCCAAGACATGGAGTCCTCTTGTAATCGAAGCTATGGCTGTTGCTTTCGGGCCATTTTCATCATCAATGTCACAAACAAATATAGTTCCATTACCATTAACTACATAAAATTTTCCTTTGTAGTAGAGAACATCCATGTAACCCACATGAGGTAACGGTATAGAAACAACGTTGGTCCAAACTTCATCTCCAGGTCTTGCAAATGCCAGTTCTCTACATCCTCCGTAGATGACCAATATAATGCAATCTTGATTACTACTATTATGAGGATTCGTAGACGTCACTGCCTTCCACAGAAAAAAGCTGATTACATCTTCCGGCTTGTAGTCCTCATGATATTCGATATCAGTTTTGAAAGACAACAAAGGAGGCATGCCAATTTGTTGTCTAGTGAAAGGGTGCAGAAGGTTGATTTGTAAGTCATATCCAAGGGTTAGTAACCATCCGTAACGGACTCCAATGCATTTTCTACGAGTGGCTTCTGGCAACTCAATTTCATGAGTTCTTAATGTTGAAAAGCTGAAAAAACGACGTTTGTACATCCCTTCGATGTATTCATTTCTTTCTGCTTCCTCAGCCAACATTTTGTTATTATTTATGTCCATAGTAACTTTGGGATAGTTTTTTTCTGCTATATCTGTTAGCATTACCCAAGGAAATCGTGGAGGCAAAGGCAAAGTTCGACTTTTCCCCAATACTGATGTTACAGATCGCCATGATTTGCAAACTACACAGAAGAAAATAAATTCATCCAGGAAATCCAAGCGTCGAATGATAAGAGCAAGAATATCTATTGGGAGATTAGCCCAATCGGCCATACCTATCAAGTGAGAGAGATTGATTAAAAGTTGGAGAGATGAGTTTTAAAGTATTTGTGTACAAATAATCGACATTCAAAATCGACATTCAAAATCAAAGAAGTTCATGATATTAAACAAGAAATATTTCATAATTTACTTACCAGATCTCTAATTTTTTTATGAAGGATGAGTTTGACCTAGCGATTGCAAACATAGTAAAAATCATTAATTAAATAATAATTTATTACATCGACATAACACAAAAATATAGATAAATAAAGTAATTTGATTGTTAGGATAAATTGTTTTTGCAGGAGCAGAGGCACGAGAATGAAAAGAATGACTAAAAATATAATGTAGATACACTTTGGGTTATTATTTGAATTTTATAGATATTGTAAAAGAATAAAAGACTTCCGAAAAAGAAAAAGAAGATGTGTTAACAAAAGCAACCTGATATTCAACCTCTCAATCATTAAATTTAAAGCTACTGCTAAATTTTGCGGCAAAACAAACTACTTCCATATTAACCCTTATGATTTCATGTTGAGAGCCCAAAAGTGTTTCAAATACCCAAACGCGAATTCAAGACATTTAGGCTGTGTTTGGATGGGTTTTTGGCCCGGTCTCGTGAGTTTCGTGAGACCGAACCAAAACTCTTTCAAATGATTTTTCGCCAAACACATAAAACCATCAAAAACCTATTCAGAAACTCACACTCAAACTCTTCAAACCTATAAAACATTGATTTGACACATACCAAAGTGTATCTACATTATATTTATAAAACATTGATTTATCACAAAAAAAGACATTGAGTTGACACCTATCACCTACTTTTTTCCCTAAACCCCAACATCCAAAATCAATCCAAGTGGGGTTTCAACTTATTCAAACCACAAAACCCAAGAGCCAAAATCCATCCAAATGAAGTCTCAAAGGTTTCATCGAAACCACCCAAACCAATTTTTTTAAACTGAGACCCGCGAAACCGAGCCAAAACCCATCCAAATAGACCCTAAGATATCAACCTTAGGTGTTTCAACAAAAACTAACTCACTAAAAACAGTAAAATTCTGTTATATAAAAGTGTTACTTGCTAACTTGTTAAATAGGAGTCTGGATTCAAAATCTTAAAATATAAGATTAGTATTTGCAGATCATCCACGCAAGAAAATTAGTTTAGAATAGAAATTGATAGATTAATAAATAAATAAAAAGTGATAAACATGCTTACAGTTAACATAATAAAAAGCAAATAAAATTTCATAATATATATAACCTACAAATTTGAAAACTTCTCAATTTTAATCACCCACAAGAAAAAAGAAACAAAAAAAGTATTGGGATAGCTAGGACAGAAAATATAATAGAGGAATTTTGCTTGAATATGATGCTTACCGGCCGTTGAATTGAATTATGGACTTGATACCTATGGAGAATAAATTAATTAAACAATATGTAAGAAAAGAAAAAATTAGTACTTCCTCCGTCCCATTAATCTTTATTCCTTGGTATCGTTGACCAGTCAGCAATAATTTAATATTAATCACGTGCAAAATACTTAATAATATCCTTCTAATTGATTTGGTAAATAGAATCGTATTTTTGACTTTATGGAAATATTCAGATTACACAAAAATTCACCTGTTTGTATTGGTAATTATTTAAGGTGTAGAATCTAACTGGCTTTGGGAATATAATCGCAGAATTGATCCTTAATTACTTTTAGCTGGAGCAATATTCTTAAGCTTCTATGGAAATCTACCTGCAAAAATAACCTCTTAGCATTTTGCACCCTAAAATGTAAATAATTGCAGTGGAAATACAATTGTAATGTAATCTTTAATTTCTCAAACTTGAAAGAGCAATTATAAATTTATAATTAAGGTATGCACTTAATCTAATAAATATTTTATGCTATGCCATTTGCAATCTAATCAAATGAGTGTGACGGTCCGTAAGCCCATTAATTGTGATTATTATTTCCGAAGTGGCTAACTTCTAATGGGCTCTAGCCCACCTATGATATCCACTACCCAAATTGATGAATTTGAAATTTGTTTTCAAAAATTCCATCAACATACAACAATTCCCTTGAACTAAAGTTAAACTATCGAAAAGATATACATATATATAAAAGACATTGAAGTTTAATAAAGGTACTATTATACATATCTTTTCCTTTGAAAACATCGGAAAGTTTCCGTTTTTGAATCAAGCGAAACGAAAATAAGATGTAATTCCGAAACTATTTGTTTGCCTTAAACTCTGTTATTTACCTAAATTTAGTAATCTTTATTACGATTTTTCCTTAGTGTTTTCGAAATATTTCCGAAAAATCTAGAAATTTTTTTAATATTTAAATGACCGAAACATATTAGCACCACCAAGTGTTGAAGTGGAATCGCGTGCACCTTAAAATTTGTCATAGTAATATCTTAAATATTTATATAAAAATCTAGAGTATTATAAAGTTTATAACCCAACCATGAGGAAATAATTATAGCTTTTTTAAACATCAAAGTAGATTTTCGTACAAATAAAACTGCCTATATTATAGGAGTATGATTTATCAAAATAAAAAGGAAATAGTAATATGTATCAACCGAAAATTAATCCAGCAAAAACCAAAATGAAATGAATCTAAAAAATAAATGATTTGGTGAAAATTAAATAATCTGATATATCTATAAATATTATGTTATTTTTTAGTTTTATTAAAATGTGATTGACTCAATTACCCTTTATACCCTCCACCCCGAACGAAGTAAACAGCAAAAGGCCAAATAGTCCAGGTCAAGTACGTAAATTCATCAGAAAACATCAGCGATTCCGCTTTTCAAGGCAAAATAAAAATAAAGAAAGTGCTCTCATTTTCTTCTCTTCTATTTATAAAAGAAAAAAAGTTTACACACACTGCACACACCTCGGCTCTGATTTCGGCTAAAACCCTCTCTCTCTACCTGATATATACATATACAAATGGCACAGCTGATTCGGAGCGGTTTTTCGGGTCGGGTTACGAATTCCGGCGTCCTCGGAGCAGCGCGATCCATGTCCACAGCGTGGTGGAGCCACGTGGAGCCAGCTGCGAAGGATCCGATTCTCGGAGTTACCGAAGCTTTCCTCGCGGATCCTAGTCCAAACAAAGTCAATGTTGGAGTAGTGAGTATTTACCGTTTCAATTCTCGCAAAGAAATTTCAGCAAATAAATTTGATTTGAGGAGTAAGGAATTGTTTTGTACTTCATTACTTAATTTAATTTTTTTATTAATTGATTTTTTTGGTGGGAATTAGGGTGCTTATCGCGATGATAACGGAAAACCGGTGGTGCTGGGGTGCGTCAGAGAAGCGGAGCGGAGAATCGCCGGCAATTTGAACATGTCAGTGTATCTTTTATTAATGTTTTTTTCCCTAAAAAAGTATTCTGTAAGTTTTAGTTAATTTTGAAAAAAGTGAAAAGAATCATTTTTTTTCTTTATTCTAATAAATGCGTCTGTCAACGTTCACTGTATATATTTAAGAGAGGTGGTTGTCTGATAGTGGAATTTTCAATGAATCTTTTTTAAGTTGTAGCCATGTAGTGGTCCTTCTACAATTTCATTATTTATTCCACTTTTTTTTAGCAGCCAGTGGATATGGATCCTGGATGTGACGCTAACATTAAGAACATGTTTGTGTAATTCATCATCAAAGCTACACAATCTGGGAAAATAAAATGAACTTGTAGATAAATTTATCTGACAGTGAATTAAATAATTTTGTTCTAATGATATTTAATGAGCTTGAATTTTTGCTGGTATTAACAGAGGATTCATAAATAACACATAGTACACTTAAATCCGAACATTTGTAATGTCTGTGTATTTCAATAGTAGATTAGTTTACCTTTGCAATTTCAATGGGAAAATGGCTTATGTTTGGTGAGAGGTGAATCGGGTGGTCATATATTACAAGTCAGATGAATAGTTATAAAGCTAAACTGAGCATTGATTTTGAATCGCTTAAGAAATTTGAAAGAACTCTTCAGGCTATTGCCTTCTTTTTCAGGATTTGTTAAATCATGATAGAGGTTTCTCAAACTATGCTTCAATATGCCCTCCCGTCTACATCTTTGTCTATTAATTTGTAAATAAGGTGAATCAGATAAGTTTGTCCATGAGGCACCTAATTGGCACCCATATTTATGTAAATTAAATTAAACAACTTCATTCCGAGTTCACCGAAGTATAAGAAGTTTGAATCAACAATTCTTGATTCAGGGAATACCTTCCCATGGGAGGAAGTGTAAAAATGGTGGAGGAAACTTTGAAGCTGGCTTATGGAGAGAATTCTGACTTGATTAAAGATAAGAGAATTGCAGCTGTACAAGCTCTTTCCGGGACTGGTGCATGCAGGCTCTTTGCGGACTTCCAAAAGCGCTTTTCCCCTGATTCGCAAATCTACATTCCGGTTCCCACCTGGTCAAAGTTAGTATCCCTGTCCAATAAGATTGTTTTCGTGTACTTCATTATTATTCATGTAGTTTATAAACTTTAAATACTGCCTTCAAAATGCTTTGTTACCTTGGAGTCCTGATTCTTCAGTTGCGTCTCTCTTCTCTATTTGTGATTTCTTCTTGATTTATTGTGAAATTTTGCAGTCATCACAACATCTGGAGAGATGCCAACGTCCCTCAGAGAACATTCCATTATTATCATCCTGAATCGAAGGGTTTGGATTTCGCTTCACTTATGGATGACGTAAAGGTATACAAATCTATTTCAAAGTTTGTTTGTGTCAGTCATTTTATGTGGAGACTCTTAGTATTTTTTTTGCACAGAATGCACCAAACGGGTCATTTTTTCTGCTTCATGCCTGTGCTCATAACCCAACTGGAGTAGATCCTACAGAAGAACAGTGGAAAGAAATCTCATACCAATTCAAGGTAGCATTTTCTAATGTTGTTTCTAACTGTGGTGCCTGTTACTTATATCTCATGTATCACATTATAATACATGGAAGTGCGCATTATTTTAGTTAAATGAGTAATTTGTATTATCTTCAGGTTAAAGGACATTATGCCTTATTCGACATGGCGTATCAAGGTTTTGCAAGTGGTGATCCTGAAAGAGATGCCAAGTCAATTCGAATTTTTCTTGAGGATGGCCATCTGATTGGATGTGCCCAATCATATGCAAAGAATATGGGACTTTATGGCCAAAGAGTTGGTTGCCTGAGGTAATTATATAACTACTTTGTTAAAAACTTAACTTTGATTTCATCTCTTTTGTTTAAACTGTTATTCAAACAGCAAAATTTAAGTGCTTTATGTATGAACTGCAGTATGGTTTGTGAGGATGAGAAACAAGCTGTGGCAGTGAAAAGTCAGTTGCAGCAGATTGCAAGACCAATGTACAGTAATCCACCTATTCACGGCGCCCTCGTCGTTTCTATCATCCTTACTGATCCAGACCTGAAAAAGTTATGGCTGAAGGAAGTAAAAGTAACGTCGCTCAACTTCATAATTTTTTTATATAACCTTATGTAATCCTCAAAACAATGAATAATAATGGCGATTCATTTGCTTGTGAAGCTTATTAAAACTCTTCCCCCCTAAAATAGTCTATAACCTGTAATACTCAGCAATCACTCTAATTTTCGTTTCCTCTGTAGGGAATGGCTGATCGTATCATAGGAATGAGAACTTCTCTTCGAGAAAATCTTGAAAACTTGGGCTCTCCTCTTTCATGGGAGCACATAACTAAACAGGTATTGCAATCTCACTTTTGCTGTTTAATTTCCTAAATATAAGCAATATAAAGGTAACAAAAATTACGGATTTTGCAAGCAGATTGGCATGTTTTGCTACAGTGGAATGACACCTGAACAAGTAGATCGTTTGACTAACGAATTCCACATTTACCTTACTCGCAATGGTCGTATTAGGTAACATATTCTTTTTGTACTGCTATACACAATTACATGCTACAATTCTCTGTAACTGTTATTTTTTTTTTTAATTTCCTCTCGATGAATCTGCTATTTTTATTGAAAATGTTCATGACAATGCAGTATGGCTGGAGTCACTACGGGCAACGTTGGTTACTTGGCGAACGCTATACACGAGGTCACAAAAACAGCTTAGGGAGGCCACAGAGTTCGACCTCCAGGTGTAACATCACATTTACATAGAGTCGTAGAGATTTACCTGATTTTTCGATACCCTTTAAATAAATTGGGATGTTTTGCGACGTGATAATTCTATCCCATGAAAGAAATAGGTATCCAGACCTTGAATAAGATGAGCATAAATAAAAAGATAATATATTTCTCTTGATTTGTAAACAATTTTCAGTCTGCCTTCTGCACTTTAATTTGGTGGTTAGAAGCAGATGGTTCGAATTATGGTGATATTGTATAACTTCATCGTGGGCAAAAGTTCAATTGATATATCTGTAATAATCTTCGTCAAAAATTTATATTATGTGATTTCTGAGACAAGGTTTTCTCGTTGTCTTTGTTTATCTTTGCCTTAAAATCAACTATCAAATACTAGCTTTAAATTAGAAAAAAAAAAATCATAGTAGTTCAAATGCAGAATCTCTTGGTGGTGACCCAGTGTTTTTAAAATCTGATCGGAGATAGAACCGGTAACCCAACTGGTTACTGGTTTTATTGGTCTAACCGGTTTGACCAGTGGTTCAACTGTTATAACCGTAATAATTATAGCTATATTTTAAATAATATATGATTGAACTAAAATACACAATATTGAAAATATAATAAAACAATTTTCAATATATATTTTGGACCAAGAAATTCAATCTATATATGTATTGTAATTTATCAAAACTTTACAATATTTATTTTTTATTTTAATTCAACAAATGTCATTTATTAGTTTATGTCTGTGTTACTATTCTTCTTGGGCCTATTTACCTTAAGGAGCATAAAATTGAATAATAATGTGACATAAAAACAACACTTTGATGGGCTTGGGCCTATTTTAACATTAAGTGAAAAAAACCCTAATATTTCCCCCACCCCCTAGCCATTTTTTTCATTTCATACTTCACTCTTCTTACCTCCTTATCTCCGCAGGCAAAGCATCCCAGCCACCTATTTTTTCTCACATTTTTTTTTGCAATCCATTTTCCAGTTCCCCTCTTCTTCTATCTTCTCTTCTAAAAGTATTATTTGATCATTCTTATGGATATTATACAATTACACAAATTATTAGTTATGAAATCAGCTTTAGGCACAAACCGAAAATCATTAAAGTGAAAGGAAAGGGAAAAAAAGAACGAGAAAAAAGGAGAGAAGAAGAGAACCGCTGGTTCATTCGGTCGAGCGGTTCACCGGTTTTTGACCGATTTCTACCGGTTCATACTGATTTTCTACACTCTTGGTTTTTAGGGTCAGATCAGACCGAATAGCCTGCTAGTTAGCAGTTGAACCGAGCGGACCGGTCCGGTCCGGTCCGGTTTTCAGAACACCTCGTCCTAGGGTCTAAGCTTTATCAATTGGTTACGGCCTTATTTGTGGAAAATTACTATTTAGAAAGTTATAAATGTTACTAAACTAATCAAAATCCCAACTTTTCAAATGTTTATTTAATCCCATTTTGAAACAACTGATAAATTTTTCATGCCGTATTATTAATTTGTGACTTGATGGAATTTGTAGATTAGATTCGTTCTGAAATTAGAGGTTATCTAGCGATTTTTCAGTATTTTTATTATTTCTTTATGCTTTTTAGGCCTGAACATATTAAAGATAAATCTGTCCGCTAAATTGATTCGCAAAATTAATAGAAAATGAAGCAAGAAACAAAACCTAGAAGAAATAAACTCTCAAATTTTAATATCTCAAAATAATTAACTATATATTATTTTATTATTATTATTTATTACAATTTATTTTTATTTTTATTTTATTTTATTATTTTATCACATATAAAAGTACGAGTTTATTAAGGAAATTTCTTCCCTTTTTTGTGAAGACTAATATACCCCCATTTAATTTATATTGTGATATTTAATTATATGGCAAAAAGGTAAAAGAAAAGAATCATGGAAGTATAATTAGACAAAAAGTCTCTCCTACACCAATCTTATAATTATCTTTTTAAATTTTATAACTAATTAAAATATTAATGGTAAAAAAAACGAATGACATTGACTAAACACGGGATAACAAAAAAAAAAAAAAAAAAAGGGATCAAATTGATAAAAGAACAAAAACAAAAAAATGAGTTAGTTGGCAAAAAAATTCGAATTATGTGAGAAAATAGGTTAAACAGATAAACTCGGACTAAAATTAGGTTAGACCGGAGAGAATGAGTGAATTGATCAATAACTGTGAAAACTGATCAAAATTGGGTTAAACTAAAAAGAATGGATGGATAGATTGACAAATGGGATAAATCACAAAAAAAAAAAAAAAAAAGGGGGTGAAATTGGTGAAAGTACGTATTCAAATAACAAAAAAAAAATGATAAACTCAATGTAAAGCAGGTAAAATATATATTTCTTTCATAAGTTCTTAACAAATTATCACTTATTAAATAACCTAAAATTTTATTGCCACATTCGGGCTATATGAATAAAAAAATTAGTTTACCAAAAAACTTATAATTGACTTAAAATAAGTCAAAATATAGAATGATTAAAGTTGATGAAAATGAGTAAAATTCTATTAAAAATATATATGATAAATTCAATGAAAAATATATATTAAAAATTTCGTCGATCATTATGATTCTGCTATTCCGCTAAATTCTTGATAAAAAAAAAAAAAAAAAAAAAAGCAGTGTATCATTAAGACCATAGTATGATAAAAAATTATGATATGATTTAACTAACTTACTAAATTATTTAATCACGTGCACTTTTCCTGTAAAAAAAAAAAAAAAAAAAAAAACGTATAGGTTTTCTCTAGTTTGTTAAGTCGCTGTTACACGCATATTCACTCCCAGGAGAGTGACCAATCACAAAGCAAGTGCAATACACTTGCTTGATGGTTGGATGAGTTTGACCAAGTCAGGCTTGGAT
The DNA here is from genome assembly GCA_003313485.2 of Penstemon barbatus. Taxonomy (NCBI): domain Eukaryota; kingdom Viridiplantae; phylum Streptophyta; class Magnoliopsida; order Lamiales; family Plantaginaceae; genus Penstemon; species Penstemon barbatus. The sequence continues at coordinate 77,581,862 of CM064877.1, read as the reverse complement.
AAGAATTTTCCATTAATTAACTTTCCAGTTTTACATTTGAATACAAGTGTTCTATTTTCTGTTTATTCTAGTTCATCTTCTTCGTTCAAGTTGTTTTATCACTCGAATTTTTCCTTGTCTTTCTTTTTTGCAAATGCCACGGCTATGTGAAATGGCTTTCCACTCGATTAGGGTGATGAAAATGTTCATCTTTCTGTGCTTCATGTCTTCAGTTAGCTTCAATTTTTTCGAAGATTAAGGTAAACTCTTGATTTTAGTTTAAATTCTTGAATTATTTTGGAATCCCAAATACGATATAGGTTGGGTTTTTATTTTTTAATTTTTTTTATTAATTCTTTTATGAAATGTCAATTAGAGCTTTGAATGAGATTGCAAGAATATTGGGAAAATGGGACAAGGATTTTAGGAAAGATCCGTGTAAGAAGGAAATTGGAGTGTTCCAATTTCAAGAAATGGCTTTGGGAGCTCAGTCACTTGTGACTGCTCCTTTAATCAGAATTCTACGTGCAATGTTCTTAGCATGTATGTATAATCGAGCTCACTTCTTAGTATATGAGATTGCATCATTTGAAATTAGGCTTTTAAGGAAAAAAAACTTCGTAAAAAATGGAGCTTACTTCTTAGTATATGAAATTGCATCATTTGAAATTAGGCTTTAAGGAAAAAAAACTTCGTAAAAATTTCGCACCTTGTACCCCAAAATAAAATTAGCACTTAACACCCTCTAATTAAGAACAAATCATCAACTTCCACCCCCGAAACACAATAAATGGGCACTTTGCACCCCAAAACACAAAATTAATACTTAACACCCTCAAATTAAAAAAACCCAAACCCCTCGTTTTTTCGTAAAAATTAACTATCGGAGTGAAAAAAAATCTAAGGCAAAATAGGTAATTCATTTTTTTACTTGAATTTTGCAAAATACAATTATAAATATTCGAATACTCATTTATCTCTCCATTTTTCTTTTCAACAATATAACCATAAATAACTAAATAAAGTACGAGAAACTTCTCGAAGACCCATTGTTTACTTCAACATATCAAAGACCTATAAATAATAACCTATTTTGCCTTAAAAAAATTCAACTTAATGGTCAACTTTGCCGGAGAAAATGAGGGGTTTGAGGTTTTTTTTTTTTAATTTGAGGGTGTTAAGTGTTAATTTTGTATTTTGGGGTCCAAAGTGTCCATTTATTGTGTTTCGGGGGTGCAAGTTGTTAATTTGTTCTTAATTAGGGAGTGTTAAGTGCTAATTTTATTTTGGGGGACAAAGTGCAAGAAATTTACAATAGAATTACCTATTTTGCCCTTGAGTTTTGCTTGAAAATAAAAGAGGGTGCAAAGTGCTATATTTTTCATATTTCAAAGGTGCAAAGTGCTAAATCTAAATTTCGGAGGTGCAAAGTGCCTATTTCCCATGTTTTGGGGGTGCAAAGTGTAAAAAACCCTAAAAATTTCTAATTTTGAGCCCTTAAATTCATTGCAGAAATCTGAATGCACAGAACTTTACAGAAATGTCCTTCCAGAATTCGCTGAATTTCGTCAACTTAGACATTTGTGAGTCATTATCATTAAGATCGTCTCCGAAAAGTTCATTTTAGATTATAAATACTCAGTAATTATAGTTCATTTTTTATTTTTCAAGTTTGGGTTAGTATATCAGAAAATTAGAAGGTTAGAGGAAAGTGCCTTAAAAAGGTTTTTATGATAACAACCTTAAATTATTGGTAATAGCATAGTAATAATTAAAGTAATTTAATCAAAAAATTTATATAGTATGTCATTAAGACCATAGTACGATGAAAATAATTATCTTTTAATCACGTGCGTTGTAGTTAAAAAAGGCAAAACAGTGAAATATGCTAAAAATGGAAAAATTGAAAAACTAAACCATTCTATAGTACTAAATAAAATAAGTTACTCCGCCAAAATTATGCCCTAACAGAGGCAACCAATGACATGTTACAAAAAATGGCAAAAAAATTACTACAAACGCAAAATTAAAAGGAAAAATGAAGGAATTTGAAGGAATTTGAAGTTGAAGTTGAGAGCTTTCCGGATTGAGGTCTTAATCAGGATTATGATAACCGTAGCCAAAGTTATCCCAAAAGAGTGAAAATGCCAAAAAAAAAAAAAAAGGCCATTTCGGAACGATAATATTCGATTTTATGCCAATTCAACTCATGATATTTCAGTGTTACTAAGTCCTATCACACAATTCATCCCTCATCAGTTTCCAATGGGCATCCACCCGCTAATTCCTTTTCAGAACATAATGGGGGCATTAAATGAGCACTTCTTCCAATCGAAATTCTAATTTTTTTTAACTCAGGTGTCCAAGCTCACACTAGATTAATCCTAGACCCTCAGAACCCTGAATGATGTAAGTAGCAGGATGTGTCTCCACCAGTGGCGGAGCCACATAGTCACTAGGGGGGTGCATGGACCCCCTCAAGTTTTTATTTTTAGTTATATATAATATGCATAATATTATGTTTTATTAAGGAATATATACCACTTTAAAGTATAATTTATAATTTTCTTTTAATGGATCCCTCTAATAAAAATAAAAATCTTATAAGAAAAGGGTCCATATATACTATTACCGTGTCATGAATTTAATAGTCGTAGTAATAAAGCGAATTAATTTTATTCAAACTCTTAATATATATATATATATATGCTTTTTTATTTTATAATTTGATTTATAAAAAGACAAACAATATATTTTGACGGAAGACACTTTTTAAATATTTAATTTCATACCAATATCTTTCTCATCTCTAGTAAATTGAGCTTACACATAATTTTTTTTTTATTCAACAAATATATTGATTTAGTTTTCTCTACAAAAGGGGAATTAAAAACATATATAGTTCTCCTACTTACTTTCAAATATGATTTTATTTATGGTAGTTGATTTTTATAATTTAGTATTTCGTTACAATTGTATTATCAAGATCAATTAGGGTCTTATAAAATTTATTTCGTGTGATTATGAGGTTGAATTAATTGTTGTTGTAGAAATTTGTTTTTTGAGTAATTTATTTTATTTATATTTTAATTAATAAGTATAGTTCATTTATGGACCCCGGTGAAAAAAATTTGTGGCTCCGCCACTGGTCTCCACCAAGCCTCGGGATCGCACCATACTGCTGTACACTCTGCGCACAAAGGGGTCTTCACCACAAATAACCCTTAGACAGACCCATGAAAATGCTTCTTTCCAAGTTCCTAATGGGATTCGAACCCCCACCCTTGCCGCTGGAGCAAGCCTTATGAATTGTTGATCAGCCAGTTGGAGATATACCCTGGAGGCCGAAATTCTAATTTCTTCTAAATGGTAATGGTAGGTAAAGTGCAAATGGTGCTTCTGCCTTCAATTGTAGAGGAATTTAATTTCGTTACTAGATAATTAATAGTTTCAAAAAGTTTATTGTAATTATTTAATGTATTTGGTTATTACATTATTCAAACTCAAGCATTTTGACGAACCTAAAAACTGTATTTTCATGAAATATTTAATAATGCTTCAAAATTTCGACAACATGAGGGCTTATAATACAAACGGCAATATGTTGAACAATTGAGAGAGTCTACTAGATTGAAAGGGTTGAAGATAGACCCAATCAAGAAAAGTAAGGTCAAGTGTATATTTAGATTAAGTCCAAACATAATCGGTACTGAAACCACTGCCTTACCCAAAGCTCGGAGAGTCGATCACTCGATAAAGTCCTTAACATCGGGAGGTCAGATTAATTCCCGGGGCTTCATCTCGTGACGAAAGATGTCAATTATGACACCTCTCAGGTGAGGGTTTAAAGGACAGCCTCTTCCCATCCAAGAGATCGAATGATTCCCAAAAGTTGAAAAAATAAAACTTTTGGGGTATCTTTATTTTTATACTCTTAAAAGTAGTGGTAACAAATAATTACTTGTTACATCATTTACCAATAAGAAATGATCCGCAGTAATTTAATCCAGTCCAATCTAACGCTCAATTAATAAGAAAATTAAAGATATATGGTTTGATGAAGACTATTCCAATCTGGCCATGGACTATGACCCATTTTGACACCTTCAATTCAAGATAAGCAATTGAAACAGCACTGAAGAACTTAAAAGGAAATCATATAGTAGGAACATATAAACTTGTAACAAGACTTTTAGCATGTGACAGACTTATACACAGTAAAAGAAATAAAGAAACAAACAAACAAACACAAAGAAGTAAGACAAGAACGGGGAATACATTAAAATCTTCACATTGCATAGTTTACTCGAACACCACAATCATATTTGCTCCTACATTTTGAATATTTTGAGTCGACCAAAACAAATATACAGAAGCCATCAAACTGTTTAGCTACTAGACAACACACTAGCCATAAATCGCAAACTACACTGTTAACCCGAGTAGCCACTATATGCATATAATACAATAGGCGTAAAAAAACCATATACTTGTTTTTAAACGCCAGATAATAATAAACTGATAGCCTCTTCGTTTGCTAATTATCCATTAACAACTGAACAGGGTTGTCAAATTTGATGCAAATCTTCATGTCCCAGTAGGATGAGGAAAAGGAAAATTCAGGCCCATTTGCCGCTTAATGTGCTCTGGTATCAACTTGTTGATCAACTCAGGTGATGCTCCAGCTAACTGCGATTTGGAGGATTATATGTTAAATAAACAATGACAGCAAACTAAGTTCAGTTGCAAGTATCATTTTTTTTTTTAAATTAAGCACAAGAAAATTGCATTTTCAGCTTCACATGAGTAGACCCCTACCTTTTGATCCAGCATTTTACATGAACTTTTGTTCCAAATTTTATAAAAAAGTTTGCACTTTTCATCCTATAGCCTAATCCCAATTTGGTAACAAGAATGCAAAATTGAGACTTTTCTATAAGACCAGATATGTCAGACATAAGACTATTCTATGGTACTTTTAAAAATTGGGGCCAAGAGACAAAAAATTACAGATGACCCAGTTCCCAGGCACTAAAAATGCAAATTAACAGACATTTCATACTTTTTTTATTTAAATTGGGACGCACGTGAATATGGCTTTTACAAACTGGATTCTGTTTTAAAATCATATGCTTCTTGTTCGCTATCAGAATGTTAAGTAGCACATTTCTTTAGTTTGATATGATCATATGATGGTGGCAATCAAACTCTGAAATTCACATAATTTCCCGTAATGTATTTGTCGCATGCTAAGTTCACAAACTGTGGAAGAATCCACTCATGATCTCCTTCAGAACCCTTTAATAGTAGGCCATGAGAAAACAAATGAACTACCAAAGTAGGCCCCTTAAGAGTACGACAAATAAACATGAAACAGAGAGAGAAGCCAGAAACATACTTCCTGCTTAAAGTTGAAAAGAGGGGGGAGTGGGCGACCATTTGGGAGGCGAGCATTGGGATCCCGAAGCTCATCAAAGAAAGGATGGACACATGCTTCTAGCTGCAGAGAAATAAATATTTAATACCATTAACTCGATGAGAATATAAAATATGTATCAAAATCTAAAACAAAAATTTTCTGCAGTTTCAGAGCTTCAGTGTTTCAATGTAGTGCTTCACTAGTTTTCTAGCGAAGTCAAGTATCATAGGAGTACATATGTGATAATGGAATCCCACAAGAGCAATACAAATAACACGTACTGCTGTGCAGCGAAGACTTGGTGAGTACTGAAGAAGCCGTGAAGCAAGATCAATGGCCTCAGGAGGCATCCGCTTTTGGAAAACCTGAAACAAAAACTTTGTCATCCACCTAGGAACTGAATTTTTCAGTAAAAACCATGGATAAAAAATATATGGCACGCAATCATACCTTGTGCCATGGATGTGCTTTAATCTGGGGAAACCTGAAATCAGTGTAATTTGGGTTCATACATCGAATTTCTTCTCGAGTAGGAGTACCAAGAACCTAATTGAGGAAGTCTTATGATTCATAAAGGCTATTATAGTACTTAATCAATTAATCTTATTTCTGATCCATAAAAAGGTAATAAACACATTGAAGGCATACCTTGATAATCTCTACAAGTTGATCAACTGCATTTTCTCCCGGGAAAAGAGGCTGTAATTCAAGTAAAATTTGCGCAGAAAGAGAAATTAAGATAAGTATTTTTATTGACACTCAAGGTACATCAGTAATGAGACAAACCTGGCCTAAAAGTAGCTCGGCAAGGACACAACCAGCAGACCAAATATCAATTGACGTTGTGTATTCTGTAGCACCGAATATCAATTCTGGAGCTCGATAATAACGAGAACAAATGTAGGATATATTGGCTTCACCCTTCACCTGATAATTACGAATTTTTACATGGTAAGGAACATAAAAAATGGATAAACTCAACGAATAGTTCAGAGTAAAAATAAGAAGATTTTAATTAACATGCAAAAAAGGTTCAAAATCTGCAAAGCCTCGAGTAGAAAATCAAGGGCATTAATGATAGTAATAACTAATAACTAATCATGACATTAAATTGGCAAGGATAAAGAAATTAAATAAATGACTCCCTCCAAATGAAAGCAATAATGTAACCACTGAGTTAAGTCATCATCATCCCAAGGAGAATCAAATGGAAAAGAAATGCAAAATATTCATTTCATCTCTCATCTTTGGTTGCAAAGGCAGACTGGTTATTCCCCAGAAATTCGAATTGAACGCAATAATGGGAGCAACCATTAATGACCTCCTTCTCTAGGAAACAACGCGGTACTTCTCTAGTGAAGGAAGGATGCAGCATAAGGCAAGTTCTTGAAGCGAAATAAACAAGCAGAAGCATACTTTCTGAAACAACTAAATTTTCCAAGTAATCCTTTCTTCTTTATGTTCTTCATCTATATCTATGTGTGACAACTCATAACCTTTCCAGGACATCTTTTTCACACCATCCTTAGAAATCTGAAAAGATACTTGACTCCCATAGCCATCTACAGCAGTATTTCTTAGATTCATTTTCTTATAAGTTTTTCAAATCCAACTGAGTTTTCATGAGCATTAATGATAACGCTGTGCAAAAATAAAAAAGTAGACACAAGCATACAGTCTTAATAAGAAGACCAACTTGGCTCATAGAAACTTAGGAAGCTTTGAAATAAAATAACAAAAGGAAGGCTTAGCTGACAAGTCAATGAACTTACAAGAGCTTTAGCACTTCCAAAGTCACAAATTTTGACCTGGTGGGTAAGAGGATCAACCTGCAGACAACACATAGTATCACTTCAATCCTACTAAAAGTTCCAACTGTTCCAGCTGAGAAAAGCCTTAAAGGTGAGGAGACTTGGCAACACTTACTAATATATTTTGTGGTTTTATATCTCTATGGCATACCCCAGCAACAGTGTGCATATAAGCAAGCCCCCTAAATAACTGAAACAAATGGTAGACATATTTACATTAGCGATATTTGAGGCAAAGGAGTACCCCATGAAAACCTGTGAGATGAATCAAAACCTGATAGGTGTAGAGTTTGACATAGATGAGTGGCATCCTTTGATTGGAATCGCTGTAATGCTTTAAGACCTTGTACATAGTCTCAGGAACATAATCCATGACCAAATTAAGGAAAAGTTCATCTCTGGTCGTTGTAGAAAAGAAACAATGCTTTAGAGAAATCACATTTGCGTGATCCATCAACCGCATTAACTGCAGCTCACGATTTTTATAACGCCTATCCTGCAAAACTTTCTTTATGGCAACTGTTTCTCCGGTTTCCAAGCATTTTGCCTAAAGAAGGGCTCCAAGTCATTAGCTCTAACAACCATAATAAAACTTAAACATGATAATTACATCACGAAAAACACACCTGAAAAACTACTCCAAATGATCCTGTACCCACGACACGCTCTGCCATATAACTAATTGTCTGCAGAAAAACACCGCAAGCAGGCTCTTAGCTCCCATAAAGAAGATGATCTAGAGATCTAATAATTATTCATAAATAGCAAGTGACTGATTTATAGGATTAAGAAAGGAAACATGAGCTCCCTAATCTGTGACCATAATCTTTTACTGAATTTCCCAACTTCATCGGCATACAAACTCACAGTCAATGAAACTGTAAAATAAAGCTTGACACCTACCCTCTTTGGCTCGCCATTTTTTCCTCCAATAGTTGTTGAAATGATGTGACCGGTGACTGGGTGATTCCCGTCAACCACAGAAGCTGACATCTCCTGCAATTTAAAGTTCAAACCAAGCTGGAGAATCAATACTTGAAATAAATGAATCCCACACAAACTACCAAACTAGCAGCATCGACCACAATTATTACCAAATAGATCAGCAAAATATTGATAGAAGAGTCATAAAATGCCAAAACAAATACGCACCAAGGAAGTAAAAAAAGACAAGTATTTTAAGAGATATGATAAGCTTAGGACTGAATTTTTTCTTTGAAGAAAGCATCACATGCCAGCAAACTTGAGAAGGAAACAAGCAGAGTAGTTTAATTATAAGGAGAATAAACTGTCAGCAGCTACAAGAAGCAAACCTCTATTCAACAGATTGAAGCACAATTCACCTTAAAGGGAAAGAAAGGCAGCTAAAAGTTTAACTGAAGAAAGTAATAAGCTTCCATAAGTAAAAAAATTAACAATTTTAAAAGATGATGCTAACCTTAAAAGTAAGAGTAAAGACAACATCACATAACCAAAATTCACACAGATATAAATCATTTTGCATATACATTGCGTGTAAACACATCTGATTCAGAACACAAAACCTCACAGAGATACTTTGAACTCAAAATTTACATTTTTTGAGGAAATCCTCCAATTAAACGGAATAAAGTCATAGTAGGAATATTTGCCAGATATACTTCCACCTTTGCTTCTAAGAAGCAAAGATCGACAGAGAAGTGAAGATTCTGAGCTAGATCGAGGTAAAAAAGGTAAGAGAACCGCAGGTAGGGTTTCAATGCAGGCAGAAATGAGTTAATTAAATTGAAAGGAGAGAAAAAGAAGGGAAGTGTAGTTATTACCTTGTCGGTGTCCATATTATGGGTGGCTGCGGCGGCGGAAGAGAGGTTCATGGCGGCGGGAGGAGGTGGAGTTTGGTCAAAAGCATTATTATTATTATGATGATGATGATGGTCTGGGAGTGGGTTATGGTGATGCTGCTGAGGTCCCAGTGGCAACGAAGCCATGTGATTTCCCCCCCTCTCTCTCTCTCTCTACTTTTTTTTAATAATATTTTCTAAAAATTCTAAAAATATTTCCCTTTTTTATCCCAAAAAAATCTAATTTTCGAATTTTTTTAATTTGGAACTAATTGTTTAATTTTTTTATACGAATTTCAAAAAGACACAATTCTCAAGAAAAAAAAAGTGTTTGTTAGTAATTTTTAAGATATGTGAAAATTCTTTCTCAAACTGAAGCAAATACGGCCAATTATTACTTACTAGACGAATGCTAAGTCTAAAAGAGAACATTTTATATGTTTGAAATTTATTTGATTTTAAATTACTATGCTTGAATGAAGTTCATTGATTTCATATTAGTTCATTTCATTCACATACCTAAACGCATACATACATCTAAATTATCACAACAAAAAAGGTATATATCTAAACAAGCATAATTATATAGTATATTGTTATATACTTAAATACTATTAACTTATTATGAGTTCAAAATAATTTTAGAAGCTATTGACATTAATGATTGTTATGGAAAATAAATTGAGAAGGACTACTAATAGTAACTTAAAAATATTACTAATTTTAATATATCACATTCAGTTTATATGGTTTATTTGATAGTGATCTCGTCTTCTAATTCAAAAACTGACACGTGTCCTTCATGAAACATGTATCGAAATCGAAATTTGTTAGAGTGACCTTACCCTAACAACATATAATCCCAATTTATACACTTTTCTATTTCTTAACATTTAAACAAAAAGGAAAAATTAGTAGTCTTTTCAATAATACGACTAGTGTACTTGTAACGTACGAGAAAATGTATAATAAAATACAAAAAATAGAAATTAGAATGGTGATATGAAGACAAAGGGGTGGGGACTGGAACACAGACGGCCCACGCGCGACTAAGGTGGAGGTAAGACCACGCTCCATTCCATGTGACTCCTTGTGGGACTTTACTTATTTTGGATCAAAAGATTTTTTGGCTTATTATTATTTTTGTGGGCACAAACACATGGCCAACAATTTGGATGTGGCTGCTACAAAATTAAATGAAATTCCCTTCCAATAATGTACCCTAAAGTTTATATTCACTAATAATTAAATTTTATTTTAATCATTGCATAACAAAAGAGAATGATGTAATTTGGAGATGGCAAAGTATTTTAAGCTTTTTGATATTGAGCAATTTTGTTAGAAGTATGATACTGCATGTAGTTTCTTTGTTTTATTCCTCTTGATTACAACTTAAAGAAGATGAATCATGTAGCACATCAAGTTCTATTGTTGGGAGACAACGATCGAGATGGGTTACAGCAGATGATCTATAAGTAAAGTGAATTTTGATGCTCAATGTTGATTGATATGGGATGCAAAACAATTCATCTTAAATAACTTCTTCACCCGGTTACAACGAAAGCCATAACGGCAAAGAAGCTAATGAAAATTTTCAAATCTCATTATTGAAGCAAGATCATCCTCGAAGGTGATTGTCAGACCATCATTGATTAAAGGTAAAAAGTTGAAGTATGTCTCTTTTGAACTAGTCCTTAAAGGTAATAACGTATTTTATCTTCCATTATACGGAAAGAATATAACGATCAATGAATTGAGTTCTTAATTATTGTATGTATGGTTTCTTAAGAAACATACTTAGGACCTAAAAATGAGTCAATTTGAACTAGAGCTCAAATGGGAAAAGATTTTGATCAAAAACATATGTTTTACTTAGAGAAAAGACTTTTCAAAATTTGATCAAATCGATTGAGTATCTTGGGTCTTGTTTGTCTAGCTTTTTTGAAGAGTAGTTTGGTGCTCTCTCCAAAGTCAAACAAATAATATAAATGGTTTCAGTGATAAATTTATCTTCTCTCAATATTTCTAAACTATATATCCAAAAGCCAAACAACCACTAGTTGTATTCAAACTCTAATTTAATTTGATTTGATATAAAGTAACAAATTTTCTTACATAACATACATAATATAACATAAAATAAGAAATATCTAAATATATCTATTTAACTATTTATCTTCTTTCCATAATCTCTAAAAAAAATTGGAAATGATTTCTTAAAATTCAGCTAATAAAATTGGTGAAATAGCAGAAAGTCAACAATCAAAGAAATCCGATTTGATCAATTGAAATAGTATTCTTTCTATTATGGGCCAAGTCTTATAAACAATCATATACTCTATCATGGGCTGGGCCAAGTTTGTATACCTCACACACCATTTCCTAAGAATGTGTGGGCCAAGTCCTTCTAAAGAACAGTAAATAATTATGACACATGCATTAATAAAAACAATTAGACGAAACTCATACATGATAGTACATCCAATAATGTAATCATTTTATTTTATTGCCAAAAAAAAATGTAATCATTTTATTTATGAAACTTTGCTCGAATAAAATTAAAAACGTACCTTTCCTCATTTCTCACAACGCAACAAATCCGAAGAAAAATAGATTTACATTGCACACATTTTTAAAGTATCATGAGTACTCACGAACTGCGTAATATCCTAAATACTCTAAATTTCACCTGGATCAATGTATTGAAAATTGAATTAGTTTTATAAAATATGTTCGATTAATAATTCCATTATGTTTTGCCGATTTATCACCATTCTACTTCTGATTAATTCTACGTGATTTTAATTAAATCAAATTAAAAATGGATATATGCATTACCTAACTTAATATTATTCAAATTATATTTGAATCAATTCAATAATCTTTACATTGTACATATTCAATATGAATTTGGAAGGAATTTCGCCGTGACAAGTTTATGTCATAATAATATACTTCATTCACTATACTAAAATGCATTTAATCAATATAATTATTATACTATTATAAACATTATCATGTAGTAGATATCCATATTGAAGGGTCTTTTTTTACACTTTGATAGAGCTTTATGAAAGGACTTATTGTAACTCATGTATAAAGACAATATTGGAGTCCATTATTGTGGGTCTTGAATATTTTGATCTTTGATTGGATTCTTATGCTATAAATTGATGTACTTTGAAGTGTATGTAACAACATGTATACGAATGAAAAACATTATCTCCCTACTAAACATTTATATTTTAGTTTCCTTGCACTTGTTGGTTAATTTTATAATAAAGACTTATCTATTGTCTAAACTAATAGATAAATTAAATATCCGAATATTTCCAAATTACATCAACGGTCTAGTAGAAAACTAGAAACCATTGATCAAAATTTCGTTTCGAGTGTATGTTTCGGTCAATCAAATATTTGAAACTTTTCGAGACATTTCGGAAATATTTAATATTAAGGAAAATTGTAATAAAAGTTACTAAATTTAGATAAATAACAGAGTTTAAGGCAAACAAATAGTTTCGAAATTACATCTTATTTTCGTTTCGCTTGATTAAAAAACGAAAACTTTTCGATGTTTTCGAAGGAAAAGATGGAAATTTTGATCCATGGTAGAAACAAATATTAGCGGTGTCAAATGTATTTTATGAGCCGACTTTGAAGCATTTTAAGCTCAAATGTTGTCGGAATTTAGGACCAAAGGTATACACTTGGATTATAAATTTTTTGCTATGCTCGGCTCAAACTCAATTCATATATTACTATTATATTTCATATTTCGAGCTTATATATGTTAGCCTAACTTACCTTAAATTGCCGTACATAGAAGGAACTTTCTTGTTACGAAATAAATAAGTATATATAAATCTAATATAACCAACATATAATTAGTCTAGTGGAAGAGGCAAGCCTCCACTAAATGTCGAAACTTGGCTCGAATCCCCACTGAAAGATATTCTCATGTAATATTCTCAATACGTCTCAAAAGAGATTAAGTCAGGTCTTAGATCTGAATATCCTTAGTAAGCCATTTTTTATTTTATAGAATTTAATATTTAATATAAGAGAATTTTAAAAGCAAAGTCAACATTTAAAATATGTATTTTTTACATGTATAAAATAGTAAATGTATTCCTCCACCTCAACAAGCTTCAAATTCACATTCATTTTATACAACACATGAACTTATTTTTAGGTGATTTACATTAAGTCCCTTGGGGTTTAGTCATATTATAAGAAACCTATGTAGTTTCAAAAATTACAAGAACACCCCTTGTGGTAAGACTTGTTAAATCATAAGGGGTGTCCTTGTAATTTTTTAAACTACATGGAGTTCCTTGTATTATAACTAAACCTCAGAAAATCTGAATATAAATCACCCTTGATTATATTAACGAATCGGACGGATCTCACAAAACCCAAACTCGGCCCTCATAATTCGTCTGCTCATATGAAAGAGCTCAAACTCAACCCAACTTATATATTAATTTTGATTTTTGAACTTCTTTGATTAGTTCAATAACACACTAAAATATTACAATTGGGTGGTATTATATTTATAAAAAAGAAAAAGATATAAAATAAAATTACAAGTACTGCAGTACCGCGTAAATACATTTTTCTTTTATAAAGTTACAGCTGCATAATTATATTTAAGTAAATATAAATATATTAATTAATTAATTAATAGCCCTACAATTCCTCCTAATTTCTCCATTAGTCCCAGTAAGTGGGCTTATATTCCCCATTCTCACCATAGCAGCAGCAAAATCATTCCTAAAAGCAGCAATATTTACACTATAAAACCTAACCAACGAATCCTGTGACCCGTTATTGAAAAGCTCCTGATCCGAATGCAAAAGCCCACGCTGAGTAATCAAATTAGTATAATAATTATTGTCGAATCGATTCGGAGTCTGTACATCGAGAGAAGCCAAATTGGTGTCGCCGCCGGTGGCAGGACATACGCCGCGGCGGTTGGCGGCGAAGGTAGGGTTGATGTTGGTTTCGTTGTAGAGGCGGGTGCGGAAACTAGAGCACTGGGCGAATCCGATGGAGTGGCTGCCGGAAAGTGCTACCATGTCACGGGCGGAGAGGCCTTGGGCGGAGAAGGAGGAGATTAGGGCGGCGAGGCTGGCGGTGGGGGCGGGGAGGTTGGCGTTGGCGGCGCTTTGGCTTGCCGTTGTCGCGTCTCTTCTGCCTAGTGGAACTTGCCATGTTGGGCCTCCAAGCTATAACATAAAAAAAATGGGGTTGAAATTTAATTAAATTTTTCGATTTTGGATCTACGCTCGTTCGAGTTTGTTTAATTATAACATAGTCCATTCATTCCATTTTAATTGTCGTTTTAAAGATTTTTTCATGTTCAAATTAATTGTTAGGATTTTAATATAACATTAATTACATAACTTTCAATTTTACCCTTATTTATTCTTTGTTTCTCTATGTCTCTATCCTTTCTACTTTAATCAATCGAAGGAGATAGAATAAGAAATCATTAATTGAAAGAGAAAAAATAAGAGTTTGGAAATAAGAGGGTATTTTAGGTATGACTCTAACTTTTCGTAAAATTTAGGATAATTATAAGCTTCTTTAATATATGTGCGAATATCATTTTAAACATATATTAGACTTGATTCGATAAATGAAAAAGTAAAATTTATGCAAAAAGATAGGAAGTACTCAATGTTTGCTCAATTAAAGTTTATTTAAGCTCGTTTATTAGGAAATTGAAAAAACTTAAACAAAACTTTTAAACTCGATAAAAAGTTTTAAAACAAACTTGAACATTGTATTGTTCGTTATTTCTGAAATTTAGATTTGTTTTTTATTTTATTATTTAGATAAAAATTGTAGATTAATTAACTAACCAAGTTGGTTCCGTCTCGTGCAGCCAGTGCCAATATATCTGCACAAGAAACCGTGGCATTGCAAAAAGCTTCCACTCGAGTTTTTATAGTGTCTATCACTTCAAAACCTCGTACTGAATTTCGATTAGGAAATGCATTCTTTTCACCCGTGAACGTCGCCGTATCATCCAACAATATTGATCCATCACATCCCTATAAAATAAATGAGGACAATCAATTTCTTTTTTTTAGAACAATGAGGATAATCAATCAATCAAATTTAGCTAGGTTTTCGTACAAATCAATAATTTTAAAATTTCTTAATATAAAAAGGTATGCAAGCACAATCGAAACATGATGATCAAACATAATACATATAGGCCGGGTAATTCCCGAACTCAAAGTATTAACGTTACAAGTAAAATACCCTTGATTTGAATATATATGTAAATGATGAAGTCTTACATTAACAAAGCAATCATGGAAAAACAGACGAAGAATTGATGCACCAATTCGAAGTTCTCGATTAATAGCTTCTCTCATTGTGTTTCGAACAATAACTCCAAGAGTTGGGCATGTGGTTGCATAGAAGTTGGGCGAAAGCTGTGCATTAGCACACCCAACAACAAGTATCACAATACTTAGAAAAAGGAAATGATTTTTAAAGGAAGCCATGCAAACTTTAACGAATTAGCTTCGATCTGCAAAAGCTTTAAGCTAAATAACTTAAGGGTGATGATTTTTTTCATGCATTCGGGTCCCCTATTTATAGGCCAAAACAAAAAAATAAGTAAAGTGAAACTTTGCACTTTTAGTCCCACGAGATTGGTTCCTCCACATTTTTGGTTTCTTTTTTTTATAAATTGTACGTTTGGTCCTAAGTTTAACATATTTTGTACTTTTGGTCCTGCACTTTATATATCGTCCTTTACAACATTGCATTTTTGGTCCTATTTTTTTTTAACATATATTCAACTATGTACTACTTTTGGTCTCGTTTTATAAAATTGTACTTCATAGTGTTTTTGATTTCGTATTGACTATTGATCATAAATTTGGTCCCAAAATTTGAACATATTTGAATCAATTACTTAAATTAATTTGCACTTTTTAGTTCCATAGGATAGTTAACATTTATGGTCCCATGAGATTATTGTAGTTTTGCACTTTTCGTCGCATAGGATGATCAAAGATGCAAAATGTTCTTAACATTTGGGGTTGGAGTGAAAATTTGTAAATTGTGAAACCAAATATATTGAAAATCCAATCTTATAGAACTAAAAATGCAATTTCACGCTTGTGTAGATTTTCAAAGTTTGCTGCGGCACTAAAACGCGTTGAAAGGATCACTACAGATTGCGAGAGAGAAGATGATCATAAGAGGATAAAAAAGAAGGTAGAAAAAAAAAATTAAAAGGACCCACGAAATGAGAGAATACGTTGACTTCACATTTAAATCATGAATCCAGGCATGCATGCATGCAAACAAACAAACGAAATTAAATAAAGAATAGGGCTTTGGCTTCATATTTCAAACCAAAATTAATTAGTGGATCCATGATCTAGTTATTCCTCAAAATACTCCTTTTTTTTTAGAATGATATCATTACCTAATTATAAGTTTGACAAAATTACGTTCAAAAGTGCAAGCAATTATTAATTAAATAAAATCGCCCACAGACATCATACTATAGAGTTAAGAGGAAAAACACATTTTTTGTTTCAAACTTTACCCCAAAAAATACATTTGGTACCATGCTTTGCAGAAAAACAGATTTGGTACCACAATTTAGAGAGTCTTGACACATTTAGTCATTCCGTTAAATTTTGGACGGAAATTTCGCGCGTGACCGTCACGCGCGCGTCAAGTTCAAATTGATCACGAGTTTTGCACGTGAGAAATCGGTCAAAACACTTTTGGTCCCAAACTTTACCCCAGAAAACACATTTGGTACCATGCTTTGCAGAAAAACAGATTTGATACCACAATTTACATACTCTTGACACATTTAATGTCCCTGTTAAATTGATAAAAATCACATATAATGAACAGACAACAGTTTCTCTAAAAATTTTGATAAAAATCACAAAATATACTTAAATCATTAAAAATATTCTTAATAAAAGTACCTTGGATACCTGACTTGGTGCACTTTGACTTGCACTTGTATTCCAATGTTGATACAAGCACCGATCAAAAGTTCCATCTTTTCCATCGAAAACATCGAAAAGTTTTCATTTTTGAATCAGGCGAAACGAAAATAAGATGTAATTCCGAAACTATTTATTTGCCTTAAACTTAGTTATTTTCCTAAATTTAGTAACTTTTTTTATAAATTTTCCTTAGTGTTTCTGAAATATTTCCGAATAGTCTCAAAAAGTTTTCAATATTTGGCTCTCCGAAACATACATTCGAAACGAAATTTTGATCCATGGATACAAGTGCAAGTCAAAGTGCACCAAGTCATGTATCAAAGGTACTTTTGTTAAGAATATTTTCAAAGATTTAAGTACACTTTGTGATTTTTATCAAATCTTTTAGAGAAATTGTTGTCTGTTCATTATAAGGGATTTTTATCAGTTTAACGGGGATACTAAATGTGTCAAGAGTATGTAAATTGTGGTACCAAATCTGTTTTTCTGCAAAGCATGGTACCAAATGTATTTTCTGGGGTAAAGTTTGGGACCAAAAGTGTTTTGACCGATTTGTCACGTGCAAAACTCGTGAACTTAACAGGCGAGTGACGGTCACGCGCGCAAATTCCGTCCAAAATTTAACGGAATGACTAAATGTGTCAAGATTCTCTAAATTGTGGTACCAAAGCTGTTTTTCTGCAAAGCATGGTACCAAATATGTTTTCTGGGATAAAGTTTGGGACTAAAAGTGTTTTTCCCTCATAAAGTTAATGGCAATTTACATATGTGATATTCATAATATTTAATTTATTTCTCTGTAATATGAAAAATAGCACTATAATTTCTGTAATTTTATAAAAGTTCTACACTGTTTCCCTGACATTTTATTTTTTTGGTTTCCCAAGGGTTTAATCCCTTTCGAGGCGCGTCGGGCACATAAAGTGGGAACCTCTCCCAACAGGGATTCGAACCTGAGTCCGCTACTTTGTAGTGACTAGTCCCTTCCACTAGACCAATCACCTGTTGGTCCCTGACATTTTTATATGTGGCACTTAACCTCCATGTATTATGATAAATGTGATAATTTACCCTCTGTATTATCATAAATTTGGCAATTTACCCCCTATATTACAAAACACTTTGCATGCCCACTCTCAATTTCGACAAGTGAGTTATACACTCAAGCTCAAGGGGGGTAAGTTGCTCTTTTTCATATTATGGGGGATAAATTGAATATTAAGAATATTACAGGGAGGTAAATTACAATTAACCCTGTAATTTTATAAAAGTTCTACACTGTTTCCCTGAAATTTTTATATGTGGCACTTAACCTTCATCTATTATGATAAATGTGATAATTTACCCTCTGTATTATCATAAATTTAGTAATTTACCCCTATATTACAAAACACTTTGCATGCCCACTCTCAATTTCGATAAGTGAGTTATAAACTCAAGCTCAAGGGGCCGAATACATTGCTCCTTTTCAAATTATGGGGAATAAATTGAATATTTAGAATATTACAGGGAGGTAAATTGCAATTAACCCTCATAATATATAGGGAAAACCGAGAGATCTAGGCAATCATAGTGTATAAAACTTTATTTATTCTAAGTTAAGGGTGACAACTGGACATGTTAACTAAATTCTGAGTCGAATTTAAATAAGTTGGATCTTGGTTTTATCCGAGTTTATAACAAGTTGGACCGGAAAGTTTTGAGAAACAAGAATTGGGTTAGGATTGTCGATAGCTTTCAACTTTTTAATTGATGTCTGCGCGCGCACGAATGAATCAATCATATAATAAGATCATAAATCATAGAGAATGGTAGGTATTGATCAAAATCCATTCATATGTTAAAAGAATTACTTGTATGTTGTACGCGAGCCCTTGAAAAAGGTCTCTACACTTTTAAGATGTAGAACTATTAAAAATCTAATTAATATGAAATTAGAATTTACATAAACTCGGAGAAAAATTATTGTTTAATTAATTTAGGTCGAGAAAGGGACGAATCATGTTATAGTTCAATTCAATTGTGTTGAGCTACCTTCCCTTATTAGTACTTTAATTATTTGATTCAATTCATATTGACCAATTCAAACTTAATTTTAAACCTAACTAAATTGGTGTGTAGGAGTCTCAACCCAATTTTCCAACTAATATACTCCATCGTGTTATGTAAAGTCTGCAGAAAATTCCTTCGTGAATTTTTTGTTGTATCGAATCCCTGAGTATATTCAAATTTTATGCATATAGAGTCCCCCATCCGCCTATTCTTTTGACAAGCTTTGTGTTCCACGCTATTTTTGTGTCATTTTTCTTATATTTTATCTAATTTATTTAGCCTATATATATGATAATAATAACCTTATTCATTATCCACCCTTATTAATTTCACTGCACGAAATTCCCTTGTATTTTTTAAACTTAATAATTAGCATGGAATCCCCTTTTAATTTTCAAATCCTAACATAAAATCTCCCTGTATTTCTTAAATTTAATACATAATATCCTTATACTTTTTAAACTTAACACGTAATCTCCTTATATTTATGGATATATAATCTATGTATACAACCAAAATTAAATGGTGTTAGACAACTAATGGAATATGAAGAAAATGCACATGGATCTAAAAGTACTACGAAATTATATACAATTTTATAGGAGAGTTTTGTGCAAGTTTTTCGCAATACATAAGAGGAGCATTTCCCCCCAACTTAAGGCTGCTAAGGAATTGTATATTTTGGATGCATAGAGAAAAGAAGTCCAAAATAGGGAAGATGGGGATCACCACCGTCAAATCTCTTTGAACTGAATTATATAAAAAAAATAGTTTGTTTGAATGTTCTCTAGCACAATACGGTTGACTTCTAGTTTATAATAATATTTGATTGATTTATTGTTCAAAGTGTGAGGAAGTTGGGAATATTTTTTGCTTTTCACTTTCCTTAAATTAATGTAAAACTTTCTTGTAAAATTAATAATGCACAAGTCATAAGATAATCTCTGCCTCATTTCGCAGGTGCATATCTTCTCGCTCGGAAAATTCTTGTCCAAGCCTGACTTTGCCAAACACATTCAACCACCAAACAAGTGTATTGTCCTTGCTTTGTGATTGACTACTTTCCTGAAAGTTACATCCAATCCCAAAGCAAGTGTATTACATGACTTGCCAAGTTGCCATATAATTAGTTTAGGTTCGGCCAAACCCAATCCGGGTAAGAATTTCCCTTCTCACAATTATGATTTATCGCTGTATTCAAAACCTATTTCTTATGATGATTTTGGATTCATAAGTTTTTAGAACTTAAAGTAACCATGGATCAAAGTTTATTTGGTCAGTTCAATTTAAGAAATTTTTTCTGACAGATTTTTGAAAAAGTTAGAAAAATTTATTAAATTAAGACAAAGAAAAATTTCAAGATGAATATATTTTACATACATCATATTTTGTTTTGATTGATTTAAAAACATATAGGAATAGGAGTAGTTTTTTTTATATTTTCAACGAAAAATAAAGAAATTTTGATTTATATAAGTAACCTAACATGTAGAAATGTATGATTTTTATTCGACGTTTTGGCTGATACTATGCAAATGTTTGAGACAAGAATCAAGTCCAATATTTGCTACTGCCTAAGTAGTACTAGACGACACAATTATGAATTGAGTGACATTAGTTTATTCACCTAAAAATCGTGATTTGACATCTAATCATTCACGTCTTCAAACCCACTTACTATTCTTTTCAGCATTTTCAAATTAGAAATCACCGTCCATATATATATTTCATATAGGGTCTATTTGGATGAGTTTTAGTTCGGTTTCGCGGGTCTCGGTTTAAAAGAATTAGTTTGGGTGGTTTCGATGAAATCTTTGAGACTTTATTTGGATGAGTTTTGACTCTTGGATTTTGTTGTTTGAATAAGTTGAAACCCCACTTGGATTGAGTTTGAATGTTGGAGTTTAGGGAAAAAAGTAGGTGATGTGTGTCAAATCAATGTATTTTTTAGTGAGATTTAGGGGAAAAAATAGGTGGTAGGTGTCAAATCAATGTTTTATAGGTTTGAAGAGTTTAAATGTGAGTTTCTTAATAGGTTTTTGATGGTTTTATGAGTTTGACGAAAACTCATTTGAAAGGGTTGTGGCTCGGTCTCGCGAGACAGGGCCAAAACCCATCCACACACAGCCATATTGTTTCCAATGTTATCGACAAATATCATGAAGATTTTTCAAACACCCAAATAAACTAAAATAGTTAAACATCAACATCTAGCATTGGCTGAAAAAAGGAAATTTGATATTTTGATACCAAATACTTTGTAATTTTGATATCATTGGACATGAAAATTAAATATTTTTTGTTTTCTCAAAGATTTAATATCTTTTGAGGCGCGTCAAGCATATTAAGTGGGAACCCATCCCAAGTCCCAACAGGAATTCGAACATATTAATTTGTTGTAACTTTCATACCAAATTCAATTTTTCTCCGGAGTTATTGCAATTTATCCTCTATGAAATGTATAATATTTAATTTACCTCCATATGACTTGAAAAATAGCAAATTTCCCTAGTGAAAAATTTAAAGAAGCAATTTACCCCTTTTCAGTCACAGAGTGTAACTCATTTGCCGAAATTGAGTGATACAAAAAAAAAAATATTTCCCACCCAAAAACTCAAACTTGCCAGTAGTTTTCCTAATTTCTTCACAACCAATTCAAAAAAATAATATTGGGTAAATACCACTTTTGGTCCCTCTTATAATTAACTTTTTACAGAGTGGTCTCTTATGTTTTTTTTCCCACTTTAGTCCCTACTATGAATTATTTGTTTCACTTTAGTCCCTACTATATGTTGGTCCCAAGTGGTCAGAAGAGGTTTAGAGGGGGGGGGGGGGTGAATAAACCTCTTTAAAATTTTCTTCAAATTTAACTTTAAAACTTTCACTCTAACTGAACAGACTAAGCTGATCAGATTTGTTAGTTACAATTCTGTTCGCGAACAAATCTTTGAACAGACTTGTTGACCACTCGTCTGATTGTTACTTAGCTGATTTTGCTAAAATCAGTTTTAATACTTAGAGTACTTGCAGCGGATTTTCAAAGTGTTTTTCACAAGTAATCTTGGAAGTTTGAAAAATGTTTCCCCAGTTTTATAAACTCCTTTAAATCCTTTTTCAAACAGTTAACTTAATGTGTTTTTATGCAAACAGAAAATATGCAGATTTAAAGCGATGTAAAAACACAAGTAATTTTTATAGTGGTTATATGGATTTGAATATCCTTTAGTCCACTCTTCCAAGTCACACAGATCTTGGGTTATACTATAATCACAAAGTTTACAGTATACTCTGCTTGCGTCAATCAACAAATGAAACGGCCACAAGTGCGCAGTAAGAAATCACAAAGAAATCCTACTTCTCTGAAGTAATATCACTCACTTAGATGGATATCTACTTCTCACAACACTCTCGATTACAAAATCACTCAGAAGATGTATTTTTCTTGATTCTTCAACTCTGCTTTCGTCAACAAATGACTCAGCTGATGAGTGAGCTGTTCTTGAGACTTAAAGAATTTTGCTTCGGAAATTTCTCTCAGAAAGTGTGTGTTTCTTTTTTTTCTTCTTCGTCTCTTTCAGCTATTTATACTTGAGGATTGAAAAATGTCCGTTGAAGAGAGACAAGATTCAAATTCCTCGAGTACTGGTCCTTAAAATCCGCGAACGGCTCTTTTGCAGTCTGTCCGTACTATGAACAGTACTATTCTGCAGGCAGCATTAAATGCAGCATTAAATGCACCCAGCTGATGCGAAGCATTTCTTCAATCATTTGTCTTTAATAACCTTGTACTTCAGCATTTATTACTCCAAGGGGCATTTATTACCGTTGGGAACACTTCATGATCTTCATCACTTGGCTGACGAAACTACAAGTCTGATGGTGAACTTGGCTGATCTCAAACTTGAACAAATCTGATTTGAGTTGTAAGATCTCAAGCGCTTTACCACTGCACTAAAAGCAATTGCTGTTAGTGATGGCGCAACTATTAATCTTTAACCCAAGGTTGATTCCTGTAGGGCACCCCCTACAGTTCACAACGGCAGCGCAGAGCCCCACACTAAGAGGTGGACGGACATGAGGGGCTTCGCAAGAATTCACGTGGATCCTCGGGTCTCCTCCGTGAACCTCGGCAAGTTGGGCTGCCAAACGCCGATGTAGCAAGCGCCACAGCGAATCCGTAAGGGTGACTGCTGGAGCCCATAATTTCCAACAATCTCCCCCCCAACAAGCACCCGGGAGGATTCGAACCTGCAACCTCGCTCTGATACCAGTTGTAGGATCTCAAGCGCTTTACCACTGCACTAAAAGCAATTGCTGTTAGTGATGGCGCAACTATTAATCTTTAACCCAAGGTTGATTCCTGTAGGGCACCCCCTACAGTTCACAACGGCAGCGCAGAGCCCCACACTAAGAGGTGGACGGACATGAGGGGCTTCGCAAGAATTCACGTGGATCCTCGGGTCTCCTCCGTGAACCTCGGCAAGTTGGGCTGCCAAACGCCGATGTAGCAAGCGCCACAGCGAATCCGTAAGGGTGACTGCTGGAGCCCATAATTTCCAACACTATGAATTATGTGTTTCACTTTAGTCCTTATCAGGTGGTTCCGATAACACGTGTCATGCATATAAATATTTTTTAGGGCATTTTCGTCCGTTCACTATTGAGACTATTTGAGATATTGTTTAATTGGTGAGCAATTTTGGTGTTTGAAAAAGATTTTAGGAAAAAAGTTTAGTTTGGAATGAAATGTACGATTAAGTTGGATTGGAATGAAAGCGTAGTTTGGAAGAGATTATATATTTAGTTTTATTTTTTGAATAATTAGAAAGACGAAAATATCCCTGTTAGTTTACTTGAAATGACAAAATTGCCCTCATGAGCATATCAATTGTTATCGGAATCGCCTTGGTCCATTTGAAAAGGACTAAAGTGAAACAAATAATTCATAGTAGGGATTAAAGTGGGAAAAAAAACATAAGAGGGACCACTCTGTAAAAGGTTAATGATAAGAGGGACCAAAAGTGATGTTTACCCAATAATATTTCTCATAACCAAACATGTAATAGATGATTCTATATTTTCTATCACAGTCAAACATATATGTAAATAAAGACTTTTCTTTTTCTCCACCTTCTACTTTTTGGAGAAAAAGTAATTTTAGTCCTTTAACTTTTTGTAGAGATGTCAAAATGGAACACATGCAACCAATTTACATTCTATATGTTTTAAGGTGCTGCAATTTTAATTATCTTATTCGCAATTTTAATCCTAAATTCATCGAAATTTAAATTAGTGTCCTTAAATTGTTACGCAAACAAATAAATTGGGGTTTTTGTGACTCTGGCTGCCACGCGGTGGATTTGGTGGTAATTCACCACGTTACCTTGGCATATTAGCTTAAATTGAAGAAAAATTAACATCTTATTTTTCTTCCTTAACATTCTTTACCTACTAATTATTAGGGCAAAGATGTTATGCTGCCTCAATTTGTTTGCTTATGAGAAAATTTATGGACACTAATTTTAATTCCGACAAATTTAGGACTAAAATTACGGAAAAGAAAAATTAAAATTGCTACAACTTAAAACTTCAATGATGTCAATTGTTCGCCAGAACTACGAGTATCTCATTTCCTCATTTCAGCCAAAGTTAAAGGGCTAATAAGACTATTATTGATTTGTTCCCTCTCATTTTCCTTATATTAGGAACATCTTTAATACTATGACTTGAAAATGATTCTAATCTATACGAAAAATCACATATGTAACACTAATATTGATTGTGAAATTAGTTTTTTTTTCCTAGTTATATATTTGACCAATTGAACATTCCAATACACAAAGAAGCCAATAGACGAATATTAATTATATCTCATGTTTGAATTGTTGTTATGAACTTAATCTATATATATATATTGGCACACATTAGACTATTAGAGACTCAGTTCTACATTATACTTCGAAGCTTAACATATTGAGAAAACAAATAGCTACCTGTGAAACTGAAAGTAGAAACAAAATTGTATATATAGATAATTTATAAGTTGAAAAAATGATTAAATAACACTGTCAAAACTACTACATCAAAGAAAACAGAACACAAAAAAGCATGGCCATCGATTTTTGCACTGCAGGATCAAAACAAGAGAATAGAGGAAACAACATTTAGGTATGTACTACAACAAAAGTTTCAATTTCAATTGGATCTAATGTTGATTCCAATTAAGCCCTCAGTTGTTGTAATCTGCTGTAACGGTCTGCAGCCATAGACAAAGATTGTATTGTAATAGGGAAGGACTGACCCATCTGCACATTTTAAGAACTCATTTAGTCGCAAAACATGCTGCATTTGAGCCAAGTGTCAACAAAAGAACGCGATAGAAAGTGCACGTCTATAGAAAACATAATGGAAAATATGCATTTTTAGTACTAGACCCTCGTCACTTTTGGTTCCACGCTTCACAAACTTGTTCTTTGTCCCAAATTTTTAAATGTTTAGCACTTTGTCTCTTATCGTTTTATTTTCATCCAATTCGTGAATAAAAGCACAAAATGAAACGGTAAAAATGTAAAACATAGACTACTAAAAATCAAAACTACAAAATATTTAGTGCAATCTTGTATGCAAGGGACAAGAAGTGCAGAATATTTTAAAAGACTGGAACTAAAAGTGAAATTTTGTTTACAAGACCAAAATTTGATGGAGGTCCATCCTAAGGGACTAAAACTACAATTTTGCCGAACAAAGCTCATCCACATCATGGCATTGCAAGACAAACCTACCCCCCCTCTTGTTCTATCAGTATCCATTTATCATTGATTCCTTAAAATCCAACGGCTCTGCTAAGACCAGTTGTTCGTAGCAAATTAAAAAAAAAAAAAAAAACGAGTAGAACATATAAGCTTACCGTGCTGCATATGTGGAAGGAGTCTACATACCCAGCATACTTGGAACCTGCAATTAGGACAACAGAAAAGTCAGTTTAAGTAATAAGAAAAAAATTATAACTCCTTCCAACCTCTTCCTATCTTAAGAAAATGTCTAATGTCATAGGTATGGTTGGTCCTTGGATTTACTTAGTAAAATGATGATGAGGAAAACGATAAAAAAAAAAAAAAGCCCAATATTCTGTCATTTGATGCAAGTAAAATATTTTCTTACGAACGAAAACCCAAAACCAAACATAGCCGTATGGATTTTGACTTACTCTTTTTTAAACCGGCAGGTTTTGCAAGCAAAAGAGCATTTACAAAAGCGCCAAGATTTTCCCTTAAAGCATCCTCTGTAAAACTCACCTATAAAAATGCAGTTATTAATAAAAGTGAGTTCGATCAGATCTAGCAACAGCAGCAGCATGACTATAAGTAACTATACCTTTCCCACTCCTACATGTACAATTGCAGTTTTATCTTTCTTGAAAAGAACACCTTGCTGCTTCGCTTCTTTGACAGTTGGAGACATATCATTGGTCACTGTTTTTTTCTGCATTTTAAGATGGTTATAAGACATACATCATCTTTGGTATTATAGAAAGATAAGGTGTTGACTATACCCTACCTTTGGATCTGGCATTAATTGCTTCAAAATTTTGGACAACTGCATAAGAAACAAGTATAAGGTAAAATGTAGGATAAAGAAAACATTAAAAAAACTGGGAAATTCAGCATATACGGAACCTTTTTCACATGTGCCATCATAGACGGGGTAGCAATACATTTGTCAAAATCAACCTTGAGTTGTCCTGCATTAAATCAAAAAATTAATCTGTTGAGCTAACACAATTGTTGCATAGAGACAAATAATATGTGAATTCACTTGAAGCTATTTCTTTAAAGTTTAGCCGGCAAAAAAACAATATCATTTTCAGTTTTACACTTCTTATCAACAAATTAAAGAACAAAAGG
Source organism: Penstemon barbatus (assembly GCA_003313485.2). Taxonomy (NCBI): domain Eukaryota; kingdom Viridiplantae; phylum Streptophyta; class Magnoliopsida; order Lamiales; family Plantaginaceae; genus Penstemon; species Penstemon barbatus. Next base: position 77,554,874 of record CM064877.1, on the reverse strand, counting down.
AATACCTATAAATAAATTAAATATATTAAAGGGCTTCTTGATTTGCTTTTAACTTTTGAGGAAGACATGCAAGGGGTATCTACCATTTTTCCCTAAAAAAATGTTGAATAGACAAAGCACCGATATGTTCGGTTGCTTGATAATGTATTTAATGGTTACAGAGAGATTATTGGACTATCGTACGTACATAATTTGACGGATTTTTATTATTTTTATACCTATGTTTTGTTATCTTCAAGGAATTCGGGGGGGAGGAATTTCTAAAGCCTAGAAGGGACTAACCACTCATGTGTAAATCATGTATAGTTTGCTACAAGCAAAATTGAATTTATAGATCCACGAGACTTAACCCTCAGAACTTCTGGCCCCACGCTTTACAAAATTACTATTGGCCACAATCATTTTAGATGTTCTGCACTTTTTGTCCAAATTTTTAAAAATGTTTTGCATTTCAGGTCCTATTGCTCTAACTTTTCTCTTCTAGTCTAAAAAGAATAGTCCTTGTTTTGCACTTTTTGTCCTATAGGACTCTCAGATTTTGAACATTTGGTCCCTCATTAGATTGAAAGAGGGCAATAGAAACGTGCAAAAAAAAGAAAATTCAAAATTAAGACCAAATGTGCAATTCTGTAAAGCCCATACCAAAAGTGTGAGGTCTAGTCCTGTGGGACAAAAAATGCAATTTTACCTTAGGATAAGTAGTGATTTGCAGTATACTTTTTGGATAACATCCACGTATATACAATGATAGGCTATTTGTCAATTGTCAAGTCTGAGAAACAAATAAAATAATTCATCACCAGTAAGGATATCCTCCACTAGTTCTGGGCCACCAACAACATCGGCTCCGGCATCTCGGGCCTCATCTGCAGCAGCTCCTTCCGCAAATACAGCCACCCGGTATGTCTGACAAGAATTCATTATCAGGAAAAATAATAAATCAACAAGAAAATGAATTTTGATCTTGTAATTTGATCAAACCATATTATACCTTACCAAAACCATGTGGGAAGCGCACAAAACCATTCAGCTTCTGCATTTCAACAAGAGCAAAAAAAACTAAGTGAATGTGCAATATGCTAAATATATATATATATATATATATATATATATATATATATACACACACATCACCAAAAGATTATCATCAGAGTCTTAGGTGGTAATAGATAATACTCCCTCTGTCCCAAAGTTTTCACTCCATTTGATACAGTGCAGTCTCAAGGTTTTTCAATTTTTAGATTATGTTAATGTTTTGAAAATTTGAAGTCTTAATATTTATAGTCTCATTTAACATTAATAAACTATTATTGAAATAAATTAACTATATTATTTATAATAATTCTTGAAAATTTTATTATGTTTGACTGGTCAACTGTAGGAAAAGATTCACGGGATGGAGGAAGTATAAACTAATCGGTGTTACATGACAAGTTTTTTGTTTTTTGGGTAGTGGGTGGATGGGGAGATGGATAAAACATGTCTCATACATTACAAAAGCAATATAAATCTACTTGTTACTTTCTTAGCACATAAGATATGAGTTTGAAAAAATTAGATCAGAAATACAAAGTAGCAAAAATAACCAGGAATCTCTTCCACAAAGTCCACATATTGATGGACTAAGATCTTGGCCAACCAATACTTTCTGTTTATACGACAATGACTAGTTATTCAAACATCTCACTTTCAATCAAAATTAGAAAGCTCAATTGCTTATCTCAGTCAGGCTTGGCTATAACCCCTAAAAGGGGTGTTTAAGGGCAGTTTATGTGCGCACTTGACCGACAAAACCTTGAGACCCTGAAATTAGGTCAACTAAGTCCTATATGTTAATCATTATTACTTTGGCAAATTACACTTGATTTCAATTTAGAACGCCAACAATGCTCTATCCTCAACCATGAATCAGTAAGATTACCATCAAATCTCAACATATATAGGTAGAAGTCAAGCACCTGGAACTAGTTGTAACATGTAGAACATAACTGCTGATCCCTTAATATATAATGCCAGAGCACCAACCGAGATGGAGTATCAGACAATGAAAAGCCATAAACTCCCCCACCCCCTCCCTCCAAAGCCATGTAGTGAGAGAATCAGTTTACTCATCCCCAATTCCAACTCTAATACTCTATTATTATTTTCCCGCCCTTAATCCCATAATAAACATCAACCAAGACAACAATGTATGTGAAAAGTGAATTCACAACCACAACCTTTTGAGGATAATAAATTATATAGTGTATACATCTTTAAGGCAGCACTTTACTACCATATTTCTATGGTTGGAAAAGAGGGGGTGGGGGGATCAATAATCTTTTGTCTTATATTTCTTAGGAGGTAGTTCAATTTACTTCCAAAATAACTTGTGAATACGAAAATAAGGTGCTCAGTGCTTACTACAGCACATTCCAGACTTTTCATACAGTATTCGATAGAACGTCAGGGGCCCCCTTATTCTGGCAAAACAATTTATGTACCCCTATGGCAGATGGGAATTATCCTTCATACAAAGAAACAACAAAGGAACAAAGCACGTACCAGGTCAGTGCGCTTCAAGTCAGGAGTCATTTTCACATGTGCTTCTAAAGTTTCATCGAAAGTAACCTTCGTACTAGCCTGTACAGTTACTAACACGATAGCAATGGAGCAGTTACTATCTTGGACAAGTTAGATAAAGTTATTGGTCAAAAACATTTAAGCATCATATATAAAAAATGAAAATAAAATTTGTCATGAATGTTATTGAATTTGGGAGGACATAATATCAAGGACCCTTCAGATGTTACAGGTTCATGCACATGCATAAAAACATTTTGATTCCACAGAAAATCCCCTTACCCATGAATTTTTATCTTTATGTGATATACATTTGGTATTAGCGAGGCCATCTAGCTTGTATATACATTTTTTAAACTCAATTACACATTCAATTGAACTTTACCGGATCATCATGGGTTATACCACAGCTTAAAATTGTTATGAATCTACACAATGGGCAGCACAGGTGCATGTGAATCTCTAAGGACCAAGTTATCCTATTTGAAGAACTGAGAAGATTGGTCATTTCGAATCTCAAATTTCTAAACTTGCAAAATAAATCAATAACAATGAAATTTTACAACTTCTGGTTTGTGCAGGTTACGAACTTCAACAAACAGCAAAACTGATTCCAGATCTGAAGATTCTGAGATTCAAACATGTTATAGAAAATCCAACAGATTAGCACTGTGTTCATCTGGAAGTTGACATCTATTGAGCCTTAATATACTATTCGTAATTATACAGCAATAATCCTAAGCATGAATATACAAGCCATTTGAGTATATAACCTCAAGTGTTTCAATGCATATTCTTTCAAGCTGATGTCCAAGTCATTTAATAACTGGAATTGCTTAATTAATTTACGTACTTCATATATGCTATTTCTTATTATTTTTTGTAACTTCATATCTCTATTTTTAAAATAACAGCCCAAAGTGGATATGAGGTTGTGGCTTGCTAAGATTAAGGTAGAACCATGCACAAATTTATACTCAATAATTTTCTAATCAATCTGCAGGGCAATATTTTTATTAGCAAACCTGGAACAATCTATACTATATTCAATCATGAAGCCGAAACTTATGAAGCTTCATCAGCACCCAATTGATTTATACACTTATCAAACTTCATCAAGCACATACCCTACAATCTATATGCTCAAAATCAGAGAACACATACAATCCTTGACTAACCTACAAAATTAATTAAATCTACACAATTCCATAAAAAAAAATCGAATATGATTTAACAATTCCATCAAACAAAATTAAAAGGACTAAAAAGTGGAATGAACCGACCTTGACAAGACGAATAGCCTCCTTAAGATCATAAACCACCTTAGTTTTCTTCTTCTTACTATTCTGATCATTATTCTCCACCTTAATCATCCGCGGGAACGGCAAATTTGCCTCCTCCTTCTCTTTCCCGTACCTCAAAACCCCTCTCTCCTTTATCCCTCTCCACTTATCTTCATCAATCCTCCTCCTCTCCCTCTCTAACTCCTCATTCATCTCCTCTTGCACTCCTGTTCTGTCCTCGGGCAGCGGGGCAACCCGATTGGGGTAGGAAACAGGGGCAATCGCCTCGGATGAATCCTTCATGTAACGCATTTCGTCTCGAGTCCACGACCATGTTTCATCGAGTGGTGAGGCTTGTTGTTCGGATGTGGATTCGGATAGGGTTTCGTGGCTCAGGTCGGGTTTAGGTTTTGTTGGATAGGAAACGGGCTGGATAGGAAGGGGGTTTCGGGAGTTTGGGTCGGGTTCGGAGGAGAAGGCGCGGCGGAAGAGATAGGAGGGTGGAGGAGGATCGGAGAAGAAACGGCGTCGTGTTTGAGAGAGCAAGTGTTTGAAAGCTGCCATTGTTGTAGGCTGGGGTTTCTCACTTCTCAGTGTGGAGCTGAGAGAGGTGTTTAGTTGGGTTTATGAGAAGTAAAAGGGTTTTGCTCTATTTTACTCCTGTCTCTAATTTCTATTTTTATTTTCCATTACTTATAGAAAGGCTTAATTTTAGGTAACTTCTTCGTGGTTTTGTGTATTTTGAGTTCAATTTCTTCGGATAATCATAATTATAGAATTTGCCTTGATGTTTGCAAAGTCGTATATTCATCGGTCTATCGTTAGTTTTTAGTTAAATCATCACCCAAATTTTATTGAAAATCTCATTTTACCTTTCGTGGACAATTATACACTTATTATGTTTGTTGCATGAGAAGAATTTCAATGCAATGATATGATTTATATTCGGTGTACATGTTATAAATATCGGTTAAAACTTAGAACTTTTAATTATTTTATTAATGTGTAAATATTAATCTCAACTTTTATTCATATATTTTCAAATTGAAGTATGACTTAGCTAAATATGTAATTTATTTGTTGGTTAGAGAAGCAAAATATAGTGAATATAAAAAAAATCTATGAAATTAATGAAAATTCGGTGAATTGGTGAAAAATCAGGTGAAATCGGTAAGAAAAATGCATGTGAAAGCAATAATTTTTTTGAAATCGATAGCAAAAAATGGGTGAAATTTGTGAAAATTGGGTGAAAATGACTAAATCAATGAAAAAGGGGCGACATTTATAAAATTGGTGAAAGAAAGGTACAGTTAGTGGAGACATGTGAAACTGATGAAAATTCGAGTTAAATTTGAAAAAAAAAATATGAAATCTGTGAAATCTAGTGAAAGACGAGTAAAATCGATAAAAAAAACGTAAAGTCAGTGAAAACATGTTTAATAAATATTTTTTTTGATGAATAACATGTGAAATCAATGAAAAAATATGTGAAATACATGAAAATTGGTTAAATTGATAAAAACAAGTATTATCAGTTAAAAAAAGAGTTTAACTGAAAAAAACAAGGTGAAATCAATAAAAAAAATAGTTTAAACCAGAAAAAATAAAAGAAATTGACGAAAACGGAGATAATTATGAAAAGTAAATAGCTAAAAAAATATATTAACCGGTTAAAAAATATTAAACAATGAAAATATATGAATTGATGAAAAATCCGGATGAATTTGGTGAAAAAATGGGTGAAACCAGTAAAAAAAAATTGGTCGTGAAATTGATGAAAATTTGTAAAAAAAAGGGGATGAAATCGATGTTGTAAGTGAAAACGGGTAATTTGAATATATTTTTTTACAACAATTCAAAACCATCATTTTTTCCATCAAACAATAATTTGAATAATAATATTTTCATAAAAAATAAATTAAAATCAGTAGTTAATTTGCACTATTTTATGACATAATAAAATTAATTTTTCACTAAATTATAAAATTTACTCATAAATTATTTAGAAACGTATAACATACCTGCACTTTTTTAATCCATACTAGCAATTCTTGTAGTGTTCAAAACAGACAAATGGTTTGAAAATTCTACACACACACAAAAAAAAAAAAAAAAAAATCTTTACATAATTTTTTATTTTGTGGTTATAATACTTACTATATATCTAAAAGAAAAAAAAGATTATAATACATACTTACCTTACACTTCGTTAATTACGTTCTTTAATAAATTAGATAACTATAATCTAAATAATCTAATGCATCCAAATAATTTTCTATAACTTTATGTTATCATTTATTTCTTAATTCTATTATTTGAAGATTTTTTCATTTTCACAATATAATTACACTTGTCGAAATATAGGTACCAACCAGTAACAAGTTACTTAATTTGACCATTTTACATTCATTTCAAATGAAGCTTTTTTCAAATCTATCCCTATAAATACAACATCAACTTCACTGAAACATTACCAATTTAAAGCCAACAAATTATCTAAGTAAAGAGTACCCTAAATTCAATTGAAAATGGAAAATGAAGGCGGGAGCTCGAGCCCACGAAGAGCAAATGCGGGTAATTAACCAAACATCGATCACTTTAATTAAATATATACTTTATTTATTTTTAATATATATAAATAAATAAATACTTTATTTATTTTTAATATATATAAATAAATAAATATGTATATGATTTGGTAGAACTTACATGCATGGACGATATTTCTTCATTTCTTGAGCACATTCATTTTTATGATTTTAAGTTATTTTCAAAAAAATGAAACTTTTAAGTTGCCATATATATTTTGTATTTTTGTAGTTGCTTGAATTATTAACTACTTAAATATACATAATTGATTCAAAGACCCACCATTATCAATTAATAAAGAAAAGTAACATTGCTTCGGATCGTTTTCTTTTCAAATTTCTCGACACAATCTATGTTTTGCCTTATGTAAATATATGTGCTCTTTTCTATTTCTAATTTTAATTATCAATTCAATAATTGTTTCTTACTTTGATCTATAAATCACTGATCACATATAGTATGTTATATAATTTGACCATTAGTAAATTTGTAATCTAAAATGAAAAACAAATTGTTTGCAGATTACTATTTAATTTCATATTTTATATACATATATTAATCCTTATCCGAAGTTATCCCTAATAAAAGTTCATTTATTTCATAAATTTCCAATGGTGATGAAATTGAATTCCCGGAGAAGAATATTAAAAACTTATCTCATCCGATCCTCCAAGAGCCTAGATTTGCAAATAGATAAAAGAGTAATTGGTCTTGGATTTTCCTTTTTGAATGATAATTAATAATTTTAATTTGTCATCTTTCTCATTTATTTATTTTGCTACTTACTATATGACAAAAAAAAAAAAAAAAAAAAGCTAACGACTACCACACACACACACACACACACACACATATATACATATATATATATATATATATATATATATATATATATTTTTTTTTTTTTGGAGTGAATAACAAATTAACTCTCTGTGTTATTTTAAATGGGCAATTTAACTCCCTATGATAAATAAAAGGGCAAAATACCTCCCTGTGATATTTTAAATAGACAATTTAACTCCCTGTGTTAAGAAAAATGGCAAAATAACTCCCTGTGTTTTTATAAAAGAAGCACATCGCCTCCCTCTAAATTGCTTATTAATTCATATCACATGGAGTTATATTGCTCATTATTTCATTCACAGGGAGATATATTGCCTATTTTGATATCAAGAGGAGGTAAATTGCTCATTATTTCATTTCACAGGGAGTTAAACTGCCTATTTTTATTTCACAGGGAGGTAAATTGCCCATTAGACATATCACAGGGAGTTAACTTGCAAAAAACCCTATATTTTTGAGATGGTGAATACATTGTTACATCAAACACTATATCGAATCGAAATTATTCCAATGATAACAAAGTGAACTAATTACTAGTATTAAACTAGATCGAGAAAGACTAGTATGAAACTAGAGAAAATACCCTCATTCGTGGGAGTTGAACTCATGACCTCCTGGTCATGGAGCCTCAGACTACCACACACATATATATATATATATGCTTGGCTTTATGCGTATGATGATGAAGAGTAAACGGGGCAGTCAAATTGACCATTTTCTTTTTTTCTTGTTTTTCATCAAATTAGCTTTTACAAATTGCATTTTCCATATCAAATTTGTATCTATTTGATATATTTGATACAACGCTTTTCTAAAAAAATATATTTAAAATCATGATTTCAATCCCTTACTCTTAAAAATAGTTTGTAGAAATTTAACAACAGATTAGTGTCTATAATTTGTAATCTTATGGCTTTTAATCTCAATTCATCATTTAAATAATTTTCTTTTCAATAATGATTGGTCAAGAAGCTGTTGGCGACGACATAACCAATGCAATTCAGCAGCAAATTTCGAGCAATAACATAACCATTGCTAAGTTGACAAGAATAATGCGTCATGCCCTCCCACCAAATGCCAAGATTTCCATTGATGCAAAAGAAGCCGTACAACATTGTGTCACCGAGTTTATCTCTTTTATTACAAGTGAAGCCACTCAGAAATGTGACCGCGAATACCGGAAAATCATTAAAGCAGAGGATGTGATATCGGCAATGGAAGCATTGGGGTTCCACGACTATAAAGAACCTCTTGATCTTTTTCTAAAAAAATATCGCATGCGAGATCAGCAGCCCGATCAACATGATAATTAAGGATGGCCCTTCATGAGATTTTGTTTGGAAAATCAATTTGATTACTTGTTATTTGATTATAAATTTGAATAATATTTCCTTATTTCAATTTTTAGCTATATATATTTGAATTTTATATCCATTATTGTTTGTTATTATTATTTGGTATGATGTCTAAATTATCGCATACGTACATGGCCACAAGCCCACAAGTGAGATTGATTTTCACAATTGGATAGATGACATTATATAAAATTGCTTGGAATTTTTAGTTGTGGGGTAAATAACTGTGATATTGAAAATATTTTAATTGCATGTTGGTGCTTTTTTTTTTTTTTTTCCAAGTTTTAATTAGTTTTTACCAAAATTTTCCAAGAGGGCACATGAACAGAAGCAAAATTTCTCAACATTTTGAGCATGAAAAAGAGTAAATGATAGGTTTTGGTTCCTTATAAATACGGTTGTCAATGGGTCGGATTCGGATTGGATTTATCTCAACCCGGATTTGGATCCATTTGAATCGGATTCAAATCTCACTCAGACCTAAAATATTTCTCAAGTCCATCGAATCTTTGTCAGATTTGATCAGATATCGGATCTTTTTGGGATTTAATAAAATCTTCATTTTCGAAATTTATACCAGTACTTTTTTCTAAACAAGTTTGATAACTTGTAATTTCTTTTTATAATTTAACTCACATGTTCAAACTTTGTTAATTATTATTCATTTTTTTGGATGAAAAATGTATGCATAAAAATATAATTATGAAATTATGAATGAAGTATTAACTATTATCATCTCAACCTAACTATAAAATATTATTAATGTTACTTATTTTAATAAAATAATATATATATATATATATATATATATATATATAACTTTTATTTATTGTCGGATACGGATCTCTAACAAATCGGATCGACCTAACTTCATATTCGCTCCACATATTTCGAATTTTGAATCTTTATAATCGGATTAAATCCATTGAGTCTCTAGCTCATCGAAATAAAATCCTAATGAATCGGATCGAATTCAAATAAAAATCCGTCCATTGACGGCCATACTTTTAAATACACTAGGAAAGTGCATGTACGTATGTTGTTGGATAAGGATGAAGATGAAGGCACTGAAGACAAATTGATAAGGGAGGTTTTGATGATTTCCAAAACTTCATTTATGGCTAAGTATGGAGTAACTTAGCTGATAAACTTATCAAGGAATTTTGACTAAGTACAAGAAGATATCAGAAGAGTCAAAATTTCAAGGTCCAAGACTTCTGATCTGCTGAAGTAAAGTTATCAGACTGATGAAGATCAGCCGACTCAAATCAGATTTGTTCAAGTTTGAGATCAGCCGAGTTCGCCATCAGACTTGTACTTTCGTCAGCCAAGTGAAGAAGATCATGAAGTGTTCCCAACGGTAATAAATGCCCCTTGGAGTAATAAATGTTGAAGTACAAGGTTATTAAAGACAAATGATTGAAGAAATGCTTCGCATCAGCTGGGTGCATTTAATGCTGCATTTAATGCTGCCTGCAGAATAGTACTGTTCATAGTACGGACAGACTGCAAAAGAGCCGTTCGCGGATTTTAAGGACCAGTACTCGAGGAATTTGAATCCTGTCTCTCTTCAACGGACACTTTTCAATCCTCAAGTATAAATAGCTGAAAGAGACGAAGAAGAAGCAAGCAACACACTTTCTGAGAGAAATTTCCGAAGCAGAATTCTTTTAAGTCTCAAGAACAGCTCACTCATCAGCTGAGTCATTTGTTGACGAAAGCAGAGTTGAAGAATCAAGAAAAATACATCTTCTGAGTGATTTTGTAATCGAGAGTGTTGTGAGAAGTAGATATCCGTCTAAGTGAGTGATATTACTTCAGAGAAGTAGGATCTCTTTGTGATTTCTTACTGCGAACTTACGACCTGTTCATTTGTTGTAAGGCGTAAGCAGAGTATACTGATTACTGTGTGTTTTTAGTATAACCCAAGATCTTTGTGACTTGGAAGAGTGGACTAAATGATATTTAAATCCATATAACCACTATAAAAATTGTTTGTGTTTTTATTTGCATTTTACCTGCATATTTTCAGTTTGCACAAAACACATTTAGTTAACTGTTTGAAAAAGAATTTAAAGGAGTTTATAAAACTGGGGAAACATTTTTCAAACTGCTAAGATTACTTGTGAAAAACACTTTGAAAATCCGCTGCAAGTACTCTAAGTATTAAAACTGATTTCTGAAAAATCAGCTAAGTAACTATCAGACGAGTGGTCAACAAATCTGTTCAAAGATTTGTTCGCGAACAGAATTGTAACTTACTAATCTGATCAGCTTAGTCTGTTCAGTAAGAGTAAAGTTTTAAAGTTGAATTTAAAAGAAAATTTTAAAGAGGTTTATTCACCCCCCCTCTAAACCTCTTCTGACCACTTGGGACCAACAAGTGGTATCAGAGCAGGTGGTTCATTAGAATCAGCTGCCTGATCAACGAGCTTGATCCAAGTGATTTTCAAAGGTTTACAAAACTTTTTCAAAAGAGCATCTTTTTGAAAAATCAAAACTTTTTGAAAAATGGATTGTATCAGTCATGTTCCCCACATTGCTGGTATGTCCTTTGAGGACTGGAAGATTAGAATGGAAATCTTTCTAGCAGCCTATAATGACAACATGTACACATGTATCATTAAAGGTCCATTCAAATTCACCAAGACCATTATAGTTGATGAAGCTGAACTGGTGGTGGAAAAAGATCTAACAGAGATGACAGCCGAAGAAATAAAGCTGTTCAATCTGGATAAGGTTGGCCGTTTCATCATGACCAAAGCCCTGGATAATGATCGGTTTGACAAGGTCAAACATTGCAAAACCGCAAAGGAGATGTGGGACAAGGTTCGTGACATGAGTGAAGGAAACGACGCCATCAAAGAGCATCAGCTCAGTGTTGCTTTGGAAAAGCTGGATAACTTCAAGATGAAATCTGGAGAGACCATTGATCAGATGGATACCAGGTTTACCAGAACATTGAATGAAGTCCTAAAGCTGGGAAAGACCTTTACTGACAAGGAGATCACTGTCAGAGTTCTGAAGGCTCTACCCCCCAAATTCAACATGAAAGTGACAGCTATGGAAGAATCAAGGGATTTGGGAAAAATCTCTCTTACAGAGTTGTTTTCTGTACTCAAGGCATTCAAGTATAAACTGCCTAGAATGGGTATTGAAGAAACCTCAACTTCAGGACCCACAGCTGCCCTAGTTGCTGCTGAAAACACCAGGAGACCAGCACACAGAAGCCAAGATGCGGACTCATCTGATGAAGCATCACTACTCAACAAGAAGGAGTACACTGCTGGAGATGTAGCATTATTGATGAACAACTTCAAGAAGTTCTATAAGAGAAAGTTGAAAAACAAATACAATCATGCTGCTTCTACTTCTAAACCTAACTCTTCCTCTCAAGAGAAAGAAGATTATAAAGCAAAACTAATGTGTTATAACTGCAGGAAATTGGGACATTTCATCAGAGATTGTCCATATCCAAAAGCAGAGAAATACACTGAGGAAGAAAAGAGAATCAGAAAGGAAAGAAAGCATCAAAGAGGGAAAGCAATGGTAGCTGAAGCAGAAAAGCTTGCTGCTGTCTACTCATCTGATTCAGATTCAGACACGTCTGATGAAGAATCTTCTGATGAAGAGAAACCTGCTCTCCTCTGCCTGATGGCTAAAGAATCTGATGACTCTGAGGATGAGGTAACTCCTCAAGAAAATGAACTATTTAATTCTCTAGAGCAAATGATGTTGAATAATACTACTATTGCTGGAGAATTTGTTAAGCTTAAGGAAGAGATGAACTTGCTAAAAGAGCAAAATAACTCACTGAAACTTAAAGCTGAAAAGCCTAAAGAATCAGCTGAGTATAAACAGCTTGAGCAAGAGCATGAATCTCTGAAAGCTGAGTGTGAGGTTTATAAAGGAAAAATCATGGAACTTGAAAAAGCTATTGAGTCTCATGAAAAATCATCTGTTGCATCCACGCATACGTCTAGTAAACAGAAGACACCTTTAGAACAGGATAAGCAAGAATTGAATCATACTGAGAAATTTATATCTGCTGACAATAGTAAGGTCATTCTGTATGTTCAAACTGCTAGACCTGCCTCATCTGAGAAAGTGGTAAAGGAGAAGAAAACTCCTAAGGCTAAAAAGAGCAAAGAGCCTAGTATAGGAAAACAGACTAGTAAACCCAAACAGAAGAGTCCTAGGAAGTCTTCTGATAAGGTTAAAACTAATCAGACTAGTGAGAAAACTAAGTCATCTGTTAATGAGCAAGCTGTTAGTAAACCAAAGAAGCATAAGAATAAGAAAAATCAAAATGCTTGGTATGGAAATGAGTCATATTATGTGCAACCTGCTGCATATCATCCTATGTATCATGCACCTCAATTTTCTAGTTACTATGCACCTTATCCTGCTCATCCAATGCATGCATATCCTCCTTATCATGCACCTTACCCTGCTTATGAACATTATTCTTATCATACTGATCATCAACATGACTTATCTGATAATTATGATGAAAATAGAACTGTTCATGCTCCTGTCAAAACTCAGAAACCTAAGAAGCCTAAGACTTCAACATCTTGGGTTGTCAAAGGTGGAACTAATCCTCCAGGACCCTCTCAATAAGGGTACCTAAAACAATTTTATTTTTGTTTTGTAGGTTAGGATTAGGAGTAGGAGTAAAGTAGAGAAGATTTGGTACTTGGACAGTGGATGTTCAAGACACATGTGTGGAAACATACATGAGCTGACTGATGCAGTTGCTGTGGATGGTCCAAAAGTTACTTTTGGGGACAGCAAAGAAGGCAAGATTAAAGCTAAAGGAAGGTTAATCAGAGGGAACATAGAGATATCTGACGTCTCATATGTCAAAGGCCTCAAATATAATCTGCTGAGCATAAGTCAATTTTGTGACAAAGGGTATTCAGTTATCTTCTCAACAGATAAGTGCTTTGTTGAACAGATTGGTACAAAGAAGGTAATTTTATCTGGAAGACGACAAGGAAATATCTACATAGTTGACTGGAATTCTGTTGACAAGAATTCAAACGTTTGTTTGGTGGCATCAACACCAAGTGAAGTTAGTTGGCTGTGGCACAAAAGAATGAATCACTTAAACTTCAAGACCATCAACAGTTTAATCAAGAATGATTTGGTAGAAGGGATTCCTAAAACAGTCATGAGCAAAGATAAGCTCTGTGACGCCTGTCAGAAGGGTAAACAAATCAAGTCATCGTTCAAAAGCAAGAAGCATCAATCTTCTGGAAGAATATTGGAGCTGCTACATATGGACTTATTTGGACCCATTGATCCTGTCAGCAATGGTGGAAAGAAATACTGCCTAACTGTTGTGGATGATTATTCAAGATATACTTGGGTGATTTTCATGAAGAAGAAAAGTGAAACCACGGAACATCTTACCAATCTGATGGAACTGATCCAGAATGAAAAGAGTATCAAATTATTGAAGATCAGATCAGATAGAGGGACAGAGTTTACAAACTCTACTGTTGAAGAGTATTGTAACATCAAAGGAATACATCACGAGTATTCATCTGCTAGAACCCCTCAACAGAATGGTGTTGCTGAAAGGAGAAACAGAACACTAAAGGAAGCTGTCAGAACCATGATAGCTGAAGCTAAGCTGCCTCAAAGATTTTGGGCAGAAGCAACAAATTCAGCATGTTTTACCCAAAACAGATGCATGATCAACAAGCACCAAAACAAGACTCCATATGAAGTTTGGAACAACAGGAAGCCAAACGTTCACTACTTTAAGATATTTGGTTGTAAATGCTATGTTTTAAATAATGGTAAAAATCACCTTACTGCATTTGCAGAAAAGGCTGATGAAGCTGTCTTTGTAGGATACTCAACTGTTAGTAAAGCTTATAGAGTCTTTAATAAAAGAACATTACTAATAGAAGAATCCATCCATGTAGTATTTGATGAGCCAAGTCAATCTTCTGACAAGAATCAAAATGTTAAAGATCTGTCTACTGATTTACAGAAGATGAATGTTGGAAGGAATGAAGAATATGTTCCCATCATACTACCTGATCTCAACTCAGCTGATAACTCAAGTGCTGTTCAAAATCACAGAGCTGATTGTCTAACAGACGAGTTGCAAACAGCTGATAGACCAGAGACTGTTCAACAGACAGCAAATGTTCAACAGACTACTACTGTATCTCCAACAATAGTGTTGCAAGATCAAGACAAAGGACAACATTATGATTTGCAACCTGATCTCAGATGGCTCAGAAATCACCCACCAGAGTTAGTGATTGGTGATCCTTTAGACAGAGTGAAAACAAGAAGAGCTGCTGCACAAGATGCTATGTTTGCTAGTTTTCTATCTCAAATTGAGCCTAAACAGATTGAAGAAGCTCTTAATGACTCCAACTGGATTGAAGCTATGCAAGAGGAGCTAAATCAATTTGAAAGGAATGAAGTCTGGTACTTAGTTCCTAGACCAAGTCATCAAAGAGTCATTGGCACTAAGTGGGTATTCAGAAATAAAATGAATGAAGATGGTGAAGTCACCAGAAACAAAGCAAGATTAGTGGCCAAAGGTTACTGCCAAGAAGAAGGCATTGACTTTGATGAAACGTTTGCACCAGTAGCAAGACTAGAGGCAATCAGACTCTTTCTTGCCTACGCTGCTCACAAGAATTTCACAGTCTATCAGATGGATGTGAAATCAGCTTTTCTCAATGGAGAATTGCAAGAAGAAGTATATGTTGAACAACCTCCTGGATTTGAAGCTTATCAAGAAGAGGACAAAGTATATCGTCTGAAGAAGGCCCTATATGGACTGAAACAGGCTCCAAGAGCATGGTATGATACTTTATCTGACTTTCTTTTAATTAAAGGATTTCGCAAAGGTAAAGTTGACAAGACCTTGTTCACTATTGAATGGGAAGAACATATTTTGCTTGTGCAAATTTATGTGGACGACATTATTTTTGGTTCAACTAATCAACAGATGTGTGATAAGTTCTCAAAGCTGATGCAGAACAAGTTTGAAATGAGCATGATGGGAGAACTTAACTATTTTCTTGGTTTGCAAGTTAGACAGTTGCCTGATGGAATTTTCATCAGCCAAGCAAAATACACAAAGGATCTGTTCAAGAAATTTGGTATGGAAACTAGCTCTACTGCTACTATTCCAATGTCTACAAGTCTTCGTTTGGATAAAGATGAAGATGGCAAATCAGTGGATATAACCAAATATAGAGGCATTATTGGGTCACTATTATATCTAACAGCCAGCAGACCTGATATCATGTACTCTGTTGGAGTCTGTGCAAGATTCCAATCAAATCCCAAAGAATCTCATCTCTTAGCTGCCAAGAGGATATTGAAATATGTCAAGGGCACTCAAGAATTGGGATTGTGGTACCCTAGAGAGTCTGGATTTGAGCTTATTGGATATTCAGATTCTGACCTTGCAGGCTGCAAGATTGACAGAAAAAGCACAACAGGTGCCTGTCAGTTCTTAGGTAGTCGTCTGATCTCATGGATAAGTAAGAAACAGACTTCAGTATCCATATCTACTGCTGAAGCTGAGTATATAGCTGCTGGAGCTTGCTGTGCACAAATCTTATGGTTGAAACATCAACTAGAAGACTACAATATCAAAATCAGTGGAATACCAATCTACTGTGACAATACAAGTGCAATCAGTCTCACTCAGAATACTACAAGTTATTCAAGGACTAAACATATTGAGATCAAACATCACTTTATTAGAGATCACGTGGAGAAAGGAAATGTCATGATAGAATATGTGTTTACTGAAAATCAGATTGCTGACATCTTCACAAAACCTCTAAGTGAGACAAGGTTTTCAACTCTAAGAGCTGAATTGGGTTTATTAAAATTAGATGCATAAGCTGAGGGGGAACTCATCAGAAGACTGGAGTTCAACAGCTTACTCATCACTATTATCTTCAAGGATTAACTTTCAACAGACTAGTTAACTTATGAATTCTTAAACTTAGGGGGAACGTGTAAGACTAGCGGTACTTCTGAATTAAAGATGAAATTTGTTAATGACAGTTAGTTGAAGTTATGTTTTCATCAGAAGACTCAACTATCGAAGAACAAAAGTACTTTATCTGGCTGGATTGACAAACAGCTGAGGAAGGTTATCAGCTATTGGCATTCTCTGATAACAGCTTTGTCATCAGGACAGTAGTCTATCAGATAAGTGTTTACTATACTCATCTGATTACTTAAATAAAAGCGAACTATTTAAAACGTTTATTCAAAACACGCTTTTATAAGTAACTGTTGGGCGGTACATATTCCCGCTCTTCATTAAATATCTTTTGAATTTGAAAGGTCGTAACTGACGCCGCACGATCAGCACTGACAGAAAAACGGATCTAACGGTTGGCTGGTATCACGGAATTCAAGATACCCTAACTCTATAAATCCCCATCTGATCAGTCGAGTCGTTCTTTACGCACCCTAAACTTTCAAAAGTACTTGTGAGAAAATTACCTGCAATTCTCTGCATATTTTTCCTTGTTTCCCTAACCTTCAACAGATTAACAATGGCCGCTGAAGGTATGTTTCTCGTCTATGATTCCTACTATCAATCCGGTACGGATCTGATGAAAGAACTGCTCGAAAAGTTCAAAGCTGCTTCGCTGGTAAACTTCATGGAATATCACGAAGGAATTATCTGGACTGACCAAGTGATGGAGTACTACAACACAGCGAAAGCTGACTACAGCAAACTGGAGATTAAGGCTTCAGTAGGAGACAAATCTATCACTATTACCCCAGCTGTTCTTCATGAGACGTTTGGGCTTCCTAACAGTGGACGACATGACGTCACTGTACTGATGGAGGACAAGCACCAACAGTTCTGGGCGATCTGCGCCAAAGAGGGAGAAGTGTTTTCTGGAAACATAAGGAAGAAGCAACTGAAGGATGAATATCAGCGGATGGCTGATATGGTGTCAAAACTGATTGAGAACTGCACCTTCTCACTAGATGCTGTTACCATGAAGAGGTTCAGCATCATGGCTGCCATATACTATGGACTGGAAGTCAACTGGTCCATCATAGTCTGGTACATATTGGCTGACTTTCTTGATGATAAGAAAGGAAAAGGCCCCTCAACCAACCACAGAATCACACTCAGTTATCTGCTGTCAAAACTGGGCTGTGACATGAAGAATGGAAAAGAGATTCACAAATCCAAGGCACTGTCCAAGTACATGCCTGTTCAAAAGAGGAAGGCTGATGAGCCTGAGGAAGCTGATGATGAGGGACAGAAGGAAGTCCCTGCCAAAAGACAACGGAGGTTAGTCAAAACAGCCACCTTAGCTGTTGAGACTAAAAAGAAGAAGGCTGCTGATGAGCCTGTAAAGAAGAAACTCAAGCAAATGGAGAAAGTGACTTCTGCTACTGAAGCCACTAAGATCATTGAAAATATAGTTGCTGATGTAAGGACTGGATCCCCTGCATCACCATCAAGAACTCCATCAGCAGAGAAGCCTGCTGAAGGTATCTCTCAAAGAACAAGGAGCCAACAGAGAGATACAGCTGCTTCTACCTACCGTGAAGGAAGAACCAAAAAGTCTGCAAGGAAGCAGATGACCTTCATAGAGAAAGATACTGAGTTGGTGGACTTGGTGAGATCAAGTCCAGAGTCTGCTGAAAGACCAGTTGGAGCTGTTGAAGCTTCTACTGCTGACAAAGCTGATGAGCAACAGACTACTCAGACTGCACCAACTGCTGAGGCTGCTCAACCTCAAGAAGATCCAGATGTTCAAATCATACATCCTATAGCTGCTGCTCCCATATCATCTGCTGGACCAGCCCCTGCTGATAAAGGCAAAAGAAAAATAGTGCTAAGGAAAAAGAAGGTTTCCAAAGCTGACAAGAAAGCAAGGGAGGAGGCTGAACAGAGGAAGCAGGATGAATTGGAAGAGAAGAAGGCCCTAGAGCTAAGTAAAGTTCAAGCTGCAAAGGATGAAGCCAGGAGAAGAATGTCTGAAGCAGAGAGAAAAGCTGCTGAGGATGCTGAACTGGCTATGGTGATTGAAAAGAGCAAGACTGATGCCTATGGACCTGTCCATGGAGGTGGCATCAAAATTGGAGAAGGCAAGGAAGAAGAAGATAAGAAGAAGATATTACTGCCTGCCCCCAAAGTCAAGTCAAATGAGAAATTTGAAGTTAGAAAAGCCTTTGAAATAGTGTATGCTGATAAGGAGCTTTTCAAGAAGTTTGAGAAGTCTTTGGCATACTATGATCAAAAGCTTATGTTGAAGACTATGTTCAACCAGGAGAAGACAAGGTATATCAGTTGGAGAGACAACAGGCTGAACAAGTCAATAACAGAACTTCAAACCTTGAAGGAGTTAGCTGATGAAGAACGATGGGTTCTGACCTGGCTGAAAACAAACTCCATTCAAAAGGCCCTTGATCCCAGCTATGTAAGAGATGTTATGCATAGTTATGCAAAAGGCTTTGCATTGGAGGAGGCCAAGAAAATCAAAAGCACCCTGCCTGATAAGAAGAAGAAATCCGAAGATGCTGAAGAAAGAGCAATTAAGTTTGCTGTTATGACTGCCCTGAAGAGATGGGTTAAAAAGTCAAAATATCAGCAAGGCTGTTCAAGTGACTTGCCACTACTGCCAAGCATTCAGCAAATCATTTTTGGCAAGGAAGTGCAACCGTACTATGAAGTGCCTAAAGGGAATAATGCCTTCGTTAATCCCTGGATCATTGTGAGGCAGATCAGACAAACTACTTGCTTCAATGATGATGGCACTATCACCAATCTGGTCTATGATGATGTGACTGATGAACACAAGAATGCTGATAAGTCCTTAGCTATTGAATGGCAAGCTAAGACTTCTGAAGATCATCAGATGACTGATATGGAAGAAGTCCCTGTCCAACAGACGACTGATGAGAAGGAAGCTGATGCTGATGCTTCTGCTTCATCAGCTGATCAACATTCATCACTGATGGAAGCAATCCAGATGCTGATGGAAAATCAACTAAAGGAACTGGACAACAAGCACAAGCAACAGCTATTGAAGGTTAAGGAGGAGCTGAAGGTTGAACTTAAAGCAGAGTTGACAGAAGCCAACAGACTTCAGCTGGAAACTGTTCAAGGATCAACAGCAGAGATCATCAAGAAAGAAATTAACAGTATTCCAATTCCTCAAGATAATTCCTTGCAGTTAGTGCACAGCCTAAGAGATCTGAACAAAAATGTTGAAGACGTGAAGGGTGATGTAAATCATCTTCATACTGCTCTGAAGACAGCTGAGCATAAGATTGCTGATCTGACTGCAACCTTCATTCAAGTCAGTAAGGAAGAGAAGGAAATCAATCTAGGGATGTTGCAAGAAGTGGCAAAGGCTTCACAGGAAGTTCAGAATGAAATTGCAACTATCAACCTGAACATTGACTACTTCAATGACAAAACTGACGTCATCAGCACTGATATTCATCATCTTACAGCTAGTCATGATGTTGTCAATCAGAATCTGAAAGCTCTTTGTGCTGGAGTGATGATTCCAACAGTTGCCCTCAACCCTGCTGTTGCACCTTCTGATGTCATCGAAGTTGATGATGACAAAAAGGGGGAAGATAAAAGGGAAGAACCAGCTGAGGAAACTGCTGCTGCAACTATTGAAGACAAAGAGACTGAAGACACAACTGACAAGAATGAAGAAGAACTTGGAAAGGTTCAAGGCAAAGATAAAGCTGAAGAAGAGACCAAGGAAAAGGCCAAAACTGATGAAGTAATGGTTGAATCCAAAGACTCTGCTGCTGATAAATCAGAGCCTCTGACCAAGTACAAAAATACTGAATCTGCCAAGAAAGCAATGGAGCTGATCAAAGAACAGCAACTCAAAGAAAAGATGGAAGCTGCCAAAGCAATCTTGGAAGAAGAAGCTGATGAAGAAGAAGATGACGAAGAGTCATCTTATGAATATGAAGAAGTGCTTGAAGGATCAGATGAAGAAGCTGATAGCTAAAATTTGTAAAATCTTTGTAATCAGTTTACTTTTATCTATTCCTCAGAAATCTCATCTGATGAACTTGTACTTGTAACTCTTTTTCAACATTAATGAAAAGTCAAGTTCGATCCAATAAACTTTTTCTATCTCAGAAAATCTTGAGGATTACATTCTTTAGCTTAGATATTCAACAGGTAATGAGCTGAAGTTTTGTCATCATCAAAAAGGGGGAAATTGTTGGATAAGGATGAAGATGAAGGCACTGAAGACAAATTGATAAGGGAGGTTTTGATGATTTCCAAAACTTCATTTATGGCTAAGTATGGAGTAACTTAGCTGATAAACTTATCAAGGAATTTTGACTAAGTACAAGAAGATATCAGAAGAGTCAAAATTTCAAGGTCCAAGACTTCTGATCTGCTGAAGTAAAGTTATCAGACTGATGAAGATCAGCCGACTCAAATCAGATTTGTTCAAGTTTGAGATCAGCCGAGTTCGCCATCAGACTTGTACTTTCGTCAGCCAAGTGAAGAAGATCATGAAGTGTTCCCAACGGTAATAAATGCCCCTTGGAGTAATAAATGTTGAAGTACAAGGTTATTAAAGACAAATGATTGAAGAAATGCTTCGCATCAGCTGGGTGCATTTAATGCTGCATTTAATGCTGCCTGCAGAATAGTACTGTTCATAGTACGGACAGACTGCAAAAGAGCCGTTCGCGGATTTTAAGGACCAGTACTCGAGGAATTTGAATCCTGTCTCTCTTCAACGGACACTTTTCAATCCTCAAGTATAAATAGCTGAAAGAGACGAAGAAGAAGCAAGCAACACACTTTCTGAGAGAAATTTCCGAAGCAGAATTCTTTTAAGTCTCAAGAACAGCTCACTCATCAGCTGAGTCATTTGTTGACGAAAACAGAGTTGAAGAATCAAGAAAAATACATCTTCTGAGTGATTTTGTAATCGAGAGTGTTGTGAGAAGTAGATATCCGTCTAAGTGAGTGATATTACTTCAGAGAAGTAGGATCTCTTTGTGATTTCTTACTGCGAACTTACGGCCTGTTCATTTGTTGTAAGGCGTAAGCAGAGTATACTGATTACTGTGTGTTTTTAGTATAACCCAAGATCTTTGTGACTTGGAAGAGTGGACTAAATGATATTTAAATCCATATAACCACTATAAAAATTGTTTGTGTTTTTATTTGCATTTTACCTGCATATTTTCAGTTTGCACAAAACACATTTAGTTAACTGTTTGAAAAAGAATTTAAAGGAGTTTATAAAACTGGGGAAACATTTTTCAAACTGCTAAGATTACTTGTGAAAAACACTTTGAAAATCCGCTGCAAGTACTCTAAGTATTAAAACTGATTTCTGAAAAATCAGCTAAGTAACTATCAGACGAGTGGTCAACAAATCTGTTCAAAGATTTGTTCGCGAACAGAATTGTAACTTACTAATCTGATCAGCTTAGTCTGTTCAGTAAGAGTAAAGTTTTAAAGTTGAATTTAAAAGAAAATTTTAAAGAGGTTTATTCACCCCCCCCCTCTAAACCTCTTCTGACCACTTGGGACCAACATATGTTGTACGTGTCTAATTGATTTCATGGGTATTTTTTTTGTAAATGAAAGTAAAATTAATTTTATGATATACAATATAAAGCAAATTAACCCCTTTTTTAACCTATTTAATTCATTGGTTTAATTCATTTTTCATGGGTTTGACCTGTTTTTTAGCCAATTTACTTCATCTTAATAATTTTATTTTTCATTACCGTTTTACCCTTTTTTTATCAGTTATAACTTATTTTAACTATTTTGTCATTTTATCCCGTTTTAAACCATTTTTTACTAGTTTCACTTTATTTTATTGGTTAAACTCTTTTTTTTTATTGATTTCACACATTTTTGTTATTTTTCACTGATTTCGCGTTTTATTTTCACCAATTTCACTTGAATTTTCGGATACTACACGTTTTCGCCGACTTTAAATTATTCATTTTTTCCACCGATTTCACTTGCTTTTCACTAATATTGTTTCACCCGATTTCATCATTTTTTCACAAATTTTCATCAATTTCACATGTATTTCGATTTCAGGAACACTTTTTTACCGATTTCACCCAAATTTTCACCAATTTAGCCAGAGCTCACCAATTTCACCCGAATTTTCTTTGATTTGACATGTTTTCAATTATTTCATAATTTTTTTATCGATTTCACTATTTTCCACCAATTTCACCCGTTTTCCATGAAAATAATTTCATGAAAATTCGAGGTTATTCATGTCTTGATATTATTGAATATTCTTCATATTTTTCAATTTTAGTCAAAGTAAAATTATGTAATTAGCTAAGTCATACGTATTTTTAATTCTTTCATAGTAAGATGCGATTCAATTTAATTTTTTTTTTGGTAACAGAATGATATTAAAGAGAATTTCATTTTAACTTTTTATATTTATGGTGTTTATAACTTATGTTGTACTAAATTAGTAAATTAACATTTTCTTACTTAAATAAATATTGATGTTAAAATATGTTTTTATATATATTTTAGGGCTATTTAAAATAATAGTGTTTGTTTATCTATTATAAGAGAAGAAGATTAAAATTACAAAAATTGATGTAAGAGAAGTAAAATAATAGAAAGGCTTAATTTTAGGTAGCTATTTAAAATAATAGTGTGGAGCTGAGAGAGTTGTTTAGTTGGGTTTATGAGAAGTAAAAGGGTTTTTCTCTCTTTTACTCCTGTCTCTAATTTCTATTTTTCTTTTCCATTAATTATAGATAGGCTTAATTTTAGGTAACTTCTTCGTGGTTTTGTGTATTTTGGGTCCAATTTTTTCGAATAATCATAATTATAGAATTTGCCCTGATGTTTGCAAAATCGAATATTAATCGGTCTATCGTTAGTTTTTAATTACATCATCATCCAAATTTTATTGAAAATCTCATTTTTCCTTTCGTGGACAATTATACCCTTATTATGTTTGTTGCATGAGAAGGATTTCAATGTAATGATATGATTTATTTTCGATGTACATGTTATAAATATCGGTTAAAACTTAGAACTTTTAATTATTTTATTAATGTGTATATATTAATCTCAAATTGCATTCATATATTTTCAAATTGAAGTATGACTTAGCTAAATATGTAATTTATTTGTTGGTTAGAGAAGCAAAATATAGTGAATATAAAAAAATCTATGAAATTAATGAAAATTCGGTGAATTGGTGAAAAATCAGGTGAAATCGGTAAGGAAAATGCATGTGAAAGCAATAAATACTTTGAAATCGATAACAAAAAATGGGTGAAATTTGTGAAAATTGGGTGAAAATGATTAAATCAATGAAAAAAGGGGTGACATTGATAAAATATGGGTAAAATTGGTGAAAGCAAGGTAAAGTTAGTGAAGTCATGTGAAATTGATGAAAATTTGAGTTAAATCTGAAAACAAAAAAATATGAAATCGGTGAAATCTAGTTAAAGACGGGTAAAATCGATAAAAAACGTAAAGTCAGTGTAAACATGTTTAATAATTTTTTTTTAATGAATAATATGTGAAATCAATGAAAAACATGTGAAATCAATGAAAAAACATGTGAAATACATGAAAATGGATTAAATTGATAAAAACAAGTATTATCAGTTAAAAAAAGAGTTTAACTGACAAAAACAAGGTGAAATCAATAGATAAATAGTTTAAGCCAGAAAAAACAAAAGAATTGACGAAAACGGAGGCAATTATGAAAAGTAAATAGCTAAAAAAAAATATTAACTGGTAAAAAAATATTAAACAATGAGAATGTATGAATTGATGAAAAATCCGGATGAATTTGGTGAACAATTGTGAAGTTGGTGAAAAAATGGGTGAAATCAGTAAGAACAAAGTGGTCGTGAAATTGATGAAAATTTGTAAAAAAACCGGATGAAATCGATGTTGTAAGTGAAAACGGGTAATCTTAACATGAAAACTACTATTATGAAATTAACTAAATAATGTTTTTATTTTATAATAAATTATACAAGGCTAAATCAATCATAAGTTTATATTTTTTTACAACAATTCAAAACCATCATTTTTTCCATAAAACAATAATTTGAATAATAATATTTTCATAAAAAAATTAATTAAAATCAGTAATTAATTTGCACTATTTTATGACATAATAAAATTAATTTTTCACTAAATTATGAAATTTACTCATAAATTATTTAGAAACGTATAACATACTTGCACTTTTTTAATCCATACTAGTAATTCTTGTAGTGTTCAAAACAGACAAATGGTTTGAAAATTATACACACATACAAAAAAAAAATCTTTACATAATTTTTTATTTTCAAGTTATAATACTTACTATATATCTAAAAGAAAAAAAAGTTATAATACATACTTACCTTACACTTCGTTAAATTACATTCTTTAATAAATTAAATAACTATAATCTAAATAATCTAATGCATCCAAATAATTTTCTATAACTTTATGTTATCATTTATTTCTTAATTCTATTATTTGAAGATTTTCTCATTTTCACAATATAATTACACTTGTCGAAATATAGGTACCAACTAGTAACAAGTTACTTAATTTGACCATTTTACAATCATTTCAAATGAAGCTTTTTTCAAATCTATCCCTATAAATACAACATCGACACTACAAGAAATTTGCCTTTTGGGGACGATTTTTTTTTGCTACGAACAGAATATCATCACTGATATTGTGAAAAAGGAACGAAAGATTTTCAATCGTGCCAAATAATTGATTGTATTTGGGCACACCATTTTCCGTGCCTAAATTTAATTTACTAGAACGAAATTGTAATTTCGTACCCAATTGAAACCAATTGAAGACAATATGAGGCTTTTCGTCCCAAATTCAGCCCAACTTGATTCGTACCCAATTCATTAAATTTAAAGCGAAACTGTCCACCGCTCCGGAAAAGGTTAAAAAAAAAAATTGCCCATGATTGGAGACAATGTGGGGCCTTTTTGAGAAATTTTCAATGTTCAATCACAAACAGTCATCCTCATGCCAAACCTTTCTACAGAGATACAAAATTTCTCTCCGCCATTGCCTCTGCCAAAATAGAAGAGATTTCTATCCACCACAACAAACGCCGCCGCACAGAGCGGAGATCTTTCTCTCTCTAGCTTGAACTTGCTGCAAATAGAAGAGATTTCTCCGCCACAACCACCGCAACCGACATCGGCGCCGCAGATGAGATCTCTCCCCCACCGCCATCGCTGCTGCAGATAATCCACCACCATCCATGGTACTGCGAAAATAAGAGATCTCTCTCTGCCACCATCAACATCGTTGCGAAGGGAAGAGATAGTAGCTCGTCTCGTCGAGTTAATCTCCGCCTAGGGTTTCTCAATCTAGTTTTTTGTTTTTTTTTTTTTGGTTTTTTAAATGAGGAAGATTCGGAGACAGTGAAGACACATTTTGAAGGTTTCTTTACTCTTTATCTTTTTGGCAGATAATTCGGATCTACAGATTTCTACTGCAAGTTGGCCTTTGGAGCTGGACATTCACACTATTCTCACATTCTTATGACCTAATGGTAAACTTCACTGTTTATCTGATTTGTTTATTGATTGAGTTGCTTATTTCGCATTCTTTTGATATTTTGATTATTGATGCTTGATGGAAATGAAAAGCAATGACATGAAATGGATTATTGTAATATATAGTTTATAAGATATTTAGTTATAAATAGTAAAAGGTATTGGACTGTACAAAATTGTGGTAAAATATGAGATTTGGGTACGAAATTTTCTTTCTAGAAAAGAGCATTTTTATAGGTAAATTTCGTGTAGAAAAAGTGCCATTTGGGGGCAAATTTTGAATTTCGTCCCCAAAGGGGACATTTTGGCTACGAAATTGATGTATTAGCAACGAAATTATTAGTATATAGGGACGAAATAAAACGTCTACTAATGCGTTAGATTGGTGACGAAATGCTAAAGTGTAGCAATATCGGAGATCTTTGGGGACGACTAGCACAATTTCGTACACAAACACATTTAGGGACGCGGCTTTGGCGACGATTCCCGCGACGAACTTAGTTCGTGCTGCATGACATTTGGCGACGAAATTTCAATTTTTGGCGACGAAATTTTTCGTAGCTAAAAAACTGATTTCTTGTAGTGATCAACTCCTTTGAAACTTCACCAATTTAAAGCCAACAAATTATCTAAGTAAAGAGTACCCTAAATTTGTAAAAAGGAGAGGATTAATACTTCAATTGAAAATGGAAAATGAAGGCGGGAGCTCGAACCCGCGAAGACCAAATGCGGGTAATTATCCAAACATCGATCACTTTAATTAAATAAATACTTTATTTATTTTTAATATATATAAATAAATAAATTGTAGATGATTTGGTAGATCTTACATGCATGGATGATATTTCTTCATTTCTTGAGCACATTCATCTTTATGATTTTAAGTTGTTTTCTATAAATCAATTATGAAACTTTTAAGTTGCCATATATATTTTGTAGTTGCTTGAATTATTAACTACTTAAATATACATATAGTTGATTCAAAGACCCACCATTATCAATTAATAAAGAAAAGTAACATCAATTATTTGTGCTCTTTTCTATTTCTAATTTTAATTATCAATTCAATTAATTGTTTCTTACTTTGATCTATCAATCACTGATCACATATATGTTGTATAATTTGACCATTATTAAATTTGTAATCTAAAATGAAAAACAAATTGTTTGCAAATTACTATTTCATATTTTATATACATATATTTATCCTTATCCGAAGTTATCCCTAATAAAAGTTCCTTTTTTTCATAAATTTCCAATGGTGATGAAATTGAATTCCCGGAGAAGAATATTAAAAACTTATCTCATCCTCCAAGAGCCTAGATTTGCAAATAGATAAAAGAGTAATTAGTCTTGGATTTTCCTTTTTGAATGATAATTTAATAATTTTAATTTGTCATCTTTCTCATTTATTTATATTGCTACTTACTATATGACAAAAAAAAGGCTAACGACTATATATATATATATATATATATATATATATATATATGCTTGGCTTTATGCATATGATTATGAAGAGTAAACGGGGCAGTCAAATTGACCATTTTTTTCTTTCTTGTTTTTTATCAAATTAGATTTTTCATACCAAATTTGTATCTATTTTATATATTTGATATCGCGTTTTTCAAAAAAAAAATATATTTAAAATCATGATTTCAACCCTCTACTTTAAAAAATTAGTGTCTATAATTTGTAATCTTATGGGTTTTAATCTCAATTCATCATCAATTAAATAATTTTCTTTTCAAATGATTGGTTAAGAAGCTGTTGGCGATGACATAACCAATGCAATTCAGCAGCAAATTTCGAGCAATAAAATATCCATTGATAGTTTGACAAGAATTATGCGTCGTGCCCTCCCACGAAATGCCAGGATTTCCAATGAAGCAAAAGAAGCCGTACAACATTGTGCCACCGAGTTTATCTCCTTTATTACAAGTGAAGCCACTCAGAAATGTGACCGTGATTACCGGAGAACCATTACAGCAGAGGATGTTATATCGGCAATGGAAGCATTGGGGTTCGACGACTATAAGGAACCTCTTGATCTTTTTCTAAAAAAATATCGCATGCGAAATCAACGGCCCGATCAAAATGATAATTAAGGATGACTCTTCATGAAATTTTGTTTGGAAAATCAATTTGATTACTTGTTATTTGATTATAAATTTGAATAATATTTCCTTATTTCAATGTTTAGCTATATATATTTGAAATTTATATCCATTATTGTTTGTTATTATTATTTGGTATGATGTCTAAATTATCGCGTACGTACATGGCCACAAGTGAGATTAATTTTCACAATTGGATAGATGACATTATATAAAATAGCTTGGAATTTGTAGTTGTGGGGTAAATAACTGTGATATTGAATATATTTTAATTGCATGTTGGTGCTTTTTTTTTTTCCAAGTTTTAATTAGTTTTTTCCAAAATTTTCTAAGAGGGCACATGAACAGAAGCAAAATTTCTGTAACATTTTGAGCATGAAAAAAAGTAAATGATAGGTTTTGGTTCCTTATAAATACGGTTTCGGATTGGATTTATCTCAACCCGGATTTGGATCCATTTGTATCGGATTCGAATCTCACTCAGACCTAAAATATTTCTCAAGTCCATCGAATCTTTGTCAGATTTGGTCAGATATCAGATCTTTTTGGAATTTAAAAAAATCTTCATTTCCGAAATTTATACCAGTAATTTTTTCTAAATAAGTTTGATAACTTTACGATTTTTTTTTATAATTTAACTAACATGTTCAAACTTTGTTAATTATTATTCATATTTTTGGATGAAAAATGTATGCATAAAAATGTAATTATGAAATTATGAATGAAGTATTAACTATTATCATCTCAACCTAACGATAAAATATTATTAATGTTACTTATTTTAATAAAATATTATATATTACAAAATATTATATATTAAAATCCTAATGAATCGGATCGAATTCGAATAAAAATCCGTCCATTGACGGCCATACTTTTAAATACACTAGTAAGTGTACCTATGTTGTACGTGTCTAGTTGATTTCATGGGTATTTTTTTGTAAATGAAAATAAAATTAATTTTATGATATTACAAAATAAAGCAAATTAACCCCGGCCCTTTTTTAACCTATTTAATTCATTGGTTTAATTAATTTTTCATGGGTTTGACCTGTTTCTTAGCCAATTTAATTCATTTTTATCATTTTATTTTTCATTACCGTTTTACCCCTTTTTTTTATCAGTTATAACTTATTTTAACTATTTTTACGATTTTGTCATTTTATCCTGTTTTAAACCAATTTTTACTGGTTTCACTTTATTTTATTGGTTAAACTCTTTTTTTTTTATTGATTTCACACATTTTTATTATTTTTCACTGATTTCGCGTTTTATTTTCACCAATTTCACTTGAATTTTCAGATACTACACGTTTTCGCCCACTTTAATTTATTCATTTTTTCCCACCGATTTCACTTGCTTTTCACTAATATTGTTTCACTCGATTTCATCCTTTTTTCACAAATTTTCATCAATTTCACATGTATTTATCGATTTCAGGAACTCCTTTTTACCGGTTTCACCCAAATTTTCACCAACTTAGCCAGAGCTCACCAATTTCACCCGAATTTTCATTGATTTGACATGTTTTCAATTATTTCATAATTTTTTTTTTATCGATTTCACCATTTTCCACAATTTCACCCGTTTTCCATGAAAATAATTTCATGAAAATTCGAGGTTATTCATGTCTTGATATTATTGAATATTCTTCATATTTTTCAATTTTAGTCAAAGTAAAATTATGTAATTAGCTAAGTCATACGTATTTTTAATTCTTTCATAGTAAGATGCGATTCAATTTAATTTTTTTCTTGGTAACATAATGATATTAAAGAGAATTTCATTTTAACTTTTTATATTTATAGTGTTTATAACTTATGTTGTACTAAATTAGTAAATTAACATTTTCTTACTTAAATAAATATTGATGTTAAAATATATTTTTATATATATTTTAGGGCTATTTAAAATAATAGTGTTTGTTTATCTATTATAAGAGAAGAAGATTAAAATTACAAAAATTGATGTAAGAGAGAATTTATAAATTTTACGAGTTTATGTAAGAGATAAATATAATAAGAATTCATTTTTAATTATACCTGTTCAGTTACTTTATATATTTATCATTGAATTAAATATCACTTTACAATTTAAATGAGGATATTTTAGTAAGAAGATTAAAATTACAAAAAATGATGTAAGAGAGAATTTATAAATTTTAGGAGTTTTTGTAGGAGATAAATATAATAAGATTTCATGTTTAATTGTACCTCTTCATTTACTTTTATATATTTATTATTAAATTAAATATCACTTTACAATTTAAACGAGGATATTTTAATTCGTACAAAATAGTTAAAAAATATTCATGCACTATTATAGATAGATAGAGATATGTGTATCGATATTTTGACTTGTGGTCTTATGTTGTCACTCTTTAACACGAATACTACAAAGATATTGAAATATCTAATAATATACAGTCAAACAACCAGGTGTCCCCTTTGATACATCATACAGACAAAAACTGGTGCAATCTCATTGGAACGAAATCTACCCAAGAAAATTCTCATTAGAAATCAATCAAAAAATATCTAAACTTTTTTTTCCTCTTACAAATTTCATTTGTCCTACCTGCAAGTCTCATTTACTTTCAAACTCAACACCACCACCATCTCTTTGTCTAAATTTTGGTATCCCAAATGGCAGCTGCATATGCATCTCTTGTTTCTTTGATGCACATAATT
The DNA here is from genome assembly GCA_003313485.2 of Penstemon barbatus. Classification (NCBI taxonomy): domain Eukaryota; kingdom Viridiplantae; phylum Streptophyta; class Magnoliopsida; order Lamiales; family Plantaginaceae; genus Penstemon; species Penstemon barbatus. The sequence continues at coordinate 77,523,858 of CM064877.1, read as the reverse complement.
GATCAGATCATGGATCATGGTCATAACTCATTTTCACTTAACCAAGAACAAATTCAAACTCTTCAAGAAAGGGCCGCATTTTTAGTGGATTTTCTAGAAGGCTATTCCCATGGAGACAATAAAGAAGCTGAAGGTTTGGAGAGTCGAATCGCAGATACATCTCATGCAGCAGAAGATCTAATAGAATCCAAAGTTGTGGATTATATTCATGAAAATCAATCCACAATTTATGACGAAACGAGGTCCAATCCCTTTTGTCAAGAACTGCAAGATGTGATAGAAGTTATGGATTTTATGAAAAAAAAGGCGATGAAGATTAAAGAGAAAGGGGAGGTTAAAGTTCATCTACCCGGAGATCAAATCCGTTCTCGTCCTTCTATCTCTTTACCAGTTGGCAAAGACATAATGGTTGGATTTGACGATGTCTTGATTCAGATCATGGATAGACTCACCGGACAACAATCCAATCGCCTCGTCATCCCAATTTACGGTATGGGAGGAATTGGTAAGACCACACTTACTAGAAATGTTTACGAAAATCCTTATATTGTGCAACATTTTGATATGCGTGCTTGGGTAACAATATCCCAAGAATATGAAATAAAAGAAATTCTTTCAAATCTTTTATGTGAATTTGGAGTTCTAGGTGAAGTAAGTGCACAAGAAATGAATGAGAGCCAATTAGGAGAAAAATTACATAAACATTTATTTGGAAGGAAGTATTTGATTGTAATGGATGATATGTGGAGTATCGACGTCTGGGACAAGTTAAGATTTTTCTTTCCGGATAACGGAAACGGAAGTGGGACATTGATAACAACTAGACTATCAAACATGGCTAGTCATTTGGGATCTCTTGGTCTTGAGATGAATTTTCTAGACGAAGACCAAAGTTGGAATCTACTTCACCACAAGGTGTTTGGCCAACAAGAATGTTCTCTTCAACTCGAGGAAATTGGAAAAAAGATTGCGAAAAATTGTAAAGGACTCCCTCTATCAATAGGGGTGATCGCGGGACTCCTTGCAAAGTCCAACATGACACGAGAATATTGGGATCATGTCGCAAAAGAAGTAAACTCTATTGTCAGTCTAGCGGATGATGGACAATGCTCGAAAATATTATCACTGAGTTATAAAAACTTGCCTATTCATCTAAAACCATGTTTCCTCTACATGGGAGTTTTTTCAAAAGACCGCCAGATCCGTGTATCCCAACTTATCAAACTATGGGTTGCTGAGGGATTTCTAAAACCAAACAAAGCCAAAAGCCTTGAAGAAGTTGCAGAGGAGTACTTGATTGAGCTTATTGATAGAAATCTCATTATGGTCCACGAGCGAGGGTCTAGAGGGAAAATGAAATACTGCAAAATTCATGATCTTTTGAGAGACTTGTGTTTAAGGGAAGCTCAAAACGAAAAGTTTCTTTGTGTCATAGGGGAACGAGATTTTGATAGTTCACAAGCCTTACACAATCAACGTCGCATTGTTATCGACAAAAGCAAAAAAGAGCAAAAGGATTCCGCCAGTTTCCATAACCATGGCGCAATTTATGTGTCTCTCCCACGCTCAATCACATTTAGTACTACATTAGATTCATCCTTGCTTGGTTGTAGATTAACAAGGGTATTGAATGGTGTTCAACATGATATATTCGAAATCGCTTTCAATCTAGTCAACTTAAGGTACCTTTATGTTAGTAGTCTGGAAGGTTTTTTCTGGTATCCATCTACAATAAATCTATGGAACCTACAGACCTTAAAGATTCGAGGAGCTAGTGGAATTACTGCACCACATGAAATTTGGGAGATGAAACAACTTAGACATCTCTACATGTATATAGTTAATATGCCTGAACCTCCTCCAATTGCCTCGATAGATGGGCAAGAAGACCCCAATATGAGACACCTACAGACTCTGAAAGGAATAAGTAACCTAACCTGTAGTGAGGGGGTCGTCAAGAGAATCCCCAATATTAAGAGATTAAATATTTATTATATTGATATTTTTGAGGATTTGGATGGAAGGAAAGATTATTGTCTCGTTAATCTTCAACATTTACATAAACTCGAATCACTTATTATATGTCTTCGAGTAGAGTGTCCATTGCTGGAAAACGTAATTTTTCCGCAGTCACTCAAGAAGTTGAGTTTAGATGGAAGCCACATATCTTGGGAACATATGACGATAATAGGTTGTTTGCCCAATCTTGAAGTACTAAGATTATACTTAATTGCCTTTATAGAACAAGAGTGGAACCTATTTGAGGGACAATTCATTTCTTTGAAATACTTGGAACTTTATTCTTGCAATAGGCTAAAGTTTTGGGATGCAGATAGCATTCATTTCCCAAACTTTGAGCAACTTTTGCTAAATAACATGACAAGTTTGGAGAAGATCCCATTGGGTATAGGAGAAATCGCAACTCTTCGATCTATTGTAATAGAATATTGCAGCAATTCGATTGTGAGTTCAACAGTGGATATATTAGATGAGCAAGAAATTCAAGGTAATGATGGAATTCAAATTGAAGTTTGGCTAGACTGGGATAATGAACAACTGAACTTGGAAGCAAGAGATAATTTGAAGGTCAATAATCGCGGGTATGAATTTAACTTTAATCTACTCTTATTCTACTTTTAATATGTAAGATAATTACTAAGAATACATTTTAAAGGGTTAATGACAATTTATCCCGTGATATTTATAACGTTCAGTTTATCCCCTGTGATTTAATAAAGAGCAATTTACCCGTCTATGAAAATTTTAAAGAAGCCATTTACCTCCATTGAGTCGGAGAATGTAATTCATTTGTCGAAATTGAGAATGAGCATAAAAAAAAATTGTAACATAAGGAGATAAATTGCCACATTTATCATAACACATGAGGTAAGTTACCACATTTATCATGACAAAGGGGAGTAAACTGTCACATTATCATAACACATGGAGGTAAAGTACCACATATAAAAATTTCAAGGAGACAATACAAAATTTGTATGAAATTACAAGGAATAAAGTGTTTTTTTTAAATCACAAAATAGTAAATTGAACATTATGAATATCACATGGGATAAACTACATTTACCTCAAATTTTAAAAGCAACGTTAAGTTAATAGCCAAAGTCACATTTGGGCATGGTATTCAATTTTAGCTATCAGTAAATAACTATCATATTTTAGTTAATTATTACATTTTATTATTCCAAAAAAGTCTACCTTTAAATGTAGTTTTAATGATAGTCTATTACATCATAGACATAAATATAAATTATAAACACGTATTTTCCTTAGAATATTTATTTTGGTAGTTCTTACTTTTTTAAAAACTTACTTAATAGTATTATTTTGATTTACAAACAAATTATATTAATTTTAATTTATATATAAATAATAATATTAACTTTATATATTTATAAAATTGTTTAATCAAACAATAAGGTTAATTTTTATTTTTGTTTTCTCGATATAAATAATTCAAGAATGTAATAAGGAAAAAGGTTAACCTGGTTAGTTTTTTCTTTTTTGACTTTAATCGAGCTTTTGGCACTTTGCACCCTGAAAATACAATTTGGTTGACACTTTGCACCATAGTGTGTGTTTTGAAGAAAAAATTAATTGATTGAAGAGTATAATAGTTATTTTCGAATATTTTTGGCACTTTAAATCCTAAAAGTATAGATTTTTGACACTTTGCACCCAAAAAATATAATTTCTGGCATTTTCAACCCCGACTTAAATATGATAATCTAAATTATGTAAATAACATGCAATATAATAATATGTTAAATATGTAAACGTGTATCTTAGATATAAATTAAATAATCTTGAGGATACTTGAAAATAAAATGAAGACAATGTCTTTTTTTTTAATCTAAATTTTACAGAGAGAAAATGTTAAAATAAGTTATTATAAAGTAAAATAAATATAGGATAACAAGTTTATGATTGTTGTGCATAGAAATGACCATTTTATCTCTACATCGCCGACATTCATGACTCTGTTTTTTTTAAGAAAGTAGGGTGCAAAATATCATACAAATTATATTTTTAGGGTGCAGAGTGCCAAAAAAATTAAATCTGGGTGATAAATGCTAATATTTTATAATTTTAGGGTGTAAAATATCAACATTCTATATTTTAAGGGTGCAAAATCTATATTGCCAAGGTGCAAAGTGAAATAAAAGTTAAAAATAACTATTCTACCATTCTATCATTGAATTTTCTCACTAAAACACACACTATGGTGCAAAGTGTCAAATACATTATATTTCTAGGGTGCAAAGTGCCAAATATTTTAAGTCAAGGTGCAAAGTGCCAAAACCCTATAATTCTAGGGTGCAAAATGCCAAAAACCCACTTTAATCAATAGTCTATTTGGTTATACCTTTAATAGAAAACTCCTTAAAATTTCAAAAGTCAGTTTTCTCAAATTAAAGATAAAAATAACATATAGAAATACAATTCTTTTTTAGTATCAACCTTTAATTTATTGAATTTTTATCTTTGTTTATTGTGTTTGTCGTGCTAGGACGAAGACATCTACTCTAAATCGTAGAGATTGAAGTCACTCAATAACATCCTCAATTTCGTGGTTGTTCATATGCACAATTGAGAGATCTCTCTATGATATGAATCATTACAGAACCATGAGCTTTCTCAGAAATTATGTTAACAAAAAACGAAGACACTAGAATAAAACATTATGATGATTTCTATAGGTTTTTCATTTTATTTTAGTTTTGATTGTGAGTTTTGAAGATTCTCTAATATTGATACAAATAGGTAAAACATGAATTTTAAGACTTATTTGGATTTTATGTGTGAAAGTTTGTATTATAATTACAATGGCATTTAACTAATTTTGATTTTATGCGTGTACGTGAAATATTGTATTATAATTTAAATTTTGGTAATGTACATTTATGTCTAGAGATTCAAGACCTTTTACTTTCTCTTGCCTCTGTTTCATATTATTTGTTGTTTTGGGTAGTGACATATGGATAAAAAAATCAATTAAATAGCTATCATTTGACGGAGTAAGGTGCTCCACCAATAGTATCTAACCATGACCACAAGACGTGGAAAACAAAAGCTTGCACGCTAATATATTGAGAGAATTGTATTTTTGGTACACATTTATAGGTCAATTCTCATTTTTGGTACACAGTTTTATGTGTCCAACACATTTGGTACACCTCTTTCACAAAGTTCGACACATTTGGTACAACCGTTAAATAAATTACAAAATCACCGTTAATTCCGTTAGTTCGACACATTTGGTACACCTCTTTTACAAAATTGACATGTGCGCGGCACATGGCTGCCCAAAAAAAAAATTAAACTTGATAAACTTTTATAAAAGTTATCATATGTATTTATTATATTTATCATATCATATTTATATAATGATAAAAAAATATATATTTATTATTTATATGGCTGCCCAGAAAAAAAAATTGAAACTTGATAAACTTTTTTATTATATTTTATTCTTCTTCCAATATTAAACTATAAATGACATTTTAGTTTATTATATTTTACATGTCATATAAATAATAAATACATATTTTTTAATAATTTTTATAAATATGATAAATTAAAGTGACTTATTTATTATATTTTATTCTTCTTGCAATATTAAACTATAAATGACATTATATAGTTTATTATATTTTACATGTCATATAAATAATAAATACATATTTTTTAATAATTTTTATAAATAATAAACTATTTTGATAAATAATTTTTAAAAATTGAAAGTTGATATACTTTTTATTATATTTTATTCTTCTTCCAATATTAAACTATAAATGACATTATATAGTTTATTATATTTTACATGTCATATAAATAATAAAGACATATTTTTTAATAATTTTTATAAATAATAAACTATAAAAATAATAAACTATTTTTATAAATAATTTTTAAAAATTGAAACTTGATAAACTTGTTAATTATATTTTATTCTTCTTCCAGTATTAAACTATAAATGACATTATATAGTTTATTATATTTTACATGTCATATAAATAATAAATACATATTTTTTTATCATTATATAAATATGATATGATAAATATAATAAATACATATGATAACTTTTATAAAAGTTTATCAAGTTTAATTTTTTTTGGGCAGTCATGTGCCGCGCACATATCAATTTTGTAAAAGAGGTGTACCAAATGTGTCGAACTAACGGAATTAACGGTGATTTTGCAATTTATTTAACGGTTGTACCAAATGTGTTGAACTTTGTTAAAGAGGTGTACCAAATGTGTTGGACACATAAAGCTGTATACCAAAAGTGGGAATTGATCTATAGCTGTGTACCAAAAATGAAATTCTCTCCTAATATATTTGACTCGATTAAAGTTCGTTTGAATTCAATTTATTTAATTTTAGACAAAATTCAAACCAAAACTTCAAACTCAACAGCAAAACTTAACCCAATAATCCTAAACAATGTGTTGTCCAGTTCGATTTATAGCTCGTTGGCGTTCAGTTCATAGACACCATTGTGTTCATTGTGAGAACAATGATATAAGTAATTTGATTAGCAACTTAAAAAAAGAAAAAATTGAGAGAATTGCATTTTTGTTAGTACCAAGAAAAAATAGATCAACACATTTAGTATCATAATTTAGCAAATTATTTCACATTTAATACTGTCTTAAAAAATAAATTAAAAATCATTGTTAACTGGTAACGTGGCTGTTAAGTAAGTTTTTTGGGGGGAAAGGGTAAATGGGATTATTGCGGAATTGATGTTATAACTTGTGCTTGCTGACAATTTTACCCCGTAATATTTTGGCCTGACAAAATAATCTCACATCTTCAAATTTGCTAGCAATTTTAGTCCATATTATTGCCCAATTTCAAAATTGACTCAAATAAGACCACGTGCAGACCAATTTGAATATTTAACTTAATATGTTTGCATATCTATTAAACTAATTTTAATTTAATTACAATATTAATAAATTAAATAATATTTTACTATAAAATCTGGATATTTTATTATGTAAAATCTAAATATTATTAATTTTATTTAAAGAAGTATTTACTAAAATAATTTTATATACTTTTAATCAAATGATTATAATTTAGTTAATTTGAATCACATTATTTGGTTAAAAAACTAACATTTTCATCCTTTTTAGGATAATTGTTTAAACTATTATTAAAAGAGGGAAAAATATTTTTGATACAAAATTTTAGTTCAAAACACACATTTGATACCCAACATTTTAAATGTTCATATGGATAAGTACAAAACCTTCCACAATTTTAGAGGGTTAATTGGACCGGATTGACAACCGGTCGGGTCCGGTTTTTAAAACACTGCATATGATAACTAAAAAGACCAACTTCCTCCCTATGTTTTTAAAAAAGAAACGCATTGCCTTCCTCTTTATTTTTACATATTTACAAGTGGGTAAAATGTTCATTATGCAATATCACAGAGAGTTAAAATTCTCATTTACGTATATCACAGAGAGGTAAATTTCCTATTAGTTAAACATATCACATGGGGTAAAATGAGATGAATATGTTGTCAAGGGTAAGGTTAAATTGATCATAATTTAAATAAAAATGAAGTCTCTTTCGCATTATAGAATTTGTGTGCAACATCTCCATTAGCAAAGAGTTAAATTGCTCATTATTTCATATCACTAAGGCCATCTCCAGCCGAAGAAGGCAATAGCCCCCTCATGCTTGCCTGTCTGTCTTACCTAGTTTGTCATCTCCAACCGAACCAACAATCCAAAATATTTAATTCATTTTTAAACTTTCCCCACTCTCACTTAACATTAACAATAACAATAATAATAACAATAACTAACAATAATAATAACAATAACAGTAATATTATTATTATCGGCAATAATAATAATAATAAACACAATTAATGAAAAATAACAACAATTATTGCTAATGGAAAACATAATTATATTTTTAAATTAAGTTGCAACAGTAATATGTTTTGTTAAGTCATAGTTATATAACAAAAAATTATTTATTTAAAACTAAATCGTAGTTTATCAAAATACACCCAATATTTTTACAAACACACATAAATATTTTAATTTATTTAAAAAAAGTGACCAGTTACATAAAATTGACTATTTTTTAAAAATATTTACACAAATTTTTTGAGGATTTTTATACAAGCATATACATGTTTTATTTTATTTTTTTAAAAGTGACCAATTAAATCTTTTATACATATTTTAATTTTTTTTAAATTTAAAATTAAAAAAATATAGGTGGCGCCAAATGGCGGCCACCCATTGGTCTGGGCCTTGCTTGCCTGGAGGCAGGCAGGTAGACAGGCAACTGCTTGCCTAGATGCCCCCGGTTGCTCTCATGTCTGCTTGCTCTCCGAAAAAAATTTCATCTCCAACCGATGACCCCCCTCATGCCTGCCTCCCCCTTCGGCTGAAGATGGCCTAAGAAAGTAAATTACCCATTATTTCATTTCACAGTAAAATAAATTATCTATTTTCATATCACATTAAAATAAATTATTTATTAAACATATTACACTGAGTTAACTTGTCAAAAACCCTTAAATTTTGTATAAAAGCGTGTTGTTAATTCAATTAGATTAGATATATGTACACTCTAGTCTAACCACCCCACACATCGTTTAGCAGAATCAAGAAGCTTCATTGCACGAGGGTAGTGGAATATAATAATAATAATAATAATAGGAGGTTCAACCAACGCGTAAAGCCACTAACTCCAATTTCTAAAACCAGCCTTTTGCCATCGACTAAACCATCAAATCCAGCTCACACGTAATTAATTCCTCTCAAATTCTCACATGGATTCTTCACCCTTCTTTCCTTTTCAGCAACTACAACTACAACTATAATAATACTTATTAAAAAAAGTAAGCTTAACAGCTGGATCCTTAAAACATGTATATATAGATGGCTTAATTCATTTTCATTCATCAGCAAATTACACAATCTTTTTCTCCTCACATTTGCTCTGTTATACATAGCTTTCAAGAAACAAAACAAAAAAAATGGCAACACTTTCTGATTTAAGGACTCTATTGAATTTATCTATGCTTCTACTTTCGATTATGGTGGCTTCTTTGGCTACAACATCTGCTGATTTCTACAGAGATGCCGAGATAAACTGGGGCGATGGTCGTGGCAAGATAATCGAAGGAGGTCGGGCCCTGACCTTATCGCTTGACCAATATTCGGGTTCTGGATTTCAATCAAAGAACGAATATTTATTCGGAAGATTCGATATGCAACTCAAGCTTGTCCCTGGAAATTCAGCTGGAACCGTAACCACATTCTTCGTAAGTCTAGACTTTTAGTTTTGTCACTTAGTTAACTACACTCATTTTATATATTTTGAAATTGAACGATTTATATGTGTAACAAAAAAACAGTTATCGTCGCAAGGAGCTGGACACGATGAGATCGATTTTGAATTTCTTGGGAACGCGACTGGTGAGCCGTACACGGTCCACACCAATGTTTATGCCCAAGGAAAAGGAAACAAAGAACAACAGTTTCAACTTTGGTTCGATCCAACTGCAACATTCCACACGTACTCAATTGTCTGGAATCAACAACGAATCATGTAATTAATTTATAGATATATACTCCCTCTGTCCTTTTTTCTGTTTTAATTTATTCTGGCATGAAATTTTAGATAAGAGTTCAAAAAGTTAACAGAGAAAGTACTAAACAAATTTCAAAATTCGGAATTGTTTCAGATTCATGGTGGACAACATTCCAATCAGAGTATTCAACAATCACGAATCAATTGGGATTCCGTTCCCTAAGAACCAACCAATGAGAGTGTACTGCAGTCTTTGGAACGCGGATGATTGGGCAACACAAGGCGGGCGGGTCAAGACCGATTGGACCAAAGCCCCATTTATCGCCTCGTATAGGAATTTCAACATCAATGGATGTGTATCCGGGTCAACTTGCGGGTCTCAATCGACGGATTCTTTCAATACACAAGCATGGCAAACTCAAGGACTCGATGCAAATGCAAGAAACAGGTTGAGATGGGTTCAACAAAAACATATGGTCTACAATTACTGTAATGATAGGCCCAGGTTCCCCCAAGGATTCTCAGAGGAATGCAAGCGGTCCAGATTTTGATTATGGGATTTTATTTTAGATTACAATTCTTTATTATTTCATTCTTTGATTCAATTTGTATTATGTGACCCAAATATAGTTAAAAGGAAATTTAATGAATAATATTTTATTCTGATTCGGTTGTTTTCTTCTTGTCAACTGCAATAAATTTTATATATTCAAATCGAGCACTCTGTTTTAGACAGAAATTTGCCTTGATGAAATTTGACATAATTTAACTATGTTCCATTTTGGGAGTTTTTGGCTGTTATTTATATCAAATTGGTTGAACTTTTCATTCATTTATTTACACTGCCTAAAATTCTTGATTTTCAAATGCAATTATGCATCAAGCTTGATTGGCCTAGACATAACTAGTGAAATTGTGCTAGAATGGACTTAGTCAAGCTAGTTTCAGGGCCGGTTCTAGAATTTTGGGGGCCTTAGGCAAAATTAAAATAGGAGGTTCCTATGTGATATTTTCAATTTAATCTACTCTTATTCTACTTTCATACACCTTTTGTAACTTGTAACACTCCTTTAAACTCTAAAAAAATCAGTTTTCTCAAATGCAGATAACAATAAAATACTGAAATTACGATTCTCTTTTAGTTTTAAACTTTAATTTATTGAATTTTTATCTTTATGTCTTGTGTTAGTCATGTTAGGAACAAGACATCGACTCATTCGTAGAGATTGAAGTGTAACTCAATACCTTCTACTTCCTCTGTCTCAACTAAATTATGTGTCAATAGTAAGATTATGAAAGGAGCAAGAATTGCCAAGAATATTGAAACGGAGATGGTATGAAATTTAGCATATTTAACCTTTGACACCATTCCAACTACAAATGACTCGTTAAAACATCATTGCACGAGAAAACTTACATCATAAAATTTGTTTATTTGTAAACGTAGTGAATCAAATAACTCAACAATAGTTTGTGTAATTTCTTAAACATGAAAGAATCTCAATGTCAATCGACCGTCGTAGATAGTTTGTGTAAACAATAACTGGTATACACCATTAAGCCTCATGTTGTGAAAGAGTTAATCAACTATATTTGGAAAATTTGCCTAGATACGGACAGTAACCTTACAAATACTAAGGTTGAACAAAAATTGATGGATTCTATTACAATAAATGGGAAAGAAAGGTTACAATTCCCAGATATCCTTTCGTCACTTAAAACTTTCTCCAAGTTAATTTGATGTATAAAATAGAGATTGATTCGTTTAAGTACAACTATAGTCACCCAAAAGCAATTCACACATATCATCTGGAGTAAGAAAAGTTGTACCACCAAGTATTAGTTCAATATCAGGCCTACTGCTCTCATTTAAAGCCTCCTGCACTTCCCGCACCTTGCAATGCAACAACAAAAAAGTGTCAACAATCAAGCGAAAGAGATTGATGCAATGTGCATTAACGATTTGAAATAATAGAATCAAATGTATCGAGCCCAAAAGATAAAAGTGTTGCAAACCAGAAGTTAAAGAGGACTAAATATACTGAAAAGATTAGTAAAACAGAACACTTTCCAAAACTAGAATGAGCTTAAAGAAAGCAAACCTCGACTCCATTAATGCCCCCGACTACAAAAACCAGAATAACATTCTGCTCAACAAGACTTGGTTTAGCCTGCGGGATGTGAGAGAGAAATTTAATGCTCTAACAAAACATTATGAGAAATATCGAAATATTGAACTTTGACAAGCAGAAAGATACCTGTCCAAGGCCAAACCTTCCAAATCCACTTTTGAAAATTCGCCCAACGGTAGAGGAATGGTACTCTAATCCAGGTATGTCGCGCTTGTCTAATACACTCATTAGAAGTTTATAAAGTAACCCTTTACTTGAATAGGGGTCATCATTGTGTTTACTTTCTGATAATGATGTAATTCTCTTCATCCTGGATAATTTATGAAGGAATTTGAAAAGATTGTCCACCCTATCACGTAGCTCTAGCTTTAGCTGCATGTTGTCGTATACTTGATCTTTGCTGGGATCCTTCTCATCCTCATCGTCTCCCCAGTTACCCCATTGATCATCATCAAAATCAACGGTATCCAACTGATGATGATCTTCCCTTTTCTCCTCGGATGATCTCGTTTTATTTAAGTTGGCCTCTAGCTCTTCAGACAAACCCTGGAGAAACTTTAGTTTGGAGATGGTTGGATTCTCAAGAATTGCATCCACAATCGCTTCTTTCATGAAATGCTCCTCTTGCCATGAAAATGGACCTTCAGAACCCGAGGTTGGGAAATTCTCACCAGCCAATATATACCCAACAATTGTTAGAAGCAGAGCATCCTGAAGAGTAAATAGCCCCTGTGATTTCTCCTTTTTATAGTGCATTTGAGAACCCACTATAGCACTCTTATTAATGAGGTCACTAATTTGAGCAGCAAGGCTTTGGCTCGTGTCTCCAGCATTTACATGTAGTATCTTCTCAGCACTATTAAATGCATCCCAACTAGCAGAATGTAATTCATCTAAAGCGTGTAGTGTGGCCGCAGCTAACTGAATGATGCCTTTGTTTTTAACTAAAGTGGATTGCCTTTTGGCTAGTGCCTTAACAAAAGACTGTAACTCTGACTTCGATGCAAAACCAGGACGGATTTTTACGTCCAAGGATATATTTTCCTGACGTAAACTTTCTAGAAGCCATTTTTTTATTAACATGGCCCCATCTTTTGTCCTTCGGTCAAGCATTGCTTCAAGGTAAGGTGCTCCACGAAAATTGTCGGTAGAAACTAATGATCCATGCAGAAGCTCATCCTCAGCGTTCACTTTTTTACTGAATTTTATCAAGTCAACAATTTGAGTATCTGAGTCACTAGTAGTCCACCCATGCATAAATGCTTCCACACTTTCCAAAAGTCGAGAAGTTGAATTTTCATCCCTAATAATCTTTCCAAGTGGAATCTGTAGATCAAGAGGAGGACGTTCTAGTTTAACAGGGCCGGTTTTCAGTTGGCTTTGAGAGCCTCTCATCTGATTTAAGGATGTTGTGCGCTGTCTACGAGGCAGAGACGAAAAAATTCGATCTACAAGTGAGTCTCCATGACAGCATGGGGTAAGAAGATCAAGTGTTCGGTCAATAAGCAGTAGCCCTGCTGATCTTTTACGCCGACCAACATCATAAAGACTAGACATGTCTGTCAAAAGCTTTCCTACATTTTTCGACAAATCACCCAGAGAAAATATTTCAAGTTTCAGATCCATCTGCATGTTTTAAATAAAAAAACATAGCATCATGAAAGCAATAAATTCTGACATTTCAGTAAAATAAAGTTTAGAAAAGGTTAGGACTTTGGCATCATGAAAAATAAGGTTGTGAGTATGGTTATATATTTTAGAGAGAACTACAACATGCCCAGGAATTGGAAATTTCAATGGCAGAGTCCTTCCAATTCTTTAGGCTTTTCAAAGTTAACGATGAACAAATGGGGGTCTAGAAATCTGTATATGCTGTACCTGCCGGATTCTAGAGTGACGTGCTCAGAGATCAAAGGTTTCCTCTTTGACTACTATTGTTTACATTACTAGGATATCTTATAATATATAACTCATGTTAACAATAAGAGTGTTCTTTTTCACAAAAGTAGAGTTGTGATGCATACTCCCCAAAATTCAAAAGATTATCCAAAAGTAATTTAGTACAGCAGACCAAATCTCGAAGCCAATTTTTTTAAAGGATTTGGTTTCACACAAGATAATTTCACAGAAAGAGAAGTTTTTTCACCTTTAAGGCCAAATGATAAAGAAATTGAGCTGTAAGAGCAGCTCCTGGACCGACATCCTCAGCATAAGCTCGATTTCCAGTACTTAATGGAGGCAACCCAGAGCTTAAAGAATTCTCATGTTCGGAAGATAAGTAAGCTTCAGCAACAGATCCTTCCGAAGGTAAGACAAAGACTCTCGGTGAAAGAGTACACATAATCAGAGGGAAGTGATGCACAGATACCATTAACTTCTGTCCTACGTCTCTAGAGCCTCCAATGAAGTCATCTTTCTGCAGAGCTTTTGCAGTTGAGATGCTATCAAATCCAGAGACATCATCTTCAATGGATGTAAGTTCAGACCATCCTTCTTCTTCAGATGCAGTACTTTCCTTGAGTTCACTGATTACGGACAAATGGGGATCTGTCTCATTTTTCTTAACAAGCTCCTCATAATCTTGGGTGAGCAAAGAGCCGTATTCGTAAAAAGCGTCTGGGCCCAGAGGAGAATCAGGATATGCTGAGTGAGCCACCTATATTAGGTTGAATATGTATGAATAAAGAGGTACAGGTTGACGACTCAAAGGAATCACATAGAAGTATAATATAAAGTACACAATTTGCAATATTAACATTATATTTACATCTCAGCTATAGTAGGCATAAGGATATGAAGTAGGGTGGACGATATGATGTTTGTCACAGCTTATTCTGACCTTGCTACTGATTTTAGATAAATTAATCAAGTATTGAGGCAATAATCAGTATTGATTATTCAAATCACTCACATGTTTGTACACATTATTAGATTCAGAAAATATGATTCTAACAGCTGAGCCACACAATTCCAACTATTTTACCAATCATCTTTTCGTAGGCTATACAATAATTGTAATGTAATAATATTTAACCACAGCAAACAGGGCCGGGGCGCCAGAATAATGAAACAAGTAATTCGCTATGCACATGCAGAACTGGATAAGTACTTATCCAGGAAGATGCCAATGCATGATGCAACAACTAAAAATATTAAAGGACCCATAGAAGAACCATTTCAATTATTATACTACAAGTTTATAATATCTTTTCAATCTATGTAAATCATCCTTGGTTAAAATAGATCTCTACTTCAATTATATCATAGAAACTGGTTGGACTCTCAATTGAGCTAACCGAAAAATAAAGGAATTTAAGAATTTCCTGCTGAAAACCCATGCATGGCCGCGTTATGAAAGAGGAGCCAGGAAACGAGGTAAAATATTACAAGATCCAGTAGACTCATTCAAATGTTTGATTTGAATGGTCATGGTCATTTGGGCTTTTCTAAAAGCTCATCGAAAGTATTAACTAATCCTTGGGTCTTCTTTTGTTTCAAATGTTCTCCGATCAAATTTTGGTAACTGTTATTTAGTTCATTTACATATATTCCTATGCTCAGCCCTCACTGGGAAGTGTCCGAGCACAGAGGAACAAACCATGTAAACACGACGGAGAAGTTACTGTTTTACGATCGGTATCATATGCATGCTTAAAGAGATAAACAGGGAACACACTCATATTCACCAATAAATGACTATCTTAATCAGGATAAGCATCATTAACACATAAAACATACTGTGTGTGGAGGCAAAGTGGCCTGGGGGATTCATAATAACACTGAAAGAGAGAGATTAAAAAAAAAAAAAAACATGTAAAGCTTCGAGAAAGAATCGAAATAAGCACCTCAGAGATGGCCGTATATATCGCACAACTATGAACACTTTGAAGAGTGGTCAGGGTACGTAAAATATATCGATGTGCATCACTGAGAAGGCGCGACGTGATCACCACAATCTTCATGGCAAGATTAGAATTGGTATTGCAGTGAACAACCTATGCAACATGGGTTACTATTAGATAATTTGAAAAACGATTATGAGAGATTAACCAGTGGTTGTGCACTACATTATACAGATCAGTCAGAGGAACATCATTAATTCCACAAGTATACAGAATGCAAGCACCACCTTCTCTAATATTTCCAGCTGAACTTTAGTGTGGTTTTACCGATTTTAATTAGCTTATTCAAACTATAAGATATACTTGTTTTCATGGAGTTTAGTCTCACTTAAACCCCTATTTTCTTGCAATGTCTAATCAGAACTAGAATATTAAGCATATATCCCTTCCCTTAAAGCAAGTCCATGAGAACAAACTATTCAACAGGATACAGTAAAACAAACATATATATTCGCCCCACCTTATCAAGTGAAGACATATTCTCCAAGCTGCAAACAGACAATGCGCCAAGCTCCAGAAACAAAGGGAATGCCCCAAGAAACTGAAAGCTCTCGGTACTTCCAGCATCTAAATATACAATTGCACCTTTAATGTCATCAGATATCTGAAAACCACAAAATCCCCATTAAATTAAAATTACTCATATTGTTTTTCGGGTAAGAAAAAGGCGATCTTACTTGTCTGATGGAATCGAGGCAACATTTGATCACATCAACCGTGGCCATGCTATTTTTTCCCCACTTGAATTCAACGGGAATCAAAGGAACAAGTTGAACAATTAGCATCGGCAAATAATAATTTGAAGAAAAAAACTAATAGAATCAAATTGAAATGCATAAAATTAGGGTTTTGTAAAG
Organism: Penstemon barbatus; assembly: GCA_003313485.2. Lineage (NCBI taxonomy): Eukaryota > Viridiplantae > Streptophyta > Magnoliopsida > Lamiales > Plantaginaceae > Penstemon > Penstemon barbatus. The sequence goes on along the minus strand of CM064877.1, from coordinate 77,507,370 downwards.
ATCATAATTACCTTGTTTAAAAGATATCTGAAATTTGTGTTCGAAGCAGTAGCGTTTAGTGTTTGGATTTTCCTTTTTCGTTTTTGAAAAGAAATCAAATCAGATGATTTCACAAGAGCATCTCTAATGTTCTTTGCTATACTGGTATGTTACATTTTAAATTAAAACATTAAAAATAGATCTTCTTTTTCAACTAAGAAATTCTACAAAGAATTTACTGACAAGTGATAACTGACAATGTTAAAGTATATAATCAATTTTGCTAATAAAAAAGTAATATTTAAACAAAAATAAAATGTGTATTTCTTGTAAAAAATTAATTACTAGAAGAGTCAATTTACATGTTTTTTTGTATATATGATTAATAATAAAAAAAAAAGCACATAGAAGTGTAAAATATTATTATAATTTTTAGTAAGAAATACAATATTATTGTTAATCATAAAAAATCATTTCAAGGCGCAAAAGATGATTATAATTTGTGCTTTAAATACATAATCGAAAAATTGGGTAGATTGTTGTAATTTACTACAAAAGTTAATTGTATATTGTAGGTTGTTTATTTAATTAAGTATAAATTTTGAATGAATTCATTTACTCAATTATGCAAAATATTTATGTTCTTCATGTCCCATGATTATATATAAATTACATTGTATTTGATTAAAATTTCGTCAATGTTATATGAAATTTGAAAATATGTTCAGAACTTTTCTATTTTATATATATCATTACACATATAAAATTATGAATTATAAATGTTCTTGATTTTTCGTGTGGACTAATATATTTTTATTTGAGTTGTAATATTTACTCAATATTTATTATTATCTACTAAAAATATAGAATTGTAATATATATGGAGTGTTATTTTTCTTTTTTCTATTGATTGCACTCAATTTTAATTGATTTTATTAGTTTTTTTCTGATTTTTAAATCCGATTTCATCATTTCTTTTCCACTAAATCACTTTTTTTACATTGACATACACTGTCAAAAAATATTATCGTAATCGAAGTAATGAATTCAATAACTTCAAAATATATATATATATATATATATATATATATATATTAACGTAATCGAAGTAATAATTATGTAATATTTGTAACATTTAAAAGTGATTAGTGAAATTACACTAGACATCGTAAAGTAATTTGAGTAACTTCTCCCAATATAAAGAGTGGCAGTTTTGCGAGGGGCAGTAAGGGCAATTACGGGAAGTGGAAAACAGAATCGAATTCAGCTTCGGACCTTCGCCGGAGCCCCAAAACTCTTCCCTAATTCCCCTTCCCTCCCCTAAACAGGACCGACATATACATATATACATATACGTATACATACAACTCTATTCGATCTCCCTTCGTTTCTCAATTACCGACGTTATTAACGTCTTCAAACGGTAAAACAGTCTCTACTTACATATACACTTGTTTATGAGATTTTTTTGTTCAAATGACCTATTTTTCATGAGCTATAGTGATTAATCAATTCATCTAAGGGCCGAGCCAGCTCCTTCTTTTTGGTGACACTGAATTACGTGAAGTTACATTGGAGAAATTTATAGTTTTTTTTTTTTTTTGTTAAAATTAATTTTCTTTGGAAAGTCATCTTCTTTTCATTTGTGGAGTGGAGTTGATTAGAGTTCAATTTAAAGTTGAATTCGGATTAAAATGTTATTCTTTTTGGACAGTTAATAGGTGTTGTTGGCGATGGGAAACCGAATGATATAAACTGCCCGTGTGATTATTGTTGCGACTGTGATTATTGAAATTTGCATCACTTTTGACGCAATTAAGATAAAAAGGGTCTCCCATAGATAGAGGACCCTTGATTCAGTTTGGAATTGCAGGTGTTGTGGATTTCTAAATCGGTTGAGTTATCCATACAATGCCAGCAGTGCAGAAGCTTTATAATGCGTGTAAAGCATCACTTATGCCTAATGGACCCGTGTCAGAAGAAGCTCTAGAAAAAGTTCGCAATCTGTTAGGTAAGAACGGAAAAATCATTCTTGTCAACCGTACTTCTCGAAAATCATAATTTGTTATGCATTTAGTGGTGATTTTGTGTATAATCAGTTACTATTACTTTGTTCTCTTAAAAAATTGGGTGTAAGTCCCTGTCTCTGGTGTGATACATATTTGAATATGAGCATTTTATGTGGATAGCAAGCAGTAGTAAGCAGAAAACTTGAATATAAGCTCCTTGTATTTTCAGCACAAACCTATCTAACTTTATTGATTGACAAGTATTGATTTGCAGAAATTGTATTTTTGGCTGAAATTAAGGTGTGGTAGAGGAACCTGTTAGTAGAGTCACTCATGGGAAAAAGTTTTCAAAATTCAGTTTAGACAACAAGTATCTCTAGGAACTCTGAAGTTGAAATGTTGATTTTTATATTTTAGGACTTATTATTTACATCAATGCAAGTGATGCAATAGGCTCTAAAAACAACGAGGAGTCTTAATAGTTATAATTATGGCAAGTTTTTGGTCCAAAGGGAAGTGTCCTGGATAATTACTTGGGGAATACTTGATTTAATTTCATGGTCAGCTTTCAGGTTTAATTAGTAGTTTCCCAAGCCTTTAAGTATGTACATTTTAGTAATATATAATTGAGGAGACTAGGTCACAGCTGTGCCAAGAATATCTTAAGTGTGTTTATTTGGCATCTCAGTTGGGATGTTACTGTATTCAGTCAGAGTTAATGCTGAAACTTGGACTTTCAACCTGCCAGAAGTCCTGTCCTTCTACTTACATATGTTATAGAATCATGGGAAGCTTTCTTCTTTTCTTGATTACTCTACATCTTATTACCAACCCACAGATTTGTGCATCATGAAATCAGTTACAGAACATTTCATTTAGTTCCCCACAACAGCTTTTATATTTACCTGCTGTGTTTCAACCTAGTTCTAGTCATGTTTTGTTCATAGAAGCCATAGAAGCTTGTCGTGCCATTGTTTTCGAATTTAATCTCGAATATGTTATAATCTTCCTTATTTCTGTTTTTTCAAGTGTTTGGAAATTCTTTCTCGAAAGAGAAAGAGGCACCAATTACTTGTGCTTTCTAAAAAAGAAAAGAAAAAGTTGGTAAAAAAAAAAAACTTGCGTAAACTAAAGATTTTTTATTTGCCAATAAATTACCTGACAGGTCCCTGATTTTATGCATCTTGCATTTTTATTGTCTCTTTTGGACGTCTATATACATGCGAAATTGTTTAATATAGACTCTATGACATAAGGCGAGTTGTAACATGAGTTGTACCCTTGGACTATTAATACCGATTCCTAATCAAACACTTTGCTTTCTTTGGTATCAGAGAAAATCAAGCCTTCTGATGTTGGTCTTGAGCAAGAAGCACAAATTGTACGGAGTTGGAAAGGTTCTTTCAGTGAACGCAATGCGGGTTCTCGACCACCTCCAAAAATTAAATACCTTCATGTTCATGAATGTGATGGATTCACTGTAAGTTATTCAGCTTTTTGTTCTTTTATATTCCCAATGAAGCTTTATGCTTACATTTATCTCAATGTTGGTTCTCTGCACATATGTGAAACATAAAAATGCATTTTTAGTTCTGTATGACTGAATCATCTTCATTATAGGTTCGCGCCTTAAAATTTGTACTCTTGGTTCCAATTAATTTAGATATTTTGCACTCCTCTTGCCTCCTTTCCCTCCAATTTGGGGCCTAAAGTTCAATACCGCGACAGTCTTCTATGAACAAAATTGTATAACAGAGTCTATTCTATGCTATTCTGGGACCAAAAGTTCATAATAAAAAATGTTAGAAATTGGGACAAAAAGTGTAATTTTGGTTAAAATTGCCTAGTGTCCAATCCTGTGGACTCTACAAGATGTAATTTCTTTTTTTTTTTTTTTTTGTTTCTGATATGCTTACTTCTGGCATGAAACACCAGTGAGCCGTTTTGAAATTGTACCGTTAGGCCCATCCAATTTTATAGTTTTTGTTGGTTACTCAAAAATGGGCCGATAAAACAGAAAAATGGACTGAAGCGGGTCATTAAACTAGGGGCCCAATATTCATTCTTCTCTTGGTCCAAATAACACCCTCCATCTTTCATTGTGGCAGATGGGAATATTTTGCATGCCACCTTCTTCTATCATTCCTCTTCATAATCATCCAGGGATGACAGTGTTGAGTAAGCTTCTGTATGGGTCGTTACATGTAAAATCCTACGATTGGATCGACATACCTGGGCCTTCCGATCCATCACAAGGTTGACCATATTTTGACTTATTTTTCTGGTTTTATTCTCCTTATTAATGTTTCTCTTTACATTTTGTATGTTCTTTTTCTCCTTTATTACTTTCAGGAGCAAGGCCTGCAAAGGTTGTAAGAGATTGTGAAATGGTGGCTCCATGTGGTACAACGATTCTTTATCCGACCAGTGGAGGTAACATCCATTGTTTCGAGGCTATAACTCCTTGTGCTATATTTGACATCCTTTCTCCACCTTACTCTTCTGAGGATGGACGGCATTGCACCTATTTTAGAGAGTCCCCAGCTGAAGATTTACCTGGTAAAAACACCCGTTGCAATCAATAATGTTTTCGTTTTTCTAATATTAAAAAAAATATTTTCATTTACTTATCTTTGTCCTTAACTTAGGTACTATTGAGGTGGATGGAGTAACAATATCTGAAATTACTTGGTTAGAAGAGTTTCAGCATCCGGAAGATTTCACTATAAAGAAAGGACAGTACAAGGGCCGCGTTCTTAAACTTTAGAAAGAATGCAGCAGTGCAGAATTTTCCTCAATGGGTTAGCAATGTCGCGCGGTGAACTTTTGATAAATTTTATATGCATTTAAGAAGACTTCATTGGAAGTTATTTACTTCAAAATTTAATATATGTCCCAATTGATATGATGAGAATAATTTCCAGTGTTAGACTTTTGAGTTGTACATAATTGAGGTGTTATATACTCCATTATTTTGCTCACCTTAATCTAAATATTGGACATTCATGTATTGCCCAAAGCCCCAAATAATTATTTTTCTTTCTTTCTTTCTTTTCAACGAAGTGTCTTTTTTGCTGGATTTAAAGCATTTAATTGATTTAATTTTTGCTTTAAGAAGGCAAATTTGAGTTGGATTTTGGTTGGGACGGAGATGTGGTTTTAAGTATAGTAATTACTCCAACCATTTTAAATTTATTGGCATATTCGATATTTTCACATAGATTGAAAAACTCAATAATTAGTTGTTTTTTTGAGATAAAATATAAAAAATACTCCACACAAATTAAGAAACTCAATAATTAGTTTCTTTTTAAGAATAATATCAAAATAACCCCCTTTAATAACTATGTTAATTAATGTTATTGATATTTGTGCATTTCACCTTATTATGTAAACCTAGAAGTAAGAAATGATCAAATTGGAAAAAAATGTTATGAAAAATCAGTGTCCATTTTGTCAACACTCTAGAAGGTAAAATCTAAAAAATCATTGCGAGATAATATTTTCTTATATTTGTTTTTTAATATCTCGTTGTCACGGCATATCACAAAAAAAAAAACTCGCAATTTTTTATTGGAAAGTGATATTTTCAACAATTATCACTTGAGCAAAAGTGCAGTAAAAAAAGACTATATAGTCTATAGAGCATAAATGACTTAACCATCCGTATATTGCATCTGGTTTCATATTACACTTTACAAATTACAGATATATTTTTTTTTTTTTTTGATAACATACAAATTACAGATATGATGACAGTATAAATTTACAAATATTCTAGATTGAACAATCAATCCTGTACAAGAGTTACATTTATTGAGAATCTTATTCCAAATTCCACCTCTGAGACCAGTTGAGCTGCCCGTGCGGGCAACATTTATTGAGAATCTAATTTCATACACTTTAAGAAATATGCATTCAAAGTACAGTAGAAGCCTTTGGAAATTAATTTTTAGGATTTGTTGATGAACCAAGATATGAACGTACGGCTACATTCTTCGGCAAAGTACGCCAAAGCCAAGAATCTGATGGAGATTTAGGTAAAGGAGGAGGAACCAGAAACTGAAGAGTGTATTTCTGGTGGGATTTTTCTGTAGTAGTCGAATCCAAGTCAAAATGATCTCGATTTTCTCTTCGTGTCTCGAGTCCTTGTTTTTCATTTGAATTATCAATAGAAGACACAATTCCGAAGCCATGAGAATTACACAGCATTTTAGCTTCTTCATCTACAGATACAAACTTCTTGATATCTTCAGAAGCTGAATCTATTGCTTGCACTTGATTCATCCTCTTAATCATAATCTCATTACCTTCTTCTCTTGAATCATGTACGGTGTCAACGTAGAGAATTTTCTCGACTACACGACTTCTCGAATCGATCTCATTTTGACTTTCTTGATCAGTCAATAATTCTTTAAATGAATTGAGATCCTTCTCATTTGATCCAAAGCCACAATGTGTTGATGTGTTATGGCTTTCTATTTGACTGCTCTCATTTCTCAAATTGGTCTTATTCTCTATGAGTTCAGCTTCTGGGATTTTGTCGACTGATTGTATATCGGTTATATCGGACTTCCACTGCTAAAAAAAGTGAAAAAAAGGGATGAATTAAGGTATAAATGTATTTTTAGTTCGGATTGGAACTTCAACACTTTTGCTCCCACATTTTACAAAATTGCACTTTTGGTCCCAATTTTAAATGGTCTTGCATTTTTGTTCCTATCGATTCCTTTCCATTCATCCTGGAACCAACGGTGCATTTTTGTAATGTGTGAGATCAAAAGTACAGAGGTTTCAGTCATTTAGGACTATGAATGCAATTTGCGGCAATCAATTAGTAACAAATTTTTGGCGCGTAGAATGTCGTATGAGCGGTAGTTACCTCATTCTCAGTGTAAGAACCAGATGATGAAGATCTTGGTTGTATTTTATTACCAGAAGACATTCGTACTCGTGTCCTCACGCTCATTGCAGGAACAGGGTTCAAAAAGCAAAAACGGGGTAATAAACCACAAACCGAAGGCATATTTCCATGTTGATCATATTCTGCATCACTTTCTTCTTCTTCTTCTTCTTCTTCTTCTTCTTCTTTTTCTACTTCTTGGAAATGGGAATACCTCTCTGTAAAACTTGGTCCATATCGTAGAGAAGGCTTATTATCTATATGTACTACTATTTTCTTCACTTCTTGTGTTTGTTGCTTTTTGGGTGCATATTGAGTTGTACCCAAAACCATTGCCTTTGCTGCAGGTAAAAACCTATCCATCATAAACTCCCGAGTTTTTGGATCATTCGAAAAGCCTCTAGAAGGTTCCGTATCCATTCCACTTAGACCACTCATACTACAATTCAAGAAATATGATTCGGTTCTTGATAGTGTATCGAGTGCATCTACATATGCTTCATCACCATCCCCCGACTCAGATGTCTCTGATGAACTGGCTTCGTGGGGTAAATTTACGATACTGCTCTTTGGTTGTCGGCCAGGAGGGAGCCCGGGGGCCATTGGAGGTCTATTAAGGTTTCGATTTGTTGGTTTAGTTTCTTCCTTTGATATTCCGGGGGTGTGTTCCCATTGAAACGGCACAGTCCCGGGATGACTTACGGGACCCGATTTCAGTTCCGATCTGTAATGAGGAGGCTGAGTTATAACAGGAAACAAGTTCTGAGTCTTGTTTTTGTCATCTTTTTTTGTTGAGGTAACTATTGGTGCATGTCTTCTCACTGATAAAAATGGTTGATTGAAATTCAATGTTTTGTCCTCCATTTAAATTCTTCAGAAGCATCCAATTCTTAGTCTCCTAAAATCTCTGGCAAAATTTCATATTAGTCATTTAAATTATTTTCTACACAACACTGCAATAACTATATACAAAAACATAAGCTAAAAAAATACTATACATGGATACATTTATGCACTTAGGTAGAAGCCCAAAGAAAAAGTACTTGAGAGAAATTAGATTTGATCAAATGCTTGATCAAACTGAAACAACACTTATTGGGAATCAGTTATAAGATAAATTGTATTCCATTTAATTATGATCGTCGAGTTAAAAATGAAACACAAAGCAAGTGTATTGTACTTGTTATATAATTTATTACTTTTCTTGCAGTGTTATCCAATTTCGAAACAAGTGTACGCACTTTGCCATGTAAATCCAAATGCGAATTGAACACGATTTTTCGTAGTTCGAGCCATGTTTGATTAAAATGTCAAATAAAATTCAAATATAATCAAGCTCAATAAGAAAAGCAAACCACTCAACTTAGCTCATTTATACCTCTAATCTAATAAAATCTATAATTCTTCTGCTCAAAAGTCAAGCTTAAACTCAATTTTAAAGGAAGAATAATATATATTATTATTATATAAATTCAGCATCTATATATTTAGCACTTCAAGAAGACACAAGATTGAAATTACTGAAAACATATACCAAACAAAATCAGTCATCAAAAATATTTCAAAAAATAAATCCCAGAAATTAATTCCCTATAGTAATTTACAGAATTCTGGTTTCAGAACAGAAAACAATCCGCCAAATATAAAATTTAGAAAAGATTTTACCTTTTCTCAGAAAAATGAAGAGGAATCTTGAAACTTGTTTAGCTTTCTTGTTGAGCATATATCACAAAAATGATGATGCTGTATTTATTGATGACTGCTGTAAAGCGGCACAGAAAAGAACTTGAATAAGATAGAGAAGTAAACCAATTTGTTTTAGAAGATTGCCTTTGCCTTGCTGTGCAAAGCAAATGGACAAAGAATGTTAATAATTGGACAGTTTCATTTTGCCCCCCAAAAGTTTTCAAGTTTCGTATTTAACCCCTCAACTCCTCAAATTTAATTAGTAGTTGCACTTGCCATATGTAAACAATTTTTGGGCCTAAGAGGCAAAAACGTAAATTTTTAGGTTTAAAACATAATTATTATAAATATAAAAATGAACATATTAAACAAATAATATTCAAACACCCGTAATATATGAAAATAACACTGAAATCGTAAATTTATATTGGTCAATTAATCTTGTGCATTACACCCTAAAAATTAAGAAAATTTTGGCCCATGGAGCATTGATTGACCAAACCTCATATCATGGGGTTTGAGCATAGTTTTGCTAAACAACATGTCTCAGTATATTTAAATATTTAAATAATTTAATTCATTGTCAAAATCATACTTTAATATCATTTTGCAAATCCAATCAAACATGGTTTTTGTTAGGTGAAGTGCAACTACTAATTAAATACATAGTTTAGTAGATAAAAATAAAAAAATCATTTCAATTTGACATTTATCAATTACTTTTTCCTTTATTACCCAATATAAGTACATTCAAATCATATCTCAAATTCCACAAACTAATATTTTATGGAGTATATACTTTTTCATCACAATATGCCATTAAAGATACTTTCAAATCGAATTTTAAGAGTTCTCAAAGCAACTTTTAAAATCAAATTGGGATGAAATTGAATCAAAATTCTTCTATAATAGTAACAAAAATCTAAAATAAAAAATTTAACATGCACTATGGTCCTAAAATGACATGTTTTTTCTATTTTTTCCTTTTCAGGAAATTACATATATGTTCTTCAAAATCTACTTTAATGTTAACCTAAGCCAAAATGTAACTGCTAACTAAATTTTAGGGGATTTAGTATAAATTATACTTCTTGGGTGGAAATTGTAAGTTTTTGAGGGGCAAATTGTTTTCAATAATTATTGCGTATATATTATCAAATTTAGAATATTGCTATGGACTTGAAAAGAGTCAATATGACAATTCTTTGGTCGTTGCCTTTTAATCACAATTTTTGGATCGTATGAAGATATTTAATTATGAACGGTGAGGGCCCAACGAGTCATAGTCATACACTTGCATTCATTTTATATCTTCATTCAAATTCTATTAAAAGAACAAACAAATTACTACTATTTGGTTTGGGACCATTCAATGTTATTAATTGAACTTCCAAAAGTTTTGGTTTTGTTTTTTTGTTTTTTTTTAATCATTTTGGAATAATGTTGAACACATCAGCCTTAAAAAATTTGAATTATGGATGCTTAATTATTAGGTGGATATCCTTTATCATCTCTATTTTTATTTTTGGATTCACTCAAAAGACTTGAATGATTAGATTTGGGTAAAAGACAGTTTACCCCCTTAAATTATGGGGTGACACAAATTATCCCCTAAAGTATTACATGTAACACTTATTCCTCTATTATAGGGGTGAGTGTTTGGGTCGGGACGGATTGGGTATTTTTCGTTTGGGACTCAAAAACGAGTTTTTTGACATTTCGGGTCCGGGTACTCGAACCAGAAATATATTTTCTTTTTGGTCGGGTTTCGGGAATTATGTTATTTCGGGAACTGCTCGGGAATTGAATTAAGAAAAATGGCCCAATTTATTATATTTATGTCTATAGTAACTTTTAATTTGATTGTAATATTTTGATGCTTGAAGTTTGATTGTAATATTGTTGAATGTTGAAGACTTAAGACTTGTATGTTGTGTGTTGGTTTAGAAGTCTTTGATTGTAGGGGGCTTCTAGGAGCAGTTCAGATTGTGGAAAACTGTCAACAATTTTTCCACAAAATGAACTAAAATCATTTTTTATTAACATAATTTTCACCGGTTGTATAGGTGATAGTTAGCCGGTTGTTTTGTATTGAACTTTATTGAATTGATCCTGAAATTATAATTTAGCCTTTTTCAATTTGTAATAAAATAAATTACCTCTTCCTCAGTCCACTTTCTTATGTAGAGAGGAATTTTTAAGGAAGAATTAAAAATTTCATAACTATTGGTGCATGTCTTCTCACCGATAAAAATGGTTGATTGAAATTCAATGTTTTGTCCTCCATTTAAATTCTTCAGCAGCATCCAATTCTTAGTCCCCTAAAATCTCTGGCAAAATTTCATATTAGTCATTTAAATTATTTTATACACAACACTGCAATAACTATATACAAAAACTATACATGGATACATTTGTGCACTTAAGTAGAAGCCCAAAGAGGAAGTACTCAAGAGAAATATGATTTTATTATATGCTTGATCAAACTGAAACAACACTTATTGGGAATCAGTTATAAGATAAATTGTATTTCATTTAATTATGATCGTCGAGTTAAAGATGAAACACAAAGCAAGTGTATTGTACTTGTTATATAATTTATTACTTTTCTTGCAGTGTTATCCAATTTCGAAACAAGTGTACGCACTTTGCCATGTAAATCCAAATGCGAATTGAACACGATTTTTCGTAGTTTGAGCCATGTTTGATTAAAAAGCCAAATAAAATTCAAATATGATCAAGCTTGATAAGAAAAGCAAACATTTGGTTGTTCCACTCAACTTAGCTCATTTATACCTCTAACTCTAATAAAATCTATAATTCTTCTGCTCAAAAGTCAAGCTTAAACTCAATTTTAAAGGAAGAATAATATATATTATTATTATATAAATTCAGCATCTATATAATTAGCACTTCAAGAAGACACAAGATTGAAATTAATGAAAACATATACCAAAAAAAATCAGTCATCAAAAATATTTCAAAAAGATAAAGCCCAGAAATTAATTCCCAATAGTAATTTACAGAATTCTGGTTTCAGAACAGAAAACAATCCGCCAAATAAAAAATTTAGAAAAGATTTTACCTTTTCTCAGAAAAATGAAGAGGAATCTTGAAACTTGTTTAGCTTTCTTGTTGAGCATATATCACAAAAATGATGATGCTGTATTTATTGATGACTGCTGTAAAGCGGCACAGAAAAGAACTTGAAAAAGATAGAGAAGTAAACCAATTTGTTTAGAAGATTGCCTTTGCCTTGCTGTGCAAAGCAAATGGACAAGAATGTTAATAATTGGACAGTTTCAGTTTGCCCCCTAAAAGTTTTCAAGTTTCGTATTTAACCCCTCAACTCCTCAAATTTAATTAGTAGTTGCACACTTTGCAATTTTCATAGGTAAAATTTAAGTTCGAATTCTACTGTATATATCTATTGGGGAGGACATATATACATCGCACTTTTCGGTCCGAACTATAAATACACGGTTTAATAGATAAAAGAAAAATACTTACAATTTGACATTTACCAATTATCTTTCCTCCTATTACCCGAACATCCATAAGTACATTCAAATCATATCTCAAATTCCACTAACTAATATTTTATATTATACTTTTTCATCACAATACTTAAAAATACATTCAAATCGAATTTTAAGAGTTCTCAAACCAACTTCTAAAATCAAATTGGGATGAAATTGTGTCAAAATTCTTCTATAATTGTCGCAGAAATCTAAAACTATGGTCCTAAAATGACATGCTCTTACAAAAAAGTGATTGGTCTAGTGGAATGGATTAGTCACTATAAAGTAGAGACTCATGTTCGAACCCAGATTGGTACCCACTTAATATATACAACCCGCCTCTAAAGGAATTCAAACCCTTGGGAAACATAATAAAAAATGATATGCTCTTTTTTTTTTCCTTTTCAGGAAATGACATATATGTTCTTCAAAATCTACTTTAATGTTAACCTAAGGCAAAATGTAACTGCTAATTAAATTTTAGGGATTTAGTATAAATTATACTTCTTGGGTGGAAATTGTAAGAGCTAGTTTGTCTCGCTTTTCCGAAAAAAATTTCGATTTTCGGAAAGGCCAAACAAACAATCCAACCACTTTCCCAATTAATTAGCTACAGTAAATTTTTTCTCAAACTACTCTCCGAAAGACCAAACAAACAAGCTACTTTTCTACTCTATTTCTATTTCTCTCTATATTAGAAAAGTCAAAAATTGCGGCTACTTTCCCAAATAAATCTCCCAAAACCCAAACAAACAACATTACGCAAATCGAGATTATTTCTCAAACCTCTACCACTTTCTCAAACCACTCTCCGAAATGCGAGACAAACATGCCATAAGTTTTTGAGGGGCAAATTGTTCTCAATATAAGTATATTATATCAAATCAATATAACAATTATTTGGTCGTTGCCTTCTAGTCACCCAATTTTTGGATCACATGAAGATATTTAATTATGAACGGTGAGGGCCAACGAGTCATAGTCATAAACTTGCATTCATTCCACATCATCATTCTAATCTCTACTATTATAAAAGCATGAATATTTCTTAACTTTTTTGTGCGGACTAAAATACCCTTCTTTAATATTAATTCAATGGTAAATATATAAAAGTAATTAAAGAGGTATAATTAGTCATGAAGTCTGGTTATATTTAATTTATCTTCTAAATAAACTCCTAAAATTTATAAATTCTCTCTTACATCAATTTTTGAAATTTTAATCTTCTTCAATTATAGATAAAACGAATCATTAAAAATTACTATTATTTTAAATAACTCCTAAATATATATATAAAATTATTATATTTTAGTATCAGTAATTATTGGATTAAGAAAAAGTTAATTTAAAGATTTAGTACACCATAAGTCATAAACACTCTAAATATAAAATTCAAAATGAAACTTAATTATCATTATGTTAAAAAAAAAATTGAGATTGTATCGCATCTTACTATGAAAGAATTAAAAATATTCATGACTTAACTAATCATGTAATTTTACTTTGGCTAGAATAGAAAAATATAAAGAATATTCAATAATATCAAGACATGCATAGCCTCGAAATTTCATGAAATTCTTTTCGTGAAAAAAAGGGTGAAATTGGTAAGGAAAAAAAAAAAAACCGTTCCACTGAAATCAATAGTTTCATGTGAAATTAATGAAAACATGGGTGAAATTCGTGAAAAATGATAAAACTGGTGAAACAACAACATATAAAGCTGGTGAAATTGGTGAAAAATTAATAAAGTATGTAAAATCGTGTCAAATAAATGAAAATTCAGGTGAAATTGGTGAAAAGAACATGTGAAATCAGTGAAGAAAATGTGTGAAATAGGTGAAAACAGGTAATATGATAAAAACGTTTAAAAGCGGGTTAATATGATAAAAACGTGTGAAATCAGTTAAGAAAGAGTTTAACCGACAAAAGAAGGTGAAACCAGTGGAAAAATGATTTAAAACGGAAAAAGAAAAAAGGACAAAATCGTAAAAATAGTGAAACTAAGTTTATAACTGATAAAAAAAAAAAAAAAGAGGGTAAAATAGTTAAAAAAAAAATTAATGGTAGAAATAAATAAAATTGGCTAAAAAAAGGTTAAACCGGTAAATAATGTATTAAATAGGTAAAAACGAGTTAATTTGCTCTATTTTATGATATAATCAAATTAATTTTACTCTAATTTACAAAAATACCAATAAAATTAACTAGACACGTACAACGTACGTGCACTTTCCTAGTTCTATTAAAAGAACAAAAAAATTACTACTATTTGGTTTGGGTCCATTCAATGTTATTAATGCAACTTGCAAAAGTTTCAGTTCAATATTGGGGATTTTTTTTTAATCATTTTGGAATAATGTTGAACACATCAGCATTAGAAAAATTGAATTATGGATGCTTAACTATTAGGTGGATCTCCTTTACCATCTCTATTTGTTTTTGGATTCACTCAAAGACTTGAATGATTAGTTTTGGGTAAAATACGGTTTACTCCCTTTAAAGTATGGGGTGATACGAATTATCCCCTAAATTATTACTTATAACATTTACCAATCTATTATATTTTTGTAATTTTTATTCCAAAATTATCCCACCCTATTTGATAACTAATAAATTTATTTACTTCATAATTTGTCAAAGAATTATTTTTGTATTAATTATGAAATCCTCCATTCACCAAGAACATTATATTTCAATTTATTCATTTCTTTTGTTTCTTTTCATTTTTTTTGTCTCAATATTTTTCTTTATTTCCATTTCATTTTTTTCTTTATTTTCATTACGAATTATTATTCCAAATGTTGAGGATTCTCTTTAGGTTCTTACTCGCAAAATTCAACATTGACACATGTTCATACTATTGATAGGTAATGATTTGTATTGTTATTGAATCTACTTCTGGTTAGTAATAGATGTATAAATACGTTAAGGTAAATAGATTGAAGAATTGACAATACAAGCCTATGCCAATTTTGAATTTTTCGAGTAAAACTTTGAAGGAAATTGCTCAACATTTGGAATAATAATTTGTAACGAAAATAAATGAGATAATTATCACCAAGGACAAATTGTAAAGAAAGAAAATCGAATTCTCTTCAATAAGATATTTTGTTAACTTTTTGTGATAAAATTGTGTATTTTTCGTTTTGTAATTCAAGCTAGCATACAGTCAAATTGACCATTCAAGCTAAATTTTTAAGCAGAATGTGTTAATTTGGTAATTCAACATTTATATTTAGAGAATGTAAATGTAACTTTTGTATATGAAGAATTGAATTTAAGAGAATGTAAAATTGTATTAATGATCAGATGTATACAAAATGAAGACTCCCCTATATATATAATAATGCAGGGGTATAATTGTAAACAAACTCTAACCGCCTAACTAATCTGAGCTAAGCTGCATTACAAATATATTACCTATATACAAATAAACTCTGCTTGTATAAAACCACGTTTTATACATATATACATGTATTCAACATCTTCTTCTCTTTCTTTTCTTCTTTCATTTTCCCTCTTTTCTTCGCTGCTGATTTGCAATTGATTATCCATAAATGTTTAGAAGTTCAGGTTGTTGTCAATTATATAGCAAATATATTGTTATTGGGGTAAACACCATTTTTTTCCCTCTTATCATTATCTTTTTACAGAGTGGTCTCTTTTATATTTTTCTTCCCACTTTAGTCCCTACTATGTATTATTTATTTCACTTTAGTCCTTTTCAGGTGGTCCAAGACGGTTCCGGTAACATGTGATATACTCATGAGAGCAATTTTGTCATTTCAAGTAAACTAACATGGATATATTTGTCTTTGTAATCATTTAAAAAAACTAAAAATTTAATCTCTTCCAAACTAGTCTTTCATTCCAGTCCAACTTAATCGTCCATTTCGTTCCAAACTAAAGTTTTCTCTCAAAAACTTCTTCAAACACCTTAATTGCTCACCAATAAAATAATATCTCAAATAGTCTCAATAGCGAACGGACGAAAATGCCCTAAAAAATATTCATATGCATGTCACGTGTTATTGGAACCACTCTGTAAAAAGTTAATGATAAGAGGGACCAAAAGTGATAATGCTTTAAATGCTATTAGATCAAGCTTAAACTAAGAACATCTCTAATGACTCCGAGAGGGAATACCCTCTCCCTCTGCCCCTCCCTCTCCTCTCCCTCTCCCCCTCTCCCTAGTTTTTTAGTCATCTCTAATGACTCATTCTATCAAACCTATTTAATTATAAATATTATCCTTCTCCATTATTATTATTACACCAAAAATAAATTTAAAATCAAAAGTACATTAGAAAACTTAGAAAATAAAAAATTACATCAAATATTAAATTAATTCATATAAGGAAATTAACCATCTCCGCCATATTCGTTGCCACCATTATTGCTGCCGTTGATATTGCTACCGCCACCGTCTTGATTGATCGAACCTCCTGACGAATCTCCAAATAAACGAGCCCGACGACGTATTTCGCGAATTTCAGTCCTCACCTCATGCCAATATTCTTTTGTATTAGGGGTCATGTATGAGCAATCTATTTTCATAATCTCTCGTCCGTCAGCCTCTTTTTTTATTAGCCATCATTTCAGCATGTCGTTGATTACGACCTTCTTCTAAGATCAACATGTTTTGTTCAGCAAGACGATAAAACTCATTTCGGGCGACTTCCTCACTAGGATCAGGCGTGTGATTTCCTTTGGCCTTCTTCTTCTTAGCTCTTTTAGTTCCAATTGGATGATAAATGCAACCCCAAAATTATTAAAACAAATCAATATTAAAATAATAGTGTTAATTAAATGAAATGAAAGTTATATTTTTATCTTTTATAATTAAAAATAATTATCTCCAAATAATATACAAATTTTAGGAATTTTTTATTTTAAATAAAGATAAAAAAAGAACCAAAAAAAAAATAGCATGTGAGGGAGGGGGTTTGGATGAGAGAAGCTCCCCCTCCCCCTCCCTCCAGGGTCCCTCTAGTCTAAATACCCTCTCTTCCCTTCTAGTCATTTGAGATGAATTTTCTTTCCCCCTTTCCTCCACATATCCTATAGGGCATCTCCCTACTAGTTATTAGAGATGTCCTAAATCCACGTGATTTCAATTTGAAAAAGCACTATGAGTCGTGTTAATTTGTATTATTTGTGTACTCCCAAGCTTAATCTAAATAACTAACATCTTTTTATTTATACAAAAATATAATTTTAGTTGGATTAGGTTTTAATTTATTTTTCTTAACAAGTGATACACACAAGGAACTTTTTCGTGACATGTGAAATCTACACAAAAATAAATTATGAAATATTTATTTAATAAAATTAATCTATAATTTAGAATATTAGATGCGAACCCCTCTATTGAAATGTTTATGGAATAGAAACCTCTGTACTATCAAATATTTTACATGAACTCCCTACCTTCACAAAATTTCGACAACTGATAGTACAAAAATTAAGCAAAGATTGAAATAGCACAAGGTTGTGTTGTATATTTTTCCAGTTCATATTCATTTATCATTTAGAAAAAATGACAATTTTAAGACCACATCAAATAAAATTGGAAGTCATAATATTTATTTGAATTGATGAAACTACGGGTTGAATATTGCAAATTCATATAGAAAACACACACACACAGAAAAGGAAAATAGGTTTAACATGTTCACAAGAACCTTTCAACCTCCAATTCTCCAAACAATCTGCTTATTTTCTCATCCGCAAACTCGAAATAAGCTTGTCTCCATATCTTATTGAAGACAAGAACTCCAATTACCCACCAAAATCCTGTTGCAAAACCAGATATTATAACTCCAGAAAACAATACCTTATCATCAACAATACTGTCTCCTTCATTTGCTGCTACATGGTTATTCGTAATACTTGGGACCATCGATGCTTCTTCACATTTCTTAGGTAGCGGAGCTCCACATAGTTGAGGGTTGCCTTCATAAATCGAAGGATTCTCGAGAGTTTGGAGTTGACGCCCCGTAGGGATCTGCCCTGACAAATTGTTGTATGACAAATTCAAGCGACTTATGGAACTCAAATCCGACAGATTAGTAGGAATTGTTCCAGACAAATTGTTGCTCGACAGATCAAGAGATTCCATTGATTTCATGTCTCCTATTCTTTCCGGAATTTTCCCCACCAAATGATTATGCGACAAGTTGAGACCAATCAAGCCGGAAAGCCTTGTTATCTCCCAAGGAATTTTTCCAATCAGATTATTATTGGAAACATCCAAATTGACTAATAATCTTGATGTTTTGGAGTACTCCAGCTCTAGTCCTTTGAGCACCTGAGTGAAGCTCTCTTCATTCCAGTTAGGATCATAATCTTCTATCGCCGAATTGATGACCATGCCTGAGAAATTGCCGAAACAATTTGGAATGCCTCCTGTCAAATTGTTGTTTGCAAGGTCGAATATTTGAAGCTTGAGCAGTTCACAAACCTCCAAAGGAATATGTCCATGGAGCTTATTATTCCTTAGTATAAGCACTTGCAGATCAAAATAATTTCCAATCCATTTGGGAATCTTTCCTGTTAAATTGTTGTTATTCAAGTGTAGCCATCGCAACGAAGAAGCTCCACCGATAGAATTTGGGATGACGCCAGAAATCTCATTGGATGATAATCTCATAGACATTAGCCTATGTAAGTTCCCCAAACATCCTGGAAGATTACCCGATAAATGGTTTCTAGAGAGATCCACATGTACCAAAGATTTCATCTCACATAATGAATCAGATAATGAACCATTGATGCGATTTTCGTCCAAATACAAAACATATAGAAACGGTAACATTTGACCAATTTTTTTGGTATTGGTCCTTGGATATGGTTGTTGGATAGTTGTAAAGTAGTCAAGTTTTTGAAATTGTTAAGGGAATTTGACAAAGTATCTGAAATGCTGCAATTCTTCATGATTAGGTACTTCAGGTTTTTTTGCATTTGAACCCATTGTGGAGAGTGACCTCCAATATCGCAAGAGTCCAATACGAGTGCTTGTAGTTGAAAAGGAGGCACCCAATCCAATTTCACTTTGAATTTTAACGAGCTTACCTCAAGCATTGATAACTTTGAGAGCTTAGCAAAGTGATCCTCAAACACTATACCATCCAAGGAACCAAAACTTAAATCTTCAAGATTTGATAATTGTCCTAAAGAAAGTGGAATTCCGCCACTTAGTCGATTATAAGAAAGATCAAGTCTTGTCAATGCTTTCAAGTCTCCAAGGGACGATGGGATGGAACCGGTTAAAGTATTATAAGAAAGATCCAATAGTTCCTCTCAAGTTTCCAAGGGACGATGGGATGGAACCAAATAATTTATTATTAGCAAGAACTAACATTTTAAGGAACGAGAGATTTCCAATTTCTTTTGCAATGGTTCCTTGTAAGTCCATGTTGTAAAGAAACAACTCGGTGACTCTGTGGTGCTTTTGGCGGCACGTGATGCCAATCCAGGTACAAAAATTCGTTCCTACTGACCAGTTGGATGCCAAAATGTTGTCGGGGTCGGAAGTAATTATGTGGGATTTGATGGCTAGAAGTGAATGCTCATCAGTTGAGCTATTGAGAGGGGATATTGCAGCAGCAGCTATAAAGATTGCCAATGAGTAGAAGCTTAAAAAAAGAAAAATACTGGCAGCAGCTTGTTTTCCCATTTTTTGAGTAATTTTGAATAGAGTTATTAACTTATTGTATACTACTTGTCCAACTTGTGGAAGAAATTTACTTGATGTTGATTGGTCTTACAATTTGCAACACACAATGTGTAGCTTGACTAATAGATTGATCCATTTAAACGCCGTGTCAATGGGGTGTAACTAATTTGGCACTTTCTGCTTTGAAATTAAAATTTTCCCATGTTACATCCTGGAAATGCATATTCTTTGAAAAATACGGTGTAGGTACTAATTTTCCGAAAAGTACATCCTAATAAGGTGTTCTAGGAACATGCAATTTAAGGGTGTAAAATGTCAAAAGCATAATTTCAAGGTGAAAAGTATAAAATTGCTGTATTTCTGAAGTACAAAAATGCCAATGACTCCAATTTCTTGATTCTCTTTTCGTTCTAGCTACCTTCCTTAACTCGCCTAATTTTCAATTATGGAAATCTTGTTGGTCATTTTAATTGCTCTTTATAATAAAATTAGAAAAGTGCACGTACGTTGTATGTGTCTAGTTTTTTTTTATGAATTTTTTTTATTAATTATTATTGGTTTATAAAAAGAATGATGACTTTGAATAGTTGTAATAGATAATAAAATGATGACTAATTTAATCATTACATCTTATAAAATTGGTTCTAAAATAAGATCATAAGAACATATTATTAAGTTCATTTCATCATAGTAGTTTCCATGTCAAGTTTATTTCTTATTCATAGATGACACATGTTTCATCCGTTTCTTCATAAATTTCACCCGAACTTTCATCAGTTTCACGAGCATTTTCTCTTGCTAGTTTCACCAGTTTTTTCACCAATTTCACCAGTGTTTACAAATTTCACCTGAAGTTTCATCGATTCATATGTTTTCACCGTTTAATTTTTTATCCTTTTTTTCCGCTTTTTTATCTATTATACATTTTTCATTGTTTTCCAGTTCTTCGTCGATCTTTTTTCCAATTTAAACCACTTTCTTCCGATTTCACCTTTTTTTTTTCAATCAAATTTTAACTTGTTCTCACCTATTTCACTAATTTCACATGTTATTCACCTAAAATTTTCATTGACTAAACATGTTTTCACCTACTTCAAACTTTTTTGACTAATTTTATTCATTTCTTACAAATTTCACCCAAACTTTCATCGATTTATATATTCTCACTGTTCAAAATTTTTTTACCTGTTTTTTTTTAGCGATTTATCCCTTTTTTTAGTCGGTTATAATATTTTTCATTGCCTTTCTCATTTTTGGTCAATTTTTTTCTTCAGTTTAAATCATTTTTCTACTGATTTCACCATTAAACTCTTTTTTAAACTCCCTTTAACAATTTTAACCTTTTTTTTTTTTACCTATTTTTCATGTTTTCCCTAATTTTACATGTTATACACCTGAATTTTTCATTTATTAAATATGTTCTTACCAACTATACTTTTTTGATCGATTTTCCCTTATTCCACCGACTTCACCCAATTTTACTGGATTTCATTGGTTTCATCGTTTTTCATAGAAATTCCGTTCGAATTAATTTTCATCGATTTCACATATTTTCACCAACTTTACCTTTATTTTAACCGATTTTACATTTTTTCATCTATTTTTCACAATTTTTGTCCGATTTTTTTTTATCGATTTCAAATGTATTTACGATTTCACATGCATTTTTAATCACCGATTTAAAGTGCACATACGTTGTACGTGTCTATTTAATTTCAGTGGTATTTTATTGTAAATCATAGTAAAATTAACTTCTTTATGTCATAAAACAACACATATTAATGACTGCTATTCAATTTATTAATTTCGTCATGGGTATTTTCATCGATTTATTTAGTTTTTTTGTTTTAAATCATTTGTCTAATGGTTTGACTTTGTTTTTGTTGTTTGAACTTTTTTCATTTTATTGATTTCACTAATTTTTATCACTTTAATCAATTTTCACACGTTTTCTCCGACATTAGCATTTTTCACTGATTTAGTGATTTTACGCGTTTTTCACATGTTTCATCATTTTTATGTAATTTCATTCGTTTCACCTATGTCATCCATTTTTTTCGCGAATTTCACTTGAATTTTCATCGATTTCACATGTATTTACGGAAATTTCAACTCAAATAATTATTCATTATACATCTTCAATTACTTTTAATTATATTTCAAATTATCCAACTTACCTTATCATTTGAATGATATTTCTTTACCGTCTAAGCCATTTCACTTATTATTTTAATTATTTTGATTCAATTTTCATTGATTTTTACTTATTTTATATTTTTTTGCTGATTTACTCGTTCTTGATCAAATATAACCTATTGTTCCTTGGTTTTCCTATTTTTCATCGATTTCTTTTGTTTTCTCATATTCAAACAAAAATAATAACAATAATTTTATTCTACTGGTTTAGTTCACACTGTTTTTGCTAGTTAAACTTTTTCTTTTTCAGATTTTACTTATTTTAATTTATCAGTTTAACTTATATTTCACCGATTTCACATATTTTTTTTTAATAAATTTCACTTAAATTTTCATTTATTTCACAGACTTTAACCTTTTTTTTTCAATGACTTCATACATTCCACTTGCTTTTTCACTGATTTCACTAATTTGTTTCCCATGTTTTAACAAATGTCATCTAAATTTCCATCGATTTCACATGTATTTATCGATTTTAGCGGCACTATTTATTATCGATTTCACCCATTTTTTCACCTACTTCACCAGTGTTCATAAATTTTTACTACAAAACAAATAGGATTTTTCGACGGATTTCGGCAGTCGTAAAATCTGTCGGAAAAAGTGGCGTGGGAAAATTTTCGCCAGATTTTCCGACGGCCAAATCTGTCGAAAAAAGAAAAATTTCCGACGAACAAAACTGTCGGAAATCCGTCGGAATATTTCCGACGGAAAACTAATTTGTAGGAAATTTCATTTTGTTTTACTTTTTTCGACGGATTTTATCCGTCGGAAATGGGAAAAAAAATTTAAAAAAGAACTTTTTTATTTTTTCTTATTTATACCAATAAAAATATATATATTGTTTACATAATCAAAATACATAAATTAAACAATTCATAATTATAAAATGTACTTATAAAGGGCATGAGTCCTGTGCAGTAAATACATTGAACTTCTATCATATTTACAAGAATATACTTTTTAGCTAATATGCCCTACACAAAATGGAAAATATAAGACCACACCATTTATCATTTATAAAAAATGGAAAATATAAGACCACACTAAATAAAATTGAAAGTCACAAAATTTATTTGAATTGATGAAACTACGGGCTGAAATTGCAAATTCATATAGAAAAAACATACACACAGAGAAAGGAAAATAGTTTTAACATGTTCAAAAGAACCTTTCAACCTCCAAACAATCTGCTTATTTTCTCATCCGCAAACTCGAAATAAGCTTGTCTCCATCTCTTATTGAAGACAAGAACTCCAATTACCCACCAAAATCCTGTTGCAAAACCAGATATTATAACTATAGAAAGCAACACCTTATCATCAATAATATCGTCTCCTTCATTTGCTGCTACATGGTTATTCGTAATACTTGGGACCATCGATGCTTCTTCACATTTCTTAGGTAGCGGATCTCCACATAGTTGAGGGTTGCCTTCATAAATCGAAGGATTCTCGAGAGTTTGGAGTTGACGTCCAATAGGGATCTGCCCTGACAAATTGTTGTGCGACAAATTCAAATGACTTATGGAACTCAAACCTGACAAACCAGGTGGAATTGTTCCAGACAAATTGTTGCTCGACAGATCAAGAGATTCCATTGATTTCATGTCTCCTATTCTTTCCGGAATTTTCCCCACCAAATGATTATGCGACAAGTTAAGACCAATCAAGCCGGAAAGCCTTGTTAGCTCCCAAGGAATTTTTCCAACCAGATTATTATTTGAAACATCCAAATTGACTACAAATCTTGAAATTTTGTAGGAGTACTCGCGCTCTTGTCCCTTGAGCACCTCAGTGAAGGTCTCGAGAGGCCCATCAAGATCATAATAATATGGATCATCGTGCGATTCTGGATTGACAACCATGCTCGAGAAATTTCCGACACAATCTGGAATGCCTCCCATCAAATTGTTGTTTGCAATGTCCAATATTTGAAGTTTGGGCAGTTGACAAACCTCAAAAGGAATAAATCTGGAGAAATTGTTATTCCTTAATATAAGCACTCGCAGATCAAGCATATAATTTCCAACCCATTTGGGTAAATCTCCTGAAATCATATTGTCGCCAATATCCAAAACTATTAACTTGGTGCAATTTTTCATAGTAAATGGAAGCTTTCCTGTTAAACTGTTGTTATTCAAGAGTAGCCATTGCAACGAAGAAGCTCCATTAATAGAGTTTGGGATGCCGCCAGAAATCTCATTGGATGATAATTTCATAGATATCAGGTTATGTAAGTTCCCCAAACATCTTGGAAGATTACCCGATAAATGGTTTCTTGAAAGATCCATAAATTCCAAAGATTTCATCTCACATAAAGAGTCAGGTAAGGACTCATTGATACGATTTTGGCCCAAATTAAAACTTTCTAGAAACGGTAACATTTGACTAATGTTTTTAGGTAATGGTCCTTGGATGAGGTTGTTGGGTAGATACAAAGCAGTCAAGTTTTTGAAATTGTTAAGGAAATCAGACAGAGTATCTGAAATGCTACAGTTCTCCATCGTTAGTAGCACGATTTCTTTTTGCGTTCGAACCCATTGTGGAAACTGACCTCCAATATCACAAGATATTAACGCGAGCTGTTCTAGTTGAAAAGGAGGTACCCAATCCAATTTCACTTTGAATTTTATCGAGTTCATAGAAAGCCATGATAACTTTTCGAGCTTAGCAAAGTGATCCTCAAACACTGTACCATCCAAGGAACTAAAACTTAAATAAAGATACTTAAGATTTGATAATTGTCCTAAAGAAAGTGGAACTCCCCCACTTAATCGATTCGAAGAAAGATCCAATAGTTCCAATTTTCTCAAGTCTCCAACGGACGATGGGATGGAACCAGATAATTTATTATTAGCAAGAACTAACATTCTGAGGAACGAGAGATTTCCAATTTCTTTTGCGATGGTTCCTTGTAAGCCCATGTTGGAAAGATCCAACCATGTGACTCTGACATGCTTTCGGCTGCACGTGACGCCAATCCAGGTACAAAAATCCGTTCCTACTGACCAGTTGGATGCCAAAATGTTGTTCGGGTCGGAAGTAATTATGTGGGATTTGATGGCTAGAAGTGAATGCTCGTCAGTTGAGCTATTAAGTGGAGAGGTTGCAGCAACAGGCACGAATATTGCCATTGAGTAGAAGCTTGAAAAAAGAAAAATAATGGCAGCAGCTTGTTTTCCCATTTTTTGTTTGAGTAATTATTATATTGAACGCGTTTTAATTAATTTATGTAGCAAGCTGAACAATTTTATAGTGTTGAGAAGAGACTACTAATTTCCCAAGTTGTGGAAGAAATTTACTTAAGAGTCTTGCAATTGTCAACACCCGAAAAGAAAAGTTGCCAGAATAGATTGAGTGCTTGGGGTGTTAATGACTTGGCCGACAATTATCAATTTGTTCTTGACTCTGCTATTTAAGTTTGGTAAAGGATTGACTTTGCAAATAGAACTTTGATATTTTTTAATGTGTTAATTTCTTAAGAATTTTTCAAATAATTTTGGAATATTGAACACCTCAGCATTACAACAATTGAATTATGTAGTACATGATTGTATGGATGCTTTATTATTAATTAGGCGGATCTCCTTTGTCAACTCTATTTTTTTTTTGGGACCCACTCAAAGACTTGAGGGTGTATGATGATGGGTTTTGGCCCAAGTGAATTTCACTTTATCGAGTCAAAATCTGGGTTTTCATTAAACTAATAAAATCATAAAAAAATCTATTCAGAAACTCGCACTCAAACTCTTCAAATCTATAAAACATTGATTTGACACCTACCATCTATTCCCCTCCCCCCTCCCAAATTTCACGAAAAAGGACATTGATTTGATACATATCATCTATTTTTTCCCCCAACTTTCACTAAAAAAGATATTAATTTGACACCTACCCATGGATCAAAATTTCCATCTTTACTGCGAAAACATCGGAAAGTTTTCGTTTTTGAATTAAGCGAAACGAAAATAAGATGTAATTCTGAAACTATTTGTTTGCCTTAAACTCTGTTATTTTCTAAATTTAGTAACTTTTATTACAATTTTTCCTTAGTGTTTCCGAAACATTTTCGAAAAGTCTCGAAAAGTTTCCAATATTTGGCTGACCGAAAGTCCGAAACATACACTCAAAACGAAATTTTGATCCATGCACCTACCCATGGATCAAAATTTCCATCTTTTCCTGCGAAAACATCGAAAAGTTTCCGTTTTTGAATTAAGCGAAACGAAAATAAGATGTAATTCCGAAACTATTTGTTTGCCTTAAACTATGTTATTTTTCTAAATTTAATAACTTTTATTACAATTTTTCCTTAAAGTTTCCGAAACATTTTCGAAAAGTCTTGAAAAGTTTTCAATATTTGGCTAACCGAAACATACACTCGAAACGAAATTTTGATCCATGCACCTACCATCTATTTTTTTTTTTCTAAATCTCACTAAAAAAACATTAATTTGACATCTACCACCTATTTTTTTCTCTAAACCCCAACATTCAAACTCAGTCCAAGTGGAGTTATTCAAACCACAAAATCCAACAGCCAAAACTCATCCAAATGAGATCTCAAAGGTTTTATAGAAACCATTCAAACCATTCTTTTTAAATCGAGACTCGCAAAATCGAGTCAAAACTCGTCCAAATAGACTCTGAACGATTAGTTTTCTATTTATTGTTATTATTATGCTTCACTTTTCCATCAGTGTCGTCCTGACTTTTAGTATTTTTTCTTTTTTTTAGAATATTTACTCTTTTAGTCTATGGCCTTGTCCACATACTTTTCGTTTCAAATTTTCTTCTATAAGATATTTTGTTCATTTCATGTTATCAATATGAGTATTTTTCGTTTTGTAATTCAAGCTAGCATACAATCAAATTGACTAATCAATTCGAAAAACCACTATAGGTCGTGTTAATTTATAGGTCTATTTTACATATTTTCTAGCATATTCTTCAATTTTATATTTGGATTCACTCACTCTTTAGAACACACAAATTTGAACAAGTGAGGCATATGCATACTAAAAAAATATGTGATTCAAATTGAAATTACACAATTGAGTCGTTCAAAAGTAAGAAAAACTAACACTCTTTTTGTTTATACAAAAAAATAATTTTAGTTTGATTATGTTTCAAGTTAAGGGATACACCCAAGGAAACCTCCCGTGGTATGCAAAATCATACAAAAGCAACTTATGAAAAAATTATAAATAAAATCCCTCAATAATTTAGAATATATATTAGACACAAACCTTCTATTGAAATGTATATGACATAGAAATCCCTGTACTATCAAATCATGAAACTCTCTACCCTTACAAATTTTGACAGCGAAATTTGTATGTATGCTGATATAACGATAATGATAATACAATAATTAAGTTAAGATTGAAATAGCACAAGGTTGGGTTGTATATTTATACAATTCAGATTCATTTACCATTTTCAAAAAAGGAATGCATAAGACCACACCAAATAAAACTGAAAGTTACAATATTAATTTGAATTGGCTGAAGATTGCAAATTCATTTAGAAAACACAAAATAGAAATGGAAATAGTTTTAACATGTTCACTAGAATATTTTAACCTCCAATCAATCTACTTATTCTCTCTTCTGCAAACATGAAATAAGCTTGTCTCCATCTCTTATTGAAGACCAGAACTCCAATGACTCCCCAAAATCCTGTTGCAAAACCACATATTATAGTTATAGAAAGCAACACATTATCATCAACTTCATTTGCTGCTGCATGGTTACCCGTATTTGGGACCCTCGATGCTTCTTCACATTTCTTAGGTAGCGGAGCTCCACAGAGTTGAGGGTTGCCTTCATAAATCGAAGGATTATCGAGAGTTTGGAGTTGATGCCCTGTCGGGATCATCCCTGTCAAATTATTGTGCGACAAATTCAAATGACTTATGGAACTCAAATCCGACAAACTACGAGGAATTGCTCCAGACAAGTTGTTGTCTGAAAGATCAAGAGATTCCATTGATTTCATGTCTCCTACTCTTTCCGGAATTTTCCCTGCCAAATGATTATGCGACAAGTTGAGACCATGCAAGCCAGAAAGCCTTGTTAGCTCCCATGGAATTTCTCCAGCCAAAATATTATTTGAAACATCCAAATTAACTAATAATGTTGATATTTTGTCAGAGTACTCGCGCTCTTGTCCCTTGAGCATCTCAGTGAAGCTCTCAGCATTCCAATAACCTCCATAATTTGTTGGGAAGTGATCATTGTTTGATTTTGGATTGACAACCATGCCCAATAAATCGCCGAAACAATTTGGAATTCCTCCTGTCAAATTGTTGTTTGCAAGGTCCAACATTTGAAGTTTGAGCAGTTGGCAAACCTCCAAAGGGATCTGTCCATAGAACTTATTATTCCTTAGTCTAAGCACTCGAAGATCCAACAGATAATTTCCAATCCATTTGGGTAAATTTCCTGAAAACATATTGTCACCAATATCCACAACTTTTAACTTGGTGCAATTTCTCATAGTACAGGGAAGCTTTCCTGTTAAATTGTTGTTGTTCAAGTGTAGCCATTCCAATGAATAAGCTCCACCGATAGAGTTTGGGACGACGCCTGAAATCTCATTGGATGATAATTTCATAAACTCTAGTCCTTGTAAGTTCCCAAAACATCCTGGAATATTACCCGATAAATGGTTTTCAGAGAGATCCATAACTTGCAAAGATTTTATCTCGCATAATGAATCGGGTAAGGAGCTATTGATATGATTTTTTTCCAAATACAATACATTTAGAAACGGTAACATTTGACTAATGTTGTTTGGTATTGGTCCTTGGATATGGTTGTTTGGTAGGTACAAAGCAGTCAAGTTTTTGGAATTGTAAAGAGAATTTGACAGAGTATCAGAAATGCTACAATTCTCTATTTGTAGGTACTCGAGTTCTTTTTGCATTTGAACCCATTGTGGAAATTGACCTCCAATATCACTAGATACCAATGCGAGCTGTCGTAATTGAAAAGGAGGCACCCAATCCAATCTCAGTTTGAATTTTAACGAGCTTACAACAACCGTCGATAACTTTGAGAGGTTAGAAAAGTGATCCTCAAACAGTACTGTACAATCCAAGAAACTATGATATATATCAAGATACTCAAGATTTGATAACTGTCCTAGAGAAAGTGGAATTTCTCCTCTTAATCGATTATAAGAAAGATCCAATAGTTCCAATTTTGTCAGGTTTCCAATGGACGATGGGATGGAACCAGATAATTTATTATTAGCAAGAATTAACAATGTTAGGAACGAGAGATTTCCAATTTCTTTTGCAATGGTTCCTTGTAAGCCCATGTTGTAAAGATCCAACTCGGTGACTCGGGGGTGCTTTCGGCTGCACGTGACGCCAATCCAAGTACAAAAATTCGTTCCTACTGACCAGTTGGATGCTAAAATGTTGTTGGGGTCGGAAGTAATTATGTGGGATTTGATGGCTAGAAGTGAATGCTCATCGGTTGAGCTGTTAAGTGGAAATGTTGCAGCAACAGCCACGAATATTTCCATTGAGTAGAAGCTTAGAAAAAGAAAAATAATGGCAGCAGCTTCTTTTCCCATTTTTTGTTTTGAGTAATTTGAGTGAGTGAGAAATATATATATTGAACGTGTTTTAATTTATGTAGCAAGCTAAACATATTTATAATGTTGAGAAGAGACTATTGAGCATTGTTGTTTGGTGTTTGGGAAAATAGTTTAAGAGAGTCGTGGAAGTATGTGAAATAATTTCTATTTATGTAATGCTGTTTGTTTGGATTTTAAGATAGTGATTTGAGAAATAAAGTATGTGTATTTTTTTTGGTTGAGTTATGTTGTAAATGTGTAAGATTTTTTGTCAAATCATATTTATTATGTGAGATAAATCGTGAGTAAATACAAAATACTCCCCTGTGTTATGCTAAACTTGCAAGAAATTACCCTGTGAAATTTTTATTGCGCCAAACTTCCTTGTGTTTTCAAAAGCCCTACAAAGAATACTCAATTTGTAAAAAATAGGTCATTTTGGAATCGACATATTTCAAGAAATCATTTTTAGAATACTTCAAGTTGGTCCCTACAACTTCATGTCATATATTTTTTAATTATTTCTTGAAACATGTCGATCCAAAACGACATATTTTTTACAAATTGGGTATTTTTTGCAAGATTTTTTAAAATATAAGGATGTTTGACGCAATAAAAATTTATATGGTAAATACTTGCAGGTTTAGCATAACACAGAAAAATATCTTGTATTTTCTCCGATAAATTACATAAGAGATACGTTAGACCATCTCTGATAGAAAGGGGAAGGGGGTTGGGGAATAATCTTGGCAGTGGGAGGGGGGCTTGCCCTTTCTCCCCCCTACATTTTCACTTGTTGAAGTCCTAAACGCTGACGCTACCTGATTGTTTCAATTTTTTTTCATTTCTTTTTAACTTTCTTTTTTATTTAGTAGGCAAAATTTTTATTTGTAAAATGTAGTAACAATTGAAAGTATTTTTTCTCTAGATATTCTTATTCATAAAATAATCAACTCAAATTAAATTTTTTTAAATTTTAGTTAATTTTATAATTTTTAAATATTTAAAAGAAAACCTTAATAAATTTTTTTTTTAAATTTAATTTTTTTCTTATAAATAATTTTAACTCAAATAATCATTTTTTTTCTTATAAAAGATTTTTAAATTTATATAAAAAATGGATTTTTTAATTAAACTTAGAATGAAAAAAAATTGATTTTCAGATTTTGTGTATGATTTAATAAATTTATATATTAAATTAGATTTTTTTGGAGATTCATCAAATCTAGGCGACAACGATTTTGATCCAAGGAACCTCTAAAAAAACTTTGTTAAGTTTTTGTTATATTAGTATTGGTGTGATTGTGTAATTTTCTTTAAGTTAAGTTTTGCTTTTTTATTATTAATTGTAACTCTATTTTATTATTATTAATTATCACATCTCTATTATTATTAATATTATTATTATTATTATTATTATGGTGAGAGTGATGGTGGAAAATAAAAACATAAATATGCCCATAACTATTGAAGACGACTACAAAGGGGGAGGGGATGGGGGAGGGGGGAAGGGGGCATTTTTGCCCCAACAATTGAATATGGTCTTATTGTATGTCAAATCAAAATAGAATTTGTATAGGTTTTGTTTAGAAATAAAAAAATTATTGTTTTATTGGCTTTTATGAGAGTAGTTTGAGAAAATTGTTACGCTCCAAATAAGAGTACGTAAACGCACAAGTATACGGTCGTTACAAGTAATAAAGTGATA
Source organism: Penstemon barbatus (assembly GCA_003313485.2). Taxonomy (NCBI): domain Eukaryota; kingdom Viridiplantae; phylum Streptophyta; class Magnoliopsida; order Lamiales; family Plantaginaceae; genus Penstemon; species Penstemon barbatus. Next base: position 77,476,098 of record CM064877.1, on the reverse strand, counting down.
AGGAGTGTCGAACCCACGAGGAATTGTTCAATTAATTACCAACTAACATCTTGTTATTTCGACTTAGATTTGTAAGTTGAGTTTGGTGAGGTGATGGTGGTTTTGATACTACAACTCAATTAAGGTGACTAAGGAAACTAACACTTGACTTAATATATGTAAAGGCTTCTACGATTTTACGTCACCTAGTTCAATTCAAGACAAACGAATCAACGATTGACAACCACACTCATGTTTGTTGTTCAAGGTTTCATAATTTATTCATACGTATCTTTCGATATCGTACAAACCTACCAAAGTAGACTAATCCAATTTATGTCTAAAAGGATTAAGCCTAAGTGATGCTTTAATTCCCAAACCTTATTAGAACATGAAATAACCTAGGTATATTTCTATCCTAAAATCAAATCACAACCTAGTTTTATAATCTAATCTTTAATCAACTATGTCTAGCAATTAAAGATCAATCCATTTCATCCTATGGTTGGCCTAACCACAAGTTGACAAAAGCTCAAACTAGTTTAACAAACACTTGTATACAAGCATAGCAACAATCATTAACTCATCAATTAATCAAGAATCAAGAACCAAACATAGGATCAATAAAAACATAGAATAAAGGAGATTAGCTACTCATAACAATAAATATATCATTCATTACATTAAAAGACATCAATGTAAATGAACAAAGTAAAAGAGTTAGAGTAAGCTTAGTGGTGGAGATCTTCAACTACTTCTCCCTCAAGCCTTTTTATCTTCAATGGGGAGTCCAAGTGTTTGTTCTTCTTTCCAAAGTGCAAACCCTTCTCTTTTCTTCAAAAGAGGCAAGAGGAAAGTGTAAGTGTAGAATGGTATATTGGTGTAAGAGTTGTGTTGAATTTCACCTCCTAATATCTAACCTAGCAAAACTACCAACTTTCCATGCCTAAGTTACCCTCCAAAACAAGGCAACTAAGGCCAAAAAGTCCCCAAAAGAAGTTGGAATTACAAGTGGGAGGGAAAAAGGCAAAGGACATAAAACACCTTCAAAACACGCAGCTTTTCTGGCAGCAGGTCTCGCGGCCGCGAGCTCAGGCAGTAAGCTCTCTGCAGATTTTCTGCTCCGCCACACTTTCTTCTGAGCAGCATATCTTTTGATTCCGAACTTCGAATCCGGATCCGTAAATTCCGTAGCGTAGCTAACTCACTCATCTATGACATATCCAAAATTCAGCTCATTTGGATCATCCATGAAATATTTATGCATGTTCTAGTGAGCAGCTATCTACGTTCTTGTACGATTTACTTCGGGTTCTATTTCCTTTGAAGCTCATGCTTGACTCGCGGGGTTGGTAGAGCGACTCGTATCATTGATACGCAACTCCGAATCTCTCTATGATGTTAATACCTACAAACCACGGAGAAAACGATCAATACAAGAACAAAAACACAAAAGACGAACAAAGGCCAAACAAAGGGGCCAAAAGCACAAAAGAAACGAAAACACGAGAAGACACACAAAAACTCGAATCAAAACAAGATGTTTTGGGCTTAAAGAGATAGGTAATAACGACATTTTCACGGCGTTATCAACACCCCCAAACTTAAACACTTGCTCGTCCTCGAGCAAAGAAAACAGAACAAGAACAAAACAACCATACTTAAGATCGAAATGCTAAAACTTAACACTTTCAAATTATTCTATAAACAAGCTCTACGTGTGTGTGTGATGGCTTCGGCTAGATTCTATCTTAGGTGAATAATTTCCGATAGGTCAAAATCATCGGTTCTATTTTCATGGACTTCTAATGTTTAACAAAGAATCTCTCCTTACCGTAGATTACAAACTTAATGCTCAAATCACTTCACGGGACTAAGTTATAGGTAATTTAAGAGTGTTTTCCCTATTCTTGTATTAATTGACGATTTTAGCTCCTAACTCTTTTCTCACCACACTTGTTTTTACAATGAAACGAGGCACTTTGTGCTTTACAAGAATATTACAGTACGATATTAGCACTAATGGCGAACTTGATGCATTCTCGCTTTTGTGGGCTACTAGCACCACACTCTTTTCTTCTATTACAACTTTTGCACTAAAACAATGAGATAGAGCAATTACCAAAAATGATCAATGAGTATTATCAATTGAAGGCTTATCCTTTCTTTTCTCTCATAGAAGTGCGTACATTTTAGCAACTTCTCTACTCATTTCTTTTAAGAGTTAGGTGTTCAAAGGTTTTTTCATTCTCGAAAAGGGTTTACTCCCCCAAACTTAGGCCATTTATGCTCTTTTTACATTCAGATTCCAAGCTATGGATTGGAGGGATTCTAAGTTAAGCAAAAGGAGTCCTAGAACCTATTATCGCTAAAGTTCATTATCCACTTTAAATATTACCTAACCTTAGCCAATGTGCTTTGAACCTTGTAGAGCATGTTCAAATAATAATAAGAATTTGAAAAAATTTTGTGGGTCGACCTAGCATGCAACAAGCGCGACCTTACTCCCCCAAACTTAAAATGCACAATGTCCCCATTGTGTGAATTAAGAATGACGGAATAAGGTACGACATGACAAAAACAAGAACACAACAAAAACACAAGCAAAACAAAACAAAACAAAACAAAACAATAAATGAGCGAGCACGGCTCTAAGTAAGGTCAACAAGCAAACATTATAACTTTAAACAAGCAAACATACCAATACCTCTCAAGAGTTAATAACAAAACCAATAAAAGACGAGAATAGAATTAAAACATTGTAAGCTCAATTTAAACCGACGGGACTGCGTAAATTTAAATACAACGTCCCTTTTCGTATGCTTCCCGTGGTTGCTCCCGTCTTCAGTGGTTTCGTGCATTGAGGGCACGCTCCATTGCTTTCCCGTACTCTTCCCTTTTTAGTTCAAATGCGCAAAATTCCCCCAAACTTATGTTGCAACTACACAACCTCAATAAACCAATACCCCGGCAACTCCACAATCGAAAACTAGCAAAGAGGGTAAAAATTTCTCACACACAATTTATCAAACACCTTGTGTGCACTCCTCAATTCACTAATTCTCTTCAAAGTTTACAAGAGCTTCCACCCAAAAAAAAATTCAATACCAATCAACGCAATAACAATACAACAATACCAATCAAGTTAAGCCACACTTACCTTTGGATTGGAATCGAAGAATTTTGATTTTCGAACCCTTGAGTGCTGAATTCAGTTTTGGTGTGATTGTGGGGGAATAAAAGGATTTCTTGAGTTGAATTGGTGAGTTGGTTGATTGAGAGTGAATGAGGGTTAGATGATTGTGTTAGTTTGGGAAGATTTGAGGGAGTTTTATGAGAGAGTGAATGAGAGGTGAGTGTAATTGAATTTGAAAATGTGAGGGAGTGTTAGCCGAACCTTTGTCTTATAATTTTTTTTTTTTTTTTTAAAACGGACATGTCTCGCGGCCGCGAGAGCTGGGCAGAAACTTTCTGCCCAGACTTCGCGGCCGCGAGCTGGAATCTCGCGGCCGCGAGGGTTGGGCAGAGAGTTTCTGCCAAATCCTCGCGGCGGCGAGGTGAAAGCTCGCGGCCGCGAGGGTTGGGCGGAAAATTTTCGCCTTCCACTCGGTCAATTAATTCAATTTCTCACCTTAAGCCGCGATCCATGGTTCGTTCGCTCAACCTTACTCGAATTATGCTTGTTAATCCTCGATCATTCGTGCGCGCTCATTTACCTACAACACAAAACGCAAAAACGACAACAAAAAACAAAAACGAAAACGACACAAAACACAAAACAACAAAGGGAAAAGAAATAGGCTCGGGTTGCCTCCCGAGAAGCGCTTGTTTATAGTCGTGAGCTCGACTTGAAACTTCCCTTTTCTTTTAGGGTGGCCAATAATCGAATAGGATCCCATCGGGATCAAGTATAAGCCCCGGCCTCTTTGCTTTTAAATTCGTCCCACGCTTTAATTTTTTCGTTGTACGGTCTTTTGGGACGGATTTGAACCACATATCAAATCGGAAACTTTTATCTCCCGGTTCAAATCTCTTGTAATCTTTACCCATAATTATCCATGTTGTTTTGCTCGGGTGGATCCACTTGTCTTCTTCGGGAATAACCAAGTCCACATAAGAATATTTGATGACCTCTTGATCAAACCCTTCATCCATGATGAACTTATCGTCCTTTGCAAGCTCTTTCGATCCACCTTGTTCTTCCTCTCTAGTATGAAACTCATTTGTTTCGAACATTTCACTCGGTTCATTAAAACTTTCATTAGGAGCAACTGATTCAATTGTACTCGGTAAAGCTCCCGGGGGTCTTATGAATAAAGCTTGTGAGATTTGCTCCATTTGTGTTTGAAGATCCCTTAATGTCCCCGAGTCTTCTTGTAACTGTTTGGAAACCTCTTCCAATTTAGAATCATTGTTAACCATGTATTTGGTGGTGTGCTCCATGAACTTAGTGAATGCTTCTTCCAAAGATGATTGTGCTTCTACCGGAGGTTGAGAATATTCATGATAGTTCGGTTGGATGAATGGGGTAACCATCATCATATCCGGGTGTGGTCCACCTCCCCACTCATTGTTCCTTGGATAATACGAGCCATCTCCTCATTCGATATTGTAGCCATTGTAAGTGGGACTCGGCTCATAATGATTACCCATGTATGAATTCTCATAATGAAAATGAGTTGGACTCATTGGGCAACCGGCGATTGAGCTCTCCCCCATGCAATGCATACAATAACAAAGAGATGTTCCCTCGGTTGACCTTGGATAGCAATCATTGTAGGCCATCGTACCTAGGAAGACAAATATCACAACGTAAATAACAAATCCAAGCTAAGATATACAAGAATATAAATTGGCAAATAATCGTTACAATTCCCCGGCAACGGCGCCAAAAACTTGTTACGCTCCAAATACGAGTACGTAAACGCGCAAGTATACGGTCGTTACAAGTAATAAAGTGATAAGGAGTGTCGAACCCACGAGGAATTGTTCAATTAATTACCAACTAACATCTTGTTATTTCGACTTAGATTTGTAAGTTGAGTTTGGTGAGGTGATGGTGGTTTTGATACTACAACTCAATTAAGGTGACTAAGGAAACTAACACTTGACTTAATATATGTAAAGGCTTCTACGATTTTACGTCACCTAGTTCAATTCAAGACAAACGAATCAACGATTGACAACCACACTCATGTTTGTTGTTCAAGGTTTCATAATTTATTCATACGTATCTTTCGATATCGTACAAACCTACCAAAGTAGACTAATCCAATTTATGTCTAAAAGGATTAAGCCTAAGTGATGCTTTAATTCCCAAACCTTATTAGAACATGAAATAACCTAGGTATATTTCTATCCTAAAATCAAATCACAACCTAGTTTTATAATCTAATCTTTAATCAACTATGTCTAGCAATTAAAGATCAATCCATTTCATCCTATGGTTGGCCTAACCACAAGTTGACAAAAGCTCAAACTAGTTTAACAAACACTTGTATACAAGCATAGCAACAATCATTAACTCATCAATTAATCAAGAATCAAGAACCAAACATAGGATCAATAAAAACATAGAATAAAGGAGATTAGCTACTCATAACAATAAATATATCATTCATTACATTAAAAGACATCAATGTAAATGAACAAAGTAAAAGAGTTAGAGTAAGCTTAGTGGTGGAGATCTTCAACTACTTCTCCCTCAAGCCTTTTTATCTTCAATGGGGAGTCCAAGTGTTTGTTCTTCTTTCCAAAGTGCAAACCCTTCTCTTTTCTTCAAAAGAGGCAAGAGGAAAGTGTAAGTGTAGAATGGTATATTGGTGTAAGAGTTGTGTTGAATTTCACCTCCTAATATCTAACCTAGCAAAACTACCAACTTTCCATGCCTAAGTTACCCTCCAAAACAAGGCAACTAAGGCCAAAAAGTCCCCAAAAGAAGTTGGAATTACAAGTGGGAGGGAAAAAGGCAAAGGACATAAAACACCTTCAAAACACGCAGCTTTTCTGGCAGCAGGTCTCGCGGCCGCGAGCTCAGGCAGTAAGCTCTCTGCAGATTTTCTGCTCCGCCACACTTTCTTCTGAGCAGCATATCTTTTGATTCCGAACTTCGAATCCGGATCCGTAAATTCCGTAGCGTAGCTAACTCACTCATCTATGACATATCCAAAATTCAGCTCATTTGGATCATCCATGAAATATTTATGCATGTTCTAGTGAGCAGCTATCTACGTTCTTGTACGATTTACTTCGGGTTCTATTTCCTTTGAAGCTCATGCTTGACTCGCGGGGTTGGTAGAGCGACTCGTATCATTGATACGCAACTCCGAATCTCTCTATGATGTTAATACCTACAAACCACGGAGAAAACGATCAATACAAGAACAAAAACACAAAAGACGAACAAAGGCCAAACAAAGGGGCCAAAAGCACAAAAGAAACGAAAACACGAGAAGACACACAAAAACTCGAATCAAAACAAGATGTTTTGGGCTTAAAGAGATAGGTAATAACGACATTTTCACGGCGTTATCAACACCCCCAAACTTAAACACTTGCTCGTCCTCGAGCAAAGAAAACAGAACAAGAACAAAACAACCATACTTAAGATCGAAATGCTAAAACTTAACACTTTCAAATTATTCTATAAACAAGCTCTACGTGTGTGTGTGATGGCTTCGGCTAGATTCTATCTTAGGTGAATAATTTCCGATAGGTCAAAATCATCGGTTCTATTTTCATGGACTTCTAATGTTTAACAAAGAATCTCTCCTTACCGTAGATTACAAACTTAATGCTCAAATCACTTCACGGGACTAAGTTATAGGTAATTTAAGAGTGTTTTCCCTATTCTTGTATTAATTGACGATTTTAGCTCCTAACTCTTTTCTCACCACACTTGTTTTTACAATGAAACGAGGCACTTTGTGCTTTACAAGAATATTACAGTACGATATTAGCACTAATGGCGAACTTGATGCATTCTCGCTTTTGTGGGCTACTAGCACCACACTCTTTTCTTCTATTACAACTTTTGCACTAAAACAATGAGATAGAGCAATTACCAAAAATGATCAATGAGTATTATCAATTGAAGGCTTATCCTTTCTTTTCTCTCATAGAAGTGCGTACATTTTAGCAACTTCTCTACTCATTTCTTTTAAGAGTTAGGTGTTCAAAGGTTTTTTCATTCTCGAAAAGGGTTTACTCCCCCAAACTTAGGCCATTTATGCTCTTTTTACATTCAGATTCCAAGCTATGGATTGGAGGGATTCTAAGTTAAGCAAAAGGAGTCCTAGAACCTATTATCGCTAAAGTTCATTATCCACTTTAAATATTACCTAACCTTAGCCAATGTGCTTTGAACCTTGTAGAGCATGTTCAAATAATAATAAGAATTTGAAAAAATTTTGTGGGTCGACCTAGCATGCAACAAGCGCGACCTTACTCCCCCAAACTTAAAATGCACAATGTCCCCATTGTGTGAATTAAGAATGACGGAATAAGGTACGACATGACAAAAACAAGAACACAACAAAAACACAAGCAAAACAAAACAAAACAAAACAAAACAATAAATGAGCGAGCACGGCTCTAAGTAAGGTCAACAAGCAAACATTATAACTTTAAACAAGCAAACATACCAATACCTCTCAAGAGTTAATAACAAAACCAATAAAAGACGAGAATAGAATTAAAACATTGTAAGCTCAATTTAAACCGACGGGACTGCGTAAATTTAAATACAACGTCCCTTTTCGTATGCTTCCCGTGGTTGCTCCCGTCTTCAGTGGTTTCGTGCATTGAGGGCACGCTCCATTGCTTTCCCGTACTCTTCCCTTTTTAGTTCAAATGCGCAAAATTCCCCCAAACTTATGTTGCAACTACACAACCTCAATAAACCAATACCCCGGCAACTCCACAATCGAAAACTAGCAAAGAGGGTAAAAATTTCTCACACACAATTTATCAAACACCTTGTGTGCACTCCTCAATTCACTAATTCTCTTCAAAGTTTACAAGAGCTTCCACCCAAAAAAAAATTCAATACCAATCAACGCAATAACAATACAACAATACCAATCAAGTTAAGCCACACTTACCTTTGGATTGGAATCGAAGAATTTTGATTTTCGAACCCTTGAGTGCTGAATTCAGTTTTGGTGTGATTGTGGGGGAATAAAAGGATTTCTTGAGTTGAATTGGTGAGTTGGTTGATTGAGAGTGAATGAGGGTTAGATGATTGTGTTAGTTTGGGAAGATTTGAGGGAGTTTTATGAGAGAGTGAATGAGAGGTGAGTGTAATTGAATTTGAAAATGTGAGGGAGTGTTAGCCGAACCTTTGTCTTATAATTTTTTTTTTTTTTTTTAAAACGGACATGTCTCGCGGCCGCGAGAGCTGGGCAGAAACTTTCTGCCCAGACTTCGCGGCCGCGAGCTGGAATCTCGCGGCCGCGAGGGTTGGGCAGAGAGTTTCTGCCAAATCCTCGCGGCGGCGAGGTGAAAGCTCGCGGCCGCGAGGGTTGGGCGGAAAATTTTCGCCTTCCACTCGGTCAATTAATTCAATTTCTCACCTTAAGCCGCGATCCATGGTTCGTTCGCTCAACCTTACTCGAATTATGCTTGTTAATCCTCGATCATTCGTGCGCGCTCATTTACCTACAACACAAAACGCAAAAACGACAACAAAAAACAAAAACGAAAACGACACAAAACACAAAACAACAAAGGGAAAAGAAATAGGCTCGGGTTGCCTCCCGAGAAGCGCTTGTTTATAGTCGTGAGCTCGACTTGAAACTTCCCTTTTCTTTTAGGGTGGCCAATAATCGAATAGGATCCCATCGGGATCAAGTATAAGCCCCGGCCTCTTTGCTTTTAAATTCGTCCCAAGCTTTAATTTTTTCGTTGTACGGTCTTTTGGGACGGATTTGAACCACATATCAAATCGGAAACTTTTATCTCCCGGTTCAAATCTCTTGTAATCTTTACCCATAATTATCCATGTTGTTTTGCTCGGGTGGATCCACTTGTCTTCTTCGGGAATAACCAAGTCCACATAAGAATATTTGATGACCTCTTGATCAAACCCTTCATCCATGATGAACTTATCGTCCTTTGCAAGCTCTTTCGATCCACCTTGTTCTTCCTCTCTAGTATGAAACTCATTTGTTTCGAACATTTCACTCGGTTCATTAAAACTTTCATTAGGAGCAACTGATTCAATTGTACTCGGTAAAGCTCCCGGGGGTCTTATGAATAAAGCTTGTGAGATTTGCTCCATTTGTGTTTGAAGATCCCTTAATGTCCCCGAGTCTTCTTGTAACTATTTGGAAACCTCTTCCAATTGTTTGGAAACCTCTTCCAATTTAGAATCATTGTTAACCATGTATTTGGTGGTGTGCTCCATGAACTTAGTGAATGCTTCTTCCAAAGATGATTGTGCTTCTACCGGAGGTTGAGAATATTCATGATAGTTCGGTTGGATGAATGGGGTAACCATCATCATATCCGGGTGTGGTCCACCTCCCCACTCATTGTTCCTTGGATAATACGAGCCATCTCCTCATTCGATATTGTAGCCATTGTAAGTGGGACTCGGCTCATAATGATTACCCATGTATGAATTCTCATAATGAAAATGAGTTGGACTCATTGGGCAACCGGCGATTGAGCTCTCCCCCATGCAATGCATACAATAACAAAGAGATGTTCCCTCGGTTGACCTTGGATAGCAATCATTGTAGGCCATCGTACCTAGGAAGACAAATATCACAACGTAAATAACAAATCCAAGCTAAGATATACAAGAATATAAATTGGCAAATAATCGTTACAATTCCCCGGCAACGGCGCCAAAAACTTGTTACGCTCCAAATACGAGTACGTAAACGCGCAAGTATACGGTCGTTACAAGTAATAAAGTGATAAGGAGTGTCGAACCCACGAGGAATTGTTCAATTAATTACCAACTAACATCTTGTTATTTCGACTTAGATTTATAAGTTGAGTTTGGTGAGGTGATGGTGGTTTTGATACTACAACTCAATTAAGGTGACTAAGGAAACTAACACTTGACTTAATATATGTAAAGGCTTCTACGATTTTACGTCACCTAGTTCAATTCAAGACAAACGAATCAACGATTGACAACCACACTCATGTTTGTTGTTCAAGGTTTCATAATTTATTCATACGTATCTTTCGATATCGTACAAACCTACCAAAGTAGACTAATCCAATTTATGTCTAAAAGGATTAAGCCTAAGTGATGCTTTAATTCCCAAACCTTATTAGAACATGAAATAACCTAGGTATATTTCTATCCTAAAATCAAATCACAACCTAGTTTTATAATCTAATCTTTAATCAACTATGTCTAGCAATTAAAGATCAATCCATTTCATCCTATGGTTGGCCTAACCACAAGTTGACAAAAGCTCAAACTAGTTTAACAAACACTTGTATACAAGCATAGCAACAATCATTAACTCATCAATTAATCAAGAATCAAGAACCAAACATAGGATCAATAAAAACATAGAATAAAGGAGATTAGCTACTCATAACAATAAATATATCATTCATTACATTAAAAGACATCAATGTAAATGAACAAAGTAAAAGAGTTAGAGTAAGCTTAGTGGTGGAGATCTTCAACTACTTCTCCCTCAAGCCTTTTTATCTTCAATGGGGAGTCCAAGTGTTTGTTCTTCTTTCCAAAGTGCAAACCCTTCTCTTTTCTTCAAAAGAGGCAAGAGGAAAGTGTAAGTGTAGAATGGTATATTGGTGTAAGAGTTGTGTTGAATTTCACCTCCTAATATCTAACCTAGCAAAACTACCAACTTTCCATGCCTAAGTTACCCTCCAAAACAAGGCAACTAAGGCCAAAAAGTCCCCAAAAGAAGTTGGAATTACAAGTGGGAGGGAAAAAGGCAAAGGACATAAAACACCTTCAAAACACGCAGCTTTTCTGGCAGCAGGTCTCGCGGCCGCGAGCTCAGGCAGTAAGCTCTCTGCAGATTTTCTGCTCCGCCACACTTTCTTCTGAGCAGCATATCTTTTGATTCCGAACTCCGAATCCGGATCCGTAAATTCCGTAGCGTAGCTAACTCACTCATCTATGACATATCCAAAATTCAGCTCATTTGGATCATCCATGAAATATTTATGCATGTTCTAGAGAGCAGTTATCTACGTTCTTGTACGATTTACTTCGGGTTCTATTTCCTTTGAAGCTCATGCTTGACTCGCGGGGTTGGTAGAGCGACTCGTATCATTGATACGCAACTCCGAATCTCTCTATGATGTTAATACCTACAAACCACGGAGAAAACGATCAATACGAGAACAAAAACACAAAAGACGAACAAAGGCCAAACAAAGGGGCCAAAAGCACAAAAGAAACGAAAACACGAGAAGACACACAAAAACTCGAATCAAAACAAGATGTTTTGGGCTTAAAGAGATAGGTAATAACGACATTTTCACGGCGTTATAAAAAATTTAGAGGTGAAAATTTTATTTCAAAAAGTAAAAAATAAGTTTGTTTGATATTTCCTAAACACAAAATAATTTTTGGAAATCGCCAAACAAACTGTCCCATAACTTTCCCAAGTTGTGGAAGAAATTTACTTCATGTTGATTAGTCTTGCAATTTGTAACATACGAAAAGAAATTTACTCTAGATGGGAAAAGTTGCCCGAATAGCTTGAGTGCTTCAGTAATAGATTGATCCATTCAAACGCCGTGTCAACAGGGTGTAACTGACTTGATCGACAATTATCAATTTGTTCTTGGAATAATTGGCATTTTGGACTTCAAAAACAAATTAATTTGACAATTTGTGCTTTAGAATTAAAATTTTGGCACATTATATCATCAAGTTGCATATTATTTGAAAATGCATTCTACTAGGGCGTAAAATGACAATTGGAATACTAAATTTATACAATTCGAGAATACAAAATGCCAAAAATATAATTTCAAGGTAAAAAGTATCAAATTGATATATTTCCATGCAAAAATGACTCAAAATTATTGGGCATGTTTGTTTGGCGTTTCCCAAAAATTTCGTGTTTGAAATATGCCAAACAAAAATGTTTTTCTATTTTCTTAAATAAAATTTTCATATCTCAATTTTTCTCAAACTACTCACTCAAATGCCAAACAAACAACAATTTTTCTTATCTATAAACAAAACCTACACAAACTCTACTTTGATTTAACATAAATGAACATATCTCTTGCATAATTTATCTCACATAACAAACATGATTTGATATACAGTATTACACATCTTACATCTACAACCTAATTCTTCGAGATAAAAAGTACCAAATTGATATATTTCCATGCAAAAATGACTCAACATTATTGGGCATGTTTGTTTGGCGTTTCCAAAAAAAAATTCGTGTTTGGAATATGCCAAATAAAAATGTTTTTCTATTTTCTTACATAAAATTTTCATATCTTAATTTTTCTCAAACTACTCACTTAAATGCCAAACAAACAACACTTTTTCTTATCTATAAACAAAACCTACAAAAACTCTACTCTGATTTAACATAAATTAACATATCTCTTGCAATTTATCTCACATAACAAACATGATTTGATATGCATTATTACACATCTTACACCTACAACCTAATTATTCGAGAAAAAACCTACGCCTATTTTATTTTTCAAGCCATTATCTCAAAATCCAAATAAACAACATTAAATAAATCAAATTTATTTCAAAAACCTCCATTACTGTTGCGGATTTTACACACGCAAATAAACACAAGTGCACGTATCGAACAAGTAATAAAGAGTAAGTATAAGAGTATCGTCTCCACAGGGACTTGACTAATATCTACCAATTCCAATTCCTAATTTACTTTTAATCGATTCCAAATTCAAATATATTCTTGGGTTTTAATTAACTAAATTAACTAAATGATTTAACTAATCTAAGTACTTGGATTGAGTTCGAATAATGAGAAGAGAAACCTAGAGTTATAATCCACTATGTTATCTATCGATTGCTCAATTGAGATTTTCGTAGTTATTGTGGTGACAAGAGTGCTACCCAAGGATTCAAGTATATTCTTATGTATCTTCCGAATTACGTAAGAACCTAATGTATTATACACATCGATCATATTCCTAGGTGATTCATAAATAACACAAAGCATTAAACACGAACCTCATGTAACGGGTATAAACGCCTTAAGTATATTCCTATACTAAGACTCGTTTACTATTCAATTTCCTATCTAATCCTAATCTCCCTTTTCCAAGTTCGAAAAGAATATTAAATCTAACAACTAGGTGATCAGTCAAGTTGCAAGCATAGAGAACGAAATTAAATCAAACACAAGAATTGCCCCTAACTACGAATAATCCAATAAAAATAATCAAAGAAACATAGTTTCATAAAAATCCTAGATCCTAAAGAACTAGTTCATGATAAATATAAAAAGAAAATAATAAAGGAATACAAATCTGAGTTCATGTGGTTTTATAGACAAAACGATGAATCCAAGATAAAGATCTTCAATATTGCGTTCTTCTTGCTTGGGTGATCTTCAGGACTTCTCTCTTTTCTTCTCCAATCTCTCTCCAAGTAGATCTTTGATGTTGTAGGTGTATTCTATGAGAAAAGTATGTTTAGATCTGATCAAAGATGTGTAATTTCGTGACCTAGAAGTCCTTAAATAGATCTACCAAGTTGAGTCCAAGTAGGAGACTTTGGGCCCAAGAATTCCCTTAAAAGCCCGCTGAAAATCGCAATATATTTGCGCAACAGTTTTGCAAGTGTCATAACTCTCAGCTCCGAACTCCAAATCAAGATCCGTAAAATCTGTGGTGTAGCTAACTCATTCCTATACATCATAGTCAGAATTCAACTTCATTGGAGCTTCCTTGAATGAGTTATGGTCCTCGGAGTGCATAATAACATTTCTGACAGCTTCGTTCTTGCACTAGTTGACTTCATTTGATCTTTAATTTGTTGTTCTTCACTTCCAATCATATTCTTAGATCCAAAATAGCTTAGGCCTACAAATATGACACAATATATAAGAAAATACCTCAATTCATGCATAAAATAATCAAACCAATGACTCGAGCAACAAAACACAAAACTAACTAAAATTGCCTAAGATTCTACCAAAACTCTAATAAACGTAATCGAATGAGTTAAGGAACTAGACTTGATAAAACTGTTTTCACAGAGTTATCAATTACTCTCTCAAACTACTTTCTCAAATATCCGTTTGACCATTGATTCTCTTTTCCCTCTATCTTCCTTAACTTTCCTCGAATTTTCAAATTGTAAAATTGTGGAAATCTTGGGAGTCATCATAATTGTTTTTTATAATCAAATTGATTTGACCCCAATTTTTACTTTTTATGTTAAATTTGAACAACTATTTGAATGGTGGGACTAGGAGGTGGAATATTAAAATATCTTCATAACATGCATTTTTTCGTAAAATAATTTTTGAAAATTCCTTCAAAATTATTTAGTATTCGCTCTTGCAAAAAGTATTGTACGTAATAATTTTCGAGTTTTAGCATATTAGATAACTGGATGCTTCAAGTACATGTTTTTTTCGATGCTGTGACCATGGATCAAAATTTTTATCTTTTTCATCGAAAACATTGAAAAGTTTTCGTTTTTGAATCAGGCGAAACGAAAACAAAATGTAATTCTGAAACTATTTATTTGTTAAATTTAGTAACTTTTTTTACAAATTTTCCTTAGTGTTTCCGAAACATTTTCGAATAGTCCCGAAAATTTTCCAATATTTGACTGACTGAAGTTTTGATCCATGCATGGCAGTGACACAAATATAATTTTCGAGTTAAACATTTTACATGTATGAGGACTTAGGAATTAATATTTGAATTCTTTTGTTTTCATTTGTAAACTTGTTATTCTTCTTCACATATCTATCAATTGTCTAAATCAACGAAAAACGCATTTTTAATTGGAAATGTACACAAAGACGGAAAATTCTTAATTTTCTCAATCAAGGGACAAAATTAAATCTCCTTGCAAGACTTTTCTTAAAGATTCTTTGGAAAATGGTGGCAACCTCAAAGCTTCATCAGCACATCGACTATGTCAAGATTGTTCAATATATTCCCCCTGCATGTTTGTAGTTTGATCACAAAAGGTTCATTAACAAAAATGAACGTTTGATCTTTTCCGAAAGATTGAAATGCAAAAATACTCTTTATAATTTTGGCTAAGTAGCAAAAAATATGTATTTTTTTTATTACGAAAACTACCATTATGCTATTTTTTATTAGCAAAAAAATTCTCCTAAGCCGAAGTACAAATTTCGAAGGAATGACAATTATATCCTCATCAAAAAAAAATATGAAAACACCCCTATTCACCTAAAAAATTGCAAGAAATCCCCTATGTTCATTTAAATAATTTTAGAATCTATAAAATTCCTTAGTTATGCCATGCGAGTATTGAACTTCAATGAGCAAATTAACTATTCGTTCATACCTTTTAAGTTTGGTAAAGGATTGACTCTGCAAACAGAAGTCGAAAAAGAACATAAGATAACAAGAAGAGTGCTTATATATATATATATATATATATATATATATATATATATATATATATATATATATATATATTATAGTGAAAACTTCATTTTGAAATGATAAAAAAAAATTGTTGAATCATATTTTTTCGAAATATTGTCCCAAACTAATTATTAATTTAGGTGTTTCGTCATAAACTATATCAATTCATCGAATTTTATCCCGTAATTTATCGTTTTGAATGAATTTAGTCTCAATATTAAATTTTCAATTTAATAAAAATGATGATTCAATTTTATAATTAATTTTGGACGAATTCGACATTATTGTATAATTGTTAGTAAATGTGATGGCTTCACTGTAAGTTAGGCCATCTCCAACCCGTAGGGCTATTTACAGCCCTGGGGTGTCAATCTCCACCCGGGGAATCTGCACCCCCCTGAGTATCATCTCCAACCGGTAGGGCTATCTCCTCCAATTAATTAAAAAAAAAGCCTTCCCCACTCTCACCTATATTATCTATAATAATAATAATAATAATAATAATAATAATAATAGTAGTAGTAGTACCAATAATAATAATAATAATAATAATAATTAATTTTAGAGACAATGATAATAAAATAATAATATTACATTCGGGACAAGAAAAACAACAAGGATTACATGAAAATAACAACGAAATTGCAACGATGAAGACAACATTGAAAATGCAACAATACAACAAAAGTAAACAACAAGAAAAATGCAACAATGGAAACAACAATCATTAGGCGTTGGGAAAATAATCAAAAGGGTTGTTTCCTGGATTCGATGACCCTCCTCCAAACAAGTTTTTCGCAAGTTCTTTTTGTTGTATCGTTTCCTTTTAAGCTTAAATAAAGCTTTTGTGTCTGGAGTGAAGGTAGATGTATCCTAGTATGTGTACAAGTATTTGGAGTAATTTAATGCAAAATTGTATTTCTACATTTTGTCTCAATTATACACTGAACATTAATGCTATATTAGTGTTTAAATAAAATTAAAATATTTCAAATCAAATTTTAAATGTGGCTAAATAAATTATTATTTCATAGACAAATATATGATTTTAAAATATTTATTTGAGTTAATTATCTAATTTTATTTGAGTTCATTTTCATTCATAATGTGTAAAATATTTATTTGAGTTAATTATCTAATTTATAAATAAATTTGGCTACAAGTTTCTATAATTTATAAATTTTAATTTGTACTAAAATTTCAACAAAAGTGATGTAGCTCAAATGGTAAGGAAGTCATGTTTCACTATAAAGGTTTCGTGTTCAAATCCCAATTGTTACAATAATTTTTAACATTAAAAAACTAAAAAAAAAATAAAAAAGGAAACCCATCAGGTGGCGCCACCTGATGAATTGTGTCTGGGACGCGCTGATTAGCGCGTCCCAGACCTGGGGCGGTCCATTTGGACCGCCCAGACTGCTCTCCAACCCAGGAGAGGTGGGCTAGGCCCATCTCCACCCACCCCCCTCCTGGGTTGGAGATGCCCTTATTCATCTTTTTGTGCTTACATTTATATCAACGTTGGTTCTATGCACATATGTGAAATGCAAAAAAATTTTTATAACCCAGGTGTACAAGCTTACACTAGATTAATTTTGGACCTTCAGAATTCTTGCCCTAGAATCCTGAAGATTGTAAATCGCAGGATGTGCCTTCACCAAGCATCGGGATCCCACCATACTGATGTACACTCTTTGCACAAAGATGTCTTCACCACAAATGACCCTTAGATAGACCCATAGAAATGCTTCCATCCAAGTTCCAAATGGGATACGAACCTGCATCTTTGCCGCTGGAGCAAGCCTTATGAATTGTTGGTCAGCCAGTTCGAGATATGCCTTGGAGGGAAAAAAAATACATTTTTAGTTCTGTACGACTGAATCATCTTCGTTATTGGTCCACGCTTTACAATTTGCACTTTTGGTTCCAATTAATTTAGATATTTTGCACTTCCATTCCTATTGCCTCATTTTCATTCAATTTGGGACCAACGACAGTCTTTCTTGAACAAAATTGTAAAACCACGTATATTCTATGCTATTCTGGGACCGAAAATGATGCAATAGGACAAAAGGTGCTAAAAATTGTAAAAATTTGGGACGAAAGTGTAATTTTGGTTAAAATTGCCGAGTGTCCAATCCTGTGGGCCCTACATGATGTAAATTGGACTTTTTTTTTTTTTTTTTTTTTTTTGTTTCTGATAATGGTGATATGCTTACTTCTGGCCAATGTTTTCAGGATCGGACCGGATAGTGAACCGGTAAGTCAACTGGTTATTGATTTTACTGGTCGAACCGATTGAATCGCTGATTGGATCGAATAACGTCATAATGATATAATAAATATATTTAATTTTAAAGTATATGTAATATGCATAAAATTTAAACGTTATCCTACAATTGATTTCAAATATATAAAATGTTAGATTATATTTAGGTTATATCATGTAATAATTATCTAACTTATATCATAACGGTAATGTGATACTAATTTGTAAGCTCATATAAATATAATATGATTATATTTCTTTATAAAATTTTAAAAGTGTAATTTAAAAATACAACAAACTTGGATATCAATAAATATTAAAATACGATTATGTATAAAAGTCTAATATTCAAAATCAAACTTGCATAATATATCGATATGACTTTCAAAATTTGTCACTCTTTACCCTAAAAATAATATTGAAAAGATATATCTTATAGAACAAATTTTAATAAAAAATATTATTATTTGAGTATTAATTTTCATTGATAATGTGTAAAATGTTATTTTGAGTTAATTATCATAATTTAATTTATAAATAAATTTAGCTACACATTTTCTAATATTTATAAATTTTTGTACTAAAAATACAATTAGAATGATGTAGATCAAATGGTAAGGAAGTTATGTTTCAGGTAAGATGTTAGGTGTTCAAATCCCACCTTCTATAATAAATTTTAACTTATTTTAACATTAAAAAAAAATCAGAAAAAAAAAAATTCAGAATCGAGTTGAACCGGTCCAAACCGATTGGGCGAACCGGTTTGGACCGGTTCAACCCGGTTCAAATTGGTTTTTGAATCTAGTGGTTTTAGGGGTAAATCGGACCGGACCAACCTCCGGTTCGCGGTCGAACAGGTCGGACCGGCCGGTCCGATCCGATTTTAATAACATTGCTTCTGGCAAGAAACAATAGTGAGCCCATGGATCAAAATTTTCATCTTTTCCATCGAAAACATCGAAAAGTTTCTGTTTTTGAATCAGGCAAAACGAAAACAAGATGTAATTTCGAAACAATTTATTTGTCTTAAACTCTGTTATTTTTTTTTAATTTAGTAACTTTTTTTACAAATTTTTCTTAGTGTTTTCATAACATTTCCGAATAGTCTCAAAAAATTTTCAATATTTAACTGACCAAAACATACATTTGAATCGAAATTTTGATCTTTGAGTGAGCCGTTACGCCCATCCAATTTTATTGCTTTTGTTGGTTACTCAACAATATAATGGGCCGATAAACAAAAAAATATGGACTGAAACGGGTCATTGTTCTAGGGGCCAAATATTCATTCTTCTCTTGGTCCAAATCAACTAACCTCAAACTTTTTTATTGGAAAGTGATCTTTACAACAAGTATCACCTGTGCAGGAAGTGCAGACAATAATATAGTATCACCTCTACAGATATGATGACAGTACAAATCTAAAACTTATTTAGATGGAACAATCAATCCAATTTTTTTTTTTTTTTTAAAGTATAAATGTAATTACAAAAGTGGTACCTTGCACGATACAAATACGAGGATATGACTACAACACAATATAAATACAATAATACGGATTTTTTGAATTTATTGAGTACGCTATATAATTTAAATTTATGCATAAACAATTAAATCCCTAAAAACAAAAATAATTCACTCTAACATAAACAAAACTTATATAACTCCAAAAATAAACATAATTTGTATCAATGGAAAAAAATCATTTTTGAGATTTTATGGCCTAGGAGAAAGACTTGAATAAAGAGACTGAATAGTGATACTAATCGTTTATGTTTAACCCTAAAGACTTTATAATTTTAATAATTAGAATTTGACACGAAATATTATATAAAAAATCTACCGACGTGTCCTGATGTCTAACTAGTGTATCCATGTATCACAGCATGAGTGTAATAAGAGGGACGCGTAGTAGTACACACAGGGGCGGATCCAGGAATTTGGTGTAGTGGGGGCTGAAGTTCTATAATAAATTTAATAATTCAAATAAAAAAAATACAATCAAACAGTTAAATTTTATATTTCATTTACGATAAAATATATGAGGAGAAATAAAAATGAGAAGACGAAAGAACAAAATAAATGCCTTGAAAGTTGATGGTTTTTGGCAGTCAGACCCTGAAGTTTTAAAAGCTCATATCCTAAACTATTTCTCTCGGAGCTTCTCCGAAGATGTTTCAGATCCCATAATCATTTTGGATCGCAGCAGATATCAGAGGAGTTTCGATGTAGAAGGGGTTAACCATCTATGTACACCCATATCTCTTGAGGAAATTTATCGGGTGGTTAAGAGTCTCAGTCCTTATAAGGCACCTGGACCTGATGGGTGTCAAGCTTTCTTCTACCAAACATATTGGTCAGATGTGGGACATTCAGTTTTTGAAGCCGTGGACCTTGCATTCAGAGATGGAGTTTTCCCACAACAAATCGGTAACTCTTTTATTTCCCTTATTCCGAAGGTAGATAATCCTAGCTCGCTGAATCATTTCAGGCCTATTGCTCTCTGTAATGTTCTTTATAAAATTATCACGAAGACCATCTCGCTCAGGTTGAAACCTCTTATGTCGGAAATTGTTAGTCCTCTTCAAAGTAGTTTCATACCCAAAAGAAGCACGCATGACAATATTCTAGTCGTACAAGAAATGCTTCACTCTTTGAGGAGATCGAAGAGCAAAACTGGTGGTATGGTCATCAAAATTGATTTGGAAAAGGCGTACGATAGAGTCAGTTGGATTTTTCTTGAACAAACATTGCAATTTTTTGGATTTCCAAACTTTCTGACTAGTTTGATCATGGAGTGTGTTAAGAACTCATCCCTTCAAATCCTTTGGAATGGAGAGGCACTTAGTCCAATCCAACCTAAGCGGGGACTAAGACAGGGTGACCCACTATCTCCCTATCTTTTTGTTCTATGCATGGAGAGACTTGCTTACTTGATTGAAGAAGCGGTGGAGAAGAAAAAATGGCAGCCTTTGATTTCGTGTAGGGGTGGCCCTAGACTCTCCCATCTCTTCTTTGCAGATGATCTGATTTTATTCGCCCGAGCAACTCCTAAAAATGCTAGGAGCATTAATGATATCATGAGCTCTTTTTGTGACGCTTCCGGAATGAAAGTGAATAAAGATAAATCTAAGGTTTTCTTTTCCACGAGACATAATGCAAGGGAAAAAAGGAGAATTCTTGGAGTCTTGAACATGGGCAGCACAGCGAATTTGGGCAAATATTTGGGATTATCGCTTGTTCATGGTAGAGCTACTTCAAGCCTTTATAGGGAGTTGGTTGATAGAGTTCAAAACAGACTATCTAGTTGGAAAGCCAAACTGCTGAGCATTGTTGGAAGAGCAACACTTATTCAAGCTGTGACTTCGGCCATGCCTGCCTATATAATGCAATCGACATGGTTACCTACAACAGTTTGTAACAAGTTGGATAAGCTAAATAGGACCTTTTTGTGGTCAACTGAATGTAAGACTCGAAAACTTCATTTAGTAGGGTGGAAGAAAGTAGTTCAAAGTAAACATCAAGGAGGCTTGGGCTTGAAGGAAAGCAGAAAAATGAACATATCTCTCCTTGCGAAAGTCGCTTGGAAAACATTTAAGAGAGAAAGTACTATATGGGGGGAAATCTATTGGAAGAAATACTTGAAAGATTCAGATCTACCTAGCTATACAACGAAACAAACAGATTCTGTCCATTGGAAAGGTATTGTACGTAGCTTCAAAGCAATAGAACCCCAAGTTAAATGGCGGGTGGGAAATGGTACAACCATTTCGCTGTTTTTTGACAGGTGGATGAGCATAGATCGGCTATGTGATCTCGTTGAAGGAGACCCTTCAAGTGAAGATTCAGTGCTACGAGTTTCAGACATCATAAACGAGCAAAGGGAATGGGATCTTAGCAAGATAACAACTCATATCCCAACTTCAGTTCAAGATCAGATTTTAAAGATTCCTATTCCGTTGGATACATTAAGTACTGATGTGAAAATATGGGGTGCTTCGCCGAGCGGAAAATTTACGTGTCGGACAGCTTATAGATGCCTGGAGGAAGACAATATGGAGCTTCTTAACACATCTCACTCAACTCCACTGTCCTTTTGGAAGTGGATCTGGAAACTACAGTGTCCCCAAAAGATTAAAGGCTTTCTTTGGCTACATGGCCATAATAGCCTCGTAACGAACTCCCTTAGAAAGTCAAGAAATCTCACACCTACGGATACATGTACTAGATGTAATGAAGCGAGTGAAACTCAGATTCATGCACTTCGCGATTGCAGTTCGGCAGCTAAAGTGTGGGACTTGATTATTAATCCAACTCAACTCTTAGCTTTCTATCGAACTTCCCCTAACACTTGGATTCGTGAGAGCTGCGCTGATATGTTCCGGAATAGTTTAATAACAGATATACCGTGGACTTTGGTTTTTATATCTTCAGTTTGGGCAATATGGAAAACGAGAAATAAATTCGTATTTGAAGGTAAATCTGAAAGTCCAATGGTGACTCTATCTAATATTATAGCTATGGCGAGGGACTGGGCTGGAGTACTATCGACAAAAAAACAAAGCCTGAAAAATGTCAACGAAGATACTAGATGGAAAGAACCACCTCCTGGTTGGATGAAGCTCAATACAGATGGTAGTGCTCTTTTAAATGAAAGGAAAGCTGCAGCCGGAGGTTTACTTAGAGACAATATGGGTGGTTGGAGCTTCGGCTTTTCTATGAACCTTGGAGCCTGCACAATCACTGAGGCAGAGTTACTGGCACTTAGGATGGGGCTCACTTTAGCTTGGGAAAGGAGGATAGAGAAACTTGAAGTAGAACTCGATTCTCAAGTTGTGATTAATTTGATCAAGAATACGGACTTGGAGACTCACGCACTTGGCGCTATCATAGAGGACTGTAGGAGGCTTCTACGGAACCCTTGGACTTGTGTTCTTAAGCACACCTTACGAAATGGAAATAAGTGTGCTGATGCTCTAGCTAAATTGGGCTATGACCAGACAGAGAGAACGAGGATTTGGGACATCCCACCGGAAAGTTTGGTTGATTTGCTTGTTGATGACTTTGGTTAATACTTTTTGTAGTTTTAGTTAGTTTTTTTTCCTTTCGACCAAAAGAGAAGGTGAAATTTGACAACAAAAGAAAACCTCCATAAGTTACTTTAAATACGTATGGTACCTCGTTACGACCATAAAAAAACGTATATGTATTTATTTACAGTTTCAAATGACACCAATGACATCTACAGCTGACCGTGTCAATTTTTAATTTTTTAAAATTGGTCTGTAATAGCCAGGAGCGAAGTTAGATCAATTTTTTTTTTTTTGGGGAGGAGAAATTTATGTTGTAATTACTAATAAGTATAAAAAATAAGAAAAAGCAACTGTATAATAAAATAAAAATTGATTTATCTGAGAAAGAAATAAAATTAAAAATATTACTAAAGATAATAAAAATCAAAGAATAGTTTTTAAGAAAGTGAATGAAATTAAAAGAACAATTGTTGGGAAAGAAAAATAGACTAAAATATTACTCGTTAAGAAAGAAAATAGAAGATCATCTTTGCATCACGCAAACCAACGAGCCAAAGGGATATTTTGTGAGGAACACTACATAAAATAAAATAATAATGACTAGTAAAGAAGGAGGACTTCGAAAAAATATCATCATGTAGGAACAAAGTTTCGAACTCTGAGTCTCTCTACAAAATCTTTTCTCTTATCCACTGAGCCAAAGATATTTTTCAGTCAAGAGTACTATTAAAATTAATATATAGTAATTTTGAGTGGGGGCTACAGACCCCACTAACCCTTATGTAGGTCCGCCCCGGAGTACACATACTACTGTAGAGAGACATTGTGACGGACCTAGACCCAAATTAAGGTTCTTAATTAGTCAACAACGTAATATATTTCGAGGAATGGTTACAGCCAGGTCAAGAACCAAATAACAAAGTCGTCCTTTCCTAACAAAGGTAAATCAATCAAACATTGACCATGACTTTTGGACCACAGACCCTGGCGACTCATCATGTTTTGTATCTATTCGTATTTGTCTATGGATGAGAAGATCTGAAGATGTAAGCCCTATACTTCTCCTGGAGTGGTTGGACCGGGCCAGGTGATGGTTCTGGCTTGATTATCACGGCATATCTGGTTATTTATAAGGGTCAATTATAAGAATCTCCTCTGTGATTTGATGTATTTCGCGTCCAATTCATTCGGACAATCATAATGACAGAGATTTTATCTGAGATTTGCAAAATCCTAAATGAACAAAAGGTGGTGGTCGGAATGCGTGAAATTAACCTCTTGTCCTTTAGGGGTATTCGCGAAGCGGTCTATTGCGATTTTATACTCGCCCAAACCCGACCCATTATTTGCGGGTTTTTAATACTCTAGACAAGGCCCAACCCAATAAATCCAGAGATTGCGCTTTGGGGTCCCTTCGGGTTGGGACGATTTTTGCGGTCTTAGCTTTTCTTATTTTAATGAAGTTTTTTTTTTTTTTTAGACTTTACTTTAATTTATTATCACTTACTATTTCATTATTGTACTTTTATCTAAGAATAAAATTCTTGAATGTTTCATAATGGAAAATGATTATATGACAGCCCAACTTTCACAGCCCCTTTGTACAGCCCATTTTTATGTATTTAAAGTTAATTGGGTTACCTGTTACCTGTTTAACAGGTTTCTTCTTAAAATAATTTTTTTAATCTATAACACCCATTCAACTTTCAAAAATAACAAAAGAGACCAAAATTTTTCGATATTACTCATATAAAAAATAATTCAGTACTTTAAATACATAAAAATGGTAATTGAATATTCACCAATATTTGAATATAAATATCCCAACTTTCAAAAATTACAAAAGAACGCCTAAATTATATGATATTACTCATATAAAAAATAATTCATTACTTTTCAAATGTTAATTATCATTTATCAATATTTGAATATAAAATATCTCGAAAATTACAATAAAAATATAAACTCATTTAAAAATATTTGCAATGCCAAGAATTTAGAGTTTATGACATAATATTTAATTTAGGGTTTAGGGTTTACGATTTTAGGGTCTAGGGTTTTAGGGTTTAGATTTAGGGTTTAGGGTTTATAATTTTAGGGTTTAGGGTTTTAGGGTTTATGATTTTAGGGTTTAGGGTTTTAGAGTTTATGACATAATATTTAATTTAGGGTTTAGGGTTTACGATTTTAGGGTCTAGGGTTTTAGGGTTTATATTTAGGGTTTTGGATTTAGGGTTTAGGGTTTATGATTTTAGGGTTTAGGGTTTTAGGGTTTAGGGTTTATTTTATAAATAAGGTTTATTTTTATTTTATAATTAGTTATGGGTTATTTTTGCAATTTTATATTTTGGGCTGTGATAATGTGCTGTTATTCATGGTTGTGATGCTAGCATTGTCCTTTCATAATCATATGAACAGTACTACTTTTCATAATTTTTAGGTTTAATTTGTTAACCTATTTAAAGTCTATATTCGCTATATAAAGATCAATAATTGTTACTCAAATGCAAAATCGAACAAGAATTTTTCAAACAATAAACAAAAATTGAAAATACTTTAATTATTAAAGTTGATATTGGTGGTTGTCAATCGAAAGAATTTAACTTGGATTGGTAATAAATTGTGTCAAGTAACTTTAGAGGACAAATTAGGCTTTGGGGTTTAGACGGTAAATTAAACGTATGTATGTGCTTAAGTTATATTAAATAATAAAACACAATTTATTATTTTATATACATGCGGTTGGGTGCAATTCATGCGATTTTTTTAAAATATAAACCCAAACCAGATCATAATTTGCGGTTTTTTTCCACGAAGCCCAAGACCAACCCATTTATCGTTCAACCCGCGAATTGCGGTCGATTTGGGTTGGGGCGGTTTGACGATTTTATTGAACACCCCTATTGTCCTTATATATTTTAATTATTTCGAGCTCCCCTTCCAATAATTCATCTTGCATATTATAAGTCTCTAAAATTTAATAAAATTCAATTTATACATACAAAAGAAAAAACAAACAAACAAACAAACAAATCTCACCCCAATTTATAATACACAAAAAAGAAAAAAATGGTTTATCAATTATGCAAAATAAGAACAAATTTTATGTAGTGTTATATATCATTTTCATATAAATCTTTTAATAGTAAAAAATAATTTTGTAAATACATAAATAAGTATTTATTTTCTTCTTTTATAGTAAAATATTATTTAATTGTAACGTATTTAAGGAAAAAATAAATTTAGGATTGTAAAATATTAAATACTTGTAAATATATAAGTCTAAAACCAAAAAAATTGGGTATCTTATTGTTTTTAGAAAACCCTATCAATTTAATTAATTGCAAATACTACGTAGATAATTAATTTTCTAAAATGGTTTTGAAGGAGTATTTTTCAATTTTGTAAATAAAATGTGAGTACGGATTTGTCAGTCGCATTAAATGCATTTAACTGATGAGAGGAAATATGAATTTATTGCTTCAGTCAGTGCTTTTAATACCCATCTTGAACAATATCTATTATTTCAGATGCATTTATTACCATTGGAATGACTTCTGACCTCTTTCACTTAGCGATGTTGATCACTTTGCTGATTATCATTCTGCTGAATCAACTCTTCACTCAATCATCTTGACTCTGCTCAAAATGACTAATCTCTGATCCGTGATTTCCATTAAGCTGATTTTGGCACTTATCTTCTAGGCCGTAATTCAATCATATTAGATGATTGAACCTTCAATACTTGAATACTTCTTATCTTCAATAATCATATTCAGTGTAAGTATTCATCTTCAAAAAAGGTTCACTACGTTTTTCATTACTTAGTTGATGACTCCCTTTTTGTTTTCATCACAACCATTATCTTCTAAATTTATTTACATAAATTGGGGACAAAAAGAATTTAAAGTATCTCAATTTCGACGTATTCAAATCGATTAAAGCTCATTTGAGTTCAATTAATTTATGTGACAATCAAATTAATCTCAAACAAAATTTCAAACATGATTCAATTTATGTGACAATCAAATTAATCTCAAACAAAATTTCAAACCTGATTAAAAATTCGTATCAAACTTCTTGTTCAACACTAATATACTCGTTTTCATCTCTCACGTTGAACTAGTAATTTGATAAATTGTTAGGTAGAATATGATTATTTAGTAGATTGTCTGAACATTTTATCTTTAAGATTCTATATTTAAGATGTCATTGACCTTCCTTTTCCATTTATAATGACACGGATCAATTGACAATATTTTGGTTGAAATATTCAAGAAAGATTTGGCCCTAATATTAAGCGTGTAGGCCCGCCCTGCATGTGCTTATTTGAAAGGCCAAATGGGTGGTGCATAATTTTATTACCCGTCGTCTGGACAAATAACGAAGAAGAGGACTGGGGTTGACCTACACGATTTATGTTATGGGGCGAAGATTTTTTTTCAAGGTTTTGATAAAATGATAATAACTAAATTAAAATAAAGTTATATTTTGATTTATACATAGAGGAAAATAATACTATAAATTTGTATTATATGGATTTTAATATATTCAATTACAAATGTTCAACATACAATCCAGTTGAACATGAAGCAAAAAGCAAAAAAGCATTGAACATTAAGTTAAAATGTGACGAATAAGTATCTCAAGTTTGAACTGTGTTCAGGTCGATTAAAGCTCAATTTATGTGATAATCGGAAAAATCTCAGATTAAAATATTAAACGCTATTAAATTATATGTTTTGTTTAATAATTTATAGATGTAATTGGTTCGAGTTCATATCAATAAGCTAAAAGGTGACAAAAAGCATTTAAAGTATTTCGAACTAGAACGATGTTCAAATTGATATATAAAGCTCGTTTGAGTTAAATTTATGTGACATTAAATCAATCTAAAAAACATTCAAGCCTGATTAAAAATTCATATCAAACTTAAAATATATAGGGGTTGTTTGTTTGGTGTATGGAAAAGTAATTTGGGAGAGTAGTGGAGGTTTGTGAAATAATCTTAATTTGCGTAATGTTGTTTGTTTGAGTTTTGAGGGAGTGATTTGAGAAATAAAGTAAGTGCGGGTTATTTTTGTAAGAGTTAAATTGTAGATGTATGATTTATAAGAGTTTATGTCAAATCATGTTTGTTTTGTGAGATAAATTGTGTAAGAGATATGTTATTTTATGTCAAATTAGAGTAGAATTTGTATAGATTTTGTTAGATATAAGAAAATTATTGTTTGTTTGACTTTTGAGAGAGTAGTTTGAGAAACTTGAGAGATGAAAAATTTATTTCAAAAAATAGAAACCATGTTTGTTTTGGCATTTTCCAAACACAAAAAATGTTTGGGAAGCACCATCCAAACAGGCCCATAATTCTTGTTCAACACTAATATACTCGTTTTCATCTCTCATGATGAACTTGTGATTTGATAAATTGTTTGAACATTCTATCTTTAAGATCCTATATTTAAGATGTCAAGAAGCTTCCTTTTTCCATTTATAGTGTTATGGATTAATTGACAATATATCGGGTGTAATATTAAAAAGAGTTTGGCCTTAAATAATAACCGTGTAAGCCGCCCTGCATGTGCTCATTTGAAAGGCTAAATGGGTGGTGTATATTCGAATATTAAATTTCTTTTTCTTTTAGATATTTTCTTCAGTGTTTTGGTAATATAAATATATGATAAGAACTAAATTAGGTTTTTGGCATTTTGCACATTAAAAATATGGAATTTTGACATTTTATATCCTAACTTTAAAGTTTTGGCATTTTGTATTCTGATAAAAAAAATTATTTGATACTTTGCACCCTAGTGTGTGTTTTGATGAGAAAATTTAGTTACAAGAAGGTTAGAATAATCATTTTAGATTTTTTTTTTTTTTTGTACGTTGACTCTAAAAATATAGATTTTGGAATTATGCCTCCTGAAAATATAATTTTTTTTTAAACTTTAACCAATTTTTTTGCACAATTTATATTTTAACCAAATTACTAAGCTATTCTTAACTAGGTAAGAACTCTTTTTTCTTTTTTAAAATTTTTAGGTTTGACATGTTAACAGATAATAATTATAGATTGTAGAGTATGTCGTGTTAAAAAAAATTGGAAACAACAAAAACAAATACTTGGTACATTGAGTGTTTAAGAATTCCTATTCATAAACAAATTTGCTATATTTTTTCACATTTTTTTGGATAAAATTATAGTAGTATCTTAATTTTCTTTTATCATTTTATCAAAATATTGAAAATTTATCAATTTGACATCAAAAGATCTTCGCCCCCCAACAAAAGCGTTTAAAATTTATAGATTTGTACATTCTTAATGAGTGTTTAAGAATTTGTATTCTTAAATAAATTGATATATATTTTTTCACATTTTATTGGATAAATTTATAGTACTATCTTAATTTTCTTTTATCATTTTATCAAAATATTAAAAAATTATCAAATTTGATATCAAAAGGATCTTGCCCCTCCTCCTACCCCAACAAAACCGCTCTAGGTCCGTTTATCTTGATTTAGCGGTTTGGGTTTCAAAAAAATTATTTGGGTGGTTCGGTTTCACATTTGAAACTTTATTTAGATTGATTTTGGATGTAAGATTTTGTGATTTTGAAAGCACTGAAACTTCATTTGAATTGAATTAGGATGTTGATATTTGAGGGAAGGGGGTGGGGAAGGGGGGGGGGGGGAAGAAGTAGGTGGTGGATGTTTAATCAATGCTTTTTGATATAGTTTACAGAATATGAAATGTGTTAAATTAATATTTTATAGTATTGAAAATATGATGAAAATCTAGAAATTTGATGAAAGTGTTGAAAATAAAATGGACCAGTCAAGGAATTTAAATGTTGGTGAAAATTCTAAGATGGAAGTCTCGTAGCAATTAAGACCAATTATGCAATGATGAACTTTACTCGGGGAAGTCTTGTGACAATGGAGTTGTTAATCAAGCAATGACTTACTTTGCTGACTTTGCCAGAAAATAATTGATGTCTCGTATATATTGAATAGTGCATAGTGAAATTATTTGGAGAAGGATCGTCCAATCCACGCAACAATAATTTTGATTATTTTCCCAACGCTTAATCATCGTTGTTTCCATTGTTGCATTTTTCACTATGATATTTGATTTTTCTCATTTTGATGTATAATCATCGTTATTTTTCTTGTTTTCGATGTGGTATTATTATGCTTAATTTTATTACGGTTATTAATTTATTATTATTATTATTATTATTATATGTGAGTGGGGAAGTTCTTTTAGTAATTAGTGTTGTTTTGCTTAGCGGTTGGAGACGGTACTCAGAGGGATACAGGTTCACCCGATGGTGAAGGTGGACAACCCTGAACTATGAAAACCCTATGGGTTGGAGATGCTCTAAAAATATCGCCTCAAATCGTATTCTTATTGCGATTGCAATTTTTTCATTATGACTAATTTACGGCAGCAAATCCTCTGTACCACTAATTTGTACCACTAATCTGTACCACCAATATAAAGCTGACACATGTCTATATTAATTGTAGAGTTAATTCAAATTAAACTTAACCACATTAATTATTAGAATTAACTCAAATAATTGTACAATTAATATGCTGCCCTAATTTACCTTTCACATTAACTGAAGGGAACTTGATCATGGAATTGGAATCTCCTCTACAACAAATAAGCCACCAGACTTGACTTTTTCGATCTCCCCTGTTCATCAACATCACTATTATTCATCACCGGCAAAATGCAAATAAATGCTTTCTTCTCTTATTAGTCTTTATAAACAAACAAGAAAAATTAAGATCAAGAAATAAGGGTATAATTGAAAAATAAGAAAAATTCTCTACAGCTACAATTAAAAACCATGAGAATCTATACAAAGGACTCTACAATGGTGAGACCGGTGGAAGCAACTCCAAACGGAAGTCTTTGGATCTCGAATATCGACTTAGTGATGCCTATCTACCACATCCCCACTGTGTACATCTTCCGCCACCCCATTGGGGTGGCTAACTTCTTTGACACGGCCGTGCTCAAGGCGGCACTTGGTCGTGCCTTGGTTCCATTTTACCCAGCGGCAGGGAGGTTGAATATGAACGAGGATGGCCGCATTGAGATCAACTGCAATGGCGAAGGTGTCATGTTCGTGGAGGCCGAATCTGACGGTACCTTGGATGACTTGGGCGATTTCACGCCTAAGCCAGAGTCGAAAATGAGCCTCATTCCTCCCGTATATTATTCCAAACAAATTTGGACCTACCCACTAGTTTTGTTGCAGGTAAGTGTGTTTTAAATTAAAGATTATTGCATTTTGGTGTCTCAGCTATAGCTCGCTGACATTTTTATCCCGTATATTTTTTTGACTGACACATTTGATGCTATAACTTCAACATTAGTGATAATTTTGGTGTCAATTGAAGCTCAATTTCAAAATTGGCCCGAAATCTCCCATTTGCGGGCTAATATTTCGCGTCACGTGGGGGATTTCGGACCAATTTTGGAATTAGGCCTCAATTGCCACCGATATTGAAGTTGTGGCACAAAATATGTCAGCTTGAAAACGGGGTAAAAATTCCAGCCCGAAATATTCACGTCTGGGCCACGTGACATGAAAACTGGTCTGCACGTGGGGGAGTTCGGGCCAATTTTGGAAATTGGGCCTCAATTGGCACCAAAATTATCGCCAATGTTGAAGTTGTGGCACCAAATGTGTCAACGCGAAAAAATATGGGGTAGCAAAGCCAACGAGTTTTTGCTGTGGCACCAAAAATGCAACAATTCCTTTAAATTAAACATGAATTCAATTTTATGATAAATAACTCATCTTTGTGAAGGAAATGATGTTTACATAATAATTAGAAATATTAAGGGGTTGTTATATATATTTACATTATTGTTTTGTTTTCTAAATCTAAACTTATTAATGTAAAGTATAAGTATTTCAATATATTTTATTTTAAAAAAATATACTTGAAGTTAATAATAGATAAACTCAAATTTAATTTATTATTTAAATTTGAAATATCATATTTCATGTTATAATTTAACTTTAAAATGAAATTGAACTATTTGATCATTATGTGTAGGACTAGTTACTATAATGTAACGAATTAGTCAAGTGTAAGACATCAGTATCTTTAAAAAAAAAAAAAAAATGGATCAACCATTTTGTTTCGGTCGATCCATTTTGAGGCAATTTATTATTTGTAGGGAAAATTTATCAACCTTAAGTTCTTAACTAAGATTTTGCTGGCAAAAACAATATTTTAAAATCCAGCCCGACAACTAAGTCATGTAAGTGATGTAATTAAATAAGACCATCTCCAAGAACAAGTGTAAAATTTAAATTTTAAGAGTTTTGTTAAAATTATGACAAAAAGTGCTTTCCAAGAGCACATGTAAAATTTAAGAGTTGTTAAAATTTATAGGTTTGGATGGCCAAATACCCATGGCCAAATACAAATTGCTATTTGCAATTATTTACAAGAAAGTTTGTACTTTCATGCAAAACATTAAAATATTATGCCCATAAAACTCCAAAAATTAATATATTTTTTAAAAACTATTTTTAATTATGAAATTAAATAAAATAATTAATATTATAAATATATCATTATTATTTATATAAAATACTTCCTCCGTCCCATTAATTTTTATCCCTTGGTACTATTGACCATTCAACTTGACTAAATTTAAAAGAAAATTAATAAATAATTTAATTAATATATTTAACTAATAATTTGATAATATTATATGACACTATGTATATTAATATTTAAAAGATTTAATACGCCAAAAATGTGAATAATTTATCAAGATAAATCACTTAAAAGATTGAAAAATTTGACTAGATAATATAGCTAATTGAGTAAAAATAATGGGATGGAGGGAGCAATATATAAAAGTTATATGTTAAAATATAAACTAGCTGTTGGAGTGCAGAGTAAAAAGTGGAAGTGTATAACACTGTTCATTACTTATATTTTAGGATAAGAGGCTGAAATTTAAAGGAGCTGTTGGAGATGGCCTAAGCTTAACAATTTTAGTCATATTTCAGCACTAAATTCTTAAATTGTTAAAATGTTGATAATTAAGACTAGCTGACAAAATTTTATGAAAATTATTACTTAAAGAAGGATGAAGTAAGATTATTTTAAAAAAAATAACAATATTAGAGGTATTTGTAATTATTGAAATTTCAGTGGAGGATTTCTTTCCTTTCGAAGCGCGTCGGACACATAAAGTTGGAAACCTCTTCCAAGAAAGTTTCTTTAATTCAACTAACATAAGAGAAAGAAAATATAGCTATCCGTTTCATTTATTACCTATCAACAAATATACGATGCAAATTGTTTTTGTCTTACGTTGATGTCCTGTTATCTCCCAAAAAAAAATACCTCAACCAAACTTACTTGTAGGTAACGCATTTCAAATGTGGTGGAGTTTGTTTAGGTGTTAAAGTTGAGCATCATTTATCAGATGGCTTATCTGCTCTCCATTTCATTAGCACTTGGGCCGACATAGCCCGTGGCCTCGACATTACCATCCCGCCTGTCATCGACCGGAGTCATCTTAGCGCCCGTCGTCCCCCTCAGCCACAATTCGACCACATCGAGTACTCCCAACCCGCACCCACGATGAAAGCCCCATCCAATGCATCACTTGAAACAATTCTATCTGTATTTAAACTCACCCAGGACCAGCTCAATGCCCTGAAGTCCAAGTGCAAAGATAAGGAAGACGATGTCACTTACAGCTTGTACGAGGTGCTGGGAGGCCACATTTGGCGTTGTGTTTGCAAGGCTCGTGGTTTGTACGATGATCAAGAAACAAGTATCAATATTCCGTTAGACGGAAGGACTAGGCTCCAGCCTCCGCTCCCACGAGGATATTATGGCAACGTGATCTTCCCGAATAGGCGTGTTGCCTTGTCTGGTGAAATACAATCAAAGCCATTGAAGCATGCTGCGAGTATAATCCATGATGCGATAATCCAAATGAATAACGATTACTTGAGATCGACTATCGATTATTTAGAGCTGCAACCTGATCTTAAGGCCCTTGCTATTGGGGCTCATATCTTTAAGTGTCCGAATCTTGGAATAAACAGTTGGGTAAGGTTGCCGATTTATGATGCTGATTTTGGATGGGGAAAGCCTGTATATGTGGGGCCTGGCGCAATTCCATGTGAAGGGCAAATTACAGTATTGCCAAGTCCAGTAAATGATGGAAGCTTATTGCTTTCAGTACCACTGCCAAAGGAACATATGAAGATTTTTGGGGAGATCTTATATGAAATTTGAACTAGCTAGTATCTATATAGTACGATTCGATATCTTAAATTAAATTTCTAAGTTCTAAGATAAATAATATTTTATCCAACTTGCAAGAACTTCGTTCCATCTCCATGTATTGTAACAAATTTTCTAGTGTAAAATAATGTTTTCAATGATATGTGAGAAGCCTTGTAGCATATTTAAAATGTCAAATGTTTTTGGAGAGAATTGCAATTGTTGTATCAAACTATATAACGATTCCAACTTGTGGTACCATAAAAATCGAGGTCGACACATTTGGTACCACAATTTAAGAGATTGAATCACATTTGATACCACCGTTAAAATTGGACGTTAAGTGATGACGTGACGGCTAAGTTTTATTGCAAAATTGATACCATTATTTATGTTGACGGACAATTATGACCCTAACTTTTCAAGTTGTAAAAATAACCCCAAATCTTCAAAATTATTGATAATTTTAGTCCACAATGTTACCCAATTTTAAAATTGACTCGAAATAAAACACGAGCGGACTAATATAGAGATTTTACGTAATATATGTAATATTTATTAAAAAAAATTATATAAAATCCCAGACCACCGCGGCCTGGGATTTGGGTTTGGGGGAGGGGGAGGGTAGGGGGATGGGGTTTGGGGTAGGAGATGAGATGGTTATTTTTTTTTTCAAAATTATAATTATTTTATATAAATTTCTTAATAAATATTAAATATATTATTATTATATAAATTTTAGATTTTATTAATTTATGTTAAAAGTATTAGTTGGTCAATTAATATTATTTATAAAGTTAAATTGGTTAAATAAATATAATACGTAAAATCTCTAAATTGCTCTGTTTGTGTTTTATTCGAGTCAATTTTGAAATTGGGTAACATTGTGGACTAAAATTATCAATAATTTTGAAGATCTGGGGTTGTTTTTACAACTTGAAAAGTTAGGGGCATAATTGTCAGTCAACATAAATAATGGTATCAATTTTGCAATAAAACTTAACTGCCACATCATCACTTAACGTCCAATTTTAACGGTGGTACCAAATGTGATTCAATTTCTTAAATTATGGTACCAAATATGTCGACCTCAATTTTTATGATACTACAAATTGAATATATAGTTTGGTACCACAATTGCAATCTCTCAATGTTATTGACTTGTTTGTCTTGTTTTTCAAATAGTATTTTGGTACTATTTAAAAAACAAATAAACAATATTTCTTACTCTTAAAAATAACATAATCATTACTTAGTTTCAAATATAATCTCACCTTAATTAAATAAAATTCTCTTATCTAAAAATCATAAATAAATTTTACTTTAATTTGACATAAACTAGCATGTCTCTTTTATATATATATATATATATATATATATATATATATATATATATAATATTGTGTATAAGTAAAAAATTTCTATTTATTATCATATCCTTCTTTATCTAATCGGATCGACCAAGTTCAAATTTGAATTTTTTTTTCACATATTAGAATTACGAATGTTCTTAATTGGATATAATCAATTTTACGATAATTGACTATAGAATAATTGTTTTTGGTATTATGCAAAAGGTACACTTTTTTTGCTTTTAGAGAGTTTTTGGCCTTCTGCAACCTAGAATTATAGAATTTTGGCACTTTGTATTCTGACTTAAAAGTTTTGGCACTTTGCACTCTGAAAATATAATTTATTTGGCACTTTGAATCCTAGTGTGTGTTTTAGTGAGAAAATTCATTGGTAGAATAGTGGAATAGTTATTTTTAATTTTTTTTTCACTTTGCACCTTGACAATATATATTTTGCACCCTTAAAATATAGAATGTTTGCATTTGCACCCTAAAATTATAAAATATTAGTATTTTCACCCCCGATCTAAATTTTTTGGCACTCTGCACTTTCAAAATATAATTTGTATGACATTTTGCACCCTAAAATATTTTTCTTAAAAAAAAACTCATGAATGTCGGCTATATAGAGATAAAATGTTCATTTCTATGCACAACAATCATAAACTTGTTATTCTAAATTTATTTTACTTTATAATAACTTATTTTAACATTCTCAGTAAAATTTAGATTAAAGAAAAGACATTGTCTTCATTTTGTTTTCAAATTTCCCCTGGATTATTTACTTTATATTTAAAATATAAGTTTACATATATAACATATTATTATATTGCATGTTATTTACAGTATTTAAATTATCATATTAAGTCGGGGTTGAAAATGTCAAAAAATTTATTTTTTGGATGCAAAGTGCCAATATTCTATATTTCATAGCTCAAAGTGTCAAAATCAATGGGCCTGTTTGTTTGGCGTTTTCCCAAAAAAATTTCGTGTTTGAAAAATGCTAAACAAACATGTTTTCTATTTTCTGAAATAAAATTTTCATCTTTTAATTTTCTCAAACTACTCTCTCAAAACCCAAACAAACAACAATTTTCTTATCTCTAAACAAAATCTATATAAACTCTACTCTGATTTGACATAAAGTAATTTATCTCTTACACAATTTATCTCATAACAAACATGATTTGTCATAAAGTCATATACATCTTACACTTACAACCCAACTCTTTAAAAAAAAAACCTATACCTACTTTATTTCTCAAACCACTCTCTCAAAATCCAAACAAATAACATTACTCAAATCGAGATTATTTCACAAACTTTCACTACTCTCCCAAACTACTTTCCCTAACACCAAACAAACAGGCCCAATAATTTTAGGGCACAAAGTGCCAAAACTATATATCATTCGATCAATGAATTTTTTCTTCGAAACACATATTAGGGTGCAAAATGCAACTAAATTGTATTTCGAAGATGTAAAGTGCCAAAACATTTAAGTTAAAGTGTAAAGTGCAAAAAATCCGCTTTTAGACAATCATGGTTTTATGTGATTGGAAATCTTAAAAGTAATTATGATAATGATGATCAAACACAAAAGAAATAACTGATGGCGAGTGCTCTTTTTATTTAATTATAATAATTGAAATACATATCCAGGACAATAAAATTAAAATTTGGGAACACTTTTTGAAAGGGAAAATTGCTTTTTTGGTACCATAGGATAGGCTGACTTGCACTTTTGGTACCATTGGATGCGAAAATGCAAATTTGGTACCATAGGATATGTTTTCATTGCAATTTTGGTACCAAACCCAATTTTTCTACAAAGTTAATGGCAATTTACCCCTTATGAAATGCATAATGTTCAATTTATCCCTCTATAATTTGAAAAAAATTAATTTACCCCCTGTAAAATTTTAATGAAGCAATTTACCCCCTTCAGCCGGAGATTGTAACTCACTTGCCGAAATTGAGTGTATGCATGCAAACTATTTTATTTAACATAGAGAAATAAATTGTCACATTTATCATAACACAATGGGTAAAAAATCACATTATCAAAATAAAAGTGGATTAAGTGCCGCCTATAAAAATATCAGGGAGGCGATGTGAAATTTTTACAAAATTTCAAGGGGTAAAATGCTCTTTTTTAAACCACGAGGGGTTAAATTGAATATTATGCATTTAGTAGGGGGTAAATTGCCATTAACTTTGTAGAAAAATTGGGTTTGGTACCAAAATTGCAATGAAAACCTATCCTATGGTACCAAATTTGTATTTTCATATTTAATGGTACCAAAAGTGCAAGTCAGCCTATCCTATGGTACAAAAAAAGTAATTTCCCCCTTTTTGAAATGTAATAATGTGAACTAAGGAAAAGGATGAAGAATTGTTCACCAATGGAGTCTAAGGTCATTTCCCCGGCTGCTGAAGAGGACTTTATTAGGGAAAGGTGGCGGAGTGGTGAGGAGATGAAGAAGGGCTGGGAAGAAGACCCAACCATTCCCCCGGCTGCTGGGACACGCCCGTGCGGGCCAGTGGATATCCGACAAGTGGTCCATTTTTTTTTCTTTAAATTCAATTTAAAAGACATAATACAGTGGCTATAATAGCAAGTTTGAACATAGCAACCTCAGTTTTTATTTTATATTTATCCATTTGGCACGCCTAAATCTCTGTCACATGAAATGAACAAAATAAAATTATAGAAGAAAATTCGAAACAAAAAGAATGTGCATAAAAGCTATATATGGAGACAATATTCTGAAAAATTAAAATTCTAAAAGTCAATAGTACACCGATGGAAGGTGAATCATAATAAGAACAATAAATAGATAACTAACGAGCAAATTACAGTTTGCCCCCTTAAAGTATTGAGATGATACTGTTCCTCTCAAAAATATCATTTATAACCTCTTACCTGTCTTGTAATAGTTTTCAACTTTTTATTTAAATTCGTATTCATTTACCATTTAAAAAAAAGGCAAATATAAGACCACACCAAATAAAATTGAAAGTCACAATATTTATTTGAATTGCAAATTCATATTGCAAACACACACAAATAGAAAAGGTAAATAGTTTGAACATGTCCACAAGAATCTTTTAACCTCCAAACAATCTGTTAATTATTCTCTCTTCCGCAAACTCGAAATAAGCTTGTCTCCATCTCTTATTGAAGACAAGAGCTGCAATGACTCCCCAAAACCCCGTTGCAAAACCAGATATTATAACTATAGAAAGCAATACCTTATCTTCAATAAAATTGTCTTCTTCATTTGCAGATACATGGTTATCCGTAATACTTGGGACCATCGATACTTCTTCACATTTCTTAGGTAGCGGAGCTCCACATAGTTGAGGGTTTGATAACTCTGTGAAAATAGAGTTATCGCGTGGACTTTTTAGGCTTAAATTAGTATTTTTCTTGAATAATTGTGAGTCGTTTGAGATTTTATTGCATATTTCACTTTTTAGAGTCAATTCACGAATTTAATCAAGTTTTGAGAATAATCCTTGAGTTTTGGTACTAATTCGATTTATTCCCTTGTAGGAGATGAAATGAGCCAACAAAGTTTAAAATCAATTGAAAATGAGCAATTTCAAATCTTGAAGGTGTAAAAGGATACAAAGCTGAAAGTGCAATTAGAGTCAAAGATTTGATGAATTTGTAAGTTTATGCGGCAGACCTCTTTTAAGCATTAATGGGCTGGTGGCCCATTTGGGAAGATGGAAGATTTAATAGAATCCTACTACACGGAGGACTATGGAGGAAGAAATAAAAAGGCAAAAAGAGTAGAAAAAATCACACACTATATTAGAAAAAAGAAGAGACGCAAGATCAAGGAGAAACAAGCGCATATCACATTTTTAGCTATTTTCCGTATTCCTTTATTAGAGAAGACTATGAACTCCTCTTTTATTGTTTATTTTGTTATTTTTAGCATGAACTAATTTCGTTTAGTCTAGGGTTTTTACGGATCCATGTTATGCGAATAATGTTTTATTTTATTTTCTAGTTTTAATTTAGTGATTTTCGATTTTTCTTTATCGATATTCGTTTATCTAATTTTGTGCTAATTTACCGTCAAATTGACTGGCCACCTATTTGATTGTTTACTTTTCTTGATTGAACCTGGGAAGGGAATATTAAGAATAGAAGAGGAATTAGGTAGTGGGTTGCTTGTTAGTATAGGAATATACCCAACACGCTCATATCCAAATTAGGTCATATAATTCATGCATGTTATTAATTCTACTAACTTAGGAATAAGAATAGTAAGTTAATTGCATAGGTTCTTAGGTGATTCGGAAGACACTTAAGGATAAAAGTGAACCCTAGGATAGCGAATAAGAATCACTAGTTAAAATTAGGGAGTTAATTAACATTAGGAGCATAACATTGGTGAAGTTTAATTCTAGACCCTTGTCTCATTGATTGTCTTCTTAAGCACTTTAATCATCATTTTAGATTAGTTATTTTTCTTAGTTTAGTAGTTAGTTAATAAACAAACCAACAATATTTTAGCCTAGTTGAATTAGAATAAGAATTAGGAATTTGGTACAATTTTTAGTTTCAAGTCTTCGTGGGTTCGACACTCAACTTACTCTTTATTACTTTTGCGATACGTGCACTTGCGTTTATTTGCGTGTGTAAAATCTGCAACAAGTTTTTGGCGCCGTTGCCGGGGACTTTGATAATTGATAATTTACCAAGTTTCAACTTTTATTTTTGTTTTAATTCGATTTA
Organism: Penstemon barbatus; assembly: GCA_003313485.2. Lineage (NCBI taxonomy): Eukaryota > Viridiplantae > Streptophyta > Magnoliopsida > Lamiales > Plantaginaceae > Penstemon > Penstemon barbatus. The sequence continues at coordinate 77,435,829 of CM064877.1, read as the reverse complement.
TTTTTATAGTTCAAAATTTTCCTTGTAGGTACTCATACCTAATTTATGCGCAGTTATAAAAAAGCTGAATTAGTAGCTTTTGATCCAGAGATCGAGAGGACTTTCAGACAACGAAGAGCGCTAAACAAGAACCAAGGAAAAGCTGATCTAATGGAGAATCCACAGAATGAAAATCAGGTGAATCAACAGTTAGTAAATCAGCAAATGGGTCCACACATTCCTGCCGAAATCGAAAAACCCATTAATGAATACATAACACCAATCCTGGGTGTTCTAGATTCAAGCATCGTCAGACCAGAGATTGAAGCAGATCACTTTGAAGTAAAATCGGTAATGCTAAATCTGATCAATTCCTCTGCTATATTTTCGGGGTTGGCTATGGAAGATCCTCACGCCCATTTGAAGAGCTTTATGGAAATTTGCGATTCATTCAAATTGAATGGGGTTATAGCTAATCAACTACGAATGAAACTTTTCTCCTTTTCCTTAAGGGATCGAGCTCGAGTCTGGCTAAACTCAATGCCACCTAACTCCATCATATCTTGGACTGATTTGACTAAAAAATTCCTTAGGAAATATTTTCCACCCACCAAGAGTGCGAAAGTTCGAATGGAAATTCACTCATTCCAACAAATAGAGGGAGAGTCACTCTACGATGCATGGGAAAGGTTCAAGGGGCTAATGACTCAGTGTCCACAACATGGAATTCCTGGTTGGCAACTGATACATATCTTCTACACTGGACTAGGGGGACAAATCAGGACCATTCTTGATGCAGCAGCAGGAGGGACATTTTTGGGGAAGACATATACAGATGCCTACGATGTGTTAGAGAGAATGACCTACAACAATTACCAATGGGCATCGGAACGCTCATCAGTAAAACTTGCACCTGGAAAATTTGAGTTAGATACAATGACAGCAGTGCAAGCACAATTTGCCGCTTTATCCAAGAAGATTGATGGTTTAAGTATGAGTAAACCTGGTGCTAACTCGTTTCAAACTCAACCGGTCAATATGATTCACAACTCAAAGATTCCTGTATCATTTGTGGGGGAGAGCATCCGTATGAAAATTGCCCTTCAAATTCAGAGTCAGCATGCTATGTGGGAAACAATCGAAACAATCAAGGGTATAATCCATACTCTAACAGCTATAATCCCGGATGGCGAAACCTTCCTAACTTTTCATTGAGCAATAATCAGTACGTTGGACAGAGGTCAAACAACGCCAAGAATCAGCAAAACTCACTAGGGGTTCAAGGTCAACAAAAACAACCACCAACGGACAATAAGCCATCATTAGAAGAGACGTTGGCACAGTTCATGAGCCAGACAACTGCATCTATTCGAAACCTAGAAACCCAAATGGCTCAATTAGCTCAAGATAGGCAGCACCGACCTCCAGGCTCACTCCCAAGTGACACTGAAAACCCAAGGACCAATCATAACGAACATTGCAAAGCAATCACTCTGAGAAATGGTAGATAACTCGAGGAGCCCAGCAGAACACAAGTTCGAGTTAAGGATCCCAAGGAAGCTCATGACAAATTTGAAGAATCCGAGTTAAACAAAGAAAAGGAGATGGAAAAGGAGAGCGAGAAGAAAGTTGTATCTAATCTACCGGAAATCAAACCTCCACCACCGTTTCCTCAAAGGTTTCAACAACAAAGGAAGAATGATCAATTCAGAAAATTCCTTGATATCCTGAAACAACTTCACATCAACATTCTATTAGTTGAAGCATTCGAGCAGATGCCAAATTACGTCAAATTCATGAAGGATGTACTGTCACGAAAGAAAAGATTAGGAGAATTCGAAACTGTAGCTCTCACCGAAGAATGCAGTGCAATTTTGCAGAATAAGCTCCCGCCTAAACTCAAGGATCCTGGCAGTTTTACCATTCCATGTAACATTGGCGACAAGTATGTGGGACAAACATTATGCGACTTAGGGGCCAACATCAATCTCATGCCCAAATCCATGTTTAAAAAATTGGGAATCGGGGAAGCTGATAACGCCGTTAGAACGTCGTTATTGCCTATCTCTTTAAGCCCAAAATATCTTGCTTTGATTCGAGTTTTGTGTGCTTTTGTTTATTTTCACGTTCTTTTGCGTTTTTGGTCCTTTGTTGGACATTTGTGTGTTTTTGGTTGTTGTTTGTGTGTTTTATTGTTGTTTTGTGTGTTTTTGTAGGGAGATGTAGAAAAGGGCTTCAAAGGAATGAAGAACCCGGAGCAAATTGTACAAAAATGTAGATAGCTGCTCACTAGAACATGCATAAATATTTGATGGATGATCCAAATGAGCTGAATTTTGGATATGTCATATATGAGTGAGTTAGATACTCTACGGACTTTACGGATCCGCAATCGGAGTTCGGAGTCAAAAGATATGCTGCTCGGAAGAAAGTGCGGCAGAGCAGAAAATCTGCAGCCAGCCTACGGCACAAACCTCGCCGCGGCGAGGTGGAATCTCGCCGCGGTGAGGTCCTGCTGCTGGCGCGAAATATCAGCAAAGTCTTCTCATTTTCGAGGGGTATTTTCGGGTTTTCTCATAGGGGGCTATTAGGGCAAGACAAGAGATCAACTTGGACAGAACATCATCAATCTTTGCCTCTTTATGCCTCCCTTTCTCTATTTGCCTCCCTCAACTTTCTCTCTTTACTTTTTCTTTCTTTTTCTTGTATTTGAAGGCTCCACCAAGGGGGTGAGTTAATCACCACCCTTGGGGAGTGATTATGTGGTGATTAAGGGGAGGAGAATTCATCTTTCGATTTCATTCCGATTAGGTGATATTTTTCTATTTCCTAGTGGTCATTGATTAGGAGATTGATGTTGTATTTCCTTTTTATATGAATGATTGTGGATTTGAATTCTCCGGATTTATATATATTATGTTATTGTTTGATTAAATGATGTCTTGATGATTAGTATGGTGCTTATATGTGTTCGTTAATCCGATTCCGTGTTTATTGTTCGTCTTGTGGTTTGACAACCTTTGGAGATGAAAGTTATTGATTCTTGATTGCTATATTTAGTGATTTTGAGGATTTGATTATGAAGTTGGATTGTGATTCGATTCTAGGATAGACATATACCTAAGTCGTTTCATATTCGTTTAAGGTTTGAGTTTAAATGACATCGATTAGATTTTATTCCGTTTATACGTAAATTGGATTAGTTTAATTCGATAGGTTGGTATGCTATCAAAAGATACATACGAACATCAGTGAACCCTTGAATAGCAAGCACGAGCATAATATATTAATTGTCGAGTCATTGTTATCGTTTGATTAGTTATGTTTGATGTTGGGTTATGTTTGATTTGTTGGGTTTATTGTTTCATCGCACTTTTGGCCATCTACATTTAATGCAACCTAGACATAAGTTAGGCGAGTGACAATTTGTGGATTTCAACCTAGGATAGTCATATACCTAGTTTGGTCCGTGTTTGTATAATGGGTTCGTCCGTAAATGCATCAAATAACTTAGATTCTCTTTATTCGGGGATTCGGGTTAGTTTTAGGTCCCGGGTGACAGCGGTACACCTTAGAATCCTCTTTTGGGTTCGGACTTTCCTTAGAGCATCGGTTGACAGCGATGTTCGTTCTTGATCCGGAGATGAAGAGTTTGGGTAGATTGGTAGAGTTAAGTCAAACCGATAGGGAGACTTAACTAATTTTGAACTCACAAACAACAACTATATCTAGGATTGTTTGCATAGCTAATCTAACAACCGCATAATTTATCTGCTTTAACTAATCGCTTATAAATCCTCCTTACCACATAATTAACTCCCCATTTACTTGCTTTCATAGTTAGATTTACTTTATCGCTCGTAGTTAAATAAAATCACCCTTATCTTATATTTGGGTTCGATAATATTGTATCAAGCATTCTTAGATAGAATAAGCCTTCGATTGATTCGTTTATTCCCACCTTTTACTCATTCGTGGGGATTCGATACTCGGTATGTACTTATCGTTTTATATTACTTGTAATGACCGTATACTTGCGTGTTTGCGTATTAGTATTTGGCACACAACAAGTTTTTGGCGCCGTTGCCGGGGAATGTGGTAACGTGTGGAGTAAATGACGATATTGATGGCTAGTTTTGTGTTTGATAGCTTGATACATTGTGCTAATTTTGATCTTTTTGTTTCTTTGCGAGGTTTTATCAGCCTATCGCGAAGAGCTTAAGGATTTTGATGAGCCTGTTTTGTGGAATCATGGACGATGTGATAGTTTTGGTGACAATCAATTCATCCCTCGTATCAAGTCAAGCTCGTGACTTAAAACAAGCATTATTTCCCTTTTTCATCATCTTGTCTTGTTTTGTTTTGTTTTGTTTTTGTTTGTGTTGTGTTGTAGGTGATGATTGTGCATGATAAAGAAGTAATGGCAAGCATGATTGAGGATCCGAGACGAAAGTTAACCACGGGATGCACGGACTCCATGATCGACAGAAGGGCGTAACCTTTAAATTTTTGCATTCCGTTTGGTTTATTTTGCGCTTGCAATGCTATATCTATATGTCCGTACTTGATTGGTTTTGATTATCTATGCTTGCTTGAATTGGATAGAGTCGTGCTCGATCATTTACCTTGTTGTTTTCTTTGTTTTGTTTGTTTTTCTTTTCTTTGTGTGCTTGCGTGGATGTCTTGTCGACCTCCCTCCATTTTTCTCAATTCACACAATGGGGACATTGTGCGTTTTAAGTTTGGGGGAGAGAGGTCGCAAGTACTTGCATACATGCTAGGTCGACCCGCCAAATTTTTTCAAATTCTTATTATTATTTGAGTATGCTTCTACAAAATTTGAGCACATTGGCTAAGGCTAGATTGTATTTGAGGTGGATAAAGAACTTTAGTGATAATAGGATCTAGGACTCCTCTTGCGTAACTTAGTTTCTCTCCAATCTTTAGTTTGAAAACTAAGTGTGAAGAGAGCAAAATGACTTAAGTTTGGGGGAGTGAACCCTTTTCGAGAATGAAAAACCTTTGAACACCTAGCTCTTAAAAGAAATGAGTAGAGAAGTTGCTAAAATGTATGCCCTTCTATGAGAGAAAAGAAAGGCTAAGCCTTCATTGATGAAATTCATGGATGATTTTTGTAATAACTCTATGTCATTATAATTGTGCAAGTTTTGTAGTGAAAAATTCAAATATAATGCACAAAGGAAAGGAATGGTGCTAGTAGCCCACAAAGTCAAATGTATAGAAAAACAAGCAACCATCAATAGTGCTAGATTTGTATTGTAATATCATTGTAAAGCACAAAGTGCTATGTTATTATTGTAAATCAAAAGAAAAGAAAAATATGGTGAGAAAAGAGCTAGGGACTAATATTGTCAATTAGTTCAAGAATAGGGACAATACTCTTAAATTACCTACAACTTAGTTTCATGATGTGATTGGAGCATAAGGTTTGAAACCTAAGGTTAGGAGATAGTCTAAGTTAACGTGAGGAGCCCATGCAAGTAGAACCGATGATTTTAATCTATTGGGGCGTATTCACCTAAAATAGAACCTAGCCGAAGTCATCACACACACACGTGGAGCTTGTTTAAAGAATAATTTGAAAGTGTTAAGCTTTGGCATTTTGATCTTAAGCATGCACGTTTAGTACTTGTTTTGTTTTCTTTGCTCGAGGACGAATAAGTGTTTAAGTTTGGGGGTGTTGATAACGCCGTTAGAACGTCGTTATTGCCTATCTCTTTAAGCCCAAAATATCTTGCTTTGATTCGAGTTTTGTGTGCTTTAGTTTATTTTCGCGTTCTTTTGCGTTTTTGGTCCTTTGTTGGACATTTGTGTGTTTTTGGTTGTTGTTTGTGTGTTTTATTGTTGTTTTGTGTGTTTTTGTAGGGAGATGTAGAAAAGGGCTTCAAAGGAATGAAGAACCCGGAGCAAATTGTACAAGAATGTAGATAGCTTCTCACTAGAACATGCATAAATATTTGATGGATGATCCAAATGAGCTGAATTTTGGATATGTCATAGATGAGTGAGTTAGCTACGCTACGGACTTTACGGATCCGCAATCGGAGTTCGTAGTCAAAAGATATGCTGCTCGGAAGAAAGTGCGGCAGAGCAGAAAATCTGCAGCCAGCCTACGGCACAAACCTCGCCGCGGCGAGGTGGAAGCTCGCCGCGGCGAGGTCCTGCTGCTGGCGTGAAATATCAGCAAAGTCTTCGCATTTTCGAGGGGTATTTTTGGGTTTTCTCATAGGGGGCTATTAGGGCAAGACAAGAGACCAACTTGGACAGAACTTCATCAATCTTTGCCTCTTTATGCCTCCCTTTCTCTCTTTGCCTCCCTCAACTTTCTCTCTTTACTTTTTCTTTCTTTTTCTTGTATTTGAAGGCTCCACCAAGGGGGTGAGTTAATCACCACCCTTGGGGAGTGATTATGTGGTGATTAAGGGGAGGAGAATTCATCTCTCGATTTCATTCAGATTAGGTGATATTTTTCTATTTCCTAGTGGTCATTGATTAGGAGATTGATGTTGTATTTCCCAGCCCACCCAGTCGCGACCCTTGCACAAAACCGCCACTAGACGAAACCCTAACGCCGCCACAACACCTCTATCTCAATTGGGCATCTCTCAAGGACCGGTAACAATTGATTCTTGCTTTTCTTGGTTCGTTTCTTGGATTGTGATTTCGATTGTTAGTTTGAGGGTGTATTGTGCTATTGTTGGATTTTTGTTGATGATTATTTGAGGATTCTGGAGGAACGGGGTCTTGAACGTAGTGTCGATTATTGGATTGTTGCTTGATTGTGTGGGTAGTAGAGATTGATTATATTTTCGATTCGGTGTGATATTTGTGGATTGATTGTTCGTGTGGAGTAATTGTTTTGGCGTAGTGTGTGTTTTGATCAAATTACACCAAATGGCACCACGAAGTCGAACGGTCCAAAAGAAAACCCCTGTGAACAAACTAGCACTAACGAAAAAGCTTAGTGGTGCTAGGGATAAACAAGGGCGGGCGGATGAGTTTGATAGTAGTAGATTTGTTAACCCAAAAGCTCAAAAGAAATTTTTTGACGAACATGAGGTCACAAGGTCCTTTATCACGGAGAGGGGTGTAGAATGTACCCCCGAGAGTTTCCCCGAATTTTATCGGTTATTTCAAAAATGGGGATAGATGAATTTCATTAAACACCCGACTGAGATTGAGGGCGAGATCGTACGCGAATTCTATGCCAATGTTTCCTAAACTCCGGACGCAAAGGAGGTCAAAGTTCGGGGCAAGATAGTCAAGTTCGATAAGGCGACCATCAAAATACTCTTTACGAGTTGCCGACTTATGCCATTGACCAATACACAACTTGCCTCGCGGATGCAATCGATATGAAAGACATAATGGAGTTCATTTGTCTCTCGGGCACAGTCTTACCGGCGACGGGAAATTTTTTGAAAGCATCGCTCACTCCTACAGAAAAAATTTGGTTCGCCTTCAGTGCTTCCCGCCTTATGCCCACGACATATTACACAAAAATCTCGGAAGACAAAGCCCGCCTCATCTACTCCCTCATGAAGGAACACACCGTTGACGTCGGCGAATTACTCTACAAAGGCATTATACGAAATGCAACAAAGGAAGGAGCCCAAACATATTGGTTCCCCTCCCTTATCTTTCGCCTTTGCATTCAAGCCGGGGTGCAGAGAGGTGACGGAGCTGGAGTGGTGAAATTGAAGAATGCCTTCGATGATCAAATCTGGTGTAAGATATTGGGCATATCGTATTTGTTGGTCCCAAGTGGTCAGATGAGGTCTAGAGGGGGGGGGTGAATAGACCTCTGAAAATTTTTGAACTTAAAAATTTTTCAGTCTTCTGTCAGCAGACTAAGCTGATGAAGAACAGTAAGCAGACTGAGCTGATCGTGAACAAATCTTGAACAGCAGACTGACCACTCTTCTTACAAATACTTAGCTGTTTTTCAGCAAAACAGTTTTTCAAAGAGTATACTTGCAGCGGATTGTTTGAAAGTGTTTTTCACAAGTAAACTAAGTTCTTAAAAGATTTTATCCCCAGTTTTAAAAACTCCTTTTAAAATCTTTTAAACAATTCAAAGTGTTTGCTTATGTAGTTTGAAATATGCAAGAAAACTTAGATGCAAATCAACACAAAGAATTGTTATAGTGGTTATATGGATAAAAATTCTTTAGTCCACTCTTCCAGATCACTTAGATTCTGGGTTATACTATAATCACACAGATTACAATATTTCTCCACTTATACCTAGACAACTAATGAAAAGGCTATAAGCTCGCAATAGAAAATCACTAAGAAATTCTACTCTCTGAAGTTTGATCACTCACAAAGATGGATCACAACTTCGCACAACACTAAGCTATTACAAGATCACTCAGATCGTAATTTTCTCTTTTCTTCAACTGGGTTTCTGTCAACAGATGACTTCCACAAGACGAGTGAGCTGTTGAGCTTTCGAGACTTAGATAAATTTCTGCTTTGAATGCAAAATCTCTAATTGTTGTTGTGTGTCTCGCTCGTTGAAATCAGCTCCTTTTATACTTGAATTTGAAAATAAGACCGTTGAAGCAAATCAAATCTTCAAATCCATAGCCTTAGCCCGAAATTAGAACGGTAACCTGCTACAGTACTTTTTCTGCTGTACTTTCCTGTAGCTGCATTAAATGCACTTTGCTGATCCGAGAGTTAATTCCAATCATTTGCCATTACTACCCTTCTCTTCCAGCATTTATTTCACTTGGGGCATTTATTACCGTTGAACTAATCTCTTGATCTCTTATACTCTGCTGATCAAAGCGACCCATCTGATAGGCACTCTGCTGATCAAATACTGAACTAATCTGATTTGACTCGGCTGATGACCTACCCTTCTGTTCGCTGTTTCAGCATGAGATCACTAGTCTTCTGGGCTTTGAACTTTGAACTCTTCTGATGTCTTCTTTTACTTGTTCAAAATTCTTCTAAGGGAACTAAGCTTCCATACTTAGCTGATTATGATGTTTTGGAAATCATCAAAACCTTCCCTTAATTACTCATCTTCTTTGCACTTCATCTTCATCTTCATCCAACAATTTCCCCCTTTTTGATGATGACAAAACTTCAGCTAAGTACCTGTACCTAAACTAAAGTCTTGATCCTCAAAAATTTCTGAGATAGAAATAGTCTCTTGGATTAAAACTTGCAATTTTATAGATATTGAGAATTGTTACATATTACAAGTTTGTTCAGATGAGTTGCAAAAAAAAAAAAATTACAAGGAAATACATAAGTCATCTAAACAAGACTAGTCTTCTAGTTTGTCTTCTTTATCTTCCTTGCTCTCTTTTTCTTCTTCAGCAGGTTTGGAAGTTTCAGCTTCCAAATCTTCAGAGAGTTTCTGTTTCAACAGCTCTAACTTCTTCTTTTTGACATCAGGGTCAAGCTGTTCTTCAGCTGAATCCTTAGCAGCAACTATTTCCTTATCAGACTTAGCCTTTGCTTCAGCTTCAGTTTCTTCAGCAGCTTCACCTTCTTCTTCTGTGATCTTCTCATCTGTTGATCTGCTTGTGCCTTCATTTGCTGCATCATTCTTTTCATCATCATCAGCAGATTCTTCTAACACTTCTGTTCTTTCAGCAGATGATGCCTTATCTTCCCTTTCTTCCCTCAGTACCTTATCTTCCCCCTTTTTGTCATCATCAGCAGGGTTGATTTGATAGTTTGGTAAGATTGGGGTGATCAGAAGTGAATCACATAGAAGCTTGATGTTTTCTTCCATAGCATGCATTTGAGCTTGTTGTCGTAGTTGAGTTGCTCTGAATGCATTGTTACGCTCCAAATACGAGTGCGTAGAAACGCAAGTATACGGTCGTCTACAAGTAATAAAGTGATAAGGAGTGTCGAACCCACGAGGAATTGTTCAATTAATTACCAACTAACGTCTTGTTACTTCGACTTAGATTTGTAAGTTGAGTACAGTAAAGTGGTGGTGGTTTTGATACTACAATAAATGAGGTGATTAAGAAACTAACACTTGACTTAATATATGTAAAGGCTTCTACGATTTTACGTCACCTAGTTCAATTCAAGATAAACAACTCAACAATTGACAACCACACTTATGTTTGTTGTTCAAGATTTCATAAAATATTCATACGTATCTTTCGATATCGTACGAACCTAACAAAGTAGACTAATCCAATTTATGTCTAAAAGGATTAAGCCTAAGTGATGCTTTAATTCTCAAACCTTATAAGAACATGAAATGACTTAGGTATATTTCTATCCTAAAATCAATTCACAACCTAGTTTCATAATCTAATCTTTAATCAACTATGTCTAGCAATTAAAGATCAATCCATTTCATCCTATGGTTGGCCTAACCACAAGTTGACAAATGCTCAAACTAGTTTAACAAACACTTGTATACAAGCATAGCAACAACCATTAACTCATCATTTAATCAATAATCAAGAACCAAACATAGGATCAATAAAAACATAGAATAAAAGAGATTAGCTACTCATATTAATCAACACCATATTCATTACATTAAACAAAGTCATAAGTGTAAATGAACAAAGTAAGAAAGATAGAGTAAGCTTAGGTGATGAAGTCAATATCAACTTCTTCTTCAAGCCCTTGTTGTTCTTTGGGGAGTCCAAGTGAAGTTCTTCTTTCAAAAGTGCCAAACAAAGCTTTTTTTTCTTTGGAGGCAAGATGTAAAGTCAAGTATGAAGTTGTGGAATGATTCCACCTTTAACTCCTAACCTAGCAAAACTACCAACTTTCCATGCCTAAGTTACCCTTCAAAACAAGGCAACTAAGGCCAAAAAGTCCCCAAAAGAAGTTGGAATTACAAGTGGGAGGGAAAAAGGCAAAGGACATAAAACACCTTCAAAATACGCAGCTTTTCTGGCAGCAGGTCTCGCGGCCGCGAGCCCTGAGCTCGCGGCCGCGAGCTCAGGCAGTAAGCTCTCTGCAGATTTTCTGCTCCGCCACACTTTCTTCTGAGCAGCATATCTTTTGATTCCGAACTCCGAATCCGGATCCGTAAAGTCTGTAGCGTAGCTAACTCACTCATCTATGACATATCCAAAATTCAGCTCATTTGGATCATCCATGAAATATTTATGCATGTTCTAGTGAGCAGCTATCTACGTTCTTGTACGATTTACTTCGGGTTCTATTTCCTTTGAAGCTCATGCTTGACTCGCGGGGTTGGTAGAGCGACTCGTATCATTGATACGCAACTCCGAATCTTTCTATGATGTTAATACCTACAAACCACGGAGAAAACGATCAATACGAGAACAAAAACACAAAAGACGAACAAAGGCCAAACAATGGGGCCAAAAGCACAAAAGAAACGAAAACACGAGAAGACACACAAAAACTCGAATCAAAACAAGATGTTTTGGGCTTAAAGAGATAGGTAATAACGACATTTTCACGGCGTTATCAACACCCCCAAACTTAAACACTTGCTCGTCCTCGAGCAAAGAAAACAGAACAAGAACAAAACAAACATACTTAAGATCGAAATGCTAAAACTTAACACTTTCAAATTATTCTATAAACAAGCTCCACGTGTGTGTGTGATGGCTTCGGCTAGATTCTATCTTAGGTGAATAATTTCCGATAGGTCAAAATCATCGGTTCTATTTTCATGGACTTTTAATGTTTAACAAAGAATCTCTCCTTACCGTAGATTACAAACTTAATGCTCAAATCACTTCACGGGACTAAGTTATAGGTAATTTAAGAGTGTTTTCCCTATTCTTGAATTAATTGACGATTTTAGCTCCTAACTCTTTTCTCACCACACTTGTTTTTACAATGAAACAAGGCACTTTGTGCTTTACAAGAATATTACAGTACGATATTAGCACTAATGGCGAACTTGATGCAATTTTGCTTTTGTGGGCTACTAGCACCACACTCTTTTCTTCTATTACATCTTTTGCACTAAAACAATGAGATAGAGCAATTACCAAAAATGATCAATGAGTATTATCAATTGAAGGCTTAGCCTTTCTTTTCTCTCATAGAAGTGCGTACATTTTAGCAACTTCTCTACTCATTTCTTTTAAGAGTTAGGTGTTCAAAGGTTTTTCATTCTCGAAAAGGGTTTACTCCCCCAAACTTAGGCCATTTATGCTCTTTTTACATTTAGATTCCAAGCTATGGATTGGAGGGATTCTAAGTTAAGCAAAAGGAGTCCTAGAACCTATTATCGCTAAAGTTCGTTATCCACTTTAAATATTACCTAACCTTAGCCAATGTGCTTTGAACTTTGTAGAGCATGTACAAATAATAATAAGAATTTGAAAAATTTTTGCGGGTCGACCTAGCATGCAACAAGCGCGACCTTACTCCCCCAAACTTAAAATGCACAATGTCCCCATTGTGTGAATTGAGAATGACGGAATAAGGTACGACATGACTAAAACAAGAACACAACAAAAACACAAGCAAAACAAAACAAAACAAAACAAAACGATAAATGAGCGAGCACGACTCTAATTAAGTCCAACGAGCAAATGTTATACATTTAAACACGTAAACATGCCAATATCTCACAAGATTTAGTAACAAAACCAATACAAGACGAGAATATAATTAAAACATTGTAAGCTCAATTTAAACCGACGGGACTGCGTAATTTTAAATACAACGTCCCTTTATGTATGCTTCCCGTGGTTGCTCCCGTCTTCAGTGGTTTCGTGCATTGAGGGCACGCTCCATTGCTTTCCCGTACTCTTCCCTTTTTAGTTCAAATGCGCAAAATTCCCCCAAACTTATGTTGCAACTACACAACCTCAATAAACCAATACCCAACTCCACAATCGAAAAATAGCAAAGAGGGTAAAAATTTCTCATACGCAATTTATCAAACACCTTGTGTGCACTCCTCAATTCACTAATTCTCTTCAAAGTTTACAAGAGCTTCCACCAAAAAAAATTCAATACCAATCAACGCAATAACAATACAACAATACCAATCAAGTTAAGCCACACTTACCTTTGGATTGGAATCGAAGAATTTTGATTTTCGAACCCTTGAGTGCTGAATTCGTTTTTGGTGTGATTGTGGGGGAATAAAAGGATTTCTTGAGTTGAATTGGTGAGTTGGTTGATTGAGAGTGAAGGAGGGTTAGATGATTGTATTAGTTTGGGAAGATTTGAGGGAGTTTTATGAGAGAGTGAATGAGAGGTGAGTGTAATTGAATTTGAAAATGTGAGGGAGTGTTAGCCGAACCTTTGTCTTAAATTTTTTTTTTTTTTAAAACGGACATGTCTCGCGGCCGCGAGGTTGAACCTCGCGGCCGCGAGAGCTGGGCAGAAACTTTCTGCCCAGACTTCGCGGCCGCGAGCTGGAATCTCGCGGCCGCGAGGGTTGGGCAGAGAGTCTCTGCCAAATCTTCGCGGCAGCGAGGTGAAAGCTCGCGGCCGCGAGGGTTGGGCGGAAAATTTTCGCCTTCCACTCGGTCAATTAATTCAATTTCTCACCTTAAGCCGCGATCCATGGTTCGTTCGCTCAACCTTACTCGAATTATGCTTGTTAATCCTCGATCATTCGTGCGCGCTCATTTACCCACAACACAAAACGCAAAAACGACAACAAAAAACAAAAATGAAAACGACACAAAACACAAAACAACAAAGGAAAAAGAAATAGGCTCGGGTTGCCTCCCGAGAAGCGCTTGTTTATAGTTGGTAGCTCAACTTTAAACTTTCCTTTTCTTTTAAGGTGGCCAATAATCGAATAGGATCCCATCGGGATCAAGTATGAGCCCCGGCCTCCTCGCTTTTAAATTCGTCCCACGCCTTAATTTTTCCATTGTACGGCCTTTTGGGACGGATTTGAACCACATATCAAATCGAAAACTTTTATCTCCCGGTTCAAATCTCTTGTAATCTTTACCCATAATTATCCACGTTGCTTTGCTCGGGTGGATCCACTTGTCTTCTTTGGGAATAATCAAGTCCACATAAGAACATTTGATGACCTTTTGATCAAACTCTTCATCTATGATGAATTTTTCTTCCCTCGCAAGCTTTTTCGATCCACCTTGTTCTTCCTCTCTAGTAGGAAGCTCATTTGTTTCTAACATTTCACTCGGTTCATTAAAGCTTTCATTAGGAGCAACTGATTCAATTGAACTCGGCAAAGCTCCCGGGGGTCTTATGCTTAAGGCTTGTGAGATTTGCTCCATTTGTGTTTGAAGATCCCTTAATGTCCCCGAGTCTTCTTGCAACTGTTTGGAAATCTCTTCCATTTTAGAATCAGTGTAAACCATGTATTTGGTGGTGTGCTCCATGAACTTAGTGAATGCTTCTTCCAAAGATGATTGTGCCTCTACCGGAGGTTGAGAATATTCATGATAGTTCGGTTGGATGAACGGGGTAGTCATCATCATATTCGGGTGTGGTCCACCTCCCCACTCATTGTTCCTTGGATAATACGGGTTATCTCCCCATTCGATATTGTAGCCATTGTAAGTGGGACTCGGCTCATAATGATTACCCATGTATGAATTTTCATATTGAAAATAAGTTGGACTCATTGGGCAACCGGCGATTGTGCTCTCCCCCATGCAATGCATACAATAACAAAGTTATCGTCCCTCGGTTGACCTTGGATAGCAATCATTGTAGGCCATCGTACCTAGGAAGACAAAGATCACAACGTAAATAGCAAATCCAAGCTAAGATATACAAGAATATAAATTGGCAAACAATCGTTACAATTCCCCGGCAACGGCGCCAAAAACTTGTTACGCTCCAAATACGAGTGGGTAGAAACGCAAGTATACGGTCGTCTACAAGTAATAAAGTGATAAGGAGTGTCGAACCCACGAGGAATTGTTCAATTAATTACCAACTAACGTCTTGTTACTTCGACTTAGATTTGTAAGTTGAGTACAGTAAAGTGGTGGTGGTTTTGATACTACAATAAATGAGGTGATTAAGAAACTAACACTTGACTTAATATATGTAAAGGCTTCTACGATTTTACGTCACCTAGTTCAATTCAAGATAAACAACTCAACAATTGACAACCACACTTATGTTTGTTGTTCAAGATTTCATAAAATATTCATACGTATCTTTCGATATCGTACGAACCTAACAAAGTAGACTAATCCAATTTATGTCTAAAAGGATTAAGCCTAAGTGATGCTTTAATTCTCAAACCTTATAAGAACATGAAATGACTTAGGTATATTTCTATCCTAAAATCAATTCACAACCTAGTTTCATAATCTAATCTTTAATCAACTATGTCTAGCAATTAAAGATCAATCCATTTCATCCTATGGTTGGCCTAACCACAAGTTGACAAATGCTCAAACTAGTTTAACAAACACTTGTATACAAGCATAGCAACAACCATTAACTCATCATTTAATCAATAATCAAGAACCAAACATAGGATCAATAAAAACATAGAATAAAAGAGATTAGCTACTCATATTAATCAACACCATATTCATTACATTAAACAAAGTCATAAGTGTAAATGAACAAAGTAAGAAAGATAGAGTAAGCTTAGGTGATGAAGTCAATATCAACTTCTTCTTCAAGCCCTTGTTGTTCTTTGGGGAGTCCAAGTGAAGTTCTTCTTTCAAAAGTGCCAAACAAAGCTTTTTTTTCTTTGGAGGCAAGATGTAAAGTCAAGTATGAAGTTGTGGAATGATTCCACCTTTAACTCCTAACCTAGCAAAACTACCAACTTTCCATGCCTAAGTTACCCTTCAAAACAAGGCAACTAAGGCCAAAAAGTCCCCAAAAGAAGTTGGAATTACAAGTGGGAGGGAAAAAGGCAAAGGACATAAAACACCTTCAAAATACGCAGCTTTTCTGGCAGCAGGTCTCGCGGCCGCGAGCCCTGAGCTCGCGGCCGCGAGCTCAGGCAGTAAGCTCTCTGCAGATTTTCTGCTCCGCCACACTTTCTTCTGAGCAGCATATCTTTTGATTCCGAACTCCGAATCCGGATCCGTAAAGTCTGTAGCGTAGCTAACTCACTCATCTATGACATATCCAAAATTCAGCTCATTTGGATCATCCATGAAATATTTATGCATGTTCTAGTGAGCAGCTATCTACGTTCTTGTACGATTTACTTCGGGTTCTATTTCCTTTGAAGCTCATGCTTGACTCGCGGGGTTGGTAGAGCGACTCGTATCATTGATACGCAACTCCGAATCTTTCTATGATGTTAATACCTACAAACCACGGAGAAAACGATCAATACGAGAACAAAAACACAAAAGACGAACAAAGGCCAAACAATGGGGCCAAAAGCACAAAAGAAACGAAAACACGAGAAGACACACAAAAACTCGAATCAAAACAAGATGTTTTGGGCTTAAAGAGATAGGTAATAACGACATTTTCACGGCGTTATCAACACCCCCAAACTTAAACACTTGCTCGTCCTCGAGCAAAGAAAACAGAACAAGAACAAAACAAACATACTTAAGATCGAAATGCTAAAACTTAACACTTTCAAATTATTCTATAAACAAGCTCCACGTGTGTGTGTGATGGCTTCGGCTAGATTCTATCTTAGGTGAATAATTTCCGATAGGTCAAAATCATCGGTTCTATTTTCATGGACTTTTAATGTTTAACAAAGAATCTCTCCTTACCGTAGATTACAAACTTAATGCTCAAATCACTTCACGGGACTAAGTTATAGGTAATTTAAGAGTGTTTTCCCTATTCTTGAATTAATTGACGATTTTAGCTCCTAACTCTTTTCTCACCACACTTGTTTTTACAATGAAACAAGGCACTTTGTGCTTTACAAGAATATTACAGTACGATATTAGCACTAATGGCGAACTTGATGCAATTTTGCTTTTGTGGGCTACTAGCACCACACTCTTTTCTTCTATTACATCTTTTGCACTAAAACAATGAGATAGAGCAATTACCAAAAATGATCAATGAGTATTATCAATTGAAGGCTTAGCCTTTCTTTTCTCTCATAGAAGTGCGTACATTTTAGCAACTTCTCTACTCATTTCTTTTAAGAGTTAGGTGTTCAAAGGTTTTTCATTCTCGAAAAGGGTTTACTCCCCCAAACTTAGGCCATTTATGCTCTTTTTACATTTAGATTCCAAGCTATGGATTGGAGGGATTCTAAGTTAAGCAAAAGGAGTCCTAGAACCTATTATCGCTAAAGTTCGTTATCCACTTTAAATATTACCTAACCTTAGCCAATGTGCTTTGAACTTTGTAGAGCATGTACAAATAATAATAAGAATTTGAAAAATTTTTGCGGGTCGACCTAGCATGCAACAAGCGCGACCTTACTCCCCCAAACTTAAAATGCACAATGTCCCCATTGTGTGAATTGAGAATGACGGAATAAGGTACGACATGACTAAAACAAGAACACAACAAAAACACAAGCAAAACAAAACAAAACAAAACAAAACGATAAATGAGCGAGCACGACTCTAATTAAGTCCAACGAGCAAATGTTATACATTTAAACACGTAAACATGCCAATATCTCACAAGATTTAGTAACAAAACCAATACAAGACGAGAATATAATTAAAACATTGTAAGCTCAATTTAAACCGACGGGACTGCGTAATTTTAAATACAACGTCCCTTTATGTATGCTTCCCGTGGTTGCTCCCGTCTTCAGTGGTTTCGTGCATTGAGGGCACGCTCCATTGCTTTCCCGTACTCTTCCCTTTTTAGTTCAAATGCGCAAAATTCCCCCAAACTTATGTTGCAACTACACAACCTCAATAAACCAATACCCAACTCCACAATCGAAAAATAGCAAAGAGGGTAAAAATTTCTCATACGCAATTTATCAAACACCTTGTGTGCACTCCTCAATTCACTAATTCTCTTCAAAGTTTACAAGAGCTTCCACCAAAAAAAATTCAATACCAATCAACGCAATAACAATACAACAATACCAATCAAGTTAAGCCACACTTACCTTTGGATTGGAATCGAAGAATTTTGATTTTCGAACCCTTGAGTGCTGAATTCGTTTTTGGTGTGATTGTGGGGGAATAAAAGGATTTCTTGAGTTGAATTGGTGAGTTGGTTGATTGAGAGTGAAGGAGGGTTAGATGATTGTATTAGTTTGGGAAGATTTGAGGGAGTTTTATGAGAGAGTGAATGAGAGGTGAGTGTAATTGAATTTGAAAATGTGAGGGAGTGTTAGCCTAACCTTTGTCTTAAATTTTTTTTTTTTTAAAACGGACATGTCTCGCGGCCGCGAGGTTGAACCTCGCGGCCGCGAGAGCTGGGCAGAAACTTTCTGCCCAGACTTCGCGGCCGCGAGCTGGAATCTCGCGGCCGCGAGGGTTGGGCAGAGAGTCTCTGCCAAATCTTCGCGGCAGCGAGGTGAAAGCTCGCGGCCGCGAGGGTTGGGCGGAAAATTTTCGCCTTCCACTCGGTCAATTAATTCAATTTCTCACCTTAAGCCGCGATCCATGGTTCGTTCGCTCAACCTTACTCGAATTATGCTTGTTAATCCTCGATCATTCGTGCGCGCTCATTTACCCACAACACAAAACGCAAAAACGACAACAAAAAACAAAAACGAAAACGACACAAAACACAAAACAACAAAGGAAAAAGAAATAGGCTCGGGTTGCCTCCCGAGAAGCGCTTGTTTATAGTTGGTAGCTCAACTTTAAACTTTCCTTTTCTTTTAAGGTGGCCAATAATCGAATAGGATCCCATCGGGATCAAGTATGAGCCCCGGCCTCCTCGCTTTTAAATTCGTCCCACGCCTTAATTTTTCCATTGTACGGCCTTTTGGGACGGATTTGAACCACATATCAAATCGAAAACTTTTATCTCCCGGTTCAAATCTCTTGTAATCTTTACCCATAATTATCCACGTTGCTTTGCTCGGGTGGATCCACTTGTCTTCTTTGGGAATAATCAAGTCCACATAAGAACATTTGATGACCTTTTGATCAAACTCTTCATCTATGATGAATTTTTCTTCCCTCGCAAGCTTTTTCGATCCACCTTGTCTCAGCTGATTGGCTTCAAAATCATCCATTCTTTTGAGAACAGCTTCACCTTGGTCACCTAGCTGAATTTGAGTTGCCAGCAGCATATCAGCAGATGCCTTGAAGTCTCTCATCATATTATCTAAGGTTTCATCCTTAGCTTGGATGGCCAAATCAACTGTTTCAGTAATATCTCTCCAACCTGCAGCTGTGCTTTGGGTTCTTCTTCTGATAATATCCATGTCTTGATAGACAGATTTGACATTCTGAGCAGTATCTTCTATCAGATAGATTGGAACAGCAGCAGCTTTCTGATTTGCAGTTAACTTCTCCTCCATTTCCTTCATTGACTTCGATATCATTTGTTGAATAGAATCCAACAATTATGTTTGCTGTAAGCTCTGAGAAGTAGAAGCAACTTCAGGTTGAGTTGGAGGTAAGGCCAGAACTTCCTTTTCAGTGGAATGTTCCTCTGCTTGAGTTGACTCTTTTGTAGTCTGATCTGCTGACCCAGAAGCAATCTCTTCTTTTCTGGTTTCATCAGCCTGACCAGGAGTTCTTTCCTTCTCCTTGGTTTGATCTTCTTGTTCAGCAGTAGCCTTCCTTTCAACGATCTGATCAGCTGGAATGGTTTCTTCTCCCTTTGATTCATCAGCTGTGTCAGACTTGTCACCCTCGTCTTTGTTCTGATCAGATGGGTTTGATGTACCCTCTTTGTTCCTTTGTTGATCAGAAGATTCTTCCTTTTCTTTGTCAGCAGGGGACTTGATCTTTTTAACAGTCTCAACTGTTTTCATCAAACCTTCATTGTCAACAGCAGACCTGTGAGAAATCCATGTAAAATTGTCAAGAGGAATAAAAGGTGAGTATGGTTCCTCAGGTAGCTCTTCATATGGTTTGATGTTTGGACCATAGACAATGTGCTTGATGTTATGAAGAGGGACCAAAGAACTGGGTTGTCCCTTCAGCTTCCTAGACTTCTTTGCCCAAAGTTCCATTGCTTGAGCAATAGCCAGCTTGATTGATCTTTCCTTGAGGTCTTCTGATTCATCATAATCCTCAGGAACAGACTCAAATATCTTCTTTGCCTCAGCCTTGACTATGTGACTTATTCTCAATCTTAACCTGTCCAGAAAGAATTCTGAATCAAGTGCTTGAATTAAGGATCCAGTCTCAAGCCACTTCAATACCCAGGCTTCTTCAGCAGTGAAGGCTTTCCACTTGGCCATTTCAGCTGGACTTTTTGTCAGTCTGAATTCTCTCCATCTGTTGTATCTGATCTTTTCAGCATGGAATAATGTCAGACGGTTGATTCTTGCACCTTCAGCATCCAACCTTTTAAGGTATTCTTCAAAGATGGCAGGGTCTTCCCTGACAATCTCCAAAGCCAATCTAATCTCCTCTCTTCTTTTTGGCTTTAACTTTGGTGCAGGCATAGCTGGTATTGGTTTGTTAGGATCTCTTTGTTCACCAATAACTACTCCACCAGTATGCTGTGGTCCATGAGCATCCTTGGTGCTTGCTTCAATAGCAGCAGCCACCTCTGCTTCCTCAATAGCGTCCCTCTGCTCTTGAGTCATTTTACTGGCCTCTTCTTCCAGCCTTTTTAGCTCTAGGCTTTTCAGCCTATCTTCTTCTGCCTTTTCTGCAGCTTGCCTTAGCTTTTCAGCAGCATATTGTCTTTTCTTTTCAGCAGCAGTTAGGTATGTTGCAATTTTACCAGTCCGTCTTCTCCTTGATTCAGGACTTTCAACTGCTTGAATAGGAGTTGCGGCAACAGGAGTAGGATGCAGCAAAAGTGCATCTTTTTCAATTGTTGAATTAGTCTGCTGTGCTTCTTCAACTTCAGCAGATAGTGCAGCAGATGAGTCTTCTGTAGAAACTCCAACTGTGGAAACAACTTCTTCAGTAGGCTTATCAGCAGATTCTTCAACAACTAATGGCCTTTCTGCTGATGTTGTTGTTTCTCTTACTGTCGCAACTGGCTCCTCAGAGAAAGTTACCTTTCTCTTGACCTTTGATTTGGCCAATCTTTTGGCAGGGGGGTTGGCAGTAGGAGGTCCCCTTGCCTCACTTCTGGTTCTCAACCTTTTTAGTCTTTGAAGAGGGACTCCTTCATCAGACTCTGTTCTTTCAGGTGAGGAACCTGTATCCATCTTTTCAAGCTCGGCAGTGAAGTCTTCTATCACCTTCTCAGGGACTTCAATCTCAGCTTCTGTTGATCCAGCTTCAACAGTAGAGCTTGCTGCTTGATCAGCAGACTTGCTTGTCTGACCTTCCTTCTTGCTTTTCTTAGAAGGGCCCTTTTTGGATTTTGCAGTGGCCTTTCTTTTTGGTTCTGCCACCACTTTTCTCACTGGTTCATACATTTTGAACTCTTTACTTCCATGAGTGACCTTTCCACCAGCCATAGGACATCTTAGTGCCATGAACAGATGACTAAGCAAAATGACATGCGAAGTCCTCTTATCACTTAGCAGATCATAGACATGAACTGCCCAATTCACTTTCAGTCCATAGTAGATACAAACCATGGTGTAGTACCTCCTCCTAGGTAAACCATCTAAAGAGCTTGTGCTGCAATCCAGCACCTTCGCAATGATGTCTGCGAACCTCTGATACTCATCTTTTAATTGAGTTTTCATCAGAGACCCAGTCATCTCTTCTCCCTCCTTTGCACAAATTCTCCAAAATTCATCCCCTTTCTCAGACCCTAGGTCTGTTACGTCTCCTCCTTCATTTTTCAATTTGTAAATTTCACTTAAAACAGCAGCAGAGACAGCGATCTTCTTACCACCAATGACAGCCGTCATAACAGTGTCATTTTTGGAGAATTCCCTGGTCTTGTAGAAGTGATCTACATCTTCTATGTAGACCCTGTCCTCGTGTGCTTCCAGAACTGGAACTAGTGATGTCTCTTTGATCTTTTCCATGATGGAGCGCATCAGATCAGTACCGGAGAAATGAAATTTCCTGTAGTTTAAGTACCTTCCATCAATAATCTTTTCCATCTCTGAGATTAGTGAGTAGAATTCTGCAAAAGCAATGAACTTTCGAAACAGGAGAGTTTGAGAGTTAGAAAATTTGAGAGTGTTTGAGTGCGTAAGACGACTGTGCTGCTCAGATTGGATTTTATACGTTTCTATTATGTGGGTTATCGTGATTAATCTGAAACGTTGATCTAATCTGACAGTTTATTAATCGTGTGGGTGAAAATTGCGGATTTCAATTTTATTATTTTAATGTCAGATGGGCGGGAAACTCAATCGACACTAATCTGTTACTTATAAAAGCGCGTTTCTAAAGATACGATTTAAGACCATGCTTATATAAGATATCAGATGAGTAGAGTTTAACTTATCTGACAGACGAGTGATCTGTTATCTGATATTACTAGAGAATGCCAATAGCTAGTAATCTTCCTCTGCTGTTTATCAATCCAGCAAGATAAAATAATCTTCAGTTTTCAAGAATTAAGAACAGATCTTCTGATATCATAAATTCAACTAACTGTCATTAACAAATTTCATCTTTAGAGCAGAAGTACCGCTAGTCTTACACGTTCCCCCTGTCTTTAAGAATTCATAAGTTAACTAGTCTGTTGAAAGTTAATTCTTGAATATAATAAAGGATAACTAAGCTGTTGAACTTCAGTCTTCTGATGAGTTCCCCCTCAGCTTATGTATCCAAATTAAGTAGTCCTAGCTCAGCTCTTAGAGTTGAAAACCTTACTTCACTTAAAGGTTTAGTGAAGATATCAGCAATCTGATTGTTAGTATGAACATACTCTATCATAACATTGCCTTTTTCCACATGATCTCTAATGAAGTGATGCTTGATCTCTATATGTTTAGTCCTTGAATGACTTGTAGTGTTCTGAGTAAGAGAGATTGCACTTGTGTTGTCACAGTAGATTGGAATTCCACTGATTTTGATATTGTAATCTTCTAGTTGATGTTTCAACCATAGTATCTGTGCACAGCAAGCTCCAGCAGCTATATATTCAGCTTCAGCAGTAGATATAGAAACTGAAGTTTGTTTCTTACTCATCCAAGAGATCAGACGACTACCTAAGAACTGACAGGCACCTGTTGTGCTCTTTCTGTCAATCTTGCAGCCAGCAAGGTCTGAATCTGAATAACCAATAAGTTCAAATCCAGATTCTCTAGGATACCATAATCCCAATTCTTGAGTGCCTTTAATGTATTTCAATATCCTCTTGGCAGCTAAGAGATGAGATTCCTTGGGGTTTGATTGGAATCTTGCACAGACCCCTACTGAGTACATTATGTCAGGTCTGCTAGCTGTTAGATATAACAGTGACCCTATAATGCCTCTATATTTGGTTATGTCTACTGATTTGCCATCTTCATCTCTATCTAACCGAAGACTTGTAGACATAGGAATAGTAGCAGTAGAGCTAGTTTCCATACCAAACTTTTTAAACAGATCTCTTGTGTATTTAGCTTGATTTATAAAGATTCCATCAGGTAGCTGTTTAACTTGTAAACCAAGAAAATAATTAAGTTCACCCATCATGCTCATTTCAAACTTATTCTGCATCAGCTTGGAGAACTTATCACACATCTGTTGGTTAGTTGAACCAAAAATGATATCGTCTACATATATTTTCACAATTAATATATGATTTTCCCATTCAATTGTAAACAAGGTTTTATCTACCTTACCTTTATGAAATCCTTTAATTAAAAGAAAATCAGATAGGGTATCATACCATGCTCTTGGAGCCTGTTTCAGTCCATAGAGGGCTTTCTTCAGACGATATACTTTGTCCTCTTCTTGATAGACTTCAAATCCAGGAGGTTGTTCAACATATACTTCTTCTTGCAGTTCTCCATGGAGAAAAGCAGACTTCACATCCATCTGATAGACAGTGAAGTTTTTGTAAGCAGCATAGGCAAGAAACAGTCTGATTGCTTCAAGTCTTGCTACAGGTGCAAATGTTTCATCAAAGTCAATGCCTTCTTCTTGACAATAACCCTTGGCCACTAATCTTGCTTTGTTTCTGGTAACAATACCATCTTCATTCATCTTATTTCTGAAAACCCATTTAGTGCCAATTACTCTTTGATGACTTGGTCTAGGAACTAAGTACCAGACTTCATTCCTTTCAAATTGATTCAACTCTTCTTGCATAGCTTCTGTCCAGAAGGAATCATTGAGAGCTTCTTCAATTTGCTTAGGCTCTATTTGAGATAGAAAAGTGACAAACATAGCATCATGTGCAGCAGCTCTTCTTGTTTTCACTCTATCTAATGGATCACCAATCACTAACTCAGGTGGGTGATTTCTGAGCCATCTGAGATCAGGTTACAGGTCTGAATGTTGTCCTCTGTTGTGATCTTGCAACACTACTGTTGGAGTTGCAGTAGTAGTCTGTTGAACGTTTGCCGTCTGTTGAACAGTCTCTGGTCTGTCAGCTTGTTGTAACTCGTCTGTTAGACAATCAGTGATCTGATTTTGAACAGCACTTGAGTTGGCAGCTGAGTTAAGATCAGGTAGTATGATGGGAACATATTCTTCATTCCTTCCAACACTTAACTTCTGTAAATCAGTAGATAGATCTTGATTAGTGCTTTGATTATTTTCAGAAGATTGGTTTGGTTCATCAAATACTACATGAATGGATTCTTCTACTAGTAGTGTTCTTTTGTTAAAAACTCTATAAGCTTTACTAACAGTAGAGTATCCTACAAAAACAGCTTCATCAGCCTTTTCTGCAAAAGCAGTAAGGTGATTTTTCCCATTATTCAAAACAAAACATTTACAACCAAAAATTTTAAAGTAATGAATGTTTGGTTTCCTGTTGTTCCAAACTTCATATGGAGTTTTATTCTGATTTTTGTTGATCATGCATCTGTTCTGAGTAAAGCAGGCTGTATTTGTTGCTTCTGCCCAAAATCTTTGTGGCAGCTTGGCTTCAGCTATCATGGTCCTGACAGCTTCTTTTAGTGTTCTGTTTCTCCTTTCAGCAACACCATTCTGTTGAGGGGTTCTAGCAGCTGAATACTCATGATGTATTCCTTTGATATTACAATACTCTTCAACAGTAGAGTTTGTGAACTCTGTCCCTCTATCTGATCTGATCTTCAATATTTTGATACTCTTCTCATTTTGGATCAGTTCCATCAGATTGGTAAGATGTTCCTTGGTTTCACTTTTCTTCTTCATGAAAATCACCCAAGTATATCTTGAATAATCATCCACAACAGCTAGGCAGTATTTCTTTCCACCATTGCTGACTGGATCAATGGGTCCAAATAAGTCCATATGTAGCAGCTCCAAGATTCTTTCAGAAGATTGGTGCTTCTTGCTTCTAAACGATGACTTGATTTGTTTACCCTTCTGACATGCGTCACAGAGCTTGTCTTTGCTCATGACTGTTTTTGGAATCCCTTCTACCAAATCATTCTTGATTAATCTGTTGATGGTCTTGACGTTTAAATGATTCATTCTTTTGTGCCATAGCCAACTAACTTCACTTGGTGTAGAAGCCACCAAACAAACACTTGAATTCTTGTCAGCAGAATTCCAGTCGACTATGTAGACATTCCCTTGTCTCTTTCCAGATAAGATTACCTTCTTTGTACCAATCTGTTCAACGTAGCACTTATCTGTTGAGAAGATGACTGAATATCCTTTGTCACAAAATTGACTTATGCTCAGCAGATTATATTTGAGGCCTTTGACATATGAGACGTCAGATATCTCTATGTTTCCTCTGATTAATCTTCCTTTAGCTTTAATCTTGCCTTCTTTGCTGTCCCCAAATGTAACATTTGGACCATCCACAGCAACTGCATCAGTTAGCTCATGTATGCTTCCACACATGTGCCTTGAACATCCACTGTCCAAGTACCAAATCTTCTCTACTTTACTCCTACTCCTAATCCTATCCTACAAAACAAAAATAAAATTGTTTTAGGTACCCTTATTGAGAGGGTCCTGAAGGATTAGTTCCACCTTTTACAACCCAAGATGTTGATGTCTTAGGCTTCTGAGTTTTAACAGGAGCATGAACAGTTTCATTTTTATCATAATTGGCAGATAAGTCATGTTGATGATCAGTATGATAAGAATAGTGTTCATAAGCAGGGTAAGGTGCATGATAAGCAGGGTATGCATGCATTGGATGAGCAGGGTAAGGTGCATAGTAACCTGGAAATTGAGGTGCATGATACATAGGATGATATGCAGCAGGTTGCACATAATATGACTCATTTCCATACCAAGCATTTTGATTTTTCTTGTTTTTATGCTTCTTTGGTTTACTAGATGCTTGCTCAATTAGTTATTTAAATAAAATAAGTAAAATATTCAAATTGGTCCGCACGTATTCTTATTCGAATCAATTTTAAAATTTGGCAACAATGTAGACTAAAATCATCACTAAATTTGAAGATGTTGGGTTTTATTGATAACCTGAAATATTATAGGGTAAAAATATCAGTCAACATAAGTAATGTCATCAACTTTGCAATTAGATTTAACTGTCACGTGATCACTTAACAACAATTTTTAGTGGCTGTACCAAATGCGTCACAATTTGTTAAATCTTGTACCAAATGTGTTGGACACATTAAACTCAGTACCAAAAGTGAGAATTAACCTATAGTTCTGTACCAAAAATGCAATTCTATCCATTATAAAATTAATTCTACTCTGATTTATAAAACTCCCCATAAAATTAACTAAACATGTACAACGTACGTGTACTTTTTTATTTCTCTTAAAAAAGTGAATAATTATAGAGTTTCTTGATGTGAGTGAAAACGCCAAATGGGACAATTAAAATGAAAAGGATAGAATAATAAACTTACAAAATATAATGTTATTTTAGCAAATGAGAGAAGAAAGCAAAAAAAATCATTGTCAACTAAATTATTCAATTTATTATGTAATTAAATTCAATTTTAATTTGTGTATCCATCTATGCTGTGTAGACTAATTCAGTACACCCACAAGCATATAAAAAATTTCTACATGACAAGGGTATTGTACTTGTTTTGTAATTGATCACTTCTGTAATAAATTTATTGCATTTGCCATGCAGTTATTTTGGATTCGACCCCAAACTCGGTTTAGGTAAGAATTTCTCCAAGCATATAAGCATGCTAATTTAAATTTTAAGGAAGTAAAAGTTTATTAGTTAGTTTCAGGGGGTGATAAGGCAATATTTTTATTTCTCTTTTTTGAGATTTTTTATATCAAATTCGTATAACAGAAATTTAACGTTTTCCATATTCTGAGAGTAATGAAATTGAACATTATTTTCATTAGTTTGTGATATATTCTATGAAATGATAAAGCTAATTTTACTATAATTGACAAAATTTACTTACGAAATTAACTAGACATGTACAACGTACGTCACTTTTCTAGTATCTGAAATTACTTGGTTAGAAGAGGGAAGATTTCACAATAAAGAAAGTCAGAAAGGACAGTAAAAGTGCCGCGTTATTAAACCTTAAAAAGAAGGCAGCAGTGCGGAATTTTCCTCAATGGGTTAGGAACTGGTGAACTTTTGATAAATTTTATATGCATTGAAGAAGACTTCATTGGAAGTTATTTACTTCAAAATTTAATATATGTCCCAATTGATATGATGAGAATAATTTCCATTGTTGGACTTTGAGTTGTACATAATTGAGGTGTTATATATATACTCCATTATTTTGCTCACCTTAACCTACATTCATGTATTGCCCAAAGCCCCAAATAATTTTCTTTCTTTCTTTCTTTCAATGAAGTGTCTTTTGGTGCAAGATTTGGTGCAAGATTTAAATAATCACGGGTCGTTCAATTAGTCTAATTTTAATTTTTTAAATTAGCCGTCACATTTGATTCACAATGCGATTTTTTCCAATTTTACCGTTTTCAAGTAGCTCCTTAAAGATAAACTATTATATTTTAGTATCAAAATTTTGTTCTGCATCCACTCCTATAAAACTGCATCATTTCTTTACCTTAATCACTACATGTACACTACTGCAGAAATCTTGTTCTCTTTTTCTTTTTTTCTTTTTTTCTTTTTTTTTTTTATCTTAAAAGAAAAAATCTAACAACGAAAATGAAGAAGTCTGCCTCGATTGGTGTCTGGTGCCTGGTGGCTTTGGTGGTGCTGCTCGTGGTGGACGTGCAGGATGCAGCTGCGGTGAATTGCGACCCGCTGGAACTGAGCCCACAGTGTTGTGACAAGCTCAGGGTGAACCGGGCATGCATATGCTACTCCCGACTCCCGGGGAATCCGGAGAGACCTGCCCCGGTGATTGCTAGAAGGTGTGGCATAATACTAAACACGTGTCCACCAAATAAAATGTAATTTGGATTTGTTTTTCTTGCCTTCTTCGAGCAATTAAATTCACTGCTTTGCATCAGGATATCCACTTGATATTTAGAATCGATGGAACTAAGTTAAGAACATCACAAAGAATTTTAAGACAAAAATTTTTATTCAAGATATATTAATGAAATATTATTAGATTTGGTATTTTTTTGGATTTTCCCCATCAAAATGATAAGAAGATATTTTCTACTCTTAAGGGAAGAAAAATTTGTAACTTCATTTTTTGTTAACCAAACAACATAAGTTAAAATAAAAATTACATTTCCCTCAACCAAACAAGTTATTACTTATTAGAAAACTCTTTGTCCTTATTTGATTACATTTTCTTTCACTTTCTTGACAACCAAACAAACTATTACTTATTAGAAAACATTGAATCTTAATTTTATTTGATAAATTCAATCTAAAATGGTTATGCATTAAATATTGAATACACAATCAAGTAAATTATATTTAACTTTATTTTTTTCTTTAGTTAAACATATATATTAACTTACTAGAAAACATTGATTTGGTGAACTTATGGGGTACATTGAAATAATTTGTAAGGTGATGTACTTAATTGCAATGTTAGAAAATTAATTGATAAAGTATGAGTATACGTTGATGGTGAAGTATGATTTCAAATTTTACAAAAATCATAAATTCATCAAATTGTATGGAACCCAAGGAACAAATATCCCTATCAACTTCATTTTTTCAAAATAATTAAGTGAAAACAACGACAACTTGCACATTAAAGATTCGAATTTTTTTTTTGGGTCAATGTTTTATATTTTCTAGTCATTTGTCAATTTTATATAGACAAAAATTCCATTTTCATACTATAGAACTGGACCGATTTTATTTTTTATACCAAATTTATGAAAAATGTACAAATTCCTTGGTCAAACGTTATAAATTGATATTTTCATTAGTTTTGTTGATAGAATTGCCACGAGGCTGCAAAAATTTAAACTACTAATACTTTTTTACAATATTAAGATTAATTTAAGTGATTAAACTTTGGCGATTTTGCGGATCAACTCCTTTCTTTTGGCGATTTTGCGAATTGACCATTGTCTCATTCCTCACGCACGACCACCATTCTCTAGTAGTTGTTCGTCGAAAATAGGAGATGAATTTTGTTCGTCTATTTACTGCGAACACATACATACAATAAATTTCATATTATGTTGAGTGAATCGATCAATTTTTGCATTTGAAAATTTAAATCGCGAAACTATTTTCCTCACAAATTTCAAATCGCGATTACACTCTTGTTTCTCCACCCTTTTCAGAAATTGTTGCATCGTCTCACTCCTTTGGACCTGGACTACAATCTCCATGAATTCCTTCAACAAAACTAACGAAAGTATCACTTTTGTAACGTTCATAAAAAATTGGTATGATTTTTGCGAGTTTGGTATGAAAAATAAAATTTATCACGTTGTATGGTATGAAAAAATGAATTTTTGCCAATATATATTATAGCTTATAAGAGCCGAAGCGGTCAAGAAACAGTACAACATAATTTACTTTCGATTTTTGGTAAATCGATTTAATCGAAAAACGCCGACGTTTCTTTATTTCCCGGGATTATTTGCTCTTCGTTGAATTTCTTTTCTCTTTTTATTTAATGCTTTCTTGGCCGTCCGTTTGCAACCTGTGGCCCCGCCAGGGGAATTGTGGTCGTGCGAGTTTGGTTTTGCAATTTAATTTAAAGCGGCATAATTACGAAACGGCGCCGTTTCATGACGTAATTAATTGCTATTGGTTTTATTTCACCGTTTTTGTTTATACCTTCTTGTAGATAAATTATATTCGTCCTACCTTCCCGACCAGCGTCATTGATTTTATTTTGTTTTCTAGTGCGTTCTATTATTGGTCGGCTCTGTATACTTTTGGCCTTTTTTTAAAAACAGTATCATCATAAAACGTCGCCGTTTTGCTTTTATAATTTATTTGGAAGGTTTCACTTTTTACTTTGAAGGTAATCTGTTTTGCGATTTCCCGATCCGAAGCGGTCAACAAACAGTACTACATAATTTACTTTCGATTTGTGTAAAATCGATTTAACAGGTATAATCATGAAATGGCGTCGTTTGGCTGATGAGTTTTTTTTTTTTTTTAAACGTTTATTTCCGAAATTAATTGCTCTTGCTTTTATTTCGTCGTTATCGTTTATACCTTCATTTTCATAAATTATATTCAGCTTTATTTATCGACCAGTCTTATTGCTACCATTACATTCTACTTAATTAACTCTGTATTTTTTTTTTTGTCTTTTACCTCGATGTTCATCCTTTTTCCTAACTATATGGGTCAAAATACATTGCAATGGTCGGGAAAAAATTTAATCGCTGTTTTCCTTTTACGGAGTATAATTTATTTCGGAGGTTTTACTTTTTACTTTGCAGGTAACCTGTTTTCCTGTTTTCCGAGATACTGTGATTGCTGTATTTTTTTCGATCAGTCGTTCATTGTTGGGAACTTAAATTGGTGTTATAATTAAATCTCCTGAACCAAAAACGAACGTTCTGATTTAAATGTGCATTGGCCGTTCATCTGTCTTATTTTCAATCGTCGGATCTAAATATCTTTTGATATAAATATGTGGTCTCAGCTTGCATACAGATTATCTCTTCGTTCCAACGCGTTTGCTTTCTTATTTTTCCTCCTCCAACTATTTTCTCTTACTACCCCATCTTTAACCCTTCAGAATTAATTTTCATTTCACCCCAAAAAACCATATATATCAAATCTATTGATTTAAAAACGAATAATGACACGTTAAACCACTTATCCGATCTTCTCGTTATTCTTATAATACGATGTATTTCTGACCCAATCGACCAGAATGGACGATTTTTTTGGGTTTTTTCTGGGTTTTCTGAAAATCTACTCCCGAATGCATGTCTGAAGATTTTGTGCGTGTGAAAATCTTTACAGATGTTCAAGTCTTGTGCAAGACCATTGATGCTATTGAACTGGTTCTAACATCTATGGACAAAACCATTCTTGATTTTCCTATAGAATTCTCCTTTCAGTATCCTTCTGTTAGAAGCAAAAATAGCAGGGATTACGAGCATGAATGTTCTATAAATGTGTCTGAAGAAGATATACAATCTGTTCATCAGTTAAATTTCTTTTCAACTTCCAGGTAATTAAGAATTGTATATATTGCTGGCCAATAGTGAACCATGCTTGTTGAGGGAGAACCTACTTGACCAAGGAAGAAGGAGAAATGGAAATAATATACAATCTATGAAGGCTCTGCTGAACTACTCATTCAGGGATGTTGTGGCAATCCCCCGTTTAAACATCTTCGTCAAATGACTACGGTATTTGATCTAGGCAGTAGGTGAGAACCTGAAAAATTCTTCTTTCTCGGACAATGGTGTAGAGGTATGCAGGGGCAAGTTTTGTACAAAAAGAAATATGTCTTACCCTTCAACCTCCTGCTCGAAGATCCTAGAATAGGAAGTAGAATTTGTAGTAATTTGACTGCATATTAATCTTTATTTGTAATTGGATTATTGTGTAATAGTTCGTGAAAATGAATAAATTTGTTAGTTTCATCATCTGTAATAATCTTTATTATAATGTAATTATGTGCAACTAAATTGATTTGAAAACATATTTGAAACTTATATTTTTTTGGGGAAAAACTGACATTGTATTTTAATTTAATTATGGATATTGTGAAATTTTAACTTGCGTGATGTTTAATTTTCAGTAAGTCAAAATTCAGAATACGATAATGAATATAATAGATATTTATTAGTAAATAGAGTTTAACAAATTATTAAAACTTTTTTTCTCGAAAAGATAAATTTAGAATATTTCATAATATCTATTCTACTCTCTGGACGTGCATCACCTGCATGGCGAAACTTATATTAGAAGACATATTTTAACTGAGGACTATTGTCTGAGTGATTATTAAAAATAGTTTTTACTCACGTTGAGTAAGGGGAAAGAAAAGGTTTCCACCCACGCTGAGGCATAAGCATCGCCTCTCGATCCAATCCGTCTTCCCTGGCCTCTCCAATACAAAACATGCGCATTCGGCGAACATACACGAGTAATAAAATACACGTTAAAATACGAAATAAGCTCAGAAAAAATATTATTTATTCGATCTTATTTTTATTATTCTATTCTAGGAGACAAGCCTCGACTTTTTAATGTTCTTCTCCGATGTATTGATGACCCAATCGACCTTTATGGACGACTTATGAGGGATTGTCATGCTGCATCTGTATTTTGTAACAATATTAGGGGATCGGAAATCCAGATATAATAATTAAACAAATATTATGAGATCGGAACATTTAGGAGGGGTAATAGATCCAATAAGTGAAAACTATGAGATCGGATAATCGACAATAATGAGGAGATCGACACGCGTTGATAAGATAGGCTATAAAAAACAAAACAAAAGCTGTATATTAAAATTAATTTTGTTACTTTTAAATGTTTAAGCAGCTGGTCAAAGAACAAATATAATTATATACTTCGGTATTATAAGATCATAAATAGTCGATTTTCTTCTCTCTCCAAGTTTTATTTGCAAAAATAATTTAAGGACGAGTTTGCTTTAGCAATTTATTTTTCAGCAGCATAATCACAAAACGTTGCCGTTTCGTTCTCTAATTAATTGCTACTGCTTTTATTTCACCGTTTTTGTTTCTCTCTTTTTCTAGATAAATTATATTTGTCCCACCTTCCCGACCAGCGTTGTTGAATTTATTTTGTTTTCTAGTGCGTTCTATTATTGGTCGGCTCTGTATACTTTTACCCCTTTTTAAAAAACAGTATCATCATAAACGCCGCTGTTTTCCTTTTATAATCCCTCCGTTTTATTTTACATGTCACTTTAGAGAAGAAAA
This sequence comes from Penstemon barbatus, assembly GCA_003313485.2. NCBI lineage: Eukaryota > Viridiplantae > Streptophyta > Magnoliopsida > Lamiales > Plantaginaceae > Penstemon > Penstemon barbatus. The sequence goes on along the minus strand of CM064877.1, from coordinate 77,402,599 downwards.
AAAATTCCACATTACATGTCACTTTATAATTTCAAGATAGATTTAAATGCAATTTGACATTTTTACCCTTATTTAATTATATGGAGTACTAAAATATTTACTCATCTTTTTCAAGGGCAATTTTGTCCAATTATCCTTTAATTTTTCTAAAATCTAGATCATTAAATAATTTCTTAATCCTTGTGAAACAACCTTAAACTACCTGTTTTGCGATTTCTCGATCCGAAACGGTCAACAAACAGTAAAACATAATTTACTTTCGATTTGTGTAAAATCGATTTAATCGAAAAAAAATGCCATTTCCGAATCTGTTCTGTTTTTGTTTAATTGCAACATGTGGGCCCGGCAGGGGATTTTAACTTTTGCAATTTTTTTTTTTTAAATAGGTATAATCATGAAATGGCGTTGTTTGGCTGACGGGTTTTTTTTTTTTTTTTTTTTTTAAATGGTATTTGCTACCATTACATTCTACTTAATGAACTGTGTATTTTTTGTTTTGTCTTTTACCTCGATGTTCATCCTTTTTCCCAACTATATGGGTCAGAAAACTTTGCAATGGTCGGGAAAAAAAGTTTAATGATAAAACGTCGCTGTTTTATTTTATAATTTCCTTCGGAGGTGTTACTTTTTACTTTGCAGGTAACCTGTTTCTCGGTTTTCCGAGACACTTTGATTGCTCTATTATTTTGTCGATCAGTTGTTCAAACGAACGTTCTAATTTTAATGTGCATTGGCCGTTCATCTGTCTTACTTTGAACCGTCGGATCTAAATATCTTTTGCTATAAATAGGTGGTCTCAGCTTGCGTACAGATTATCTATCTCTTCGTTCTAACCCGTTTGCTTTCTTATTTTTCCTCCTTCAACTATTTTCTTTTTTTACCCCATCTTTAACCCTTCGGAATTTAATTTCCTTTCACACCATGCTAGCATTTTTGTTAAGACCCACATATTCTTGTAATACGATTCGTCGATCAGTCGTTGAAACGAACGTTCTAATTTTAATGTGCATTGGCCGTTCATCTGTCTTGCATTCAACCGTCAGATCTAAGTATCTTTTGCTATAAATTGGTGGTCTCAGCTTGCGTACAGATTATATATCTCTTCGTTCTAACCCGTTTGCTTTCTTATTTTTCCTCCAACTATTTTCTCTTACTACCTCATCTTTAACCCTTCGGAATTTAATTTCCTTTCGCCCCATGATAGCATTTTTGTTAAGACCCATATATTCTTATAATACGATGTATCTCTAAACCAGTCGACCAGAATGGTCGATATATGAGGGTTTTCTCTGGGTTTTCTGAAAAGCTACCCTTATAACATCGACTGCGTATGACGTAGTCTTACTTTTCAACTTCCAGCTATGAAATAATTTTAGGCTTTACGTGTCATGCTTCGTATTTGCTTTTTTATTTTTTCGTTCTTGAACTATTTTTTCTTATGACTCCATCTTTAACCCTTCGGTAGCTTATAAGAGCCGAAGTGGTCGAGCAACAGTACAGTATAATTTACTTTTGATTTTTTTAAAATCGATTTAATCGAGAAACGCCGGCGTTTTTTTAGTTCCCGAAATTATGTTCAAGAACGAAAAAATTAAAAAGCAAATACGAGGCATGACACATCAAGCCTAAAATTATTTCGTACTTGGAAGTTGAAAAGTAAGACTATGTTATACGCAGTCATGCATTTGTTGGCTTGGCATAATAAACCCAGAATTATATGTCAATATACAATCTAATATCTATGAAAGCTCTGCTGAACAATTATTTAAAGGATGTTTTAAACATCTTCGTCAAATGACTACGGTATATGATCTAGGCAGTAGGTGAAATTCCGAAAATATTTGTATTTCTCAGACAATGGTATAAAGGTATGCAGGGGCAAGTGTTGTACAAAAATAAATTTGACCTACCCTTCAAACGCTTGCTCGAATATCCTAGAATAGGATGTAGAATTTGTAGTAATTTGACTGTACACTCTATATTAATCATTATTTGTAACTGGATTATTGTGTAATAGTTTGTGAAAATGAAAAAAAATATTAGTTTCATTATCTGTAATAATCTTTATTATAATGTTATAATGTGGAACTAAATTGATTTGAAAATATATTTTGAAACTTATATTTATTTGAAACATGCGGACGCTTATAAATGTCCAAACCCCGATACACTGTTTAATGGGCCAGTAACATTGATTAATAACTGTTTAATTAGCTGATCAAAGACCAATTACTCGTTCTAGACGGGGAAACAATAATACAATTCTGGTCGATACACAACATACGCATTCGGCGAACATACACGAGTGATAAGATGCAAGTTAAAATATGAAATAGGCTCGGAAAAATAACATTTATTAGATCCTATTAGTTTTATTATATTATTCTTGGAGACAAGCCTGGACTTTTTAATGTGCTTGTCCGATATATTGATGACCAAATCTACCAGGATGGACGACTTATGAGGGATTGTCATGCTGCATCTGTATTTTGTAACAATATTAGGGGATCGGAAATCCAGAGAGAATAATTAAACAAATATGATGAGATTGGAACTTTTAGGGGGGTTAATAGATCCATCAAGTGAAAAATAAGGAGATCGAGACGCGCTGATAAGATAATACTTCGGTATTATTAGATCATAAACAGTCGATTTTCTTCTTTGTCCAAGTTTTATTTGCAAAAATAATATAAGGATTATTCGGAATATATAGCTGTTCCGAATATACAAATTTTTTTTCTTTGCATAATATATTTTATTTTACATGCATTACGAGAACATTCCCAATGCATTGTGTAAAGATCAATTTGACGTATTTGTTTGTAATGCAATTAAAGGTAAAAAATACATCTTCGTCTACTGCTTTGTTTTGTCTCGACCTATATAAAATATTTAACTATTTTAGTTTTGTGACGAACAACTACTTTAGTCCGTCCTAGGTAATTGAGATAACAATATTTATTCATATCTTTTATATTTTAAAAATAGATTTTCCTTTTGACTAATTTAACACTTGGGCATCATTACTTAACGTATAAAATATAAGTGACAAAATAAGAGATCTTCTCTCCCGAAGCCGCCACCGAAACCCAGCCCAACCCAGCCGCCTTCATCTCCCTCTTTTCCGTCGCACATCAGCCGCGACCAGCTCTTTCTCTCCTTCTACCGCCGCCTCCCTTTCTCTACCTCAGATCTAACCCTCGCCGCGATCTGAAACCGAAACCTAACCCCCGCCGCCTTTCCTCTCCCCACGCAAACCCTCCGCCGTCACATCTTTATCTCCCTCCGCCGCGCAGATCTCCCCACGCCGCCGCACGAACCCCAAAGCCGCACCTAGCCCACCCAGTCGCGACCCTTGCACAAAACCGCCACTAGACGAAACCCTAACGCCGCCACAACACCTCTATCTCAATTGGGCATCTCTCAAGGACCGGTAACAATTGATTCTTGCTTTTCTTGGTTCGTTTCTTGGATTGTGATTTCGATTGTTAGTTTGAGGGTGTATTGTGCTATTGTTGGATTTTTGTTGATGATTATTTGAGGATTCTGGAGGAACGGGGTCTTGAACGTAGTGTCGATTATTGGATTGTTGCTTGATTGTGTGGGTAGTAGAGATTGATTATATTTTCGATTCGGTGTGATATTTGTGGATTGATTGTTCGTGTGGAGTAATTGTTTTGGCGTAGTGTGTGTTTTGATCAAATTACACCAAATGGCACCACGAAGTCGAACGGTCCAAAAGAAAACCCCTGTGAACAAACTAGCACTAACGAAAAAGCTTAGTGGTGCTAGGGATAAACAAGGGCGGGCGGATGAGTTTGATAGTAGTAGATTTGTTAACCCAAAACCTCAAAAGAAATTTTTTGACGAACATGAGGTCACAAGGTCCTTTATCACGGAGAGGTGTGTAGAATGTACCCCCGAGAGTTTCCCCGAATTTTATCGGTTATTTCAAAAATGGGGATAGATGAATTTCATTAAACACCCGACTGAGATTGAGGGCGAGATCGTACGCGAATTCTATGCCAATGTTTCCTAAACTCTGGATGCAAAGGAGGTCAAAGTTCGGGGCAAGATAGTCAAGTTCGATAAGGCGACCATCAATACTTTTTACGTGTTGCTGACTTATGCCATTGACCAATACACAACTTGCCTCGCGGATGCAATCGATATGAAAGACATAATGGAGTTCCTTTGTCTCTCGGGCACAGTCTTACCGGCGACGGGAAAATTTTTGAAAGCATCGCTCACTCCTACAGCAAAAATTTGGTTCGCCTTCAGTGCTTCCCGCCTTATGCCCACGACACATTACACAAAAATCTCGGAAGACAAAGCCCGCCTCATCTACTCCCTCATGAAGGAACACACCGTTGACGTCGGTGAATTACTCTACAAAGGCATTATACGAAATGCAACAAAGGAAGGAGCCCAAACATATTGGTTCCCCTCCCTTATCTTTCGCCTTTGCATTCAAGCCGGGGTGCAGAGAGGTGACGGAGCTGGAGTGGTGAAATTGAAGAATGCCTTCGATGATCAAATCTGGTGTAAGATATTGGGCATATCGTATTGGAACCCCAAGAGTGCGAGGACTATTTCCAACCGGGGAGCGACATCCTCCTCGACACCCCTCCCAAAAGCGAGAACAATGCCACAGCGGCTTGACGCCATGGAGAAGCAACTTAACTTTTTATGTGCTTACATACAAACCGGCTTTCAGCGAAATGAGGCGTTCCAAGCAGTCGAGGTGTCCAACTGCCACCAATGCCACCTTTTCCAACTATGAATGATTTCGAGATGGGCCCCACCGATATTACTTATGATGCTGAGTCGGGTCCTGAGAATGATGCCTAAGATGGCAAAACATGTAGGAGACCACCAGACACCGCCTCATAGGGACGTATTCTTTTTACTGTTCTCTGTTATCTTTTGTTGGTGGTTTTCTTACTGTCTGCCTGTGCATTTTCTCATATTTCATGTTTGGCTAGTCTGGCATGTTTCAACTCGTCTGTTTATGTCACAGTGAGGACACTGTTTGTTCTAAGATTGGGGGGGTCGCATTTACTTCATGCATGCTAGGTCAACTTTAACTATTTTTTGAAATTTTATGTGTTTTTGAATGTTTTGCCTGCACATTTTAAGCACGAATACATAATCGAGAGTTTAGGATGACGTTAGAAAATTATAGTTAGAATAGAGCTTAAGAAATCTTTCCTTGCCTACCTGATCTCTAGATTCGAGGATTAAAGTGCTAAGAGTCTAAGTGATAGTTTCGCCTAAGTTTGGGGGGAAGGATAACTTTAACGAGAACCAAATGAAGCAAAAAAAAAAAAAAAAACTATAAAGTAAGTTCAAATAAAACAACCTCACTTGTATGAGACCTGAAAAACCTCATCGCTTGAGACTTATACTTACACTCCTCTATTTTGACTGCTTCTTGAGAACGAATTATGAGTGTGAGTGGTGCTAAATATTACTAAAGGAAAAAAAAATTTAAAAATAAATAAAATAAAAATAAATTTGCTAAGTGAAAGTTCGAACTTAAAGGAGTCAATAACTTCGACTGAAAGCTTTGCTAGAACTTAGTGATTGGTATGATAACCCAAGAAAATAGAGAATTTGTTTGGCAAGTAAGGAATTCATGCAATTAGGCTCAATGATTTCGAAGCTATGGTGATCTAGGTGATTCCAACATTCTCGTATTATGTATACACATACACACGCAGGAATTACATGATAAAGTGCACAATATTTTGAAAATATTGGTGTGGAGTTAACTTTGAATGCATGATAATAAATGTTTAAACTTGGTTAGATTTTTGTTGAAATTAGTGTCATTTCTCGAGGACGAGCAACAATTTAAGTTTGGGGGGTGTGATAACTCTGTGAAAATAGAGTTATCGCGTGGACTTTTTAGGCTTAAATTAGTATTTTTCTTGAATAATTGTGAGTCGTTTGAGATTTTATTGCATATTTCACTTTTTAGAGTCGATTCACGAATTTAATCAAGTTTTGAGAATAATCCTTGAGTTTTGGTACTAATTCGATTTATTCCCTTGTAGGAGATGAAATGAGCCAACGAAGTTTAAAATCAATTGAAAATGAGCAATTTCAAATCCTGAAGGTGTAAAAGGATACAAAGGCATAAGATCATGGGCTAAAAGTGCAATTAGAGTCAAAGATTTGGTGAATTTGTAAGTTTATGCGGCAGACCTCTTTTAAGCATTAATGGGCCGGTGGCCCATTTGGGAAGATGGAAGATTTAATAGAATCCTACTACACGGAGGACTATGGAGGAAGAAATAAAAAGGCAAAAAGAGCAGAAAAAATTACACACCATATTAGAAAAAAGAAGACACGCAAGATCAAGGAGAAACAAGCGCATATCACACTTTTTGCTATTTTCCGTATTCCTTTATTAGAGAAGACTATGAACACCTCTTTTATTGTTTATTTCGTTATTTTTAGCATGAACTAATTTCGTTTAGTCTAGGGTTTTTACGGATCCATGTTATGCGAATAATGTTTTATTTTATTTTCTAGTTTTAATTTAGTGATTTTCGATTTTTCTTTATCGATATTCGTTTATCTAATTTTGTGCTAATTTACCGTCAAATTGACTGGCCACCTATTTGCTTGTTTACTTTTCTTGATTGAACCTGAGAAGGGAATATTAAGAATAGAAGAGGAATTAGGTAGTGGGTTGCTTGTTAATACAGGAATATACCCAACACGCTCATATCCAAATTAGATCATATAATTCATGCATGTTATTAATTCTACTAACTTAGGAATAAGAATTGTAAGTTAATTGCATAGGTTCTTAGGTGATTCGGAAGACACTTAAGGATAAAAGTGAACCCTAGGATAGCGAATAAGAATCACTAGTTAAAATTAGGGAGTTAATTAACATTAGGAGCATAACATTGATGAAGTTTAACTCTAGACCCTTGTCTCATTGATTGTCTTCTTAAGCACTTTAATCATCATTTTAGATTAGTTATTTTTCTTAGTTTAGTAGTTAGTTAATAAACAAACCATCAATATTTTAGCCTCGTTGAATTAGAATAAGAATTAGGAATTTGGTACAATTTTTAGTTTCAAGTCCTCGTGGGTTCGACACTTAACTTACTCTTTATTACTTTTGCGATACGTGCACTTGCGTTTATTTGCACTTGCGTTTATTTACATAATAAATTGAATAATTTAATTGAGTCTACACAGCATAGATGGATACACAAATTAAAATTTCAGGATAGATTTTGCAGTGACGATTATACATTTCATTGATTTTATCCTTGGCAATGAGCCATTATTTATAAATCAAATTAGTTATTTAAATAAAATAAGTAAAATATTCAAATTGGTCCGCACGTATTCTTATTAGAATCAATTTTAAAATTTGGCAACAATGTAGACTAAAATCATCACTAAATTTGAAGATGTTGGGTTTTATTGATAACCTGAAATATTATAGGGTAAAAATATCAGTCAACATAAGTAATGTCATCAACTTTGCAATTAGATTTAACTGTCACGTGATCACTTAACAACAATTTTTAGTGGCTGTACCAAATGCGTCACAATTTGTTAAATCTTGTACCAAATGTGTTGGACACATTAAACTCAGTACCAAAAGTAAGAATTAACCTATAGTTCTGTACCAAAAATGCAATTCTCTCCATTATAAAATTAATTCTACTCTGATTTATAAAACTCCCCATAAAATTAACTAGACATGTACAACGTACGTGTACTTTTTTATTTCTCTTAAAAAAGTGAATAATTATAGAGTTTCTTGATGTGAGTGAAAACGCCAAATGGGACAATTAAAATGAAAAGGATAGAATAATAAACTAACAAAATATAGTGTTATTTTAGCAAATGAGAGAAGAAAGCCAAAAAAATCATTGTCAACTAAATTATTCATTGATAATAAATTTTATATGCATTGAAGAAGACTTCATTGGAAGTTATTTACTTCAAAATTTAATATATGTCCTAATTGATATGATGAGAATAATTTCCATTGTTGGACTTTGAGTTGTACATAATTGAGGTGTTATATATATACTCCATTATTTTGCTCACCTTAACCTACATTCATGTATTGCCCAAAGCCCCAAATAATTTTATTTCTTTCTTTCTTTCAATGAAGTGTCTTTTGGTGCAAGATTTGGTGCGAGATTTAAATAATCACGGGTCGTTCAATTAGTCTAATTTTAATTTTTTAAATTAGCCGTCACATTTGATTCACAATGCGATTTTTTCCAATTTTACCCTTTTCAAAGTAGCTCCTTAAAGATAAACTATTATATTTTAGTATCAAAATTTTGTTCTGCATCCACTCCTATAAAACTGCATCATTTCTTTACCTTAATCACTACATGTACACTACTGCAGAAATCTTGTTCTCTTTTTCTTTTTTTTATCTTAAAAGAAAAAATCTAACAACGAAAATGAAGAAGTCTGCTTCGATTGGTGTCTGGTGCCTGGTGGCTTTGGTGGTGCTGCTCGTGGCGGACGTGCAGGATGCAGCTGCGGTGAATTGCGACCCGCTGGAACTGATCCCGTGCAATGGATCATTTAAAAATGGGAGTAAACCATCCCCACAGTGTTGTGCCAAGCTCAGGGAGAACCGGGCATGCATATGCAACCCCCCAATCCCGTGGGAGTTATCTGCCGCGGAGATTGCTAGAAAGTGTGGCATAAAACTCACCAAGTGTCCACCAAATAAAATGTAATTTGGATTTGTTTTTCTTGCCTTCTTCGAGCAATTAAATTCACTGCTTTGCATCAGTATATCCACTTGATATTTAGAATCGATGGAACTAAGTTAAGAACTTCACAAAGAATTTTAAGACAAAATTTTTTATTCAAGATATATTAATGAAATATTATTAGATTTGGTTTTTTTTTTGGATTTTCCCCATCAAAATGATAAGAAGATATTTTCTACTCTTAAGGGAAGAAAAATTTGTAACTTCATTTTTTGTTAACCAAACAACATAAGTTAAAATAAAAATTACATTTCCCTCAACCAAACAAGTTATTACTTATTAGAAAACTCTTTGTCCTTATTTGATTACATTTTCTTCATTTTCTTTCACTTTCTTGACAACCAAACAAACTATTACTTATTAGAAAACATTGAATCTTAATTTTATTTGATAAATTCAATCTAAAATGGTTATGCATTAAATATTGAATACACAATCAAGTAAATTATATTTAACTTTGTTTTTTTCTTTAGTTAAACATATATATTAACTTATTAGAAAACATTGATTTGGTGAACTTATGGGGTACATTGAAATAATTTGTAAGGTGATGTACTTAATTACAATGTTAGAAAATTAATTGATAAAGTATGAGTATACGTTGATGGTGAAGTATGATTTCAAATTTTACAAAAATCATAAATTCATCAAATTGTATGGAACCCAAGGAACAAATATCCCTATCAACTTCATTTTTTCAATATAATTAAGTGAAAACAACGACAACTTGCACATTAAAGATTCGATTTTTTTTTTTGGGTCAATGTTTTTATATTTTCTAGTCATTTGTCAACAAAAATTCCATTTTCATACTATAGAACTGGACCGATTTTATTTTTTATACCAAATTTATGAAAAATGTACAAATTCCTTGTCAAACGTTATAAATTGATATTTTCATTAGTTTTGTTGATAGAATTGCCACGAGGCTGCAAAAATTTAAACTACTAATACTTTTTTACAATATTAAGATTAATTTAAGTAATTAAACTTTGGCGATTTTGCGGATCAACTCCTTTCTTTTGGCGATTTTGCGAATTGACCATTGTCTCATTCCTCACGCATGACCACCATCCTCTAGTAGTTGTTCGTCGAAAATAGGAGATGAATTTTGTTCGTCTATTTACTGCGAACACATACATACAATAAATTTCATATTATGTTGAGTGAATCGATCAATTTTTGCATTTGAAAATTTAAATCGCGAAACTATTTTCCTCACAAATTTCAAATCGCGATTACACTCTTGTTTCTCCACCCTTTTCAGAAATTTTTGCATCATCTCACTCCTTTGGACCTGAACTTCAATCTCCATGAATTCCTTCAACAAAACTAACGAAAGTATCACTTTTGTAACGTTCATAAAAAATTGGTATGATTTTTGCGAGTTTGGTATGAAAAATAAAATTTATCACGTTCTATGGTATGAAAAAATGAATTTTTGCCAATATATATATGAAGCTGGAAAGTTGACTATAATTGATCACCACTAGGATCATATTATTGGGCTTCTAAAATATACATGTAAAATTATTATAATTTAGCATCAATATATTTTTTATGTGAAAAAAAAAAATATTCGTATCTTTCCAAGATTTAGTATATAAGTCATAAACACTCCTCTAAAACATAATCACATTTTACCTATGACATAATAAAAAATACTTATGACTTAGTTAAGTACGTAATTTTTCTTTGGTTATAGAAGCAGAATATAAATTATATCGAAACATGCATAACCTCAAATTTTCATGAAATTCCTTTTGTGAAATATGTGTGAAGTCGTGCAGGTGAAATCAATTGGTGATATTGATAAAAAAAAAAAATCTATGATATTGGTTAAAACATTTGATCTCGATGAAAATTCGGATGGAATTGGTGAAATATTAGGAAAAATAGTGGATAAACGGGTGAAACCGATAAAAAACAGTGTCCATGAAATGGGTAAATACATGTAAAATCATTGAGAATTCAGGTGAAATCGGTGAAACAATGCGCAAAACCAGTGAAATATGTGAAGTCGATGAAAATTTAGGTGAAATTGGTAAAAAAAAACATGTGAAATATGTGAGATAGGTGAAAATAAGTTAAAGTGAAAAAAAATAGTGAAATCAGTAAAATAAGAGTTTAACCAACAAAAACATTGAGAAACCGGTAGAAAAGTAGTTTAAACCAGATAAAACAAAAGAAATCGGAACAGAAAAAAATGAAAATAGGTTAAACAAGTAAAAAAAGGGTAAATTGGTAATATATATTTGACCGGTACAAAATGAATAAAATTGACAAAAAGATGGGTTAAACCGTATGTGAAAAGAACTTTACTAAGTTATCTGCTGAGTGTTGAGATATTTTGAGATACTTAGACCAGTATTAAGTGTGTTAACCTTGTTGAACTAAGAATAAGTAAGTATTTTATTAAGCTATCTGCTGAGTGTTAAGGCCGTCGCCTATGATTAAAGGGGAGGGAAAAATTGGATTTAGGAGGGTAAAAAATATGAACTAAAATAAATCAAGGGGTGGTCAAGGTAATTTCCCCTTTTATATCTCACCCATAGCTTTGAGGTGTGATGCAAAGCTTTGCCTACCAGTAGGTGGCCGACACATGAACTAAAATGTGTGAGGCAAACCTTGCCTAACTAACACTAGGTGGCGGACACTTGTTATCCCCCCCTCCTTTTTATTTCTTAATTTATTTAATAAAAAATTTCTTTAAAATACCTTATTAAATGAAATGTAACTCTTATTTAATTTTAGTTTTAGTTAGTTTGTGTATTATTTCTAAAAAGTTAATTTTAAGTTTAAAAAATTTAACTCTTATTTAATAAATTCAAATTTAATTTAATAAAAAAATCTTTTTGTTTTTTAAAAAATTCTTAAATTTGTTTATTATTTTGAAAAAGTTAATTTTAGTTTTAAAAATGTAGCTCTTATTTAATAAAGTCAAGTTTAATTTAATTTGTTTTTATTTAATAAATAACATTTTTATTTAAAAAATCCTTAAATTTGGATATTATTTAATAAAAATATAATTTTAATTTTAATTATTAGAAACTTAAATTTAATTTAATTAATAAAATTGAAACTTTAAAAGAACTTAACGAAGCTTACATACGATTCGTTAAATTAACGCAACCTGGTTACGTTCCAGACCAATTGGTACCAAGAAAGCTAAGAAGGTCAAAGCAAATGCTTCGGCTAGTCATAGTCAAGAAATTGAGCGAATTGTAGCGAAGCATACTGCTGCAGAAAATGTTATAATGTTAGAGGAAGAACGTAATCGGCGACATGTTGATATGATGGCTAACAAAGAAAAGGCAGACAAAATGGATATTATGAGAATTGATTGCTCATTTATGACTCCTAATACAAAGTTTTATTGGCATGAGGTAAGGAATGAAATCCGCGAAAAAATGCTTGAACTCGCTTATTTGCAGGTTTTTCTGGAGGTTCGTCCAACCTAGGCGATGGCGGTAGCAACAACGGTGACAACGTCGATGGCGGGGAGGGTGGTTTTCCTTATATGAGTAATTAATTATTGCATTATTGTGTATTTTTAAAAAAATTATTGGTTGTCAACTATTTAATTATTGTATTATTGTGTACCAATTTTGTTTCTTATTATAATGTCAATCTTAAATTATTTTTATTATTCCCCAATCATGTCAATCTTAAATGTATTTTTTATAATTCCCAAATCGGTTTGCGTATTATTATTCGTTACTAAAATTATTATTTATTATTTATTATTTGTCATTATTATTATTATTATTATTATTATTATTATTAAGTGAGAGTGGGGAAGAATGAATATTAAAATTAATTGGAATGGGAAGATTGATTCACTAGAGATGACTACATAAATGAGAAGGAGAAGGGGAATGGGTGAAAAAAATGGAGGGGGTGAAAAATGGGAACGGGAACGGGAAACTGGACTGAAATCACTAGAGATGGCCTAACATCTGAGCAAGTTACTAGTCTATTTTGAAGAACACCGAGTACATTCCACAACTTAAGATATATATGAAAAAATTTAGAAGTTCTATTAACCTCCTTTAGACCTCTTTTGACCACTTGAGAACAACATTCTTCTTCGTAATTTCTAAAAGCCACCAAACGCAAATTTCCAATAATAAACATTTGTGTCCAAAAATACTCAAGAACACAATTTCTTGGAACTTCACCTTTGACTTCATGTCAATTGTGAAAGAATAGTGCCCTGCAAACCAATATATTTATCTTATATTGGACTTTCGTGAACTTTCTCTAGTATAAATAAGTTAATACGCTCGTTTTTTGTTGTATGTAAATCAAACAATGGTCAACTTCATTTCTTGCGAATCACTTAAGCGATTGGATGAAATCCTTAGATCACAATTTACTATTAGACGATTCACTTATGTATGACTGCAATCATGAAACAGTCTCTAAGGTCGTGATCTTAAAATATGTTTCAAGTCATAGATTTCGAACGAGACGTGGTATCGAAGCAATCGCAAAGACTTGTACAAATATGCATAATTCACGTGGAGTGAATTTGTAGCGTTCCATGAACTAGGCATTTGATGCTAGTGCATACGGTTAGGTGGTTCGATAGGGGATCGAACCCTTTGAACGACCCGAACAGAGAAATCCATTGTGGAAGCGCATGACGCACATCGGCGATGGAATGTTTCTCAGGACTACTAATAGTGTACAATTTAGTCCTATAGGGCGAATTCGGTGTACATGAGTATGTACTTTGATTTAGGAGCCGATCACTTAGCTTGATCATTGTGCAACTACATTGGGTGTGTATGGTCGTGTACGCAAATGGTTAGCACTAATATGGGATCTACCGACTCAACGCAGTGTGTTGAGAGAATTTCCTATACGTTCTTAGATAATATATTCCGAGAAACCTTCGGCCGCAGTTGGTGACGGATTTGGAAAGGGGTTTCTAAATTTATTAGTCACACATGAATTATTATCCAGAATTAGAAAGTATAGTTCTCGAGATAATTAGAGGTGCTGATCAATTCACATACACTAGGTCTCGTTAGGGAAATTAGTTGATAGAAGGACCGTATGTATATGGTACTTATAAGATGTGAGGTTCACTGATATCAATTCAGCTGAAGTTGGGCATCATAGGCTTGCGGCTAGACATCAACCATGAGGTGTGGGTACTCATGAATTAGTGGTTAATTGAATGTGTTCAATTAATCGGAGCAATTTATAAGCTCATAAATTAAATCACGAAAGTCGTGAATCCGCGGCCAATTGATGGTAAAACTAGAGGGTCACACACAATACAATTGGACTGCAACAAATCATATAAGGAAAGTTTGATTTAAAGAGTTAAATCAAAACTGAAGAATTAAAGTGTTAATTCTTAAAGAAGAAAACTAATTAATTGAAGTGTTAATTAATAATAGAGGAATTAGTTTAATTAATTAATTGGATTAATTAATTAAATGGGCTGAATTAATTAAAAGATGATTTAAGTCCATTAGGAAACAAATAAAGACCATTAGTAAATGGGCTTTAAGTTTCCTAGTTGGATTAAATCACTTTAGGTCAAGACTCATTATCTATAAATAAGGAGTAGGAGACCAAAAACCCTAGCCTTAATAACACTAATAGCCGCTCCCCTCCTCTCCAAGGTATGGCCGCCCTTATCTCTCTTGGTCTTCTCATATTTCTTCCTTGCTTAATGACTCTTCCATCCTAGTTCTGAGCCTAAGGATTCAAGAGAGTTGTTTCAATCCAGTTGGTGCGGACACCTCTAGAGGTACAACACATGGGGTGCTTCTCCAAACCAAAAGTCCAACAAATCTGAAAGAAGACCGGAGAAAAACCACCACCGTTCCCGTGGTGAGGTAAAAATCGATAAATCCCCTATGGTTGGTTGATTTGCTGCAAAATCCTTTTCGTATGACTAGATGAATAAATATCAGCTTGGGTTGTTTTAAAAAAAATTAAATTCCTCTACTTTTAACGTGTATTGATGTTATCAATAACCCAACAAATTGCTAGTACTAAGTGTATAATCCTCAACTTTATGTGGTACTTCATACCCATAATCCCTTTGAATATAATATCACAAGCTTGTAATCATTATTTTGAATATCAAATCCAAATCCAAGTACAAATATGTAAGTTTTCTTGTTATCAAAATTTGATTTGGACATTTAATTCTTAATTTTCTGATGAGTGCAGTGAGCTAATAAAATATTAACATAAGGATGAGGAGATTTTTCAAATAAAATGTTAACGAAAATGAACGTGTGATCTTTAACGAAAGAGCAAAATGCAAAATACCCTCTATGCTTTGCCTTAGTAGCAAAAAAAAACATGTATTTCTTTTATTACCAAAAATACTTGTTGACATGTGAGATATTTTGCCTAAGTTTCCAGAAAGTTCTGCATGTATCAAGAAATATCATGATATCACATGTAGATTCAAAACAAGCATATGGTAGAGGAATCTAGAATAATATCTAATAATCCTAGGAAAACTAAGATAGGAAAGAATAATCTAGAATAATGAATATCCTAGAAAGTCTAGATAGTTCTATGGTAACTATAAATATATATGTACTACCACATTGTAAGACAATCAATTGAATAAAGAAAAAAAATTCTCTTAAAAAATTATTCTCCTCCAACGAACTACAAATAATTAACAAACAAATCATCAAGTTGATATCAATTTTACAATTGATTCAACCTCAAAAATCCAACAAGTGGTATGAAAACGATTATGAAAAACCGGAAGATGAAGGTACCCTTACCGCACCTCAACAAAAGAAGAATAAAGATGAGTATACAAAGAACATGAAGGCTCTTGCATTCCTCCATGCCACAGTAACTCAAGAAATCTTCATTAGCATAGTTGCTGCAACTACCGCTAAAGAAGCATGGGAAATCCTCAGAGAAGAATATCAAGGTACGGAGTGAATCAAAACAATCAAGTTGCTAATTTTAAGAATGGAACTCGAAAACCTACGAATGAAGGAAGGCGAGTCCATAAAAGACTACTCCTCTAGAGTTAAAGAAATAGTTAACAAAATAAAGTTACAAGGAGAAAAAATGGAAGACAAGAGAGTAGTAGAGAAAATACTTATAACCCTTCCTGAAAAATTTGAATCAGTTATTGCTGCGATTCAAGAGTCTAAAGACCTCACTAAACTCTCTGTTAACGATCTAGTGGGTTATCTTCAAGCACAAGAATAAAGAATTAACAAAAGGCGGAAAATCCAATCGAAGAGGTCTTTCAATCAAGACACATAGACAAATCATCCGCTATGAAAGAAGAAAATAATTTTGTTAACAAAAGTCCTATCAACAGTCAAGGAGGAGAGAAAAGAAACAATTTTCCATCATGTGGTGTGTGCAAGAAGAAAAATCATCTTACAAAGGATTGTTGGAAGAAGAAGAAGACATATGAGCTTTGTGGTAAGTTTGGGCATATTGGGAAAATTTGTAGGCTCAAACAAGAACACGAAAATAGAAAAATGCAGCGAGGACAAGGACGAGTCAGAAGGAGAACACGTTTTCATGGCTTGTCAACCTTCATCAAACGAGAAGCACTGTTGGTTAGTATTGGAGAAGGTTTTGAAGATGACAAAAAGGCCATAATGGTTTTGAAGATTAAAAGGATAAAAGAGTTGTCATCAACTAAGAACTGAAAAGCTTAGTGAAACCCATCTCACGGTCTGGAAGCTATGCGACCGAATCAGTCGAGTGGGATATCAGATCAGTGAAGATCAGATTGGTTATCATCAGCCGAGTTAAGATAGATGTGTTCATTCTTGAATCAGCAGAGTAGTCATCAGCCAAGTGATCATTAGCAGAGTAATCCCATCAGCAAAGTGAAGTTGGTCAGTAAGCTCTCCAATGGTAACAAGCTAAGTGCATTTAATGTGATTGTCAGATTCGTACAACAGTGATCAGATCCGTACAAAAGTGTACAGTACGACAGTCTGCAAAAGTTACCAGTTAAATTATGACCTTTGCTCAAGGACTTAAATGCAATTTTGCGAAGCTTCAACGGGCAGAATTACAAATCCAAGAGTATAAATAGACCAGGGACTGAAGATTGAAAAGAGACTTGCACCAATCAAGATCACATACTTAGAGCAAGATCCATCAGTTGAGTCGTCTGATCACAAGCAAAGTCATATGTTGACGGAGCTATAATTATTGAAGAACAAAGATCAAACCTTTGTTTGTCTGAGTGACATTCAACTGTAAAGAGAAGAAGTTTATATCCATCTTTGTGAGTGATATAACTTCGTAGTATAGGTCTTCTGAGTGATTTCCTATACTGAGTGTTGCGAGGAATTGTTATCCATCTTTGTGAAGTAATAACACTCTGTAGAATAGGCTTTCTTTGTGATTTCTTATTGCGCACTTGTGGCCATTTCATTTGTTGTTTGGCGCAAGCAATGTATACTGATTACTTTGTGTTTTCTAGTATAACCCAAGATCTAAGTGACTTGGAAGAGTGGACTAAAGGATTTAAATCCATATAACCACTATAAAAATTCGGTGTGTTTTTACTTTGCTATTTTACTTGCATATTTTCAAGATTGCATAAAAACACTTTATCAAAATTGTTGAAAGATTCTGTGAAAAGAGTTTGATAAAACTGGGAATAAATCTTTCAAACTGTCAAAAGGTTACTTGTGGAAAACACTTATATAAATCCGCTGTAAGTACTCTGCTTTTAAAAGTTAGTTTTGCTGAATTCAGCTAAGTAGTATAAAGAGAAATGGTTAACTGTGATGTTCAAATATTTGTTCACTGAGCAGCCTAGTCAGCTTACTGACCTACAATAGCTTAGTCTGCTGACAGTCGAGTGAAAACTTTTTAAGTTAAAAATTTTCAGAGGTCTATTCACCCCCTCCCCCCCCTCTAGACCTCATCTGACCATTTGGGACCAACAAGTGGTATCAGAGCTAATGGTTCATTAGAATCAGCTGCCTGATCAACGAGCTTGATCCGAGTGTTTTTCAAAGGTTTTCAAACTTTTTCATAAGAGCATATTTTTGAAAAATTAAAACTTTTGTAAAATGGAGGGCATAAGCCATGTTCCTCACATTGGCCATATGGACTTTGAAAATTGGAAAATCAGAATGAAAATCCTTCTTGCTGCTTATAATGATAACATGTTTACATGTATTACAAAAGGACCATTTAGATTTAAGAAGACTGTGAGACTACTGACAAGCCTGATCAGATTGTTGACAAAGAGCTGGATGAGCTAATCCCTGAAGAAGTCAAGTTAGTCAATCTTGACAAGGTGGCTAAGTTCATAATGTTCAAAGCTCTAGATGAAAACAGATTCCAGAAGGTCAAGCATCTCAAAACAGCCAAAGAGATGTGGGATAAAGTCTGTGAGCTAAGCGAAGGAAATGACGCTATCAAAGAACATAAGCTCAGTGTGGCTCTTGAGTAGTTTGAAAATTTCAAAATGAAGTCTGGTGAAACGATTGATCAAATGGGTGCCAGATTTACCAAAACTCTGAACGATGTTCTAAAGCTTGGTAAAAAGTTTTCAGACAAGGAGATCACCACCTCAAGGCTCTTCCGCCTAAATTCAACATGAAGGTGACAGCCATGGAAGAATCAAGGGATTTAGGGAAGATTTCTCTTTCCGAACTGTTCTCATCCATCAAAGCATTTGAGTATAAGATGCCAAGAATGGGATTAGAAGTGTCAACCTGTTCAGACCCTACTGCTGCACTTACCGCGTCAGACAAGCCAAGAAAATCAGCAAACAAGTCCGAAGAGAAGACTGCTGAATTCAGAAAAATCATACACTGCTGACGACGTTGCCCTACTTCTGAATGATTTCAAGATGTTTTATAAAAAGAAAATGAAATTAAAATATAAAAATGCTATTTCATCTTCTTCTGATTATTTTCAGGAAAACAGGGATTCCTCAAAAGCAAATCTTAGAGACAACAATGACAAAGAGTTTGGGCTCAAGATCAAAGATCATCCACACTCATCATCTGGGAAATTAGCTGAAAAGGAAAAGTGTGCCAAAAAGGAGCGTAAGCTTAGTAAGAGCAAATCAAAGTTAGCTGATGCAGCAAAGCTAATAAACTCCGGGATTCTTATTCTGACAACCAGTTGTCTGATAAAGAAATTGAAGAAGTACCTGAAACTCTATGCTTAACTGTCATAGAATCTGATGATTCTGAACATGAGGTAACTTCTATTGTAAATTAAATGCACTATTTGATCATTTGAATAAATGCTAAATTACAAATTTAAATATTGTTGGTACATTTGTCAAGCTTAATGAAGAGATGACTCTGCTGAAAAGAGCAAAAACAGATCACTGAAACTTCAGGTTGAAAAACCTCAAGAATCAACTTACTACAAAAAGCTTGAGTATGAGAATGAAACTCTAAAAGCTGAGTATCCAATTCGTATAGAAATTATAAATGAATTTGAAAGAATTAATTGCATCATTCTCCAAAAAAAGGGAAATCAGAGGCTTAAAAGAAGAAGTCTACTGATGCTCAAAAGGTTAGAAAACCTAGTAAGCTACCTAAGACTAAACAGACTAGTAAACTCATCAACCGAGTAAGCTGAAATATGTGGCTGATAGGAGTAAAATTAAAAGTGGTATTAAGTCTGCTGAATCTAAGGAGAGTTATTAGATAACTCAGGTAAGAAATTGAGGCAAAAATGAAATAATTGGCAAGAATTTGAATCACATTATGATAATTATTATTATGACATGCACTATATTTATTCATGTTATCATGTTGATCATGTTTACTGTGCTAATTGCCATCCTCATTATACAATGCATGCTTATCACATACACTGTTTTATTCATGACCAACAAGCAGTGGTGTTGTCATAATAAAACATAAGTCACTGGATCATCACATGTCAAAGGTTTTACTAACCCTGTTGGACCCAATAAATAAGGGGTACCAAAAATAGTCATCTATTTTACAGGTGAAGTGCATGTGAGATAACAAAGATGAGTTGGATGTCCTTGCAATTTCAACAAATTCAACAAGTGATCTTACCATCAAATGCGCACCAGAATATGCTAATATCAAGTTGCTTATATCAGATTGCTACCAACCATAAAGTGATATCAGTCAAGTGAGTGGTATCAAACAAGTGGTGTCAGACAATTGGTATAAATCAACAAGTGGTAGACTCTACATTTAGAAATTTCAAGGAAACAAGATTGTTGGAAAGCTGAAGCCTATCAAAGGAGAACAAGTGGTGCAGAGACCATCAGAAACAAACAAGTCAACCATGTGACAAATAAAATTGGTTTGTTGTTTTTGGATTCATAAGATGAGGGGGAACATATCAGAAGACTAACTCAAAACAGCTTACTGGAATTCAACGGCTGAGTGTCTTTTAAGAGTAACTCTCATCGGACTACTTGACCACGGATTCTTGAACTCGGGGGGAACGTGTACCACTAGCGGTACTCCTGAATAAAGATGAAGTTTTCAATAAGTCAAAATGAAGCTATCAGAAGACTGCTTCTCATCAGCCGACTAGAACTCAACAGCGAAGTGATATTCAAGAATGTACTATGATAACGCCGTGAAAACGTCGTTATTACCTATCTCTTTAAACCCAAAACATCTTGTTTTGATCCGAGTGTTTGTGTGTCTTCGCGTGTTTTCGTGTCTTTTGTGCTTTTGGCCCTTTTGTTTGGCCTTTGTTCGTTTTTGTGTTTTTGTTCTCGCTTTGATCGTTTTCTCCGTGGTTTGTAGGTATTTACATCTTAGAGAGATTTGGAGTTGCGTATCAATGATGCGAGTCGCTCTACCCACCCCGCGAGTCAAGCTTGAGCTTCAAAGGAAATAGAACTCTTAGCAAATTGTACAAGAATGTAGATAGCTGCTCACTAGAACTTGCATAAATATTTCATGGATGATCCAAATGAGCTAAATTTTGGATATGTCATAGATGAGTGAGTTAGCTACGCTACGGACTTTACGGATCTGCATTCGGAGTTCGGAATCAAAATATATGCTGCTCGGAAGGAAGTACGGCAGAAAGCTCGCGCCCGCGAGGTGTTGGCAGAAAGTTTCTGCCCAGCACTCGCGGCCGCGAGGTTCAGGCTCGCGGCCGCGAGGCCTGCTCTGTTTTTCAGTGTGTTTAGAGGGTGTTTTTTGTACATTGCCTATTTTCCCCCACTTGTAATTCTAACCCTTTAGGGGGCTTTTGGTCTTGTTTTCCCTTAGGTTAAGAGGAGAGGAGGACACAACTTGCAACATATCTTGGAATCATTCCACTCTTGTGCCTCTTTTTCTCTTTAAGCTTCCCTCAACTTTTTCTCTTTGTTTTCCTTTGTTTTTCTTGTATTTGAAGACTCCACCAAGGGGGTGAGTTAATCACCACCCTGGGGGAGTGATTAGGTGGTGATTAAAGGGAGGAGAATCCTTGTCTCGATTCCATTTCGATTAGGTGATTTCTTTCCATTTCTTAGTTATTTATGATTAGGAGATGTGTTTGTTATTTCTTTTTTGGATGAATGATTGTGTATTGGAATTCTCCGGATTTATATAAATTTATATTATTGTTTGATTAATGATGTCTTGATGATTAGTATGGTGCTTATATATGTTCGTTAATCCGATTCCGTGTTTATTGTTCGTCTTGTGGTTTGACAACCCTTTGAGATGAGTGTTATTGATTCTTGATTGCTAGATATAGTGATTTTGAGGATTTGATTATGAATTTGGATTGTGAATCGATTTTAGGATAGACATATACCTATGTCGTTTCATATTCGTTTAAAGTTTGAGTTTAAATGACATCGATTAGATTTTAGTCCATTTATACGTAAATTGGCTTAGTTTAATTTGATAGGTTGGTATGCTATCGAAAGATACATATGAATGTCATTGAATCCTTGAATAGCAAACACGAGCACAATATATTAATTGTCGAGTCATTGTTATCGTTTGATTAATTATGTTTGATGTTGGGTTATGTTTGATTTGTTGGGTTTATTGTTTTATCGCACTTTTGGCCATCTACCTTTAATGCAACCTAGACATAGGATGTAGAAATTTAGGTGAGTGACGATTTGTGGATTTCAACCTAGGATAGACATATACCTAGTTTGGTCCGTGTTTGTATAATGGGTTCGTCCGTAAATGCATCAAATAACTTAGATTCTCTTTATTCGGGGATTCGGGTTAGTTTTAGGTCCCGGGTGACAACGGTACGCCTTTGAATCCTCTTTTGGGTTCGAACTTTCCTTTGAGCATCGGTTGACAGCGATGTTCGTTATTGATCCGGAGATGGAGAGTTTGGGTAGATTGGTAGAGTTAAGTCAAACCGACAGGGGGACTTAACTAATTTGAACTCACAAACATCAACTAATTCTAGAATTGTTTGCATAGCTAACCTAACAACCGCATGATTTATCTGCTTTAACTAATCACTTATGAATCCTCCTTACCGCATAATTAACTCCCCATTTACTTGCTTTCGTAGTTAGATTTACTTTATCGCTCTTAGTTAAATAAAATCACCCTTATCATTATTTGGGTTCGATATTATTGTATTAAGCGATCTTAAATGAAATAAGCCGTCGATTGATTCGTTTATTCCCACATTTTACTCATTCATGGGGATTCGATACTCGGTATGTACTTATCGTTTTATATTACTTGTAACGACCGTATACTTGCGTGTTTGCGTATTAGTATTTGGAACGCAACAAGTTTTTGCTAATACGCAAACACGCAAGTATACGGTCGTTACAAGTAATATAAAACGATAAGTACATACCGAGTATCGAATCCCCACGAATGAGTAAAATGTGGGAATAAACGAATCAATCGACGGCTTATTTCATTTAAGATCGCTTAATACAATAATATCGAACCCAAATATTGATAAGGGTGATTTTATTTAACTAAGAGCGATAAAGTAAATCTAACTACGAAAGCAAGTAAATGGGGAGTTAATTATGCGGTAAGGAGGATTCATAAGTGATTAGTTAAAGCAGATAAATCATGCGGTTGTTAGGTTAGCTATGCAAACAATTCTAGAATTAGTTGTTGTTTGTGAGTTCAAATTAGTTAAGTCTCCCTGTCGGTTTGACTTAACTCTACCAATCTACCCAAACTCTCCATCTCCGGATCAATAACGAACATCGCTGTCAACCGATGCTCAAAGGAAAGTTCGAACCCAAAAGAGGATTCAAAGGCGTACCGTTGTCACCCGGGACCTAATACTAACCCGAATCCCCGAATAAAGAGAATCTAAGTTATTTGATGCATTTACGGACGAACCCATTATACAAACACGGACCAAACTAGGTATATGTCTATCCTAGGTTGAAATCCACAAATCGTCACTCACCTAACTTTCTACATCCTATGTCTAGGTTGCATTAAAGGTAGATGGCCAAAAGTGCGATAAAACAATAAACCCAACAAATCAAACATAACCCAACATCAAACATAATTAATCAAACGATAACAATGACTCGACAATTAATATATTGTGCTCGTGTTTGCTATTCAAGGATTCAATGACATTCATATGTATCTTTCGATAGCATACCAACCTATCAAATTAAACTAAGCCAATTTACGTATAAATGGACTAAAATCTAATCGATGTCATTTAAACTCAAACCTTAAACGAATATGAAACGACATAGGTATATGTCTATCCTAAAATCGATTCACAATCTAAATTCATAATCAAATCCTCAAAATCACTATATCTAGCAATCAAGAATCAATAACACTCATCTCAAAGGGTTGTCAAACCACAAGACGAACAATAAACACGGAATCGGATTAACGAACATATATAAGCACCATACTAATCATCAAGACATCATTAATCAAACAATAACATAAATTTATATAAATCCGGAGAATTCCAATACACAATCATTCATCCAAAAAGGAAATAACAAACACATCTCCTAATCATAAATAACTAAGAAATGGAAAGAAATCACCTAATCGAAATGGAATCGAGACAAGGATTCTCCTCCCTTTAATCACCACCTAATCACTCCCCCAGGGTGGTGATTAACTCACCCCCTTGGTGGAGTCTTCAAATACAAGAAAAACAAAGGAAAACAAAGAGAAAAAGTTGAGGGAAGCTTAAAGAGAAAAAGAGGCACAAGAGTGGAATGATTCCAAGATATGTTGCAAGTTGTGTCCTCCTCTCCTCTTAACCTAAGGGAAAACAAGATCAAAAGCCCCCTAAAGGGTTAGAATTACAAGTGGGGGAAAATAGGCAATGTACAAAAAACACCCTCTAAACACGCTGAAAAACAGAGCAGGCCTCGCGGCCGCGAGCCTGAACCTCGCGGCCGCGAGTGCTGGGCAGAAACTTTCTGCCAACACCTCGCGGCCGCGAGCTTTCTGCCGTACTTCCTTCCGAGCAGCATATCTTTTGATTCCGAACTCCGAATGCAGATCCGTAAAGTCCGTAGCGTAGCTAACTCACTCATCTATGACATATCCAAAATTTAGCTCATTTGGATCTTCCATGAAATATTTATGCAAGTTCTAGTGAGCAGCTATCTACATTCTTGTACAATTTGCTAAGAGTTCTATTTCCTTTGAAGCTCAAGCTTGACTCGCGGGGTGGGTAGAGCGACTCGCATCATTGATACGCAACTCCAAATCTCTCTAAGATGTAAATACCTACAAACCACGGAGAAAACGATCAAAGCGAGAACAAAAACACAAAAACGAACAAAGGCCAAACAAAAGGGCCAAAAGCACAAAAGACACGAAAACACGCGAAGACACACAAACACTCGGATCAAAACAAGATGTTTTGGGTTTAAAGAGATAGGTAATAACGACGTTTTCACGGCGTTATCAACACCCCCAAACTTAAACACTTGCTCGTCCTCGAGCAAAGAAAACAAAATAAGTACTAAACGTGCATGCTTAAGATCAAAATGCCAAAGCTTAACACTTTCAAATTATTCTTTAAACAAGCTCCACGTGTGTGTGTGATTACTTCGGCTAGGTTCTATTTTAGGTGAATACGCCCCAATAGATTAAAATCATCGGTTCTACTTGCCTGGGCTCCTCACGTTAACTTAGACTATCTCCTAACCTTAAGTTTCAAACCTTATGCTCCAATCACATCATGAAACTAAGTTGTCGGTAATTTAAGAGTATTGTCCCTATTCTTGAATTAATTGACAATTTTAGTCCCTAGCTCTTTCTCACATAATTGCTTTTCTTATGATTTACAATAATAACATAGCACTTTGTGCTTTACAATGATATTACAATACAAATCTAGCACTATTGATGGTTGCTTGTGATTCTAAACATTTAACTTTGTGGGCTACTAGCACCATTCCTTTCCTTTGTGCATTACATTTGAATTTTTCACTACAAAACTTGCACAATTATAATGACATAGAGTTATTACAAAAATCATCCATGAATTTCATCAATGAAGGCTTAGCCTTTCTTTTCTCTCATAGAAGGGCATACATTTTAGCAACTTCTCTACTCATTTCTTTTAAAAGCTAGGTGTTCAAAGGTTTTTCATTCTCGAAAAGGGTTCACTCCCCCAAACTTAGGCCATTTTGTTCCTTTTACACTTTGTTTTCAAACTAAAGTTTGGAGAGAAACTAAGTTACACAAGAGGAGTCCTAGATCCTATTATCACTAAAGTTCTTTATCCACCTCAAATACAATCTAGCCTTAGCCAATGTGCTCAAATTTTGTAGAAGCATACTCAAATAATAATAAGAATCTGAAAAAATTTGGCGGGTCGACCTAGCATGTATGCAAGTACTTGCGACCTCTCTCCCCCAAACTTAAAACGCACAATGTCCCCATTGTGTGAATTGAGAAAAATGGAGGGAGGTCGACACGACAACCACGCAAGCACACAAAGAAAAGAAAAACAAACAAAACAAAGAAAACAACAAGGTAAATGATCGAACACGGCTCTATCCAATTCAAGCAAGCATAGATAATCAAAACCAATCAAGTACGGACATATAGATATATCATTGTAGGCGCAAAATAAACCAAACGGAATGCAAAAATGTAAAGGTTACGCCCTTTTGTCGATCATGGAGTCCGTGCATGCCGTGGTTAACTTCCGTCTCGAATCCTCAATCATGCTTGCCATTACTTCTTTATCATGCACAATCATCACCTAGAACACAACACAAACAAAAACAAAACAAAACAAGATGATGAGAAAGGGATAGAATGCTTGTTTTAAGTCACGAGCTTGACTTGATACGACGGATGATTTGATCGTCACCAAAACTACTCCCATCGTCCATGGTTCCCCAAAACAAATGCTCATTAAAATCCTTAAGCTCTTCGCAATAGGCCGATCGAACCTCGCAAATAAACAAAAAGATCAAAATTAGCACGACGTATCAAGCTATCAAACACAAAGTTAGACATCAATTTCATCATTTACTCCGCACGTTACCACATTCCCCGGCAACGGCGCCAAAAACTTGTTGCGTTCCAAATACTAATACGCAAACACGCAAGTATACGGTCGTTACAAGTAATATAAAACGATAAGTACATACCGAGTATCGAATCCCCACGAATGAGTAAAATGTGGGAATAAACGAATCAATCGACGGCTTATTTCATTTAAGATCGCTTAATACAATAATATCGAACCCAAATATTGATAAGGGTGATTTTATTTAACTAAGAGCGATAAAGTAAATCTAACTACGAAAGCAAGTAAATGGGGAGTTAATTATGCGGTAAGGAGGATTCATAAGTGATTAGTTAAAGCAGATAAATCATGCGGTTGTTAGGTTAGCTATGCAAACAATTCTAGAATTAGTTGTTGTTTGTGAGTTCAAATTAGTTAAGTCTCCCTGTCGGTTTGACTTAACTCTAACAATCTACCCAAACTCTCCATCTCCGGATCAATAACGAACATCGCTGTCAACCGATGCTCAAAGGAAAGTTCGAACCCAAAAGAGGATTCAAAGGCGTACCGTTGTCACCCGGGACCTAAAACTAACCCGAATCCCCGAATAAAGAGAATCTAAGTTATTTGATGCATTTACGGACGAACCCATTATACAAACACGGACCAAACTAGGTATATGTCTATCCTATGTTGAAATCCACAAATCGTCACTCACCTAAATTTCTACATCCTATGTCTAGGTTGCATTAAAGGTAGATGGCCAAAAGTGCAATAAAACAATAAACCCAACAAATCAAACATAACCCAACATCAAACATAATTAATCAAACGATAACAATGACTCGACAATTAATATATTGTGCTCGTGTTTGCTATTCAAGGATTCAATGACATTCATATGTATCTTTCGATAGCATACCAACCTATCAAATTAAACTAAGCCAATTTACGTATAAATGGACTAAAATCTAATCGATGTCATTTAAACTCAAACCTTAAACGAATATGAAACGACATAGGTATATGTCTATCCTAAAATCGATTCACAATCTAAATTCATAATCAAATCCTCAAAATCACTATATCTAGCAATCAAGAATCAATAACACTCATCTCAAAGGGTTGTCAAACCACAAGACGAACAATAAACACGGAATCGGATTAACGAACATATATAAACACCATACTAATCATCAAGACATCATTAATCAAACAATAACATAAATTTATATAAATCCGGAGAATTCCAATACACAATCATTCATCCAAAAAGGAAATAACAAACACATCTCCTAATCATAAATAACTAAGAAATGGAAAGAAATCACCTAATCGAAATGGAATCGAGACAAGGATTCTCCTCCCTTTAATCACCACCTAATCACTCCCCCAGGGTGGTGATTAACTCACCCCCTTGGTGGAGTCTTCAAATACAAGAAAAACAAAAGAAAACAAAGAGAAAAAGTTGAGGGAAGCTTAAAGAGAAAAAGAGGCACAAGAGTGGAATGATTCCAAGATATGTTGCAAGTTGTGTCCTCCTCTCCTCTTAACCTAAGGGAAAACAAGACCAAAAGCCCCCTAAAGGGTTAGAATTACAAGTGGGGGAAAATAGGCAATGTACAAAAAACACCCTCTAAACACGCTGAAAAACAGAGCAGGCCTCGCGGCCGCGAGTGCTGGGCAGAAACTTTCTGCCAACACCTCGCGGCCGCGAGCTTTCTGCCGTACTTCCTTCCGAGCAGCATATCTTTTGATTCCGAACTCCGAATGCAGATCCGTAAAGTCCGTAGCGTAGCTAACTCACTCATATATGACATATCCAAAATTTAGCTCATTTGGATCATCCATGAAATATTTATGCAAGTTCTAGTGAGCAGCTATCTACATTCTTGTACAATTTGCTAAGAGTTCTATTTCCTTTGAAGCTCAAGCTTGACTCGCGGGGTGGGTAGAGCGACTCGCATCATTGATACGCAACTCCAAATCTCTCTAAGATGTAAATACCTACAAACCACGGAGAAAACGATCAAAGCGAGAACAAAAACACAAAAACGAACAAAGGCCAAACAAAAGGGCCAAAAGCACAAAAGACACGAAAACACGCGAAGACACACAAACACTCGGATCAAAACAAGATGTTTTGGGTTTAAAGAGATAGGTAATAACGACGTTTTCACGGCGTTATCATACTACACCAAGTAGTATCAGTCCAACAAGTGGTATCACACCAATAAGTGGTATCAGCTGACTAATCTGATATCAACAAGTGGTATCAATTCTTGATGTCAGGGAGTGATAAACAGCAAAGAAAACTACCTCGAACAACTAAGTACTCACCTACTTGTCTTCAGCATACTAAGTTTACAATTTTATAAACGAAAAGAGGAAGAAAGAGATGCAACTAAGTATTGGTGTTGATGACAAAAAGGGGGAAGATAAGGATGCAACTAAGAACCCTTTATCAGAAGAAAATCAAAAGGGAAAGCTACCGACAAGTGGTTTTTGACAGTTGTATCAGATCAAATAATTTCTATCTCAGAGTATGAAGATCAAAACAGAAACTTGGAAGACGTTCCTAGTTGAAGGTTTTGTCATCATCAAAAAGGGGAAAATTGTTGGTTAGTATTGGAGAAGGTTTTGAAGATGACAAAAAGGCCATAATGGTTTTGAAGATAAAAAGGATAAAAGAGTTGTCATCAACTAAGAACAGAAAAGCTTAGTGAAACCTATCTCACGGTCTGGAAGCTATGGGATCGAATCAGCTGAGTGGGATATCAGATCAGTGAAGATCAGATTGGTTATCATCAGCCGAGTCAAGATAGATGTGTTCATTCTTGAATCAGCAGAGTAGCCATCAGCCAAGTGATCATCAGCAGAGTAATCCCATCAGCAAAGTGAAGTTGGTCAGTAAGCTCTCCAACGGTAACAAGCAAAGTGCATTTAATGTGATTGTCAGATTCGTACAACAGTGATCAGATCCGTACAAAAGTGTACAGTACGACAGTCTGTAAAAGTTACCAGTCAAATTATGACCGTTGCTCAAGGACTTAAATGCAATTTTGCCAACCTTCAACGGGCAGAATTACAAATCCAAGAGTATAAATTGACCAGGGACTGAAGATTGAAAGAAGACTTGCACAAATCAAGATCACATCCTTAGAGCAAGATCCATCAGTTGAGTCCTCTCAAAAGTAAAGTCATATGTTGACTGAGCTATAATTGTTGAAGAACAAAGATCAAACCTTTGTTTGTCTGAGTGACATTCAACTGTAAAGAGAACAAGTTTACATCCATCTTTGTGAGTGATATAACTTCGTAGTATAGGTCTTCTGAGTGATTTCATATACTGAGTGTTGCGAGGAGTTGTTATCCATCTTTGTGAAGTGATAACACTCTGTAGAATAGGCTTTCTTTGTGATTTCCAATTGCGCACTTGTGGCCATCTCATTTGTTGTTTGGCGCAAGCATTGTATACTGATTACTTTGGGTTTTCTAGTATAACCCAAGATCTAAGTGACTTGGAAGAGTGGACTAAAGGATTTAAATCCATATAACCACTATAAAAATTCTGGGTGTTTTTTACTTCGCATTTTTACTTGCATATTTTCAAGATTGCATAAAAACACTTTATCAAAACTGTTGAAAGATTCTGTGAAAAGAGTTTGATAAAACTGGGGATAAATCTTTCAAACTGTCAAAAGGTTACTTGTGAAAAACACTTATATAAATCCGCTTCAAGTACTCTGCTTTTAAAAGTTAGTTTTGCTGAAATCAACTAAGTAGCATAAAGAGACGTGGTTAACTGTGATGTTCAAAGATTTGTTCACTGATCAGCCTAGTCAGCTTACTGACCTACAACAGCTTAGTCTGCTGACAATCGAGTGAAAACTTTTTAAGTTAAAAATTTTCAGAGGTCTATTCACCCTCTCCCCTCCCCCTCTCTAAACTTCATCTAACCACTTGGGACCAACAAACACGTTTGATACATTGACAGCGGTTGTACGAGTCATATGGCCAAACATGTGGATATGTTTCAAGAGTTGGACACTACGGTCAAAGTTCCAATAAAAATGGAAAATGGAGTTATCCTCGAGTCTGAAGGAAAGGGAACCGTTGCCATCAAAATAAAATCAGGTACTAAACTCATCCAAAATGTTCTTTTAGTACCTAAACTTGATCAAAATCTATTGAGTATGGCACAAGTGATGAAAAATGGGTATTCCATAACTTTTAAAAATGATTCATGCTTTATAATTGACAAAAATGGAAGAGAAATTACTAAAAATAGTTATGAAGAACAATAGCTTCCCATTAAGAAAGCATGAATCACCATTAAGTGCACTAAGAGCTAAAGTAGATGATACAAGTGGTGAATGAGGTGCCGTGCGAGAAAAAAAGTACCCGATTCAGACTTGACTCTAATGTTTTACTGGTTATGAATTAATTAAGTTATAATTGCAATAACTGGGGTTGGTATAATGTGGGTTAAGTGCTGTTTCTTTTTCTTTAAAAAATGTATTATTGCTCTAATTATTAATCATTAAAGTTTCCATTCCTTAATTACTATAAAGTTTTACCAGTATTGTGATAATAACATTGCTTCAGATTTAAGCATAATAATAATTATGTTATCTTTCACGATATGACTACTTAAGCTAAACTCAAATGCATTGGGAAACTCTCACCCTTTTTAAGGGTAGTGATTAATACCTGATATTTGGTTTCCACCTTAGATTAATATATATAAGCATTGCTCTTGCTTTTGTGTACATATTTTTATGGACATAATGGAAAATTGGCAAAAATTATTCAATCGGATGACAAATGTATTGCACTTTTTTTTTAATTGTTCACTCTCCTAGAAATTTAATGAAATTCCAAAACAAGTGCCATTTAATTATTTTTACTTCGCATTTTTACTTGCATATTTTCAAGATTGCATAAAAACACTTTATCAAAACTGTTGAAAGATTCTGTGAAAAGAGTTTGATAAAACTGTGGATAAATCTTTCAAACTGTCAAAGGGTTACTTGTGAAAAACACTTATATAAATCCGCTGCAAGTACTCTGCTTTTAAAAGTTAGTTTTGCTGAAATCAACTAAGTAGCATAAAGAGACGTGGTTAAATGTGCTGTTCAAAGATTTGTTCACTGATCAGCCTAGTCGGCTTACAGACCTACAACAGTTTAGTCTGCTGACAGTCGAGTGAAAACTTTTTAAGTTAAAAATTTTCAGAGGTCTATTCACCCTCCCCCCCCCCCCCTCTCTAAACCTCATCTAACCACTTGGGACCAACAAACACGTTTGGTACTTTGACAGCGGTTGTACGAGTCATATGGCCAAACATGTGGAGATGTTTCAAGAGTTGGACACTACGGTCAAAGTTCCAATAAAAATGGAAAATGGAGTTATCCTCGATTCTGAAGGAAAGGGAACCGTTGCCATCAAAATAAAATCAGGTACTAAACTCATCCAAAATGTTCTTTTAGTACCTAAACTTGATCAAAATCTATTGAGTATGGCACAAATGATGAAAAATGGGTATTCCATAACTTTTAAAAACGATTCATGCTTTATAATTAACAAAAATGGAAGAGAAATTACTAAAAATAGTTATGAAGAACAATAGCTTCCCATTAAGAAAGCATGAATCACCATTAAGTGCACTAAGAGCTAAAGTAGATGATACAAGTGGTGAATGAGGTGCCGTGCGAGAAAAAAAGTACCCGATTCAGACTTGACTCTAATGTTTTACTGGTTATGAATTAATTAAGTTATAATTGCAATAACTGGGGTTGGTATAATGTGGGTTAAGTGCTGTTTCTTTTTCTTTAAAAAATGTATTATTGCTCTTATTATTAATCATTAAAGTTTCCATTCCTTAATTACTATAAAGTTTTACCAGTATTGTGATAATAACATTGCTTCAGATTTAAGCATAATAATAATTATGTTATCTTTCACGATATGACTACTTAAGCTAAACTCAAATGCATTGGGAAACTCTCACCCTTTTTAAGGGTAGTGATTAATACCTGATATTTGGTTTCCACCTTAGATTAATATATATAAGCATTGCTCTTGC
The DNA here is from genome assembly GCA_003313485.2 of Penstemon barbatus. NCBI lineage: Eukaryota > Viridiplantae > Streptophyta > Magnoliopsida > Lamiales > Plantaginaceae > Penstemon > Penstemon barbatus. The sequence goes on along the minus strand of CM064877.1, from coordinate 77,370,325 downwards.
TTTTGTGTACATATTTTTATGGACACTAGGAAAGTGCACGTACGTTGTACGTGTCTAGTTTTAAGTTCATGTGTATTTTTCATAAATTAGAGTAAAATAAACTATTTTTATGTCATAGAATATCATATATTTATGAATGGTCAACTTATTTTTTAAGAAATTTATTTTTATTAATTATTATTGGTTTATAAAAAAAATGATTGCTTTGAATAGTTATAATTGTAATAAAATATAAAATAAGGACTGATTTAGTCATTAAATCTTATAAAATTGTTTATAAAGTAAGATCATAAGAAATTTTTTTTGTTCATTTCATCATAGTAGTTTTCATGTCAAGTTTATCCGTTATTCACTGATGTCACATGTTTCATCACGAACATTTTTTCTTACTGGTTTCACCAGTTTTTTAACCAACTTCACCAATGTTTATCAATTTCTCCCGAATTTTCATAGATTCATATGTTTTCACTCTTTATTTATCGATATTTCACTTTTTAATCGATTATTTCATTGTTTTTCCATTTTTCGTCGATCTTTTTTTCAATTTAAATCATTCTCTTCCCATTTCACCTTGTTTTTGTAGATTAAAGTTTAACTCGTTTCCACCTATTTCACTGATTTCACATGTTGTTCACCTAAATTTTTCATTGATTAAACATGTTTTCACTGACTTCAAGCTTTTTTGATTGATTTATCCGTTTCTTCACAAAATTCACCCAAACTTTATCGATTCATATGTTCTCACTGCTTAAACTTTTTTCACTGATTTATTTTATTTAGCAATTTTTTCCTTTTTTTATCGGTTATAATATTTTTCATTGTTTTCTCGTTGTTGGTCGATTTCTTTTGTTTTTTTCTTCAGTTTAAACTATTTTTCCACCGATTTCACCAATTAAACTCTTTTTTTAACCAATTTCACTCGTGTTTACCATTTTAACCCGTTTTACCTATTTTTCATGTTTTTAAACTAATTTCACATGTTATTCACCTGTATTTTTCATTGATTAATTATGTTCTTACCAACTTTTCGTTTTTGAACCATTTTACCCTTTTTTCACCGGTTTTACCCAATTTTACTGGATTTCACTGGTTTCATCATTTTTCTTAGAAATTTCATTCGAACTAATTTTTATCGATTTCAAATATTTTGACCCGTTTAATTTAACCGATTTTACCCGTTTTCATCTATTTTTCACAAATTTTACCCGATATTTTTATCGATTTCAAATGTATTTAAGATTTCACATGTATTTTTGTTATCGGTTTAAAGTGTACATACATTGTACGTGTTTATTTAATTTCAGTGGTATTTTATTGTAAATCAGAGTAAATTAATTCCATTATGTCATAAAATATCACATTAATGAATGTTATTCAATTTATTGACTTCATCATGTGTATTTTCATCGATTTCTTTAGTTTTTTCGGTTTAAACCATTTTTCGAATGGTTTGACTTTGTTTTTGTTGGTTGAACTTTTTCATTTTACTGATTTCACTTATTTTAACCAATTTTCACACGTTTTCACCCAATTTTCACATGTTTTCACTTATTGATTTCACCTATATTTACCGAATTTTCAACTCAAACAATTATACATCTTCAATTACTTTTAAGTATATCTCAAATTATGCTTGTGCTGGTCTCGTGACGATACTCCGTTATTTGTCCGTCAAATGTCATACAGTTGGTGATAAGTGATGCTATTAATTGTAACTTGAGTGACTATATATATTATTCGTGAAAGTTGAGTGACCATTGTGTGTTTAGAGTTAAACTTGGGTGACTAAATATGCATTTTTCCCTCTAATTTGAATATACTCTTGTTTTTCTTCCATATTCATAGTGCTTGGTTAGGAAGAAAGGAAGTCACAAATTTTCTTAAAATATTTTCTTACCAAATTTTTGATGAAAATTTTTAAGGAAAATTTATGTCTAATTACATTTTATTAATATACTTAACAACTTGAATAAGGGCATTTTTGTCTTCACAAAAAAAGAAAAAAACTTAAAATATTCGTACTTTTAGTAGTAGTATAGATAATGGAAAATTGGCAAAAATTATTCAATCGGATGACAAATGTATTGCACTTTTTTTTAATTGTTCACTCTCCTAGAAATTTAATGAAATTCCAAAACAAGTGCCATTTAATTATTTTTTTTGGACTTCACTGTACTCGATTTGGGTAAGAATTTCTCGATTCTGCACACGTCTGGCTAGCTGTTCTTCAACTCCAAAAGAGCTACAGATTAAAACTATTACATCGAACGGGCTTAGGTCCAAGAAAGCACATCATACCTGATCTGAGGCCCAGGCCCATGTTTCGATAAAGGGCTGGCTATAAGCGCTCCATGCAGTTAACATGAAACAAAAAAGTTTGAGGTAAAAAGTTTAAACTATGAGCATTTTAACATCTCTAAGGGGATGTTTTGATCAAGGGGCCGGGGGTTCTTTGTTTCAAGCAAGGACTAGAATGCATTAAGTTGAAACCTTGTCAAATTCCATGTAAAAACACATTCTTTGTAATGCAATTTATATGATAGTATTAATTTCAATTCCACGTAATCTCCCTAAATATGAATTAATGTGTTATCTTAGGTGCTACAGATTTGTAAATATGAGAAGAAAAAGAGAAAATTTGCCTTTGCCTTGTGTAAATAAACAGTTTCCAGTTTACCCCGAAAAGTTTTCAAGTTTCCTACTCAACCCCCTAAAAGTATAATTTTAGTACTCAACTCCTAAAATTTAATTAATAGCCTCACTTTGACTCCAGTAGCTATCTTGTTCCAAAAGGTGAAATCGCTCACCCCGAGCGCCCTTCACCCCCTGCCTGACGGAATTGTGAGAGGAGATAAATCATGGTGACTCAACCGGCAACAGAGGCTGGAACTAGTGCTCACTGCGCACAAGGAGCGACTTCAGTAGCTATCATTTAAGCTTCGTTAGGTCCAAGGGATCTTGCATATCTAATAATATGAAAGCCTAAAAATGCAACAACAAAAATTCATGCGAATGATAGCAAACATCCTCTTCCAATTTAAAAAAATCAGAAGCATATATTTTGAATTTTTAACCTATAATTTTTTATTATTTTTAGGGAAACCTATAAATATGAACTATATAAAAAAACTGTTTTGAGATTTCATATTCTCATTGAAAAGAAATGAAATATTAACAAGCTAGTTATATACGGTTGCGTTTCTCCGTCATTAACTTAAGGCCGCTACAAAAAAATGATCTTTGGTGGTACCATTCTTGATGGCATTTTGAAGAAAATATCACAAAATATTAACAGGGTCATAGTTTTGAAAAATGTCACAAACTAAAATGTTAATTTTACTGATTAGTGACATTTTTATACTATAGTGATATCTTATAATGTTATTTTTAACTATAATTGTGACATTGATATATTTAGTCAAACTGCTACAGGTGACATTTTATATATAACGACATTTTTCAAACTTTCAGTTGTAGCTCTGTAACTAAGTTAAATGTCACTATCATAACAAGAGGTAACATTATAAAATGTCATAAAAATATAAAAATGTCACTAAACAATATAGTTAACATTATAATGAGGGAAATACACTTTCGATACCAAATTTTAGTCCAAAAAATACATTTAATACCAGACTTTTTGAAAAAATATATTTCATACCATGATTCACATCATCTTGACACATTTACTTTTTCCATCAATTTTCGGACGGAATTCAGCAAGTGTTGTCAATTGTATGTCTATAAAACTTGTGCACGTTTTCCTTCACATTGTCAATTTAACAGGCACATGAGCGGTACGTGCTGAATTTCATCCGAAAATTGACGTCAAAACTAAATGTGTCAAGATTGTGTGAATCATGGTATGAAATGTATTTTTCCAAATTATTACCAAATGTGTTTTTTGAACTAAAGGTTGGTATCAAAAGTGTTTTTCATAATTGTGTTCATTTTTTGTGACATTTTCTTCAAAATTCTATCAAGCTTTATGCCACCAAAGATGTATTAGTCAATAATTTCACCCATATGATATGAAATTGGGCATATTAATTACCACATGTAAAAATTAGTAATGAAGGTTTTACCTCTTTTATCCAGTGGATGTTGAACGTACACTCAAAATTAAAATTGCGAGTAAGACTTTATTTTGATACGAAAAATGACAAATTTAACCCTTATTTAACAATATACATATTTTATTCACTTTATCCCATGCGAAATGCTATATTTTATCTTCGTAAATAGGGTGAGTTTGGTTTAACGATTGAAAAAAATTGTAAGAGAATGAATTTTATTATCATAATTGATGATAGTAAAAAATAATTATGAAAGAATTACTTTTGTGTAATGGTTTTTACAAAAGTAACATATAGTATGTTAATTTTGACATACGCCAATTTTTCGCTTTAAGTATTTTGTAAAGTGATCATGAAAATGGAGATCAAACACCACAAAAATCATAATTTACTAAAATATATTCTTAGGCCATCTTCATCCCGTAGGGCACCGCATAAAAACATTCCTCCTAGAGTAGCTGTTAATACGAATAAGAGAAACTCTGTTATTCACAACCCTGGGGTGTCAATCTCCACCCGGGGAATATGCACCCCCCTGAGCATCATCTCCAACCGGTAGGGCTATCTCCTCCAATTAATTAAAAAAGAAAGTTCTCCACTCTCACCTATATTATCTATAATAATAATAATAATAATAATAATAGTAGTAGTACTAATAATAATAATTATTATTATTATATTCAGGACAAGAAAGACAACAACGATTACACGGAAATAACAACGAAATTGCACCGATAAAAACAACATAGAAAATGCAACAATACAACAATGTAAACAACAAGAAAAATGCAATGATGGAAACAACAATCATTAGGCGTTGGGAAAATAATCAAAGGGGTTGTTTCCTGGATTCGACAACCCTCCTCCAAACAAGTTTTTTCGCAAGTTGTTTTTGTTGTATCTGTTTCCTTTTAAGCTTAAATAAAGATTTTGTGTCTGGAGTGAAGGTAGATGTATCCATCGTCAAAATTTTCAAATCGTTCTCCTCCTCTTTAATCACCATTAGCTCGGCGTGCCTTCGGACACGTCCTTCTTCCAACATGCGATGCACTTCGTTTGTTTCACGAATGCTTTGGGAATATGATTCTAAAGAGGCAGAATTAGCAGAGGCCTTGCCCTTGCCCTTTTTTGCCTTTTTAGTTCCCATTGGTTTCCCTGATGTAGTTTTTTCACTTGGAGTCCCCAGGCTAGAAGGTGTATCAAATTGAGCCTCCTCAGGTGTAAAGTTAAAATGTGGAGTATAACCTGGTGGTGGGGACTCCATTTGTTGGGAGGAAAAGTGCGATGATTGCGTTTGGAATCGATCCAGCCCAGTTTGCGTTTGAGTTGGAGCAGTTTTGCTTAGATTAGTACAAGTAATACGATGTTGCAAAATTTCCCAGCAGTGGTGCAAAGTAAAAGTCGAGCCATGTTGGTTCTTATATATTGCGTGTGCCATACCTTGCTAGAAATATAAATTGTGAGTTAATATATATCATATAATTGAGTATGAAGTCCTAAAGTCCAAAAAATTACCTCGTCTTGAAGGTTGGTTCCACTTGCATACGCTCTTTGTGCTTCAGTGAGTGCGGAATACCATTTGTTGCAATCTTTATAAATGACCTTCTTCCATCGGCACATTATTGCTTCTTTGGATCGATGTTCAGCTTGGATGCCTTGAGACGCGATTGTTTCATACATAGAGCCGATGATATCATCCCACATAAACTTCTCTCTTTTGTTATTTCCATGGAATGGATCATCGGAATGTTGGACGAATGCTCTGCAAAGAGCTTCATCTTCATATGTGTGCCAATTTTTCTTAGGAGCCATGTAGAGATGAATGATAATTTTCTTAGAAGATGACTAAATTAATGCAACTATGTTATTTCTTGAAAGAGATGAAGAGAGTTGTGAATAAAAGAGCTGTCGACCATCTCTATTTAAGGACTAAGATTTACTGTGCACTATGCATTGTTCACTATTCACAATGCACTATTCACTATTCACTAAGGTTAAAATGTGCAGAGTCACGGGTGTTCAATTTGGCAGAGTCACGGGATTTCAAATTAAAGCCTGAGGTTTTTGCTGTCAAATTGGCAGAGTCACGGGATTTCAAATTAAAGCCTGAGGTTTTTGCTGTCAATTGGGCAGAGTCACGGGATTTCAAATTAAAGTTCGGGGTTTATTTGCTGTCAACTGGACAAAGTCACGGATTTCAAATTAAAGCCTGAGGCTTTTGCTGTCAATTTGGCAGAGTCACGGATTTCAAATTAAAGTCTGAGGCTTTTGCTGTCAATTCGCAGAGTCACGGGTTTTCAAATTAAAGCATGAGGTCTTTGCTGTCAAGTTGGCAGAGTCACGGGATTTCAAATTAAAGCCTGAGTTTTTTTGCTGTCAATTGGACAGAGTCACGGATTTCAAATTAAAGCCTGAGGTTAATTTGCTGTCAATTGGGCAGAGTCACGGGACTTCCATTACTTTCATTATAAATAGCCACCAATACCTTGTTTATTACTTTCATAACTCTCATCATATTTCAAAACTTACAAGAGCTTTACTTCCATTAAAAAAAAGTTACCAATACCTTGTTTATTACTTCCATTACTTCCATTATAAAAAAAATGACTTCACCCTTTGGTGATTTTGGTTCGAGTTCCAATAATAACGATTTTTATGATCAATATTTACAAGAGCTTCAAGAACAGGAAGATGCAGCTCAGGTCGAATTTCATAACCAAATTGAAACGGGGAAGCGATTCATTGATGAACATGCACTCGAATTTCTACAAGAACAACCTGTACATGGTGGTTCTGTTCCTGGGCATTTGTATAAACCTCGGGACAGAAAAGCTAAGTACTTAGACCTCATGAAAGATTACTTCGCCGAGAGACCGATTTATACAGATCAAGACTTTCGACGTCGGTTCCGGATGAAGCGTACCCTATTCTATCGGGTGCTTTGATGAGGGGTAATTTGTGTCCCCTGCCTTCGCAGGTTCGATACAACTTGACCATCACTAGATCCTGCCCATGGAAATCAAGAGCTGGCCCAGGTTTCTTAGTTGTGTTCCGTTCCATCGAGAGCCCGAGCTCGAAAGATACTGATGGGCCGAACCTAGGCCCAGGCCCATCAATTCTGCTATAAATACCCCATGCATTTATGACACAACACAACACAACTTCCCAGGTGCTCTAGCTTAGAGACTGCAGCTCGGACTCACTTGGGAATATTAGCATAGGTTTACTTATACGCATTTCGCCCTCTAGCTTGTACGGCATCCTATAATGCTCGGATAGGACTCTAAACACTTGTAATCTGTACTCGATAATTCGGATTATAATACTATTGATCTTTTCCTTATATTAATTAGCATTGAAATCACGTTGCACATTACTTTGATCGAGCACACGAAAACACGTAAGATCAATTGGCGCCCACCGTGGGGCCCTATTCGAGTATTAGATCGAAATATGCCTACTACGAGGAGAAATACGTACACCAGCAGATAGCCTCAAATAGATAGAGATTCTGATATTCACTATCCAACTTGATCCTCCGATCATTTGGACGTTAGACATTTCAAGGACGGAAACAAAACTTATGCGGTGGAATTCCAAGCTTAAGATTGGTGGCTTAATCTATAATTACGCAGCTGGTTTATTTCATCGATTGCCGGTTAATGTCAAAGGCTTAGAAGATCTATGAAGTTGCAGCTTATTATTAACGGTCGGAATTTATTTTTCCGATCTTCGTATTTATTAACTTCAAAGACAGATTTTTCGAATCAGTTATTTAAGAGATCATTTACATTATTTGTGGGCTATTTATATTTTTCTCAAATCAGTTGGCATAAGTTGAATGTTTCGAACAACAGCAACCGATTAGATAAATTCTTGAGCTAATGGTTGAATACTGGCGATCATTTCGACCAAAGAAGAAATTCAAGTAATGAAATTCGATCAAATACGAAGCTTCTTTATCATTAAAATTCTTCAAAACAAGTTACAAAATAAAGCCTAGAATAAAGTTCGAGTTCAAGAAATACAATAGAAGCACTCCTATCCTATTACAAGACCTACGAATATTTCTATCCTGTTTCAAGCTTGGTCTTCGTTCCCTAAGATCGCTCCAGATGCAGAACTCAGCAGCGAACTTTATTGGCGGTCACTCGCCACCTGTCGCACAGCCATCTTCGAACACGATAAAGGCCGGCTCGCAGTTCCACTCCAAGGCTTCAGACCGACCTTAGGTCTTTGTCTGTAAACAATGATTAAGACACTCAATCATTGTTTACAGAATAGTTCGAACCGGAGCAGCAATGGGTTATCCCAGCAGAGGCGCTCCAAGGGAACTCGAAGGAACTATCTCGTAAGAAAGCCCTCGAGGAAGCTGGTGCCTCAGATTTAAAGAACTCCTCTCGGAATAACCGGCTGCCCGATCGGATACAACGCCAGAATACCAGAATTCTAACCCGCACCAGACAAGATATGTCTGGGAAAACAGATTGCCTGCCGGTATTCTAGGCGCTTTTTCTTTTGCCTGTCGATATTCTAAGCGAAAAAGCTTATGCTAAAGGAGCTGAGATCGAAAAACAGGGTTCTAAGTCTTATTTCAAATTCCTTTATCTGGGAGAAAATGTAAATCAAATTTAAATCTCGATCCATAGTGATCGGAGGAAGCTTAAAAGAAAAAGTGAGAAGTGTCGTATACACGAAGGGACCTATTTATAGTGCTAGGGGATTTCATATCAACGGTCCAGATAGTAGATTACAAGCGGTTTGGATGTCCGTATTAAATGGACTGACCGTTACATTTCCCGAGAAATAGGGCCCTGTTTGGTTATAAGGACGCACGATTTAACGGAGCGCATAGGAGATCTAAAACTTTCTAAATACCAAACTGATATGACGTGTTTATGACATTATTTTTGAAGATTGGTATTTTGGATTCAAGCTCGGTTTATCCGGATGTTTTTACAGACAAGTAACGCTGTTCGACTTAGAAGAACTATAAATGGTTCAGTCAAACAGAACTCTCGACCTGGAAGTTATGCGACTATGGATAGTCGGCGGTGCCAAAGATCTATCGCATCGTTTTCCTTATTAATTTCAGGTCCACTAAAATATTTATCTATCACTCGATCAAGCAAGTGGTATTCGATTATTTCTTTACTAATATTAGGGGATCAAAATGGAGTTATTGGAGAAGAAAATTTATCTAATTATGTTTTATGTTATCAACGAAACGGAAACGAAGTATATTTATATTATATTATCTCGAAAAATACAAGGTAGGGGAAATGCATATCGAGCACAGCTCAAGCCTTTATATTACATCAGAGCGTTATTACTTTCTACAATCCTATGAAATTTTCGGTCTTTCCTTCTATGGCTATTTCGGAACAATTTGGCTCCGACCATGGAATCTCCTTAGGACCCGCAGGCTTTTAACTTTATTTACGATCTTCCGAAGACGAAGGGGCGAGCATAGGATTCGTCGGCTAACAGTATTCTTCGTCACTCTCTCCCCGGTACGTCTTCCTAAATGCATTGTAGCAACAGGTCTCTAATCGAAGACCTACGAGCCAACCTGCCGACTCCCTGAATCTGGCATATTGGCTTTCAAGATGGAAGTTATATTTGCCTGTCGATATTCTAAGCGAGGATCGAGATAGTTTTTCTTCTGCTCGATAGTTGTTTCCGCTTATAAATCGTTCGAAATCTGAGCTCAAATAGTTGAATTAATGGAATAACGATCTCGGTCACCATGATTGGACGAATTGAATGCCAGTGCAACGAATGAGATAGGTTCTAAGGAATGATGGCCTTTTATATAGAAGTTTAAAGGGAATCCGACGGCAGGTAATTCGCAAAACGAAGGGATAAGATCTGAGGACTGTTGCAATTCCCGATATAAAAAAAAAAAAAAAAACAAATTTTTTTGGAAACATTCAAAACAACCATAAAACAAGGTGTATCAGGTCGAACGAAGTAGAACCACGCAAGGAATATTTTCTATCAAGTCTGAAGGAATATTTATTAAGTCTTAGGCCTATTTGATATCTGTTATCCAACTAGTTGTGTTCCATCTATTATCTCAATCGCAGAAGACTATTGTTTCATCAAAGGTTATTTCGATCAAAATTATATGTTCAACGGGAATTCGTTTCATCAAAGTACCTATTTGCTCGTGATATGTTGGTGTTATCAATCTCTACTCATCTATTATTCTAGTATGCTCGATCTACATTCATCTATTATCAGCCTCTATTTATCTCCATCTATTATAAAGGGTGAAAGCTATCGCTACGACCCTCGAAACTCGATCAAGGGTGAAAGATGTTGCTATGCCCCTTGGATCGAAAAGAATAAAAATGGGTGACGACCCTCGAGCTAAAAAATGCTCTGATACGACTAAGGGTGAAAGCCGTTGCTATGCCCCTTAGATCGAAATTATTAAATGGGTGAAAGCCTCTGCTACGACCCGAGAGCTAAAATTGCTCTGATACGACTAAGGGTGAAAGCCGTTGCTATGCCCCTTAGATCGAAATTACTAAATGGGTGAAAGCCTCTGCTATGACCCTCGAGCTAAAATTGCTCTGATACGACTAAGGGTGAAAGCCGTTGCTATGCCCCTTAGATCGAAATTACTAAATGGGTGAAAGCCTCTGCTATGACCCTCGAGCTAAAATTGCTCTGATACGACTAAGGGTGAAAGCCGTTGCTATGCCCCTTAGATCGAAATTACTAAATGGGTGAAAGCCTCTGCTATGACCCTCGAGCTAAAATTGCTCTGATACGACTAAGGGTGAAAGCCGTTGCTATGCCCCTTAGATCGAAATTACTAAATGGGTGAAAGCCTCTGCTATGACCCTCGAGCTAAAATTGCTCTGATACGACTAAGGGTGAAAGCCGTTGCTATGCCCTTAGATCGAAATTACTAAATGGGTGAAAGCCTCTGCTATGACCCTCGAGCCAAAATTGCTCTGATACGACTAAGGGTGAAAGTCGTTGCTATGCCCCTTAGATCGAAATTACTAAATGGGTGAAAGCCTCTGCTATGACCCTCGAGCCAAAATTGCTCTGATACGACTAAGGGTGAAAGCCGTTGCTATGCCCCTTAGATCGAAATTATTATCCGAGATCAACCATCATTCTATTCTATTATTTCTCCATGATTATTCGTTCGTCTAAGGCTAACAGCTGTTGATATGACAAAACTATTATTCAAGATCGATCAAGACCCTATTTCGATTATTACTTCACGATTATTTGTCCGACCGGGGAATTTGGCCCCTCAGATTGAAATTGTTACTCAAAGATCATTTTGGATTCTACTATTCGATGTCTTAATTATTATGTATTTGACGGGGGAATAAAAGCCTTCTACGGGTCATATTTCAAAATTGAGGAATGTCGGTTGTCATCTATCATCTAAATATTTATCAAGGTTGGTAAAGAATAGCGCTTGTTCGTATTTTTGACAGAGAAATTGATGCTCGATGACTGTATACGAAAGCAATTCTACGGGGTAACAAGTAAAGATGATAAGAGAAATAAATATCTCATTCAGGACATTCCAAACAGTTACAAAAGAGTTCGAAATTACAATAATAAGAAAAATCAAGCAAAGACAAGACCTTACATTTAATGTAACCTTATTACAAATTAACCCTACGCTAGAATTTTTCCATGATCGAAGGAGGAAGGCGGGGCTGGGATAACACTTCCACCCTTCATCCTTCACTTCCTCGATAGTTACTCCACACCGGACCAGATCGAGAAAGAAGGAAGCAACCCCTAGAGAAATTACTCCACGCAATCTCGAAGGCAACATTCTTCAAGAAATATCTTGAAGAAGTAGAGATTGAGAGCAGGAAAACTCCTCCAGCAGTTGACCCACTATCCCGACTGGATAGAGATCAGAGTACAGGAAGTCGAGCCCGCCTCAAAGACTTGGAATCAGAGAGAGCTGGTCGCCTGCCGGTACCCCAGTCGCAATTGTTTTCGTCTGTCGATACCCTAGTCGAAATTATTCCCCATAAAGGGACATCGAAGAGATCGAAAAAGAGAGTTCGAGTCCGAATCTCAAACGCTTTTATTGCAGTCATCGGACGGAACATAAAGTTGATCGATGAAGGTAAAAGTATGGCCATTTTGATTGAACAAAATGATTGCAGACAAGTGATAAAAAGGAAGGTAAATTCAGAGCTATTTATAGGGGAAAAAATTCCGTATCAACGGTGTGGATTTCTCGAGATGGACGGTCGCGATACATGCATTAAACCCTCTGACCGCTCCAATTCCCGATAAATCAGGGACTGTTTCGTTAGTAGAAGATAGCCTAGAAAGGGGCAATAAATACGCCGACCATTCCGCTACCCGAGTACTCAGGAACCATGTGGATAAGCCCGACCAAGATAGGCAAAGTACTTTATTTAAACAGATCAAGGTCAAACGAAGAAAGAAAACTAAAGCACGGGTAGAAAGAGAACACATCAAATTATACAAGACTGGGCAAATGCAAGAAATAAATAAGTTATTACAAAACCATTGAAAACGGGAGTATCAGAGATTATTCCTAATTACAGGAAATGAAACAATACAACCGAAAGGGAAATCCGGGTAAACGAAAGACATCTAAAGGAGCTTATTGTCAGAAAAAATCTTTCGGAGCTCGGCATTACGAGCCTCACATCCAGCTTTATATCCACGGTCATAGGCCTCTTTTTCTCGGAGGACGAACTCTTGTTTCTCCTGCTCGTGAAAACTCTTCAATTTTTCGAGCTCGTCATTCAGCTGCTTGTGGATCTCTTCTCCATGCTCTTTAGCGGTCTTCTCCCTCTCTAAAGCAAGCTTCTCTGCGAGGACACGGTCGAACTCGATTTTCTTCTCCTCCAGCTCGAGGGAGATAGCAGCACGCTGATTCGTTTCCCGCTCAGCAAACGTCTTAAGCTCAATAAAATCTTGTCCGGCCTGTTAAAAGGATCGGCAGCGTTACAAAAAAAAAAAAAAAAAAAAGAGGAAGAAGAATAAATAAACATATGTACACCTGAAAAAGGAAATGCTGCCCAGACTCGAACAACTCTTCTATGTTCCTCTCTTTGGACGTGTTTCTCTCCTCGGGCATGTTAGTTTCCGAAGAAGTAAAGTTAACTTGCAACAAATTACCCATGGGATCAGCTTTAGAAGGAGATCCATCTTTCAGCTCCTCGAGCAGGGAAGGAGTAACTTTTGGAGGAACGGAGTCAACGAGGGGTTGGGGAGGATTATCAATTCCTAAAGCTTCGGCAGAGGCCCCTCCACCAATCTCTAACTTGGATTTTTTGCTGGGATTCCCTGCGGAAGGAACGGTCGAAGTATCGGAAGATGACTTGCTACCAATAGCAAGATTTTGCAAAGCCTCGATGGGAGTGACCCCATCGGAATAAGGCCTCTTATTCGAAGAGGGAATAGGAGTCTTTTCTCGGATAGGATCTTCACTCGGAGAATCAACCGCTTTCAGGGAAGAACCCCCGAGCGCAGCCTCGAGCTCTTCATCCAGAATGGACTTGCCGGAAGTACCCTTAGCCTGCTTGGAGGAAGTGGTTTTCTCCTTCTTATTTTCTCCCCTTTTTGGAGCTTTCGGGGAAGACACAGAAGTTGTGTAAGAAGATTTGGAGGGTTGAGTCTCCTTGGCAGATTTCTGCTCCTTGCTCGGATTCTTATTTTTCGAGCCACCAAACAGCAGCTTGGGGTCGAGTTGTTTGCCCAGTATGTTTTCCATGATGAACACGAAGAGAGTTGAGAAACTTGAAAAGTACAAAATGTTGAGGAAGAGCTCCGATCTCTGAGAATGTTTCCTGAAAAGATTTGAAGAGGTTCTGATATTTATAGACACTAGATCATACAGTTATTAATAATGGAATCGACGCGACTGTCAAGAAAGATTCCATTTGGAATAAGTAAATATTCGAGCAGAGATTACGAGAAAATATCGAACTATGAGAGGCGGGTAATGCCTAAACATTGGCAAGGTTTGAATATACAAGTCATAAGAATTAAGCCAAAAGGAAAACGATTCCGATTACAAAAATGGGTTACATACATATATACATTCAACCCCTAACTATGAAACTATAAGTCACCCCCTTCGGCATGCTCGAACTCGGGATTTAGATCGACCCCACCTTCACCGCCACTGCCTAATGGATCGATCTGGCCAATGGGTCGATCATCTTTCTTATCCGATACATCCTCTACGCTAACATTTTCCTTTTTCCCCGAAGTAGAAGCGCAATCGTCGTTAGAGAGCTCGAGCAAGTCAGGGTTAAGCATTGGAACGCCATATTCTTCCACTAAGGGGGCAAAACGATGATCCTGCCACTTTATACCCGTCTTGGGTAAAGAGGAAGCCTTGTAGTCCTTCCCTTCAGTATTTTTAAACGGGTTCATGTACTGATAATATTCGTCCATATTGTCTGGAATTCTCTCGGCCGAAACCAATTGTTGAACCCCTTTATAGAAGATCGTCTGGAGAATCCCTCCCATTTTCCTTTGGATTAAGGGATCTAAGACAGGAGATTCCAAGAATTCCCGTATGGCTGGAATCACAGCCTCATCTCGACCTTGGGCGTTTGCACGCTCGGAATCCTGCTTTGCTAGTTCAAGTTCGGCCTTGATCTTCTTCAGCTCTTCCTCAAGGGCACTCCTCTCTTTAACAGACGCCAGCAAGTCTTCCTCCACGGACGAGGAACGTTTCTTAGTAGCTTTCTCAAGCTCCTTCTTTATTTGAGTTAATTCTTGTTGACTTTCTCCTAACTGAGATCGAAGACTTTGATTATCGACGAAAATTTGCGCATATGCATCGTGAGCATCCTGCGACTCTTGTTCTAGCAGAGCTAAGCGATATGTTTGAGTGGCGAACAGATCTCCGATCTAAAAAATAAGAAGAAATAGCACAGAAATGTTAAGGGCACTAAGGAAAGATCAGTTGGTCAAAAGACAAGTATTTACCTCGTGATACGTCCTGGAGAAATCACTCAAAACCTCAAAATCCCCTTTAACGGACTGAAGCAAGATATCCCGTTTAAACCGACTAGCCATGTAGATCCTAGTGGCTTTGTCAAATTCGTTCTCACCACCTGAATCTAGGTCGGTTAGGATGGTACCATCTTCAGGATATCCGGCAGTCCTGCTGCCACGGAAGTGCTCATCCATAAAATCCACCACATCGGGCTCGGACCTACCTTCTCGACATGGAACGGAATTAGAACTCACGCCAAAAGGTTTCACCCTCCTTGAGGGCCCGGGATGTTCTGCATTTCTTTTTCGGCTTAGGAGCTTCTCATACTCCTGCACACCCGGAATTCGAATCCAAGAGTGCTGGCTATAGCCAACCGATGAAAGAATGGAAGTATCCGGGGAAAACAGAGCTCGAAGAGGTCCGGCAGTGGCAGAATTCAGGCAACTCATAGTGCCAACTCCTCTCAAATCGGGAATTGAAGCTGCTATGACGACTGAGTTCCCACCTATATTACGTGCGTCCGCACTCTTCTCGGAAGTATATGGTGACGGCTCAAAATAAAATGGTTTATCTCCGATCAAGCCGGCGTCGGACACTCGAAATTTCTCGACAATTCGACCTGCGAGGTAATACGAATCAGGCACGGATTTAAACAAAAAAGACTTGTTCGGATATACCTCAATATAGACAGAAAACAAGGAGCTTACTCAAAGATGGAATCGCAAGGGACGGAGCACTAGAGGTTGGCAGGACATTAGTTTGCGTACGAGATTCTTCAGAAGTTGAACTGGGATACTTAATCGCCGGGGCAGGATAATCACAGCGGCTCAACCCAGCCAATCGTAAAACGCCTTCTTGTACTAGGAGCTTGGTTTGGTAAGGATTAGACCGCATTTGTTCGAGAAAATCATCGGAAAGACGCTGTCTAAGCTTTTCTCTAATTCTGCGAGAACCATACGACCAAGAATCTGCGCCATCCCATCGATACGGTCTAGTCTTTGAACTACCTTCTTATATTGGAACATCAGGACCTTTCACGAAGAAGAACCTCCTCTTCCAGCCTATACTCTTTTTTGTTGTTATCTTAGTAAGAAAAGGTCGTTTCGACCTCTGAGAATGGATACGAACCCCGCATTGGAACCCTTGCCTAATTCCATTCGGAAGGTATGCCAGAATTTGCTAAAAGAGGCCTCTTCCCCTTTTGCCTCCATAAGAGCACTGAATGCTACTATGTAGGCGACGGAATGCGGAAAAAGTTGAGCGGGGGACAGCGAAAAGAAAGAAAGGACATTTCTGATAAGGGGAATGAATGGAATACGTAGACCACAGGAGAATTGACCCTCATAAAAGGATTGACAGCCAGCCGGGGGCTCAGTAGCACGGTCGGAATAAGAAGGAATGACAATCAAAAACCCTTTTGGAAGATATTTCCCAAACTCCGTCTCAAGATAAACGCGATCTTTCTTCGAAAAACAACAGGAGGTTTTTTTAGCAGGAAGTTCTGACGTGTTCAAGGTCACGGCCTCAGAAGCGAGCGTGGGTTTGAAAATTCTGACAAAGGCACCCTCACCGATGCTGCGTTTCTCAACCTCATTTTCGTCGAGGTCCTCGCTCGGGTCATCATCCTCGCCTCCTTGACGAAATTCTCCATCTTCGTAATCATCAACGAGCTTTAATAAAGGATCGGACTCTTGATTCTCTTCGACCTTATTCTTGCCCTTTGAACTTCTAGAACTTGACATTATGGATTTGGAAATGAACGTATTAAAGTAAGTGCCTTTTCGATTCAAACACTCCGAGCTCAAGAGAAAATGCAATATGGAAGTAACTTTTCAACGAGTCAACATATATATACGGGGTTAAAAAGGTAAAATTGCAAAGAGGTCCCCGGGTAACCGCGACGGTTGAACTTACCCGGGGTAAAATTCTAGTTTGACCCATCAAAGAATTGCATTTTCGGTCCTTTACTTGTAAATCACGGAGTAAAACTCCCCGAAAATTGTCCCCATGGTATTCCATTAACCTCCTTATTATGGTCGAGAAACTTGGAAAGTACTCTTCAAGAAAGGGAATTCAGCATCGAGGAATGATAAAGAATACTGTTGTTCTAGAGGACCTACGATGAGATCATCTTTACGACACGCCGATAAACTGTTTCTTATATATGCACTCTTTTTCCCTAACTCGGTTTTTATCCCACTGGGTTTTTCCGAGATAGGTTTTTAACGAGGCATATCCGAAACACGCCGGGGAGGCTCGTCTCGTGGAAGCATGTGACGTAACTCGTACTTCTTCGAGCGCAAGCTCCGTTTTACGCTCGAGAAGTGGGGGAGTATTGATGAGGGATAATTTGTGTCCCCTGCCTTCGCAGGTTCGATACAACTTGACCATCACTAGATCCTACCCATGGAAATCAAGAGCTGGCCCAGGTTTCTTAGCTGTGTTCCGTTCCATCGAGAGCCCGAGCTCGAAAGATACTGATGGGCCGAACCTAGGCCCAAGCCCATCAATTCTGCTATAAATACCCCATGCATTTATGACACAACACAACTTCCCAGGTGCTCTAGCTTAGAGACTGCAGCTCGGACTCACTTGGGAATATTAGCATAGGTTTACTTATACGCATTTCGCCCTCTAGCTTGTACGGCATCCTATAATGCTCGGATAGGACTCTAAACACTTGTAATCTGTACTCGATAATTTGGATTATAATACTATTGATCTTTTCCTTATATTAATTAGCATTGAAATCACGTTGCACATTACTTTGATCGAGCACACGAAAACACGTAAGATCATGCTTGCTGATTGCGAGCGAGAAAATCCATATTTTCGGAAAAGGAATGATAATTGTGCACGACCGGGGTTTGAACCTATCGTCAAAGTTGATTGTGCTATACGTATGTTGGCTTATGCAACCCCAGCTGACTGCATGGATGATAAACACGGTATCGGCGAGACGACAGCAGTCGAGACAATGTGCGAGTTTTGCAAAACTATTTTGCGGGTACACAAAGAAAATTACCTTCGTGCACCAAATGCTAACGATCTTGAAAGGCTTCTTCGCAAGGCGGAACGACGTGGTTTTCCAGGAATAATCGGGTCATTAGATTGCATGCATTGGACATGGAAAAATTGTCCAACTGCATGGCAAGGGAGCTTTTCCGGTAGAACCCGAAAACCAACAATCGTTCTGGAAGCAGTGGCGTCGTTCGACACTTGGATATGGCATGCCTTCTTTGGCGTACCCGGGGCTCAAAATGATATCACCGTCCTTGGTCGTTCACCCTTGTTCGACAATCTTGCTCAAGGAATTGCTCCAAAAGTTCATTACAAGGTAAATGATAGGGATCACTACATGACGTATTATCTCGCCGATGGGATATATCCAAAATGGGGGACGTTAATCCAAGCCATTAGACAACCGCAGGGGAACAAAGAGGCTCTATTTACTAAGCTATAAGAATCATACATAAATGATGTTGAACGAGCCTTTGGAATTCTTCAAAGTCGTTTTGCCATTGTAAAGCAACTGGGAAGGGGTTGGCATCCAGAGGACCTACGTGACATTATGTTGACGTGTATCATACTTCACAATATGATCGTGGAGGACGAAAGAGATGAATACAACGATTCTGACTCGGATGACGATGACACAGACATAACCAGATCTCGCAGGGCCCATGATAATATATATCATGGACCTGAAAGAGATTACCAACCAAGAACAAGTCTTGATATATCCCTCGAAGAGTATATGATGCGTCGTCACACAATATGATCATTAGAAGTCAATAAACAACTTCAAAAGGACTTAGTGGCTCATGCGTGGGCCTTTCATCGTGGCTAAGATTTAAATTATTGGAATATTTTTATAAGTTCTTATAAGTTAGTATCTACTTAATATGTAATTTTATTTATCTATATAAGTTGTTATTTGTATCCACGTACATGTACAAGTATTTGGAGTAATTTAATGCAAAATTGTATTTCTACATTTTGTCTCAATTATACATTGAACATTAATGCTATATTAGAGTTTAAATAAAATTAAAATATTTCAAATCAAATTTTAAATGTGGCTAAATAAATTATTATTTTATAGAAAAATATATAATTTCAAAATTAATAAGGATAAGAATTTTATTATACTTTAATTTTTTTTTAATTTAACTTTCATGGCAAATTTTTATATCTAATAATGTTACATCTTTAATTTAAAATAAATTGTTATTAAACCTACAACAATTTTTATAATTAAATGTAACTTTTATTTTTAGTTAATTAAAATAAATAAGGTATTGTTAAAATTCGTAGTTAATTTTTTTAATTTTATTATTATTAATTTATTTATCAATATTTATTTTTTAATTTAATAAAAAAATAAGAAAATGCACCAGGTGGCGCCAAGTGGCATCACCTGATGCAGTGTGGCTGGGACGCGTTAATCAGCGCATCCCAAGAAGAGGGCGATGGGTTGGGCGATTTACAGCCCAGCCCATCGACCTGGGCTGTCAATTTGGACCGCCCAGCATCGTCTCCAACCCGGAAAGCGAGGGCTAGGCACATCTGCAGCCACCCCCTTCCCGGGTTGGAGATGGCCTTAATTTCAAGGGCGAAGTACCTCCAGATCACAAGATCCAAAAATATTTTTAATAGCTCTCAGGCTAAACTCACTCAATATCTCTCAGGATAAAATATGCTCTCAGGCTGGGGGGCGGGGGGAGGGGCGCTTCATTTCTTTCCCTACCTACTAATTATTAGGGCAAAAATATATTAATGCCTCAATTTATTTGTTTTATTTCCTTATGTGAAAATTTATGAACACTTATTTTAATTATGATAAATTTAGGCCCGAAATTGCAAATAAGAGAACTAAACCTGCAACAATTTAAAATATAAAAGATGTAAATGACTTGCCAGAACTACAAGTTTCCTAGTTCCTCATCCCTCCAAATGTTAAAGGATTATTACTACTAGTCCAAGTTGTTGAAGAAATTAAGAGAGAATTGTAATTGTGGTATCAAACTATATATCGATTCTCACTTGTGGTACCATAAAAATCGAAGTCGACATATTTGGCACCACAATCTAAGAAATCGAATCACTTTTAGTACAACCATTAAAAATGAACATTATTTGATGATGTGGCGGTTAAGAGTTACAACAAAGTTGATACCATTATTTATGTTAACTGACAATTCTAATCCATAAGATTTTAGGTTGTCAAAATAACCCCGCATCTTCAAATTAATTGACAATTTTAGTCCACAATATTGTTGTTCAATTCTAAAATTGGCTCGAGTAAGACGCGTGCAGACCAATTTGGAGATTTTACTTATTATATTTACATATTTATTTAACTAATTTAGTTTTATTAATAAGATTAACATATCAAATAATACTTTAATATTAATCCGATAAAATAATAAAAATAAAACATATATTTTAAATCTAAAATGTCTATAATAATATTTATTAAAAATATAAAGTTACATATTATTTACGAAATATTTATAATTTAAAAAAAAAAAACTAAAACCCCAAAACACATCACTACCCACCCCACTCTCCTGGCCCCGAAAAAACCCACCGTAACCCCCTCCCCCAACCCAAATCCCAGGTTGCCGTCCCAGGCCCCCGGTGGCCTGGGATCGGAGAACCCAGGCCACAGCGGCTAGGGATCTCTGTGTTGTCCCAGGCCGCGGTGGCCTGGGACTGGCGATCCCAAGCCACCGACGTCGACGTTGAGAATTTCCTCTACAACACGACTTATTGAATCGATCTCGTTTTGACTTTTTTTATCAGTCAATAATTCTTGAAAGGTTTGGGTAAAATACAGTTTACTTCATTAAAGTATGGGGTGGTACTGATTACCCCTAAAGTATTACTTATAACACTTACTCCCTCTATTATAGTTTGAGTTTTTAATCCAAAACTAACCTAACCTATTTTATAACTAATAAATTATTTCTTTATTAATTTGCCAAAGAGAATTATTTTTATATTAATTATGAATTCCCCCATCTACCAAAAAGCGTTATCTCAATTTCTTCATTTCTTTTGTTTCTTTTCATTTTTTTGTCTCGATATTTCTTTTTATTTCCATCCATTTTTTTCTTTATTTTTGAATTTGTTTGATTTATTTTCATTACGAATTATTATTCCAAATGTTGAGTATTCTCTTCAAGTTCTTACTCACAACCTTGTCACATACTTATACTATTGATAGGCAATGATTTGTGTTGTTATTGGATCTATTTCTGATTAGTAATAGATGTATAAATATGTTAGGTTAATCATAGATTGAGGAATTGACAATACGAGCCTATGCCAATTTTGAATTTTTCGAGTATAAGTTTAAAGGAAATTACTCAATATTTGGAATAATAATTTGTAACAAAAATAAATGAAATAATTATCACCAAAGACAAATTGTAAAGAAATAAAATCAATATAGAAATAAAGAAAAAATCGATACAAAAAATAAAAAAATAAAAAATTGAATCAGAAATAAAGAAAAAATCGAGATAAAAAAAGGGAAGAAAACAAAAGAAATGAAGAGATTGAAACATAATATTATTTGGTGGATGGAGTAATTCATAATTAATAATTTATTACTTATAAAAGGGGCAGAATAGTTTTGTAATAAAAAGTTCGTAGTTTTAAAATAAAAAGTTCAAAACTATAACAAATAGGGTTAGTGTTATAAATAATACTTTAAAGGGTAACTGGTATCACCCAAATACTTTAAGGGGCAAACTTTATTTTGTCAATTAGTTTTCTTTTCATTGTTCTTATTATGCTTCACTTTCCACCAGTGTCGTCCTGACATTTATTATTTTTTTTCTTCAGAATATTGACTCTTTTCGTCTATGGCTTTTGTTGCACTTTTTTTTTTCGAATTTTCTTCGATAAGGTAATTTGTTGTTTTCAAATTGAGTATTTTTCATTTTGTAGTTCAAGCTACCATACAATCAAATTGACCATTCAAGCCAAATATTTAAGAAGAATGTTCAGGTTGTTGTCAATTATATAGCAAATTTCTCGTAAATACTTTAAAAGCTATTAGATCAAGCTTAAACTAAATCCCCGTGATTTCAATTTGGAAAAGCACTACGCGTCATGTTAATTTGTATTATTTGTGTACTCCCAAGCTCGAGCAATATAAGTCTATCTTACATATATTTATCGCATATTCTTTAATTTTATTTTAATTTGTATTAATTGAACGAGTGAGGCATATGCATATTAAAAAAAAAAAAAAAGAATCTATGATTTTATTTGATACTACATAATTGAGTTGTTAAAAAAGAATAAGAATAAATAACATTCATTTTGTTTATACAAAAATATAATTTTAGTTTGATTAGGTTTCAATTTATTTTTCTTCACAAGGGATACACACAAGGAACTTTTTCGTGGTATGCAAAATTTACACAAAAGTAACTCACGAAATATTTATAGAATAAAATCCATCTATAATTTAGAATATTAGACACAAAATCCGCTAAAATCAAGTTGAGATGAAACCGAGTTAAAATTCGTTTATATTGGTAGCACAAATCTATTCAAATGAATAGGGATTTCAAATGAATGGATTTGAAATTCTAATGATTTGAAATCCATTCATTTTCTTTGGGTAAATTTTTTTACAAAGGATTTCAAATCCATTCATTTGAAATCCATTGTTTGGCATATATCATTTGTGTTATTTGAAATTCTCAATCATGCATTATAATTTGCTCTATGAGTTAATTCTTGTTGTTGATATCGGGATAAAATCACATAAATCGATTTTGGGCAAAATTATAATTTTTGAAAATCGAGGGACCAAAAATGCAAATTTGGATTTCAGAAAATCTGGGGCCGAATTGAAAATCTTAATTTTCGGAAAATTTTGGATTGAATTGGAACTCTGGGTTTTTCGAAAATCTGGGGTCAAATGACAATTTTTGAAAATTAAGGGACAAAAAGTGCAAATTTGGATTTTTGAAAATCAGGTGCCGAATTGAAAATTTTAATCTTCTGAAAATTATGGACTGAATTGCAATTCTTATTTTTTTTAATATGGGGTCAAATTGCAATTTTTGAAAATTAAGGGACCAAAAGTAAAATTTTGGATTTTTGAAAATCAGGGGCAGAAATGAAAATTTTAATCTTCTGAAATAAACTGAGTTGTAATTCTGGATTTTTCAAAAATTATGGGACAAATTGTAATTTCTGAAAATTGAGGGACCAAAATTGTAAATTCAGATTTCTGAAAATCTGGGGCCAAATTGAATTTTTTTTAAATTTTATGAGAATTCTGAACTAAAACGCAATTCTTGGTATTTAAAAAATATGGGGTCAAATTGTAATTTTCAAAAATTGAGGGACCTAAAGTGCAAATTTAAATTTCTAAAAATCAAGGGCCGAATTGAAATTTTCAATGTTCTTAAAACACTGGACTGAATTGCAATTCTTGATTTTTAAAAAATCTAGGGTCAAAATTGCAATATCCAAAAATTGAGGGACCAAAAGTGCAAATTTTGTTCTTGAAAATCAGGGTCCGGATTTAAAATTTGAATTTATTAAATTCTGGACTGAAATGTAATTCTAGGTTCTTCAAAAATTTTGGGTCAAAATTGCAATTTTTGAAAATAGAGGGACCAAAAGTGCAATTCAAATTTCTGAAAATAGTAGCCGAATTGCAAATTTTAATTTTTTGAAAATTTTGGACTGAATTGCATTCTAGGTTTTTTGAAAAGTTGGGATCAAAGTGCAATTTTTGAAAATATACAATGTGAATCTTTTCTTAAGTGGATTTCAAATGACTAGTTTTAGGAGGAATTTCAAATCCACTTAAAATTGGGCTGAAATTCATTGGACCAAAATCCAGGATTTCAAATGAATAGATTTAATTTTGTATTCAAATAGCACGATGAATTTGACAAGGGATTTCAAATCCATCCAAATGGGCCCAAAAGAACTTCACTATGGTCCTAAAATGACATTTATGTTCTTAAAATTTACTTCAAAGTTGACCAGAGACAAAAGGTAACTGCTAGTTAAATTTTAGGGGATTAAGTATAAAATATACTTCTTGGGTGAAAATCGTAAGTTTCCGAGGGGCAACTTGTCCTCAATAATTATGGCATATCTATTATATTTGTGAAGGAAATCTTGATTTGCATAATATTGTTTACTTGAATTTTAAGAGAATGGTTTGAGAAATAAAGTAAATATATGTTTTTTTTAAAGAGTTAGGACTTAGGATGTAGGTGTAAGATGTGTAAAATTTTTTGTCAAAATATGATTGTTATATGAGATAAATTGTGTAAGAGATATATTAATTTATATCAAATCAGAAAATTATTGTTTGTTTGACTTTTATGAAAATAATATGAAAAAATTGATTGGTAAAAATTATATTTCAAAAAGTAAAAAAAAAAAAAAATTTATTTTACATTTTCCAAACACACCCCCTGAGGTATGATATTCTTACATAGACACCCCTGTGGGTATATTTAGCCAGGGGTAAATTTGAAAAATCAAAAAAACATTTGCTGACGTCATCAAATTCCGTCTGTTTTTAACGCCGTAAGGGCTTTTTTGTAATATGTCCAAACCTGAGGAGGTGTCCCTGTAATTTTTGAAACAACGGAGGATTTCTTGTAATATGCCCAAACCTAAAGAGGTCTGAGTGTAAATCACCCTTATATTTATCCATTTGGCACGCCTAAATCTCGTGTCACATGAAATGAACAAAATATATTATAGAAGAAAATTCAAACAAAAAGAATGTGCATGGAGACAATATTCTGAAAAATTAAAAATTCTAAAAGTCAAGGCGTCAAGCGTACACCGATGGAAAGTGAAGCATAAAAAAGAACAATAAATGGATAACTAATGGGCAAAATACAGATTGCCCGGTAAAGTATTAAGATAATACTCGTTACTTTAAAAAATATCATTTATAATAATTACCTGCTCTGTTATAGTTTTCAATTTTTTATTTCAATTCATATTTATTTACCATTTAAAAAAAAGCAAATATAAGACCACACCAAATAAAATTGAAAGTCATAATATTTATTTGAATTGCAAATTCATATTGGAAACACGCACAAATAGAAAATGTAAATAGTTTGAACATCTCCATAAGAATCTTTTAACCTCCAAACAATCTGCTAATTATTCTCTCTTCCGCAAACTCGAAATAAGCTTGTCTCCATCTCTTATTGAAGACAAGAGGTCCAATGACTCCCCAAAACCCTGGTGCAAAACCAGATATTATAACTATAGAAAGCAATACCTTATCATCAATAAAATATTCTCCTTCATTTGCAGCTACATGGTTATCCGTTATACTTGGGACCATCGATACTTCTTCACATTTCTTAGGTAGCGGAGCTCCACATAGTTGAGGGTTGCCTTCATAAATCGAAGGATTATCGAGAGTTTGGAGTTGACGCCCTATATGGATCTGCCCTGACAAATTGTTGTGTGACAAATCCAAATAACTTATGGAACTCAAATTGGATAACTAGTAGGAATTTTTCCAGACAAATTGTTGTTCGAAAGATCAAGAGATACATTGATTTCATGTCTCCTATTGTTTCTAGAATTTTCACCACGAAGTGATTATGCGACAATTTGAGACCAATCAAGCCGGAAAACCCTGTCAGCTCCCAAGGAATTTCTCCAACCAGATTATTATTCGAAACTTCCAAATTGACTAAAAGTTCTGATATTTCTTTGGAGTACTCGCGTTCTTGTCCCTTGATCACCTGAGTAAAGCTCCCTTCATCCTAGCATCATAAAGTATTGCGTTGTTCGATTTTGGACTGACATCCCATCTAGCATCATGCTCATCCCATCTAGCATCATGCTCGAGAAATTACCAAAACAATTCGGAATGCTTCCTGTCAAGTTGTTGTTGGCAAGGTCCAAAATTTGAAGTTCGAGTAGTTGACAAACCTCAAAAGGAATCAGTGACAAACCTCAAAAGGAATCAGTCCAGAGAAATTGTTATTCCTTAGTATTAGCACCTGCAGATTTTTCATAGTAAAGGGAAGCTTTCGTGTTAAATTGTTGTTATTCAAGTGTAGCCATTGCAACGAAGAAGCTCCACCGATAGAGTTTGGGAAAGCTCCACCGATAGAGTTTGGGATGACGCCAGAAATCTCATTAGATGATAATTTCATAGTCGCTAGGTTATGTAAGTTCCCCAAACATCCTGGAAGATTACCCGATAAATAGTTTCTAGAGAGATCCATATATTGCAAAGATATCATCTCACATAATGAATCAGGTAAGGAACCATTGATCCTATTTTGGTCCAAACGCAATGCTAGTAGAGACGGTAACATTTGACTAATGTTGTTTGGTATTGGTCCTTGGATATGGTTGTTGGAAAGAAACAAAGCAGACATGTTTTTGTAATTGTAAAGAGAATTTGTCAGAGTATCTGAAATGTTACCATGTGTAGGCCTTTTTGCATTTGAACCCATTGTGGAAACTAACCTCCAATATCACAAGATTCCAATACGAGAGATGATAGTTGAAAAGGAGGCACCCAATCTAATTTCACTTTGAATTTGAACGAGCTAAAGTAAGTACTTTTAACTTTGAGAGCTTAGCAAAGTGATCCTCAAAAACTGTAAAGTTACCGTCCATTGAACTAGGACTTACAAGAAGACTCTCAAGATTTGATAGTCGTCCAAAAGAAACTGGATTTCCAAGCCATGAAGGGATGGGGCCGAGTTGATTGTTAGAAAGATACAATACTTCCAATTCTCTCAAGTCTCTAAGGGAAGATGGGATGGAACCAAATAAATTATTATTATTAAGACATAATACTCTTAAGGCTGATAATTTTTCAAGAGAATTAGGAATAGTACCACTGATAAAGACATTGTATGAGAGATCATGGTACATTAATTTCCTGAGCCCACCAATCTCTTCAGGCAAATGGCCATAAAACCTATTACTTGCTAAATCTAGTTCTTCCAAATTCTGATTCCAACATCTAGATAAGTTACGGAAAGGTGTTGAGATCTCCCCGTAAATTTGATTATAACTCAAATCCACCGATTTCAAGTGGCATTTATTTCATAGAAATTCAAAGTTCCAATCTCCTTAATTACGAAGAGAGTTGGAACCAAGATTCAACTTGACAAGGTTACTCAATTTAAATAGATGATGGCCAGTAGAATTATAGTTATTTCTTGAAAGATCAAGCTCTCGCAGTAAAGTCATGTTATGGAGAAAACAAGGTAACTCTCCATCAAATGAATTGACACTTAAATCCAGATACCGGACATTAGCAAGCGTATAATTTACACTAACGCATGCATGTTGTAGATTTGTGTTATCAAGTCTACAAGAAGATAGACCTAACTTTTGTATAGAAGGAAGCATGTTAAGTACCCTGAGCAAATCTTTTGTTGGACTGAGGTCCACACCGCTCAAATCCAGATGCTCGACCGATGAAAGACGAGAAATCCATGTGAGATCATCAACTACAAGATCTTCCATACGACTGAGATCGAGCACACTCAAGCTTGAAAGGTTGCCAAGAGTATGAGGAACAACACCATGTAAAAAATTTGAAGAGAGATTAAGATACTGCAGTTGCGTCATTGATCCAATAAATGTTGGAAATGAATTGTACTAGAAATCGAAATGACTTAAGTCTAGGTAACTCAAACGATTCAACTCCAAAAGGGAAGAATCAAGCAATTTACCTTGTAAGCCTTTATTACCAAGATCGAGACTAATAACATGTCCCGTAAATTTTGCACACCTGATACCCAGCCATGTGCAACAATCTTCACCTTTCCATGATGACCGTGCAAAATAATTATGAGACTCCGAAAAGCTTTCCCTGAACCTTAGCAGAGCCTTTCTTTCCCTTGCTATACAAGCAAAAGTCATGTTAACGGCTTTTACAGAACAACAAATCGCAAAAATCTCAATAAACAAGATGAAGAAAAGGAGAATGGCAGAAGACATTTTCATCAATATGTTAAAAGAATAATATATATATATATATATATATATATATATATATATATATATATATATTTTGTGAGTCTACAAAAGCCCAGTGCATGTTATCTTTATAGTAGATATCAACCAAAACATTTCACATCAAAGTCTATTCTATATCTGATACAAGGATTTCAGTGATTAAAGCGTTATGAAAAATGTTTTTTCTTGCATCCAATGACACAATATTGAGCTTCTTTTATTGTTAATTTGCATTTTACTTATCATTTTACTCACTGAAATTCATAAACCAAACATAACATTAATAATCTGGAATTGGCTTGAAAATTTAATCGCACCAAAGAAAAGTCTAAAATAGATATACAAATAAAAGTACGAGTTCAGAAAATAGAGTTTCTTGAATTTTTTATGAAGACTAATATATCCCTACTTAAATTTTATTATTAATAGTAAAAAAGATAATAACTGTTGGTCCCAAGTGGTCAGAAGAGGTTTAGAGGGGGGGGTGAATAAACCTCTTTAAAATTTTCTTCCAAATTTTAACTTTAAAACTTTTTCTTCACTGAACAGACTAAGCTGATCAGAGTAGTAAGTTACAATTCTGTTCGCGAACAAATCTTTGAACAGCTTTGTTGACCACTCGTCTGATAGTTACTTAGCTGATTTTGTTAAAATCAGTTTTAATACTTAGAGTACTTGCAGCGGATTTTTCAAAGTGTTTTTCACAAGTAATCTTAGTAGTTTGAAAAATGTTTCCCCAGTTTTATAAACTCCTTTAAAATCTTTTTCAAACAGTTTAGTTTATGTGTTTTAAGCAGCTGAAAATATGCAAGTAAAATGCAAATAAAAACACAAGCAATTTTTATAGTGGTTATATGGATTTGAATATCCTTTAGTCCACTCTTCCAAGTCACAAAGATCTTGGGTTATACTAAAAACACACAGTAATCAGTATACTCTGTACGCCTTACAACAAATGAACAGACCGTAAGTTCGCAGTAAGAAATCACAAAGAAATCCTACTCTCCGAAGTAATATCACTCACTAAGATGGATATCTACTTCTCACAACACTCAATGTTTACAAATTCACTCAGAAGATGTATTTGGCTTGATTCTTCAACTCGGCTCCTGTCAACAAATGACTAAGCTGATGAGTGAGCTGTTCTTGAGACTTAAAGAATTCTGCTTCGAAAATTTCTCAGAGATTGTGTTGCTTGTTTCTTCTTCGTCTCTTTCAGCTATTTATACTTGAGGATTGAAAAATGTCCGTTGAAGAGAGACAAGATTCAAATTCCTCGAGTACTGGTCCTTAAAATCCGCGAACGGCTCTTTTGCAGTTTGTCCGTACTGTGAACAGTACTATTCTGCAGGCAGCATTAAATGCACCCAGCTGATGCGAAGCATTTCTTCAATCATTTGTCTTTAATAACCTTGTACTTCAACATTTATTACTCCAAGGGGCATTTATTACCGTTGGGAACACTTCATGATCTTTTCCACTTGGCTGACGGAATTGCAAGTCTGATGGCGAACTCGGCTGATCTCAAACTTGAACAAATCTGATTTTAGTCGGCTGATCTTCATCAGTCTGATAACTTTCCTTCAGCAGATCAGAAGTCTTGGACCTTGAAATTTGACTCTTCTGATGTCTTCATTACTTAGTCAAAATTTCTTCTAAGGGATCATCAGCTAAGTTACTCCATACTTAGCCAATCTTGAAGTTTTGGAATCCTTCAAAACCTCCCTTAACTAATTGTCTTCAGTGCCTTCATCTTCATCCTTATCCAACAATTTCCCCCTTTTTGATGATGACAAAACTTCAGCTAAGTACCTGTTGAATACCTAAACTAAAGAATGTAATCCTCAAAAATTTTCTGAGATAGAAAATAGTATGTTGGAATGAACTTGACTTTTTATTGATATGATAAGATTGTTACAAGTACAAGTACAAGTTCTTCAGATGAGATGTCTGAAAGATAGATAAAAGTAAACTGATTACAAGGATTTTGTAAATTCTAACTATCAGCTTCTTCATATGATCCTTCAAGCACTTCTTCATATTCATAAGATGACTCTTCATCATCTTCTTCTTCATCATCAGCTTCATCATCTAGGTCCATGTTTGCTTTGGCAGCTTCCATTTTCTCTTTAAGTTTTTGTTCCTTCAAAGCTTCCATGGCCTTCCTGGCTGATTCTGTGTTTTTGTACTTGGTTAAAGGCTCTGATTGATCGGCAGCAGAGTCTTTGGATTCAGCCATTACTTCATCAGTTTTGGCTTTTTCCTTGGTCTCTTCTTCAGACTTGTCTTTGCCTTGTTCCTTTCCAAGAATTTCTTCAGCAGGTTTGGTCAGTTCAGTAGCTTTATCAGTTTTGTTGGCTTCAGTAGAGGTTTCCTTGGTTGATTCATCCCTTTTCTCTTCCCCCTTTTTGTCATCATCAGACTTGATGACTTCTTCAGGTTTAGCAGCAGGGTTGAGTGCAACTGTTGGAATTTTCATCTCAGCACATAAAGTCTTTAAATTCTGATTCACTACATCATGACTTGCTGTAAGGTGATGAATAGTTATGCTGATGTCGTCAGTCTTATCATTGAAGTAGTCAATGTTAAGGTTTATAGTTGCAATCTCAGTTTGGAGTCCTTGAGCAGCATTTGATATTTCTTGCAACATCCCTAAGTTGACTGCCTTTTCTTCTTCACTTACCTTGATGAAGGTTGTAGTTAAATCACCTATCTTGTGCTCAGCTCTTTTTAATGCAGTATGAAGGTGATTCACATCACCCTTCACATCTTCAACATTCTTGTTCAGGTCTCTTAAGCTGTGCACTAACTGCAAGTAATTGTCTTGAGGAATGGGAAAACTGTCAATCTCCTTCTTGATTATCTTCTCTGTTGATTCTTGAACAGTTTCCAGCTGAAGTCTGTTGGATTCCACCAATTCTGACTTGAGTTCATTCTTCAACTCCTCTTTGACCTTTAGTAGCTGTTGATTATGCTTCTCTTCCAGTTCCTTCACCGAATTTTCCATAAGCATCTGGAAAGCTTCCATCAGAGATGAATGTTCATCACTTGTTGAAGCAGAAGCAGCAGCTTCATCCTTTTCGTCAGTCGCCTGGTGGACAGGGACATCTTCCATCTTCGTCTCCTGATGATCTTCAGAAGCCTTAGCATTCCACTCAATGGCTAAGGTCTTGTCAGCAGACTTGTGTTCATCAGTGACGTCATCATAAAACAGATTAGTGATGGTGCCATCATCATTGAAGCAGGTCGTCTGACGAATTTGCCTCACAATGATCCAAGGGTTGACAAAGGCGTTGTTACCCTCTGGCACTTCACTAAAATCCTTCATTTCCCTGCCAAAAATGACATGTTGAATACTTGGTAGTTGAGGTAGTTCGTTTGAATGCCCTTGCTGATATCTGGACTTTTCTGCCCACTTATTCAGTGCAGTGATAACAGCAATCTTCACAGCCCTTTCTTCAACATCATCAGTCTTCTTTCTTTTCTCAGGCAAGGTGCTATGTATCAGTTTGGTTTCCTCAAG
This sequence comes from Penstemon barbatus, assembly GCA_003313485.2. Taxonomy (NCBI): domain Eukaryota; kingdom Viridiplantae; phylum Streptophyta; class Magnoliopsida; order Lamiales; family Plantaginaceae; genus Penstemon; species Penstemon barbatus. The sequence continues at coordinate 77,338,722 of CM064877.1, read as the reverse complement.
GGCAAATTCCCTAGCATAGTGATGCATAGCATCCCTAACATGATGAGGATCCAAAGCTTTTTGGATAGAATCTGTCTTTAGCCACTCTAGTACCCATTTTTCTTTAGCAGCTAAATCCTTCAGATTCTGAAGTTCAATGATGGACCTGTTCAGCCTATTGTCTCTCCATCTGATATATCTAGGCTTCTCCTGAGTGAACATGGTCTTCAGCATTAACTTCTGATTGTAGTAGGCTAAGGATTTTTCAAACTTCTGGAAAAGCTCTTTGTTGTTATATATGATCTTGAAGGCTTTCTTAACCTCAAACTTTTCCTTTGGTCTTTCTGCAACAGCAGGCATCTTTGGCTTCTTAGGCTCTTCTTCATTAGCATCAGTAGTCTCTTTTATCTTGATGCCACCTCCATGGACAGGTCCATAGGCATCAATTTTGCTCTTTTCTATGACCATTGCTAATTCAGCAGCCTCTGCAGCTTGTCTTTCTGCTTCAGACATTTTTCTCCTTGCCTCATCCTTAGCAACTTGAGCCTTGCTTAGCTCAAGTGCCTTCTTCTCCTCAGCTTCATCTCGCTTCCTCTGTTCAGCTTCCTCTCTTGCTTTCTTGTGAGCTTTAGAGATCTTCTTTCTCTTAAGCACTATTTTTCTTTTTCCTTTATCAGCTGGAGCAGGGGCTGGACCAGCAGAAGAGATGGGAGCAGCAGCTATAGGATGGATGATTTGGATATCTGGATCTTCTTGAGGTTGAGCACCCTCAACTGTTGATGCACTTTGAGTCAACTGTTGCGCATCAGCTTTGTCAGCAACAGAGGTTCCAACAGTTTCAAGGGGTCTTTCAGCAGACTTAGGACTTGATCTCACCAAATCTACCAATTCAGTGTCCTTCTGTAAAAATGTCATCTGCTTCCTTGCTGACTTCTTTGACAGACCCTGAATAGGTCTTGAAGCAGCAATATACCTTATTTGACTCCTTGTCCTGTGAGAGACATTCTCAGCAGGTTTTTCAGCTGATGGAGTTCTTGATGGTGATGCAGGGGATCCAGTCCTTACATCAGTGATTATAGTTTCTACGATTTTAGTGGCTTCAGCAGCAGAAGTCACTTTCTCCATCTGCTTGACTTCTTTCTTTTTAGGCTCATCAGTAGCCTTCTTTTTTTTAGTCTCAACAGCTAAGCTGGCTGTTTTGACTAATCTTTTTGGCCTTTTGGCAGGAATCTCCTTTGATTCCTCATCTTCATCCTCAGGCTCATCAGCCTTTCTTTTCAAAACAGGCAAGTATTTGTTCATGGCTTTGGACTTGTGAATTTCCTTGCCATTCAGCATAAGACATCCCAGTTTGAATAGCAGATAACTGAGCGTGATCCTGTGGTTGGTGGAGGGGCATTTTCCTTTCTTCACTTCAAGGAAATCAGCCAAGAAGTACCAAACTATGATGGACCAGTTGACTTCCAGTCCATAGTAGATAGCAGCCATGATGCTGAACCTCTTCATGGTAACAGCATCCAGTGAGAATGTGCAGTTTTCAATCAGCTTAGACACCATATCAGCCATCCGCTGATATTCATCTCTCAGTTGTTTCTTCCTTATGTTTCCAGACAGCACCTCTCCCTCTTTGGCGCAGATCGCCCAGAATTGTTGGTGCTTGTCTTCCGTCAGTGCAGTGACGTCATGTCGTCCACTGTTAGGAAGTCCAAACGTCTCGTGCAGAATAGCTGGGGTAATGGTGATAGATTTTCCTCCCACTGTAGCCTTAATCTCCAGTGCGTTGTAATCAGCTTTCGCTGTGTTGTAGTACTCCATCACTTGATCAGTCCAGATCACTCCCTCATTGTATTCCATGAAATTTACCAAATTTGCAGATTTGAACTTCTCCAGAAGTTCTTTCATCAGATTTGTGCCGGATTGGTAATAGGAATCATACACAAGGAACATACCTTCAGCGGCCATTGTAAATCTGTTGAAGGTTAGGAAAACAGAGAGAATTTTGCAGAAAATTGCAAGTAATATTTCTCACAAGTGCTTTTGAATATTTAGGGTGCGTAAAGAACTACACGACTGATCAGATCTGGATTTATAGAGTTAGGGTATCTTGGATTTCGTGATACCAGCCAACCGTTAGATCCGTTTCTTGTCAGTGCTGATCGTGCGACGTCAGTTACGACCTTTCAAATTCAAATCGCATTAAATGAGGAGCGGGAAAATGTACCGCTCTTCTGTTACTTGTAAAAGCGTTCTTTTAAAATAAAACGTTTTTAACAGTTCAGCTTTTACACATGTAATCAGATTAGTAAAACAAATACTTATCTGATTGGACTACTGTCCTGACGACATAGCTGTTATCAGTGAAAGCCAATAGCTGATAACCTTCCTCAGCTGTTTGTCAATCCAGCTAGATAATATAACTTTATTCTTCGATAGTTGAGTCCTCTGTTGAAAACATAACATCAACTAACTGACATTAACAAATTTCATCTTTAATTCAGAAGTACCGCTAGTCTTACACGTTCCCCCTGAGTTTAAGAATTCATAAGTTAACTAGTCTGTTGAAAGTTAATCCTTGAAGATAAGTAAGATGAGTAAGCTGTTGAACTCTAGTCTTCTGATGAGTTCCCCCTCAGCTTATGCATCCAATTTTAATAAACCCAGTTCAGCTCTTAGAGTTGAAAACCTTACTTCACTTAAAGGTTTAGTGAAAATATCAGCAATCTGATTTTCAGTATAGACATACTCAATCACCACATTACCTTTTTCCACATGATCTCTAATGAAATGATGCTTGATCTCAATATGTTTAGTTCTTGAATGACTTGTAGTATTCTGAGTAAGAGAGATTGCACTTGTATTGTCACAGTAGATTGGAATTCCACTGATTTTGATATTGTAATCTTCTAGTTGATGTTTCAACCATAATATCTGTGCACAGCATGCTCCAGCAGCTATATATTCAGCTTCAGCAGTAGATATGGATACTAATGTCTGTTTCTTACTCATCCATGAGATCAGACGACTACCTAAGAATTGACAGGCACCTGTAGTGCTCTTCCTATCAATCTTGCAGCCAGCAAGGTCAGAATCTGAATATCCAATAAGCTCAAATCCAGACTCTCTAGGGTACCACAATCCCAATTCTTGAGTGCCCTTAATATATTTCAATATTCTCTTGGCAGCTAAGAGATGAGATTCTTTGGGATTTGATTGGAATCTTGCACAGACCCCAACAGAGTACATGATATCAGGTCTGCTAGCTGTTAGATATAACAGTGACCCAATAATGCCTCTGTATTTGGTTATGTTCACTGATTTGCCATCTTCATCTTTATCCAAATGAAGACTTGTAGACATTGGAATTGTAGCAGTAGAGCTAGTTTCCATACCAAATTTCTTGAACAGATCATTTGTGTATTTTGCTTGGCTGATGAAGATTCCATTAGGCAACTGTCTAACTTGCAAACCAAGAAAATAGTTAAGTTCTCCCATCATGCTCATTTCAAACTTCTTCTGCATCAGCTTTGAGAACTTATCACACATTTGTTGATTAGTTGAACCAAAAATAATATCGTCCACATAAATTTGCACAAGCAAAATATGTTCTTCCCATTCAATAGTGAACAAGGTCTTGTCAACTTTACCTTTGCGAAATCCTTTAATTAAAAGAAAGTCAGATAAGGTATCATACCATGCTCTTGGAGCCTGTTTTAGTCCATAAAGAGCTTTCTTCAGACGATATACTTTGTCCTCTTCTTGATAAACTTCAAATCCAGGAGGTTGTTGAACATATACCTCTTCTTGCAATTCTCCATTGAGAAAAGCAGACTTCACATCCATCTGATAGACTGTGAAATTCTTGTGAGCAGCGTAGGCAAGAAAGAGTCTGATTGCCTCTAGTCTTGCTACTGGTGCAAATGTTTCATCAAAGTTAATGCCTTCTTCTTGGCAGTAACCTTTGGCCACTAATCTTGCTTTGTTTCTGGTGACTTCACCATCTTCATTCATTTTATTTCTGAATACCCACTTAGTGCCAATGACTCTTTGATGACTTGGTCTAGGAACTAAGTACCAGACTTCATTCCTTTCAAATTGATTTAGCTCCTCTTACATAGCTTCAATCCAGTTGGAGTCACTAAGAGCTTCTTCAATCTGTTTAGGCTCAATTTGAGATAGAAAACTAGCAAACATAGCATCTTGTGCAGCAGCTCTTCTTGTTTTCACTCTGTCTAAAGGATCACCAATCACTAACTCTGGTGGGTGATTTCTGAGCCATCTGAGATCAGGTTGCAAATCATAATGTTGTCCTTTGTCTTGATCTTGCAATACTACTGTTGGAGATCCAGTAGTAGTCTGTTGAACATTTGTTGTCTGTTGAACAGTCTCTGGTCTATCAGCTGTTTGCAACTCATCTGTTAAACAATCAGCACTGTGATTTTGAACAGCACTTGAGTTATCAGCTGGGTTGAGATCAGGTATTATGATGGGAACATATTCTTCATTTCTTCCAATATCTAACTTCTGTAAATCAGTAGACAGATCTTTGGTAACACTTTGATTCTTTTCAGAAGATTGACTTGGCTCATCAAATACTACATGGATAGATTCTTCTATTAGTAATGTTCTTTTGTTAAAAACTCTATAAGCCTTACTAACAGTTGAGTATCCTACAAAGACAGCTTCATAAGCCTTTTCTGCAAATGCAGTAAGGTGATTTTTACCATTATTTAAAACATAGCATTTACAACCAAAAATCTTAAAGTAATGAATGTTTGGCTTCCTGTTGTTCCAAACTTCATATGGAGTCTTGTTTTGGTGCTTGTTGATCATGCATCTGTTTTGGGTAAAACATGCTGTGTTTGTTGCTTCTGCCCAAAATCTTTGAGGCAGCTTAGCTTCAGCTATCATGGTTCTGACAGCTTCCTTCAGTGTTCTGTTTCTCCTTTCAGCAACACCATTCTGTTGAGGAGTTCTAGCAGCTGAATACTCATGATGTATTCCTTTCATATTACAATACTCTTCAACAGTAGAATTTGTGAACTCTGTCCCTCTATCTGATCTGATCTTCAATATCTTTATACTTTTCTCATTCTGGATCAGTTCCATCAGATTAGTAAGATGTTCCTTGGTTTCACTTTTCTTCTTCATGAAGATCACCCAAGTATATCTTGAATAGTCATCCACAACAGCTAGGCAGTATTTCTTTCCACCATTGCTGACAGGATCAATGGGTCCAAATAAGTCCATGTGTAGCAGCTCCAATATTCTTCCAGAAGATTGATGCTTCTTGCTTTTGAACGATGACTTGATTTGTTTACCCTTCTGACAGGGGTCACAAAGCTTATCTTTGCTCATGACTGTTTTAGGAATCCCTTCTACCAAATCATTCTTGATTAATCTGTTGATGGTCTTGAAGTTTAAATGATTCATTCTTTTGTGCCAAAGCCAACTAACTTCACTTGGTGTTGATGCCACCAAACAAACGTTTGAATTCTTGTCAGCAGAATTCCAGTCGACTATGTAGATATTTCCTTGTCATCTTCCAGATAAGATTACCTTCTTTGTACCAATCTGTTCAACATAGCACTTATCTGTTGAGAAGATAACTGAATACCCTTTGTCACAAAATTGACTTATGCTCAGCAGATTATATTTGAGGCCTTTGACATATGAGACGTCAGATATCTCTATGTTTCCTCTGATTAGTTTCCCTTTAGCTTTAATCTTGCCTTCTTTGCTGTCCCCAAAAGTAACTTTTGGACCATCCACAGCAATTGCATCAGTCAGCTCATGTATGTTTCCACACATGTGTCTTGAACATCCACTGTCCAAGTACCAAATCTTCTCTACTTTACTCCTACTCCTAATCCTAACCTACAAAACAAAATAAAATTGTTTTAGGTACCCTTATTGAGAGGGTCCTGAAGGATTAGTTCCACCTTTGACAACCCAAGATGATGAAGTCTTAGGCTTCTTAGGTTTCTGAGTTTCAACAGGAGTATGAACAGCTTTGCCTTTACCACGTTCATCAGATTTGTCATATTGTTGATGATCAGCATGATAAGGATAATGTTCAAATGCAATGTAAGATGCATGATATGGAGGGTATGCATGCATTGGATGAGCAGGATATGGTGCATAGTAAGTTGGAAATTGAGGTGCATGATACATAGGATGATATGCAGCAGGTTGCACATAATAAGACTCATTTCCATACCAAGCATTTTGATTTTTCTTATTCTTATGCTTCTTTGGTTTACTACTTGCTTGCTCATTAACAGACGACTTAGTTTTATCACTAGTCTGATTAGTTTTAGCCTTATCAGATGACTTCCTAGGACTCTTCTGTTTAGGCTTACTAGTCTGTTTACCTACACTAGGCTCTTTGCTCTTTTTAGCCTTAGGAGTTTTCGTCTCCTTTAATGCTTTCTCAGGTGAAGCAGGTCTAGCAGTTTGAACATACAAGATGACCTTACTATTATCAGCAGATATAAATTTCTCAGTATGATTCAATTCTTGCTTATCCTGTTCTAAAGGTGTCTTCTGTTTACTAGGCATTAGAGTGGATGCATCAGTTGACTTATCATGAGACTCAATGACTTTTTCAAGCTCCATGATTTTACCTTTATAGACTTCACATTCAGCTTTCAGAGACTCATGTTCTTGCTCAAGCTGTTTATATTCAGCTGATTCTTTTGGCTTTTCAGCTTTAAGTCTCAGTGAACTGTTTTGCTCTTTCAGCAATATCATCTCTTCCTTAAGCTTTTTAAATGCATCAGCAATGCTAGTATGGTTGAGCATCATTTGTTCAAATGAATTAAATAATTCATTATCAAGAGGAGTTACCTCATCCTCATAGTCATCAGATTCCTTAGCCATCAGGCAGAGAAGGGCAGGACTCTCTTCATCAGAAGACTCTTCATCAGAAGTGTCAGAATCTGAATCAGATGAGTAAACGGCAGCTGGCTTTTCTGCTTCTGCTACCATTGCCTTAGCTTTCTGATGCTTTCTTTCTTTTCGGATTCTCTTTTCTTCTTCAGTATACTTCTCAGCTTTAGGATATGTGCAGTCTCTAATGAAATGACCCAGTTTCCTGCAATTATAGCACATCATCTTAGATTTATAAGAATCCTTATCCTGAGAAGAAGAAGTAGGGTTAGAAGTAGAAACATTGTTATATTTGTTCTTCATTTTCCGTCTGTAGAACTTTTTAAAGTTGTTCATCAGCAATGCAACGTCTCCAGCAGTGTACTCCTTTTTGTTGAGTAGTGTGGCTTCATCAGATGAGTCCACATCTTTGCTTTTGTGAGCTGGTCTTCTTGGATTTTCAGCAGCAACAAGTGCAGCTGTGGGACTTGAAGTTGAGGTTTCTTCAACACCCATTCTTGGCAGTTTATACTCATACGCCTTGAGTACGGAGAACAGCTCTGTAAGAGAGATCTTTCCCAAATCTCTTGATTCTTCCATAGCTGTCACCTTCATGTTGAACTTGGGAGGCAGGGCCTTCAGAACTCTGACGGTGATCTCCTTGTCAGTGAAGGTCTTTCCCAGCTTTAGAACTTCATTCAATGTTCTGGTAAACCTGGTGTCCATCTGATCGATGGTCTCTCCAGATTTCATCTTGAAGTTGTCCAGCTTTTCCAAGGCAACACTGAGCTGATGCTCTTTGATGGCGTCGATTCCTTCGCTCATATCACGAACCTTATCCCACATCTCCTTTGCAGTTTTGCAATGTTTGACCTTGTCAAACCGATCATTATCCAGGGCTTTGGTCATGATGAAACGGCCAACTTTATCCAGATTGAACAGCTTTATTTCTTCGGCTGTCATCTCTGTCAGATCTTTTTCCACCACCAATTCAGCTTCATCAACTATAATGGTCTTGGTGAATTTGAATGGACCTTTAATGATACATGTGTGCATGTTGTCATTATAAGCAGCAAGGAAAATCTCCATTCTGATTTTCCAATCTTCAAACGACATCCCAGCAATGTGGGGAACATGGCTGATACAGTCCATTTTTCAAAAAGTTTTGATTTTTCAAAAAAATGCTCTTTTGAAAAAGTTTTGAAAACCTTTGAAAAACACTTGGATCAAGCTCGTTGATCAGGCAGCTGATTCTAATGAACCACCTGCTCTGATACCACTTGTTGGTCCCAAGTGGTCAGAAGAGGTTTAGAGGGGGGGTGAATAAACCTCATTAAAATTTTCTTCCAAATTTTAACTTTAAAACTTTTTCTTCACTGAACAGACTAAGCTGATCAGAGTAGTAAGTTACAATTCTGTTCGCAAACAAATCTTTGAATAGCTTTGTTGACCACTCGTCTGATAGTTACTTAGCTGATTTTGTTAAAATCAGTTTTAATACTTAGAGTACTTGCAGCGGATTTTTCAAAGTGTTTTTTACAAGTAATCTTAGTAGTTTGAAAAATGTTTCCCAGTTTTATAAACTCCTTTAAAATCTTTTTCAAACAGTTAAGTTTATGTGTTTTAAGCAGCTGAAAATATGCAAGTAAAATGCAAATAAAAACACAAGCAATTTTTATAGTGGTTATATGGATTTGAATATCCTTTAGTCCACTCTTCCAAGTCACAAAGATCTTGGGTTATACTAAAAACACACAGTAATCAGTATACTCTGCTTACGCCTTACAACAAATGAACAGGCCGTAAGTTCGCAGTAAGAAATCACAAAGAAATCCTACTCTCCGAAGTAATATCACTCACTAAGATGGATATCTACTTCTCACAACACTCAATGTTTACAAATTCACTCAGAAGATGTATTTGGCTTGATTCTTCAACTCGGCTCTTGTCAACAAATGACTAAGCTGATGAGTGAGCTGTTCTTGAGACTTAAAGAATTCTGCTTCGAAAATTTCTCAAAGATTGTGTTGCTTGTTTCTTCTTCGTCTCTTTCAGTTATTTATACTTGAGGATTGAAAAATGTCCGTTGAAGAGAGACAAGATTCAAATTCCTCGAGTACTGGTCCTTAAAATCCGCGAACGGCTCTTTTGCAGTTTGTCCGTACTGTGAACAGTACTATTCTGCATGCATCATTAAATGCAGCATTAAATGCACCCAGCTGATGCGAAGCATTTCTTCAATCATTTGTCTTTAATAACCTTGTACTTCAGCATTTATTACTCCAAGGGGCATTTATTACCGTTGGGAACACTTCTTGATAATCTATTTTATATTTTGTGTATGACAGATGTAATACGATAACGAAATTTGGATCAAATAAAAAGAAAGTATGATTGCCAAAATCCTCTAGAGAAACAAAAATATATTGAAAAAGTTAAGAGATCTAAGATTACCAGGAACAATCAACAGACGCTTAATGAACAAAATCAAAAATATTACAAAACTATTCAGGAAAACATTCAAGGTTTGTTTCATGTTCTATGAATGTTGTGAATACTTTTTTGTTTTGTGTTTATATTAGTCTTATTTTCTTGAATGTGGTAGATGGTCAAGTTGAAAAATTGAAAGTCGATCAATGCAAGATTTATCTAAAGAAACATGGACTAGGATTGAGTGGTAATAAAGCGACACTTATTCAAAGGATTAAAGAGCATATCGAGTGTCCAACATCTATCCAAAGAGAATGGCTTCTTAGAGCTCAAATGATCCCATATGAGTCAAATGGTTAGTACAAAAAATTAAGTTTGTGTTCTTAAGTTCTAAGATATCTACTAAGAGGCTTATTATTAATTTATCATTAGATAAAATTAAGAGGGCGACGTTGAGATCATTTTATAAAAAAAATAGATGAATTATACCAACTATTTTATTACATGGAGTAAATTGCCATTTAAATATCTCACGGAAATTAATTTGTTACTTATTCAAACGAATATGTGGTTCAAAAATTCAAATAGCCTAGATTTGTTTTTATTATTCAATATTTATATACTCTTATTTTCCAAACCCGAGTAAGTGCAACCTAAATTTATCGTATTAAAAAAAAAAAAAAAAAGTGCTGAATTTACCCTTTGTTTCATCCACAAAGAATTCAAACAATATGATCTTTTCATTTATTGATAAAAAGGGAAAATTACTCCTCTCCTTATCACAATATTAGCATATAATGCTATTTCTGGATGTGAACATTTAATCGGATTGATCGGATTGATTTCAAAAGATCCCAATTTGATTGACGAACAAGGAGAAAATGCAAGATACTATCCTATGTTATTTAAAACCTGCATAAAACTATTTTGTGAATTTTTTTACACCAAATATTCTTATATTTTTAAAAATTTTGCTTAAAAAATCTAATTTATGTTAGTTTTAAATAAGTGCTTTTTGAATGAAAATTACTATAATTGAATGAACTAAATAATTTTGTTATGATCTTATTTTAGAAAAGAATTTACCAGATCTTAATAATAAATCAATGATCATTTTATATTTGATTACAATATTTTAAAGTCCTCATTTTTTTATGAAATAATAATTTTAATAATAATAAAATTGAAAATCAGTCATTAATTTATGCTATTTTGCGACATGAAAAAGCTAATTTTACTATAATTTATAAAATTTACTAATGAAATTAACTAAACACGCACAACTTACGTGTTAAAGAAAAAAATGCTCATGACTTAGCTAAATATGTAATTTTTCTTTGGATAGAGAAGCAAAATGTAAATAAATCCAAGAATATCGAGACATGAATAACCTCGAATATAAATATTAGTAAAGTTTGTGAAAACACGTGTGAAACCGGTAATACAAAAATTATCAAATTCGTGAAAAACTTATGAAATTGGTGATACTCGAATTTTCATGGAGTTCTTTTCATTGAAATAGGTGAAATCAATTAATGAAAATCGATTAAATCGATGAAAGTCGATTAAAACATGTAAAAATGATAAAAATTTAGGTGAAATTAGTGAACACTGATAAAGTTGGTGAAAAATGAGTGAACCAGGTAAAAATTTACCTATAAAATCGATAATGCATATGTGATCGAATAACTTTGTATGAATTCGTGAAAAACGGATGAAATCGTTAAAAATTGGTGAAATCAATGAATCGGGGAACAAAGGTACAGTCAGTGAAAACATGTGAAATCAATTAAATATGAGGTGAAATTGGTGAATAAACATGTAAATTAGTGGAAAAACGAGTGAAACTGTAAAAAGAAAAAAATAGAGTTTAACAAAAAAAAAATGTGAAACCGATAGAAAATGGTTTAAATCAGAAAAAATAAAAAAATTGACGAAAAATAGAAAAATAATGGAAGCATGTTAATTTCAATAAAAGAACTGGCAAATTGGAGAAAAAAATATCTTAAACCAATGCAAAATAAATGAATTCAGTAAAAAGATGGGATAAACCTGTGAAAAAGTGGGTTAACTAATGAATGGAATAGGTGAACAATTTCTTAGGGGGTTTCTGGCAATTCAACTACATGTGATATGTCTAATGGACAATTTACCTCCATGTGAAATAAAAACAGGCAATTTAGCTCTACGTGAAATGAAATAATGAACGATTTACCTCCTTGTGATATAAAAACAGACAATTTATCTCCCTCTGAAATAAAATAATGGACAATTTACCTCTCTGTGATATGAATTAATAATCAATTTAGAGGGATGCAATGTGCTTCTTTTATAAAAACATATAGAGGTATTTTGCCCTTTTTCTTATCACATAGAGTTAAATTGCATATATAGGATATCATAGGGATGTGTTTTGCCCTTTTATTTATCATAGATAGTTAAATTGTCTAATTAAAAAACACATGGATTTAATTTGCTATTCACTCTTTTTTAGGTATGTAAACAAGGTTACTTAGATCCTACCCCAGTGGATTTCATCCATTGAGATTTGATGTCCTACACATAGGTATGATAGGACAAAAAATTGTATTATTTTAAATTAAAATAAATAAATAGTTATCTTAAAATAGTGTTTTTTAAATGAGAACTACTATGATGGATTTAACTAAATAATTTTGTTATAATTTTATTTTTTTTAAAAATTTACAAGATTTTATGAACAATGAATCATCAATTATATTTATTTATAATAATTTAAAATCATCATTTTTATTAATTAAATTGAATATTAGTAGTCATTAATTATTTAATTTTTTTTACGTGATAAAGTTAATTTTGTTTCATTCATAAAAATTACTTATAAAATTAACTTGATATAGTTATAGAAAAAGTCTAAAAACATTATGGATTTCCAGTCAATATAATTTCAAGTTGTGGAAGAATTTTACTTGAGTCTTGCAATTGTTAACACATGAAAAGAAAAGTTGGCAGAATAGATTTTTTTTTTTTTTTTTTGATCAAATGGCAGAATAGATTGATTGATTGACTAATAGGGTGACCCATTTAAACGCCGTGTCAATGGGGTGTTACTGACTTGGCCGACAATTATCAATTTGTTCTTGACTCTGCTATTTAAGTTTGATAAAGGATTGACTTTGCAAATAGAACTTTGATATTTTTTAATGTGGTTAGGTTATGTAATTAGTGATAATTTTTTAAGAATTTTTTAAATAAATATAGATTAACATATTTTTGTATTTCAAATGTATTTTTATCAATTGCACCATATTTTTTGCTTTAATTCAATTTTCCTTGATTTTAATACTCAACTCCCAAAATTTAATTAATAGTTGCACTTGCTGCAATAAACAACTTTTAGACCCGAGGAGGCAAAAACGTGAATTTTGAGATTCTTAACAAAATCAATAATTATAAAATATACATATTAAATAAATACCACATTCATCCAAAACTTTTTATTTCCGTGATATAATTGATCAGTTAATTTGAAAAAAAATAAAAAATTATAATAAAATAATTTATGTAATTTATTTCAATAATAATTGGATAATATTACTTAGTTCCATATAAACTAATATATTTTTTTCGATGAACATATAAACTAAAATTCTTTTTTTGAGATACTAATATTTAAATGGTTAAAACGCTATAAATATAAGAAAATCTACTTGATAAATCACTTGCTTATCTATTATAACAATTTTCGGAAGAAAATAATTCACTTGCATTCATTTCATATCTTCATTCAAATTCTATTGACAGAACAACAAAACTCTATTGAGGGTGTATATGGATGGGTTTTAGTCCAATCTCGCGGATTTCGCGAAATCGAGTCAAAATCCTTTTTAATGAGTTTTATTCAAACCAATAAAATCATAAAAAACCTATTTAAAAACTCACACCCAAACTCTTCAAACCTATAAAACATTGATTTGATATCTACCATCTATTCCCCTTCCCCACTCCCCCCAAATCTATATCTATACTAATACTAAAAGTGTGAATATTTTAAGTTTTTTTCTTTTTTTTGTGAAGACAAAAATGCCCTTATTCAACTTGTAAAGTATAATAAAATATATAATCAAACATGAATTTTCCTTAAATTTTCTCATAAAAAATTTGGTAGGAAAATATTTTAAGAAAATTTGTAACTTCCTTTCCTCCTAATCAAGCACCATGAATATGGAAGAAAAACAAAACTAAATTCAAATTAAACTATATTAACTCTAATAAATAAGAAATTAACTCTTACATCACTTTTATAATTTCACTATTGTTCTCTTATAACACATAAAAATAAAAATAAAAATAAAAACACTATTATATTGAATAGTTGCTAAATTATATATGTAAAATTATTATAATGTATTATCAAAATGTTGTTATGTGCAAAATATTATTTGTATCATTTAAAGATTTAGTACAAAATGTCACTCCTTAAATAAATTTATATTTTCTTAAATATCATAAAACATGTTTAAGTAGAATCGCATCTTACCTATGAATGAACAAAAATGTTTATGACTTAGTGAACTAAGTAATCTTTATTTGACATGAGAAACATTACCTCAAATTTTCATAAAAATCTTTTCGACATTAACGTGTGAATTAAGTGAAAAAACGGATATGAGAATTGGTGAAACCGTTCAAATAAAGTTGATGTAATTGATGAAAATATGTGAAATCGATCTAGATGAAATTTATGAACGGTGAAGAAGGTGAATAAAAGAGGCAAATCAGTAATAAAAAGTGCCAGTAAAATCGGTAAATACATGTGAAATCGATGAAAATTTGGGTGATATTTGTGAAAACATGGGAAACAAATCGGTGAAATCAGTGAAAAACGGGTGAAATATATGAAGAATGGGTTAAATAATTGAATAAATGTTAAAGTCTATGAAATCAATGAAAATTCAAGTGAAATCAGTGAAATATAAGTTAAACTGATAAAAATAAATAAAAGGAAAAAAGTTTAACTAGCAAAACAGTGTGAACTAAACCACTAGAATTTTTTTGTCTTTTTTGTTTGAATATGAAAAACCAAAAGAAATTGATGAAAAATAGGAAAACAATGTACAATAGGGTATAATTGATAAAAAACGAGTAAATCAGTAAAACAATATAAAACCAGTAAAAAAAATGAATGAAAATTGAATTAAACTAAGTAATATAATAAGTGAAATGGCTTAGATCGATAAAGAAATATCTTTCAAATTATAAGGTGAGTGAAATAGTTTGAGATATACTTAAAAGTAATTGAAGATGTATAATTATTTGAGTTGAAAATTCGATAAATTCATGTGAAATCGATGAAAATTCCAGTGAAATTAGCGACAAAAATGGATGATATCGGTGAAACGATGAAATTTCATAAAAAATGATGCAATAGGTGAAAAATGGGTAAAATCGGTGAAAAAAATACTAAAGTCGGCAAAAACATGTGAAAATTGGTTAAACTGGTAAAAATGAGTGAAATCAATATAACAAAAAAATTTCAACCAACAAGAACAAAATCAAACCAAGAGATAAATGGTTTAAACTGAAAAAAACTAAAGAAATCGATGAAATTTCCCATGATGAAGTTAATAAATTGAATAGCAGTCATTAATATGTGGTATTTTATGATATAATGAAGTTAAATTTACTCTGATTTACAACAAAATACCACTGAAATTAAATAAACATGTACAACGTATGTAATGGTATGTGAAATCATAAATACATTTGAAATCAATAAAAAAATTGGGTAAAATTGTGAAAAATGGATGAAAACGGGTAAAATCGATTAATATAAAGGTAAAGTTGGTGAAAATATTTGAAATCAATGAAAATTAATTCTAATGGAATTTATAAGAAAAATGATGAATTCAGTAAAATTTGGTAAAATCGGTGAAAAAGGGTAAAATCGGTCAAAAAACGTAAAGTTGGTAAGAACATATTTAATCAATGAAAAATTCTGGTGAATAACATGTGAAATTAGTGAAAACACATGAAAAATAGGTAAAAATGGGTTAAAATGATAAAAATGATTGAAGTCAGTTAAAGAAATAGTATTACAGGTGAAATCGGTAGAAAAATGGTTTACACTAAATAAGAAATACAAAAGAAATGTACTAAAAATGAGAAAACAATGATAAATATTATAAGCTGTAAAAAAAAGGGATAAATCGCTAAAAAAAATAAATCGGTAAATTATTTTAAAGAAACGGATAAAATCAGTCAGAAAAGCTTGAAGTCGGCGAAACATGTTTAATCGATGAAATTTTAGGTGAATAACATGTGAAATAGGTGAAAACGAGTTAAACTTTAACTGACAAAAACAAGGTGAAATCAGAAGAAAATTGTTTAAATTGGAAAAGAAGATCGACGAAAAAGGGAAAACAATGAAAAATATTATAATCGATAAAAAGCGAAAAAATCGACAAAAAAAAAATAAACAGTGAAAACATATGAATCGATGAAACTTCGGGTGAAAGTGAAATTGGTAAACACCTGTGAAGTTTGTGAAAAAACCGGTGAAACCAGTAAGGAAAAATGATCGTGAAATCGATGAAATTTAAAGTGAAATATATGAAGAAACGGATGAAACATGTGACATCGGTGAATAACGGATAAATTTGACATGAAAACTACTATGATGTTATGAACTAAAGAAGTTCTATCTTATTTGAACCAATTTTATAAGATGTAATGAATAAATTAGTCATCATTTTATATATTTTAACTATTCAAAGTCATATTATTTTTTATAAATTAATAATAATGTTGGTCCCAAGTGGTCAGAAGAGGTTTAGAGGGGGGGGGTGAATAAACCTCTTTAAAAATTTTCTTCAAATTTAACTTTAAAACTTTTACTCTAACTGAACAGACTAAGCTGATCAGATTAGTTAGTTACAATTATGTTCGCGAACAAATCTTTGAACAGCCTTGTTGACCACTCGTCTGATTGTTACTTAGCTGATTTTGTTAAAATCAGTTTTAATACTTAGAGTACTTGCAGCGGATTTTCAAAGTGTTTTTCACAAGTAGACTTAGCAGTTTGAAAAATGTTTCCCCAGACTTGTAAAATCTCTTTTTAGATCCTTTTTCAAACAGTTAACTTAATGTGTTTTATGCAACTGAAAATGTGCAAGTAAAATGCAAATAAAAACACAAGCAATTTTTATAGTGGTTATATGGATTTGAATATCCTTTAGTCCACTCTTCCAAGTCACAAAGATCTTGGGTTATACTAAAAACACACAGTAATCAGTATACTCTGCTTACGCCTTACAACAAATGAACAGGCCGTAAGTTCGCAGTAAGAAATCACAAAGAGATCCTACTTCTCTGAAGTAATATCACTCACTAAGGCGGATATCTACTTCTCACAACACTCAATGTTTACAAATTCACTCAGAAGATGTATTTGGCTTGATTCTTCAACTCTGCTTTTGTCAACAAATGACTAAGCTGATGAGTGAGCTGTTCTTGAGACTTAAAGAATTCTGCTTCGAAAATTTTTCAGAGATTGTGTTGCTTGTTTCTTCTTCGTCTCTTCCAGCTATTTATACTTGAGGATTGAAAAGTGTCCGTTGAAGAGAGACAAGATTCAAATTCCTCGAGTACTGGTCCTTAAAATCCGCGAACGGCTCTTTTGCAGTCTGTCCGTACTGTGAACAGTACTATTCTGCAGGCAGCATTAAATGCACCCAGCTGATGCGAAGCATTTCTTCAATCATTTGTCTTTAATAACCTTGTACTTCAGCATTTATTACTCCAAGGGGCATTTATTACCGTTGGGAATACTTTATGATCTTCTTCACTTGGCTGATAAAAGTACGCGTCTGATGGCGAACAAAGCTGATCTCAAACTTGAACAAATCTGATTTTAGTCGGCTGATCTTCACCAGTCTGATAACTTTTCTTCAGCAGATCAGAAGTCTTGGACCTTGAAACTTTGACTCTTCTGATGTCTTCTATGCTTAGTAAAAATTCCTTGATAAGTTTATCAGCTAAGTTACTCCATACTTAGCCACATATGAAGTTTTGGAATGCATCAAAACCTCCCTTATAAATTTGTCTTCAGTGCCTTCATCTTCATCCTTATCCAACAATTTCCCCCTTTTTGATGATGACAAAACTTCAGCTAAGTACCTGTTGAATAGCTAAACTAAAGAATGTAATCCTCAAAAAATTTCTGAGATAGAAAATAGTATGTTGGAATGAACTTGACTTTTTATTGATATGATAAGATTGTTATAAGTACAAGTACAAGTTCTTCAGATGAGATGTCTGAAAGATAGATAAAAGAAAACTGATTACAAGGATTTTATAATTTCTAACTATCAGCTCCTTCATCTGATCCTTCAAGCACTTCTTCATACTCATAAGAAGACTCATCGTCGTCTTCTTCTCCTTCTTCATCAGCTTCATCATCATCCAGGTCCATGTTTGCTTTGGCAGCCTCCATTTTCTCTTTAAGTTGCTGCTCTCTTAAAGCTTCCATTGCCTTCCGGGCTGATTCTGTATTCTTGTACTTGGTCGGTTCTACGAACTTCTCAAGATCAATCTTATCAGCTTCCTTTGCTTTGGCTTCCTTGGCTGTTTCATCCCGTTTATCTTCCCCCTTTTTGTCATCATCAGAGTTGATGACAGTAGAAGGTGCAACAGCAGGGTTGAGAGCAACTGTTGGAACCCTCAATTCAGCGCACAAAGCCTTCAGATTTTGATTTGTAACATCATGGCTTGCTGTAAGATTAAGAATATCAGTGCTGATGTCGTCAGTCTTGTCATTGAAGTAGTCAATGTTAAGGTTTACAGTTGCAACTTCATTTTGTAATTTTTGTGAGGCTTTTGATACTTCTTGCAAGAACCCTAAGTTGACTGTCTTCTCTTCTTCACTGACTTTGATGAAGGTTGCAGTCAGATCACCGATCTTGTGTTCAGCTCTTTGAAGTGCAGTATGAAGGTGATTTACATCAGCCTTCACATCTTCCACGTTTCTGTTCATCTCATTTAAGCTGTTCACTAACTGCAAGGAATGATCTTGAGGAATAGGAATACTTGTGATTTCAGTCTTGATGATCTTTTCTGTAGACTGTTGCACAGTTTCCAGTTGAAGTTTATTTGATTCTGCCAATTCTGTCTTGAGCTCATTCTTCAACTCCTCTTTGACCTTTAGTAGCTGTTGATTATACTTCTCTTCCAGTTCCTTTACTGAATTTTCCATCAGCGTCTGGAAAGCTTCCATCAGTGATATCAGCTGACGAAGCAGAGGCATCAGCATCAGCTTCTTTTTCTTCAGTCTCCTGGTGGACAGGGACTTCTTCCATCTTCGTCTCCTGATGATCTTCAGAAGCCTTAGCATTCCACTCAATGGCTAAGGTCTTGTCAGCAGACTTGTGTTCATCGGTGACGTCATCATAAAACAGGTTAGTGATGGTGCCATCATCATTTAAGCAGGTCGTCTGACGAATTTGCCTCACAATGATCCAAGGGTTGACAAAGGCATTGTTACCCTCTGGCACTTCACTGAAATCTTTCATTTCCCTGCCGAAGATTACATGTTGAATACTTGGCAGTTGAGGGAGTTCGCTTGAATGCCCTTGCTGATATTTGGACTTTTCTGCCCACTTATTCAGTGCAGTGATAACAGCAATCTTCACAGCCCTTTCTTCAACATCATCAGTCTTCTTCCTTTTGTCAGGCAAGGTGCCCTGTATCAGTTTGGCTTCCTCATGGGCAAATTCCCTGGCATAGTGATGCATAGCATCCCTAACATGATGAGGATCCAAAGCTTTTTGGATAGAATTTGTCTTTAGCCACTCTAGTACCCATTTTTCTTCAGCAGCTATATCTTCCAGATTCCGAAGTTCAATGATGGACCTGTTCAGCCTATTGTCTCTCCATCTGATATACCTAGGCTTCTCCTGAGTGAACATGGTCTTCAACATTAACTTCTGATTGTAGTAGGCTAAGGATTTTTCAAACTTCTGGAAAAGCTCTTTATTGTTATATATGATCTTGAAAGCTTTCTTAACCTCAAACTTTTCCTTTGGTCTTTCTGCAGCAGCAGGCATCTTTGGTTCTGGGGGTTCTTATCCCATCTTCAGCCTCTTTAATCTTGATGCCACCTCCATGGACAGGTCCATAGGCATCAATTTTGCTCTTTTCAATGACCATGGCCAGTTCAGCATCCTCAGCAGCTTTTCTCTCTGCTTCAGACATTTTTCTCCTGGCCTCATCCTTAGCAGCTTAGGCCTTGCTTAGCTCAAGTGCCTTCTTTTCCTCGGCTTCATCTTGCTTCCTCTGTTCAGCTTCCTCTCTTGCTCTCTTGTCAGCTTTAGAGATCTTCTTTCTCTTAAGCACTATTTTTCTTTTTCCTTTATCAGCTGGAGCAGGGGCTGGACCAGCAGAAGAGATGGGTGCAGCAGCTATAGGATGGATGATTTGGACATCTGGGTCTTCTTGAGGTTGTGCAACCTCAACTGTTGGTGCACTTTGAGTCAGCTGTTGCGCATCAGCCTTGTCAGCAACAGAGGTTCCAACAATTTCAAGGGGTCTTTCAGCAGACTCAGGACTTGATCTCACCAAATCTACCAATTCAGTGTCCTTCACTAAAAATGTCATCTGCTTCCTTGCTGACTTCTTTGACAGACCCTGAATAGGTCTTGAAGCAGCAGTATCCCTTATTTGACTCCTTGTCCTGTGAGAAACATTCTCAGCAGGTTTTTCAGCTGATGGAGTTCTTGATGGTGATGCAGGTGAAGCAGTCCTGACATCAGCAGTGACTTGATCAATGATCTTTGAGACCTGATCAGCAGCAGTCACTGACTCCATTTTCTTTGTATCAGTCTCCTTTGGCTTATCAGCAGCCTTCTTTTTCCTTTTCTCAACAGCCAAGTCAGCTGTTTTGACTAATCTCTTAGGTCTTTTGGCAGGGACCTTCTTTTGTTCCTCATCTTCGGCTTCCTCAGGCTCATCAGCCTTCCTCTTCAGAACAGGCAAGTATTTGGACATTGCCTTAGACTTGTGGATCTCCTTTCCATTCAACATAACACAGCCCAGTTTTGACAGAAGATAACTGAGTGTGATTCTGTGGTTGGTGGAGGGGCCTTTTCCTTTCTTCACCTCCAGGAAATCAGCGAGGATATACCATATGATGATGGACCAGTTGACTTCCAGTCCATAGTATATAGCAGCCATGATGCTAAACCTTTTCATGGTAACAGCATCTAAAGAAAATGTACAGTTCTCTATCAGCTTAGAGACCATATCAGCCATCCGCTGATATTCATCCTTCAGCTGTTTCTTCCTTATGTTGCCAGTCAACATTTCTCCCTCTTTGGCGCAGATCGCCCAGAATTGTAGGTGTTTTTCTTCTGTCAGCACTGTAACATCGTGTCGTCCTCTGTTTGGAAGACCAAATGTCTCATGAAGAACAGCAGGAGTAATGACCACGGATTTTTCTCCAACTGTAGCCTTGATTTCCAGTGTATTGTAGTCAGCAACTGCGGTCTCGTAGTATTCCATAACCTGGTCGGTCCAGATTACTCCTTCGTGGTACTCCATGAAATTCACCAACTGTGCAGATTTGAATTTCTCCAACAGCTCCTTCATCAAATCCGTACCAGACTGGTAGTAGGATTCATAAACAAGGTACATACCTTCGGCGGCCATTGCAAATCTGTTGAAAGTTAGGAGAACAGGAAGAATTTTGCAGAAAATTCAAGTAATATTTCTCACAAGTGCTTTTTGAATATTTAGGGTGCGTAAAGAACTACACGGCTGATCAGATTAGGATTTATAGAGTTAGGGTATCTTGGGTTCCGTGATACCAACCAACCGTTAGATCCGTTTCTTGTCAGTGCTGATCGTGCGGCGTCAGTTACGACCTTTCAAATTCAAATCGCATTAAATGAGGAGCGGGAATTTGTACTGCCCTTCTGTCACTTGTAAAAGCGTGTTTTGAAGTAAAACATTTTTAAACAGTCAGCTTTTACGTAAGCGATCAGATGAGTAACATAAATACTTATCTGATGGACTAATGTCCTGATGACACAGTTGTTATCAGAGAATGCCAATAGCTGATAACCTTCCTCAGCTGTTTGTCAATCCAGCTAGATAAATAAATCTTCATTCTTCAAGACTTTAAACTTCTGTTGAAACCATAACTTCAACTAACTGACATTAACAGATTTCATCTTTTCATCAGAAGTACCGCTAGTCTTACACGTTCCCCCTGACTTTAAGAATTCATAAGTTAACTAGTCTGTTGAAAGTTAATCCTTGAAGATAAATAAGATGAGTAAGCTATTGAACTCTAGTCTTCTGATGAGTTCCCCCTCAGCTTATGCATCCAATTTTAATAAACCCAGTTCAGCTCTTAGAGTTGAAAACCTTACTTCACTTAAAGGTTTAGTGAAAATATCAGCAATCTGATTTTCAGTATAGACATACTCAATCACCACATTACCTTTTTCCACATGATCTCTAATGAAATGATGTTTGATCTCAATATGTTTAGTCCTTGAATGACTTGTATTCTGAGTAAGAGAGATTGCACTTGTATTGTCACAGTAGATTGGAATTCTACTGATTTTGATATTGTAATCTTCTAGTTGATGCTTCAACCATAATATCTGTGCACAGCATGCTCCAGCAGCTATATATTCAGCTTCAGCAGTAGATATGGATACTGAAGTCTGTTTCTTACTCATCCATGAGATCAGACGACTACCTAAGAATTGACAGGCACCTGTAGTGCTCTTCCTATCAATCTTGCAGCCAGCAAGGTCAGAATCTGAATATCCAATAAGCTCAAATCCAGACTCTCTAGGGTACCACAATCCCAATTCTTGAGTGCCCTTAATATATTTCAATATTCTCTTGGCAGCTAAGAGATGAGATTCTTTGGAATTTGATTGGAATCTTGCACAGACCCCAACAGAGTACATGATATCAGGTCTGCTGGCTGTTAGATATAACAGTGACCCAATAATGCCTCTGTATTTGGTTATGTTTACTGATTTGCCATCTTCATCTTTATCCAAACGAAGACTTGTAGACATTGGAATAGTAGCAGTAGAGCTAGTTTCCATACCAAATTTCTTGAACAGATCCTTTGTGTATTTTGCTTGGCTGATGAAAATTCCATCAGGCAACTGTCTAACTTGCAATCCAAGAAAATAATTGAGTTCTCCCATCATGCTCATTTCAAACTTGTTCTGCATCAGCTTTGAGAACTTGTCACACATCTGTTGGTTAGTTGAACCGAAAATAATATCGTCCACATAAATTTGCACAAGCAAAATATGTTCTTCCCATTCAATAGTTAACAAAGTCTTGTCAACTTTACCTTTGCGAAATCCTTTAATTAAAAGAAAGTCAGATAAAGTATCATACCATGCTCTTGGAGCCTGTTTATGTCCATAGAGGGCTTTCTTCAGACGATACACCTTGTCTTCTTCTTGATAGACTTCAAAACCAGGTGGTTGTTCAACGTACACTTCTTCTTGCAATTCTCCATTGAGAAAAGCTGACTTCACATCCATCTGATAGACAGTGAAGTTCTTGTAAGCAGCATAGGCAAGAAAGAGTCTGATTGCCTCTAGTATTGCTACTGGTGCAAACGTTTCATCAAAGTCAATGCCTTCTTCTTGGCAGTAACCTTTGGCCACTAATCTTGCTTTTGTGAGCTGGCCTTCTTGGATTTTCAGCAGCAACCAGTGCAGCTGTGGGACTTGAAGTTGAGGTTTCTTCAACACCCATTCTTGGCAGTTTATACTCATACGCCTTGAGTACGGAGAACAGCTCTGTAAGAGAGATTTTTCCCAAATCTCTTGATTCTTCCATTGCTGTCACTTTCATGTTGAACTTGGGAGGCAGGGCCTTCAGAACTCTGACGGTGATTTCCTTGTCAGTGAAGGTCTTTTCCAGCTTTAGAACTTCATTCAATGTTCTGGTAAACCTGGTGTCCATCTGATCAATGGTCTCTCCAGATTTCATCTTGAAGTTGTCCAGTTTTTCCAAGGCAACACTGAGCTGATGCTCTTTGATGGCGTCGTTTCCTTCACTCATGTCACGAACCTTGTCCCACATCTCCTTTGCAGTTTTGCAATGTTTGACTTTGTCAAACCGATCATTGTCCAGGGCTTTGGTCATGATGAAACGGCCAACCTTATCCAGATTGAACAGCTTTATCTCTTCGGCTGTCATCTCTGTTAAATCTTTTTCCACCACCAGTTCAGCTTCATCAACTATAATGGTCTTGGTGAATTTGAATGGACCTTTTATGATACATGTGTACATGTTATCATTATAAGCTGCTAGAAAGATTTCCATTCTAATCTTCCAGTCTTCAAAAGACATACCAGCAATGTGGGGAACATGGCTGATACAATCCATTTTTCAAAAAGTTTTGATTTTTCAAAAATATGCTCTTTTGAAAAAGTTTGAAAACCTTTGAAAAACACTAGGATCAAGCTCGTTGATCAGGCAGCTGATTCAAATGAACCACCTGCTCTGATACCACTTGTTGGTCCCAAGTGGTCAGAAGAGGTTTAGAGGGGGGGGGGGTGAATAAACCTCTTTAAAAATTTTCTTCAAATTTAACTTTAAAACTTTTACTCTAACTGAACAGACTAAGCTGATCAGATTAGTTAGTTACAACTCTGTTCGCGAACAAATCTTTGAACAGCCTTGTTGACCACTCGTCTGATTGTTACTTAGCTGATTTTGTTAAAATCAGTTTTAATACTTAGAGTACTTGCAGCGGATTTTCAAAGTGTTTTTCACAAGTAGACTTAGCAGTTTGAAAAATGTTTCCCCAGACTTGTAAAATCTCTTTTTAGATCCTTTTTCAAACAGTTAACTTAATGTGTTTTATGCAACTGAAAATGTGCAAGTAAAATGCAAATAAAAACACAAGCAATTTTTATAGTGGTTATATGGATTTGAATATCCTTTAGTCCACTCTTCCAAGTCACAAAGATCTTGGGTTATACTAAAAACACACAGTAATCAGTATACTCTGCTTACGCCTTACAACAAATGAACAGGCCGTAAGTTCGCAGTAAGAAATCACAAAGAGATCCTACTTCTCTGAAGTAATATCACTCACTAAGGCGGATATCTACTTCTCACAACACTCAATGTTTACAAATTCACTCAGAAGATGTATTTGGCTTGATTCTTCAACTCTGCTTTTGTCAACAAATGACTAAGCTGATGAGTGAGCTGTTCTTGAGACTTAAAGAATTCTGCTTCGAAAATTTTTCAGAGATTGTGTTGCTTGTTTCTTCTTCGTCTCTTCCAGCTATTTATACTTGAGGATTGAAAAGTGTCCGTTGAAGAGAGACAAGATTCAAATTCCTCGAGTACTGGTCCTTAAAATCCGCGAACGGCTCTTTTGCAGTCTGTCCGTACTGTGAACAGTACTATTCTGCAGGCAGCATTAAATGCACCCAGCTGATGCGAAGCATTTCTTCAATCATTTGTCTTTAATAACCTTGTACTTCAGCATTTATTACTCCAAGGGGCATTTATTACCGTTGGGAATACTTTATGATCTTCTTCACTTGGCTGATAAAAGTACGCGTCTGATGGCGAACAAAGCTGATCTCAAACTTGAACAAATCTGATTTTAGTCGGCTGATCTTCACCAGTCTGATAACTTTTCTTCAGCAGATCAGAAGTCTTGGACCTTGAAACTTTGACTCTTCTGATGTCTTCTATGCTTAGTCAAAATTCTTTGATAAGTTTATCAGCTATGTTACTCCATACTTAGCCACATATGAAGTTTTGGAATGCATCAAAACCTCCCTTATAAATTTGTCTTCAGTGCCTTCATCTTCATCCTTATCCAACAAATAATTAATAATAATAAATTTCATAAAAAATAAATTGACCAGTATATGATATTCTATGAAATAAAAATAGCTAATTTTACTCTAATTTATGAAAAATACCCATGAAATTAAAACTGGACACGTACAACGTACGTGCACCTTTCTAGTTTCACTAAAAAAGACATTGATTTGACACCTACCATCTACTTTTTTATTTTCTTTTCCAAATCTCTTCCCTATCTCAAGTTCAAAATCTACCGCTTCCACGACTCGAAAGTCGCAAGCCTAATCTCCACCTCCATCCGCTCTGCTCTTGACTGCCCCCTCAATTACGCCAGAAGCTACCTAGAGGACCTCCTCCCGCCCTGCGTCCGCCGGGTAGTCTATCTCGACTCTAACTTAGTCCTTGTCGACGACATTGCGAAACTCGCCGCTACCCCACTCGAGGGCGATAAAGTCCTCGCGGCGCCAGAATACTGCAACGCAAACTTCACCTCGTATTTCACCACAACATTTTGGTCAAATCCTTCACTTTCCTTAACATTCGCGAACCGGAAAGCTTGCTATTTCAACACCGGAGTGATGGTGATTGATTTGACATCTACTATATATTTTTTTCTCTAAACCCCAACATCCAAACTCAATCCAAATTGAGTTTCAACTTATTCAAACCAAAAAACTCAACAGCCAAAACTCATCCAAATGAGATCTCAAATGTTTCATCGAAATCACCCAAATCATTCTTTTTAAACCGAAACTCGCGAAACCGAGACAAAACTCATTCAAGTAGATCCTGAATGATTATTTTACATATTTACCATTGAATTAATATTTACCAGTTTGGGACGACGCCTGAAATCTCATTGGATGATAGTTTCATAAACTCTAGTCCTTGTAAGTTCCCAAAACATGCTGGAATATTACCCGATAAATGGTTTTCAAAGAGATCCATAACTTGCAAAGATTTTATCTCGCATAATGAATCAGGTAAGGAGCCATTGATATGATTTTTTTCCAAATACAAAACATCTAGAATCGGTAGCATTTGACTAATGTTGTTTGGAATTGGTCCTTGGATATGGTTGTTTGGTAGATACGAAACAGTCAAGTTTTTTGAATTGTAAAGAGAATTTGACAGATAACAAAAATGCGAGCTGTCGTAATTGAAAAGGAGGCACCCAATCCAATCTCAATTTGAATTTTAAGGAGCTCACAACAAGCGTTGATAACTTTGAGAGGTTAGAAAAGTGATCCTCAAACAATACTGTACAATCCAAAGAACTATGATATATATCAAGATACTCAAGATTAGATAATTGTCCTAAAGAAAGTGGAATTTCTCCACTTAGTCGATTATAAGAAAGATCCAATGGTTCCAATTTTGTCAAGTTTCAAAGGGCCGATGGGATGAAACCAGATAAATTATTATTAGCAAGAATTAACAATGTTAGGAACGAGAGATTTCCAATTTCTTTTGCAAAGGTTCCTTGTAAGCCCATGTTGTAAAGATCCAACTCGGTGACTCTGGGATGCTTCTGGCTGCACATGACGCCAATCCAGGTACAAAAATCCGTTCCTACTAACCAGTTGGATGCTAAAATGTTGTTGGGGTCGGAAGTAATTATGTGGGATTTGATGGCTAGAAGTGAATGCTCATCAGTTGAGCTATTGAGAGGAGATATTGCAGCAGCAGCTACAAAGATTGCCAATGAGTAGAAGCTTAAAAAAGGAAAAATAATGGCAGCAGCTTGTTTTCCCATTGTTTGTACCGAAAAAATCACCCTCGATTAATCGAGGAGTATCAGCTCGATGAAGGGCCGAAAAACGGCAATGGGCCGAACCGAGCCAAGTGAATTGGATCAGGGTCGGACCCACTTTGATCCGGAGACCGGTTCGACCGAAATTAAATAGGTCAAGAGCCTAATTTGAGATACGGCCCAATTATAATTAATTAATTAAGTTAATTAGTTAATTAATTGGACCGAGTATTATTAATCGGCCCATATAATAAATAAGGCCATTAATTAATTAATTGAATAATTAATTACAATTATCACATAAGGTCAATGGCCCAATTTATCAGGCCAACCGATCCACAACAGCCCATGGTCCAAAGCCATTAATATGAACTGGCCCAAATCGACCCAATAGCATAACTAATTAATTAATTATCACAAGATAATTAATTAAATAGATAATTGCAAAGGCCACGTGATTTAGTTGGCTAGTGGATATGTATACAAACAAACTCCCTTAATTATCTCATGGTGGGTTACAATATCAAATTGAATTTCAAATGGGCAGAACATCACGTGTCTTCTCCAACAACTGCAATTAACATTAATTTCAGCAAAAAAGAAAGAGGAAACCACCACCAAAGTAGTGGAGGTAGTGGGAAATTTCAAAGTAGTGGAGAAAGTGGGAGAGTGGCCATCAAGGAATCAGTTTCTGGCCATCAGCTCATCGATCCAGCAACTATAAATACCCCAGGGCTGCCATTCGCGCAAAGACACACACAACTCAATCAACAAATTCTCAGTCTAACACTGATCGGCTCAACGCCTCACCGGAAGTCCAACACCTCGCTGCTTCTTTTTCAGCAAACAATTGTCAATCCCTTGATATCAACTGTCCCTCCTCAGCCACCAGCTACCCCTGACCGCCTGAAGCTTGCCGCCGTCGCCGCCCAAAGTCCGCCGCCGCTGCTAAAAATAAGCCGCCGCCGCCGCCGCCGCCGCCGCCGATCGTAAGCCGCCGCCGCCGCTGTTTCCGCCGTTAGGACGCTGTCTCGAGCGAAACACCTTGATAGCAAGCAGATAACAATCTGTTTTCTGTCAAGTTATCAGTCTGCCAACTCCTCGATATCAGTCTGTCCCTCCTCAGCCACCAGTGATCCCTGACAGCCTGAAGTCTTGCCGCCGCCGCCCCCATCGCCGCCGCCGTCTTCCGCCGTCAGCTGACACTGTCTCGAGCGAAACCACTCATATCAGCAAGTAGCTCGCTGTTAACTGTCATGTAAGTGCCCACATATTTATATGACAAACTCATCGAGTAGCCATCTGCCTGATGAGCTCGTCGTCAAGTAGCCATCTGCTTGACGGCTATCGGCTGAGTAGCCATCTGCTCTGTCGATGCCCTTTTCAGTGGCCACCCGCTGATAAGGAGCCCGATTGATGGCCATCCATCAAGGTTGGGCGAACCATTGACGGTAGTTTTCTGTCGTCAATGTTACTTTCTGTCAACAAATTGTTTCATCATGCATTATCAGCTCATCGGCGGGTTTACCTGCCGATCAAGGAGTCAATTTTCAGAACTTAAAAGATTTATCAGCTCATCTGGCAGATTATGCCGAAACAGGAGACTTATCGTTTTGTATATTTTTGTAATATTTGTACATCGGGGAACTTGCCAATATTCTTTTGTTATTAATGGAAGTCGTTTGGCTCGTACGTCTTGACTTTTTACATAAATATACTTTACGTCAATTGATTTCCATTGACATGTTGTTTCTTGTCAAGATCATGTCTTCTGTCAAGGTGTTTATTTAAATTGATTGATTGTCAAGGCATTTGCTGATTTTCAAATCCGCTGATATGTTAAGCAGGCCATCGTTTGGTCATAAGTTTTTGGCACTTAAGAGAGATTTTCATAAATTATTTAAGTCCTGTGGCCAGGCAGGCATAGAAAAGAACTAGGGGTAGTGTTTGCCTACTCTGTCGCAATCGTTTAGAAGTCAGCCTTATCAGGACAACTTATTTTGATATCAGCATGACTTTGTCAGGACACTTACATTGTCAATTTACTGATATCAACGTGTCTATTTTCAAATCGTTATGTTTGCACGCACAAACATTGGCACGCCCGCCTTCATTTTATATCATATCGAGGCATTTTACATCGAGCTATTGGCTCGTCGAGGTGTCTGCTGACCGGTTTATAAAAACAGTGTTCAGCAACTCCTCGATGCCAAACATCCCTCGATGTCAACCCCTCGATGACAAGCACCCCTTGATGTCAGTTTTATCGCAAACAATATTTTGGCACTTCTCGATGCCAAGGGTTGCTCGATGTCATCGAGGCATTCCTCGATGCTAAATTTATACGCAAACAGTTCCTTGATGCCATGTATTGTCCGATGCAAAATTTATAGCAAACAATATTTTGGCACGCCCGGTGGGACATGAAAGTCTCTCTACATTATTTTTGTCAAAGCCTACCAGCCAAACAATATTTTGGCAAGCCCAGTGGGACTTTGGGAATTTCTGTTAAAAACTCACCAGCCACACAATGTGATGGCTCGGGGGGCATGAAAGTTTTTATAATGTGCTTGCCATAAAACGATTTCAGCCAAGTTTGGCTAGCTGACTTTTGATGATCTCTTTGCCAAACAGTCAGTCAATTGATACTAAGTGGTTATTCTTTTGTTTTCATCAGATGATACCACAGATACCAAGAAAGACTCGCTCTACCTTGACGAGGACACAGTCTGACTTAACACATACTTTGGAAAATCTATCAACGGTTCCACTAACTATGGAAGGAGCCGACAGAATCGAGGAGTTGACTGCAGAGGTCCGTAACTTCACCAGGGACCTCGAGACCAAACAGGAGGAATGGTCTAACGTCGTCAGCAAGTTTGAACATATGTTGGGTTCAGCCACTGCTGCTAGTCAGGCCAACACAGAAGCCAGCAACACTGTAAATAACTCCCTGATGCACTTGGAAGCCAAGATGACATCGCTCGCAGAAAGCATCAATGCCCTCGCTAATGGCATACAAGCGCAGGCCTGGACTGGGCCGCCGAAAACTGCCATTGACAAAGGAAAAGGTCCAGCGATCCACATCGGGGGAAGTTCATCAAGAGACGAGACGCCTTGTAAACAGGGCAACGGACAATCTAATGTCCAGGATAAGAGAGGAAGCACCTCTAAGGCAAGGAACAGCCGTCCAGACTCGGGGGGCAGGTCCGAGGAGGACCGATCGGAGGCCGTCGGATACGGCCAGGAAGGACATCAGGCCAACTCATTGGCCTATGACAGGACTGTTCATCGAGTTACAGAGGGTCCAGAAGACCTCTTGACGGTGAATCAGGCCGAGGAGATGTTTGTCAGGAGACAAGGAAACAGGGCATCGAGGTATAATAAGCCTCACCCCGAATACATCGATCAGGTGCCGTTTCCTTTAAACTATAGGCCGCCGAACTTTACTCTGTTTTCGGGCGAAGGATCACAGTCTGCCACGGAGCATCTTGCTCGATTTTCCCTGGAATGTGGCAACATGACTAATGATTTGAAACTGAAACTGTTCCCTAACTCATTGACAGGAATGGCGTTCCATTGGTACGCCAACTTGAAGCCTGGATCGGTCCCCGACTGGCCATCCATGGAAAAAATATTCGTGATGAACCACTATCAGGCCCCACTCGAGGTGTCTGTCATCGAGCTGTCGAATATGAGGCAGTTGACAGGACAGACTGTCGAAGAATACATGAAGAAATTCATCAGGGCCAGAGGGTTCTGCGCCATCCCGTTGCCAGAAAAGGAATGCATCAAAATTGCCATCCATGGCATGCATTTCGAGTTGAGAAAAATTATGATGGCACAATACCACGAGGACCTTTTCGAGTTGACCGATCACGCGGTCCGTTACGAGCGAGTGCTAAGAGACGAAAACAGCCGGCAGCCCAGAGGGAATTACTATCAAGTGGGCATGGCCGATTCTAACGAGGAACAAATCAATCAGGTCAATCGACCGATTGAGTAACAGGGCATCGAGATTGGACTGGCAGAAGTCGTCTGCCCCAAGAACACCGTCTGTCCGGCTTTCGCCAAGCCAAAGGAACCTCAGCCGACCATCAAGGTGCCGAATAACTTGGTACGTCGGGATGCTGAATATAAGACGGACAGAGAGAGACGCTATTCCTTTGATGTCTCAAAGACAGAGGCCATATTCGATCAGCTGTTGGCCGACAAGATCCTGAGACTCAAAGGGGACCACGTGATTCCATCATCAATGAAAATAGCAGGTAAAACGTATTGTAAATATCATGATGTTTGGACTCACGCAGCAAACGAGTGTCTAGTGTTCAGGTGGATGGTGCAGGATCACCTTGACAAGGGCATCTTGAGGTTTGCACCGGATTGGAAGATCACGAAACCAATGACGGTTGACACCAATCCGTTCCAACAAAATGAAGTGGGGATCAATGTGCTAATGGTCACGGACCCATCAACCGGTGAACATTTGTACGTTGACGAAGAACCAGAGCGCTCGCCGGTAATCAGGGAGTGGGTTTGTGTGCAAGATGCCAAACTGAGTTGGCAACAATTCCATTGTTCCTCAATCCAGCATTATACAGTCCATACATGCCTTGGCTAAATGCAATGCCAACAGGGTATCCTTATCAGCCGATGCCGCAACCGCAGACAACGCCTCAGACAGCCCCGCAGCCGCAGGTGATACCACCACCACCACCACCTCGACCCACGGGACCGTATCCGGTCCCAGCTCCGTTGAAAAATACTGAACATGCAACACCAACGGCGGAACAACGCCGGGAACAGGCTAAAACCAGGATGCCTCGACAGCATCAGGAAGGTACCAGCCGAAACAGCAGGATCAGGGAGAGATCCCCCGACAAGACACCAATTAGGCAGGTCAGATCGACCGCCAGCCGTAGAGACAGGACCCATGGTCCGTCACCAAAAATTACTCCGCCAGGCTCATCGAGGCCGCGAACTGTCCACACCCCTGCCGATACACAGGTGGACCGATGGGTATCCGTCAGACACCCGAAGTTCCCTGGCGATCGAAGGGTTGACCAGATGACCCGAACTCAATATAGGCGTTTCTTACGCCAACGGAAAGAACTAGAAATTGCTAAGGGGAAAGCCCCAATGAAAGAGTCAACAAAGAAACCACCGTCAGTGGAACAGAAACAGAAACAGGAAGCGATAGAGGCCAAATCTGGCCAAGGGATCAATATCGAGGCCAAGACCTCGATGCAAATCGACACTTCCAAGTGGACTCCGGGGAAAGCCCAATTTGGTACAATCGATATAGAAAAGATAATGGCGGAAGATGATTTGTTATCTGACGAAGAGGATGGAAATGATCTCAAGGCAAAGTTTGCCGAGATATTCGATGACGACAGAGGCAACAAGGAGAACGAGGCCAAAACTGGTCAAGCCGTCGAGGCCAAATCTGGCCAGGAAATTGAAAGACAGGTCGATCGACCTACTGAGCAACAAGGAATCGAGAAACAGGTGGTCGATAAGCAAGCGATCGACAAGAAGAAAGAAACTAAGACAGTGGAAGGTGCTGCCATCAGTCAGCCGACAGACGGCTCGACGACGATGGAGTGCAACGCCGTTGACTCTGAACTTGTTGAATTCGTCAACGAGGAACTGGAGTACTCCACTGATGGCTTTTGGGATGAGGGTATGCCAGTAGTACAAATGGCAGAGGACTTAGAGCTGTTATCGGTCGACGACGAGAAAGAGACCGATTGGAACCAGATGATCGAAACTATATTCCAAAAGCCACCGTCTTTCATGGCTCGACACATCAGGCCACTTTACGTATCAGGCCATATCGACGGAAAACCCATCGACATAATGCTGGTCGACAATGGGGCAGCCGTCAACGTAATGCCTGCATCGACGATGTACAAGCTGGGTAAGGTCAGCGAGGACCTGATGGAGACAAAGGTGATTGTTAGTAACTTCACAGGGGGAAAGGCTGATACACTAGGAATCTTACCCGTCGAGGTAAAAATCGGAGAGACCAGCTTGAAGGTCACATTCTTCGTGGAAGATGCTGCCACCTCTTACAATGCGTTGTTGGGAAGGGACTGGATTCACTCAGCCCTTTGTGTACCGTCCTCTCTGCATCAGTGCTTATTAATCTGGGGAGACTCCCCCGAACCTGAAATCATTATGGCCGACAACAGGCCATTCACCGCCAAGATCAACGCTGTCGAGGCAGTATATTATCGAGATGACGTGGGTCCTTATCGATTCATCGGGCAGGACAAATACGGACGACCGAAGGAAGTCACCTCAAGCAAGAAGTTGACACAACTGGAAATGGCTTGTTTAGCCAAGGAGCTAAGTCGGCCCTGCAACGTCAAGGAGTCAGGGCCGCAAGAAGAACACTGTCAGTCCTCATGAACTGTCCTGATGACGAGGGATCATCGGCCTATAAGGCCGACGGACTAGAGATTGATGAGATCGTGGTTATCGGGCCGCAGCAAGAAGCTTGTGCCGATTTGATCAGGAGGTTTCGGGCCTACGTGGCCGAATGCTACACAGGCGATCTCATTTTTGAAGAAGAAACGCCATCGTCGGTTGGCGATGAAATTCAGTTAGAGGAGTTAGCAACGGCGCCAGCCAAGCTTGATGACATCAAGATACAAGTACAAGACCCTGTCATCGAGGTTGAGTTAGGCAGCGAAGATGATCATGGGCCAACTTACATCAGCGCATTGCTTGATGATGGCCAGAAGGATCGATTGATACAAGTGTTGAAGGAATACAAGGATTGTTTTGCCTGGAATTACGACGAGATGCCAGGGTTGAGCAGAGAGTTGGTAGAACACCGTATTCAGATACTTGAAGGATACTTACCCCGGAAACAGCCCCTGAGAAGGATGTCTGTCGAGGTTTGCAGACTGATCAGGGAAGAAATCGAGAAGCTGTTGAAGGCCAGTTTCATCGAGGTGGCCCGATATCCGGAGTGGGTAGCGAATGTTGTTCCCGTGATGAAGAAGAACGGGAAAATCAGGATATGCATCGATTTCAGGGACCTAAATCTTGCATCTCCTAAAGAC
Source organism: Penstemon barbatus (assembly GCA_003313485.2). Classification (NCBI taxonomy): domain Eukaryota; kingdom Viridiplantae; phylum Streptophyta; class Magnoliopsida; order Lamiales; family Plantaginaceae; genus Penstemon; species Penstemon barbatus. The sequence goes on along the minus strand of CM064877.1, from coordinate 77,304,765 downwards.
GAATGCCCGATGCCAATGGCGGACATGTTAATCGATGCTGCCGCTGGCAATATGTTCTTGACAGCCGTCGACGAAAGTGCTGGTTACAATCAGATTTTTGTGGCTGTTGACGATGTGCCAAAACTGGCTTTTCAATGTCCCAGCGGAATAGGCACCTTCCAATGGAAAGTGATGCCATTCGGACTCAAAAACGCCGGAGCAACTTATCAACGAGCCATGAACTGCATCTTCAGTGAGTACATCGATGACTTTGTTAAAATTTACATCGATGATATCATTATCAAATCGGCTTGTTACGATGAACATCTAACACATTTGGCGAAGTCATTTGCCAAAATGAGGAAACATAAATTAAAGCTTAACCCCTTGAAATGTGTGTTTGCAGTTGCGTCAGTCAATTTTCTTGGCTTCCTAGTACATCGCAAGGGGATTGAGATTGATAAAAATAAGTCCAAAGCTATCTTGACGGCCAGACCTCCGTCGACGAAGAAGGAATTACAACAATTCCTTGGGAAAGTCAACTTTTTACGGAGGTTTATTTCTAACTTGGCTGGAAAAACGAAGGTCTTCTCGCCTTTGTTAAAATTGAAGGACAAAGAAGAATTTTGCTGGCAAACGGAGCATGAGCAGGCGTTTCAGGAAATCAAGGATAAGCTGACAACGCCGCCTGTCAAGGGGAAACCCTTGAAACTATATATATCTGCCACGGAGGACACCGTCGGCGGATTTCTGGCACAAGACGACGAGGATGGGTTCGAACGAGCAATCTATTACTTGAGCAGGCACTTGACAGAAACGGAGCAGAGGTACTCGCCGATAGAAAAGGTATGCCTTGCGTTGTTTTTCTCTTGCAAGAAATTACGTCATTATATGTTGCCTGTGAAAGTGTTAGTTATTTCTGGTATTGATGTGATAAAGTATATGATAGCTAAGCCTGTGATGAGGGGACGGATCGGTCGATGGGCCATCCAATTGATGGAATATCAGTTGCATTACGTACCGCAAAAAGCAGTCAAGGGCCAAGTATTGGCTGATTTTTTGGTTGACCATCCATGTCTCGATATCGATCAAGCCGTTCTTAAGGAACTGGACTTGATGACAGTAGAGATCAGGCCATGGACTCTGGCCTTCGATGGATCTAGAACCGACAGACTATGCGGAGCAGGTATCGTTTTGATTTCTCCATCAAATGTAAAAACTAAGCTATCGATTCAATTTGACTTTGAATGTACTAACAATCAGGCCGAATACGAAGCCTTGATAATCGGACTAGAAATGCTTAGAGAGCTCGACAGTAAGTCTGTCATCATCGTCGGGGACTCGCAGTTGGTTATCAGGCAGATACAAGGTACTTATAAATGCCGAAACCCAACACTTGACAAATACTATTTAACTGCGATGTCCTTGTTGTCGGAGTTTGTTGATGTTACATGTTATCATGTAACGAGAGGAAATAACAGCGAGGCCAACAGCTTGGCCCAATTGGCGACTGGTATTGATCTCCCTAATGACGTCGAGGAGTCTCAGTACGTCGTCAGGAGACGACACTGTCCATCGATTATGTATCGAGACAATATGCTGACTGTTTTGAGTGTGTTTCAGGACCCTGATGACTGGAGAGAGCCGATCAGAAAATATCTGGCTGATCCGTCGGACCGAGCATCTCGACAGACGAGGCTTAGGGCAGTCAATTATGTCTTGATGGGAGATCAGTTGTACAGAAAAAGCCACGACGGCGTGCTCCTGTTATGCGTCGATCAACAGGAAGCCATGAGAATTATGATGGAGGCTCATGAAGGAATTTGTGGGGCCCATCAAAATGGCCACAAGCTAGCATGGTTGCTTCGCCGATATGGTTATTATTGGCCAAAAATGGTCGGAGATTGTGTGCAGTTGGCAAGAGGTTGTGAGAAGTGCCAACGATTTGGGGTGGTCCAGAGGATGCCCGTCGAGGAGATGAATATGATAATCAAGCCATGGCCTTTCAGATGCTGGGCTATCGATATCATCGGGGAAATCCATCCCTCGTCTTCCAAGCATCATCGATACATTATTGTGGCCACAGATTACTTTACTAAGTGGGTAGAGGCCAAACCACTAAAATAGGCCAATCAGGCCGAAGTGATGAAGTTCATCAAGGACTTAATCGTTCATAGGTTTGGTCTGCCACAGACCATTGTCACCGACAGGGGACTGATGTTTGTCTGTCAGGAGATCAAAGAGTTTGCCAGATCGATGGGTTTCGAGTTGGTCCATTCAACACCGTATTATGCACAAGGGAATGGCCAAGCATAAGCTTCTAATCGAGTCCTTAAGGACATTATCTCAAAAATGATTGAGGAAAACCCAAGAGTTTGGCACTTGACGCTGTCAGAGGCAGTATGGGCTTATCGGACCAGCAAACGGACAAGCACTGGCACCACTCCGTACAAACTGACTTACGGACAGGATGCCGTTCTACCGATGGAAATCAACGTCCGATCACTTCGGGTGATGCAGCAAAACGAGCTGTCGCCTGAAGAATATACCGAAAGTATGCTCCAACAGCTTGATGAACTCGACGAGGTCAGGGTTGCCGCGTTAGACAAAATCGAAGCACAAAAGAGGCTAGTCGCCCGATGCTACGATAAAAAGATACGCAGGAAACAGTTTGACGTGGGGACATGGTCTGGAGGACTGTTTTGCCACTTCATCAGCGCGAGAAAAAGTATGGTAAATGGAGCGAGACGTGGCAAGGACCATATGAGATCTTCTCGATAACTCGAGGAGGGGGCTACATCTTGAAAAAGCCAGATGGGAATCTCTGTCGAGACCCCATCAATGGAAGATACTTGAAAAAGTTTAGGCCCACCCTTTGGGAATCGATGTGCTTAGAACATCAACGAGCTTTGGAGCTGGAAATCAAACGGCGTCAAGAGTACTTCAATGCGCTGATCCCTCTGTAAGTATAAGTTATGTTTATTTTTTAGTTTATTTTTAGTCTTGTTTTTATTTCCCTTTCCATTTCGTTAGACGAAGTTTTTAAAAGTAATATTAGTAGTTCCATTTATTTTCAAATTTTTCCAAATACTTCCGTTTTAATTTAAATTTTTGTTTCCCCGATTTTTAAATTTTTTACATCAAGGCATTTCGGTTAAGTAACTTGGGTTGATTTGATTTTAATTAAATCTTGTTGACAGTAAAGTTGTGTTTTTGCTTGCGAAGTTGTTTGTTGAGTTGCCAAAATCGATGGCTTCGATTTTTTTTACTTAGTCATATTGGTTTCGGTTGTGGAGAAAAACACAAGATAAACCAAGCCAAAAGAAGTTCTACTAAGGAAATGAAAACTCGTCTATGGCCATCAGGCCATTACATCAGTGAGAGCAGAAAATAAAAGGAGTCTTTGGCCATCAGGCCATTGCATCAGTCACTTGAAGAAGTGAATTTGGTTAACTGCCAAAATTTTGGCTGACTGCTAAGTCCCCGATATATTACTATATGGTGTCTTATATCGAGTTTATTCAATATCGAGAGGCAAACTGATATCGACGCGCTAGTATCAATAGGTGTCCTGATATCAAGAGATGTCGTGATATTGAGAGATCCACATTGATCTGATATCGAGAGATCCGTCACTATCAAGGCCATTGTAATATAGTCTAGTATCTACTGATAGTTCTGGTTTCATAAAGCCGATAGTTGGTCATTAAATGAAGCATTGTCCCAATTTCTCATCTTTAAAAAAGAGAGAAAAACTTTAATCTAAGTCTAATTCGATTAAATTAATTTTTTAAATTAATTACATCGAATACGACTTACGGGGGGCATTGTTTGTACCGAAAAAATCACCCTCGATTAATCGAGGAGTATCAGCTCGATGAAGGGCCGAAAAACGGCAATGGGTCGAACCGAGCCAAGTAAATTGGATCAGGGTCGGACCCACTTTGATCCGGAGACCGGTTCGACCGAAATTAAATAGGTCAAGAGCCTAATTTGAGATACGGCCCAATTATAATTAATTAATTAAGTTATTTAGTTAATTAATTGGACCGAGTATTATTAATCGGCCCATATAATAAATAAGGCCATTAAGTAATTAATTGAATAATTAATTACAATTATCACATAAGGTCAATGACCCAATTTATCAGGCCAACCGATCCACAACAGCCCATGGTCCAAAGCCATTAATATGAACTGGCCCAAATCGACCCAATAGCATAACTAATTAATTAATTATCACAAGATAATTAATTAAATAGATAATTGCAAAGGCCACGTGATTTAGTTGGCTAGTGGATATGTATACAAACAAACTCCCTTAATTATCTCATGGTTGGTTACAATATCAAATTGAATTTCAAATGGGCAGAACATCACGTGTCTTCTCCAACAACTGCCATTAACATTAATTTCAGCAAAAAAGAAAGAGGAAACCACCACCAAAGTAGTGGAGGTAGTGGGAAATTTCAAAGTAGTGGAGAAAGTGGGAGAGTGGCCATCAAGGAATCAGTTTCTGGCCATCAGCTCATCGATCCAGCAACTATAAATACCACAGGGCTGCCATTCGCGCAAAGACACACACAATCAATCAACAAATCTCAGTCTAACACTGATCGGCTCAACGCCTCTCCGGAAGTCCAGCGCTCCGCTGCTTCTTTTTCAGCAAACACCCTGTAGAACCCCTGATATCAACCGTCACTCCTCAGCCACCAGCAACCCTCGACAGCCTGAAGTCTTGCCGCCGCCGCTGCCCAAAATCCGCCGCCGCCGCCGCCCAAGGTCCGCCGCCGCCGCCGCTAAAAATAAGCCGCCGCCGCCGCCGACATTAAGCCGCCGCCGCCGCCGCCGCTGCTTCCGCTGTCCAGACGCTGTCTCGAGCGAAATCCCTTGATAGCAGGCAGTTAACAGCTGTTTTCTGTCAAGTTATCAGTCTGTCAACTCGTTGATATCAGTCTGTCCCTCCTCAGCCACCAGTGATCCCTGACAGCCTGAAGTCTTGCCGCCGCTCACAGTAAGCCGCCGCCGCCGCTCTCTTCCGCCGTCAGCTGACACTGACTCGAGCGAAACCACTCGTATCAACCAAGTAGCACGCTGGTAACTGTCATGTAAGTGCCCACGTATTTATATGACAAACTCATCGAGTAGCCATCTGCTTGATGAGCTCGTCGTCAAGTAGCCATCTGCTTGACGGCTATCGGCTGAGTAGCCATCTGCTTCGTCGATGCCTTGGTCAGTGGCCACCCGCTGATCAGGAGCCCGATTGATGGCCATCCATCAAGGTTGGGCGAACCATTGACGAAGGGTCTCCCGTCGTCAATGTTACTTTCTGTCAACATAATGTTTTATCATGCATTATCAGCTCATCGGCGGGTTTACCTGCCGATCAAGGAGTCAATTTTCACAACTTAAAAAGATTTATCAACTCATCTGGCAGATTATGCCGAAACAGGAGACTTATCGTTTTGTATATTTTTGTAATATTTGTACATTGGGGAACTTGCCAATATTCTTTTGTTTTTAATGGAAGTCGTTTGGCTCGTATGTCTTGACTTTTTACATAAATATACTTTACGTCAATTGATTTCCATTGATATGCTGTTTCTTGTCAAAATTATGTCTTCTGTCAAGGTATATGTTTAAATTGATTGACTGTCAAGGCATTTGCTGATTTTCAAATCCGCTGATATGTTAAGCAGGCCATTGATTGGTCATAAGTTTTTGGCACTTAAGAGAGATTTTCATATATTATTTAAGTCCTGCGGCCAGGCAGGCATAGAAAAGAACTAGGGGTAGTGTTTGCCTACTCTGTCGCAATCGTTTAGAAGTCAGCCTTATCAGGACAACTTATTTTGATATCAATATGTCTTTGTCAAGACACCTACATTATCAATTTACCGATATCAACATGTCTATCTTTCAAATCGTTATGTTTGCACGCACAAACATTGGCACGCCCGCATTTATTTTATATCATATCGAGGCATTTCTCGTCGAGCTATTGGCCCGTCGAGGGATTCACTGACAGGCTTACAACGAACAATATTTTGGCACACCTTGATGCCAAGAATACCTCGATGTCAATCCCTCGATGACAAGCACCCCTTGATGTCAGTTTTATCGCAAACAATATTTTTGGCACTTCTTGATGCCAAGGGTCGCTCGATGTCGTCGAGGCATTCCTCGATGCTAAATTTATACGCAAACAGTTCCTTGATGCCATGTATTGTCCGATGCAGAATTTATAGCAAACACCCATTTTTTGTTTGAGTAATTTGAGTGAGTGAGAAATATATATTGAACGTGTTTTAATTTATGTAGCAAGCTGAACATATTTATAATGTTGAGAAGAGACTATATTGAGTATGGTTGTTTGGTGTTTGAGAAAGACGTGGAGGTTTGTGAAATAATCTTGATTTATGTAATGCTGTTTGTTATGGATTTTAATAGAGTGATTTGAGAAATAAAGTATGTGTATGTTTTTTTTTAAGAGTTAGGTTTTAAATGCAGGACGTGTAAGACTTTTTGTCAAATCATGTTTATTATGTGAGTAAATGCAAAATACTCCCCTGTGTAATGCTAAACCTGCAAGAAACTAACATGTGAAATTTTTATTGCGTCAAACTTGTGTTTAATAAAACCCTGCAAAAATCAACCCAACTTAAATTATTTTAAATTTTAGTTAATCTTATAATTTTTAAATTATTTAAAAGACAACCTTAATAAAAATATTTTTTAAAAACATTAAAAAAAACCTCAATGATAAACCTTATTACATTTAATTTGTTTTCTTATATGTAACTTTAACTCAAATAATCATTTTTTCTTATAAAATATTTTTAAATTAATATAAAAAAGGAATTTTTTTTATTAAATTAAACTTAGACTGGAAAAAATTGGTTTTAAGATTTTGTGTATGATTTAATAAATTTATATTTTAAATTAGATTTTTTTTAGATTCATCAAATCTAGGCAACAATGATTTTGATCAAAGAAATTTCTAAAAAAACGTTATTAAGTCTTTGTTATATTAGTATTGGTGTGATTGTGTAATTTTCTTTAAATTAAGTTTTATTTTTTATTGTTAATTGTAACTCTATTTTATTATTATTAATTATCACATCTATATTATTATTATTATTATTATTATTATTATTATGGTGAGAGTGGTGGAGTTAAAATAAAACATAAATATGTCCCTAACTATAGAAGACTATTACAATGGAGGAGGGGGTGGGGGAGAGGGGAAGGGGGCATTTCTGCCCCAATTATTGAAGACTACTTACTTTAGGTCAAATCAGGATAGAGTTTATATATGTTTTGTTTAGAAATAAGAAAACTATTGTTTTATTGGCTTTTATGACACTACAAGAAAATTGAGAAATTCGACGGAAAAAAAATCGTCGAAATTTCCAAATTTCGTCCGAAATGGGTCGTCGAAATCAAAATTTTCGGCGGAAATTTAAAATTTCGACAGACACATTTTCGACAGAAATTTCAATGGAATTTTTTTTCCGTCGAATTTTGTGAGATTTCGACAATATTATTTTCCGTCAAAATTTCGATAGAATTATTTTCAGTCGAAATTTTCAATTTTTTTTTATTTCGACGGAAAATAATTTCATTGAAATTTCCGTCGAAATTTTCAAAATTTTTTTTTTGCACCGATTAATTATACCTAAATTATACATTCGACAAACAATATTATAACATTCAAAAACATTTTAATAAACATGTTCAATATTTAAAACATAAATTAATTAATCATCAAAACATTCAACTACGAAATTCCAAATCCAAGTACAATCACAAATTAAAATAAATAGCTCCAATTACTACAAATCCAAGTACATAGTTATTTCAAAAAATTAATTAAAACTCATGAGAGTAGTTTGAGAAAATTAAAAGGTGAAAAAGTTATTTCAAAAAGTAAAATATAAGTCTGCTTGACATTTCTCAAACACAAAATAATTTTTCAGAACCGTCAAACAAACATGCCCATAGCTTTCCCAAGTCGAGGAAGAAATTTACTTGATGTTGAATGGTCTTGCAATTTGTAACATACGAAAAGAAATTTACTCTAGATGGGAAAAGTTGACCGAATAGCTTGAGTGCTTCGCTAATAGATTGATCCATTTAAACGCCGTGTCAACCAATGTTTTCAGAATCGGACCGGACAGTGAACTGGTGAGCTGACTGATTACTGGTTTTACTGATCGAATCGGTCGGACCACTGGTCGGACCGGATGATGTCATAATAATATAAAAAATATATTTAATTTTAAAGTATATGTAATGTGCGTAAAATTTAAACATTAACCTATATCTACTATGACTTTAGTCAATTTTGGGGTAAATTTTAAAATATAAAATTTGTTATATTATACTAAAATTAAATCATATAATATTTATCTAACTTATATCATAACGGTAATATGGTACTAATTTGTATGCTCATATAAATGATTATATTTCTTTATAAAAATTTAAAAGTGTAAGTTAAAAATACAACAAACTAAGAAATTCATAAATTTTAAAATATGGTTATGTATAAAAGTCTAATATTCAAAGTCAAACTTGCATATTATATCGATTTGACTCTTTATCCTAAAAATAATATTAAAAAATTACATAGAATAAATTATTAAAATTTATTATTTGAGTATTAATTTTCATTCATAGTGTGTAAAATATTTATTTGAGTTAATTATCTAACTTATAAATAAATTATGCAACAAGTTTTTATAATTTATAAATTTTAATTTGTACTAAAAGTTCAACAAAAGTGATGTAGCTCAAATGGTAAGGAAGTCATGTTTCACTCTAAAGGGTTTTGGAGAAAGTGGTTTTTGGGGGTAAACCGGACCGGACCAGCCTCCGGTTCGCGGTCCAACCGGTCGGACCGGCCGGTCCGGTCCGATTTTAATAACATTGGTGTCAACCGGATGTAACTGACTTGATCGACAATTATCAATTTGTTCTTGGAATAATTGGCATTTTTTACTTCAAAAAGAAATTAATTTGACACTTTGTGCTTTAAAATTAAAATTTCGGCACATTATATCATCAAGTTGCATATTATTTGAAAATGCATTCTACTAGGGCGTAAAATAACAATTGGAATACTAAATTTATACAATTCAAGAATGCAAAATGCCAAAAATATAATTTCAAAGTAAAAAGTACCAAATTGATGTATTTCCATGCATGCAAAAATGACTCTTAATTATTGGACATGTTTGTTTGACATTTCTCCAAAAAAATTGGTATTTGGAATATGCCAAACAAACATATTTTTTTATTATCTTAAATAATTTTTTCATATCTCAATTTTTCTCAAATTATTCACTCAAATGCCAAACAAACAACAACTTTCTTATCTATAAACAAAACTTACACAAACTCTATTCTGATTTGACATAAATTAACCTATCTCTTGAATAATTTATCTCACATAACATACATGATTTGATATACAGTATTACACATCTTACACCTACAACATAACTCTTCAAAAAAAAAAAATATACCTACTTTATTTTTCAAACCATTATCTCAAAATTCAAATAAACAACATTGAACAAATCAAGATTATTTTAAAAACCTCCATTACTCTATCAAATTACTTTCTCATACATCTGTTTGACCATTGATTCGCTTTTCCCTCTACCTTCCTTGACTTACCTAGAATTTCCAAAGTGTTAAATTGTGGAAATCTTGGGAGTCATCATAATTATTTTTTTATAATCAAATTGATTTGACCCCAATTTTAACTTTTTATGTTAAATTTGTGGGAAGATTCTTCCCCGGACTTGTAGGGTCTATTTGGATGGGTTTTGAATCGATTTCGCAAATCTTGATTTAAAAAATTTAGTTCGGGTGGTTTCGATGAAACCTTTGAGACTTCATTTGGATGGGTTTTGACTCTTGAATTTTATGGTTTGAATAAGTTAAAACCCCACTTGGATTGGGTTTGGATATTGGAGTTTATGTGAAAAAGTAGGTGATAGGTGTCAAATCAATGTTTATTTTTAGTGAGATTTTGGGGAAAAAAATAGGTTGTAGGTGTCAAATCAATGTTTTATAGGTTTGAAGAGTTTGAGTGTGAGTTTTTGAATAGATTTTTTATGGTTTTATGGATTTGGCGAAAACTTATTTAAAAGGGTTTTGGCTCGGTCTCACAAGACCCGTGAGACCTGTTGGTCCCAAGTGGTCAGATGAGGTCTAGAGGGGAGGGGGAGGGGGTGAATAGACCTCTAAAACTTTTTCTTCAAATAAAAATTTAAAACTTTTTCCTAACTGTAAACAGACTAATCTGTTACAGAACAGTAAGTTACACTAATCTGATAGTTACTTAGCTGATTTAGTTAAAATCAGTTTCAATACTTAGAGTACTTGCAGCGGATTTTCAAAGTGTTTTTCACAAGTAAACTTAGTAGTTTGAAAATTTATCCCCAGTTTTGTAAACTCCTTTAAAATAACTTTCAAACAGTTTTGACAAGTGTTTTATGCAGATCTGAAAATATGCAAGTTGGAAAGCAATGTAAAAACACAAGTAATTTTTATAGTGGTTATATGGATTTGAATATCCTTTAATCCACTCTTCCAAGTCACGCAGATCTTGGGTTATACTAAGAACACAAAGTAATTAGTACACTCCACTTACGCCAATACAACAAATAAATCTGGCCGTAAGCTCGCAATAGGAAATCACAAAGAGACTCCTATTCTACAGAGTTTTATCACTTCACTCAGATGGATAAACACTCCTCACAACACTCTAACATATTTCACTCAGAAAAATGTATCTAACTTTGATCTTCAACTTCGGCTTCAGACAACAAATGACAGAGCTGATGAGTGAGCTGTTCTTGAGACTTAAGAGATTTTGCTTCGGATTTCTTCTCAGAGATTGTGTTGTTGTTCTTCTCTTTGTTTCTTCAGCTATTTATACTTGAGGTTTGAAAAATGTCCGTTGAAGATAGATAGAATTCAAAATCCTCGGGTACTGGTCCTTAATTTCCGCGAACGGCTCTCTGCACAGTGTCCGTACTGTCAACAATACTTTTCTGGAGGCAGCATTAAATGCACCAAGCTGATGCGAAGCATTTCTTCAATCATTTGTCTTTAATATCCTTGTACTTCAGCATTTATTACTGCCAGGGGCATTTATGACCGTTGGGAAGACTTCTTGATCTTTTCCACTTGGCTGACGAAGGTGCAAGTCTGATGACGGACTAAGCTGATCCCAAGCTTGAACAAATCTGATTTGAGTCGGCTGATCTTCACCAGTCTGATTCCTTTCCTTCAGCAGATCAGTAGTCTTTTGGACCTTGAATTTTGACTCGTCTGATTTGTCTTCTTAGTTAGTCAAATTTCTTCTAAGGGATTTTTACAACTAAGCTTTCTATACTTAGCTGATTTTTGATTTTGGAAATCATCAAAACTTCCCTTTACTAATTAACTTCAGTGTCTTCATCTTCATCTTTATCCAACAATTTTCCCCTTTTTGATGATGACAAAACTTCAGCTAAGTACTTGTTTACCTATACTAAAGTTTGTAATCCTCAAAATTTTCTGAGATAGAAAAGATATGTTGGAAACAGAACTTGAACTTTTTATTGATATTGGAAAAATTATTACAAGTACAATTCTGTTAAATTCAGATGACTGAAAAAAAAAATAACAAAGAAAACTGATACATCAAATTTGCCTGTTCTAGTCATCATCTTCTTCATCTTCTCCTTCAAGCACTTCAATGTATTCATAAGATGATTCTTCTTCTTCATCATCTTCTTCTTCATCTATGATCTCATCCAGATTCAAATTAGATTTTGCAGCATCCATCTTTTCTTTAAATGCCTCATCTATCTGTTTCTTTATTCTCTCCTCATCCTTATGTTTGGAAAAGGGATCTGATTAATCTTCTTCAGGTTCCTTGGAAGTAGCCTTTTCTTCATCAGTCTTGGCTTGTTCCTTAGAAATTTCAGCAGATTTGTTTTCACCTTCAACCTTTCCATGTTCAGCAGCTTCATCAGTATCCTTGGCTTCAACAGCAGCAGTAGCTTCCTTGGTTGGTTCTTTACCTTCATCTTCCCCCTTTTTGTCATCATCAGCTTTGGTGACATTTGCAGGTTCATCAGGAGGGTTAAGAGCAACAGTAGGGATCTTCATAGCTGCACATAAGGCCTTGAGATTCTGATTGACCACATCATGACTGGCAATCAAATGATCGAGAGTGGTGCTGATGGTGTCATTTTTATCATTTAAGCAGTCCACATTTAGTTGCATGGTTGCTAGTTCCTCTTGTACATGTGCTTCAAAATTCTGAACGTCTTGCAACAATTCTAGAGTTACTGCTTTCTCAGCTGCACCATTTTTTATGAAGGATGTACCAAGATCAGTAATGTTGTCGTCATCTCTCTTCATAGCAGTATGAAGATGATCAACATCAACCTTCACATCTTCTATATTCCTGTTCATTTCTACAACACTCTGCATCAATGGTTTTGAATGATCCTCAGGAAGAGGAAAATTCTCAATTGCATTCTTCATTGTCTCAGCCAGCTCATGTTTCAACTTCTTCATCTGTTGGCTGTTCCTTTCTTCCATCTCTCTCATTGAATTCTCCATTAAGGTCTGGAAGGCTTCCATCAGTGATGAATGCATGTCAGCTGATGAAGCAGAAACAGCAGCAGGAGAAGTGTGATCAGCTTCCTGTTGAATGGGCACTTCCCTCATGGTGATATCAGTTTGCTGTTCAGGAACTTCTTCAAATATTTTATCAGTAATGGTGCCATCTTCATTTACTATAGTCGTCTGATGAACGAACTTTAGTGCAGGCACCATACTCTTGGCAGCACTTGATAATCTCTGATTTCTTTGCCAAAAGTGATCTGCTGGACACTTGGCAATGAAGGTAGATCACTTGGGGAGCCATGACAGTACCTTGCCTTCTTTGCCTAATTCTCCAAAGCTGTCTTAACAGCAATCTACACAGCCCTCTTAATAGGGTCATCTTTCTTTCTTCTCTTTTCTGGCAGGCTGTTAGATATGATTTTGGCCTCATCAGTAGCTATGTCCTTAGCATACTGATGTATGGCATCTCTGACAAAATCTGGGTTAAGAGCATTGGAAATTGAATCATTCTTGAGCCATTGAAGAACCCATTGCTCTTCACTGGCAAATTCTGCCCAGCTTTGTATCTCTGCCACTGATCTGTTTACTCTATAGTCTCTCCATTTGATGTACCTTTCCTTTTCACGAGTAAACAGTGTCTTGAGCATAATCTTCTTATCAAAGTATGCCACAGCTGATTCAAAACGTTTGAAGACAGCAGGATCAGAGTTGATGATCTCAAAAGATCTTCTGACTTCAAACTTCTTCTTTGGTTGCTCCATTCCAGCTGGCATCTTTGCTTTTGCCTGTAATGATTCTCCAATCTTGATCCCTCCAGTATGGACAGGACCATAGGCATCAGTTTTGCTCAGCTCAATCACCAGAGCCATTTCAGCATCCTCAGCAGCTTTCCTTTCTGCCTCGGACATCTGTCTTCTCTGTTCTTATTTCTCAGCCTCTATTCTGCTGAGTTCCATGACCTTCTTCTCCTCTAGGTCATCTCTCTTTCTTTGCTCTGCCTCATCCATTCTCTTCTTATCAGCTTTAGAAATCTTCTTCCGCTTGATAATTATCTTCATCTTCCCTTTGTCAGCAGGATTGGCAACAGTAGCAGGTCCAGCAGATACAAGAGGTGCAACTGCTAGAGGTTGAATGATCTGCACGTCAGTATCATCTTGAGGTTGTAAAACCTCAGTTGTTGGTTATTGAGGAATAATTTGAAGAGCAGTCTGATCAGTCATCTCCTTTTCCTTGTCAGATTTTTCTTTAGTACCAGCAGACATCTCTGCTGTTTGAGGACTTTGCCTCACTAAGTCTATCAGCTCAGTGGGCTCTTCCATAAAGGTCATTTGTTTTCTCACTGTATTCCTTGGTCTTCTCCCTTAAACAGGTTGGGAAGCACCCGTATCCCTTAATTGACTCCTGGTCCTGTGAGAAACATTCTCATCAGGCACCTCAGCAGATGGAGTGCGAGAAGATGATGTAGGGGACATATTCCTGACATCAGCAGTGGTCTGAGTTCTGATCTTGTCAGCTTCGACATCAGACACTTTCTTCATTTTCTTTGGGACTTTCTCCTTAGGCTCTTCAGCCTTTTTCTTTTGAGTCTCAACAGCCAGCTGAGCTGTTTTGACCAATCTCCTTGGCCTTTTGGCAGGAACCTCATTTGGTTCCTCATCTTCTTCCTCCACATCAGCTTACTCTGCTTTCCTCTTAAAAACAACAGGCAAGTATTTGTTCATTGCCTTTCCAATATGGATCTCCTTACCATTCGTCATTTCACATCCCATAGCAAAGAGCAGATAGCTCAGAGTTATCCTGTGGTTGGTCTGGGACCTTTGTTCTTCTTCTTCTCATGGAAGTTAGCCAAAATATACCAAATGACTACGGACCAGTTGACCTCCAATCCATAGTAGATGGCTGTCATGATGCTGAACCTCTTCATCGTAACAGCATCCAACGAGAAAGTACAATTTTCTATCAATTTAGAAACCATATCAGCCATCCGCTGATACTCATCCTTCAGTTGCTTCTTTTTGATGTTGCCAGTCAACATCTCACCTTCCTTGGCATAAATTGCTCAAAAATCTTGATGTAATCCCTCGGCCAGAACAGTGACGTCATGTCGTCCACTGTTGGGCAGTCCAAACATTTCGTGAAGTAAAGTGGGGGTAATGATAATGGATTTACCTCCAACCGTTGCTTTGATCTCCTGAGAGGTGAAATCAACCTCTGCTGTTCGATAATACTCCATGACCTGATCAGCCCACACTAATCCCTCGTGATATTCCATGAAATTCACCAATGAGGGCGATTTGAACTTCTCCAACAGTTCCTTCATCAAAACCGTACCAGATTGGTAGTATGACTCGTACACCAAGTACATACCTTCAGCTTTTGATACTTGACCAGATGCCATCTCGATTATTTTGATTGTAAGTGAAAAAGAAGAATTTTGCAGAAAATTGCAAGTAGTTTTTCTCATAAGTGCTCTCTGAATTTTTAGGTGCGTAAAGAGCGACTAAGCTGATCAGATCTGGATTTATAGAGTTAGGGTATTTTGGTTTCCGTGATGGCAGCTAACCGTTATATCCGTTTCTGTCAGTTCTGATCGTGCGGCGTCAGTTACGCCTTTTCAAATTCAAATCGCATTTAGTGAGGAGCGGGAATATGTACCGCCCTATTCTCACTTGTAAAAGCGCATTTTTAAATAAAACGTTTTAAAAAGTAAGCTTTTACACATGTAATCAGACGAGTAAAATAAATACTTATCTGATGGGACTACTGTCCTGATGACAGATTGTTATCAGTGAAAGCCAATAGCTGATAACCTTCCTCGGCTGTTTGTCAATCCAGCTAGATAATAGTCTTCAGTCTTCAAGTTTGAGGTCTTCTGATGATAACATAACTTCAACTAACTGTCATCAACAAATTTCATCTTTTGATCAGAAGTACCGCTAGTCTTACACGTTCCCCCTGACTTTAAGAATCCATAAGTTAACTAGTCTGTTGAGAGTTAATTCTTAAGATAGTAAGTTCATGAGAAAGCTGATGAATTTCAGTCTTCTAATAAGTTCCCCCTCAGCTTATGCATCCAACTTTAATAAGCCCAGTTCAGCTCTTAGAGTTGAAAACCTTGTCTCACTTAGAGGTTTTGTGAAGATGTCAGCAATCTGATTTTCAGTAAAAACATACTCAATAATGACATTTCCTTTCTCCACATGATCTCTGATGAAGTGATGCTTGATCTCAATATGTTTAGTCCTTGAATGATTTGTAGTGTTTTGAGTAAGACTGATTGCACTTGTATTGTCACAGTAGATAGGTATTCCACTGATTTTGATGTTGTAATCCTCTAGTTGATGCTTCAACCATAATATCTGTGCACAGCATGCTCCAGCAGCTATGTACTTAGCTTCAGCAGTAGATATGGATACTGAAGTTTGTTTCTTACTCATCCAGGAGATCAGACGACTACCTAAGAACTGACAGGCACCTGTTGTGCTTTTTCTGTCAATCTTGCAGCCAGCAAAGTCAGAATCTGAATATCCAATTAGCTCATATACAGATTCTCTTGGGTACCACAATCCCAAATCTTCAGTGCCTTTAAGATACTTGATTATTCTCTTGGCAGCTAAGAGGTGAGATTCCTTAGGATTTGATAGATATCTCACACAAACCCCAACAGAGTACATAATATCAGGTCTGCTAGCAGTTAAGTATAACAGTGACCCAATAATGCCTCTGTATTTGGTTATGTCCACCGATTTGCCATCTTCATCTTTATCCAAACGAAGACTAGTAGACATTGGAACATTAGCAGTGGAGCTAGTTTCCATACCAAATTTCTTGAACAGATCTTTTGTGTATTTTGCTTGGTTGATGAAGATTCCATCAGGCAACTGTCTTACTTGCAAACCAAGAAAATAATTAAGTTCTCCCATCATGCTCATTTCAAACTTGTTCTGCATCAGCCTTGAGAACTTATCACACATATGTTGATTAGTTGAACCAAAAATAATATCGTCCACATATATTTGCACAAGCAAAATATGTTCTTCCCATTCAATAGTGAACAAGGTCTTGTCTACCTTACCTTTACGAAATCCTTTAATTAAAAGAAAATCAGATAGGGTATCATATCATGCTCTTGGAGCCTGTTTTAGTCCATAAAGAGCTTTTTTCAGACGATACACCTTGTCTTCTTCATTATATGCTTCAAATCCAGGTGGTTGTTCAACATAAACTTCTTCTTGCAATTCTCCATTGAGAAAAGCTGATTTCACATCCATTTGATAGACTGTGAAATTCTTGTGAGCAGCATAGGCAAGAAAGAGTCTGATTGCCTCTAATCTTGCTACTGGTGCAAAAGTTTCATCAAAGTCAATACATTCTTTTTGGTAATAACCCTTGGCCACTAATCTAGCTTTATTTCAGGTGACAACACCATCTTCATTCATTTTGTTCCTGAATACCCATTTAGTGCCAATTACTCTTTGATGACTTGGTCTAGGAACTAAGTACCAGACTTCATTCCTTTCAAATTGATTTAGCTCTTTTTGCATAGCTTCAATCCAGTGTGAATCATTAAGAGCTTCTTCAATCTGTTTAGGCTCTATTTGAGATAGGAAGCTGACAAACATTGCATCACTTGCAGCAGCTCTCCTTGTCTTAACTCTATCCAAAGGATCACCAATCACTAGCTCATGTGGGTGATTCTTGAGCCAACTAAGATAAGGTTGCAAATCAGGATGTTGTCCTCTGTTTTGATCTTACAACACTACTGTTGGAGTTCCAGTAGTAGTCTGTTGAACAGTCTCTGGTCTGTCAGCTGTCAATAACTCTTCTGTTGTACGAACAGGTTCTGAGTTTGCAGCTGAGTTGATATCAGGTAGTATGATGGGTACATATTCTTCATTCTTATCAACATTCAATTTCTGAAAATCAGTAGACAGATTTTGATCAGCACTTTGATTCTTTTCAGAAGATTGATTTGGTTCATCAAATACTACATGAATGGATTCTTCTACAAGTAAAGTTCTTTTGTTAAAGACTCTGTAAGCTTTACTAACAGTAGAACATCCTACAAAAACAGCTTCATCAGCATTTTTTGCAAATGCAGTAAGGTGATTTTTCCCATTATTTAAAACAAAGCATTTACAACCAAATATTTTAAAGTAATGAATGTTTGGTTTCTTGTTGTTCCAAACTTCATATGAAGTCTTGTTTTGGTGCTTGTTGATCATGCATCTGTTTTGGGTAAAGCAGGCTGTATTTGTTGCTTCTGCCCAAAATCTTTGAGGCAGCTTAGCTTCAGCTATCATTGTTCTGATAGCTTCTTTGAGAGTTCTGTTTCTCCTTTCAGCAACTCCATTTTGTTGAGGGGTTCTGGCAGCAGAGTACTCATGGCTGATTTCTCTGACATTACAATACTCTTCAACAGTAGAGTTTGTAAACTCAGTCCCTCTATCTGATCTGATCTTCAATATCTTCATGCTCTTTTCATTCTGGATCAGCTCCATCAAATTTGTAAGATGTTCCTTTGTTTCACTTTTCTTCTTCATGAAAATCACCCAAGTATATCTTGAATAGTCATCCACAACAGCTAGGCAGTATTTCTTTCCACCATTGCTGACAGGATCAATGTGTCCAAACAAGTCCATATGTAACAACTCCAATATTCTTCCAGAAGATTGGTGCTTCTTGCTCTTGAATGATGACTTGATTTGTTTACACTTCTGACATGCGTCACAATGCTTGTCTTTGCTCATGACTGTTTTTGGAATTCCTTCTACCAGATCATTCTTGATAAGTCTGTTGATGGTCTTGAAATTCACATGATTCATTCTTTTGTGCCACAACCAACTGATTTCACTTGGTGTTGATGCCACCAAACATACATTTGAACTATTGTCAACAGAATACCAGTCCACTGTGTAGACATTCCCTTGTCGTCTTCCAGATAAAATAACATTCTTTGTACCAATCTGTTCAACATAGCACTTATCTGTTGAGAAGATGATCGAATATCTTTTGTCACAAAATTGACTTATGCTCAGCAGGTTGTATTTGAGGCCTTTAACATAAGAGACGTCAGATATCTCACTGTTACCTTTGATTAAACTTCCATTTACTACAATCTTGCCTTCCTTGCTGTCCCCAAAAGTAAATTTAGGACCATCCACAGCAACAACATCAACCAGCTCATGCATGTTTCCACACATGTGTCTTGAACAGCCATTGTCCAAGTACCAGATCTTCTCTAATTTACTCCTACTCCTAATCCTAACCTACAAAACAAAATAAAAATTGTTTTAAGTACCCTTATTGAGAGGGTCCTGGAGGATTAGTTTCACCTTTGACAACCCAAGATTTTGAGGTCTTAGGCTTCTTAGGCTTCTGAGTCTTGACAGGAGCATGAACAGTTTCATCTTCATCATATTTATCAGATTTGCTATGTTGGTGATAATCATTATGGTAAGGATAATGTTCATAAGCAGGATATGATGCATGATATGGAGGATATGCATGCATTGGATGAGCAGGATATGGTGCATAGTAAGTTGGAAATTGAGGTGCAGGGTACATAGGAGGATATGCAGCAGGTTGCACATAATAAGACTCATTTCCATACCAAGCATTTTGATGTTTCTTGTGCTTATGCTTCTTTGGTTTACTAGATGCTTGCTCATTAACAGACGACTTAGCTTTACCATTAGTCTGATTGGCTTTGACCTTATCAGTTGACTTCTTTGGGCTAGGCTGTCTAGTCTCAGCAGTCTGTTTACCTAAACTAGGCTCTTTGCTCTTTATAGCCTTAGGAGCTTTCTTATCCTTTACATCATTCTCAGGTGAAGCTGGTTTAGTAGTCTGAACATACAGTATGACCTTACTAGTGTCAGCTGATACAAATTTTTCAGTATGGTTCAGTTCTAACTTGTCCTGATCTAAAGGTGTCTTCTATTTACTGGATGCATGCGTGGATGCAACAGTTGACTTCTCATGAGACTCAATAACTTTCTCAAGTTCCATGATTTTACCTTTATAAACTTCACATTCAGCTTTCTGAGATTCATTCTCTTGTTCAAGCAGTTTATATTCAGCTGATTCTTTAGGCTTTTTAGCTTTAAGTTTCAGTGAACTGTTTTGCTCTCTTAGCGATATCATCTCTTCCTTAAGCTTAGTAAATGCTTCAGCAATACTTGAATTGTTAAGCATCATTTGTTCAAATGAATTAAATAATTCATTATCAAGAGGAGTTACCTCATCATCCTCAGAGCCATCATATTCCTTAGCCATCAGGCAGAGAAGAGCAGGACTCTCTTCATCAGAAGACTCTCCATCAGAAGTGTCTGAATCTGAATATGATGAGTAGACAGCAGCTAGCTTTTCTGCTTCTGCTACCAGCACCTTGCCTTTCTGATGCTTTCTTTCCTTTCTGATTCTCTTTTCCTCTTCTGTATACTTCTCAGCTTTAGGATATGGGCAGTCTCTGATGAAATGGCCCAGTTTCCTGCAATTATAGCACATCATTTGGATTTATAAGAATCCTTATCTTGAGAAGAAGAAGTAGGGTTAGAAATAGAAGCATTGTTATATTTGTTCTTCATTTTCCGTTTGTAGAACTTTTTGAAGTTGTTCATCAGCAATGCAACATCTCCAGCAGTGTATTCCTTTTTGTTGAGTAGTGTGGCTTCATCAGATGATTCCACGTCTTTACTTTTGTAAGCTGGCCTTCTTTGATTTTCAGCAGCAACAAGTGCAGCTGTGGGACCTGAAGTAGAGGTTTCTTCAATACCCATTCTTGGCAGTTTATACTCGTACGCCTTGAGTACTGAGAACAGCTCGGTGAGTGAAATCTTTCCCAGATCTCTGGACTCCTCCATAGCTATCACCTTCATGTTGAACTTCGGAGATAGAGCCTTCAGAACTCTGACGGTTATCTCCTTATCAGTGAAGGTTTTTCCAAGCTTCAAAACTTCATTCAGCGTCTTTGTAAACCTTGTATCCATTTGATCAATGGTTTCCGCAGACTTCATCTTGAAGTTGTCAAGCTTTTCCAGAGCAACACTCAGCTTATGCTCTTTGATAGCGTCGTTTCCTTCGCTCATATCTCTGACATAATCCCACATTTCTTTGGCAGTCTTGCAGTGCTTGACTTTGTCAAATCTATCATTGTCAAGGGCCTTGGTCATGATGAATCGCCCAACTTTGTCCAGGTTGAACAACTTTATTTCTTCAGCTGTCATTTCGTTTAGATCTTTCTCCACCACTATATCGACTTCATCAACATTGATAGTCTTGGTGAATTTGAATGAACCTTTGATGATACATGTATACATGTTGTCATTGTAGGCAGCTAGGAAAATCTCCATTCTGATTTTTCAGTCTTCGAAGCTCATACCAGCTATGTGGGGAACATGGCTGATACAATCCATTTTTCAAAAATTTTAATTTTTCAAAATATGCTCTTTTGAAAAGTTTTGAAAACCTTTGAAAAACACTCGGATCAAGCTGTTACAGAACAGTAAGTTACTCAGCTGATCTCGAACAAAGTGACCACTGTTGGATAAGGATGAAGATGAAGGCACTGAAGACAATTTGTTAAGGGAGATTTTGAAGGATTCCAAAACTTCAAGATTGGCTAAGTATGGAGTAACTTAGCTGATGATCCCTTAGAAGAAATTTTGACTAAGTATGGAAGACATCAGAAGAGTCAAATTTCAAGGTCCAAGACTTTTGATCTGCTGAAGGAAAGATACCAGACTGATGAAGATCAGCCGACTCAAATCAGATTTGTTCAAGTTTGAGATCAGCCGAGTTTGTCATCAGACTTGCAATTCCGTCAGCCAAGTGGAAAAGATCATGAAGTGTTCCCAACGGTAATAAATGCCCCTTGGAGTAATAAATGCTGAAGTACAAGGTTATTACAGACAAATGATTGAAGAAATGCTTCGCATCAGCTGGGTGCATTTAATGCTGCATTTAATGCTGCCTGCAGAAAAGTACTGTTCATAGTACGGACAGACTGCAAAAGAGCCTTTCGTGGATTTTAAGGACCAGTACTCGAGGAATTTGAATCTTGTCTCTCTTCAACGGACATTTTTCAATCCTCAAGTATAAATAGCTGAAAGAGACGAAGAAGAAGTAAGCAACACAATCTCTGAGAAATTTTCGAAGCAAAATTCTTCAAGTCTCAAGAACAGCTCACTCATCAGCTGAGTCATTTGTTGACGAAAGCAGAGTTGAAGAATCAAGCCAAATACATCTTCTGAGTGATTTTGTAAACATTGAGTGTTGTGAGAAGTAGATATCCGTCTAAGTGAGTGATATTACTTCAGAGAAGTAGGATTTCTTTGTGATTTCTTACTGCGAACATACGGCCTGTTCATTTGTTGTAAGGCGTAAGCAGAGTATACTGATTACTGTGTGTTTTTAGTATAACCCAAGATCTTTGTGACTTGGAAGAGTGGACTAAAGGATATTCAAATCCATATAACCACTATAAAAATTGTTTGTGTTTTTATTTGCTTCTTACTTGCATATTTTCAGTTTGCATAAAACACATTTACTTAACTGTTTGAAAAAGAATTTAAAGGAGTTAGTAAAACTGGGGAAACATTTTTCAAACTACTAAGATTACTTGTGAAAAACACTTTGAAAATCCGCTGCAAGTACTCTAAGTATTAAAACTGATTTTAGCAAAATCAGCTAAGTAACAATCAGACGAGTGGTCAACAAGGCTGTTCAAAGATTTGTTCGCGAACAGAATTGTAACTAACTAATCTGATCAGCTTAGTCTGTTCAGTTAGAGTGAAAGTTTTAAAAGTTAAATTTGAAGAAAATTTTTAAAGAGGTTTATTCACCCCCCCCTCTAAACCTCTTCTGACCACTTGGGACCAACAAGTGGTATCAGAGCAGGTGGTTCATTAGAATCAGTTGCCTGATCAACGAGCTTGATCCAAGTGTTTTTCAAAGGTTTTCAAACTTTTTCAAAAGAGCATATTTTTGAAAAATCAAAACTTTTTGAAAAATGGATTGTATCAGTCATGTTCCCCACATTGCTGGTATGTCCTTTGAGGACTGGAAGATTAGAATGGAAATCTTTCTAGCAGCCTATAATGACAACATGTACACATGTATCATTAAAGGTCCATTCAAATTCACCAAGACCATTATAGTTGATGAAGCTGAACTGGTGGTGGAAAAAGATCTGACAGAGATGACAGCCGAAGAAATAAAGCTGTTCAACCTGGATAAAGTTGGCCGTTTCATCATGACCAAAGCCCTGGATAATGATCGGTTTGACAAGGTCAAACATTGCAAAACTGTAAAGGAGATGTGGGACAAGGTTCGTGACATGAGTGAAGGAAACGACGCCATCAAAGAGCATCAGCTCAGTGTTGCTTTGGAAAAGCTGGACAACTTCAAGATGAAATCTGGAGAGACCATTGATCAGATGGATACCAGGTTTACCAGAACATTTAATGAAGTCCTAAAGCTGGGAAAGACCTTTACTGACAAGGAGATCACTGTCAGAGTTCTGAAGGCCCTACCCCCCAAGTTCAACATGAAAGTGACAGCTATGGAAGAATCAAGAGATTTGGGAAAAATCTCTCTTACAGAGCTGTTCTGCGTACTCAAGGCGTATGAGTATAAACTGCCTAGAATGGGTGTTGAAGAAACCTCAACTTCAAGTCCCACAGCTGCACTTGTTGCTGCTGAAAATCCAAGAAGACCAGCTCACAAAAGCAAAGATGTGGACTCATCTGATGAAGCATCACTACTCAACAAGAAGGAGTACACTGCTGGAGATGTAGCTTTATTGATGAACAACTTCAAGAAGTTCTATAAGAGAAAGATGAAGAACAAATACAATCATGCTACTTCTACTTCTAAACCTAACTCTTCTTCTCAAGAGAAAGATGATTATAAAGCAAAACTAATGTGTTATAACTGCAGGAAATTGGGACATTTCATCAGAGATTGTCCATATCCAAAAGCAGAGAAATACACTAAGGAAGAGAAGAGAATCAGAAAGGAAAGAAAGCATCAAAAAGGGAAAGCAATGGTAGCTGAAGCAGAAAAGCTTGCTACTGTCTACTCATCTGATTCAGATTCAGACACGTCTGATGAAGAATCTTCTGATGAAGAGAAACCTGCTCTCCTCTGCCTGATGGCTAAGGAATCTGATGACTCCGAGGATGAGGTAACTCCTCCAGAAAATGAACTATTTAATTCTCTAGAGCAAATGATGTTGAACAATACTACTATTGCTGGAGAATTTGTTAAGCTTAAGGAAGAGATGAGCTTGCTAAAAGAGCAAAATAACTCACTGAAATTTAAAGCTGAAAAGCCTAAAGAATCAGCTGAGTATAAACAGCTTGAGCAAGAGCATGAATCTCTGAAAGCTGAATGTGAGGTCTATAAAGGAAAAATCATGGAACTTGAGAAAATTATTGAGTCTCATGATAAGTCAACTGTTGCATCCATGCATACATCTAGTAAACAGGAGACACCTTTAGAAAAGGATAAACTAGAATTGAACCATACTGAAAAATTCATTTCTGCTGACAAAAGTAAGGTCATTCTGTATGTTCAAACTTCTGAACCTACCTCATCTGAGAAAGTGGTAAAGGAGAAGAAATCTCCTAAGGCTAAAAAGAGCAAAGAGCCTAGTATAGGAAATCAGACTAGTAAGACCAAACAGCAGAGTCCAAAGAAGTCTGCTGATAAAGCTAAACTGAATCAATCTGTTGGTAAAACTAAGTCAAAACCAATTGAGCAAGCATCTAGTAAACCAAAGAAGCATAAAAGCAAGAAAAATCAAAATGCTTGGTATGGAAATGAGTCATATTATGTGCAACCTGCTGCATATCATCATATGTATCATGCACCTCAATTTCCTAGTTACTATGCACCTTATCCTGCTCATCCAATACATGCATATCCTCCTTATCATGCACCTTACCCTGCTTATGAACACTATTCTTATCATACTGATCATCAACATGACTTATCTGATAATTATGATGAAAATAAAACTGTTCATGCTCCTGCGAAAACTCAGAAACCTAAGAAGCCTAAGACTTCAACATCTTGGGTTGTCAAAGGTGGAACTAATCCTCCAGGACCCTCTCAATAAGGGTACCTAAAACAATTTTATTTTTGTTTTGTAGGTTAGGATTAGGAGTAGGAGTAAAGTAGAGAAGATTTGGTACTTGGACAGTGGATGTTCAAGACACATGTGTGGAAACATACATGAGCTGACTGATGCAGTTGCTGTGGATGGTCCAAAAGTTACTTTTGGGGACAGCAAAGAAGGCAAGATTAAAGCTAAAGGAAGGTTAATCAGAGGGAACATAGAGATTTCTGACGTCTCATATGTCAAAGGCCTCAAATATAATCTGCTGAGCATAAGTCAATTTTGTGACAAAGGATATTCAGTCATCTTCTCAACAGATAAGTGCTACGTTGAACAGATTGGTACAAAGAAGGTAATTTTATCTGGAAGACGACAAGGGAATGTCTACATAGTTGACTGGAATTCTGCTGACAAGAATTCAAACGTTTGTTTGGTGGCATCAACACCAAGTGAAGTTAGTTGGCTGTGGCACAAAAGAATGAATCATTTAAACTTCAAGACCATCAACAGATTAATCAAGAATGATTTGGTAGAAGGGATTCCTAAAACAGTCATGAGCAAAGATAAGCTCTGTGACGCCTGTCAGAAGGGTAAACAAATCAAGTCATCGTTCAAAAGCAAGAAGCATCAATCTTCTGGAAGAATATTGGAGCTGCTACACATGGACTTATTTGGACCCATTGATCCAGTCAGCAATGGTGGAAAGAAATACTGCCTAGCTGTTGTGGATGATTATTCAAGATATACTTGGGTGATTTTCATGAAGAAGAAAAGTGAAACCAAGGAACATCTTACCAATCTGATGGAACTGATCCAGAATGAGAAGAGTATCAAAATATTGAAGATCAGATCAGATAGAGGGACAGAGTTCACAAATTCTACTGTTGAAGAGTATTGTAATATCAAAGGAATACATCATGAGTATTCAGCTGCTAGAACCCCTCAACAGAATGGTGTTGCTGAAAGGAGAAACAGAACACTGAAGGAAGCTGTCAGAACCATGATAGCTGAAGCTAAGCTGCCACAAAGATTTTGGGCAGAAGCAACAAATACAGCATGTTTTACCCAAAACAGATGCATGATCAACAAGCACCAAAACAAGACTCCATATGAAGTTTGGAACAACAGGAAGCCAAACATTCATTACTTTAAGATATTTGGTTGTAAATGCTATGTTTTAAATAATGGTAAAAATCACCTTACTGCATTTGCAGAAAAGGCTGATGAAGCTGTCTTTGTAGGATACTCAACTATTAGTAAAGCTTATAGAGTCTTTAATAAAAGAACATTACTAATAGAAGAATCCATTCATGTAGTATTTGATGAGCCAAGTCAATCTTCTGAAAAGAATCAAAATGTTAATCAAGATCTGTCTACTGATTTACAGAAGATGAATGTTGGAAAGAATGAAGAATATGTTCCCATCATACTACCTGATCTCAACTCAGCTGATAACTCAAGTGCTGTTCAAAATCACAGAGCTGATTGTCTAACAGACGAGTTGCAAACAGCTGATAGACCAGAGACTGTTCAACAGACAACGAATGTTCAACAGACTACTACTGTATCTCCAACAGTAGTGTTGCAAGATCAAGACAAAGGACAACATTATGATTTGCAACCTGATCTCAGATGGCTCAGAAATCACCCACCAGAATTAGTGATTGGTGATCCTTTAGACAGAGTGAAAACAAGAAGAGCTGCTGCACAAGATGCTATGTGTGCTAGTTTTCTATCTCAAATTGAGCCTAAACAGATTGAAGAAGCTCTTAGTGACTCCAACTGGATTGAAGCTATGCAGGAGGAACTAAATCAATTTGAAAGGAATGAAGTCTGGTACTTAGTTCCTAGACCAAGTCATCAAAGAGTCATTGGCACTAAGTGGGTATTCAGAAATAAAATGAATGAAGATGGTGAAGTCACCAGAAACAAAGCAAGATTAGTGGCCAAAGGTTACTGCCAAGAAAAAGGCATTGACTTTGATGAAACATTTGCACCAGTAGCAAGACTAGAGGCAATCAGACTCTTTCTTGCCTACGCTGCTCACAAGAATTTCACAGTCTACCAGATGGATGTGAAATCAGCTTTTCTCAATGGAGAATTGCAAGAAGAAGTTTATGTTGAACAACCTCCTGGATTTGAAGTTTATCAAGAAGAGGACAAAGTATATCGTCTGAAGAAAGCTCTTTATGGACTGAAACAGGCTCCAAGAGCATGGTATGATACTTTATCTGACTTTCTTTTAATTAAAGGATTTCGCAAAGGTAAAGTTGACAAGACCTTGTTCACTATTGAATGGGAAGAACATATTTTGCTTGTGCAAATTTATGTGGACGATATTATTTTTGGTTCAACTAATCAACAGATGTGTGATAAGTTCTCAAAGCTGATGCAGAACAAGTTTGAAATGAGCATGATGGGAGAACTTAACTATTTTCTTGGTTTGCAAGTTAGACAGTTGCCTGATGGAATTTTCATCAGCCAAGCAAAATACACAAATGATATGTTCAAGAAATTTGGTATGGAAACTAGCTCTACTGCTACTATTCCAATGTCTACAAGTCTTCGCTTGGATAAAGATGAAGATGGCAAATCTGTGGACATAACCAAATATAGAGGCATTATTTGGTCACTGTTATATCTAACAGCCAGCAGACCTGATATCATGTACTCTGTTGGGGTCTGTGCAAGATTCCAATCAAACCCCAAGGAATCTCATCTCTTAGCTGCCAAGAGAATATTGAAATATATTAAGGGCACTCAAGAATTGGGATTGTGGTACCCTAGAGAGTCTGGATTTGAGCTTATTGGATATTCAGATTCTGACCTTGCAGGCTGCAAGATTGACAGAAAAAGCACAACAGGTGCCTGTCAGTTCTTAGGTAGTCGTCTGATCTCATGGATGAGTAAGAAACAGACTTCAGTATCCATATCTACTGCTGAAGCTGAATATATAGCTGCTGGAGCTTGCTGTGCACAAATCCTATGGTTGAAACATCAACTAGAAGACTACAACATCAAAATCAGTGGAATACCAATCTACTGTGACAATACAAGTGCAATCAGTCTCACTCAGAATACTACAAGTCATTCAAGGACTAAACATATTGAGATCAAACATCATTTTATTAGAGATCACGTGGAGAAAGGAAATGTCATGATAGAATATGTGTTTACTAAAAATCAGATTGCTGACATCTTCACAAAACCTCTAAGTGAGACAAGGTTTTCAACTCTAAGAGCTGAACTGGGTTTATTAAAATTGGATGCATAAGCTGAGGGGGAACTCATCAGAAGACTAGAGTTCAACAGCTTACTCATCATACTTATCTTCAAGGATTAACTTTCAACAGACTAGTTAACTTATGAATTCTTAAAGTCAGGGGGAACGTGTAAGACTAGCGGTACTTCTGATTGAAGGATGAAATCTGTTAATGTCAGTTAGTTGAAGTTTTGGTTTCAACAGAAGATTAAAATCTTGAAGATTGAAGATTCTCTATCTAGCTGGATTGACAAACAGTTGAGGAAGGTTATCAGCTATTGGCATTCTCTGATAACAACTGTGTCATCAGGACACTAGTCCATCAGATAAGTATTTATGTTACTCATCTGATCACTCACGTAAAAGCTGACTGTTTAAAAACGTTTTACTTCAAAACACGCTTTTACAAGTGACAGAAGGGCGGTACATTTTCCCGCTCCTCATTAAATATCTTTTGAATTTGAAAGGTCGTAACTGACGCCGCACGATCAGCACTGACAAGAAACGGATCTAACGATTGGCTGGTATCACGGAATCCAAGATACCCTAACTCTATAAATCCCTATCTGATCAGCCGTGTAGTTCTTTACGCACCCTAAACATTCAAAAGTACTTGTGAGAATTTTTGAGCAATTTTCTGCAAAAACTCTCTTCGTTTTTCTTCCTAATCTCTACAGATCTACAATGGCTGCTGAAGGTATGTACCTTGTGTATGATTCCTACTACCAATCTGGTACGGATCTGATGAAGGAACTGCTCGAAAAGTTCAAAGCTGCCTCGCTGGTAAATTTCATGGAATACCACGAAGGAGTCATCTGGACTGACCAAGTGATGGAGTACTACAACACAGCGAAAGCTGACTACAACACACTGGAGATTAAGGCTACAGTGGGAGACAAATCCATCTCTATTACCCCAGCTGTTCTTCACGAGACATTTGGGCTTCCCAACAGTGGAAGACATGACGTCACCGTACTGACGGAGGGTAAGCACCAACAGTTCTGGGCGATCTGCGCCAAAGAGGGAGAAGTGTTCTCTGGAAATATAAGGAAGAAGCAACTGAAGGATGAGTATCAGCGGATGGCTGATATGGTGTCCAAGCTGATTGAAAATTGTACCTTCTCACTGGATGCTGTTACCATGAAGAGGTTCAGCATCATGGCTGCCATCTACTATGGAATGGAAATCAACTGGTCCATCATAGTATGGTACATCTTGGCTGATTTCCTTGATGACAAGAAAGGAAAAGGTCCTCACACCAACCACAGGATTACGCTCAGTTATCTGCTGTTCAAACTGAGGTGTCCTATGAAGAATGGCAAGGAAATTCACAAGTCCAAAGCCATGAACAAATATCTGCCAGTTCTGAAGAGGAAGGCTGATGTGCCAGAGGAAGCTGATGATGAGGGACAGAAGGAGGTCCCTGCCAAAAGACAACGAAGATTAGTCAAAACAGCTAACCTGGCTGTTGAGACTAAAAAGAAGAAGGCTGCTGATGAGCCTAAAAAGAAAGAAGCTAAGCAGATGGAGAAAGTGACTTCTGCTACTGAAGCCACTAAGATCATTGAAAATATCATTTCTGATGTAAGGACTGGATCCCCTGCATCACCATCAAAAACTCCATCAGCAGAGAAGCCTGCTGAGAATGTCTCTTACAGAACAAGGAGTCAAATGAAGGACACTGCTACTTCAAAGCCTATTCAGGGTCTGACAAAGAAGTCAGCAAGAAAGGAGATGACATTTTTGGAAAAGGACACTGAGTTGGTGGACTTGGTAAGATCAAGTCCAGAGTCTGCTGAAAGACCAGTTGAAGCCGTTGAAGCTTCTACTGTTGACAAAGCTGATGAGCAACAGACTATTCAAACTGCACCAACTGTTGAGGCTGCCCAACCTCAAGAAGATCCAGATGTTCAAATCATACATCCTATAGCTGCTGCTCCCATCTCATCTGCTGGACCAGCCCCTGCTGATAAAGGTAAAAGAAAGATAGTGCTGAGGAAAAAGAAGAAAGTTTCCAAAGCTGACAAGAAAGCAAGGGAGGAAGCTGAACAGAGAAAGCAGGATGAAGCTGAGGAAAAGAAGGCTCTTGAGCTAAGCAAAGCTCAAGCTGCTAAGGATGAGGCAAGGAGAAAGATGTCTGAAGCTGAAAGACAAGCTGCAGAGGCTGCTGAACTAGCAATGGTTATTGAGAAGAGCAAAATTGATGCCTATGGTCCTATCCATGGAGGTGGCATCAAGATAAATGAACCTGCCAAGGCTGAAGAAGGAGAAGAACCCCCAAAACCAAAGATGCCTACTGCTGCAGAAAACCGAAGGAAAAGTTTGAAGTGAAGAAAGCCTTCAAGATCATATACAACAAAGAACTTTTCCAGAAGTTTGAGAAGTCCCTAGCCTACTACAATCAGAAGTTAATGCTGAAGACCATGTTCACTCAAGAGAAGCCTAGATATATCAGATGGAGAGACAACAGGCTGAACAGGTCCATCATTGAGCTTCGGAATCTGGAGAATTTAGTTGCTGAAGAAAAATGGGTACTACAGTGGCTAAAGACAGATTCTATCCAAAAAGCTTTGGATCCTCATTATGTTAGGGATGCTATGCATCACTATGCCAGGGAATTTGCCCATGAGGAAGCCAAACTGATTCAGAGTACCTTGCCTGAGAAAAGAAAGAAGACTGATGATGTTGAAGAAAGGGCTGTGAAGATTGCTGTTATCACTGCACTGAATAAGTGGGCAGAAAAGGCCAGATATCAGCAAGGGCATTCAAGTGAACTCCCACAACTGCCAAGTATTCAACATATTATTTTTGGAAGGGAAATGAAAGATTTTTATGAAGTGCCAGAGGGTAACAATGCCTTTGTCAACCCTTGGATCATTGTGAGGCAAATTCGTGAGACTACCTGCTTCAATGATGATGGCACCATAACTAATCTGGTATATGATGACGTCACTGATGAACATAAGAAGATTGATGAAAAGAAAGCTGAAGAGCCTCTAGCAATTGAGTGGAATGCTAAGGCCTCTGAAGATCATCAGGAGACAAAGATGGAAGAAGTCCCTGTCCACCAGGCGACTGATGAAAAAGATGAAGCTGCTGCTTCTGCTTCATCAGGTGATGAACACTCATCACTGATGGAAGCTTTCCAGATGTTGATGGAAAATTCTTTGAAGGAACTGGAAGAGAAGCATCAACAGCAGCTTATGAAGGTCAAGGAGGACCTGAAGACTGAGCTTAAGACAGAATTGACAGAGTCAAATAGACTTCAGCTGGAAACTGTGCAACAGTCTACTGAAAAGATCATCAAGACTGAAATCACAAGTATTCCTATTCCTCAAGATCATTCCTTGCAGTTAGTGAACAGCTTGAATGATATGAACTGAAATGTAGAGGATGTGAAGAGTGATGTTAATCATCTTCATGCTGCACTTCAAAGAGCTGAACACAAGATTGCTGATTTGACTGCAACCTTCATCAAAGTCAGTGAAGAGGAGAAGGAAATCAATTTAGGAATGTTGCATGAAATGTCAAATGCTGCACAAGCAATCCAAGATGAAATTGCAACTGTAAACCTGAACATTGACTACTTCAATGATAAAACTAACGACATCAGCACAACTATTCATCATCTTACAGCAAGTCACGATGTAGTGAATCAGAATTTGAAGACTTTATGTGCTGGAATGAAGATTCCAACAGTTGCACTCAACCCTACTGCTAAACCTGAAGAAGTCATCCAGTCTGATGATGACAAAAAGGGGGAAGAGAAAAGGGATGAATCAACCAAGGAAACCTCCACTACTGAAGCCAACAAGACTGATAAAGCTACTGAACTGACCAAGCCTGCTGAAGAAAATCTTGGAAAGGAACAAGGCAAAGATAAGTCTGAAGAAGAGACCAAGGAAAAAGCCAAAACTGATGAAGTAATGGCTGAATCCAAAGACTCTGCTGATGATCAATCAGAGCCTTTGACTAAGTACAAAAATACAGAATCAGCCATGAAGGCCATGGAAGCTTTGAAGGAACAAAAACTTAAAGAGAAAATGGAAGCTGCCAAAGCAAACATGGATCTGGATGATGAAGCTGATGATGAAGAAGAAGATGACGAAGAGTCATCTTATGAGTATGAAGAAGTGCTTGAAGGATCAGATGAAGAAGCTGATAGTTAGAATTGAGAAAATCTTGTAATCAGTTTACTTTTATCTATCTTTCAGACATCTCATCTGAAGAACTTGTACTTGTACTTGTAACAATCTTATCATATTAATAAAAAGTCAAGTTCATTCCAACATACTATTTTCTATCTCAGAAAATTTTTGAGGATTACATTCTTTAGCTTAGGTATTCAACAGGTACTTAGCTGAAGTTTTGTCATCATCAAAAAGGGGGAAATTGTTGGATAAGGATGAAGATGAAGGCACTGAAGACAATTTGTTAAGGGAGATTTTGAAGGATTCCAAAACTTCAAGATTGGCTAAGTATGGAGTAACTTAGCTAATGATCCCTTAGAAGAAATTTTGACTAAGTATGGAAGACATCAGAAGAGTCAAATTTCAAGGTCCAAGACTTTTGATCTGCTGAAGGAAAGATACCAGACTGATGAAGATCAGCCGACTCAAATCAGATTTGTTCAAGTTTGAGATCAGCCGAGTATGTCATCAGACTTGCAATTCCGTCAGCCAAGTGGAAAAGATCATGAAGTGTTCCCAACGGTAATAAATGCCCTTTGGAGTAATAAATGCTGAAGTACAAGGTTATTAAAGACAAATGATTGAAGAAATGCTTCGCATCAGCTGGGTGCATTTAATGCTGCCTGCAGAAAAGTACTGTTCATAGTACGGACAGACTGCAAAAGAGCCGTTCGCGGATTTTAAGGACCAGTACTCGAGGAATTTGAATCTTGTCTCTCTTCAACGGACATTTTTCAATCCTCAAGTATAAATAGCTGAAAGAGACGAAGAAGAAGTAAGCAACACAATCTCTGAGAAATTTTCGAAGCAAAATTCTTCAAGTCTCAAGAACAGCTCACTCATCAGCTGAGTCATTTGTTGACGAAAGCAGAGTTGAAGAATCAAGCCAAATACATCTTCTGAGTGATTTTGTAAACATTGAGTGTTGTGAGAAGTAGATATCCGTCTTAGTGAGTGATATTACTTCAGAGAAGTAGGATTTCTTTGTGATTTCTTACTGCGAACTTACGGCCTGTTCATTTGTTGTAAGGCGTAAGCAGAGTATACTGATTACTGTGTGTTTTTAGTATAACCCAAGATCTTTGTGACTTGGAAGAGTGGACTAAAGGATATTCAAATCCATATAACCACTATAAAAATTGTTTGTGTTTTTATTTGCTTCTTACTTGCATATTTTCGGTTTGCATAAAACACATTAACTTAACTGTTTGAAAAAGAATTTAAAGGAGTTAGTAAAACTGGGGAAACATTTTTCAAACTACTAAGATACTTGTGAAAAACACTTTGAAAATCCGCTGCAAGTACTCTAAGTATTAAAACTGATTTTAGCAAAATCAGCTAAGTAACAATCAGACGAGTGGTCAACAAGGCTGTTCAAAGATTTGTTCGCGAACAGAATTGTAACTAACTAATCTGATCAGCTTAGTCTGTTCAGTTAGAGTGAAAGTTTTAAAAGTTAAATTTGAAGAAAATTTTTAAAGAGGTTTATTCACTCCCCCCCCTCTAAACCTCTTCTGACCACTTGGGACTAACAACCACTAATCTGATAGTTACTTAGCTGATTTAGTTAAAATCAGTTTCAATACTTAGAGTACTTAAAGCGGATTTTGAAAGTGTTTTTCACAAGTTAACTTAGTAGTTTGAAAATTTATCCCCAGTTTTGTGAACTCCTTTAAAATAACTTTCAAACAGTTTTGACAAGTGTTTTATGCAGATCTGAAAATATGCAAGTTGGAAAGCAATGTAAAAACACAAGTAATTTTTATTGTGGTTATATGGATTTGAATATCCTTTAATCCACTCTTCCAAGTCACGCAGATCTTGGGTTATACTAAGAACACAAAGTAATTAGTACACTCCACTTACGCCAATACAACAAATGAATCTGGTCGTAAGCTCGCAATAGGAAATCACAAAGAGACTCATATTCTACAGAGTTTTATCACTTCACTCAGATGGATAAACACTCCTCACAACACTCTAACAGATTTCACTCAGAAAAATGTATCTAACTTTGATCTTCAACTTCGGCTTCAGTCAACAAATGATAGAGCTGATGAGTGAGCTGTTCTTGAGACTTAAGAGATTTTGCTTCGGATTTCTTCTCAGAGATTGTGTTGTTGTTCTTCTCTTCGTCTCTTCAGCTATTTATACTTGAGGTTTGAAAAATGTCCATTGAAGATAGACAGAATTCAAAATCCTCGGGTACTGGTCCTTAATTTTCGCGAAGGACTCTCTGCACAGTGTCCGTACTGTCAACAGTACTTTTCTGCAGGCAGCATTAAATGCACCAAGCTGATGCGAAGCATTTCTTCAATCATTTGTCTTTAATATCCTTGTACTTCAGCATTTATTACTTCCAGGGGCATTTATTACCGTTGGGAAGACTTCTTGATCTTTTCCACTTGGCTGACGAAGGTGCAAGTCTGATGACGGACTAAGCTGATCCCAAACTTGAACAAATCTGATTTGAGTCGGCTGATCTTCACCAGTCTGATTCCTTTCCTTCAGCAGATCAGTAGTCTTTTGGACCTTGAATTTTGACTCGTCTGATTTGTCTTCTTACTTAGTCAAAATTCTTCTAAATACAACTAAGCTTTCCATACTTAGCTGATATTTGGTTTTGGAAATCACCAAAACCTCCATTTACTAATTAACTTCAGTGTCTTCATCTTCATCTTTATCCAACAAGACCGGGCCAAAACCCATCCACACACACCCGTAACTCCTAGACCGTGTGGTCCATGATTTTTCTTTTTCCTTTTCTTCATTAATAACTAAAATTATCTTATAGAATTAAAAAAAATTGACATTTTTTTTTGAACTTATAATACGATGCTTGTTCCTATCAAAATTATTATTTACATTTTTCACACATGATTTCTTCTTTAAAAATATTTAATATTTAAATTAATTAAAAAAAAATATCAATCTTAATTATTTCATAAATTATAGCAAAAAATGACACAATGAATTTACAAATTCACATCTTTGGAAATAAATAAAAATATAGCTAGAACAACAATGAACGATTACCAAAAATACATAATATATATAAAAAAAACTACCACTATAAGAAAATAAAATTTAGTGACAAAATATTAAGTAACATTGTTGAAATTGTCAGTTTTTGCGTTACTTAATGACAAAAATGTTAATTTCTTCAAAATAGCAATAGTGACAAGTACAATAATGATAAAATATATTTTTAACTTGTCACTAATGGCTATTTGTGACAAGTTTATGAAGTTAGTTATCATTATTGACAATTAGTGACACCCTTTTAGAGACACACTACAAGAAAAATAAATTTTAGTGACAAAATATTAAGTGACATTATTGAAATTATCATTTTCTGCATACATTTAGTGACAAAAATGTTAGTTTTGTCGCAATAAAAATAGTGACAAGTACAATAGTAACAAAATATATTTTTAAGTTATCACTAATGGCGATTTGTGACAAATGTGTAGAACATAAATTGTCACATTGACAATTAGTAACACCCTTTCAGTAACAACCTAGTGACAATAAATATTGCCACTATAATTTAGTGACAACTTTTTAGTTGTCACTTTTGGGGTATCATTAAATGTCAACAGGGATAATTTTTTCACAACTCTCGTCACTAGTGTATCGATAAATATCATTATAGTGACAATATATAAATTGCCACTTTGTCACTAAAATTTAAATTTTTTGTAGTGACAACTTAATAATAATAAATATTATCACTATAGTTTAGTGATGTTTTGTTAGTTGTGTGTTTGATTTGTGTAAAAGAATATTAGTTATAAGAAACAAAAAATAAAGAAAGAATGAAAAAGAAAATAATAAAAGAAAGGAGGAAGAAAAAAAAATGTAGACCACATTGTCTAGGAGTTGGTCTATAGAAGAATCTCCCAAATTTGTGAACAACTATTTGAATGGTGGGACTGGGAGGTGGAATATATATTAAAATATCTTCATAACATGCATTTTTTTTGTAAATTAATTTTTGAAAATTCCTAGAAAATTATTTAGTATTCGCTCTTGCAAAAAGTATTGTACATAATAATTTTCGAGTTTTACCATATTAGATAACTGGATGCTTCAAGTACATGTTTTTTTCGATGCTGTGACACAAATATAATTTTCGAGTTAAACATTTTACATGTATGAGGAGTTAGGAATTAATATTTGAATTCTTTTGTTTTCATTTGTAAACTTATTCTTCTTCTTCACAGATCTATCAATTGTCTAAATCAACGAAAAAAACATTTTTAATTGGAAATGTACACAAAGACGGAAAATTATATTCTTAATTCTCTCAATCAACGGACAAAATTACATCTCCTTGCAAGACTTTTCTTAAACATTCTTTGGAAAATGGTGGCAACCTCAAAGCTTCATCAGCACTTGATCATTTATGTACATCGACTATGTCAAAAAAAAAATATGTATTTTTTTTATTACCGAAACTACAATTATGTTATTTTTTATTAGCAAAAAATTTCTCCTCAACCGAAGTACATATTTCGAAGGTAAAATGACAATTATATCCTCACCAGAAAAAATATGAAAACACCCCTATTCACTTAAAAAATTGCTAGTAATCCCCCATGTTCATTTAAAATTTTTAGAATCTATAAAGTTCCTTAGTTATGCCTTGCGAGTATTGAACTTCAATGAGCAAATTAACTAATATTGTTCGTTCATACCTTTAAGTTTGGTAAAGGATTGACTCTGCAAATAGAAGTCGCAAAAGATCATCCCTTGTAAGACTTGTTAGTCATATTACAATGAATTTCCATTAATTTTAAAAATTACAAGTACAACCCTTATAGGATATTTTTTATAAATATTTTTACAAGTTATAGGGGATGTCCTTGTAAGACTTGTTAAACCACATAGTGTTCTTGCAATTTTTATTGTAATATAACTAAACCTCAGAGGGTTTGAGTATAAATTACCCCATATTTGAGTGAAAACTTCATTTTGACAAAAAAAAATTGTTGACTCATAGTCTCTTCAAAACAGGCAAAATTGTAGAAAACATCCTAAACTAATTATTGATTTTTGGTTTTCGTCCCGAATTATATCACATCACCGAATTTTGTCCCGTAATTTAATATTTTTTTTCCAGTCCCAAACTAATTATTAATTTAGGTGTTTCATCCCAAACTATATCAATTCGCCGAATTTCGTACCGTAATTTATCATTTTGCATGAATTTAATTCCAATATTAAATTTCTAATTTAATAAAAATGACGGTTCAATCTTGTAATTAGTTTGAGACGTTCAGCTTTTTGTTTTTTTTTTATTCCCGATTAAGCTTTATCCTACATTTATATCAACGTTGGTTCTATGCACATATGTGAAACATAAAAATGCATTTTTAGTTACATACGACTGGATCATCTTCGTTATTGGTCCGCGCCTTACAATTTGCACTTTTGGTTCCAATTAATTTAGATATTTTGCACTTCCCTTCCTATTGCCTCATTTCCATTCAATTTGGGACCAAGGACAGTCTTTCATGAACAAAATTGTAAAACATAGTATATTCTATGCTATTCTGGGACCAAAAGTTCATAAAAAACAAATGGAAAATGATGCAATAGGACAAAATGTACTAAAAAGTAAAAATTGTAAAAATTTGGGACGAAAAGTGTAATTTTGCCATTTTGGTTAGAATTGCCGAGTGTCCAATCCTGTGGACTCTACAAGAAGTAATTTCGACTTTTTTTTTTGTTTTGTTTCTGAAATATGCTTACTTCTGCCATGAAACAATAGTGAGTCGTTAGGCCCATCCAATTTTATTGCTTTTGTTGGTTACTCAACAATTTAACGGGCCGATAAGAAAAAAATGGACTGAAACGGGTCATTGTTCTAAGGGCCCAATATTCATTCTTCTCTTGGTCCAAATAACGTGGACCATACTGCTGTAGAGAGACATTCTGACGGACCAAGACCCAAAGGTTCTTAGTCAACTCAACAACCTAATTTCGAGGAATGGTTACAGCCAGGTCAAGAACCAAATAACAAAGTCGTCCTTTCCTAACAATATCGATCTATTCGTATTTGTCTATGGATGAGAAGATGTAAGCCCTATAATTATTCAAGGGATGTAGCCAAATCTGACAAAGAGATAGCTGTCTTCAAAGACTCTGCTGAAGAACAGCTGGATCCATTTAAAAAGACCAAGAGAATTGAAAAGATCAAAAACAAAATTGAAGCTGCTTCAAAGAACTTGGTGAAGAAGAAGAAGATCAAGAAGACTAGATTAGATCACTTCTCTAGGCTAGATTACTTACTTTCTACTTCAAATGTAACAAGTCATTTCATTTCATCTTTGTAAACTTGCATTGTAAAGTAATTAAATATCAGATCAACAAAAGTACAAATTTCCTATTTAATTTCTATCTCAAAAATTTTGAAATGAGGACTTAACTTTTGTTTAGGCACAGGTACTTAGCTGAACTTTTGTCATCATAAAAAATGAGGAAATTGTTGGATGAAGATGAAGATAATGAAATGAAGGGAGATTTTGATGATTTCCAAGAGTCATCAGCTAAGTAATGGAAGCTTAGTCAACCTCAAAAGATATTTAACCAAGGAAGACAAGTCAAATCAGAAGAGTTAAATATATGGTCCAGAAGACTACTGATCTTATGCTGATTTCGGAATCAGACTGGTGGATTTCAGCAGACTCAAATCAAATGAGTTCGGTTTGAATCAGCAGAGTGTTTATCAAAAGGGTAGATTCGATCAGCAGAGTGGAAGTGATCAAAAGTTTCTCCAACGGTAATAAATGCACTTGGAGTAATAAACGTTGTAAGAGAAGGGTATTAAAGACAAAAGATTGAAGAGAAACCTCGGAACAGCAAATTGCATTTAATGCGGCTGACAGAAAGGTACAGCAGAGTGTTCAGTGCAACAGTTGCAGAGAGCCGTTCCAGAAAAGGGGGACCAGTACTCGGGGAGCGTTGAAATCTGTCTTTTCTTCAACGGCAGATTCAAATCTCCAAATTTAAATAGTTCAAGATTTAAGAGGTAGAGACAAGCAACACATTTTGAGAGCAAAATCGACGAGCAAATTATTCTAAGTCTCAAACTCAAGAACAG
This sequence comes from Penstemon barbatus, assembly GCA_003313485.2. NCBI lineage: Eukaryota > Viridiplantae > Streptophyta > Magnoliopsida > Lamiales > Plantaginaceae > Penstemon > Penstemon barbatus. Next base: position 77,265,463 of record CM064877.1, on the reverse strand, counting down.
AACACTTATCAGTTTAGTCATCTGTTGACAAAAGCCGAGTTGAAGATCAAAGCTTATACACAAATCTGAGTGATTCTGTAAAGAAAGAGTGTTGTGAGAAGTGTAGATCCATCTAAGTGAGTGATTTAACTTCAGAGAGTAGGTCTTCCTTGTAATTTCTTACTACGAACTTGTGGCTTTTCATTTGTTGTTAAGCGCAACCATTGTATACTGTAAACTGAGTGATTATAGTATAACCCAAGATCTTCGTGACATGGAAGAGTGGACTAAAAGACATTCTTGTCTATATAATCACTACAAAAATTATGTGTGTTTGTTTACTTGCATTTTACTTGCATATTTTCAAAAGAATACAAACATACGAACTGATCAAAAGATTTTAAAAGGAGTTTAAAAACTGGGGATCAAATCTTTTGAGTGAGAAAACAACTCGTAGAAAAACACTTGAAATATCCGCTGCAAACAAGTTACAAATACTTTGATTTCATTAAAAACAGATAAGTAGAATAGGACGAGTGGTCAACTCTACTGATTAAGCTAAGTGAGCAATCAGTGAAGTAGTCTCACAAGTTTTCGATCAGCTTACTCTGCTGATAAGAAAAGTTAGAGAATTTTTTTAAAGTTTTCAGATGTCTATTCACCCCCCCTCCACCCGACCACTTGGGACCAACAAATTCTCTCAACAAAACTAATGGAATTGTCATTTTTGTAACATCTGTCAAGAATTGGTATGTTTTTTGTAAGTTTGGCATGAAAAATGAAATCTGTCAAGTTTTATGGTATGCAAAATGAATTTTTGCCATTTAGTACAATATAAGTCATAAAAGTCCTCTAAAATTAAAAAAAAAAAATTCTCTTAAACATTATTCTGCTACACAAAATAATTCTAGTTAAAAAAGAAATCTCATTTTATCTATCAAAGAACAAAAAATGCTTATGACTTAGCTAAATACGTAATTTTTATTTGGACAGAAAAGCAAAATACAAACAATATCCAAGAATATCAAGACATGCATAACCTCAAATATAAATACTAGTAAAGTTGGTGGAAAAATGTGTGAAACCGGTAAAGTTCTTGAAATTGGTAATTACATGTGAAATCGATGAAAATTTAGGTGAAATTTGTGATAAATAGATGAAATCGGTGATACCCGAATTTTCATGGAAAAGGGGCAAAATCGATTACTGAAAATTGGTGAAATCGATAAAAGTCGGTTAAAAGATGTGAAAAATGGTAAAATTTTTGGTGAAATTGGTGACAACTGGTAAAGTTGGTGAAAAACGAGTTAAACGATAAAAAATGAACCTGTGAAATCGATAAATAAATATGGAATCGAATACCGGTGACATTAGTGAAAAATAGATGAAATCAGTGAATAGGGGAACAAAGGGAAAGTCGGTGAAAACAAGTAAAATCAATGAAATATGAGGTGAAATAGGTAAAAAAAAATATGCAATTCTGCGAAAAAATGCGTGTAAGAGGTGAAAACGAGTGAAATTTGTTAAAAGAAAAAATATTTTAACCTGTGGAAATGGTTTAAACTAGAAAAACAAAAGAAATCATCAAGAAATGGAAAAAATATGAAAGTTGGTTAAACCGACAAAAGAACAGATAAATCAAAGAAAAAATATATTAAGTCGATGCAAAATAAATTAAATCGGTAAAAAGACGATTAAACCCGTGAAAAAATGAATTAAGCTAATGAAATAAATAGGTAAAAAATTGCACAGGCATGTAAACAAATGCATTTCAAATACCATGATAGTATTTCAAATTAAAATATAAATAAATAGTACTCTTAAAATAAAGTGTTTTTTAAACAAAGACTAGTATAATGGAGTGATCTTATTTTAGAAAAAAAATACAAGATCTTATGAACAAATCAATCCTCAATTTATATATGTTTACAATAATTTAAAGTCCAAATTTTATTACAAAATAATAATTTTAATACTAATGAAATTGAACATTAGTTATTAGTTTGTATATATTTTGTGAAATGATAAATTTAATTTTACTATAATTGACAAAATTTACTCACGAAATTAGCTAGAATACAACGTACGTCGTTTTTCTAATATCCGAAATTACTTGATTAGAAAAGTTTCAGCATCTGGAAGATTCCACGATAAAGAAAGACAGAAAGGACAGTACAAGGGCCGCGTTATTAAGCTTTAAAAAGAAGGCAGCAGTGCGGAATTTCCCTCAATGAGTTAGCAATGTCGCGCGGTGAACTTTTGATAAATTTTGTATGCATTGAAGAAGACTTCTTTGGAAGTTATTTACTTCAAAATTTTATATATGTCCCAATTGATATGATGAGAATAATTCCATTGTTAGACTTTGAGTTGTACATAACTGAGGTATTATATACTCCATTATTTTCCTCACTTTAACCTACATATATATTGGCTCAACATTCATGTATTGCCTAAAGCCCCAAATAATTTTCTTTCTTTCTTTCTTTCTTTCAATAAAGTGTCTTTTGGTGCAAGATTTAAATCATCACGGGTCGTTCAATTAGTCTAATTTTAATTTTTTAAATTAGCCGTCACATTTGATTCACAATGCGGTTTTTTCCAGTTTTACCATTTTTCACTTCTAAGCTTTCACTTTTAATAATTTTACACAAATATTAAATACATTAATTAAAGTAATTATTAAAAGAGTATTTTTGACATTTCTCTATCTCTATCTCTCCTATTATAAAAGCATGATTAATTCTTAATTTTTTTGTACGGACTAAAATGCCCTTATTTAAGTTGTAAAGTAATACTCCTATTAATTAAGTGACAAACATGTAAAAATTATTGAAGATGTATAATTAGACATGAAGTCTTATTGTATACTTATCTCCTACATAATCTCATAAAATTTATAAATTATCTCTTATACCAACTTTTATAATTTTAATCTTAACGAACCATAAAAATAAACACTATTACTATTTTAAATAGCTCCTTAAAGATAAACTATTATCATTTTGTATCAAAATTGTTTTATTCAAGTAAAAATATTAATTTACAGATTCAGTAAAATAAAAAATTTAAAATAAAATTCTCTTAAATATCATTTTGTTATAAAAAAAATTAAAATTGAATCGTAGCTTACCTATGAATGAATAAAAAATATGTATGACTTAGCTAAGTAGGTAATTTTACTTTGACTAGAATAGTAAAATATAAAAAATATTCTATAATATCAAGACATGCATAACCTCAAATTTTCATGAAAAATGGGTGAAATCGATGGAATTTTGTGAAATTAGTAAAATAAATCCATGAAATCATTGAAAATAAGTGAAATCACTGAAAATTCAAGTGAAATTGGTGAAAAAAGGGTGAAACAATAAAAAAACAAAGTGTCACTGAAATGATAAATACATTTGAAATCGATGAAAATTCGGATGAATTTCATGAAAAAAGAATCAAACCGGTGAAACGATGACATAGAAACGGAAGAAATCGATGAAAAAATTAATAATGTCATTGAAAAAGGGTTAAAAACGAGTGAAATCAGTTTAAAAAAAAAAAAAAGCTAACCGACAAAAATATGGTGAAATCGATACAAAAAATGGTTTAAACAGAAAAAATAAAAGTAATCGACGAAATCATAAAAAACAGTAAAAATAGGTTATAACCGATATAAAAAAAATTAGGTAAAACTGTAAAAAAAATATATTAAATTGGTAAAAAAGACTGAAATATGCTAAAAAACTGGTTGAATAAGTGATGAGTTAAATATGTGAAAAATGGGTTAATTTGCTTTCTTTTATGACATTATAAAATTAATTCTACTCTGATTTATAAAACTGCCCATAAAATTAACTAGACAAATACAACGTACGTATACTTTTCCATTTATCTTAAAAAAGTGAATAATTATAGAATTCCTGATGTGAGTGAAAACTCCAAATGTGACAATTAAAATGAAAAGGATAGAATAATAAACTAAGAAAATATAATGTTATTTTAGCAAATGAGAGAAGAAAAAAAAAAAGAATCATTGTCAATTAAATTATTCAATTTATTATGTAATTAAGTTCAATTTTAATTTGTGTAGACTCATTCACACCCACAAGCGTATAAAAAATTCCTTCAATCACATGACAAGGGTATTGTAATTGTTTTGTAATTGATCACTTCTATAACAAATGTATTGCATTTATCATGTAGTTATTTTAGATTCGACCGAACTCGATTTGGGTAAGAATTTCTCCAAGCATATGAGCATGCTAATTTAAATTTTAAGAAACTAAAAGTTTATTAGTTAGTTTCAGGGGGTGATAAAGCAATATTTTTATTTCTCTTTTTTGAGATTTTTTATATCAAATTCGTATAACATAAATTTAACGTTTTCCATATTCTGAGAGTAATGAAATTGAACATTATTTTCATTAGTTTGTGATATATTTTGTGAAATGATAAAGTTAATTTTACTATAATTGACAAAATTTACTTACGAAATTAACTAGACATGTACAACGTACGTCATTTTTCTAGTATCTGAAATTACTTGGTTAGAAGAGGGAAGATTCCACGTTAAAGAAAGTCAGAAAGGACAGTAAAAGTGCCGCGTTAGTAAACCTTAGAAAGAAGGCAGCAGTGCGGAATTTTCCTCAATGGGTTAGGAACTGGTGAACTTTTGATAAATTTTATATGCATTGAAGAAGACTTCATTGGAAGTTATTTACTTCAAAATTTAATATATGTCCCAATTGATATGATGAGAATAATTTCCATTGTTGGACTTTGAGTTGTACATAATTGAGGTGTTATATATATACTCCATTATTTTGCTCACCTTAACCTACATTCATGTATTGCCCAAAGCCCCAAATAATTTTCTTTCTTTCTTTCTTTCAATGAAGTGTCTTTTGGTGCAAGATTTAAATAATCACGGGTCGTTCAATTAGTCTAATTTTAATTTTTTAAATTAGCCGTCACATTTGATTCACAATGCGATTTTTTCCAATTTTACCGTTTTCAAGTAGCTCCTTAAAGATAAACTATTATATTTTAGGTAGCTATACCCAGCTGCATTCGGATCAGACGTACCAGTCGAGAATACCGATTGCAGAGGACCGGGAGCTCGGGATTGTGATGTTCCCTCGATAGCAATTTGAGGAAAACTTGCAGCTGTGTTCGGAACTGCAGAAGTATCAGTTCTGGGATTGGCTCCTCCGATCCTCAAAACAGCCCTTGACTTCTTTTGTTTCCGGGGTTGGCCTTGGGTCCCTTTCGAAAAAGAAGCAACGTTCGAACCGGCCACAGAATTTCAAAATTTCTCAACAAGCTCAGCTGCAAGAAGCCAAAAACGAGTTAATTCCGATCAAAGGAAAATCAATCGAATTATAAGAGACGAGTTAGCATACCTAAAGTGGGAGGAGCAATTACAGCATCGGCCTCCCCATCAATTCTCACAACTTGGTTAGTGGGGTTGTCGGCAGGCACGGTCGGAGAATCGCCAAAAATGATTGCAGGGGCAGGATAAGAACATTTGCTAAGCCCAGCCATTCTCAAGACCCCCTCCTGGGTCAGTAAAGCAGATTGGTAAAGATCGTGTTGAAGGGTCTACAAGAATTCATCTGGGAGCTCGTGATTCATTCTCCCTCTAAGGCTCCGCCTACTGTATATCCAAGACTTTACTCCGGCCCATTCATAAGGTGTTGGTTCCGAAATTCCTGCAGAAGGTGGAGGGTCGGGACCACGAACGAAGAAGAATTCTTTTTTCCAACCTTTTAGGTTGCTTGAGACAATGTTAGACAAAATAGATCGATTCTATCTTTGGGAAAAGTATACGTATCCAGCGTTCGAAGATGTGGACGAACTCACTTGGAAAACTCGCCACAAATCTTGGAAGGCGGCTTTCTTCCCTTTGGCCTTCATTAGAACACTGAAGGCGACGATATACCCAATTGAATTCGGAAGGATTTGGGATGGAGCAAGACAGAAGGCCTCTAAAATACTACGAAGTAAAGGAATGAAGGGAATGCGTAGACCGTAGAAAAATTGCCTAGTATAAAAAGCTTGGCACCCCTCAGGGGGATCAGTGACACGCTGCTCAGAAGTCGGGATGACGATCGAAAATCCGTCGCCTATGTATTTACCAAATTTGGTTTCCAAATATTCTCGATCATTTTCAGTGTATCGGCAAACGATTTGATCGGCCTTCTGCTCGATTTTGTTAAGCCTTACGCTAGTTGACGGTTCAACCCATTCGAAAATTGTAACTACAACCTTCTTACCTATTCTGAATTTAATTTGCTCATTCTTTGCCAAAGGAAGATCATCATCCTCCGCAGCTTCTTCATCGGTTGCCTCGCTCGAGGAGGCCCAGGCCTATGAGCTGTGAAATATACTCCTACGAATGGTCCAGGTAGCTCACCATCTCAACTATAAATACCGCAAGCATTTATGAAGTGGGGGATTCACGCTTTTCCAGGTGCTCATCACTCGAAGCTGCTGCTCGAGGCCGCTTAGGAAAGTTAGCTTAAGATATTCTTTATGTATTTATCATCTAGCTTGTACGACATCCTATAATGCTCAGATAGGACCCTAATTACTTGTAATCCGTACATTCACGATCAGAAATATACATTATTGATCTTTTCCTCATTTGATTGTGTTTATGCTATATACAATTTAACTCTTGATCTAACCACAAAACCGAGCAAGATCAACTCTAGTTGTATATATATGAATATTAATTTAAACGATAGTATAATCAGTTTGCACGTTATACATATCTCCTTGCAAATCCAAGTTGGCAGTCGAAGTCAAGTTTCTCCTCCAGCAAAATCGATCCAAGTTCTGCAGCAGCGCCCCACGTGTTGCGCCTCTACGAGTTGATACACCACAATATCACGAAAATTAATATATCCTAATAGACTAGAACATAGGGTATATTAATATCTAGAATTTAGGAACGACTTAGGAACAAAATCGAAAACGAAAAATTCTTCCAAAGAGGAAGAAGTGTTCGGCCGATTTGGATGGGAGAGGGGGAGAGAATTTTTGCTCTGCTCAATTTTTGCATAGAGTTGTGTGTGAAAATAAGTGTAAGTTACCTACTTATAGTTATCTCCCTAGCCTAGTCCTATTAGGATTAGGATTCTCTCTCATGGGCCATGGCCCTTTTAATTAGAAGACCAAGTCTTCTTAATTAACCTATGGCCCATTTTAATAACTAGGCTTAATTTAATTAAATAACCCAGTCAATTAATTAATCTCCCAATTAATTAATTTTGAAACTAAGTCTGATGAGGGGTAATTCGGATCCCCTGTCTTTCTAGGCTCAACGCAGTTCGAGTAGCACCGAATCCTGTCCCCAGGAACCAAGAGGCGAACCAAAGCCTGAAATTGATTGTTCCGAGCGCGTAAGAGAACCTGAGATCGAAGGACGCTATTGGGCCGAGCCCAGGCCCAAGCCCAAGCCCTTCAAATCAGCTATAAATACCCCATGCATTTATTACACCAGACACAACTTCCCAAGTGCACTAGCTTTGAGACTGCTGCTCGGACTCACTCGGGAATAGTAGTATAGGCTTTATCATACGTATTTCGCCCTTTAGTATGTACGGCATCCTATAATGCTCGAATAGGACTCCAAACACTTGTAATCTGTACTCGATAATTCAGAATACAATACTATTGATCTTTCTTATTTATTGTCTTACATTATTACTGCATTGTTTATCCACCCTTGATCGAACACACGAAAACGCGTAAGATCAATTGGCGCCCACCGTGGGGCCTTATTCGAGTATTAGATCGAAATATGCCTACTACGAGGAGAAATACGTACATCAGCATATAGCCTTACTTGACAGGAACTCTGCTATTCATCATCCAAGGCGATCCTCCGACCAGCGGGGCGTTCGTCATTTCGACGACGGAAACAAAGACTTATGCGACGGATTTCCGAGCTTAAGATTGGGGGCCTAATCTATAACTGCACAGCTCATTTATTTCATCAATGGATTTATTTTCCACGGAGGATCCTTTCCCATAAGTGAATAAGAAATTACATAGATATCGTCCGCAACAGTTTAACGTAGAACTAATTCCGATCACTCGATCGCCGATTAATGTCAAAGGCTAGGAAGTTGCAGCTTATTATTGACGGTCGGAATTTATTTTTCCGATCTTCGTATTTATTAACTTCAAAGACAAATTTTTCGAATCAATTATTTAAGAGATCATTTGCGTAATCTCTATACATTATTTGTCGGCTACTTCTATTTCTCTCAAAATTGGTTGGGATAAGTTGAATATTTGAACAACGGCAACTAAGTATGTAAACTCTCAAGGTAATGAACGAAGGTCCGACCGCGAAAAAGAAATTGAATAATAAAATTCGATCAGAGAACAAAGCTTATTTATTAATATTCTCCAAATAAGTTACAAAACCAAACCTCGAATATAATATCAGAATTCGAGCTCAAGAAATGCAGTACAATCACTCCTACCCTATTACAAATTCTAGGATGTAATTCTATCTTGTTACGTACTCGGTCTTCGTTCCCAAGATCGCTCCAGATGCAGAACTCAGCAGCAAGCTTTATTGGCGATCACTCGCCACCTGTCGCACAGCCGTCATCGAACAGGATAAAGGCCGGCTCGCAGCTCCACTCCAAGGCTTCGGACCGACCTTAGGTCTTCGTCTGTTAACAATGATTAAGACACTCAATCATTGTTTGCAGAATAATTCGAACCGGAGCAGCAAAGGGTTATCCCAGCAGAGGCGCTCCAAAGGAACTCGAAGGAACTATCTCGTAAGAAAGCCCTCGAGGAAGCTGGTGCCTCAGATTTAAAGAACTCCTCTCGGAGTAACCAGCTGCCCGATCAGGTACTGCGCCAGAATACCAGAATTCTAACCCGCACCAGACAAGATATGTCTGGGAAAACAGGTTGCCTGCCGGTATTCTAGGCGCATTTTCTTTTGCCTGTCGATATTCTAAGCGAAAAAGCTTATGCTAAAGGAGCTAAGATCGAAAAACAAGGTTCTGAGTCTAACCTCAAACTCCTTTATCTTGGAAAAAGTACGAATCAAATCTAAAACTCGACCCATGGTGATCGGAGGGAGCATAAGGAAAAAGTGAGAAGTGTTGTATACACGAAGGGACCTATTTATAGTGGTAAGGGATTTTAAATCAACGGCCCAGATAACAGGCTACGAGCGGTTTGATGTCCGTAATAAATGGAATGACCATTACATTTCCCGAGAAATAGGGCCCTGTTTGGTAAGAACGACACGCGATTCAGTGGGGAGTATAGAAGAATTACGACATTCTAAATTTTGAACCGTTATGACGTATTCATAACATTATTATTGAAGAATGGCATGTCGGATTCATATTCAGTTTATTCAGATGTTTTTACACTCAAGTATTTATTGTTATGCTTTTACGCTGCCAACTTAGAAGAACTATAATCGGTTGTGTCGAACAGAACTCTCAACCTGGAAGTTATGCAATTATGGAAATTCAGCAGTAATAAAGATTTATGGCATCGTTTTCTTTATCAATTTCAGGTCCGCTAAAATATTTATCTATTATCCAATCAGGCAAGTGGTATTTGATTATTTCTTGATCGATATTAGAAGATCAAGATGGAATTATGGAAGATGAACATTTATCTTGTTATGATTGATGTTGTCAACAAAACGAAGAGGAAACGTATTTATATTATCTCGAAAAAATACAAGATGTGGAAAATACATATCGAGCATAGCACAAGCCTTTACATTACATCAGTACATTATTACAATCCTATGAAATTTTCGGTCTCCCGTCCTATCGTTTACTCGGGATAATTTAGCTCCGAGCGCGGAATATCCTTTGGACCCGCAGGCTTTTAACTTTATTTGCAATCTTCCGAAGACAGAGGGGCGAACGCTCGGCAGTATTCTCCGGCATTCTCTTCCCAGCACGTCTTCCTAAATGCATTGTAGCAACAGGTCCATGGGCCTGGCTTATTGGCTTTCCAGATGGAAACCGCATTTGCCTGTCGATATTCTAAGCGTGGTTGCTGTAATTTTTCTTCCGCTCGAAGATTGTTCCGCTTAAAAATTGTTCGAAGTCCGAACTCAAACAGTTTAATTAATCGAATAATCATCTTGACCACCATGATCAGATAGATAAATTCTCGATGCAACGAATGAGATAATTTCAACAATATGCCAGCCTTTTATAGCCGAAAACAGAAAAGAATCCAACGGCGTATAACTCGCGAAGTGAGCGGACAAGATTTGTCGACCGTTGCAATTCCCGATAAAACACGAACCGTTTTGAAAAAATCAAACTTATCAAAATTGGGAACCTACAGACAAAGAATTTTCTCGACAAAGGCATAAGGATTATTTAAAATCTAGGGTTATTCACTACTGGCTGTTTCTCCATAATTCATCCTTTCTCATGGTTGCAGAAGACTATTTTCTCATCAAAATTTATTTCGATCAAAGTTATATATTCAATGGAAACTAATCTCGTCAATATTCATATTCGTTCATCTCTCCCTGATATTATCGATCTCTGTTATTCTATCTGTACTTGTCTCAGTATACTATTATATAAGGGTGAAAGCTGTTGCTATGACCCTCGAAAATCGACCAAGGGTGAAAGCTGTTGCAACGCCCCTTGGATCGAAAAATAAAAATGGGTGACGACCCTCGAGCTAAAAATGCTCTGATACGACTAAGGGTGAAAGCCGTTGCTATGCCCCTTAGATCGAAATTATTAATGGGTGAAAGCCTCTGCTATGACCCAAGGGCTAAAAATGCTCTGATACGACTAAGGGTGAAAGCCGTTGCTATGCCCCTTAGATCGAAATTATTAATGGGTGAAAGCCTCTGCTATGACCCAAGGGCTAAAAATGCTCTGATACGACTAAGGGTGAAAGCCGTTGCTATGCCCCTTAGATCGAAATTATTAATAGGTGAAAGCCTCTGCTATGACCCAAGGGCTAAAAATGCTCTGATACGACTAAGGGTGAAAGCCGTTGCTATGCCCCTTAGATCGAAATTATTAATGGGTGAAAGCCTCTGCTATGACCCAAGGGCTAAAAATGCTCTGATACGACTAAGGGTGAAAGCCGTTGCTATGCCCCTTAGATCGAAATTATTAATGGGTGAAAGCCTCTGCTACGACCCTCGAGCTATAATTGCTCTGATACGACTAAGGGTGAAAGTCGTTGCTATGCTCCTTAGGTCGAAATTATTAATGGGTGAAAGCCTCTGCTACGACCCTCGAGCTATAATTGCTCTGATACGACCAAGGGTGAAAGCCGTTGCTACGCCCCTTAGATCGAAATTATTATCCTCAATCGACCTAGATCAACCAGCATTCTACTCTATTATCTCTCCATAATTATTCATTCGTCTAAGGCTAACAGCCATTATTATGATACTTAGATCAAAATTATTATTCAAGATCGATCAAGACCCTATTTCGATTATTACTTCACGTTTATTTGTCAGACTAGGGAATTTGGCCCCTCAGATTAAAATTGTTACTCAAAGATCATTTTGGATTCTTCTATTCGATTTCTTAATTATTATGTATTTGACGGGGGAATAAAAGCCTCCTACATGTTATATTCAAAATCGAGGAATGTCGGTTGTCATCTATCAGCTAAATATTTATCAAAGATGGTATAGAATAGCGCTTGTTCGTATTTTTGAGACAGAAAAATTGATGCTCGACGACGGTATACGAAAGCAATTCTACAGGATAACAAATAAGGATGATAAGAGAAATAAATATCTTATTCATGACATTCCAAACAGTTACAAAAGAGTTCGAAATTACAATGATAAGAAAAATCAAGCAAAGACTTTACATTTAGCGTAACCCTACTACAAATTAACCCTACACTAGAAATTTTCCATGATCGAAGGAGGAAAGCGAGGCTGGGGTAACACTTCCACCCTTCATCCTTCACTTCCTCGATAATCACTCCACACCGGACCAGATCGAGAAAGAAGCAAGCAACCCCTAGGGAAATAACTCCACGCAATCTCGAAGGCAGCTTTCTTCAAGAAATATCTTGAAGAAGTAGAGATCGAGAGCAGGAAAACTCCTCCAGCAGTTGACCCACTATCCCGACTGGATAGAGATCAGAGTACAGGAAGTCGAGCCCGCCTCAAAGACTTGAAATCAGAGAGAGCTGGTCGCCTGCCAGTACCCCAGTCGCAATTATTTTCGCCTGTCGATACCCTAGTCGAATTAAGTTGCCATCATGAGATAGCGAAATTTATAAATAGTTCAAAGGAGAACCTCGAACAGTTCAATCGGAGATAGCAAACGAAACATGGTGGCTAGAAAGAGTAAAATCTCAATCATAGAGCCGATCAGAAATATTACTGAAATGTAAAATTTGAAGGTAACTACGGAACTATATATAGTGGAAGGAAAAGGCAATTAACGACTCAGATTTGATAGTACTAACGGCTGAGATATAAGCAGTAAATGCGCCGACCGTTACGATTCCCGAAAATACAGAAACTGATTCGGGAAAAAAGTGAAGAAAATGTCAAAATTGTTGTCAGTAATTGGCCCAAGGATAAGTAAAGCCGTCGTAAAGATCGATAAAAAGTATTTTCCGAGCTTGACATATTAAGCAATTACAAGATACAAAAATATCAACTCCCTTTACATACAAATCTGTTAATCCGAACGAGAGAGGAACTTCATAACTGGCCGATCCTATGAAATTTTCGGCGGACGATAATGTCCTTACTCGACCAGGAAACACCTGCCAAGCCAACAAGTCCTCGACTACGGTCGAAATTCTTCGAAAAGGAGAAGGGCAATACATCTCTTTCCCAGGAGAAACGCGAACATTTTATGAAGAACGTCAATCTCCGAAGTACTACCCGAAACGTTTTCGAAAGAGAGCATAGCAAATTGCGTCATACCCTCGAAAAACTTGACGCCAGAGCCTCCCTAAACCACAAAAAGGCCATGGGCCATTGGGGTCGTGGATGGTAAGCAATAAAGCTTATTGGCCTTCAAGGTTGAAATAGCGTTCGCCTGCAGATACCCTAGTCGAGATTGAAGTATAAATTTTACTATGATACGCAAAATAACTCCTAACCCGAAATTCGAAATATTGAGTCGTGCAACAAGATCTTCTAATTACCATGATCGAAGGAATCTGTTGTCGAAAAATATTATAAGGATGCAAAACGAAGAGCCCCATTTATAGATACTATTCTCAAAAATCCAACGGCTACCAGAAAACTAAAGAAACGGTCAAGATCAAAAGATTGTCGCGACTCCCGAGAATTTCGCCGAAAAGATAAAGTGATATTACTTTTGGAAATTAAGCGGAATTACTACGCCAAGATCGAAGATCAAGAAAGCAAACTAAAGCATAATCAAAGAAAGGACACATAAGAGGAACATGCGATTCGAGAAGAAAGTAAATTATTACAAACCATAGAAAATAAAATGTCTGAAAATTATTCATGATCGCACAAGTAAAAACACTATAGATATACTACAAGTCCGGGTAAATAAAAGACAACATCTAAACAAGCTTATGGTCAGAGAGAATCTTTCGAAGCTCAGCGTTACGAGCCTCACATCCTGCTTCAAATCCACGATCATAAGCCTCCTTTTCTCGGCGAACGGACTCTTGTTTCTCCTGCTCACGAAAACTCTTTAGCTTCTCGAGCTCATCATTCAGTTGCTTATGGATCTCTTCTCCATGCTCGATAGCAGTCTTCTCCCTCTCTAAAGCAAGCTTCTCCGCGAGGACACGATCGAACTCGATTCTCTTCTCCTCCAGCTCGAGGGAGATAGCAGCACGCTGATTCGATTCCCGCTCAGCAAACATTTTTAGTTCAATAAAATCTTGTCCGGCCTGTTAAAAGGATCGGCAACGTTTAAAAAAAAAAAGAAGAGAGAGTACACCTGAAAAAGGAAATGCTGCCCAGACTCGAACAACTCCTCTATGTTTCTCTTAGACGTGTTTCTCTCCTCGGGCATGTTAGTTTCCGAAGAGGTGAAGTTAACTTGCAACAGATTAGCCATGGGATCAGTCTTGAAGGGAGACCCATCTTTCGAAGGAATGGGGTTAACCCAGGGTTCGGGAGGATTACCAACCTTCAAAACTTCAGCAGAGGCCTCTCCACCAGCCTCTAACTTGGATTTTTTGCTGGGATTCCCTGCGGGAGGAACGGTCGAAATATCAGAAGATGACTTACTATCAATAGCAAGATTTTGTAAAGCCTCAATGGGAGGGACCCCATCGGAATAAGGCCTCTTATTCGAAGAAGGAACAGAAGTCTCTTCTCGGACAGAATCTTCACTCGGAGACTTGACCACTTTCGGGGAAAAACTCCCGAGCGCAGCCTCGAGCTCTTCATCCAGAATAGACTTGCCGGAACTGCCCTTGTTTTGCTTCGAGGAAGTGCTTTTCTCTTTCTTACTTTCCCCACCTTTAAGAGCTTTCGGGGAAGACAAGGAGGTCTTAGAAGAAGATTTAGAGGGTTTGGCCTCCTTGGCAACCTTCTGTTCTTTCTGCTCTTTGCTCGAGTTCTTATTCTTCGAACCACCAAATAGCGATCTGGGATCGATAGCTTTGCCAAATACATTCTCCATAATAAGAGAATTCGGGATCGATAAGCTAGGATCTTTACTTTTTAAGGAATTCAGAAAATGCAGAAAATATGGGGAGAGCTCCGATCTCTGTAAGGAAGAATGTCGTGTGAGTAATGAGAAGAAATCCTAATATTTATAGACACTACGCACTACATTTATGATAGTGAATCGACGCGACCGTGAAGAAAAACCCCACTCGGATAAATAAAGTTCGAGCAGGAAGTATGAAAAGTTATCGATATTCGATAAGTTAGAATTCACAAGTTACACGAATCAGATCAAAAAATATAAAATTAACTCGTTTACAAAATTGGGTTACATGAGTAAATACAATTGATTCCTAACTAAGAGAACTTTGAATCGCCCCCTCCGGCTTGCTCAACCCCGGTAACTCGCTAAACTGAAAATCAGACGATATATATATTTGAAGTTGGATAATTACCCAGCTTGGTCGAAAGATCGATCGTCTCCCTTATCCGGGGCATTGCCTATATTGGCATCTTCGCCTTTCTCCCCAGACACAATAGAAGGATCATCGCAGGAGTACTCGAGCACATCGGGGTTAGGCATCGGAATGCCATACTCCTCAACTAAGGGGGCAAAGCGATGTTCCTGCCAGTTAGTATTCGCCTTGGGTAGAGAGGAAGCTTTATAATCCTTCCCTTCAGCATTCTTGAAAGGGTCCATATACTTAAAATATTCCTCCATGTCATCCGGAATTTTCTCGGCCGCGACTAATTGTTGAACCCCTTTATAAAAAATCGCCTGAAGAATTTCTCCCGTTTTCCTTTGAACTAAAGGGTCTAAGACAGGGGATTCCAAGAATTCTCGTATGGCCGGAATCTCGGCTTCTTCCCGACCCTGGGCATAAGCACGCTCGGAATCTTGCTTCGCCAGCTCCAGATCTATCTTTACCTTCTTCAGCTCTGCCTCGAGGGCACTTCTTTCTTTAACAGACGCCAGCAAATCTTCCTCCACGGACGAGGAACGTTTCTTAGTAGCTTTTTCAAGTTCCTTCTTTATTTGAGTTAGTTCTTGTTGACTTTCTGCTAACTGAGATCGAAGAGATTGATTATCGACGAAAATTTGTGCATATGCATCGTGAGCATCCTGCGACTCCTGTTCCAGCAAAGCTAAGCGATATGTTTGGGTGGCGAACAGATCTCCGATCTAAAAAGTAAGAAGAGATATCACAGGAATGTTAAGGGCACTAAGGAAAGAACAGTTGGTCGAAAGACAAGTATTTACCTCGTGATACGTCCTGGAGAAATCACTTAAAACCTCAAAATCCCCTTTAACGGACTGAAGCAGAATATCCCGTTTAAACCGACTAGCCATGTAGATCCTAGTGGCTTTATCAAATTCGTTCTCCCCACCCGCATCCAGATCAGTCAGAATGGTGCCATCTTCAGGGTATCCAGCAGCTCTGCTACCTCGAAGATGTTCTTCCATAAAGTCTGCCACATCAGGCTCCGACATACCTTCTCGACATGGAACAGAGTTAGATTTCGTACCAAAAGGTTTCACCCTCCTTGAGGGCCCGGGATGTTCTGCATTTCTTTTTTGACTTAAAAGCTTCTCATACTCTTGGACGCCCTGAATTCGATTCCAAGAGTGCTGGCTATAGCCGACCGATGAAAGAACGGAAGTATCCGGGGAAAACAGAGCTCGAAGAGGCCCGGTAGTGGCAGAATTCAGGCAACTCATAGTACCAACCCCTCTCAAATCGGGAAGCGTAGCTGCTATGACGACTGAGGTCCCACCTATATTATGTGCGTCCGCATTCCTCTCGGAAGTACGTGGTGACGGCTCAAAATAAAATGGTTTATCTCCGACCAAGCCGGCGGCGGACACCCAAAAATTCTCGACGATTCGACCTGCAGAGTAATACGAGTCAGGTACGGATTTAAACAAAAAGACTTGTTCAAATAAACCTCAATATAGACAGAGAACAAGGAACTTACTCAAAGAAGGAACGGCAAGGGGCAGAGCACTAGAGGTTGGCAGGACATTAGTTTGCGTACGAGATCCTTCAGAAGATGAACTAGGATACTTGATCGCTGGGGCAGGGTAATCACAGCGGCTCAACCCAGCCAATCGTAAAACGCCTTCTTGAACTAGGGACTTAGTATGGTAAGGATTGGATCGCATTTGTTCGAGAAAATCGTCGAAAAGACGCTGTCTGAGCTTTTCTCTGATTCTGCGAGAACCATACGACCAGGAATCCGCGCCATCCCATCGATACGGTCTAGTCTTTGAACTACCTTCCGACACAGGAACATCAGGACCTTTCACGAAGAAGAATCTCCTCTTCCAGCCTACACTCTGTTTTGTTGCTATCTTAGTAAGAAAAGGTCGTTTCGACCTCTGGAGAATGGATACGAACCCCGCATTGGAGCCCTTACCTAATTCCATTCGGAAGGTATGCCAGAAGTTGCTAAAAGAGGCCTCTTCCCCTTTTGCCTCCATGAGAGCACTGAATGCCACTATGTAGGCGACGGAGTGCGGGAGAAGTTGAGCGGGGGACAACGAAAAGAAAGAAAGGACATTTTTGATAAGGGGAATGAATGGAATACGTAGACCACAGGAAAATTGACCCTCATAAAAGGATTGACAACCAGCTGGGGGCTCAGTAGCACGGTCGGAATAAGAGGGAATGACGATCGAAAACCCTTTTGGAAGATATTTCCCAAACTCCGTCTCAAGATAAACGCGATCTTTCTTCGAAAAACAACAGGAGGTTTGTTTAGCAGGAAGTTCTGACGTGTTCGAGGTCACGACCTCAGAAGTAAGCTTGGGTTTGAAAATTCTGACAAAGGCACCCTCACCGATGCTGCGTTTCTCAACCTCATTTTCTTCGAGATCCTCACTCGGATCATCATCCTCACCTCCTTGACGGAATTCTCCATCTTCGTAATCATCAACGAGCTTTAACAAAGGATCGGGTTCTTGACTCTCTTCGACCTTATTCTTGCCCTTTGAACTTCTAGAACTTGACATTATGAATTAGGAAATGAATGTATTAAAGTAACAACCTTTTCGATTCAAACACTTCGAGCTCAAGAGAAAATGTAACATGGAAGTAATTTTTCAACGGGTCAACATATATATACGGGGTTAAAAAGGTAAAATTGCAAAGAGGTCCCCGAGTAACCGCGACGGTTGAACTTACCAAGGGTAAAAACTTTGGGTTATCCCTCTCAGAATAGCCCTTTTGATCCTTCATTCTCTAGAATTGCGGAATATGTCCTTGCGATTTATCCCTAAGAATCTCGGAGGCCCTCCTTGTTATGATCGAAAATTCTGGAAAGCATCCATCAAGGGATCGAACAACGCATCGTGGAACCAAAAAGGATATTACTACTTCAACATCCTCCGACAAGGGTAACTTCAGAACACGCCGGTGTATGTTTTCTTGTATATGCACTCTTTTTCCCTAGCTCGGTTTTTATCCCAGTGGGTTTTTCCGAGTTAGGTTTTTAACGAGGCATATCCTAAAGACATTCTGAACGGCTCGTCTCATTATAACATGGGACGTATTTTGTACTTCTTCGAGCGCACGCTCCACTTCGCACTCGAGAAGTGGGGGAGTATTGATGAGGGGTAATTCGGATCCCCTGTCTTTCTAGGCTCAACGCAGTTCGAGTAGCACCGAATCCTGTCCCCAGGAACCAAGAGGCGAACCAAAGCCTGAAATTGATTGTTCCGAGCGCGTAAGAGAACCAGAGATCGAAGGACGCTATTGGGCCGAGCCCAGGCCCAAGCCCTTCAAATCAGCTATAAATACCCCATGCATTTATTACACCAGACACAACTTCCCAAGTGCACTAGCTTTGAGACTGCTGCTCGGACTCACTCGGGAATAGTAGTATAGGCTTTATCATACGTATTTCGCCCTTTAGTATGTACGGCATCCTATAATGCTCGAATAGGACTCCAAACACTTGTAATCTGTACTCGATAATTCAGAATACAATACTATTGATCTTTCTTATTTATTGTCTTACATTATTACTGCATTGTTTATCCACCCTTGATCGAACACACGAAAACGCGTAAGATCAAAGTCTAAACAATTAATTATTCTTTTAATTAATTAAATCCAACTTAATTAATTAACTCACAAATTAAATTTCAATTTAATTTATGATCCTGATCAAATTCCAATTAGATCCTATTTTGTTCCAATTGGGTCAAACCAGTCGACCCACCCATTATAATCGACCTAGTCGATTATATACCCAGTCGACTCGGTCGTTCTCAATTCCTCGCTTTCGCTTCATGTGTATTGTGTATGCCCCCGTAGGTTCACCACATAATTGGCTGTGGGTTATAATCAAATATTGTTTAATTATTCGAGTAACATATACTCTAAATCAACAGAACACTCTGTCGACTGATCATTCCAAAATTAGCACCCCTGCCAATTTGGGAATTCTCCCACACTCCACGGTCGATGTCCAGCCACAAGTCCATGGAGTCCAATCACTGGTGAATTAATTCAGTGAACCTTTTAACTCATTTACAATTTCCGTATATGCCATAATATCTCCATCGATCAATCTCCCAGTCGAGACTTAAGGGCGTGTCTTTCATCGGTTTTCCTATTCTTTTGTCTTGACCTTATGTATTCTGATCTCGAAATAAATTCTCTTTGACTTAATCTTTATGAGCTACTTACATAAAGTCGTCCGATACCTTGGCCAAGGATTTTACCAGAATTAATTTCTCACAGAAATCCATAGGAGAATTTCCCAACCTATCAAGTCGGGTCAATAGATCCTTTGTTGATGATATGAATCTGCATACGAGTTCCTCTATGCCCAATATGAGTCCACAGAGATTTTCTGGCGATCTCCAGTCGGTTGGAACCCATATCAAAGCATAGACGTTCTCTTACCAGATAAACCCTATCATCTCAAGTAATTAGGGATCGTTCCTCTTATACTATTGTAAATTGGAATAACTTCAACCCCGATATGCGACTACCGCTTCCATGGTGAGTTATTTCCTAATTGGGGTATTCAGTGCGCTTGCCATCCCAGCAAGACACCCACTTATGTGTATCGACTATCCCAGTCACGCTCGTGGACCCAGCGTTCTCCAGTTCATCGGAGTATACACAATAGTGAGAGTCTAACCGAATCCAACGATGTCCTATCTCGATTGGATTCTACGACTCTTGAATATGTTCTAGATCACGGCCTTGGAGATCAGTCCACGGGTTGTCCTATAGCCCTGTGATCTAAGGACTTCGATCCTTATGCGTAGATATTTATTACATATGATAAAGATGACCAAATAATAAAATGCATTTATTAATCAAAATTGAATAGTTCCTTATTTATTACAATAAATGCTCGCCATACAGCTGGCTTGCAGGACACTATTCATATCAATCTCCCACTTGTCCTAAAGCAGTCTTTTATGTTCTTGAGTCCCATCTTATGCAGATGTTTCTCAAATGCCTTTTGAGGCAGAGGCTTCGTTAGCTGGTCCGCGGTATTATCTTCTGAGTCGACACGTTCCATCTTAATGTCTTATCTACCAATGATATATCTTATCACGTGGTATCGTCTTTGTACGTGCTTGGATTTCTGATGAGATCTCGGCTGCTTTGCTTGCGCTATTGCCCCATTATTATCGCAGAAGACAGTAATGGGCTCAGCGATGCTAGGTATCACATCCAATTCCTGGATGAAGTTCCTCATCCAAACACCTTCCTTCGCTGCATCACTCGCGGCAATGTATTCTGCTTCTGTGGTTGAATCTGCGGTAGTTTCTTGCTTGCAGCTCTTCCAGCTAACCGCACCACCATTGAGGCAGAACACGTATCCTGATGTCGACTTGAAGTCGTCTACGTCACTTGGAAGCTCGAGTCTGTATAGCCTTGCAATTTCAATTCTCCTCCACCGTATACAAAGAACAATTCCTTAGTCCTTCTCAGGTACTCCAGGATTGCCTTTACGGCTATCCAATGCTGCTCTCCTGGATCAGACTAGTAGCGACTTGTAACGCTTAAAGCGTACGTTACGTCTGGTCTCGTACATAGCATACCATACATTATGCTTCCTATTGCGGATGCATATGGTACTCGAGACATATTGCTTCTCTCTTCGGGCGTCTTTGGGGCCATAGACTTAGAGAGTGACATCCCATGTCTCATTGGAAGCAATCATCTCTTGGATTCTTCCATATTAAAATGTACTGGGTTTGGGAGAGGCCCAACAGTCCTTTTGATCTATCTCGGTAGATCCTTATACCTAGTACAAATGATGCTTCTCCCAAATCCTTCATTGAGAATTGTGTAGATAACCATGCTTTAGTTTCGGACAACACTTTCACAGTGTTTCTAATGAGAAAAATGTCGTCAACGTAAAGCACCAAAAATTCAACTGTACTCCCACTGATCTTTTTGTACACGCAAGGTTCGAACTTGTTTTTGATGAATCCAAAAGTTTGGATTGTTTCATCGAAACGAATGTTCCAACTTCGGGAAGCTTGCTTCGGTCCATAAATGGATCTCTGGAGTTTGCACACCTTGTGTTCATCTCCTTTGGATGCATATCCTTTTG
Source organism: Penstemon barbatus (assembly GCA_003313485.2). Classification (NCBI taxonomy): domain Eukaryota; kingdom Viridiplantae; phylum Streptophyta; class Magnoliopsida; order Lamiales; family Plantaginaceae; genus Penstemon; species Penstemon barbatus. Next base: position 77,244,279 of record CM064877.1, on the reverse strand, counting down.
GTTGCTCCATGTAGATCTCCTTGTCAATGTCCCCATTGAGAAAGACAGTCTTTACATCCATCTGCCATATCTAGTAGTTATACCACGCAGCTATGGCCAGCAAGATTTGAATGGATTTAGGCATTGCGATGGGCGAGAAGGTCTCCTCAAAGTCAATTCCAGGCCTTTGAGTGTATCATTTTGCCACTAGTCGCGCCTTGTAGGTTATCACCTCTCCGTTCACTCCAAGCTTTCGCTTATAGATCCACTTGCAACCCACGGGAGTTACTCCCACTGGTGGATCTACCAAGGCCCAGACCTTGTTTGAGTGCATGGAGTCCAATTCGGATTCCATGGCTTCGCGCCACTTTCCCGAGTCTATGTCTAGCATAGCCTCTTCGTAAGTCCTTGGGTCGGGTAGATACTGTCCAGTCTCATGCAGCAGACCGTAGTACCTCTCGGGTTCTCTACGTTGTCTTTCTGACCTACGAAGTATCGGTGTACTCTCTGGTGCACTTTCATGCTCATGTTCTCCCACTGCCTGTGGCGATGGGTCAGCTTGATCGACCTCTTCGGCCTTTTCAGCTTCAGTGATCTTATCCAGTTCTACGTTGTGTTCCTTCTTGTCCACCAAGAAATCCTTCTCTAAGAAGTGTGCGTTCCTCGAGACAAATGTAGTTTGTCTTGTAGGATCGTAGAACTCGTATCCTATTGAGTTTTCCGGATACCCCACTGATGGGGGCTATTTCGCACCCCTTATAACTTAATCGGAATGACTTGCCATTTTATGATCGGAGCGACCAGGAATCCAATTCAATAACGAACTGCCCAGTCCGATCTGTATCAATCCGACCGAGAATGATGTCCGAGTTCCATAAGGATTGCTATACCTAGTCCTATTAGGATTTTGTTTCCTTGATTAGCTAGGGCTATTTGTCATATAAATACCTAGCTAAACATTGTATTAGACAACTACAACAATTACAATATTCAGAGTTTACGCCTCCATACATAGGCAATATGAGATACAATTAATAGAAAAGCTTTTGCTATACTATAATCAATACTTGCATACTTGTGTTTTTACTTACTTGTTTCATATTGTTCTTTCTTGAGATTGATCCATCCGGAATAAAGTAACTAAGCCATATAATCTACACATAATTTAACCCCCAAAAACATATTTAATTGATTTAATCTAACCCTACGAAAAACGGTTAAATCAGTTGGCGCCCACCGTGGGCTAAGTTAATTATTCGATAGACATATGGCTTGCCCAAGGAAGAACACTAGAAGTAACACAACACATCCACATACTACATCTGACAATATGCAGGGCGATATGAATGTCAACGCCCCGATCGATAACAACAATGATAATCTGCAAAGGAACGACCTACCGCCAAATCAGGAGGAACCTCCACTAATCAATGTCTAAAATCCTCAAGGACAACAAAACAATGACGCCAATGTGGTAGCAGAGGCCCCCGTGGCTCAGACAATCCCTGTTCCTCTGCCAGACACCCAAGAAAAGTTAAGACAGATCGCCATGCTGTTCAACTCGCTGTGTCCAGGAGACTTGCAAGTTCCCGAACAGGTCCTGAGAGAACCTAGAACTGCCAGGGTAAACCCAACTCGGAGAACCCTAAGACAGGTCGATCAAGTCTCACAACAGGCTGATAGCCCTGTGAGTGAGCAGCGATCGCTGCACAGCCCACAAAGGAGCGATACAAAACCTACCGAAGAAAGAGTCCGACAAAAAGCGCCTGGGACAAAACCACAACCCGCCCGCCAAGGATCGAAAGAACATACCATAATTCCCATCGAGGATGATATTATGGAGACGATGCCTAATCGACAAAGAACTATCCGTATCTCGGAGAGAGAGATCGAAAGGATGGTTCAGGAACATTTGGAACAACGCCTACGGACCGTTCAGAATCCATGGACTAGAACCACGGAGCTTCAAGAAAGCTTAGCCGCATGCTCCCCTTTCTGCAGGTAGATAAAGGAAGCTCAATGGTCAGGACAAATCCCTGGACGACAGCCAAGATACGATGGAACCACAGACCCTGACGATTATATATTCAGCTTCACTAATATTATGAACCTATATGCTCACTCGGCGGAATACACCGCAAAACTAATGATTACCACGTTTGAAGGACTAGCTTTGGATTGGTTCTCCAAACAGCCACCCAATTCCATATTCAGCTTTAGGGAGTTATGCAATAAGCTGACTTAGCAATTCGCTAGTAAAAAACGACAGAAACTGCCAATGAGCTATCTGGGAACTATACATAAAAAAGAGGGAGAATCACTGCGAACCTGGTTGGCCAGGTTTAACGTGGAATTACTAAAAATTGATTCCCCTAACATTGACTACATAATCTCCATACTATTCGACCTCACAAAGAACAGGCAGTTCGGAAATGCTCTTAGCAGAAAGCAACCGAGAACCTTTGCGGACATCATGACTCTGGCTTCAAAGTACATGACTCAAGAAGAGATGAACTCTTTCAAGGATAAGAACAGAAATAAAGCTCCTGCTGCCGGATTAAAGCGGCAAGACAAAGCTCCTACCTCAAGACATACAGACTACGATCGGCCTTTCAGGAGAGGAAACGTATTCCAACGATTGGAATACAATCGGAACAACCAGAATAAAAGACCTAACACCTATCCTAGGTCAAGATCGGCCGAGCCACCTAATAGGAATCAAATAAACCATGTAGAATATCCCCGGCTAACTATTCCAATTGAATAAATTCTTGTGGTACTAGAAAGGAACAACTGGATTCCTTCAGCGAAAAAAATTGCGCAACCAAGACCCGGCGCACGAAACCACGACCTATATTGTAGGTATCATCGAGCTCACGGGCACCGTACTGAGGATTGTTTCCACCTGAGAAAGGAAATTGAAAGACTAATCGAACAAGGAAAGTTGGACGATTATCTAGAGCGAAACACTCGAAAAAGGGATAGAAGTAGGAGTCCTAGAAACAATAATCGGAGGAGAACTCCGAGAAGAAGGTCCCCTAACAATGGTCCGCCACAAGAACTGAACAATGATCAGATAAACGGCACCATTCATATGATATCGGGAGGACCAGCCGGGGGAGACAGTCATAATGCTCGCCGCAGAACCGCAAGGTCTTTAGTTGGGAACATTAGATATCCCAAAGAGGTATGGACACTGGAGAATAAACCACCAAAAGAGCAACTGATTAGCTTCAGCGAGAGTGAAGTTCCTAGAAACTTCGTATGGGACATGAAAGATGACAACCCTGATTTCCCGATGGTGGTGTCGCTTGAAATAGCCAATTACAATGTCAAAAGGATCCTAATTGATAATGGAAGCTCAGCTAATATCATCTCTAAAGAGGCCTTGACACAAATGAATTTGGGAGATGTAACATTCCAAAAAGTGGACACTCCTCTAATAGGTTTTGGAGGCTCGAAAATTGTCCCCTATGGGACGATAAATCTTAGCGTGTCGCTAGGAAAGAAACCACATCGCAAGGTGAAGCTGGTAAAATTCCTGGTCGTAGAAACCCCCTTCGCGTATAATGCAATACTCGGACGACCAGCCCTCAATCTATTCCGAGCAGTCGTATCAACCTACCATCAAAAGATAAAATTTCCGACTGATATTGGGATCGGAGAAATAGTTAACGATCATTGTATGGCATGTGATTGTTACAACACGTCCTTAAGGCTGGGAAACCGTACCAAATCATTTACCCCTGCTAAAAGGAAGCTCGAGAACGATATTGAAAGAACCGAAGTCGAAATCCCCAACACTGGCAGAATAGAGAAGAAAGGTAAAGAGCAGGTCGATTTAACCATAAAGACACCTGAACATAAGGATATTATGCTAGTACAAGGGGATCCCTCGAAAACGACCAGGATCGGAACAGAACTCAGCACAGAAGGAGAGATAATGCTGGTAGACTTTCTCAGAAACAATAGCGACATATTTGCTTGGAGCGCAAATGACATCGAGGGCATCGACCCAAGGATTATTACTCATTCACTCAAAATTGATCCCATTGCGAAACCTGCGAGACAGAAGAAACGAAATCATGGGCCAATAAAAGACAAAATAATCAAAGCAGAAGTCGATAGGCTGCTCAAAGCTAAACAAATTCGAGAAATACACTTCTCGGAATGGCTATGCAACGTCGTCTTGGTACCTAAAGGGGATAAGAAGGATAATAAATGGAGGATGTGCAATGACTTCACCGACCTTAATAAGCTATGCCCACGCGACCCATATCCCCTTCCGAGGATTGATTTATTGGTTGACTCAACTGCTGGATTCGCTATATTCAGCATGATGGACGCCTTCCAAGGTTTTTATCAAATTTACATGGATGAACGTGATCAAGAGAAAACTGCTTTCGTGACAGAGCAGGGTGTATATTGTTTCATAGTCATGCCATTTGGTCTAAGAAATGTTGGAGCCACTTACCAACGGTTAGTTAACCTAATGTTCAGGAAGCTGATCGGAGAAATAATGGAAGTCTACGTGGATGATATGTTGGTCAAAAGCATGAATAAAGCTGACCACGTAAAACATCTAGATCGATGTTTTCGGATATTGAGAAAATACAGAATGAAATTGAACCCCGCTAAATGTACCTTCGGGGTAAAATCTAGGAAGTTTTTAGGATATATGGTTCACCAAAGAGGAATTGAGGCTAATCCGGAGAAGATTCGAGCTATAACAGAAATGAGACCACCTAAAACAATTTCACAAGTACAAAGTCTGGTGGGAAAAATCGTGGCATTGAATAGGTTCATATCAAAGTCAGCGGATAAAAGCCTACCCTTCTTCCAAACTTTACGAAGGGCAAAGAACTTTGTTTGGACCGAGGAATGCAATCAAGCATTCAACCAATTGAAGGATTACCTAACATCCTCTCCATTATTGGCCAAACCAACCGAAGGGGAACCATTGCACATTTATATTTCTATCTCCGAAGTAGCGATCAGTTCAGTCTTGGTAAAGATAGAAGGTGCGGAACATAAACCTGTCTATTACCTAAGCAAGTTGCTCCAAGGAGCAGAGAAGAATTATTTGGAGATAGAAAAATTTGCATTGGCTCTAGTAGTGGCTGCGCGCAAGCTCCGACCATACTTTTTAACTTACAAGATAATTGTGCTAACTAACCAACCCCTGAGACAAGTCTTGGCAAAGCCAGAAGCCTCTGGTAGATTAATCAAATGGGCGATCGAGCTGGGACAATTCGAAATCGAATATAAACCTCGCATCGCCATAAAGGAGCAAGTTCTGGCCGACTTCATTTTGGAAACTCCGACCTCGATACCGGAACCCGGTGAGTCCACCAGTCACATCAACGATATCCTTATGGTAGAAAATCAAACCTGGTTAATGCATGTCGACGGGGCCTCAAGTCCGGAGGGAGGCGGAGCTGGAATCAACTTTACAGGACCAAATGAAGAAGATATAAATTACGCAATAACGTTAGATTTTGTGATAACTAACAATGAAGCCGAGTACGAGGAGTTAATTGCAGGAATGGAAATGGCGATCAAAGCCAACATAAAGAGTCTTAGAGTACTAACTTATTCTGAGTTAGTACAAAGACAAATTGAAGGTCTATACGAGGCGAAGGAATTCAACATGGTCAAATACCTCGCTTGAGAAATTTGAGAATTTCGAAATACAGAACGTTCCACGTTCAGAAAATAAATGGGCTGATCAACTTTCTAGGTTTACCGGGTCTCGCGATGGCAAAACAGAAAGAGTAATCAACTGGCTAATCTCCAATACACCAGCAATTGACATCGATGAGACACCGATCACCGAAATAATGGAAATCGAAGAAGTTGAAAGGAGCTGGATGACTCCAATGATCGGTTACCTTTGGGAAGGAAACCTGCCACTCGACCTAAATGAAGCTCGAAAAATAAAATATCGAGCTCCGAAATATACAATGGTAGAAGGGAAGCTGTACCGAAGATCAGCGTCAGGCATACTACTAAAGTGCATTCCCAAAAAACAAACCCAGGATATACTTCGAGAAATACATGAGGGCGAAGCAGGAAATCATAGTGGAGCAAGAGCATTAGCCTTAAAATGCCTCCGAACAGGTTACTATTGGCCTACAATAAACAATGATGCCATACATTATGTGCAAAAATGTCATCATTGTCAAGTTCATGCGAATATAAGCCATCAACCAGCCGAGAACATGCACCCGATACCTGTATGCTGGCCGTTTGATCAATGGGGAATGGACATTGTGGGACCTTTTCCCGTAGCCAGATCTAAGAAGGCATATGTTCTAGTCGATGTCGAGTACTTTAGCAAATGGATAGAATGCGTCGCTCTAGCCCGGATAACCCAGTTTCAAGTAATTAATTTCCTATGGAAGTTCATAGTATGTCTCTTTGGCATCCCACGAGTCCTAATCTCCGATAACGGAACCCAATTCGTGGGGAAACAAGTTTTGGACTGGTGCGTTAAATTAGGAATCCAACAAAACTTCACGTCCGTCGGACATCCGAGAGCAAACGGACAAACTAAAGCAGCAAATCGCGAGATAATAAAATCTTTGGAGAAAAGATTGGGGGCAACCAAAGGCAGATGGCTGGACGAACTCCCTGGGGTACTTTGGGCGAATAGGACTACAGTTAGGACCTCAACCGGTGAGACCCCATTCAGCTTAGTATATGGCTCGGAAACTGTAATTCCCGTCGAAACACTAGTCCCGACTCCAAGGATTGAGATGTATGATAGCCAGGATAATGACAAGGCGAGAATAAATGATCTCGACCTAGCGGAGGCCTTGCGAGAAAAAGCTGCTGTAAAGCTACAGGTAGCTAAATCGAACATGGAAAAGGCCTATAACCAAAAGGTGCGCATACGAACCTTCAAGGAAGTGGACCTAGTATTGAAAAAAGGAAAGGTGTCCAAGCATGTAGGAAAATTACAGCAAAATTGGGATGGACCATACATCATCATCGGTGTAGGAAAGAAAAGTTCATACAAAATTGCACACTTGGACGGTACACCCCTACCGAGAACCTGGAATGCAATCAACTTGAGAAGATACTATGGAAAATAATTCCTAGTACTAATCCTTACCATTTTCTTTTAATTATTGTTTATTTTAACTTTTTGTCTAATTTGTAATAAAAGCTTCGGCTTTAGAGTTTTCATGAAATAAGAAGATCGTGAATTATTTGCCAAAAATCAAAGATTCAATATGGTTTGGAAACCCTGAGCGATTAAACGAGTTGAGTATAAATCGATCCGCTCAATAAACTCTCCTCGATCTCCATATCAGCAATTAAAAAGGTTAAAACCAATAAATTTGGTAAAAAAACCTAAGTATCAAACGAGTTGAGTATAAATCGATCCGCTCGATAAACGCTCATCGATTTACAAATTAACGACTAAAAGGTTAAAACCAATAAATTTGGTGAAAAACCTAAGTATCAAACGAGTTGAGTGATGGAATAGTGCCCTGCAAGCCAATACATTTAGCTTGTACTGGAACTATCATTATTTTTCTTTAGTATAAATGAGTTAGTACGCATGTTTATTTATACGAGTATAAGAATAAACAATGGCCAACTTCATCTCTCGCGAATACATTTATTTAAGCGATTGGTTGAAACCCTTAGATTACATTTGACTATGGGACGATTCACTTCAGTACTGAGTGCAATCATGAAACAGTCTCAAAGGTCGTAATCTTAAAAACTGTTCCAAGTCATAGATTCCGAAACGAGACGGGGTATCGTAGGAATCGCAAAGACTTGTACGAGTATGCATGATTCACATGGAGTGAATTTGTAGCGTTTAATGAGCAAGGCATTTGAGGCCAGTGCATATGAGTAGGTGGTTCAATGGAGGATTGAACGCATCGAACGACCCGAACAGAGAAACCCATTGTGGAAGCGCATGTCGCATATCGGTGATGGGATGTTTCTCAAGGATTATAATAGTGTACGATTTAGTCCTTTGACTTGAGGTGCTAGGGCGAATTCGGTGCATGGAAGTGCGTACTTAGATCTAGGTATAGGCCACGTAGCTTGGTCATAACATGCCTAGGTTGGGTGCGTATGGACATGTACGCGAGTGGTTAGTACCAATATGGAATCTATTGACTCACTGTAATGGGTGAGAGAATTTCCTATACGATTCTTAGATAATATATCCGAGAAACCCGTGGCCACGGTCGGTGATGGATTTGGAAAGGGGTTTCCAAATTTAGGAGTCACACTGGAATATTATCCTGAATTAGAAAGTATAGTTATCGAGACAAATTTAGAGGTGCCGATCAATTCACACACCCTAAGTCTTGATCGGGAATATTAGTCGATAGAAGGACCGTATGTACATGGTAATTATATGAGACGAGGTTCACAAGTATCAATTCACCTGAAGTTGGGCTTCATGGGCTTGTGGCTAGACATCAACCATGAAGTGTAGGTACTCCTGAGTTAATAGAGGATTTGATTCTAGGAGTGGTCAATTAAAGGTTGTTTAATTGACCGGAGCAATTTATTGTTCATAAATTAAATCACGAGGAATTCGTGGGCCTGCTGCCAATTGATGGTGAACCCAGAGGGTCACACACAATACAATTGGACGGTGACTGTTATAAAGGATACTGAAGGAATTAATTTATTTAAAGGTAATTAAATCAATTAAATAAATTAAAGTATTTAATTCAAGTGGGAGATTAATTAATTAAGTTGACTTAATTAATTAAATACTTAATTAAGTTGCTAATTAATTATATAAAAGAAATAATGATTTAATTGGATTGGGCATTTAATTAAGTAGTTAATTAAATGAAGGCTTGCAAGACATGGGCCTTTAATTAAAAAGCCCATAAGGAGTCTTGCAAACCTAGGTCCAGTAGAGGCTTATAAATAGAGTTCTACCAGAGCTCAGAAAGAAGATACCTAAGCACAAAACCCTAGCCTCTCTTGCACTTAGTAGCCGCCGCCCCAACCCTAGCGCCGCCGCCAAATAGCCGCCGCCTCCTTGTAGCCGTGAGCTGCTATACCGCCGCCGCACTTCCTCCCTCGTTCCACCGTGTTAGATCTTGACCTGTCAAGTAGATCTACATAATCCTGCAATAACAAATCTTCTAGATCCAGTTCTGAGCCTACGACTAGAAGGTGTTGCCAGAATCCAATTGGTGTGGACTTACTTTGGAGGTGAGACATTTGGATCACTTCTGTGAACCAGATCCAGATCCAGATCCAGTTTCAGATTCAGAATCGAAGGTTGCCACCACCTTGCCTGTGGTGAGGTATATCGCATAAACACCCTTGTTCAATTTCTATGTGTGTTTTTGTTCTTGCTTACGTATAATTAATATGGAGAATTAATATGGGACCTTGGGTGCTTCGAAAATTTTAAATTCCGCACTGTCGTTGTTCTGACAATCGAGGCATCCCAACCACTATCCCAACATTGAGTATAAATCGATCCGCTCGATAAACGCTCCTCGATCTCCAAATTAACGACTAAAAGGTTAAAACCAATAAATTTGGTAAAAAACCTAAGTATCAAACGAGTTGAGTATAAATCGATCCGCTGGATAAACGCTCCTCGATTTACAAATTAACGACTAAAAGGTTAAAACCAATAAATTTGGTAAAAAACCTCAAACGAGTTGAGTATAAACCGATCCGCTCGATAAACGCTTCTCGATTTACAAATTAACGACTAAAAGGTTAAAACCAATAAATTTGGTAAAAAACCTAAGTATCAAACGAGTTGAGTATAAATCGACCCGCTCGATAAACGCTCCTCGATTTATAAATTAACGACTAAAAGCTTAAAACCAAATATTTTGGTTAACACATATGTAGAATTGAGTAAAATTGATTCGCTCAATAAACGCTCCTCGATAATAGTAAATAGATTGGTTACAATCGAACAGTGCTAAAAGAGCTACAATATGAAATTAATAAACAGGGCAAATGATATGAAGACGAGAGATATTAATAGAAATATAGTTGTATTCATCTGAGTACAAAGAACATCTCTTGATGTACATATGAAGATTTCTACATCTCTTGATTTACATATCTGGGTACAAAAACGTTCTTCAAATCACATCTCTTTATAGATACGAGAAGGCAAAACCCTTTCTAACAGTTTCCACTTCCACGACAATGTCCACGGAAACATCCATCTTCTCCCCAGCGCCTCGATCTCCTTCTTCGACCGCCTAAGAAGCATGCTGCTCAGGATGGTCGACTTCTTTAGTTCGATGGCCAAGCTCTGAAGATCGGCTCTCCGATGATCATGATGATCACTACCAGCCAGATAACTTGTAGCGGTCATTCGACCAAAACGAGATCCTGCTTGCATGATGGAGTTGATTTTCACTCTAAAGCAGCATCTCGTCCGTACCATCGCAAAAGTGAAAATTTACCAGCACGGTCCGATGTGTCAATCTATCCGGAGGTAACATCGAAGAAACGGACCGGCTGGATAAATATGAACCCTCCATGTGCTAACAAAATACCATGGACCCCAACCCCATGAAATCTAAGGCTGAGGCCACATGGGACCCGTCAGTACTAGGTAGGGTATTAATGGGACATGTCAGTACAAGGCAAGTAATGATGAAATTAGTTGTCAGTACAGGGCGAATGATGATGAAATCAGTATGAAGTGATAGATCACGATAATGTGACTTTTTGAATATTATAGGATCACTGGGCAAAGTAAAACCCAAAGAAACTGAGATCTCCATTTTGTACGGTATGAATGGAAATAGGAAGAACCTCCGTACCTATTTATAAGGAAATCTTAAATGTAATCCTACGGTTAAAAGATGATCTAATCAACAGCCAAGAATGCGGCCTTTTGATTCCCCCATTTATTGCGAGTAAGTTAGAACGGCACTAAGTTGGTCGATAACGCCGGTCAGTAAAAATAAAGCTTAAAGGTCAAAGCGACCAGCATTGCAATCTATACATACAAAGTATTGAAGCTAGCAAGGAATGGTCGCCCAACGAACAGGATCTCCAAAAAGTGGGATTATGATAAAGATATGAATATTTCTACTAAACTACGACGAATGTTCGAAATAGTTGATCGTTTTGAAGACAAGGAAAGTATTCTTAAACACAAATCAATGGATTTCTTTTGGAGTCCAAGAAATCAGACGACCTGATTAGAGGAACAATAACCCTCACCGGAGCATACGACATCGTCACTGCCTCATTTACCAAAGAATTGCTCAAGGAGGTCTGGACAAGCCAGATCTAACTTATAAGCCTACATTTTCCAATTCATCCCATACCAAAAGAACAAAAATACTTATACGGATGGTTGTTTTATTTGAGGAAATAAAACTCACAATCAGTACAAAGAAACATGGAATTCAAGACAATGACTGAAACAAGGTCCTTTCTACAAGCTTAGACTCTTAAAAAGAAAAGTGATGCTCAATGCAGGAAGTGCCAATTTACTTATATAGACGTCAAGGACAAATGGACAATTCTACAAACACTAATCGATTATCGACAAGAGCGATAACTGTACTTGACAATTCTTCGACAAACTGAGTAAGCAAACGACTCACAATCAACATTTTATAAAAGTGACTTCAGAAATAGCTTACGGAACTATTCTTGACTGATTGTCATGCTTTTACGTGATTAAAGTTTGACTCACAAAGGACACTATATCATTCAGCTATTCATGATCGTTAGCCAGAGCGAACTGCTCTTTCAAATCAAAGAAGATCGCCCAAGAGATTAATGCCAGATGAGTTAATTAAAATATTCTATTTACTTCGAAACTTTATGCTTAATTATAACGATAAAATTGCGCATGACATAATACGTCTACTGGCTGAACTCAATTAAGGCAATACACAGATCAGAAAAGGCTGTCATTGTCATTAATTTTTGTACAAGCAAAAAATATTAAGCCATGACAACCACACGACGGTTGTGGCAAAAAAAAAAAAAGAAGAGAAAGAAGCAGATCGATTAAAACAGGTCATTTGGGCTGGTTGCCATTGCTGGGCCGACTAGCAGAAGCACCCCTCCGAGGAGTCGCATTGCCCGCAAATGCCATTAACTACTCCTGACGTTTCAGATAACCAGCGTCATAACCTTCTTCATATGCCTGCCGACGAGACTCCTCTGCAAGGGCATTAGCCTGGGCCAAGTCATTTTTCTCCTTCTCAAGAACAAACTTCTCTTCTCGTAATTTCTGAAGATCATCATTGAGAAGCCTGAGCTGGAAGGTCTGCCCTTCGGCCTTCGCTGTCTCCGACTCCAAGCGTTGCCTTTGGCTCTCCTTACTGAGCCACAGATCATCGTTCTGTACACCCAGTTGCAGCGCGAAATACTTGGCCTAAAAAGAGAAAAGGTCTTACTTAACAAGGCAATCAAAACAATACAAGAAATACAGTCGAAAATGTAATTACCTGCTCGAATATTTTGACGAGCGACTGAACAAGGCGAGCATTGGATGTACCTTCATGCTTTTCTCAATTCACCAGGCAAAAATAGTGCTCAAACCCAAATCCCAGGACAAAGCGTCGGGCTCAAAAAAATTGGGTAGCTCACTATCAAGGGGAATATTGTCGGGCCGAGGAATGACTGACTCTGTTATATCCCTAACTTGTTCAAGGATACAACGCTCATCTAACACACGAGGGGATTCCCTCGCACTAGGACTCACCAAGGTCTCCTTGCCCGAAGCAGAGATAACGGTCCGACGACCGGACCTAGAGCCTGTCCGACCTCCAGAAGATCCGCCAGCTTCGAAAGAGGTTGTCACAACAGTAGTATCAGCAAATAAAAAGTCAGAAAAATCTGAACCAACAGATTGTGTCAAGGATGGATTCAAAAAGGAACTTCCTCCACCTGTCCCCGCGGCAGCATCCCCTTGGCTTTCGCCAATAACTAGCTCAGTAGAAGTAGAGGAGGGAATAGAACTATCTGGAATACGATCGTGTAAACTATGCTCGAAAGAAAGAACACCTGAAGAAATGGGTATATTAAAAGTTTGCTCCACATTGGACATATCTCCGAAGGCCACCCGACCAGGGGAGGGTCTCCTCTCGACCACACTAGAAACTGGAATATCTTGAAAGGGTTCGGAAGAAATAACGGGAATCTGAGTCCTCGACCTACTAATCGACTGGGAGCTAGGAGGATCTACTAAAGGCCCCTTAGTACGGGACCGTTTTGACCTCTGGTTTCGACTTCCCTCGCGGGAAGGTCGCTTTGAAGTGTTGCCAAAAAGGTTACTCATAATCGTAAATTGAAAAGAATATTTAACTAACGAGAAAACTTATCGACCTCCTGCTAGAGAATATGCTATCGGAGTTGAGTAAAAAGGGTAAATAGCGAGTAAAGTTTTTACCGCATATATTTATACTAAACCAAAAGGCGCAGCAGACCATAGGAACGGGCGCGAAACAGAGAACCTGACCTATGGACAGCCGCAAGGAATTCGAAAAGACATGAGCATAATGATTACATTAAAATTAATAACTTGTCCAGATTATTACAGTGAAGCCGAAAAGACATAACTGTCTGAATATGAATCGTCTTATTTACAAGAGACATAAAGTAAAATTACAAATTATGTTATGATTGGTTATTGCCAAGATTATCTCTCAGGCCGGATAGGTCACTCCCCACCTCACTCTACCGGATCGCCATCTGGAACTCCCTGATCGCCAGCGACCTCCCTTTCTTCAACTCCCTCGTTCGCTACCTCCAGACTCTCTTCTTCCTCCTCTTGATCGATGAAATTATTATCGACCTCCGGGTTGATGTCTGAAGGAGGAGTCGGCAATGGCTTCCCGAACTTCTCGACCAAGTGAGCCAATGGAAATTGTTCATAGATAACATCCGGCAGTTCGGAAGGAGAGTATGCCTCGCCATAACGATTCAAACGGACGTGTGCTGCCTTGAAATAGTCCGTTCGACGATCTTCGATCAATTCCAAGGCGACCAGCTGATGAATCACTTTCTTGAAAGTACTCTCCAGAAGCGGACCAACCATTCGATACACCAATGCGGTATGGACGGGAGAATTAAGGAACTCTCGGATCACCCTCTCGTCCGCATTTCTACCATATCGATCAGTGAGTCCACTAAGTGGAATGTCCCTTTCATATTCTTCCAACGACGTTTGAAGACTAGTAACCTGAGACTCCAATTCGCTAATCCGACTAGTACATTTAACTTGGTAGTCTTCAAACTCTTTAGCCAACCGATCAGCTTGCACTTGTAAACGAGAAGTCTCCAGAACTTTATTTATAATCCCTTGGTCGTCAGTTCCCTCGGCTTGAGAATTTATGATCGGAAGTGGAAGAGAAGAGGACGTTGAAGGACCAGCCTCTGCTCCAGCTCCCTTATAAAGCAATGTATTGAACCTCTATTCTAAAAACTCACATTGTTGTTTCCAGAGAGCAGCTTCATAAGCGTACGAGGTCAAGCTGGTCTTTGTCTGAAAAATAAATGAAAAGAATTTGTAAGCTAAAGAATTCCATGGATCAATCAATGAATAAGCTTATCAGATAACAAACAAACCTTCTCATCATAAAGAGAAGCTTTCTGAAACTTCTCCAAGGGATCTTTTCAGAGGAGCTTATTTATGTCCCAAGCAAAAACGCCAGAGAGAAGGGTACGAGTAGCCTTATCCACGGCATTCTCGCTCTCATCAAGAACCAAGAAATCATTCCCGAGTTGACCAGCTGCTCTTTTTCCGTGTAAGTGGTCTTCGATCATCTCAACAAGAGTAGGTTTCGGATGATCTTCACCGAGTCCTCGCCAGAGCGACCATAATTCTTTCTTCTTCTACTGGTTTCTTGTTGGGATGAGGCATCGACCAGCTGCGACATCCTAGTACGCCAAGGGTAGTTCGAAATTGGAGAGGAGGATAACCCTGTCCTGTTCCCTGATAAACAGGAGACTCTTGTGGTGAACCCGGAGATTCTTCTCTGTTATCTTCAGAATCATTGCCTAAGTCCAATTTTCTCTCCCTAGAGGCTCTCTACTCAATGGGAATATTCTCTACTACTTTACTAGATTTCGACAAAACCATTTTTCCCTTAGAGGAGCGCCGAGAATTCTCAACCATATGAACTAAAAGAGAACAAATCTTGAATTAGACTTGACACTACTAGAAAATATAACGTTAGTTTGACGATGAAATAAAGGGCTTACCCAGCGATTGAGAAGAAGAAGCGATCGGTAAAATATGGGGACTGAGGCCAGCTTTGCGGAGAAAATCCTCGCCAATAAGAAGTGCGCTCTGGTACTTGTCGGCACGCATATCCTTGATTTCACCGATCAATTGAGGATCATCAGGGATAAAATGGCCCGTCACCAAGCGACCACCAGAGATCCACTCAGAGCCATGGTCCCACGAGAATGGCTCAGTAGAACCATCTGCTAAACGGAGGTGAGAAGGGGGTTGTACAAAGAAAAAATGAGATATATTAAAGTATGGTTGGAATCCTTTTGCTATCATCAGAACAGAAAAACACACCACGAAGGCCACGGAATTAGGTACTAGTTGTGTGAGGGACACGCTAAAATTTTTCAGAATATCAAGAAATAAGGCGGACAAGGGAAGACGCAAACCATAGTTGAAATGGGCGGTATAAAAGCCCCGACAACCCTCCGGTGGGGAAGTAACCCTATCGGAAGAAGAGGGAAGGATAATCTTAGAACCTTCCGGGAAGTATTTTGTGTAATTATCCACAACCTCATGAAAAGTCTCATCAGTATAGGCACAGGCGAGATCCTCGATCGGTTCAGATATTTGAGGAACCGCAACCTTATTTTTCTTGGCCCTGGCTGCAACATCAGAATCGGATATAATTTACACTTTAAAAGTGTCCTCATCTGGGATGGTGGTTTCAGTCGCTCCAGGCTGCTCCGTGGGAGGACTAGGAGGCACCTCCACCTCGACAATGGGAGTAACTCTTTCCCTCGGGATGAAGAGGGTTTCTTCGAAATTGAAGCCATTTTTGGATCCTCGAAAGATATAGGTCGATAAAGGCAAAATAGGTAAAATCTATCGAGTAACAAAGTTACTGCGAAAATGTGGGAGATAGAAAGTAAAAAGTGGCTGAGACAACGATCACCTATTTATATAGAAGAAAGAAAAGACGTTTCGAACTTCACGCGGCTAATCATATTCCCGTCAATCGGTACAAGCCGAAACGCCTCCTCGAAAGAAATGTAACGATTCAGCTCGGAACGATAAAACGACTATCTATGAAGCATAGTACTCTTTCCTTACTTAGGATTTTTTTCCCATAGGGTTTTTTCCGAGTAAGGTTTTTAACGAGGTACGATTCATAGAAAAGACAGTCGTGATCGATCATCTACTTCTACGAGCTTCCACTGCATATACGCTCGAAGAAGTGAGGGAGTACTGATGGGGGCTATTTCGCACCCCTTATAACTTAATCGGAATGACTTGCCATTTTATGATCGGAGCGACCAGGGGTCTAATTCAATAACGAACTGCCCAGTCCGATCTGTATCAATCCTCAGCGACCGAGAATGATGTCCGAGTTCCATAAGGATTGCTATACCTAGTCCTATTAGGATTATGTTTCCTTGATTAGCTAGGGCTATTTGTCATATAAATACCTAGCTAAACATTGTATTAGACAACTACAACAATTACAATATTCAGAGTTTACGCCTCCATACATAGGCAATCTGAGATACGATTAATAGAAAAGCTTTTGTTATACTATAATCAATACTTGCATACTTGTGTTTTTACTTACTTGTTTCATATTGTTCTTTCTTGAGATTGATCCATCCGGAATAAAGTAACTAAGCCCTATAATCTACACATAATTTAACCCCCAGAAATATATTTCATTGATTTAATCTAACCCTACGAAAAATGGTTAAATCACCCACGAATTTGCACAAAGTGAATTTAGTTTCCAGTTTATCTCCCACTAGTTTTTTAACGTAAGCGGGAGATCCCCATATACGCATGAATGCGTATGAGGGTGCCTTGCCAAACCATAATTCGTATGGTGTCTTTTCTACGGTTTTAGAAGGTACCATGTTTAGTATCTTCGTTGTCGTGAGGAGGGCATGTCCCCAAAATGAAAGAGGAAGGTCAGTGGCACTCATTATGGATCGAACCATGTCCATCAAGGTTCAATTCCTTCTCTCGGCTACTCCATTTAATTGGGATGTTGCAGGAGGAGTCCACTGTGATAGTATTCCATGCTCTACAAGATAATTCAGAAATTCGTTACTAAGAAATTATCCACCTCGGTCAGAACGAAAAGCCTTTATCGTATGACCAAGTTGATTCTCTACTTTCATCTTGAATTCTTTGAATCGCTCAAAGGCTTCAGATTTGTGTTTCAACAAGAACACATATCCATAACGACTAAAGTCGTCAGTGAAAGTGATGAAGTAGTCATAGCCTCCTCGGGCACTTTTTCTTAGTGGTCCGCATACGTCAGTATGTATTAAGTCCAATGTTTGCTTGGCTCGCTCAGGGTTTCCCTTAAATGGCAACTTAGCCATTTTACCCTTTAAACATGGTTCACATGTTGGCATTTCATCAATGCGATTGATTTCAATCGCGCTAAAAGATGCTAACTTTTGAATCATTGGCTTAGATATATGTCCAAGCCTAGCGTGCCATAATTTGGCAGATATTTCATTATCTTGTTTTTTTTTTTTTTTTTTTGTACGTGCATAACTAACTTAGGTGGTTTTATGATGTAAAGTCGATATTTCAATGTACCAAATGAAAAACGAAAAACAGGAGCTTTTATTAAAATTAACATTATCCAAAAACATGAATAAAAGTTTTTCACTAAAAACCAGGTACATAAATGAAAATTTCCTAATGACTTTTATCAAACCACCTAAATCTACTTTTGCCTACGGCCTTGGTAGCAGCTCCAGCTCCATTGCCTTATTTAAGGATCCAATCCTCAGGCTCCAGTTGCCTTGCAGCTCCCATCACCTGTAAATCATTACAAAGATGAGAACTCCAGCCAGTGTCTAACACCAAAGATGCACAGTTAATTAAAAAATTAACTTCAACAAGGAATATACTTGTTCGAACTCTCCATAGGTTCGAATTTAATCATTTCCCTTGACCTTGTGCAGTAAGGAGCTCTGGTTTCCATTTACCTTGACTTTGAACGCTGCCCAGTCTTTTGGCCAACCCTCGCTTTCTTTCCAAAAGAAGCCTCGTGTTCCTTGAGCATTTGTCGCAGGTCATGCACAGTGATCTCTCGCCTCTGAAGATTCAAGTTCGTGATAAATCGGTCATATGATCTAGGAAGAGATTGTAGAATAAGATCTACTCGAAAATCATTGTCCATCACGACACCCATATCATCGAGTTCAGACAGAGGTTGAATCATCTTGTGTACGTGGATTCCGACAGGAGTTTTCCTTCTCTTTCTTGCTTGCAAGAGTTCCCTCGTGATCGCGAATCTGCAACGACCATCTCTAATCCCATAAAGGAATTTGAGATTCGAGAGAATCTCTTTTGCGGATGCCATATGCTCATGTTGCAAACGCATATCAAGTGACATATATTCCAACATGTATTCACGAGCTAAGCCATCATCCAGTTTCCATTTGGTGATGCCTTTTCGGAGCTCATCAGGAACATCATGTGAAATAGTAATGGGTGGTGGCACAGACAAAACATATGATATGTTTTCAGCTTCAAACATTCCATTCAAATGATGCGTCCAGAAATGCAAGTTGGGTCCAGTTAAAATATTACGTTCAAGTGATGAGATGGACAAATCTCTAAGTGCTCTAAGCTCTTTTGACATCATATCTATAAAATGACGAGTGAAGAAATAAATACGCGAAAGATTAATTTAAAATGCACAATTTACAAACATGGTTTTTATTTGTAAATTACTCCCACTATTTTAATCAAAATCTCATGCCCCCACATAAGTTTCGGGAATTTAAAATATCCTAGCGGGCTTAAGGCCCAAATGCAATCTCCTAGTACCCACAACTCGTTGGCCATACTATTTGATTCACTTGGTGGTCGACTACGTCGTCGGTTAACCATCGCAGCTAACCCTTAAGTTCATTTAGCCTCGTTTTTCGATATGGACCCACGACTCGTGAGACATCCATATTTACTAGCGTTAAATCATGTCCAATACTCGTGGAGAGAAATAGTTTAATCCTAGACGCCCCACGACTCGTGAGACAGCGCCTAAAACCTTGTTATCCCCTCCCTTGGCACTAAACTCGTGCATCGAGGCAATAGACATATCATCTTCCTATAGCTCGACCCACGACTCGTGAGACATCAAGATATATTCGTACAATATGCCTAAGACCTAGTAATTAGATAGGCTCGGACCATAGAGACTATTCATATACGCCCTTAATTCGATTTAACATTCTAATTGAATTTTAAGTTCAATTGGAGGTTTTATGTTTTCCTTGTGTGAGGTCTCATCAGATTATGCTTTATCTTGTTAACGTGATCTATTCTAAGCATGCAAGACATACATCAAAGAATAAAAGTAAACATTCATCACCTAGCAAGATATGATTGATCGATTGCCCATCCTATGCAATTCATCACAAGCCATGTGATGAATCAATTGGTCAGTCTAGGGTGGAAATTAAATGTCCTAACTATTACAATTTTCAAACCCATACATCATGGGCCTTCTTGTAATATCCAGCTTGATTGGACTTCCATGTAATGAATTGGGCCTCCACGTCCTCCAAGGTTATGGGCCTCCAAGCGGATCTCCAAATCTTCATGAGGTCTTCTCGACTCCAAACCTAATCTAAGCCTAGCTTACAAATTTAAATGGTCCTATTCTATTACATTTATTTGCGCAAGCAAGGGCACCAATCAGGCCCATTTAATTACAACCCATAAAAATAAATAAACCAAAAACTACACAGGGCTTAAGGGCAAAATCGACCAATCCACATATTCACTCAAGAACATGCATAAATTCACATAAGGGTAAAATGTAAATTTACCGGCTCCTTTAATCTTAATTCACAAAAATTTATCCAAGTTAATTAATTTTGAATTAACAATTAACCTCTAAGATTAATTAGCTCTTACTTGAGCTCTAAGTAATCTACAAATATTATCTTGATTAAATTGGTTAATTAAGATAGACCAAATCTCTAAGATTCCTATCTTATCCGAAACTCCAAGTTTCCCAAAAATTCCAATCTCCAAGATTTTTTAAGATAATCCTATTTTGTCTAGATTAGTTTAATTAAGGTAGTGTTCAAATCTAACAAGATAACTACCTTATCCAAAAACTCC
The DNA here is from genome assembly GCA_003313485.2 of Penstemon barbatus. Classification (NCBI taxonomy): domain Eukaryota; kingdom Viridiplantae; phylum Streptophyta; class Magnoliopsida; order Lamiales; family Plantaginaceae; genus Penstemon; species Penstemon barbatus. Next base: position 77,223,977 of record CM064877.1, on the reverse strand, counting down.
AAGTTTCCTAATCATCCAAAATTCTAAAATTTTTAGAATTTTCAAAATAGGCAGAATTAGAGTCCAACCAAAAATCAACCAGTCGAGGCCAATCGGAGACTGTCACATGGACAACACATGCGCGGCCACGAAGTCCGCGCGTGGTTGTCCGCGGCAGCTGCTGCTGCCGTGCGCTGTACGCGCGGCCAGCGTGTTGTTCGCACGCTGCCGTGGGCAGCAGCACGCGGTGGCCGCCCAGCCGCGGTGCGCACCGTGGTTGGATCCAATTTTAAAAAAAAATTGTTGTTCGATTACCCAATGATTTAATTAAGCAGATCTAGTCAATTAAATCACAATCCAAAAATAATAACTAACATGATAAAATTTTCGAATAAAAAATTACTAATTAACTCTAAGTTAACAGATTTACGTTCTAAAACATGCAAAGTTAAAGAACTAGCCATACAAAAATCAAACATATGATTTAAAACACAGAATTTGCAAATTCATATACATACAAAGCCTAGAGTTGGCTCTGATACCACTGTTGGGATTCGGTAAGATAAACAGCCCTAGACACAGCAGAATATAAAAAATTTAGGACCTCTTACGGAATTTTGCCAAGCTACTACTCTAGTTGTATATATATGAGTATTAATTTAAACGATAGTATAATCAGTTTGCACGTTATACCTATCTCCTTGCAAATCCAAGTTGGCAGTCGAAGTCAAGTTTCTCCTCCAGCAAAATCGATCCAAGTCCTGCAGCAGCGCCTCGCGTGTTGCGCCTCTACGAGTTGATACACCACAATATCACGAAAATTAATATATCCTAATCGACTAGAACATAGGGTATATTAATATCTAGAATTTAGGAACGACTTAGGAACAAAATCAAAAACGAAAAATTCTTCCAAAGAGGAAGAAGTGTTCGGCTGATTTGGACTGGGAGAGGGGGAGAGAATTTTTGCTCTGCTCAATTTTTGCTTAGAGTTGTGTGTGAAAAATAACTGTAAGTTACCTACTTATAGTTATCTCCCTAGCCTAGTCCTACTAGGATTAGGACTTCATTCTCTCTCATGGGCCATGGCCCTTTTAATTAGAAGACCAAGTCTTCTTTATTAATCTATGGCCCACTTTAATTAACTAGGCTTTATTTAATTAAATAACCCAGTCAATTAATTAATCTCCCAATTAATTAATTTTGACTCTAAGTCTAATCAATTAATTATTCTTTTAATTAATTAAATCCAACTTAATTAATTAACTCACAAATTAAATTTCAATTTAATTTATGATCCAATTCCAATTCAAATTGGATCCTATTTTGTTCCAATTGGGTCGACCCAGTTGACCAACCCATTATAATCGACCTAGTCGATAATATACCCAATTGACCCAGTCGACTCGGTCGTTCTCATTTCCTCACTTTCGCTTTATGTGTATTGTGTATGCCCCCGTAAGTTCACCACTTAATTGGCCGTGGGTTATAATCAAATATTATTTAATTATTCGAGTAACATATACTCTAAATCAATCTAACACTCTGTCAATTTGGGAATTCTCCCACACTCCACGGTCGATGTCCAGTCACAAGCCCATGGAGCCCAATCACTGGTGAATTAATTCAGTGAACCTTTTAACTCATTTACAATTTCCGTATACGCCATAAACTCTCCATCGATCAATCTCCCAGTCGAGACTTAAGGGCATGGTCTTTCATCGGTTTCCCTTTTCTTTTGTCTTGACCTTATGTATTCTGATCTCGAAATAAATTCTCTTTGACTTAATCTTTATGAGCTACTTACAAAAAGTCGTCAGATACCTTGGCCAAGGAATTTAACAGAATTAATTTCTCACAGAAATCCATAGGAGAATTTTCCAACCTATCAAGTCGGGTCAATGGATTCTTTGTTGATGATATGAATCTGCATGCGAGTTTCTCTATGCCCAATATGAGTCTACCGAGACTTTCTGGCGATCTCCAGTCGTTCGGAACCCATATCAAAGCATAGAGGTTCTCGTACCAGATAAACCCTATCATCTCAAATAATTAGGGATCGTTCCTCGTATACTATTATAAATTGGAATAACTTCAACCCCGATATACGACTACCACTTTCATGGTGAGTTATTCCCTAATTGGGGTATTCAGTGCGCTTGCCATCCCAGCAAGTCACCCACTTATGTGTATCGACTATCCCAGTCACGCTCGTGGACCCAGCGTTCTCCAGTTCATCGGAGTATACACAGTAGTGAGAGTCTAACCGAATCCAACGATGTCCTATCTCGATTGGATTCTACGACTCTTGAATGTGTTCTAGATCACGACCTTGGAGATCAGTCCACGGGTTGTCCCATAGCCCTGTGATCTAAGGACTTCTATCCTGATGCGTAGATATTTATTACATAAGATAAAGATGACCATATAATAAAATGCATTTATTAATCAAAATTGAATAGGCCCGTATTTATTACAATAAATGATCGTCATACAGCTGACTTGCAGGACACTATTCCTATCATGGCCACCCTTATCTCTCTTGGTCTTCTCTTATTTCTTCCTTACTTAATGACTCTTCCATCCTAGTTCTGAGCCTAAGGATTCAAGAGAGTTTCTTCAATCCAGTTGGTGCGGACACCTCTAGAGGTACAACACATGGGGTGCTTCTCCGAACCAAAAGTCTAGCAAATATGAAAGAATACCGGAGAAAAACCACCACCGTTCCCGTGGTGAGGTAAAAATCGATAAACCCCCTATGGTTGGTTGATTTGCTGCAAAATCCTTTTCGTATAATTAGATGAATAAATATTATGCTTGGGTTGTTTTAAAAAAAATTAAATTCCTCTGCTTTTAACGTGTATTGATGTTATCAATAACCCTACAAATTGCTAGTACTAAGTGTATAATCCTCAACTTTATGTGGTACTTCATACCCATAATCCTTTTGAATATAATATAACAAGCTTGTAATCATTATTTTGAATATCAAATCCAAATCCAAGTACAAATATGTAAGTTTTCTTGTTATCAAAATTTGATTTGGACATTTAATTCTTAATTTTCTGATGAGTGCAGTGAGCTAATAAAATATTAACATAAGGATGAGGAGATTTTTCAAAAGAAATGTTAACAAAAATGAATGTGTGATCCTTAATGAAAGAGCAAAATGCAAAATACCCTCTATGCTTTGCCTTAGTAGCAAAAAAAACATATATTTCTTTTATTAACAAAAATACTTGTTGAAATGTGAGATATTTTGTCTAAGTTTCCAGAAAGTTCTACATATATCAAGAAATATCATGATATCACATGTAAATTCAAAACAAGCATATGGTAGAGGAATCTAGAATAATATCTAATAATCCTAGGAAATCTAAGATAGGAAAGAATAATCTATAATAATGAATATCCTAGAAAGTCTAGATAGTTCTATGGTAACTATAAATATATATGTACTACCACATTGTAAGACAATCAATTGAATAAAGAAAAAAAATTCTCTTAAAAAAATTTCTCCTTCAACTAACTACAAATAATTAACAAACAAATCATCAAGTTGATATCAATTTTACAGTTGATTCAACCTCAAAAACCCAACAAGTGGTATGAAAACGATTATGAAAAACCCGAGGATGAAGGTACCCTTACCGCACCTCAACAAAAGAAGAATAAAGAATGGAGTTCGAAAATCTACGAATGAAGGAAGGTGAGTCCATAAAAGACTACTCCTCTAGAGTTAAAGAAACAGTTAACAAAATAAAGTTACAAGGAGAAAAAATGGAAGACAAGGGGTAGTAGAGAAAATATTTATAACCCTTCCTGAAAAATTCGAATCAGTTGTTGCTGCGATTCAAGAGTCTAAAAGACCTCACTAAACTCTTTGTTAATGATCTAGTGGGTTATCTTCAAGCATACGAATAAAGAATTAACAAGAAGGCGGAAAATCCAATCGAAGAGGCATTTCAATCAAGACACATAAACAAATCATCCCCTACGAAAGAAGAAAATAATTTTGTTAACAAAAGTCCTATCAACAGTCAAGGAGGAGAGAAAAGAAACAATTTTCCATCATGTGGTGTGTCCAAGAAGACAAATCATCTTACAAAGGATTGTTGGAAGAAGAAGAAGACATATGAGCTTTGTGGTAAGTTTGGGCATATTGGAAAAATTTGTAGGATCAAACAAGAACACGAAAACAGAAAAACGCACAAACATCAAGCTAATTTTAGCGAGGACAAGGATGAGTCAGAAGGAGAACACGTTTTCATGGCTTGTCAACCTTCATCAAATGAGAAGCACGTTTGGTACATTGACAGTGGTTGTACGAGTCATATGGCCAAACATGTGGAGATATTTCAAGAGTTGGACACTACGGTCAAAGTTCCAATAAAAAAAAGGAAATGGAGTTGTCCTCGAGTCTGAAGGAAAGGAAACCGTTGCCATCAAAACAAAATCAGGAAAGGGAACCGTTGCCATCAAAACAAAATCAGGTACTAAACTCATCCAAAATGTTCTTTTAGTACCTAAACTTGATCAAAATCTATTGAGTATGGCACAAATGTTGAAAAATGGGTATTCCATAACTTTTAAAAACGATTCATGCTTTATAATTGACAAAAAGGGAAGATAAATTACTAAAATAGTTATGAAGAACAATAGCTTCCCATTAAGAATGCATGAATCACCATTAAGCGTGTTGGGATTCGGTAAGATAAACAGCCCTAGACACAGCGGAATATAAAAAATTAGGACCTCTTACGGAATCTTGCCAGGATACTTCTCTAGTTTGTATATATATGAATATAAATATAACGATAGTATAAACAATTGCAGTTATACCTATCTCCTAGCAAATCCTTAGTCAGCAAGACGAACTCTGATTTCTCCTCCAGTAAGATCGATCCAAGCTCTGCAGCAGCGTCCCACGTGTTGCGCCTCTACGGGTTGATACACCACAATATCACGAAAATAATATATCTTGATCGACTATAACACAAGATATATTAAGATCTAGGACTTAGGAACGATATAGGAACAAAAATCGAAAAATCGAACTCCTCCAAATGGGAGAGGGAGTTCGGCTATTACTGTGTGGGAGAGGGAGAGAAAATTTTGCTCTTGCTCAATTTTTGCTTATGGAGTTGTGTGAAAAATAACTACAAGTTACCTACTTATAGTTATCTCCCTATCCTAGTCATATTAGGATTAGAACTTTATTCTATGGACCATGGCCCTTTTAATTAGAAGACCAAGTCTTCCAATTAATTCATGGCCCAGTTAATTAATTTTGATCAGGCTTTATTTAATCTCCCAATTAAATAGCCCAATTAATTAACTACTCTCCCAATTAATTAATTTTTACTTCTAGTCTAATTAATTAATTAATTAAATCCAACTTATTTAATTAACTCACAAATTAAATTTCAATTTAATTTATGATCCTGATCCAATTCCAATTGGATCCCATTGGTTCCAATTGGGTCGACCCACTTGACCCAGTCGATTATACATCCAGTCGACCCAGTCGACTCGGTCGTTCTTATTTCCTCGCTTTCGCTTCATGTGTATTGTGTATGCCCCCGTAGGTTCACCACATAATTGGCCGTGGGTTATAATTAAATATTATTTAATTATTCGAGCAACTTATGCTCTAAATCAATCGAACACTCTGTCGACTGATCATTCCAAAATTAGCACCCCTGCCAATTTGGGAATTCTCCCACACTCCACGGTCGATGTCCAGCCACAAGACCATGGAGCCCAATCACTGGTGAATTAATTCAGTGAACCTTTTATCATTTACAATTTCCATATACGACATAATCTCTCCATCGATCAATCTCTCAGTCGAGACTTAAGGGTATGGTCTTTCATCGGTTTCCCTTTTCTTTCGTCTTGACCTTATGTATTCTAATCTCGAAATAAATTCTCTTTGACTTAATCTTTATGAGCTACTTACATAAAGTCATCAGATACCTTGGCCAAGGATTTTACCAGAATTAATTTCTCACAGAAATCCGTAGGAGAATTTTCCAACCTATCAAGTCGGGTCAATGGATCCTTTATTGATGATAAGAATCTGCATACGAGTTCCTCTATACCCAATGTGAGTCCACAGAGACTTTCTGGTGATCTCCAGTCGGTCGGGACCCACATCAAAGCATAGACGTTCTCGTACCAGATAAACCATATCACCTCAAGTAGTTAGGGATTGTTCCTCGTATACTGTTGTAAATTGGAATAACTTCAACCCTGATATGCGACTACCGCTTTCATGGTGAGTTATTTCCTAATTGGAGTATTCAGTGCACTTGGTATCCTAGCAAGCCACCCACTTATGTGTATCGACTATCCCAGTCACGCTCGTGGACCCCAGCATTCTCCAGTTCATTGGAGTATACACAGTAGTGAGAATCTAACCGAATCCAACGATGTCCTAACTCGATTGGATTCTACGACTCTTGAATCTGTTCTAGATCACGGCCTTGCGGATCAGTCCACGGGTTATCCCATAGCCCTGTGATCTAAGGACTTCTATCCTTATGAGTAGATATTTATTACATAAGATAAAGGTGACCATATAATAAAATGCATTTATTAATCAAAATTGAATAGTTCCTTATTTATTACAATAAATGCTCGCCATACAGCTGGCTTGCAGGACACTATTCCTATCAAAGCGCACTAAGAGCTAAATTAGATGATACAAGTTTACTAGAAAAACAAATGGATGGTTCTAATGGTTGCACCTTTAAAATTGCAACTGAGAATTTGGGCAAAAATGTTTATACAAGTAAATTAGAAACACTAATAACGCCTGAACATAAGACAAAGAAGGGCAGGAAAAAATCCATCAATAAAGGAAAAGAAATGTTGGAAGACTTTCAGATCCATTACGGATATTAATGAAAGTTGTCAAATGGCATTTACGGAGCCAAGCAATTGCGATGAATCTTCTCAATATAAGAAACATAGAGCTACAATGAAGGAGGAGATAAAAACGACATGTACAAGGCAATCATGGAAGCTGATGAAAAATCCTAAACACAAAAAGATGATTGCATGATTGGTGCAAAGTGGATTCATAATAAGGTAAATCGAAATGATACAATCAACAAATATAAAACTTATTGCAAAAGACATGCACAAGAAGCGAGAGTTGTCTACAACAAGTCCTTTGCACCTATGACACATTATAATACAATCAACCACTTCCAAATTCCAAATTTGAGATACATAGATAGATGCTTGGATTATCAGGGAAAAATCTCAAGGAGGAGTGTTGGAATGTGAGATATTTTGCCTAAGTTTCTACAAAGTTCTACATGTATCAAGAAATATCATGACATCACATATAGATTTAAAACAAGCATATGGTAGAGGAATCTAGAATAATATCTAATTATCCTAGGAAATCTAAGGTAGGAATGAATAATCTAGAATAATGAATATCCTAGAAAGTCTAGATAGTTCTATGATAACTATAGATATGTATGTACTACCACATTGTAAGACAATCAATTGAATAAAGAAAAAATTCTCTTCAAAAATCATTCTCCTTCAACTAGCTACAAATAATTAGCAAACACATCATCAAGTTGATATCAATTTTATAATTGATTCAACCTGAAAATCCCAACAATACTCTTGTGCTATTTTTTATTAACCAAAGAAAAAAGAACTCTCCCAAGTCGAATTACATATTTTGTATAGGATAAATTTAATAACTCAAGAGCTAAAATCTAAGCATTGAAAAAAGCTGAATGAGTTATAAGGTTTGGATTATAACAAGCTAAATTAGAAATTGACAAGAAAGAAATTAAGTCATCAACCAAGTGAAGAGCTACGTGAGAAGGCTTAGTTTATATTTTCAGACAAAAAGAATATTGAGAAGTCAAATATCATATTCAAGGTCCGACAATGAAGGGCTAATCAATTGTGGTTTTGATTGATCAAACATATGAAAATTTACCAGCTAAGTTCAAATGAAGACATCATCAAGAGACTAGCATAGTAAGCTAAGTATAAAACAATCAAGTTATTTGATCGAGTCAAGGACAACTGAGTATCAGATAGGTCGAGAAGAAGTTTGATCAGCGGAGTTCAGGAGCAGAGTTTTAAACAACCAACTTTTTCATACGACTACAATGAGACATATTAGTTGTTCTCTTCAATGCTCTGGAGATCAGATAAGTAATGTCAAAAGATAAGCAATAAGTACAAATATTCCTCATAAATCAGGATGCATTTAATGCGATTGAGAGAATTGTACAGTGACAAACTGCAATAGTGACAGAGCCGCCTGCAGATTTCATAAACGTTTGAAATTGGCAGTAGAAATAGGGGCATTCCTGGAATTAAGAAAATTTTCAACGAACATTAATTCCAGAACTCTTATAAATACTCGTGGTTTGAACAAAAGAAACAATTTTTCAACTCAGGCAAAACTCGCAAGTCAAATATTCAAGCTTACACAAGAGTAAAAACCATTCAGATATTCTTAAGAAGAATGTTTAAAACCGTTTTTATATTACATCAAGGTTGTAATATGGAGAGTTAGTTTCTAAGAAAGATTAACTGTAAAGCTATGAGCTTTGTGAGAATTTAGTTTAAGAGATTAGAATCCGTGTAACTTTACTAAGAGTAGACGTTTCACTTGAACGTAGAAGTTGTAAACTTCAAGTGTTGTATTGATCTAAGAGATTACTTAGTGCATCATTCCAACGTGTTAAATGAAAAGGAGTGGATTAGAGGGATTACACCACCATTGAACCACTACAAAATTTATGTGTTCATTTTATTTTCAGCATCTACATTCATTCACTGGAAAGAACATACTATTCATCTGTTAAGCTTTCAACTGGATTTTAAACTGACTGAAAGAAATTTTCTTAAAGGAAAAACGTTTGATTCAGATAACTTATCTTTTATTCGTTGCACAACTTAAACTCTGATTTACTTTTGTTACTTCATTTCTCTGTAATAAATCAGCTGAGTACTTCATGAAGCTTGAGGATTATTCCATCAGCTGACTGCTCTACTCATTTGTTCGTTAACAATCAAATGTTCTAACTTATCTTACTAGATTGTTTGAAAAATCTTTTGAAATGGTCTATTCATCCCCCCTTGCCCTCTAGACCATTGGCATTTTCTGACCACTTAGTAAAACATTTTGATGGGAAAATAACAATTATACCCTCTCAAACAAATTGATATTTTTTGGTGAATGCTTCAAATATATGTTTTAGCATATGGATTATTTGCACATACATCCCTTAAACTATTGATACTTGATAGTTACCCCCAAAACCTTTTATTTTTTGGTAGTCACATCCCTTTCGTTAAGTAGTTGTCCACTTCAACATAAAAAAAAATAACTAAATGTCCAAATTACTCTCCCCAAATGGCTAGTTCAATTCTAATTGAATATGAACTTTGGAACATTATATATTATTTTATATATACTGCAATTTGGCCTAAAAAATAAACACAAAATTGAAGCATGTTCCTTTCATATTTCTAACTAAAAAACTCAGACAATGATGTTGAAAATTCTATATGAAATTTGTAACAACAGCATAAAAATTGAATTGAAATATCCCCTGACGTTTCGGATATAATGTCTTCTTGTTGGTTAATAAACAAAACTTTCACCTGTATTTTATGAAACTTGCGCAGAACCTCCCTATATAAATTTTATTGCATAAATTACCTTTGTGTTTTACAAAATATTGCATAATCTCCCTTTATACCATTAATTAAATATCACCGTTAATATATTATTTTGAGAATCTTGATAATGATAATGATAACAACCAACATTAATAATTAAGTAAGACTGAAATAGCACAATGTTGAGTTGTATATTTCTCCAATTCAAATTCATTTACCATTTAAAAAGAATGGTTCATATAAGACCACACCATTAAAAATCACAATATTTATTTATAAATTATATTGAAGCTTGCACATTCATAAAAAACACACACAAATACTAAAAGGAAATAGTTTTAACATGTTCGCTAGAACCTTTTAACCTCCAAACAATCTTCTTATTCTCTCTTCCGCAAACTCGAAATAAGCTTGTCTCCATCTCTTATGTAAGATCAAAACTCCAATGACTCCCCAAAATCCTGTTGCCAAACCACATATTACAAATATAGATAGCAATACATTATCATCAATTTCATTTGCTGCTACATGGTAATTATCCGTATTTGGGACCATCGATGCTTCACATTTCTTAGGTAGTGGAGCTCCACAGAGTCGAGGGTTGCCTTCATAAATCGAAGGATCATTGAGAGTTTGGAGTTGACGCCCTGTAGGGATCTTCCCTGACAAATTGTTGTGAGACAAATTCAAATGACTTATGGAACTCAAATCTGACAAACTAGAAGGAACTGTTCCAGACAAATTGTTGTCCGAAAGATCCAGAGATTCCATTGATTTCATGTCTCCTATTCTTTCCGGAATTTTTCCTACCAAATGATTATGCGAAGAATTGAGACCATGCAAGCCAGAAAGTCTTGTCAGCTCCCAAGGAATTTCTCTAACCAGAATATTATTCGAAAGATCCATATGAATTAATAATTTTGATGTTTTGGAGTACTCTAGCTCTTGTCCTTTTAGCACCTCAGTGAAGCTCTGGAGATACCAAACAAAATCAGATAGAATTCCAGCTGATCATTGTTCGATTTTGGATTGACAACCATGCCCGAGAAATTTCCGAAACAATTTGGAATGCCTCCTGTCAAATTGTTGTTTGCAAGGTCCAACATTTGAAGTTTGAGCAGTTGGCAAACCTCCAAAGGAATCTGTCCATAGAACTTATTATTCCTTAGTCTAAGCACTCGAAGATCATGCATATAATTTCCAATCCATTTAGGTAAATTTCCTGAAAACTTATTGTCACCAATATCCACAAGTTGTAAATTGGTGCAGTTTTTCATAGTAAATGGAAGCTTTCCTGTTAAACTATTGTTGTTCAAGTTTAGCCATTGCAATGAGTAAGCTCCACCGATAGAGTTTGGGATGACGCCAGAAATCTCATTAGATGATAATTTCATAGTCGCTAGGTTATGTAAGTTCCCCAAACATCCTGGAAGATTACCCGATAAATAGTTTCTAGAGAGATCCATATATTGCAAAGATATCATCTCACATAATGAATCAGGTAAGGAACCATTGATCCCATTTTGGTCCAAACGCAATGCTAGTAGAGACGGTAACATTAGACTAATGTTGTTTGGTATTGGTTCTTGGATATGGTTGTTAGATAGATTTAAAACATTCAAGTTTTCGCAATTGTAAAGGGAATTTGACAGAGTACCTGAAATGTTACAATTCTGCATGTATAGAAACCTAAGTTCTTTTTGCATTTGAACCCATTGTGGAAACTGACCTCCAATATCACAAGATTTCAATGTGAGCTCTCGTAGTTGAAAATGAGGCACCCAATCCAATTTCACTTTGAATTTTAACGAGCTTACAGTAAGCACTGATAACTTTGAGAGCTTAGCAAAGTGATCCTCAGAAACTGTACCAACCAAGAAATTATGACTTACATCAAGATGCTCAAGATTTGATAGTTGTCCTAAAGAAAGTGGAATTCCCCCACTTAATCGATTATAAGAAAGATCCAATGTAGTCACTGCTCTCAAGTCTCCAAGGGACGATGGGATGGAACTAGATAAATCATTCATACTAAGATCTAACATTGTTAAGGCCGATAATTTTCCAAGAGAATTAGGAATAGTACCATTGATAAAGAAATTGTTTGAGAGATCAAGGTACATTAATTTCTTTAGTCCACCAATCTCTTCAGGCAAATGGCCATAAAACTGATTTCCTTCTAAAACTAGTTTTCCCAAGTTGTGGTTCCAACATCTAGATAAGTTTTGAAAAGGTGTTGAGATATCCCCATAAATTTGATTATAACTCAAATCCACCGATTTCAAGTGACATTTATTCAATAGAAATTCAGAGTTCCAATCTACTTTATTACGAAGAGAGTTGGAACCAAGATTCAACCTAACAAGGTTACTCAATTCAAAGAGATAAAGGCCAGTAGAACTATAGTTGTTGCCTGAAAGATCAAGGTCTCTTAGTAAAGTCATGTTATGAAGAAAGCAAGGAAACTCTCCATCTAATGAATCAAGCTTAAATCCACATAACGGACATTAGTAAGTGTATAATTTACACTTACACAAGCATGTTGCAAATTTTTGTTATTAAGTCTACTAGAAGATAGGCCTAACTTTTGTATAGAAGGAAGCACGTTTAGTAACTTGAGAAAATCTTTTGTTGGGCTGAGGTCCACACTGCTCAAATCAAGATGCTCGAGCGATGAAAGACGAGATATCCATGTGAGATCATCAACTACCAGATCTTCTGTATAGCTGAGATCGAGCACACGCAAGCTTGAAAGGTTGCCAAGATTATGAGGAACAATACCATGTAAAAAACTTGAAGAGAGATTAAGATACTGCAGTTGTTTCATTGATCCAATAAATGCAGGAAATAAATTGTATTGTAAATTGAAACAACTTAAGTCTAGGTAAGTCAAATGCTTCAATTCCAAAAGAGAAGAATCAAGCATTTTACCGCTTAAGCTTTTATATCCAAGATCGAGACTAATAACATGCCCCGTAAATTTGTCAGACCTTATACCTAACCATGTGCAACAATCTTTGCCATTCCATGCAGGCAAAGGGTCCAAAAGGCTTTCCTTGAATTTTAACAAAGCTTTTCTTTCCCCTACAATGCATCCAAATGTCGCGTTAGCTTCTTTTATAGAACTACAAATCACAAAAGACTCAATAAACAAGATGATAAAAAGGAGAATGACACAAGATATTTTCATTTAAAAGAAAGAAAAGGTTTTTTTTTTTTTGTGAGTCTACAAAAGCCCAATGCATGTTATCTCTTTATATAGACTAGATATCAACCAAAACTTTTTTTCACATTTGATAAGCTGGAAATTTAATCGCTCCAAAGAAAATTCTGTCAAATGTAATTATGGAAAGTGGAAATAGAAAAAAAGTTTAAAATAGTTGCCAGAATTGACCAATTTTAGAGAATTGAAGGCCATCAAACTTTTTTGTTTCATGTTATATAAACAAATGTAGAGTACCACTACCAGTTGCCTAATGCCCTTCATATAAAGTTAGCTAGCTAGGGCAACATATATATATATATATATATATATATATATATATATATATATATATATATATATATATATATATATATATAAACAAAGATTAAGCTCTAGGGGTATGTTTTATGAATATTTCAGAAATTTCTAGTTTATGTATATAGATTCATTTAGTTGCACACAGTAAGTCATTATATAACATTGCTTCAGATTTAAGCATAATAATAATTATGTTATCTTTCACGATATGACTACTTAAGCTAAACTCAAATGCATTGGGAAACTCTCACCCTTTTTAAGGGTAGTATTCCCTCTGACCCAATTTATGTGTCATTTTAGAGAAATTTTTTTTGTCCGAAATTATTTGTCACTTTAAAATCTCAATGCAGTATTAATTACATATTTTCTCATTTTGCCCTTATTAATTTAATGTATCTAAAACTCTCTCTTTAATAGAGAGAATAAGAGAAAAAGTAAGAGAGAGAATGTAAGGGTATTTTAGGAATATCATTTATTTTTTCCCTAAAATTAAGACAATTTAGTAGATGTCTTAATATGTGTAAAAACACCTAAAACGACACATAAATTGGGACAGAGGGAGTTCCTGATATTTGGTTTCCACCTTAGATTAATATATATAAGCATTGCTTTTGCTTTTGTGTACATATTATGGATATAATGGAAAATTGGCAAAAATTATCCAATCATATGACAAATGTATTGCACTTATTTTTAATTGTTCACTCTCCTAGAAATTGAATGAAATTCCAAAACAAGTGCCATTTAATTATTTTGGACTTCACTGTACCCGATTTGGGCAAGAATTTCTCAATTCTGCACACGTCTGGCTGTTCTTCAACTCAAAAAGAGCTACAGATTAAAACTATTACATCGAACGGGCTTAGGTCCAAGAAAGCACACCATACCTGATCTGAGGCCCAGGCCCATGTTTCGATAAAGGGCTGGCTATAAGCGCTCCATGCAGTTAACATGAAACAAAAAAGTTTAAACTACGAGCATTTTAACATCTCCAAGGGGATGTTTTGATCAAGGGGGGTTCTTTGTTTCAAGCAAGGACTAGAATGCATTAACTTGAAACCTTGTCAAATTCCATCTAAAAACACATTCTTTGTAATGCAATTTATATGATAGTATTAATTTCAATTCCACGTAATCTCCCTAAATATGAATTAATGTGTTATCTTAGGTGCTACAGATTTGTAAATATGAGAAAGAATAAGAGAAAATTTGCCTTTGCCTTGTTTAAATAAACAGTTTCCAGTTTACCCCGAAAAGTTTTCAAGTTTCCTACTCAACCCCCTAAAAGTATAATTTTAGTACTCAACTCCTAAAATTTAATTAATAGCCTCACTTTGATAGCTATCATTTGAGCTTCGTTAGTGTTGGATGAAGATGAAGATGAAGTGCAATGAAGATAAGAAGATAAGGGAAAGTTTTGATGATTTCCAAAACGTCAAAATCAACTAAGTATGGAAAGCTTAGGTCCCTTAGAAGAATTTTGACCAAGTAAAGAAGACATCAGAAGGGTCCAAAATTCTAAGCCCAGAAGACTATTGATCTTATGCTGAAACAACAATCAGAAGGGTAGACCATCAGCTGACTCAAATCGGATTAGTTCAGAGTTTGATCAGGAGAGTATCTATCAGCAGGGTTGTTTTGATCAGCAGAGTAGAAGAGATCAAGGAGTTAGTCCAACGGTAATAAATGCACTTGGTGTAATAATGCTGTAAGAGAAGGGTAGTAATGGCAAATGATTGAAGTTTATTCTCGGATCAGCAGAGTGCATTTAATGCAGCTACAAGAAAGTACAGCTGAAAGTACTGTAGCAAGGAGCCGTTCTGAAATTGGGCTAAGGCTATGGATTTGAATTTTGATTTCCTTCAACGGTCATATTTTAAAATCCATGTATAAATAGAGCTGATTTCAATGAGCGAGACACACAACAACATTCTGAGATTTTATTTCCGAAGCAGAATTTTCTCTAAGTCTCAAGAAGCTCAAGAACAGCTCACTCGTCTGGTGAAGTCATTTGTTGACAGAAACCAAGTTGAAGCCAAAAAGAAAACATCTTCTGAGTGAATTTGTATTAGTTGAGTGTTGTGCGGAGTGTAGATCCATCTTTGTGAGTGGTCTAACTTCAGAGGATAGGTCTTCTTAGTGATTTCCTATTGTGAGCTTACAGCCTTCTCATTTGTTGTTTTGGTGTAAGTGGAGAAATATTGTAAACTTTGTGTTTATAGTATAACCCAGAATCTAAGTGATCTGGAAGAGTGGACTAAAGGATTTTTATCCATATAACCACTATAAAAATTCTTTGTGTTGTTTTTGCATTAAGTTTTCTTGCATATTTCAAAATTGCATAAGTTAACACTTTAAATCATTTTAAAGATTTTTAAGGAGTTTTTAAACTGGGGATAAAATCTTTAAAAGACTTAGTCTACTTGTGAAAAACACTTACAAATTATCCGCTGCAAGTATACTCTTGATAAAACTGATTTTGCTGAAATCAGCTAAGTAACTATAAGAAGAGTGGTCACTCTGCTGTTCAAGATTGGTTCACGATCAGCTTAGTCAGCTTACTGTTCTTTATAAGCTTAGTCTGCTGACAGACGACTGAAAAGTTTTTATGTCTAAAAATTTTCAGAGGTCTATTCACCCCCGCCCCTCCTCTAGACCTCATTTGACCACTTGGGACCAACAAGTGGTATCAGAGCAGGTGGTTCATAGAATCAGCTGCCTGATCAACGAGCTTGATCCAAGTGTTTTTCAAAGGTTTTACAAACTTTTCAAAAAGTGCATATTTTTGAAAATCTAAAATTTTTGAAAAATGGACTGTATCAGCCATGTTCCCCACATCGCTGGTATGAGTTTTGAAGACTGGAAGATTCGCATGGAAATCTTCTTAGCTGCCTACTATGAAGCACCGACTCTTCAAAGAATATGACGAATGCCGAGTCGACTCGGATGGGACTCGGACTCGCCGTTGACTCGGCTGCGACTCGCATCGGACTCGCCACGTGGCGAGTCCGAGAAAAAGAAATAAAAAAATTTCGGACTCGCGAGTCGACTCGGTCAAGCTGAAGAGTCGACTCGATCAATATTTATCCACTACAGAGGAGAAATAAAATGCATGAGAGGGAGGAATCAGGTGAGGCGGCGAACATCTTAGAGAGGCAGTCGCGGCAGAAGCCATGGCCGCATCGGAGAAGGAGAGGGCAGCGGTCCTCCTCGTTGTACTTGTTTTCACACACCGAACAACAGGTAACTCTCATTTTTAGAATCTTCTGGAACCGAATTTCGGTGAAGTTAATTTGTTTCTGAAATTTGGGGGAAATGGAGGTAGATCCAAAGAGAAAAAGTTTTTTTAGAGAGAGAAAGCGAGGAAAGGGGTTGGGGAGAAGGTGAGCTCACAACAGTTGATTGATTGAGGGGTTTTGCCCTCACCATTTTCTTGGTCTTTTTCTCTTTCACTCTTTCTTCTTAATTAGTACTAGACTTAATTACTAATAGTGTACTGTATAATATTATATTGTGTTTGTGTGAAAATATATTATGATTCTTTTTCCTCACAACCCGATTCTTATGCTGCTAATTCAACTTTAGAGAACAATTTATGAAGGAAAGTATTTCATTATAATTAACTAATATAATTTTTTTTATTTTTTTATATATAACTATATAAATTTATTTTATTAAAATATACGTATCCATGCCGAGTCGTATCTTAATTTTTTTCGAAAACGAGTCGCCGAATCCGAATCGTGTCGACTCCGAGTCGCCGAGTCCGTATCCGTGCAACGTAGGCTGCCTACAATGACAACATGTACACATGTATCATAAAAGTTTCATTCAAATTCACAAAGACTATAAAAATCAATGAAGTTGATACAGTTGTGGATAAAGACTTGCATGAGATGACAGCCGAAGAAATAAAGCTGTTCAATCTAGACAAGGATGGCCGGTTCATCATGACTAAAGCCCTGGATAATGATCGGTTTGACAAGATCAAACATTGCAAAACTGGAAGAGAAATGTGGGACAAAGTTCGTGATATGAGCGAAGGCAATGATGCCATAAAAGAGCATCAGCTTACTGTTGCTTTGGAAAAACTGGATAACTTCAAAATGAAGTCTGGAGAGACCACTGATCAGATGGATACCAGGTTCACCAGAACACTCAGTGAAGTTCTAAAGTTGGGAAAAACCTTTACTGACAAAGAAATCACAGTCAGAGTACTAAAGGCTTTACCTCCTAAGTTCAACATGAAGGTGACAGCGGTGGAAGAATCAAAAGATTTGGGAAAGATCTCCCTTACAGAGTTGTTCTCCGTACTCAAGGCATTTGAGTTTAAAATGCCAAGAATGGGAATTGAAGAAACCTCAACTTCAAGACCCACGGCTGCCTTAGTTGCTGCTGAAAATCCCAGAAGCCCAGCACAAAGAAGTAAAGAAGTGGACTCAACTGATGAAGCCACATTGCTCAACAAAAAGGAGTACACAGCTGGAGATGTAGCATTGCTGATGAATAATTTCAGGAAGTTCTACAAAAGAAAAATGAAGAACAAATATAAAATTGCTTCTACTTTTAACCCTACTTCTTCTTCTCAGGATAAGGATTCTTATAAATCCAAAATGATGTGCTATAATTGTCGGAAAGTGGGTCATTTCATTAGAGACTGCCCATATCCCAAAGCTGAGAAGTATACAGAAGAAGAAAAGAGAATCAGAAAGGAAAGAAAGCATCAGAAAGGCAAAGTACTGATAGCAGAAGCAGAAAAGCTAGATGTTGTCTACTCATCAGATTCAGATTCGGACACTTCTGTTGAAGAGTCTTCTGATGAAGAGAGTCCTGCTCTTCTCTGCCTGATGGCTAAGGAATCTGATGACTCAGAGGATGATGAGGTAACTCCTCTAGATAATGAATTGTTTAATTCATTTGAACAAATGATGCTTAACAATACAAATATTGCTGAAGCATATAGTAAGCTTAAGGAAGAGATGATTTTGCTAAGAGAGCAAAACAGTTCACTAAAACTTGAAGCTGAAAAGCCAAAATAATCAGCTGAATGCAAACAGCTCAGGCAAGAAAATGAATCTCTGAAAGCTGAATGTGAAGTTTATAAAGGTAAAATCATTGAGCTTGAGAAAGTCATTGAGTCTCATGAGAAGTCATCTGTTGCATCCACTCACATGTCTAGTAAACAGAAGACACCTTTAGATTAGGATAAGTTAGAACTGAACCATACTGAAAAATTTATATCAACTGACTATAGTAAGGTCATTTTGTATGTTCAGACTACTAAACCTGCTTCACCTGAGAAAGCATTAAAGGAGACGAAAACTCTTAAAGCTAAAAAGAGCAAAGAGTCTAGTGTAGGAAAACAGACTGGTAAGTCTAAACAGAAGAGTCCTAAGAAGTCTTCTGATAAAGATAAAACCAATCAGACTAGTGATAAGACTAAGTCGTCTGTTAATGAGCAAGCATCTAGTAAACCAAAGAAGCATAAAAACAAGAAAAATCAAAATGCTTGGTATGTAAATGATTCTTATTATGTGCAACATGCTGCATATCCTCCTATGTATCATGCACCTCAATTTCCAACTTACTATGCACCATATCCTGCTCATCCAATGCATGCATATCCTCCTTATCATGCATCTTATTCTGCTTATGAACATTATCCTTATCATGCTGATTATCATCAAAATAGCAAATCTGATAAACATGATGAAGATGTACCTGTTCATGCTCCTGCCAAACAACAGAAACTTAAGACTTCATCATCTTGGGTTATCAAAGGTGGAACTAATCCTCCAGGACCCTCTCAATAAGGGTACCTAAAACAATCTTTATTTTGTTTTGTAGGTCAGGATTAGGAGTAGGAATAAAGTGGAGAAAATCTGGTACTTGGACAGTGGTTGTTCAAGATACATGTGTGGAAACATACATGAGCTGACTGATGTTGTTGCTGTGGATGGTCCAAATGTCACTTTTGGAGACAGCAAAGAAGGCAAGATTGTAGCTAAAGGAAGATTAATCAAAGGAAACATTGAGATATCTGACGTCTCATTTGTTAAAGGCCTAAAGTACAACCTGCTGAGCATAAGTCAATTTTGTGACAAAGGATATTCAATCATCTTCTCAACAGATAAGTGCAACGTTGAACAGATTGGTACAAAGAAGGTAATTTTATCTGGAAGACGACAAGGAAATGTCTACATAGTCGACTGGAATTCTGCTGACAAGAATTCAAGTATTTGTTTGGTGGCATCAACACCAAGTGAAGTCAGTTGGTTGTGGCACAAAAGGATGAATCATTTAAACTTCAAGACATAAACAGATTGATAAAGAAGGATCTGGTAGAAGGGATTCCAAAAACAGTCATGAGCAAAGATAAGCTCTGTGACGCATATCAGAAAGGGAAACAAATCAAGTCATCGTTCAAAAGCAAGAAGCACCAATCTTCTGACAGAATCTTGGAGCTGCTACACATGGACTTATTTGGACCCATTGATCCAGTCAGCAATGGTGGAAATAAATACTGCCTAGCTGTTGTGGATGATTATTCAAGATATACTTGGGTGATATTCATGAAAAAGAAAAGTGAAACCAAGGAACATCTTACTAATCTGATGGAACTGATCCAGAATGAGAAAAGCACAAAAATATTGAAGATCAGATCAGATAGAGGGACAGAGTTCACAAACTCTACTGTTGAAGAGTATTGTAATAACAAAGGAATACATCATAAGTATTCAGCTGCTAGAACCCCTCAAAAGAATGGTGTTGATGAAAGGAGAAACAGAACACTAAAGGAAGCTGTCAGAACAATGATAGCTGAAGCTAAGCTGCCTCAAAGATTTTGGGCAGAAGCAACAAACACAGCCTGCTTTACCCAAAACAGATGCATGATCAACAAAAATCAGAACAAGACTCCATATGAAGTTTGGAACAACAGGAAACCAAACATTCATTACTTTAAAATTTTTGGTTGTAAATGCTTTGTGTTAAATAATGGGAAAAATCATCTTACTGCCTTTGCAGAAAAGGCTGATGAAGCTGTTTTTGTAGGATACTCTACTGTTAGTAAAACTTATAGAGTTTTTAACAAAAGAACTTTACTTATAGAGGAATCCATTCATGTAGTATTTGATAAGCCAAGTCAATCTTCTGAAAAGAATCAAAGTACTAATCAAGATCTGTCTACTGATTTACAGAAGTTGAATGTTGGAAAGAATGAAGAATATGTTCCCATCATACTACCTGATCTCAACTCAGCTGCTAACTCAAATGCTGTCCAAAATCACAGTGTTGATTGCCTAACAGACGAGTTGCAAACAGCTGACAGACCAGAGACTGTTCAACAGACAAGAACTGTTCAACAGACTACTACTGAATCTCCAACAGTAGTGTTGCAAGATCAAAACAGAGGACAACATTCAGACCTGCAACATGATCTCAGATGGCTCAAGAATCACCCACCAGAACTAGTGATTGGTGATCCTTTGGATAGAGTGAAGACAAGAAGGGCTGCTGCGCAAGATGCCATGTTTGTCAGCTTCCTATCTCAAATAGAGCCTAAACAAATTGAAGAAGCTCTCAGTGATTCCTTCTGGATTGAAGCTATGCAAGAAGAGTTAAATCAATTTGAAAGGAATAAAGTATGGTACTTAGTTCCAAGACCAAGTCATCAATGAGTAATTGGCACTAAATGAAGTATGGTACTTAGTTCCAAGACCTATGCTGCTTACAAGAACTTCACTGCCTATCAGATGGATGTGAAGTCAGCATTTCAAAATGGAGAATTGCAAGAAGAAGTGTATGTTGAACAACCACCTGGATTTGAAGCTTATCAACAAGAAGACAAGGTGTATCGTCTGAAGAAAGCCCTCTATGGACTGAAACAGGCTCCAAGAGCATGGTATGATACCCTATCTGATTTTCTTTTAATTTAAGGATTTCGTAAAGATAAGGTAGATAAGACCTTGTTCACTATTGAATGGGAAAATCACATATTACTTGTGCAAATTTATGTGGACGATATTATTTTTGGTTCAACTAACCAACAGATGTGTGACAAGTTCTCCAAGCTGATGCAGAACAAGTTTGAAATGAGCATGATGGGTGAACTCAATTATTTTCTTGGTTTGCAAGTTAGACAGTTGCCTGATGGAATATTCATCAACCAAGCAAAATACACAAAAGATCTGTTTAAGAAATTTGGTATGGAAACTAGCTCTACTGCTAACATTCCAATGTCTACTAGTCTTCGTTTGTATAAAGATGAAGATGGCAAATCAGTGGACATAACCAAATATAGAGGCATTATTGGGTCACTGTTGTATTTAACAGCCAGCAGACCTGATATCATGTACTCTGTTGGGGTTTGTGCGAGATTTCAATCAAATCCTAAGGAATCTCAGCTGCCAAGAGAATACTGAAATATGTTAAAGGCACTCAAGAATTGGGATTGTGGTATCCTAGAGAATCTGGATTTGAGCTTATTGGATATTCAGATTCAGACCTTACTGGCTGCAAAATTGATAGGAAGAGCACAACAGGTGCTTGTCAATTTTTGGGTAGTCGTCTGATCTCATGGATGAGTAAGAAACAGACTTCAGTGTCCATATCTACTGCTGAAGCTGAGTATATAGCTGCTGGAGCTTGTTATGAACAAATACTATGGTTGAAGCATCAACTTGAAGATTATAATATCAAAATCAGTGGAATACCTATCTACTGTGACAATACAAGGGCTATCTCTCTTACTCAGTATACTACAAGTCATTCAAGGACTAAACATATTGAGATCAAGCATCACTTCATTAGAGATCATGTGGAAAAATGAAATGTTATGATTGAGTATGTTCATACAGACAATCAGATTGCTGATATTTTCACTAAACCTTTAAGTGAAGTAAGGTTTTCAACTCTAAGAGCTAAACTAGGACTACTAAATTTGGATGCATAAGCTGATGGGGAACTTATCAGAAGACTGAACTTCATCAGCTCAGTCATCCATTATCATCTTCAAGGTTAACTCTCAACAGACTAGTTAACTTATGGAATCTCAAACTCAGGAGGAACGTGTAAGACTAGCGGTACTTCTGTTCTAGAGACGAAATTAGTTAATGACAGTTAGTTGAAGTTATGTTATCAGAAGATATGTTCTTAATTCTTGAAAATTGAAGATCAAATTATCTTGCTGGATTGACAAACAGTAGAGGAAGATTACTAGGTATTGGCTTTCACTAGTAATATCAGATAACAGATCGCTCGTCTGTCAGATAAGTTAAACTCTACTCATCTGATACATTATACAAGCATGGTCATAAAACGCATCTTTGAAAATACGCTTTTATAAGTAATAGATAAGTGCCAATTAAGTTTCCCGTCCATCTGACATTAATTTAATAAATTTGAAATCCGCAATTCTCACCCGCTCGATTTAAAAACTGTCAGATCAATCTTACGGTTCATATTAATCACGATAATCAAAACAAAAGAAACGAATAAATTCCGATCTGAACAGATCAGTCGACTCACGCACACAAAATTTCCCAAAATTCTCTAACTCTCTAAGCTCTCTGTTTCTTTAGCTCTCAAACTCTTGCAGATTTACACCACTTAATCACAAAAATGGAAATCATTGAAGGAAGGTTTCTAAGCTACGACAAATTCTTCTCCACTGGTACTGATCTCATGAGGGAAATCATGGAGAAAATCAAGAATTCATCACTGGTAACCGTTTTAGAAGCTCACGAGGAACGTGTGTATCTGGACGACGTTGCTGATTTCTACATAACCAGGAAATTCAACAATGATAAGACTACTATGACTGCCACTATTGGGGGAAAGAAGATTTGCGTATCTGCTGCCGTGTTGAGTGAAGTTTATGGGCTGAAAAATGAAGGAGGAGATGTAACAGACCTAGGGTCCGAGAAAGAGGAGGAGTTTTGGCAAGTTTGTGCCAAGGAGGGAGAGGAAATGTCAGGGACTCTGATGAAGACTCAGCTGAAGGATGAGTATCAGAGGTTCGCTGATATAATTGCGAAGGTGCTGGACTGCAGCACTAGTTCTTTGGATGGATTACCCAGAAGGAGGTATTACACAATGATTTGCATTTTCTATGATTTAAAGGTTAACTGGGCTGCTCATGTATTTGATCTGTTGAGTGATAAGAAGACCAAGTATGGCATTCTGCTCAGTCATCTGTTTTTAAGTTTGAGATGTCAATTGGGAAGTGGAAAGCCTGTCCATCCTAGCAAAGAATTCAAGTTGTATGAGCCAGTTAGAAGTGTAGGTACTTCTAAAAGAAAGGCTCCTGCCAAGACTGCTAAGGCCCCTGCCAAGAAAAGCAAAAAGGCTGGTCAGACCAGTAGGTCTGCTGATCAAACAGTGAGCACTACTGTTGAAGCTGGATAAGCTCGGCCTGAGATTGAAATTCCTGACAAGATAGTCAGTGAATTTGCTAAAGAAATTGAAGAAATGGAGACTGGATCATGTCCTGAAAGGACAGAATCAGAAGAAGCTGTTCCTCTTCAACCTGCAAAAAGAATGAGGACAAGAAGTTTTGTGAAAAGACTTCCTCAACCTCAACCTTCAGGAAATATGACCAAGGCAAAGGCAAGAAAAAAGGTCACATTCTATGAAGAGTCATCTGAAAAAGTGAGAGAGATACAAGCAACAGCAGAAAGACCAATTGTTATTGAAGTGCCTGCTGGAGATTCATCTGTTGTAGTGTCTGCTGATGTTAGAGAAGAACAGCAGACTGGCACAACTAATGAAGGAGATGCACTCATTCTGCATCCTGCTCCTGTTAATGCCACTCCATTACAGATTGTGGAAAGTCCTGAAGCCAAGAAGCTAAGGACTGGCAAAATTGTAATTCCTTATCTCTCTGTTCCTGAAAAGAAGAAATTGGATAAAGCTGAGAGACAAAGGAAAGCTGCTGAAAAGGCTGAGGAGGATCGTCTAAAGGCACTTGAGCTCAAAAGACTGGAAGAAGAAGCCAGTAAGATGACTCAAGAACAAAGAGATGACATTGAAGCTGCAGAGTTGGCTGCTGCCATAGAAGCTAGTGCTAAGGACTCTCATGGTCCAAGGCAAGCTGGTGGCATTGTTATTGGAGAACAAAGAGATCCTTCAAAACCTAAGCAAGTCATGCCTACACCAGAAGTGCAACCTAAGAGAATAGCAGAGTTGAAACTAGCATTGGAAATTGTTAGAGATGATCCTGGTGCTTTTGATGAATTCATTGCACGCCTGGAATCTGAAAATGACAGAATCACTCGTCAGACGATGTTTATCAAAGAAAAGGTTAGATATAACAGATGGAGAGAGTATCGTCTGTTGAAAAGTCAGGATCAGATTGCCAATTGGAAGGCTTTTACAAGTGAAGAAGCCTGGGTCATGAAGTGGCTTGAAACAAACTCTTTAACTCAAGCATTGGACTCAGAGTTCTTTCTAGACAAAATGAGACTGAGGATCAGTCATTTGGTAAAAGCTGAGGCCAAAAAGTTGTATGATTCCGTTCCAGAAGAGTATGCTGAGAATGAAGATCTAAAGGAACGTGCAATCAAGCTGGCAGTTTCCACAACCATGGAAACTTGGGCCAAAAGAACTAGGAAGATGAAGGGACAGCCAAGCTCTTTGCTCCCTCTTCCAAGTTTGAAACAAATTGTCTATGGACCTACCATCAAGCCCTATGAGGAGCTTCCAGAGGATCCAATCTCTCCATTTATTCCAATAGATAACATGACCTCGATTACTCATAGATCAATTTTAAATAATGATGGTAAAATGATTACTGTTGCAGTTACTAGAAAGGTCCAAGCACCACCAGCTGATCAGACCAAGGAGAAGGAAGGTACTTCTAAACCAGCTGATCAGACTAAGGAGAAGGAAAGCACTCCCAGTCAAGCTGATAAGACCAAGGAAAAAGAGAGTACTCCTGGTCCAGCAGATCAGATCACAGAAAAAGAAATCCTTGCATTACCTCTTGTTCAAACAGAGGATACTTCTACTCCCAGAGCATTCAGCCATCTCTGTTGAACTCAATTCAACAGATGATTTCAAATTCAATGAAGGAATTGGAAGAAAGGTTAACTGCCAATCTGTTGGCTGCTATAAGTCAACCAACCCACAGAGTTGCTGCCATTCCTACTTCTCTGATAGAAGACACTGCTCAAAATGTAGAGACTATCAGACAAGAGGATGTAATTAGAGCAAGGACTCAAAGCACTGCTGCTGGTTGGAGACAAATTACTGAGACTGTTGAAATGGCAATAAAAGCAGAGGATGAAACTTGGAAAATATGATGAAGGACTTCAAGGCATCTGCTGATATGTTACTAGCAACTCAGATTCAGCTAGGTGACCAAGGGAAAGTTGTCCTTAACATAATGGAAGCATTTGAAGCCCAACAGCTCAGAAGCAAAGCTCAGATTACTGCAATAGAAGAAAACATCAGACTTCTCTGTGATACTCTCCAAGTCACACCAGTCTTACCACAGTATCAAATCAACCCTGCTGATGATGACAAAAAGGGGGAAGATAGGGTACCTGGTGAAGAAGAAGAAGATAGACAAGATGGCACTTCTTTCTCAAAAACTGCTGACACTTCTTTCTCAAAGACTGCTGAACTGGAAGAAACTGAAGTACTGACTGCCAAAGATGAAAGTGCTGATGATGAAAATGAAGGCACAAGCAGACCAGTAGATCGGTCAATTACAGAAGAAGAAGAGGAAGCTGATGAAGCTGAAGGAAATCCCAAGGAAACAGCAAAGACTGACAAAGAAATTGCTGCTGCTAAGGACTCAGCTGAAGAACAGCTTGATCCTGATGTAAAGTATAAAAAGATGGATCTTTTAAGACAAAGATTCTTCAAGGAATTAGAAGCTGAAACTTCCAAACCTGAAGATGAAGATGAAGAGGACAAGCCAAAAGACTAGACTAGTTACTTAGGCTTGAAATCTTTGTAAATTTTCTTTATGCACATTTCATCTACTAAACTTGTAATTTGTAATCCTTTCTAAATCTATAAAAGTTCAAGTTTAAATCCAATAAACTATTTCTATCTCAGAAATTTTTTAGAATCAAAACTTTAGTTTAGGTACAGGTACTTAGCTGAAGTTTTGTCATCATCAAAAAGGGGGAAATTGTTGGATGAAGATGAAGTGCAATGAAGATAAGAAGATAAGGGAAAGTTTTGATGATTTCCAAAACGTCAAAATCAACAAAGTATGGAAAGCTTAGGTCCCTTAGAAGAATTTTGACCAAGTAAAGAAGACATCAGAAGGGTCCAAAATTCTAAGCCCAGAAGACTACTGATCTTATGCTGAAACAGCAATCAGATGGGTAGACCATCAGCTGACTCAAATCAGATTAGTTCAAAGTTTGATCAGCAGAGTATCTATCAGCAGGGTTGTTTTGATCAGCAGAGTAGAAGAGATCAAGGAGTTAGTCCAACGGTAATAAATGCACTTGGTGTAATAAATGCTGTAAGAGAAGGGTAGTAATGGCAAATGATTGAAGTTTGTTCTCGGATCAGCAGAGTGCATTTAATGCAGCTACAAGAAAGTACAGCAGAAAGCACTGTAGCAGGGAGCCGTTCTGAAATTGGGCTAAGGCTTTGGATTTGAATTTTGATTTCCTTCAACGGTCATATTTTCAAATCCATGTATAAATAGAGCTGATTTCAACGAGCGAGACACACAACAACATTCTGAGATTTTATTTCCGAAGCAGAATTTTCTCTAAGTCTCAAGAAGCTCAAGAACAGCTCACTCGTCTGGTGAAGTCATTTGTTGACAGAAACCAAGTTGAAGCCAAAAAGAAAACATCTTCTGAGTGAATTTGTATTAGTTGAGTGTTGTGCGGAGTGTAGATCCATCTTTGTAAGTGATCTAACTTCAGAGGATAGGTCTTCTTAGTGATTTCCTATTGTGAGCTTATAGCCTTCTCATTTGTTGTTTTGGTGTAAGTGGAGAAATATTGTAAACTTTGTGTTTATAGTATAACCCAGAATCTAAGTGATCTGGAAGAGTGGACTAAAGGATTTTTATCCATATAACCACTATAAAAATTCATTGTGTTGTTTTTGCATTAAATTTTCTTGCATATTTCAAAATTGCATAAGTTAACACTTTGAATCATTCTAAAGATTTTTAAGGAGTTTTAAAACTGGGGATAAAATCTTTAAAAGACTTAGTCTACTTGTGAAAAACACTTACAAATTATCCACTGCAAGTATACTCTTGATAAAACTGATTTTGCTGAAATCAGCTAAGCAACTATAAGAAGAGTGGTCACTCTGCTGTTCAAGATTGGTTCACGATCAGCTTAGTCAACTTACTGTTCTTTATAAGCTTAGTATGCTGACAGACGACTGAAAAGTTTTTAATTCTAAAAATTTTCAGAGGTCTATTCGCCCCCCCCCCCCCTCTAAACCTCATCTGACCACTTGGACCAACAGTTAGGTCCAAGGGATCTTGCGTATCTAATAATATGAAAGCCTAAAAATGCAACAACAAAAAATCATGCGAATGATAGCAAACATCCTCTTCCAATTTAAAAAAATCAGAAGCATATATTTTGAATTTTTAACCTATAATTTTTTATTATTTTTAGGGAAACCTATAAATATGAATTATATAAAAAAACTGTTTTGAGATTTCATAATCTCATTGAAAAGAAATGAAATATTAACAAGCTAGCTATATAAGTACGGTTGTGTTTCTCCGTCATAAACTTAACGCCACTACAAAAAAAAAAAAAAATCTTTGGTGGTACCATTTTTTATGGCATTTTAAAGAAAATGTCACAAAATACTAACACAGTCATAGTTTTGAAAAATGTCACAAACTAAAATGTTAATTTTACTGATCAGTGACATTTTTATACTAGGGAAATTTACCTAGACACCCCCTGGGTTTAGGCCTAATTATAGGAACTTACCTCGTTGTTTGAAATATTACAAAAACACCCCCTTGACTTAACGGCCGTTAGTCAACGCTAACGGAAATTGTGAAATGTCTTAAATGCCCTTAGTTGTTTTTAATATTTACAAAAAAAAAAAAAAAAAAAAAAAAAAAAAAAAAAAAAAATGGAAAAAATTTTCGCACATTTTTCACTACCTTCACAAAAATCATGATTTCTCCCTTGTTTGTGGACGGATTTTAGTAATTCTTGTTGTGTTAGACTCGCCTCTTCATCGCGCATCTTCCTACTGGAGCAATTTTCGGGATTATGGACTGGTTTTTGCGATTGGGAGTGATTTCTTTTCGTCCCCAAATTCTAGGGTTCATCCCAATTCGCGGATTTGAGCCTCTAATTCTGGAAAATTGCTTCGTGTTTCACTTCTATATGTTTATTTCGTCACTTTCCTTGGATTAATTGCCCGATTGAAGGTGGGATTGAAGATTTGAATCGAATTGGGCATTTAGGGTTTATGCGCCCACTTTGATCTCCGAATTGGGGGTGTTATCGAACTGATTTCTACTGGATTTTTTAGGGCTTTTCTTCATGATAGTGTTAATTTCAGTTTCCCCAAGTCAATTTTGGGTTTGGTGAACTCGGGCCGCGAAGAACAATTTCGGGCCGTGAAGAACAAGTTCGGGCCGAAGGGTTTTTTGCTCCTGCTGCATTTTCCTGCTGTTTTCTGCTGTTTTTTTATTGTTATTTGCTGGTTTTGGGTTTTATTTTTGTTATTTGGTGCTTTTGTTGGTGTTTTTTCGATTATTTAGTGATTTTTTCATCATTTACTGACCAGGTATTTATGTATTTTGATCTAATGCAAAGTGGAACATTTTATTGAAAAATAGTTGAGTGTTATTTCATCATTTACTGGCTTGGTGGATTGGTATTTATGTATTTATTGGGTGTT
The DNA here is from genome assembly GCA_003313485.2 of Penstemon barbatus. Lineage (NCBI taxonomy): Eukaryota > Viridiplantae > Streptophyta > Magnoliopsida > Lamiales > Plantaginaceae > Penstemon > Penstemon barbatus. The sequence continues at coordinate 77,194,933 of CM064877.1, read as the reverse complement.
TTAATATTGAAATGGAAATACATTACACATACAACAGTAATTTCCAGCCTACAACAATCAAATTTCAAATATTACAAATACACCCCCTGTAACATAACATATATTACAAATACACACCGAGGGCAAAATTGGAAAAACATTAAAAAAAAATGATGACGTCATCCTCCGCCGTCAAAATTTAACGCCTTAAGGGGTGTTCTTGTAATACTGTTTTGCCAGAGGGGGTGTCTAGGTAATTTTTCAAACAACGGGGTAAGTTCCTGTAATTAGGCCTAAACCCAGGGGGTGTCTAGGTAAATTTCCCAAAAACAAATGCTCAAGTGAGAATAAACGAGCTTAATTTTTCTAAAGTATCAAAAATTCAATCTCAGTAGCCACTCATGAAGGACAATTTAATTTAAATTTTCTGGAAAAAATTTGGAATTTTCTGATGAAGAATTTTATTTTCTGTGAATTTCTAAAGATTTAAAATACAATAAATCAAAATAAATTTTAAACATTGTTCGAAAAATTATTTTAATTCACAGATAAATCACAAATAAAATTTCAAGTTTACAGAAAAAAATTCGGTCGAAACCGGCAGCCGGAGGCCACCTCACGCGCCGACACGCGCCGGCGGTGGGTGCAAATTTTTTTTTTTTTTAAACAAGCTTCTGCCACGTGGCAGTCCCTGACTAAAACACGTGGCAAGGAACAGTGACGTGGTTGTCCACGTCAGATAACCACGTCATCGACACGTGGATGTACACGTGTCAGTGACGTGGCAAAACAAGTCTCCAAATCCTACGTGGCGATGACGTGGCAGACCCGTGTGTCTGGCGTGGGCGCCACGTGGATATTCACGTGTGACTGGGCAGTTTAAACTGCCCATGGTTTGTTCCACTCGCGGTGGTGGCGCGTGTACAACACGCGCCGCCTTCCGCTCGTTTTCCGGCTTCGTCCTTCTGGCTACCCCCCCATTTTCGTGCCTTCCGAATCCATTGGTGCAATCAATTTTACGTTTTGAGCTCTCGACGTTGGAGTGTGCGTTACAACCGCTTAGGAAGAGAGTGGCGAGTGTATTATGCATTATGTGTTATTAATTAATTTTCAGATTATTAAGGTAAGTAGGCAGAGACTTAAAACTCAATTTCCGTACGAAATACTCAGCCAAAAAATAATCTGGGCACAGATCCAGAAAGCTTATTTCGAGACGTACGTAAGCATATATGGTAGATCGCATAATTCCAAGTAACACATCGGGAAAACGCATAATACGATTTTAAGAAAACAATTTTTCCAGAACAGAATATCCATCAAAATATTCTGAAAGAATTCAGATATTTACTACATCATATAAGCATGCTCCAATAAAAGTTTCAGCATAATCCGACAATTATAGCATGCCTCGAAAATTAAAACAGTATAACCATAATTCCACAAATTCGAAAAATCATTAACAAAAACAATTTGACAGGAATTACAAGGCACATACAGCATGATTTTTGAATATAATCAGAAATTAAAGAATTTCGAACTCAATCGCAACCTGGCTTTGATACCAATGTTGGTTTTAACAACATACATGCTTCAACAATCATATATTCGAAGCAAATAAAGTAAAACGGATCTTACTTAACAATGGAACCGGCAATTGAATCACGAACTTTGATTTCTGAATTCTGGTAGTTTTCCAATACCCTGGTCGATCTCCAATCACGAATGGAAAGTAGATACTGATCACAGCCTAAGAACCCTGGACTTCGATGTTCTTGATTGATCAAATTAATTCTCCCCAAAAGTATTTTTCTCTCTGTTTTGTTTTTCTCTCTTTGTTTTTGTTTTCTCAGATTTTCAATTGTAATTCAACTGTCTGAGAGAAAAATTAAATGTCTACTAATAAAACTGACTTGTTAGAGAGAGAAGGGGGGGAGGGGGAAGTTATTGCATAAAAGTAGGAGTGGGGAGTTAATTAAAACTCCCCTTAACCAACTGGATCTGGATCCGGTTCGGGCCAGCCCACATGGGCGAACCCGATCCGACCCGGCCCAATATTGGATCAGTCCAACATATTAGTTGTTCTCTTCAATGCTCTGGAGATCAGATAAGTAATGTCAAAAGATAAGCAATAAGTACAAATATTCCTCATAAATCAGGATGCATTTAATGCGATTGAGAGAATTGTACAGTGACAAACTGCAATAGTGACAGAGCCGCCTGCAGATTTCATAAACGTTTGAAATTTGTAGTAGAAATAGGGGCATTCCTGGAATTAAGGAAATTTTCAACGAACATTAATTCCAGAACTCCTATAAATACTCGTGGTTTGAACAAAAGAAACAAATTTTCAACTCAGGCAAAACTCGCAAGTCAAATATTCAAGCTTACAAAAGAGTAAAAACCATTCAGATATTCTTAAGAAGAATGTTTAAAACCGTTTTTATATTACATCAAGGTTGTAATATGGAGAGTTAGTTTCTATTGGAGCTTCCATGTAGTGACAGTGTTTAGCAGCAGCAATTGAGAAGCAGACTTGAAGAAGCAGCAATTGAGAAGCAGACTTGAAGAAATTGAAAAAGAGGGATTACGATTTAGGGATTTAGGCTTAAGTTTATTTTCTGTTTTATGTTTTATTTATTTTCTTTTCTTTTCTTTTATTAGTTTAGCACTTTAGTTATATATAAACACGTTTTCTTCCTTCTAGTTTTTACCGACTTATAGGATGTATATAAATTGGGGTTCAATCACTGTTGTAAACACAATTCATTATTATTCTGGAATGTACATTTTTTCTCTTCCAAAAATATTCTTTTCCTTTACAATCATTCAATCAATTCTCAGAGAATTTAATCATACAAAATTATGAAACTATAGTTTCTAACATGGTATCAGTTAGTTTTACATACTAATCCGCTTCAACAATCTCTGATTTTTCATCTCTTTGGGAGCTTCTTTCTCCTTTCTGTTGCAGATTTCAAATTCTGCCATTTTCTTGGGGTTTCATCCTCTTTTCTTGGAGTCTTTTCTTCAAGATTCTTCCATTTTTTGCCTTTTCCGTTCGTGATCATCATGACAGATTCAACAACAACTGGAATTTCTTCTTCTACTGGCGGTTCTCGAACAAGATTACCCTTGGAGGATCCCACCAGCCCATTTTTCTTACATCCCTCCGATGGTCCTGATCTCTTACTGGTTCAGACGAAACTCACTGGAGACAACTATACTTTTTGGGCACGGTCAATGTCCCTTTCCCTCAGTGTTAAACATAAGCTTGGCTTCATCAATGGGACAATCACTGACCCTGGTACGACTGACCTTACTCTACAAGATGCATGGTCACGTAATAATGATATAGTAGTGTCCTGGTTATTAAATTCCCTTTCTCCAGAAATTTATTCCAGTGTGTTATATACCAATTGTGCTAAGGATATCTGGGATGACTTAAAAACTCGTTTTCAACAGAGAAATAAACCTCGTGTTTTTCAATTAAGGGGTGAATTGGCAAATATTAAACAAAATTCTCAATCTGTAAATCTTTACTTTACAAGATTAAAGGCTATTTGGGATGAATTACAGAATTATAGGCCTGCTTTGGTTTCTTGTAATTGTGGGAATAACAAAAGGATTCAAGATGATAGTCAAGAGGAATATGTTATGACTTTTTTAATGGGTTTGGATTCTTCTTTTGATAATCTGAAAGAACAGGTTTTACTAATGGATCCTCTACCTCCTATGAGTAGAGTTTTTTCTCTGGCCACACAGGCAGAGAGACAAAAGTTAATTGGCAACAAAAACAGCAATGACTTGTCCAATTCCTTAGCCTTTGCTGCTCAATCCTTCAACAATCAGTCCAAACGACCCTACAATCAATTCAAACAACCAAACAATTCCTCAAACCCTCCCCTTAACCCAGTTTTCAACCCAACCTTTAAAAAGAAAGATAAGCCTATTTGTGCTCATTGTAGCATTCCTGGTCATACCATTGATAAGTGTTACAAATTGCACGGCTACCCTGTTGGCTATTTCTCCAAATCCAAACCACAACAGCCCTCTCAAAATAATGTCAACCAAGTCTTTGAGGATTTTGTTTCTCCTCAAACACATACCAATGGTTCTTATCCTGACAATTACAACAATTCCTCTACATCTCATCCTATGCATTCTCTTTTACAAAGTCTCAATGCTGATCAATGTCAACAGTTGATGGCTCTATTTTCTAATCAGCTTAACAGCACTTCTCAAGCTTCTCATCAACAGAACTTAGACCATGCACATGTATCTTGCATTTCAGGTATTTGTTCTACTACAAACACTTCTAATTCTTTATTTTTTTCTCACAATTGGGTTTTAGACTCAGGAGCAACAAAACATATTTGTAACAACAGAAACTTTTTTATCTCTATTTCTTCAATTCACAATGCTACTGTTTTGCTACCTGATAATTCTAGTTATCCTGTTTCTGAAATAGGTACTATCTATCTCAATCCAGGCCTTACATTACATAATGTGTTTTACATACCTAATTTTAAATTCAATCTAATCTCTGTTAGTGAGCTCCTTAAATCATCTTCCCTAAACATTAATTTTACACCTACTCCTTTCATAATTCAGGACCACAACAGGAAGATGATTGGAAAGGGTAGTATGCTACAAGGACTCTATATTTTGGAACATCAACTACCTACTCACAGTTCACATGCTCATTGTAATTCAGTTTCTTCTACTACATGGCATAATAGATTAGGACATTTACCTTTCAAAACTATGGCCTGGATCAAGGATAGTATAGGTTTAGATAAAATCAGTAGTTGTAATAGTGACATTTGTCATATTCTCCCTTTGGCAAAACATAAAAGACTCCCTTTTAAATCTTCTACTTCTACAACTGCTGCCCCATTTGAATTAGTTCATTGTGACTTATGGGGGGCCTTTTCACACTACCTCCCATAATGGTTATAGATACTTTGCAACATTAATTGATGATTTTTCTAGGTTTACATGGCTTTGTTTTCTTTCCCACAAATCTGACATTATTTCTTTTATTCCTAGTTTTCTAGCTATGATAAAAACTCAGTTTAATGCTACTGTCAAAAATTTTCGTAGTGATAATGCACCTGAATTATGTTTTAAAGAATTATTTCAGAAACATGGGATTATTCATCATTTTTCTTGTGTTGAGACCCCTCAACAAAATGCAGTTGTTGAAAGAAAACATCAACACCTGCTTAATGTTGCTAGGGCTCTCTATTTTGAGTCTAAGGTACCTATTACATTTTGGAATGAATGCTTATCCACAGCTGCATTTCTAATTAATAGATTACCTTCAAATATTTTGAATTATGATTCTCCTTATCAAAAACTTTTTAACAAAACTGTTGATTATGATAATTTTAAAACCTTCGGTTGCCTTGCTTTTGCCTCCACTTTACAGAAAGGTAGGACCAAGTTTCAACCAAGAGCAAGACTTTGCACCTTTATTGGTTATCCTTTTGGTGTCAAAGATATAAATTACTTGATATGCAAACTAATGAAATTTTTCTTTCTAGGGATGTTGTTTTTCATGAAAACACCTTCCCTTTTCACAATGTTTCTCCTAATGCCTCCTTAAACATGGATTTATTTCCTACACAGCATTTTCCTAATGATTTATCTTCTTATAATTCTTTTGATCACACTGACTCTGATTACATTCCTCCAACTCAAGATGATCATAATGTTTCTTTTCATGATCCTCTACTTCTTTATCTACAAGAAGGTCTACTAGAACTAGTAAACCTCCTAGTTATCTTTCTAATTATCATTGCAATCTTTTACAAAATAGTTCTAAGACTAATTCCTCTATTACAAAATATCCTATTCATGATTTTGTGGCTTATGACAGATTATCTCCTAGTTACAAGTTTTTTGTCTTAAATATATCCACTGAAACTGAGCCTACATTCTATCATCAAGCTGTTTGTCATCCAAAATGGAGAGATGCTATGACAGCAGAAATTCAAGCCTTAGAAGAAACAAATACTTGGAAAATTGTTCCTTTACTACCTGGGAAAACTTCTATAGGCTGTAAATGGGTATTTAAGATTAAAAGGAATCCTAATGGGACAGTAGATAGGTATAAAGCAAGGTTGGTTGCTAAAGGTTATACACAAAAAGAGGGCATTGACTATAATGATACTTTTTCCCCTGTAGCAAAATTAGTAACAGTTAAAATTGTTTTGGCAATAGCAGCCTCTAAAAATTGGAATTTATATCAATTAGACATAAATAATGCTTTTCTTTATGGTGACTTGGATGAAGAAATATACATGGATCTTCCTCTAGGTTTTCAAAAACATGTTCATTCTCCTAAACATGTTTGTAAACTACAAAAGTCCCTATATGGTTTAAAACAAGCATCCAGACAATGGAATGCTAAATTTACTACTTCTCTTTTAGAATTTGGTTTTGTTCAATCAAAGTCTGATTATTCCTTATTTACTAAAGGTAAAGATGATTCTTTTATTGCTTTACTTTTATATGTTGATGATATTGTTCTAACAGGTCCTAATGTTGATGTTATCTCTGATTTAAAAAGATTTTTACAGAGTAGGTTCAAACTTAAGGACATGGGTATTTTAAAATACTTTTTAGGTCTAGAGATTGCTAGGAGTTCTAGAGGTATTTGTGTAAATCAAAGGCAATATGCCTTACAGATTTTAGAGGAAACAGGTTATTTGGGATCCAAGCCCTTGTCTTTGCCTATGGATCCAAACACTAAATTAAATTCTGAAGATGGTGAACTCTTAGAGGATGTTACTCTATACAGAAGGCTTATTGGCAGGTTATTGTATCTCACAATAACAAGACCATACATCACATTTGCTGTTCACAAACTCAGCCAGTTTGTGTCAAACCCAAGGATGCCTCACTTACAAGCAATTCATCATATTCTAAGATATGTGAAGTCAAATCCAGGTAAGGGTCTCTTTTATTCATCTAGTTCTCCACTAACTATTAAATCTTATGTGGATGCAGACTGGGCATCATGTGTAGATACAAGGAGATCTACAACAGGTTTCTGCATGTTTATAGGGGATTCTCTAGTTTCTTGGAAGTCCAAGAAACAACCTACTGTCTCTAGGTCTTCTGCTGAAGCAGAATACAGAGCTATGGCTAGTGCATCAAGTGAGATTATATGGATTCAACAAATTCTACTGGACTTACAGATTCAAACATCATCACCTACTGTTCTATTTTGTGACAACCAATCAGCAATGCATATTGCAAACAAACCAATTTTTCGTGAGCGTACCAAACACATTGAAATAGACTGCCATTTCATAAGGGAATTAATCAATTCCAGAAAACTTAAGCTCATGCCAATTTCTACTGAACATCAAATAGCAGACAACTTTACAAAGGCCTTACCCTTACCTCGATTCCAAGCTTTATTGTCCAAGATGGCTCTGTTGGATGTCCACGCGCCGTCTTGAGGGGGAGTATTGGAGCTTCCATGTAGTGACAGTGTTCAGCAGCAGCAATTGAGAAGCAGACTTGAAGAAGCAGCAATTGAGAAGCAGACTTGAAGAAATTGAAAAAGAGGGATTACGATTTAGGGATTTAGGCTTAAGTTTATTTTCTGTTTTATGTTTTATTTATTTTCTTTTCTTTTCTTTTATTAGTTTAGCACTTTAGTTATATATAAACACGTTTTCTTCCTTTTAGTTTTTACCGACTTATTGGATGTATATAAATTGGGGTTCAATCACTGTTGTAAACACAATTCATTATTATTCTGGAATGTACATTTTTTCTCTTCCAAAAATATTCTTTTCCTTTACAATCATTCAATCAATTCTCAGAGAATTTAATCATACAAAATTATGAAACTATAGTTTCTAACAGTTTCTAAGAAAGATTAACTGTAAAGCTATGAGCTTTGTGAGAATTTAGTTTAAGAGATTAGAATCCGTGTAACTTTACTAAGAGTAGACGTTTCACTTGAACGTAGAAGTTGTAAACTTCAAGTGTTGTATTGATCTAAGAGATTACTTAGTGCATCATTCCAACGTGTTAAATGAAAAGGAGTGGATTAGAGGGATTACACCACCATTGAACCACTACAAAATTTATGTGTTCATTTTATTTTCAGCATCTACATTCATTCACTGGAAAGAACAGACTATTCATCTGTTAAGCTTTCAACTGGATTTTAAACTGACTGAAAGAAATTTTCTTAAAGGAAAAACGTTTGATTCAGATAACTTATCTTTTATTCGTTGCACAACTTAAACTCTGATTTACTTTTGTTACTTTATTTCTCTGTAATAAATCAGCTGAGAACTTCATGAAGCTTGAGGATTATTCCATCAGCTGACTGCTCTACTCATTTGTTCGTTAACAATCAAATGTTCTAACTTATCTTACTAGATTGTTTGAAAAATCTTTTGAAATGGTCTATTCATCCCCCCTTCCCCTCTAGACCATTGGCATTTTCTGACCACTTAGTAAAACATTTTGATGGGAAAATAACATTTACCCTCTCAAACAAATTGATATTTTTTGGTGAATGCTTCAAATATATGTTTTAGCATATGGATTATTTGCACATACATCCCTTAAACTATTGATACTTGATAGTTACCCCCAAAACCTTTTATTTTTTGGTAGTCACATCCCTTTCGTTAAGTAGTTGTCCACTTCAACATAAAAAAAAATAACTAAATGTCCAAATTACTCTCCCCAAATGGCTAGTTCAATTCTAATTGAATATGAACTTTGCAACATTATATATTATTTTATATATATTGCAATTTGGCCTAAAAAATAAACACAAAATTGAAGCATGTTCCTTTCATATTTCTAACTCAAAAACTCAGACAATGATGTTGAAAATTCTATATGAAATTTGTAACAACAGCATAAAAATTGAATTGAAATATCCCCTGACGTTTTGGATATAATGTCTTCTTGTTGGTTAATAAACATAATTTTCACCTGTATTTTGGGAAACTTGCGCAGAACCTCCCTATATAAATTTTATTGCATAAATTACCTTTGTGTTTTACAAAATATTGCATAATCTCCCTTTATACCATTGATTAGATATCACCGTTAATATATTATTTTGAGGATCTTGATAATGATAATGATAACAACCAACATTAATAATTAAGTAAGACTGAAATAGCACAATGTTGAGTTGTATATTTCTCCAATTCAAATTCATTTACCATTTAAAAAGAATGGTTCATATAAGACCACACCATTAAAAATCACAATATTTATTTATAAATTATATTGAAGCTTGCACATTCATAAAAAACACACACAAATACTAAAAGGAAATAGTTTTAACATGTTCGCTAGAACCTTTTAACCTCCAAACAATCTTCTTATTCTCTCTTCCGCAAACTCGAAATAAGCTTGTCTCCATCTCTTATGTAAGATCAAAACTCCAATGACTCCCCAAAATCCTGTTGCCAAACCACATATTACAAATATAGATAGCAATACATTATCATCAATTTCATTTGCTGCTACATGGTAATTATCCGTATTTGGGACCATCGATGCTTCACATTTCTTAGGTAGTGGAGCTCCACAGAGTCGAGGGTTGCCTTCATAAATCGAAGGATCATTGAGAGTTTGGAGTTGACGCCCTGTAGGGATCTTCCCTGACAAATTGTTGTGAGACAAATTCAAATGACTTATGGAACTCAAATCTGACAAACTAGAAGGAACTGTTCCAGACAAATTGTTGTCCGAAAAATCCAGAGATTCCATTGATTTCATGTCTCCTATTCTTTCCGGAATTTTTCCTACCAAATGATTATGCGAGAAATTGAGACCATGCAAGCCAGAAAGTCTTGTCAGCTCCCAAGGAATTTCTCCAACCAGAATATTATTCGAAAGATCCATATGAATTAATAATTTTGATATTTTGGAGTACTCTAGCTCTTGTCCTTTTATCACCTCAGTGAAGCTCTGGAGATACCAAACAAAATCAGAATAGAATTCCAGCTGATCATTGTTCGATTTTGGATTGACAACCATGCCCAAGAAATTTCCGAAACAATTTGGAATGCCTCCTGTCAAATTGTTGTTTGCAAGGTCCAACATTTGAAGTTTGAGCAGTTGGCAAACCTCCAAAGGAATCTGTCCATAGAACTTATTATTCCTTAGTCTAAGCACTCGAAGATCATGCATATAATTTCCAATCCATTTAGGTAAATTTCCTGAAAACTTATTGTCACCAATATCCACAAGTTGTAAATTGGTGCAGTTTTTCATAGTAAATGGAAGCTTTCCTGTTAAACTATTGTTGTTCAAGTTTAGCCATTGCAATGAGTAAGCTCCACCGATAGAGTTTGGGATGACGCCAGAAATCTCATTAGATGATAATTTCATAGTCGCTAGGTTATGTAAGTTCCCCAAACATCCTGGAAGATTACCCGATAAATAGTTTCTAGAGAGATCCATATATTGCAAAGATATCATCTCACATAATGAATCAGGTAAGGAACCATTGATCCCATTTTGGTCCAAACGCAATGCTATTAGAGACGGTAACATTTGACTAATGTTGTTTGGTATTGGTTCTTGGATATGGTTGTTGGATAGATCTAAAACATTCAAGTTTTCGCAATTGTAAAGGGAATTTGACAGAGTACCTGAAATGTTACAATTCTGCATGTATAGAAACCTAAGTTCCTTTTGCATTTGAACCCATTGTGGAAACTGACCTCCAATATCACAAGATTTCAATGTGAGCTCTCGTAGTTGAAAATGAGGCACCCAATCCAATTTCACTTTGAATTTTAACGAGCTTACAGTAAGCACTGATAACTTTGAGAGCTTAGCAAAGTGATCCTCAGAAACTGTACCAACTAAGGAATTATGACTTACATCAAGATGCTCAAGATTTGATAGTTGTCCTAAAGAAAGTGGAATCCCCCCACTTAATCGATTATAAGAAAGATCCAATGTAGTCACTGCTCTCAAGTCTCCAAGGGACGATGGGATGGAACTAGATAAATCATTCATACTAAGATCTAACATTGTTAAGGCCGATAATTTTCCAAGAGAATTAGGAATAGTACCATTGATAAAGTAATTGTTTGAGAGATCAAGGTACGTTAATTTCTTTAGTCCACCAATCTCTTCAGGCAAATGGCCATAAAACTGATTTCCTTCTAAAACTAGTTTTCCCAAGTTGTGCTTCCAACATCTAGATAAGTTTTGAAAAGGTGTTGAGATATCCCCATAAATTTGATTATAACTCAAATCCACCGATTTCAAGTGACATTTATTCCATAGAAATTCAGAGTTCCAATCTACTTTATTACGAAGAGAGTTGGAACCAAGATTCAACCTGACAAGGTTACTCAATTCAAAGAGATAAAGGCCAGTAGAACTATAGTTGTTGCCTAAAAGATCAAGGTCTCTTAGTAAAGTCATGTTATGAAGAAAGCAAGGAAACTCTCCATCTAATGAATTCAAGCTTAAATCCACATAACGGACATTAGTAAGTGTATAATTTACACTTACACAAGCATGTTGCAAATTTTTGTTATTAAGTCTACTAGAAGATAGGCCTAACTTTTGTATAGAAGGAAGCACGTTTAGTAACTTGAGAAAATCTTTTGTTGGGCTGAGGTCCACACTGCTCAAATCAAGATGCTCGAGCGATGAAAGACGAGATATCCATGTGAGATCATCAACTACCAGATCTTCTGTATAGCTGAGATCGAGCACACGCAAGCTTGAAAGGTTGCCAAGATTATGAGGAACAATACCATGTAAAAAACTTGAAGAGAGATTAAGATACTGCAGTTGTTTCATTGATCCAATAAATGCAGGAAATAAATTGTATTGTAAATTGAAACAACTTAAGTCTAGGTAAGTCAAATGCTTCAATTTCAAAAGAGAAGAATCAAGCATTTTACCGCTTAAGCTTTTATATCCAAGATCGAGACTAATAACATGCCCCGTAAATTTGTCACACCTTATACCTAACCATGTGCAACAATCTTTGCCATTCCATGCAGGCAAAGGGTCCAAAAGGCTTTCCTTGAATTTTAACAAAGCTTTTCTTTCCCCTGCTATGCATCCAAATGTCGCGTTAGCTTCTTTTATAGAACTACAAATCACAAAAGACTCAATAAACAAGATGATAAAAAGGAGAATGACACAAGATATTTTCATTTAAAAGAAAGAAAAGGTTTTTTTTTTTTTTGTGAGTCTACAAAAGCCCAATGCATGTTATCTCTTTATATAGAGTAGATATCAACCAAAACTTTTTTTCACATTTGATAAGCTGGAAATTTAATCGCACCAAAGAAAATTCTGTCAAATGTAATTATGGAAAGTGGAAATAGAAAAAAAGTTTAAAATAGTTGCCAGAATTGACCAATTTTAGAGTATTGAAGGCCATCAAACTTTTTTGTTTCATGTTATATAAACAAATGTAGAGTACCACTACCAGTTGCCTAATGCCCTTCATATAAAGTTAGCTAGCTAGGGCAACATATATATATATACATATAAACAAAGATTAAGCTCTAGGGGTATGTTTTATGAATATTTCAGAAATTTCTAGTTTATGTATATAGATTCATTTAGTTGCACACAGTAAGTCATTATATAAGTAGTATTAACCATGTTTGTTGGGGAGTACTGTTACATATATGTTACTACTGAGTATATTACACATAAATACTAGTATTGTATTGAACAATTATTTTGCTCATTTATAGAAAAAACATTAACATGGATAGCTGAGACTGCCAGAATGGTCCACTAAGATTCAGATCTTTGTTCATTTAATTAAAAAAATGATCAATTAATATATATATATATATATATATATATATATATATATATATTATCTGATTCACTAATGAACGTTTGAAGCGGTGAATGAGGTGCCGTGCGAGAAAAAAAGTACCCGATTCAGACTTCACTCTAATGTTTTACTGGTTATGAATTAATTAAGTTATAATTGCAATAACTGGGGTTGGTATAATGTGGGTTAAGTGCTGTTTCTTTTTCTTTAAAAAATGTATTATTGCTCTTATTATTAATCATTAAAGTTTCCATTCCTTAATTACTATAAAGTTTTACCAGTATTGTGATAATAACATTGCTTCAGATTTAAGCATAATAATAATTATGTTATCTTTCACGATATGACTACTTAAGCTAAACTCAAATGCATTGGGAAACTCTCACCCTTTGTAAGGGTAGTATTCCCTCTGACCTAATTTATGTGTCATTTTAGAGAAATTTTTTTTGTCCCAAATTATTTGTCACTTTAAAATCTCAATGCAGTATTAATTACATATTTTCTCATTTTGCTCTTATTAATTTAATGTATCTAAAACTCACTCTTTAATAGAGAGAATAAGAGAAAAAGTAAGAGAGAGAATGTAAGGGTATTTTAGGAATATCATTTATTTTTTCCCTAAAATTAAGACAATTTAGTAGATGTCTTAATATGTGTAAAAACACCTAAAACGTACGACACATAAATTGGGACAGAGAGAGTTCCTGATATTTGGTTTCCACCTTAGATTAATATATATAAGCATTGCTTTTGCTTTTGTGTACATATTATGGATATAATGGAAAATTGGCAAAAATTATCCAATCATATGACAAATGTATTGCACTTATTTTTAATTGTTCACTCTCCTAGAAATTGAATGAAATTCCAAAACAAGTGCCATTTAATTATTTTGGACTTCACTGTACCCGATTTGGGCAAAAATTTCTCAATTTTGCACACGTCTGGCTGTTCTTCAACTCCAAAAGAGCTACAGATTAAAACTATTACATCGAACGGGCTTAGGTCCAAGAAAGCACACCATACCTGTCCGCATGGGCAGCTCAACTGGTCTCAGAGGTGGAAGTTGGAACAAGAGACCAAGGATCGAACCTCACCAGCGGCAGTGTGGGAGCAACCTCTCAAAAATGAGGGGGGCTCCTTCACTACAAAAAATTTAAATTTTAGTGACAAAATAGTAAATGATAAAGTGACAAAATTTTTAATATTGTCACTAAACTGATGTATATAGACACACTAGTGACAAGAAATGTGAAAAAGTTGTCACTATTGACATTTAGTGATACCCCAATAGTGACAACTAAAAAGTTATCACTAAATTATAGTAACAATATTTATTGTCACTAAGTTGTCACTGAAAGGGTGTCGCTAATTGCCAATAGTGACAACTTAAGTCCCATAAACTTGTCACTAATAGCCATTAGTGACAACTTAAAAATATATTTTGTCACTATTGCACTTGTCACTATTATTAATGTGACAAAACTAATATTCTTATCACTAAATATATGCAAAAAGTGACAATTTCAACAATGTCACTTAATATTTTGTCACTAAAATTCATTTTTCTTGTAGTGCTTGTGCGCAGTGAGTACTGGTCCCAGCCTCTGTTGCCGGTTGAGTCACCATGATTTACCTCCTCTCACAATCCCATCGGACAGGGGGTGAAGGGCGCCCGGGGTGAGCGATTTCACCTTTTGGAACAAGAAAGCACACCATACCTGATCTGAGGCCCAGGCCCATGTTTCGATAAAGGGCTGGCTATAAGCGCTCTATGCAGTTAACATGAAACAAAAAAGTTTAAACTACGAGCATTTTAACATCTCCAAGGGGATGTTTTGATCAAGGGGGGTTCTTTGTTTCAAGCAAGGACTAGAATGCATTAACTTGAAACCCTGTCAAATTCCATCTAAAAACACATTCTTTGTAATGCAATTTATATGATAGTATTAATTTCAATTCCACGTAATCTCCCTAAATATGAATTAATGTGTTATCTTAGGTGCTACAGATTTGTAAATATGAGAAAGAATAAGAGAAAATTTGCCTTTGCCTTGTGTAAATAAACAGTTTCCAGTTTACCCCGAAAAGTTTTCAAGTTTCCTACTCAACCCCCTAAAAGTATAATTTTAGTACTCAACTCCTAAAATTTAATTAATAGCCTCACTTTGATAGCTATCATTTGAGCTTCGTTAGTGTTGGATGAAGATGAAGATGAAGTGCAATGAAGATAAGAAGATAAGGGAGAGTTTTGATGATTTCCAAAACGTCAAAATCAACTAAGTATGGAAAGCTTAGGTCCCTTAGAAGAATTTTGACCAAGTAAAGAAGACATCAGAAGAGTCCAAAATTCTAAGCCCAGAAGACTATTGATCTTATGCTGAAACAACAATCAGAAGGGTAGACCATCAGCTGACTCAAATCAGATTAGTTCAGAGTTTGATCAGCAGAGTATCTATCAGCAGGGTTGTTTTGATCAGCAGAGTAGAAGAGATCAGGGAGTTAGTCCAACGGTAATAAATGCACTTGGTGTAATAAATGCTGTAAGAGAAGGGTAGTAATGGCAAATGATTGAAGTTTATTCTCGGATCAGCAGAGTGCATTTAATGCAGCTACAGGAAAGTACATCAGAAAGTACTGTAGCAGGGAGCCGTTCTGAAATTGGGCTAAGGCTATGGATTTGAATTTTGATTTCCTTCAACGGTCATATTTTAAAATCCATGTATAAATAGAGCTGATTTCAACGAGCGAGACACACAACAACATTCTGAGATTTTATTTCCGAAGCAGAATTTTCTCTAAGTCTCAAGAAGCTCAAGAACAGCTCACTCGTCTTGTGAAGTCATTTGTTGACAGAAACCAAGTTGAAGCCAAAAAGAAAACATCTTCTGAGTGAATTTGTATTAGTTGAGTGTTGTGCGGAGTGTAGATCCATCTTTGTGAGTGGTCTAACTTCAGAGGATAGGTATTCTTAATGATTTCCTATTGTGAGCTTACAACCTTCTCATTTGTTGTTTTGGTGTAAGTGGAGAAATATTGTAAACTTTGTGTTTATAGTATAACCCAGAATCTAAGTGATCTGGAAGAGTGGACTAAAGGATTTTTATCCATATAACCACTATAAAAATTCTTTGTGTTGTTTTTGCATTAAGTTTTCTTGCATATTTCAAAATTGCATAAGTTAACACTTTAAATCATTTTAAAGATTATTAAGGAGTTTTAAAACTGGGGATAAAATCTTTAAAAGACTTAGTCTACTTGTGAAAAATACTTACAAATTATCCGCTGCAAGTATACTCTTGATAAAACTGATTTTGCTGAAATCAGTTAAGTAACTATAAGAAGAGTGGTCACTCTGTTGTTCAAGATTGGTTCACGATCAGCTTAGTCAGCTTACTGTTCTTTATAAGCTTAGTCTGCTGACAGACGACTGAAAAGTTTTTATGTCTAAAAATTTTCAGAGGTCTATTCACCCCCCCCCCCCTCTAGACCTCATCTGACCACTTGGGACCAACAAGTGGTATCAGAGCAGGTGGTTCATAGAATCAGCTGCCTGATCAACGAGCTTGATCCAAGTGTTTTTCAAAGGTTTTACAAACTTTTCAAAAAGAGCATATTTTTGAAAATCTAAAATTTTTGAAAAATGGAATGTATCAGCCATGTTCCCCACATCGCTGGTATGAGTTTTGAAGACTGGAAGATTCGCATGGAAATCTTCTTAGCTGCCTACAATGACAACATGTACACATGTATCATAAAAGGTCCATTCAAATTCACAAAGACTATAAAAATCAATGAAGTTGATACAGTTGTGGATAAAGACTTGCATGAGATGACAGCCGAAGAAATAAAGCTGTTCAATCTAGACAAGGTTGGCTGGTTCATCATGACTAAAGCCCTGGATAATGATCGGTTTGACAAGATCAAACATTGCAAAACTGCAAAAGAAATGTGGGACAAAGTTCGTGATATGAGCGAAGGCAATGATGCCACAAAAGAGCATCAGCTTACTGTTACTTTGGAAAAACTGGATAACTTCAAAATGAAGTCTGGAGAGACCACTGATCAGATGGATACCAGGTTCACCAGAACACTCAATGAAGTTCTAAAGTTGGGAAAAACCTTTACTGACAAAGAAATCACAGTCAGAGTACTAAAGGCTTTACCTCCTAAGTTCAACATGAAGGTGACAGCGGTGGAAGAATCAAGAGATTTGGGAAAGATCTCCCTTACAGAGTTGTTCTCCGTACTCAAGGCATTTGAGTTTAAAATGCCAAGAATGGGAATTGAAGAAACCTCAACTTCAGGACCCACAGCTGCCTTAGTTGCTGCTGAAAATCCCAGAAGACCAGCACAAAGAAGTAAAGAAGTGGACTCAACTGATGAAGCCACATTGCTCAACAAAAAGGAGTACACAGCTGGAGATGTAGCATTGCTGATGAATAATTTCAAGAAGTTCTACAAAAGAAAAATGAAGAACAAATATAACAATGCTTCTACTTCTAACCCTACTTCTTCTTCTCAGGATAAGGATTCTTATAAATCCAAAATGATGTGCTATAATTGTAGGAAACTGGGCCATTTCATCAGAGACTGCCCATATCCCAAAGCTGAGAAGTATACAGAAGAAGAAAAGAGAATCAGAAAGGAAAGAAAGCATCAGAAAGGCAAAGTACTGATAGCAGAAGCAGAAAAGCTAGCTGTTGTCTACTCATATTATTCAGATTCGGACACTTCTGATGAAGATTCTTCTGATGAAGAGAGTTCTGCTCTTCTCTGCCTGATGGCTAAGGAATCTGATGACTCAGAGGATGATGAGGTAACTCCTCTAGATAATGAATTGTTTAATTCATTTGAACAAATGATGCTTAACAATACAAATATTGCTGAAGCATATAGTAAGCTTAAGGAAGAGATGATTTTGCTAAGAGAGCAAAACAGTTCACTGAAACTTGAAGCTGAAAAGCCAAAAGAATCAGCTGAATGCAAACAGCTCAGGCAAGAAAATGAATCTCTGAAAGCTGAATGTGAAGTTTATAAAGGTAAAATCATTGAGCTTGAGAAAGTCATTGAGTCTCATGAGAAGTCATCTATTGCATCCACTCACATGTCTAGTAAACAGAAGACACCTTTAGATCAGGATAAGTTAGAACTGAACCATACTGAAAAATTTATATCAGCTGACAATAGTAAGGTCATTTTGTATGTTCAGACTACTAAACCCGCTTCACCTGAGAAAGCATTAAAGGAGACGAAAACTCCTAAAGCTAAAAAGAGCAAAAAGTCTAGTGTAGGAAAACAGACTGGTAAGTCTAAACAGAAGAGTCCTAGAAATCTTCTGATAAAGATAAAACCAATCAGACTAGTGATAAGACTAAGTCGTCTGTTAATGAGCAAGCATCTAGTAAACCAAAGAAGCATAAAAACAAGAAAAATCAAAATGCTTGGTATGTAAACGATTCTTATTATGTGCAACATGCTGCATATCCTCCTATGTATCATGCACCTCAATTTCCAACTTACTATGCACCATATCCTGCTCATTCAATGCATGTATATCCTCCTTATCATGCATCTTATTCTGCTTATGAACATTATCCTTATCATGCTGATTATCATCAAAATAGCAAATCTGATAAACATGATGAAGATGTACCTGTTCATGCTCCTGCCAAACAACAGAAACCTAAGACTTCATCATCTTTGGTTATCAAAGGTGGAACTAATCCTCCAGGACCCTCTCAATAAGGGTACCTAAAACAATCTTTATTTTGTTTTGTAGGTTAGGATTAGGAGTAGGAATAAAGTGGAGAAAATCTGGTACTTGGACAGTGGCTGTTCAAGATACATGTGTGGAAACATACATGAGCTGACTGATGTTGTTGCTGTGGATGGTCCAAATGTCACTTTTGGAGACAGCAAAGAAGGCAAGATTGTAGCTAAAGGAAGATTAATCAAAGGAAACATTGAGATATCTGACATCTCATTTGTTAAAGGCCTAAAGTACAACCTGCTGAGCATAAGTCAATTTTGTGACAAAGGATATTCAGTCATCTTCTCAACAGATAAGTACTACGTTGAACAGATTGGTACAAAGAAGGTAATTTTATCTGGAAGACGACAAGGAAATGTCTACATAGTCGACTGGAATTCTGCTGACAAGAATTCAAGTATTTGTTTGGTGGCATCAACACCAAGTGAAGTCAGTTGGTTGTGGCACAAAAGGATGAATCATTTAAACTTCAAGACCATAAACAGATTGATAAAGAAGGATCTGGTAGAAGGGATTCCAAAAACAGCCATGAGCAAAGATAAGCTCTGTGACGCATGTCAGAAAGGGAAACAAATCAAGTCATCGTTCAAAAGCAAGAAGCACCAATCTTCTGACAGAATCTTGGAGCTGCTACACATGGACTTATTTGGACCAATTGATCCAGTCAGCAATGGTGGAAAGAAATACTGCCTAGCTGTTGTGGATGATTATTCAAGATATACTTGGGTGATATTCATGAAGAAGAAAAGTGAAACCAAGGAACATCTTACTAATCTGATGGAACTGATCCAGAATGAGAAAAGCACAAAAATATTGAAGATCAGATCAGATAGAGGGACAGAGTTCACAAACTCTACTGTTGAAGAGTATTGTAATAACAAAGGAATACATCATGACTATTCAGCTGCTAGAACCCCTCAACAGAATGGTGTTGCTGAAAGGAGAAACAGAACACTAAAGGAAGCTGTCAGAACAATGATAGTTGAAGCTAAGCTGCCTCAAAGATTTTGGGCAGAAGCGACAAACACAGCCTGTTTTACCCAAAACAGATGCATGATCAACAAAAATCAGAACAAGACTCCATATGAAGTTTGGAACAACAGGAAACCAAACATTCATTACTTTAAAAATTTTGGTTGTAAATGCTTTGTGTTAAATAATGGGAAAAATCACCTTACTGCCTTTGTAGAAAAGGCTGATGAAGCTGTTTTTGTAGGATACTCTACTGTTAGTAAAACTTATAGTGTTTTTAACAAAAGAACTTTACTTATAGAGGAATCCATTCATGTAGTATTTGATGAGCCAAGTCAATCTTCTGAAAAGAATCAAAGTACTAATCAAGATCTGTCTACTGATTTACAGAAGTTGAATGTTGGAAAGAATGAAGAATATGTTCCCATCATACTACCTGATCTCAACTCAGCTGATAACTCGAATGCTGTCCAAAATCACAGTGTTGATTGTCTAACAGACGAGTTGCAAACAGCTGACAGACCAGAGACTGTTCAACAGACAAGAACTGTTCAACAGACTACTACTGAATCTCCAACAGTAGTGTTGCAAGATCAAAACAGAGGACAACATTCAGACCTGCAACCTGATCTCAGATGGCTCAAGAATCACCCACCAGAACTAGTGATTGGTGATCCTTTAGATAGAGTGAAGACAAGAAGGGCTGTTGCGCAAGATGCCATGTTTGTCAGCTTCCTATCTCAAATAGAGCCTAAACAAATTGAAGAAGCTCTCAGTGATTTCTTCTGGATTGAAACTATGCAAGAAGAGTTAAATCAATTTGAAATGAATGAAGTATGGTACTTAGTTCCAAGACCAAGTCATCAATGAGTAATTGTCACTAAATGGGTTTTCAGGAATAAAATGAATAAGATGGTATTGTCACCAAAAATAAAGTAAGATTAGTGGCCAAGGGTTATTGTCAAGAAGAAGGAATTGACTTTGATGAAACATTTGCACCAGCGGCAAGACTCGAAGCAATCAGACTGTTTCTTGCCTATGTTGCTTACAAGAACTTCACTGTCTATCAGATGGATGTGAAGTCAACATTTCTAAATGGAGAATTGCAAGAAGAAGTGTATGTTGAACAACCACATGGATTTGAAGCTTATCAACAAGAAGACAAGGTGTATCGTCTGAAGAAAGCCCTCTATGGACTGATACAGGCTCCAAGAGCATGGTATGATACCCTATCTGATTTTCTTTTAATTTAAGGATTTCGTAAAGGTAAGGTAGATAAGACCTTGTTCACTATTGAATGGGAAAATCACATATTACTTGTGCAAATTTATGTGGACGATATTATTTTTGCTTCAACTAACCAACAGATGTGTGACAAGTTCTCCAAGCTGATGCAGAACAAGTTTGAAATGAGCATGATGGGTGAACTCAATTATTTTCTTGGTTTGCAAGTTAGACAGTTGCCTGATGGAATATTCATCAACCAAGCAAAATACACAAAAGATCTGTTTAAGAAATTTGGTATGGAAACTAGCTCTACTGCTAACATTCCAATGTCTACTAGTCTTCGTTTGAATAAAGATGAAGATGGCAAATTAGTGGACATAACCAAATATAGAGGCATTATTGGGTCACTGTTGTATTTAACAGCCAGCAGACCTGATATCATGTACTCTGTTGGGGTTTGTGCGAGATTTCAATCAAATCCTAAGGAATCTCAGCTGCCAAGAGAATACTGAAATATGTTAAAGGCACTCAAGAATTGGGATTGTGGTATCCTAGAGAATCTGGATTTGAGCTTATTGGATATTCAGATTCAGACCTTGCTGCAAAATTGATAGGAAGAGCACAACAGGTGCTTGTCAATTTTTGGGTAGTCGTCTGATCTCATGGATGAGTAAGAAACAGACTTCAATGTCCATATCTACTGCTGAAGCTGAGTATATAGCTGCTGGAGCTTGTTGTGCACAAATACTATGGTTGAAGCATCAACTTGAAGATTATAATATCAAAATCAGTGGAATACCTATCTACTGTGACAATACAAGTGCTATCTCTCTTACTCAGAATACTACAAGTCATTCAAGGACTAAACATATTGAGATCAAGCATCACTTCATTAGAGATCATGTGGAAAAATGAAATGTTATGATTGAGTATGTTCATACAGACAATCAGATTGCTGATATTTTCACTAAACCTTTAAGTGAAGTAAGGTGTTCAACTCTAAGAGCTGAACTAGGACTACTAAATTTGGATGCATAAGCTGAGGGGGAACTTATCAGAAGACTGAACTTCATCAGCTCAGTCATCCATTATCATCTTCAAGGTTAACTCTCAACAGACTAGTTAACTTATGGAATCTCAAACTCAGGAGGAACGTGTAAGACTAGCGGTACTTCTATTCTAGAGATGAAATCAGTTAATGACAGTTAGTTGAAGTTATGTTATCAGAAGATATGTTCTTAATTCTTGAAGATTGAAGATCAAATTATCTTGCTGGATTGACAAACAGTAGAGGAAGATTACTATTGGCTTTCACTAGTAATATCAGATAACAGATCGCTCGTCTGTCAGATAAGTTAAACTCTACTCATCTGATACATTATATAAGCATGGTCATAAAACGCATCTTTGAAAATACGCTTTTATAAGTAACAGATAAGTGCCGATTAAGTTTCCCGTCCATCTGACATTAATTTAATAAATTTGAAATCCGCAATTCTCACCCGCTCGATTTAAAAACTGTCAGATCAATCTTACGGTTCATATTAATCACGATAACCAAAACAAAAGAAACGTATAAATTCCGATCTGAACAGATCAGTCGACTCACGCACACAAAATTTCCCAAAATTCTCTAACTCTCTAAGCTCTCTGTTTCTTTAGCTCTCAAACTCTTGCAGATTTACACCACTTAATCAAAAAAATGGAAATCATTGAAGGAAGGTTTCTAAGCTACGACAAATTCTTCTCCACTGGTACTGATCTCATGAGGGAAATCATGGAGAAAATCAAGAATTCATCACTGGTAACCATTTTAGAAGCTCACGAGGAACGTGAGTATCTGGACGATGTTGCTGATATCTATAGAACCAGGAAATTCCATAATGATAAGACTACTATGACTGCCACTATTGGGGGAAAGAAGATTTGCGTATCTGCTGCCGTGTTGAGTGAAGTTTATAGGCTGAAAAATGAAGGAGGAGATGTAACAGACCTAGGGTCTGAGAAAGAGGAGGAGTTTTGGCATGTTTGTGCCAAGGAGGGAGAGGAAATGTCAGGGACTCTGATGAAGACTCAGCTGAAGGATGAGTATCAGAGGTTCGCTGATATAATTGCGAAGGTGCTGGACTGCAGCACTAGTTCTTTGGATAGATTACCCAGAAGGAGGTATTACACAATGATTTGCATTTTCTATGATTTAAAGGTTAACTGGGCTGCTCATGTATTTGATCTGTTGAGTGATAAGAAGACCAAGTATGGCATTCTGCTCAGTCATCTGTTTTTAAGTTTGAGATGTCAATTGGGAAGTGGAAAGCCTGTCCATCCTAGCAAAGAATTCTAGTTGTATGAGCCAGTTAGAAGTGTAGGTACTTCTAAAAGAAAGGCTCCTGCCAAGACTGCTAAGGCCCCTGCCAAGAAAACCAAAAAAGCTGGTCAGACCAGTAGGTCTGCTGATCAAACTGTGAGCACTACTGTTGAAGCTGGATAAGCTCAGCCTGAGATTGAAATTCCTGACAAGATAGTCAGTGAATTTGCTAAAGAAGTTGAAGAAATGGAGACTGGATCATCTCCTGAAAGGACAGAATCAGAAGAAGCTGTTCCTTTTCAACCTGCAAAAAGAATGAGGACAAGAAGTTTTGTGAAAAGAATTCCTCAACCTCAACCTTCAGGAAATATGACCAAGGCAAAGGCAAGAAGAAAGGTCACATTCTCTGAAGAGTCATCTGAAAAAGTGAGAGAGATACCAGCAACAGCAGAAAGACCAATTGTTATTGAAGTGCCTGCTGGAGATTCATCTGTTGGAGTGTCTGCTGATGTTAGAGAAGAACAGCAGACTAGCACAACTAATGAAGGAGATGCACTCCTTCTGCATCATGCTCCTGTTAATGCCACTCCATTACAGATTGTGGAAAGTCCTGAAGCCAAGAAGCTAAGGACTGGCAAAATTGTAATTCCTTATCTCTCTGTTGCTGAAAAGAAGAAATTGGATAAAGCTGAGAGACAAAGGAAAGCTGCTGAAAAGGCTGAGGAGGATCGTCTAAAGGCACTTGAGCTCAAAAGACTGGAAGAAGAAGCCAGTAAGATGACTCAAGAACAAAGAGATGACATTGAAGCTGCAGAGTTGGCTGCTGCCATAGAAGCTAGTGCTAAGGACTCTCATGGTCCAAGGCAAGCTGGTGGCATTGTTATTGGAGAACAAAGAGATCCTTCAAAACCTAAGCAAGTCATGCATACACCAGAAGTGCAACCTAAGAGAAGAGCAGAGTTGAAACTAGCATTGGAAATTGTTAGAGATGATCCTGCTGCTTTTGATGAATTCATTGCACGCCTGGAATCTGAAAATGACAGAATCAGTCGTCAGACGATGTTTATCAAAGAGAAGGTTAGATATAACAGATGGAGAGAGTATCGTCTGTTGAAAAGTCGGGATCAGATTGCCAACTGGAAGGCTTTTACAAGTGAAGAAGCCTGGGTCATGAAGTGGCTTGAAACAAACTCTTTAACACAAGCATTGGACTCAGAGTTCTTTCTAGACAAAATGAGACTGAGGATCAGTCATTTGGTAAAAGCTGAGGCCAAAAAGTTGTATGATTCCGTTCCAGAAGAGTATGCTGAGAATGAAGATCTGAAGGAACGTGCAATCAAGCTGGCAGTTTCCACAACCATGGAAACTTGGGCCAAAAGAACTAGGAAGATGAAGGGACAGCCAAGCTCTTTGCTCCCTCTTCCAAGTTTGAAACAAATTGTCTATGGACCTACCATCAAGCCCTATGAGGAGCTTCCAGAGGATCCAATCTCTCCATTTATTCCAATAGATAACATGACCTCGATTACTCATAGATCAATTTTAAATAATGATGGTAAAATGATTACTGTTGCAGTTACTAGAAAGGTCCAAGCACCACCAGCTGATCAGACCAAGGAGAAGGAAGGTACTTCTAAACCAGCTGATCAGACTAAGGAGAAGGAAAGCACTCCCAGTCAAGCTGATAAGACCAAGGAAAAAGAGAGTACTCCTGGTCCAGCAGATCAGATCACAGAAAAAGAAATCCTTGCATTACCTCCTGTTCAAATAGAGGATACTTCTACTTCCCAGAGCATTCAGCCATCTCTGTTGAACTCAATTCAACAGATGATTTCAAATTCAATGAAGGAATTGGAAGAAAGGTTAACTGCCAATCTGTTGGCTGCTATAAGTCAACCAACCCACAGAGTTGCTGCCATTCCTACTTCTCTGATAGAAGACACTGCTCAAAATGTAGAGACTAACAGACAAGACGATGTAATTAGAGCAAGGACTCAAAGCACTGCTGCTGGTTGGAGACAAATTACTGAGACTTTTGAAATGGCAATAAAAGCAGAGGATGAAACCTTGGAAAATATGATGAAGGACTTCAAGGCATCTGCTGATATGTTACTAGCAACTCAGATTCAGCTAGGTGACCAAGGGGAAGTTGTCCTTAACATAATGGAAGCATTTGAAGCCCAACAGCTCAGAAGTAAAGCTCAGATTACTGCAATAGAAGAAAACATCAGACTTCTCTATGATACTCTCTAAGTCACACTAGTCTTACCACAGTATCAAATCAACCCTGCTGATGATGACAAAAAGGGGGAAGATAGGGTACCTGGTGAAGAAGAAGAAGATAGACAAGATGGCACTTCTTTCTCAAAGACTGCTGAACTGGAAGAAACTGAAGTACTGACTGCCAAAGATGAAAGTGCTGATGATGAAAATGAAGGCACAAGTAGACTAGTAGATCAGTCAATTACAGAAGAAGAAGAGGAAGCTGATGAAGCTGAAGGAAATCCCAAGGAAACAGCAAAGACTGACAAAGAAATTGCTGCTGCTAAGGACTCAGCTGAAGAACAGCTTGATCCTGATGTAAAGTATAAAAAGATGGAGCTTTTAAGACAAAGATTCTTCAAGGAATTAGAAGCTGAAACTTCCAAACCTGAAGATGAAGATGAAGAGGACAAGCCAGAAGACTAGACTAGTAACTTAGGCTTGAAATCTTTGTAAATTTTCTTTATGCACATTTCATCTACTAAACTTGTAATTTGTAATCCTTTCTAAATCTATAAAATTTCAAGTTTAAATCCAATAAACTATTTCTATCTCAGAAATTTTTTAGAATCAAAACTTTAGTTTAGGTACAGGTACTTAGCTGAAGTTTTGTCATCATCAAAAAGGGGGAAATTGTTGGATGAAGATGAAGATGAAGTGCAATGAAGATAAGAAGATAAGGGAAAGTTTTGATGATTTCCAAAACGTCAAAATCAACTAAGTATGGAAAGCTTAGGTCCCTTAGAAGAATTTTGACCAAGTAAAGAAGACGTCAGAAGGGTCCAAAATTCTAAGCCCAGAAGACTACTGATCTTATGTTGAAACAGCAATCAGAAGGGTAGACCATCAGCTGACTCAAATCAGATTAGTTCAAAGTTTGATCAGCAGAGTATCTATCAGTAGGGTTGTTTTGATCAGCAGAGTAGAAGAGATCAAGGAGTTAGTCCAACGGTAATAAATGCACTTGGTGTAATAAATGCTGTAAGAGAAGGGTAGTAATGGTAAATGATTGAAGTTTATTCTCGGATCAGCAGAGTGCATTTAATGCAGCTACAGGAAAGTACAGCAGAAAGTACTGTAGCAGGGAGCCATTCTGAAATTGGGCTAAGGCTTTGGATTTGAATTTTGATTTCCTTCAACGGTCATATTTTCAAATCCATGTATAAATAGAGCTGATTTCAACGAGCGAGACACACAAAAACATTCTGAGATTTTATTTCCGAAGCAGAATTTTCTAAGTCTCAAGAAGCTCAAGAACAGCTCACTCGTCTGGTGAAGTCATTTGTTGACAGAAACCAAGTTGAAGCCAAAAAGAAAACATCTTCTGAGTGAATTTGTATAAGTTGAGTGTTGTGCGGAGTGTAAATCCATCTTTGTAAGTGATCTAACTTCAGAGGATAGGTCTTCTTAGTGATTTCCTATTGTGAGCTTACAGCCTTCTCATTTGTTGTTTTGGTGTAAGTGGAGAAATATTGTAAACTTTGTGTTTATAGTATAACCCAGAATCTAAGTGATCTGGAAGAGTGGACTAAAGGTTTTTTTATCCATATAACCACTATAAAAATTCATTGTGTTGTTTTTGCATTAAGTTTTCTTGCATATTTCAAAATTGCATAAGTTAACACTTTGAATCATTCTAAAGATTTTTAAGGAGTTTTAAAACTGGGGATAAAATCTTTAAAAGACTTAGTCTACTTGTGAAAAATACTTACAAATTATCCACTGCAAGTATACTCTTGATAAAACTGATTTTGCTGAAATCAGCTAAGTAACTATAAGAAGAGTGGTCACTCTGCTGTTCAAGATTGGTTCACGATCAGCTTAGTCAGCTTACTGTTCTTTATAAGCTTAGTCTGCTGACAGACGACTGAAAAGTTTTTAAGTCTAAAAATTTTCAGAAGTCTATTCGCCCCCCCTCCCCCCCTCTAGACCTCATCTGACCACTTGGGACCAACAGTTAGGTCCAAGGGATCTTGCGTATCTAATAATATGAAAGCCTAAAAATGCAACAACAAAAAATCATGCGAATGATAGCAAACATCCTCTTCCAATTTAAAAAAATCAGAAGCATTTATTTTGAATTTTTAACCTATAATTTTTTATTATTTTTAGGGAAACCTATAAATATGAATTATATAAAAAAACTGTTTTGAGATTTCATAATCTCATTGAAAAGAAATGAAATATTAACAAGCTAGCTATATAAGTACGGTTGTGTTTCTCCGTCATAAACTTAACGCCACTACAAAAAAAAAAAATCTTTGGTGGTACCATTTTTTATGGCATTTTAAAGAAAATGTCACAAAATATTAACACAGTCATAGTTTTGAAAAATGTCACAAACTAAAATGTTAATTTTACTGATCAGTGACATTTTTATACTATAGTGATATTTTATAATGTTATTTTTAACTATAATTGTGACATTGATATATTTAGCCACACCGCGACAGGTGACATTTTGCTAATGATATTTTATATATAACGACATTTTTCAAACTTTCACTTGTAGCGTTGTGACTAAAAGTTAAATGTCACTATCATAACAAGAGGTAACATTATAAAATGTCATAAAAATATAAAAATGTCACTAAACAATATAATTAACATTTATAATGAGGGAAATATAATTTCGATGCCAAACTTTAGTCCAAAAAATACATTTAATACCAGACTTTTTGAAAAAATACATTTTATACCATGATTCACATCATCTTGACACATTTGAAACTTGTGCATGTTTTCTCTCACATTGTCAATTTAACGGGCTCATGAGCGGTACGTGCTGAATTTCATCCGAAAATTGACGGCAAAACTAAATGTGTCAACATTGTGTAAATCATGGTATGAAATGTGTTTTTCCAAAAAGTTTGATAACAAATGTATTTTTTGAATTAAAGATTGGTATCAAAAGTGTTTTTCATAATTGTGTTCATTTTTTGTGACATTATTAATCAATAATTTCACCCGTATGATATGAAATTGGGCCTATTAATTACCACATGTGAAAACTAGTAATGAAGGTTTTACCTCTTTTATCCAGTGGATGTTGAACTAAACTCATAATTAAAATTGCGAGTAAGACCTTATTTTGATACAAAAACTGACAAATTTAGCCCTTAATTAACAATATACATATTTTATTCACTTTATCCCATGCGAAATGCTATATTTTATCTTCGTAAATAGGGTGAGTTTGGTTTAACGATTGAAAAAAATTCTAAGAGACTGAATTTTATTATCATAATTGATGATAGTAAAAAATAATTATGAAAGAATTACTTTTGTGTAATAGTTTTTACAAAAGTAACATATAGTATGTTATTTTTTAAATACGCCAATTTTTCGCTTTTAAGTTTTTTGGTAAAAGTGATCATGAAAAAGGAGATCAAACATAACAAAAATCATAATTGACTAAAAAATATTTTTAATTTCAAGGGCGAAATACCTCCAAATCACAAGATCCAAAAATATTTTGAATAGCTCTCAGGCTAGGGGAGGGGAGGAGCTTCATTTCTTTCCCTACCTACTAATTATTAGGGCAAAAATATATTAATGCCTCAATTTATTTGTTTTATTTGCTTATGTGAAAATTTATGGACTCTTATTTTAATTCTAACAAATTTAGGCCGAAATTGCAAATAAGAGAACTAAACTTGCAACAATTCAAAATATAAAAGCTGTAAATGACTTGCCGGAAGGCCCGGAATTACAAGTTTCCTAGTTCCTCATCCTTCCAAATGTTAAAGGACTATTACTACTTGTCCAAGTTGTGGAAGAAATTACGATATCAAACTATACGTCGATTCTCACTTGTGGTACCATAAAAATCGAAGTAAACAAATTTGACACTACAATCTAAGAAATCGAATCACTTTTAGTACCACTGTTAAAAATAAAAATTAACTGATGACATGGCGGTTAAGAGTTGCAGCAAAGTTGATACTATTACTTATGTTGACTGACAATTCTAACCCATAAGATTTTAGGTTGTCAAAAACCCTGCATCTTCAAATTTATTGACAATTTTAGTCCACATTGTTGCCTAGCTTCAAAATTGGCTCGAGTAAGACACGTGCGGACCAATTTGGAGATTTTACTTATTATATTTACATATTTATTTAACTAATTTAATTTTATTAATATACCAAATAATACTTTAATATTAATCTGACAAAATGCTAAAAATAAAATATCTATAATAATATTTATTAAAAATATAAAGTTATATATTATTTACAAAATATTTATAATTTAAAAAAAAAACTAAAACCCCAAAACACATCACTACCCACCCCACACCACCCTCCCAGCCCCGAAAAACCCACCGTAACCCCCTCCCCCAACCCAAATCCCAGGCCGCGGTGACCTGGGATCGTCCGTCCCAGGCCGTCGGTGGCTTGGGATCGGAGGACCTATGCCACAGCGGCTAGGGATCTGTGTTGTCCCAGGCCGCGGTGGCCTGGGACCGGCGATCTCAAGCCACCGGCATCGACGTTGAGAATTTCCTCTACAATACGACTTATTGAAATTTTTTCTATCGAAATCAAGATTTCGACGAGCCTTTCTGCGACGGATTTTTCTGTAGAAATTTCCGTCGAAATATTGAAATCTGTCGAAATTTCCTGTCAAATCTGTTGAAATTTTATCTTTTTCTTGTAGTGTTTTGACTTTTTTGATCAGTCAATAATTCTTGAAAGGTTTGGGTAAAATACAGTTTACTCCGTTAAAGTATGGGGTGGTACCAATTACCCCCTAAAGTATTACTTATAACACTTACTCCCTCTATTATAATTTTTGACCTTTTAATCCAAAACTAACCTAACCTATTTTATAACTAATAAATTATTTCTTTATTAATTTGTCAAAGAGAATTGTTTTTATATTAATTATGAATTCCCCCATCCACCAAAGAGCGTTATATCTCAATTTCTTCATTTCTTTTGTTTCTTTTCATTTTTTTGTCTCAATATTCTTTTTTTATTTCCATCTCATTTTTTGCTTTATTTTTGTTTGAATTTGTTTTCTTTATTTTCATTACGAATATCATTCCAAATGTTGAGTATTCTCTTCAAGTTCTTACTCACTACCTTGACACATACTCATACTATTGATAGGTAATGATTTGTGTTGTTATTGAATCTATTTTTGATTAGTAATAGATGTATAAATATGTTAGGTTATTCGTAGATTGAGGAATTGACAATACGAGCCTATGCCAATTTTGAATTTTTCGAGTATAAGTTTAAAGGAAATTACTCAATATTTGGAATAATAATTTGTAACGAAAATAAATGAGATAATTATCACCAAAGACAAATTGTAAAGAAATAAAATCAATATAGAAATAAAGAAAAAGTTGACACAAAAAATAAAAATTAAAAAATTGAATCAGAAATAAAGAAAAAATCGAGATAAAAAACGGAAGAAAACAAAATAAATGAAGAGATTGAAACATAATATTATTTGGTGGATGGAGTAATTCATAATTAATAATTTATTAGTTATAAAAAAGGCGGGATAGTTTTGGAATAAAAAATTCAAAACTCTAACAAATGGGATAAGTGTTATAAATGATACTTTAGATGGGTAACTGGTAGTCTGGTATCACTCCAATACTTTAAGGCTCTGTTCACTTTGATTAATTGTTTATGACCCAGATAATGAAATTGGCCCAATAAATAATCCGGCTAATTGGTTTAATGGGCCGTATGGCATATTATAGTGGCCTGATTAATAATCCATACAACCCAGTTGATAGTCTGTTTAGTTGGCCCAAGAAATAATCATGGACCATTTTGCCCCTGATCCGAGACTTGATCTTGATCGTTCATAGCATTCAATCTCGTCCGTTTATTAGTGATGTATAATTACGCTTTAGGGTTGGGGAGACTCCAATTCATTTCATCTCTTCCAAATTCTCTCTTCCACCAACGGCGCTAGGGTTTTAATCTTCATCGTCTTCTCCCTCAAACACCGACGGGTCTTAACAATTTTTGCTTGATTTTTTTATCTTCTTGCATCTGTGTTACAATTCATCCCATTGATTTTGTCCTTATCTCTCTCTTTCTCACGCGACGGCGCTAGGGTTTCACGTAATAAATTTGGTACTCAATCGTTGGTTGCTTACACAATTCGTGCATGATTTCTTGATCTGGGTGACACCTGAAAACAAATCCTCACTTGTCTTCCATCCCCGACGGTGCATTGTAGGTTTTCACCTCTTCACCGTCCATTTGAAGCCTTCGTACCGTCATTTTGAGGTATTATTTTATGGATTCCATGCATTTCTATAGAAGATAAGATTCATCGTTTTATTTGAATCAATGTTTCAACTTTTAGGGTTTCTTACTAGGGTTTAAATATATTATTTTTTTGAGAATTTGGCTTCATATTAAATAATTGTTCACGATTGGGTTAGGGTTTCCAATAATGTAGTTGGAAAATTTGGGAATTTACTGTAACTAGGGTTTCAACTAGGGTTTAAATTATGGCTTTTTATTTTTGTTGAATTTTCGTATATGTAATAATGTTTTTCAATTCTAACCTATGTTATTTACACTTTCTGGCAGCAATGGAGTCATCCTCATCCTCTGGCTCAACTGTTCGTTCAGGGAATGCACATTGTTTCTGCGGTCTTCGCGTTAGACTGTATACTTCCTGGACGAGGTTGAACCCTGGCCGACGATTTTCCCGCTGCCAGCGTTTGACGGTATGAATTATGCTCATTGTTAATGTGGTTTTTTCATTTGATTTGCGTGACTAATGAATGCATATGTTTTCTTTGGTAGGATGAACGCTGTGATTACTTCGAATGGATCGATCCCGTAATGTGTGATAGGTCCCGTGTAATTATCCCTGGCTTGCTAACGCGGGTCAATAATGCTGAGTCCGAAAATACCCGTCTGATACGTCGCCTTGATGAATTGTCTACACAGATGCAAATTGTTGTTACTTCTGTGCATGCTCTTGAGTCTGAAAACATGGCATTGCGTTGCAAGCAAAAGCTTGTGATGGTCTGTGCTGTGATTGTGTTTTTTATTCTATATATGTGCTTGATTATGTGCTCCTTTTTTGGGATTTAGTACTTGCATGTTTTTAGGTATTTTGCTGACCTATTAACATTAGTTAAAATCTGTAAATTTGGCATGTACATTATGGTTTTTGTTGGATATGCTTGTTGAGTACTAATGTGTGTACATATTTTAATTTCTTTGTGATGGACTTCAGTGTTTGAATGTGCTGCAATTACTGCAGTACATGCGAAAACTTTGTGAATGCAATTACCATTTATTTGATTGGAGGTTTAAATTTATGGTGTTTATATTTATAGGATGGGTTCACTTTTTGGTATATTTGTCAGGTGATGTTTATTTTTTATAGACTGATGGCCTTGTGTGGTGAGTAATGCATTTTAAAATCCTGGGAATGAAATAGTGCTAATTCATGCTGTGTTTCAGTTTATTTGGGTTTGGTGCACTGTTTGGTGTGCACATATGAATATATATTTGTTGTGTGTGTCCTCTATCCTGAAAGTACCCCTAAAGTGAATATTGGCCAAATGATGTTTATTTTATTTTTTTATAACTGATGGTCTACTATTT
Source organism: Penstemon barbatus (assembly GCA_003313485.2). Taxonomy (NCBI): domain Eukaryota; kingdom Viridiplantae; phylum Streptophyta; class Magnoliopsida; order Lamiales; family Plantaginaceae; genus Penstemon; species Penstemon barbatus. The sequence goes on along the minus strand of CM064877.1, from coordinate 77,161,985 downwards.
ATCTTATTGCATGTGATCATTGTGATGTGTTTTTGAAACTCTTGTTTGGGAATTAATCCTCATAATTCTGCTTTGGGACTGGTGCACTATTGGATATGAAACACCTAACTAGTATAAATTCAAATATGTGTGCTATATCATGAAAGTACTCCCAAAATGGATTATTGGCCAAATGATGTTTACTTTGAACATTTCTGATGGTCTTGTATGTTGATTTAGTGTTAATATGTTTGATTTTGGTTGACAGTTGATTTTTTGAATTGTGTATGTTTGGATGGGCACACTGAACTAGGCTTTATTTGGCCAAATGATGATTTCAATTAAATTTTCCTGATGGTATTTGTTTAAAACCAGCTTTTTTATAAAGTTTCTGCATTTTGGTGCTTGGTTGAGTAAAGTTCAAACATATTATAATTTACCTGGTGCTATTTATGGGATATGGACAGTTAACATATTACTGATGGTCTTGTATGTTGATCTAGTGCAGGTAATTCATTTTATATGTTTGATTTGGGTTGACAGTTGATTTTTTGAATTGTGTATGTTTGGATTGGCAGACTGAATTAGGCTTTCTTTGGCCAAATGATGATTTCAATTAAATTTTTCTGATGGTAAAATTATGTTTAAAACCAGCTTTTATACAAAGTTTCTGCATTTGGTGCTTGGTTTTATAAAATTCAAACATATTATAATTTACATGGTGCTATTTATAGGATATGGACAGTTATTTGGACGGTTTTATTTTAAAAAATCACTTTAGTTCCCAATAAAGTTGGGTGATTTCTTGTAAACTGATATGGTCATTTAATGCATACATTGACCTTGTGTATCTCTATTAAATTCTTTACTTGCCCATTTATATTTCATTGTTGCATGCATAGCTTCTGTATTTGACCAATATTTATTGTGGTTGTTGAACTTCCCACCTTTAAATCCTCATATTAGACTATTTGGTACTTCATTATTTTCATATCTTTCCTCTTCAAGGCAGAGACAAAAAAACTTTGTGAGTTCTTTTCATATACCATAAAATTTATATTTGTATCACTTAACTGTCTTCAAACTTTAATGTGTTTATTTGCCTTGGCAGGTTGCAACTATGCCAAGGACAAGAAGACAGCGGAGTTTGGAACAATCAATCAATGATGGGTGGACATTTTCTGAGAATGCAAGTTTTGTGGACTTGCTTTACACTAAGTGCAAAACATGGGATCTACGTGATCTTGACACACTCACTGCTGCCTGCCAACGTATCTCATCTGAAATGTCTTCACAGCACGGTAGGAGGTTCTCTATATATGGGATTAAGAAGAAGGTGGAGCACATGAGAAGGAGAAACGAAGCATTCAATCAATTTGTGGAAATCCCTGGGGTTATATTTGATGCCTGGACAAACGAGACACGTCTCAAACCTGTTTATTGGACAGTTCACACTCCTAATGTGGGTAACACTTCATTTGATGTCAAATTTTGTGTGTTTTTTATCATGATTTCTAATCTTGTTAACTGTTTTTTGTAGGCGGAGCCGGAATGGAACTAACGATTTAGGCAGGATGGTGAGCCATTTCGCCTAAAGCTTCAATATATTTTTGATATCAAGGGAGTTGGGACCTTCCCCACTGACCTCACTGGATCCCCGGGGTGGCCTATCCATGTCCGAGACTCGGACGATGACGAGCTGGCTCTTGTTCCAGTTTCCCCGGGCCGTTCAGTGACTGTTGTCCCATTTGACGAGGGTAATGAAATTGGTAGAATTGTTGTTTATAAGGAAGGTGAAGTTGGGTCAACCTCTGCCGGTGGTTCAAGTGGTTATGATGGTCCTGCTGTTGGAGGGGGTGGTGATGGTAGGATGTTTGGGAAGAAACTGTGGGAGTTGGATGATGAATATTAGACATGTTGTTATTTTTATGTTTATGAATCTGCATCTTTATTATGTTTCAAGGACCTTTCTATAATTTTATGTTTAAATGATGTTTTGCATGTTTGATTACCTGGCACAGGTTTGTGTAAGTGCAGATAATCAAATTTCGGACTTATGCACTTCTACTATTATAATATATATGATCTTATGTTTTATTTATCAGGTATACTTGAGTATTTGAATTTTAGATGGTGTTTGAATGTGTGTGTTTAAGTTTTCTGACTTATGTGCAATTACATATTTTAAAAATCAAGTTGTGTGTACAACTTCATTACCAGACATTACCAAAAAAAAAAAACACTCAACCAAATACAAACAGTCCAGATTTAAAAAAACAAAACACTCAACTAAATTAAAAAAAACTCAAATAAAAAATACTTGTATAAAAATCTTATATGCAATAATTGACCCACATTTTAATCAAACAAGGTAGGGGATAAAAACCTAACATGCCAAAATTCAGATTCAAACCTTCTGCAAAAGTAGTGCTTTTAATTTTGATTTGATAACACATATAGTCTAGGTTGCTATAATTGTACATAGGGACACACACTAATAATAAAGCTCATTTTGCCCCCCAAATTGCTACTATAAATTCATACCATCTCTAAACATTAGTGTTCATAAAAAAACTCAACTAAAAAAATGTCAAGTGTTTTCCCTCGTTCTCAATCTGATTTTTTTTACTCGAAAAGATGGACAAAGGAAATTGATGATTACTTGATTGAGTTTTTAGCTAATGAATCGTATTACACAAATGAAATTTTAACTCACAGTGTCGGTCATGTGGTTAGGAGATCTCGGGATGAGGTGAACGTGTTCTTCCGTCGTGCTTTCACTACAAAAGAAATAATGAGTAAAGTCGACCGCCTCAAACGTCGACATGCTGTATTCTCACACCTAAGGACCATTTCTGGGTACACCTTGATTCCGGGTACAAACATGGCGGTAACGATGGACTGGAAATCGTGCGAAATTTGGCCATGGTAACTCACTTGTATATATTACTGGATTTTTATTTTACTTTGAATTACACGGTATTTTTTGCCAGTTTGAGTTTGATTTTTCAATTGTAGGAGACTCCATTTTATGAAGCATATGCACTAAATGGAGAACCCAGATGGAACGATTTGTGCGAAATATTTGGATACCCAACCATAGAGTTCCCCGCACTTCCACCCCCCGCGTCCCCAATTAACCTTCAATGGTTCGAGCTAAACGATGCACCCATTGCCGGACAGGAAACACCACAACCTGAGCCCATCAACCCAACATATACATAATTCTCCCCGTGCGAAAATGACGACTTTTGGAAAGATCTGGCTAACTACAGTGGAGCGGAGTCCGAAAACGAGGATGTTGAAAATTCTTCTAAAACCGTGGCTAAGTGTCTGTGGCCGGATGTGGGGACGTCTACTGATTTTAATGGCGGAAAAAAATAATTTGCCTACGATTGAAGTATTTTCTGCTTTAAATAATGTGCGGATTGTGTTTTTTTTATTTTTTATTTTTCCGTTTGTGTTTGTTTGGCGTTAAGCTTTTATGTAATGTGTGTTGAATAAGTAGTAACCCGTATGTGTGTTTTCAAAATATGTGTCTACAATTAGAATAGTTCGATTTTGCATCTTCTAAACGAAAAATACTTTAATGTGCAAAAAATTACATAAAAATGGCCCGACTCATTAATCAATCGAACTAAAACCCCACAAAATTAATTGCATGTTTTTTGTCAAGTGCAAAATACATAAATAAAAAGACAATCAAATAAATTCATGCCCCGGAATTGGACAATTGCTAAATTTTCATATGCAAAATACATAAAGCCAAAGAAAAAAAACTGAAGATACTAAAATCCCACAAAATTAAACACATTCTACTTTATATTCATCAAAATTCTAAAATACAATCAAAGATGCGAAATACGTAAGGCCAAGATATTCATCATAATTACAGAAATGCAATAAAAATCAAAGATCATCTTAACATACATCAAAGGCAAATTTCATAAGGCCACATATAAGTCCGAGGTACTAAAATCTCACAAAAATACATGTACAATAAACTTCAATTAAAGTCTACCAAAATGCAACAAATCATCCTGCCCGAACACTATAACCGAATGTTCTAGGAGTAATCAAAATATACCCGAATATTTTAAGTGCAAATCTTTCGACATGTTCACAAAATCATCAAATGAAACCGGAAATTTCTAATTCGTCAAATCATCAAAAGGCCAAATTTAGTCAAGGCATTTGGTTGTTTAACATCATGTGGGCAATGTGCATTCGGTTCTTCTCGTTCGAGTTCAAGATTAAACTCACATGTTTGGCGTTATCCATAATCTTGAATGAGAGAAAGATTCGGTTCTAATCGGTAAGTGTGTCAATGCACTCGAGGGCATTAATAATCTTTTTTGCCTTTTCATCGTAATTGTCCTCCTCTTTCGCAAATTGGTGATTAAGATCACCAAAAACTATTTTTGCGGCATCTACGAATTTTGAGAAGTCGCCCCCGTCGGACTTTGGCGTAGGCGTCTTCCGTTTCTTAACAACCTTTTCAGACTTGATTTTCTCATTTTTGAGCTTCCTTGTTAAATGTTTTAACTTAGGACCCACATCTTGTAAACCCATTTGATACGGTGGGATTTCGGAGCCAAAATCCCCTCCGTCGAAAGCATCCGACGTCAAATCCACACACGGACTACTATATACATAATCACTACTCTTTGGATATATCATAGGTTCCTTACCATTATTATTTGCATGGTTCATCGCATCGTTCTTTACCAAATCCTCCACAATATCGACAACGTCCTCCACGCCGTCTCCGGTGGCCCTATCCTTTCCGAATATCTCAACCCAGTCCTCATAATAGGGATACGTCTTAAAACGCATATTTGCAACATCCGGATGTGCCTATGATTGATAGTGCATAGTTAGAGAACAATCGAGGGAAAACCGGATCATAGAGTAATTCCATGAAAAATTTATGCAATGTTACCTTGGCATAGAGTGCCCAAACATCATCATCAACCGTGATCATTTTACTAGTATCGTTCCATCCGAAGCCACTAGTCCCTTGCATACCCAAAATTTGGTAATAAACTTTCTTCCAAACCGTAAGTTTGGAGTTAATATGCTTGACGGAAAGTTTGGACGCGGGGATCCATGTATTAAGTGCAATTGCTAAGGCTTGCAAATAGCCCGGACGAAAATCATTATCCGACTTGTACCCCTTTGAGATTAGTTCCTTTAAACAATCTAGCAAAGCTTGTTCTTCGGCATTGTTCATTGTCCTCCGAGTACCTTTTTCCTTCCGTTGGCTTGTTACCGTTTCACCGTATCGGGGAATGGAATCCATCTCAATCGGTGTACACCTACGTAAATGTACAATTCAAACATAATGAACGGTACACATGGTAATTCTAGATAACAATTAAAACATATTCAATTATATTCCACAAACATAACTTAAAAAGTTCAATTCAAACAAGAAGTTCAATTAAAACAACAAATTCAATTAACCTAACAATACGGTACAAATTATGAAAAAAACTCAAGTCTAAGTGACACATACAACATCTTAAAACAACAAATTCAATTAAATTTCACTCGCCCTCCGATATCCATTTCATGAACATTTCACGAGCTAAGTTGTCCCGAAAATTGTTCCATGCGTGTGACGTCTCAACAACTTCGACGTAGTCATCTCCCTCAAAGTTATTATCATCCTCACGGTTTTCAAGTAAATCAAATAATGGATCGAACCCCATAACATCATCGGGCGACGTTTTTTGCAAGAAATTATGAATTAATAACATTGCCATGATCATCCGGTTTTGCGTTTGCAAGGGATAGAACGCAGGACTCCTGGTAATTGCCCAACGTTTTTTTACTTGGCCAAAAGTGCGCTCGATGACATTTCTAGCTTGACTATGTTTCATGTTAAAATATTCTTTGTAATTTTGGGGGGCTTCCATACCAACTCCCCACTCTTTCAAATGATATCGCACTCCCCTATACGGAGTAAGAAAACCTTCACCGTTCGTATATCCATTGTCACAGAAGTAGTATGTTCCTACAATTAGAAGCATGAATGAGTTGCTATGTCATAACCCTTGTAATTAAAAATTTCATAAACTAAAAACTAAGTTTTACCCGTAGGAACTTTCAATCCATTTGGCCGATTAATTGCATCCCTTAACACGCGCCCATCCGCCGCAGACCCCTCCCAACCGACAAGTGCATAGGTGAACAATCCGTTAATATCACACGCCGCAAGTACATTAGTTGTTAGATCACCTTTTTGGTTCCTATAACGTGCTCTATCCACCGATGGAACATTAACATGAACGTAGGTTCCGTCTAGTGCCCCAATGCACCCTTATACGTACACAAAGTCTATATTGTAATGCACAAGTTGAAGAAAATACCCTACGCAAGTAGGAAAATTAAAGTTTGTTCCTTACCGGAAAACACCTCCACCTATCGTCGTCACAATCATTTGTTATTGGATCCGGTTGAGAAAATAATATTGGGTGAAGCTTCATCAAGCATGTCAAAACACGGTAAAAACACTTACTAACGGTGGCGCCGGATCGACGGTAATCGGTTCTTAGGATACGATTCTTTTTGTGATGGGCAAAAACGGTCAAAAACATGGCAACTTGTTCGCGCACGGTCACATATTTAGTGTCATTCAAACCCCCCACGTTAGCAAGGAAACAAACCAACTTATCAAATGAATTAATATTAAGATGTATATTATCCTTACACCTTACCGGATCTTTTTCAGTTATTCTTCGTAAGTTTTTCATCCACTTACGTCTCCTACGGATTAGGCTATACCGTAGGGGTCTCCTACGATTGTCATGTTGTTTAGAACGGAACCATATAAAAAACATGCCGAGGATAAAAAACCGACGAAACGCTAACATAATCAATTGTTTCTTCCGGTCATCCATTGTATATCCTAAAAGAAGTCCCAAACATTTGGAAACAAACACCAACAAACAATGAACCGTTTGTTAAACCATCCAAATTATCTTTCAATGATAGTGAATAATAATATAGAACATGTCGAAGAGAATTTTCAAATTACCATGTATAACAAAATACATGTTCAATTGTAGTAAATACTTATCGATTATCACAAATATAAATATCATTTTTTCAATACTACATATAATAAATTACACAAAATTGCCAACAAATACACAAAATTCCACAAAATAGTTTTGAAATTGGGATAATATTTTACAACATGTCCATCAACATTATATCTACATTACCTTGTATAACAAATTAAACAAAATCTTATAGTAAATCAAAAAAATCCGAAGAGTTGCTAATTATTGAACAAGTTTTATAGAATTTACAAAATTGAACAAAACTTGAAATTACTACGTAGAAAAAAATGTACAACATTGTGCATTATCCACAAATTCAACAAAATTATCATACCAATTAATATAAAAACATGATAGATGTAGTTTACCTCAATTCAAATTAAGAATGAACTCCTTAAAAAAAAAGAACCAGCAATCCCCTTAGCCCTCGTACCTGTACACGAATTTTTTTTTTTTTTTTGTTGTTAAAAGTTAAATATTGATTAAAAAATTGTGACTTAGTAGGGAGAAGTGTTTATAAAAATTCAACAAGAAATTCTTCACAATCCGGTTGCTTGAGCTAACACCTAGATTCAATCCTGTGTAATTTTAATAAAAATTATAATTATTATTAAGCACAACAATTCATAAAATAGAACAATATAAAATTATACCCGAGCTCAACACAATTTTTTTCATAAAATATATCAATATAAGCTCAACACAATTTTATCATAAACTAGATCAATATAAGTTCATTTGAATTTTTTTTCATAAAATAGAACAATTACTAACAATTATAATCAAAAAAAATTATACCCGAATGTAAAAAACTATAAATTTTTCATAAAATGCACAAAACGTAAAATAACGTACTAATTCTAATGCTCTTGACACAAAAAAAATTATACTATATTTCCAAAAATTCAAGCTCAACCTTGTTTTAATGCTAAAAATTGGTGAAATAGGACAAAAGTTAAGGTTCATGTGTGCAATTTACAACTAAATTCGAAGAAATGTTGAGTACTAACCTTACAATGGCGTCGGCAATGGTGTTTGGAGCTGGGTAGATCTATTGTGAAGAAAGGGGCGACCGTGAGGGAAATTTTGGGAAATGGGGGGAAAAATGTATTTTATTATTTTTGGGTCTCCGGTTTTTTTGTGATTAAGTGGAAATTAAAGGACAAATTGGTCTGGAAAATATTAGTTTGGGCCATTATATTACAATTGGACCAGAGGAGACCGAGTTATAATCGGGCAAATAATGGGGCCTGGCCCACAAATCGGGCAATTACATGCGGGCAGCCCGTGAATTAGTAGTGCAAAGTGAACAATATATTAGCCCACAATTAAAACTATTACCGGCCCAATTGATACCTAATTGAGGGCCTATTAATCAAACTGAACACAGCCTAAGGGGACAAACTTTATTTCGCCAATTAGTTTTCTTTTCATTTTTCTTATTATGCTTCACTTTCCATCAGTGTCGTCCTGACATTTAATATATTTTTTTCTTCAGAATATTGACTCTTTTCGTCTATGGCTTTGGTGCACTTTTTTTTTTTTTTTTTTTCGAATTTTCATCGATAAGATAATTTGTTGTTTTCAAATTGAGTATTTTTCATTTTGTAATTCAAGCTAGCATACAATCAAATTGACCATTCAAGCGAAATATTTAAGCTGAATGTTCAGGTTGTTGTCAATTATATAGCAATTTTTTTGTTATTGTCTCGTAAATACTTTAAAAGCTATTAGATCAAGCTTAAACTAAATCCACGTGATTTCAATTTGGAAAAGCACTACGAGTCATGTTAATTTGTATTATTTGTGTACTCCGAAGCTCGAGCAATATAAGTCCATCTTACATATATTTATCGCATATTCTTTAATTTTATTTTAATTTGTTTTAATTGAACGAGTGAGGCATATGCATATTTAAAAAAAATCTATGATTTTAATTGTTATTACATAATTGAGTTGTTAAAAAAAAATAAGAATAAATAACATTCATTTTGTTTATACAAAAATATAATTTTAGTTTGATTAGGTTTCAGTTTATTTTTCGGTTTAGGAGATGCTACATGGTGGGTATTGCATTATGGGTCTCTATGAATGACACATGTCTAAAGTAGACTGCTTTTTTAATATAAAAGCAAAATGAATTGGCTCACTTTGGACATGTGTCATTCATAGAGATCCATAATGCAATACCCACCGTGTAGCATCTCCTAAATCTTATTTTTCTTAACAAGGGCTACACACAAGGAACTTTTCCGTGGTATGCAAAATCTACACAAGTAACTCACGAAATATTTATAGAATAAAATCCATCTATAATTTAGAATATTAGACACAAAACCCTCTAAAATCAAGTTGAGATGAAACCGAGTCAAAATTCGTTTATAATGGTAGCACAAATCTAAAAAATAACTTCACTATGGTCCTAAAATGACATTTATGTTCTTCAAAATTTACTTTAAAGTTAACCAGGGACAAAAGGTAACTGCTAGTTAAATTTAAGGGGATTAGGTATAAAATATACTTCTTGAGTGGAAATTGTAAGTTTTCGAGGGGCAAATTGTCCTCAATAATTATGGCATATCTATTATATTTGTGAAATAATCTCGATTTGCATAATATTATTTACTTGGATTTTAATAGAGTGGTTTGAAAAATAAAGTAAGTGTATGTTTTTTTGGAAGAGTTAGGATTTAGGATGTAGGTGTAAGATGTGTAAAACTTTTTGTCAAAATAAGTTTGTTATATGAAATAAATTGTGTAAGAGATATGTTAATTTATATCAAATCAAAAAATTGTTGTTTGTTTGACTTTTGTGAGAATAATTTGAGAAAATTGATTGGTAAAAATTATATTTCAAAAAGTAAAAAATATGATTTTTTTAAATTTTTCAAACATAAAATAATTTTTAGAAAATGCCAAACAAACATGCCTGTAACTTTCCCAAGTTGTGGAAGAAATTTACTTGATGTTGATTGGTCTTGCAATTCGTAACATACGAAAAGAAATTTACTTTAGATGGGAATAGCTTGAGTGCTTCACTAATAAATTGACCCATTTAAACGCCGTGTCAACGGGGGTAACTGACTTGATCGACAATTATCAATTTGTTCATGGAATAATTGGCATTTTGGACTTCAAGCTTTAAAATTAAAATTTTGTCACGTTACATCATCAAGTTGCATATTATTTGAAAAGTGCATTCTACTTGGGAGTAAAATGACAATTGGAATATTAAGAATATACAATTCGATAATGCAAAATGCCAAAAATATAATTTCAAGGTAAAAATTACCAAATATGTTTTGGGGATATTGGGGATATTTGTTTGACGTTTTTCATAATTATTTCATGTTTGAAAACTGACAAACAAATATGTTTTCTATTTTCTGAAATATATTTTTCACCTTTCATTTTTATCAAACTACTCTCTCAAAAGTCAACAAACAACAATTTTCTTATATCTAAATAAAACACGACAAACTCTACTCTGATTTGACATAAAATAATTTATCTCTTACACAATTTATTTCACATAACAAACATGATTTGACATAAAAACTTACACATCTTACACCTACGGAAAATTCTTACATAGACCGGGTCTATAAGCTTAGTGGTAGACCTTGTGGTCTAGATTTTGCCACATCATTTATAATTACTTAAAATTCAATTATTAGATTTAACTAACCCAACTAGATTAAACTAGAGTTAAATATAAATAAATAATTAAGTGTGAGCCATTTTTTTAATTATCATAAAATTAATATTAATTAGAATTTAAAATTCCTTGGTTTTTCCTTGGTTTAATTAATATTAATTAATATTAAAATTCCTTGGTTTTTCACACAAAACTTAAATATACAGTTATGGTAAAGCCTTACTTTAGAAGTGGAAGAACATATTTTGAAGTAGACCTTAAAGTTACCCCTTACCTCAAAGTTATTTATTTAACAAAAATGCAAAAACGGTTTTATTAACAGAAATAAATTTTCAATATACTTGTTAGGTTTTGTTTCTAGGAGGGAACTTCAAAACTCTTCAAGAGTACGTTTTGTTTCTATAATTGAACCCTATTAAAATTCCTCGGTTAATTATACAGTTAAGGGTGTTTTAAAAATGCTATAAAAACAGTTTTAAAATATAAAAAGGGTTTTAATCCCGCTACAAAACGCCCAAGGCCTTCGGTGTATATTGAAAAACCAAGGAATTTTAATATTAATTAATATTAATTAAACCAAGGAAAAAACCAAGGAATTTTAAATCTAATTAATATTAATTTTATGATAATTAAAAAAAAGGGCTCACACTTAATTATTTATTTCTATTTAACTCTAGTTTAATCTAGTTGGGTTAGTTAAATCTAATAATTGAATTTTAAGTAATTATAAATGATGTGGCAAAATCTAGACCACAAGGTCTACTACTAAGCTTATAGACCTAGTCTATGTAAATATTTTCCTACACCTACAACCCAACTCTTTAAAAAAAATTATGTACCTACTTTATTTCTCAAATCACTATCTCATAACTCAAACAAATAACACTATGCACGCAAATCGGAATTATTACTCTCCCAAATTACTTTCCTAAACGCGAAACAAACATGCCTATTGGTTCTCTTTTCTTTGCGTTCTACCTTCCTTAACTTTCCTCGAATTTTCAAAGTGTTAAATTGTGGAAATCTTCGGAGTCATCGTAATTGTATTTTATAATCAAATTGATTTGACCCCACATTTTTACTTTTACTTTACATTTGAACAACTTTTTGAATGGTGGGAGTAGGAGGTGGAATATTAAAATATCTTCATAACATACATTTTTTTCATAAAATAATTTTTTTAAATTCCTAGAAAATTATTTAGCAGTCGCTCGATGCTATTCTGGGACCAAATGTACATAAAAAATAAATGGAAAATGATGCAATAGGAAAAAAAAGTACTAAGAGCCCATTTGGATGGATGAATTTGGGTTGGATGGATTTGAAATCTCTTGTCAAATCTATCGTGCTATTTGGATACAAAATTAAATACATTCATTTGAAATCCTGGATTTTAGTCCAATGGATTTCAGCCCAATTTTAAGTGGATTTGAAATTCTTCCTAAAACTAGTCATTTGAAATCTACTTAAGAAAAGGTCCACATTGTATATTTTCAAAAATTGCACTTTGATCCTAAATTTTCAAAAAACCTAGAATGCAATTTAGTCCAGAATTTTCAAAAAATTAAAATTTGCAATTCGGCTACTATTTTCAGAAATTCGAATTGCACTTTTGGTCCCTTTATTTTCGAAAATTACAATTTTGACCTCAGATTTTTGAAGAACCCAGAATTACATTTCACTCTAGAATTTAATAAATTCAAATTTTCAATCCGGACCCTGATTTTCAGGAACAAAATTTGCATTTTTGGTCCTTCAATTTTTGGATATTGCAATTTTGACCCTAGATTTTCAAAAAATCAAGAATTGCAATTCAGTCCAGTATTTTAAGAAAATTTAAAATTTCAATTCGGCCCCTGATTCTCAGAAATTCAAATTTGGACTTTTGGTCCCTCAATTTTTGGAAATTACAATTTGACCCCAGATTTTTTAAAAACCAAGAATTGCATTTCAGTTCAGAATTCTCATAAAATTAAAAAAATTCAATTTGGCCACAGATTTTCAGAAATCTGAATTTACACTTTTAGTCCCTCAATTTTCAGAAATTACAATTTGACTCTAAATTTTTGAAAAATCAAGAATTGCAATTCAGTGTATTTCGGAAGATTAAAATTTTCATTTCGGCCCCTGATTTTCAGAAATCCAAAATTTCACTTTTGGTCCCTTAATTTTCAAAAATTGCAATTTGACCCCATATTTTCAAAAAAACAGATCTGCAATTCAGTCCATAATTTTCAGAAGATTAAAATTTTCAATTTGGCACCTGATTTTCAAAAATCCAAATTTGCACTTTTGGTCCCTTAATTTTCAAAAATTGCCATTTGACCCTAGATTTTCGAAAAACCCATAGTTCCAATTCAGTCCAAAATTTTCAGAAAATTAAGTTTTCAATTCAGCCCCAGATTTTCTGAAATCTGAATTTGCACTTTTGGTCCCTCAATTTTCAAAAATTATAATTTTTCCCCAAATCGATTTATGTGGTTTTGTCCCGATATCAACAACAATAATTAACTCATAGAGCAAATTATAAGTCATAATTGAAAATTCTAAATAACACAAATGATATATACCAAACAGTGGATTTCAAATGAATGGATTTGAAATCCTTTGTAAAAAAAATTGTCCAAACAAAAAATTGCAAATGAATGGATTTCAAATCATTGGAATTTCAAATCCATTCATTTGAAATCCGTCTTCATTTCAAATCACCCATCCAAATGGGCCCTTAAAAGTTGCCGAGTGCCCAATCCTGTGGACTCTACAAGATGTAATTTCGACTTCATTTTTAGTTTTGTTTCTGATAATGGTGATATGCTTACTTCTGGCATGAAACAATAGTGAGCCGTTAGGCCCATCCAATTTTATTGCTTTTGTTGGTTACTCAACAATATAATGGGCCGATAAAACAAAAAAATGGACTGAAACCATGACCCAAAGGTTCTTAGCCAACTCAACAAAACAACGTAATTTCGTAATTTCGAGGAATGGTTACAGCCAGGTCATCAAGAACCAAATAACAAAGTCGTCCTCTTCTAACAAAAGTCAAGCATTGCTCATGACTTGGTTATCACGGCATATCTGGTTATTTATAAGGGTCAATTATTGAACCTGGTTTGATGTATTTCGCATTCAATTCTTTCAGACAATCATAATTACAGAGATTTTATTTAAGATTTGCAAAATCCTATCAAAACAAACAGAGGTGGACGGAATGCGTGAAATTAACCTCTTGTCATTACATATTTTAGTTACTTTGACCTCCCCTTACAATAATTCATTTTACATATTAGTCTCTAAAATTTAATAAAATTCAATTTATACATAAAAAAAGGAAAAAAAAAAACAAACAAAAGAACCTCACCCCAGTTTATAACACACATAAAGAAAAAAAAAAGTGTATCAGCTATGCAAAATAAGATCAAATTTTATAATGTGTGATATATAATTTTTATATAAATTTTTTAATAGTAAAAAATAATTTAATAAATATATAAATAAGTATTTATTTTCTTCTTTTATAGTAAAATATTATTTAATTGTAACGTATTTAGGGAAAAAATAAATTTAGGACTGTAAAATATTAAATACTTGTAAATATATAAGTCTAAAATTAAAAAAATTGGGTATGAAATTAATTTATTAACAGGGTATTTGAAGGAGTATTTTTTAAATTTTGTAATTTTTTTATTGGTTTTTGTATTTAGGATTATATAAAATATATATTTCATTCTAGAGTATTTTTATATTATGTTAAAAAAGAATTGATTTTTTTAGTTAAATTTTTTAGTACGGGTTAGTTATAATATTTTAGCATTTTTTAGTGCAATTAATTAATGTCCAACTTTTTTCCTCATTAACCATAGTTTTTATTCATTATCCTTGTACTTTATTTTTTTTAAATGAAATAAATTAAAATTATTAACATTACGGATTAAATATGAATAATTATGAATATCTTCGCATTAATAAAATAATTTAAAGTTTTGAAGTTTAACTGATTCTTTTATAATATTTACACCCACAAACAAATCATACCAATGCATTGAAACCCTTCACATTCACCAAACTTAACAAGGGTATAATTGTTCATGAAAATAGCTACAATAACCTAGGGATAAAATAAGATTTTCAATAAAATGTGAGTACAGATTTCTCAGTCACATTAAATGTACTTAATTGATGAGAGGGAATTTGAATTTGTTGCTTCAATCATTGCTTTTAATACCCATCTTGAACAACACCTATTACTCCAGGTTCATTTATTATTATTGGAATGACTTCTAACACTTTCACTTAGCTGATAGAGACATTCCGTTGATCATCATTCTGCTTAATCAACTCTTCACTTATCCGTCTTGACTCTGCTGAAAATGACTAATCTCTGATTCGTGATTTTCACTAAGCTGATTTTGGCACTTGTTTTCTAGGCCGTATTTCAATCATATCATATAATTGAACCTTCAATACTTGAAAACTTCATATCTTCAATAATCATCTTCAATGTAAGTATTCATCTTCAAAAAAGAAAAGATTTACTAAGCTTTTCGTTACTTAGTTAGTTGACGACTCCCATTTTGTTATCATCACAACAATTCTTTTCTAAATTTATTTACAAAAATTGGTGACAAAAAGCATTCAAAGTATCTCAATTTCGAATCATTTTCAAATCGAGTAAAGCTCTTTGAGTTCAATTTATATGACAATCTAATCAATCTCAAACAATATCTCAAACCTGATCAAAAATTCATTTCAAGCTTGTTGTTCAACACTAAGTACTCGTTTTCATCTCTCACGTTGAACTTGTCATTTCATAGATTGTAGGGTAGAATATGATTATTTAGTTGATTGTCTGAACATTCTATCTTTAAGATTCTATATTTAAGATGTCATTAACCTTCCTTTTCCATTTATAATATAAATAATGTCACGAATAAATTGACAACATTTCGGGTGTAATATTCAAAAAAGATTTGTCCCTAATATTAACTGTGTAGGCCCGCCCTGCATGTGCTTATTTGAAAGGCTAAATGGGTGGTGCATATTTGATTACTGTCTGGACAAGATAACGAAGAAATGGACTGGGGTTTACCTACACGGTTAATGTTATGGCCGGGCCAAGATTTTTTTTTTAAAGATATTTTTTCAATGTTTTGATAAAATGATAATAACTAAATTAAAACAAAGTTATAATTTGATTTTATACATAGAGGAAAATAATACTATAAATTTGTATTATATGGATTTTAATATATTCAATTACAAATGTTCAACATACAATCCAGTTGAACATGAAGCAAAAAGCAAAAAAGTATTGAACATTTAGTTAAAATGTGACAAAAAGCATTGCAAGTATCTCAAGTTCGAACTGTGTTCAGGTCGATTAAAGCTCGTTTGATTTCAATTTATGTGACAATAAGAAAATCTCAAATTTAAATATTAAAAGCTATTAAATAATATGTTTTGTTTAACAATTTATAAATGTAATTGGTTCGAGTTCATATCAATAAGCCAAAAGGTGACAAAAAGCATTTAAAGTATTTCGAACTAAAGCCTGTTCAAATTGATAAAGCTCATTTGAGTTAAATTTATGTGACAATCAAATCAATCTAAAAAAAATTCAAGCTTGATTAAAAATTCATATCAAACTTAAATATATAGGGTTTGTTGTTTGGTGTTTGGGAAAGTAGTTTGGGAGAGTAGTGAAGGTTTGTGAAATAATCTTGATTAGCGTAATGTTGTTTGTTTGAGTTTTGGGGGAGTGGTTTGAGAAATAAAGTAGGTGCGGGTTATTTTTGGAAGAGTTAAATTGTAGATTTAAGATGTATAAGAGTTTATGTTAAATCATGTTTGTTTTGTGAGATAAATTGTGCAAGAAATATATTACTTTATGTCAAATCAGAGTAGAGTTTGTTTAGAGATAAAAAAAATTGTTGTTTGTTTGAGTTTTGAGAGAGTAATTTGAGAAATTTGAGAGATGAAAAATTTATTTCAAAAAATAAAAATCATGTTTATTTGATATTTCTTAAACACGAAAAATATTTGAGAAACAGAAACGCCATCCAAACAGGGCCATAATTTCTTGTTCAACACTAATATACTCGTTGTCATCTCTCATGTTGAACTTGTGATTTGATAGATTGTTTGAACATTCTACTTTAAGATCCTATATTTAAGATGTCAAGAAGCTTCCTTTTCCATTTATAGTGTCATGGATTAATTGACAATATATCGGGTGTAATATTAAAAAGAGTTTGGCCCCAAATAATAACCGTGTAGGCCGCCCTGCATGTGCTTACTTGAAAGGCTAAATGGGTGGATATTTTATTTTTTTTAGATATTTTCTTTTCAGTGTTTTGGTAATATGAATATATGATAAGAACTAAATTAGGCTTTGACATTTTGCACATTAAAAATATGGGATTTTGATATTTTATATCCTAACTTAAAAGTTTTGGCATTTTGCGTCCTGATAATAAAATTTATTTGGTACTTTGTACGTGTTTTGATGAGAAAATTTAGTTGCTTTGGTTTCGAAAAAATTATTTGGGTGGTTCGGTTCCACCATTGAAACTTTATTTAGATTGAATTTAGATGTGACTGTGATTTTGAAAGCACTGAAACTCTAATAAGATTGAGTTTGGATGTTGAGGTTTGAAGGGAAGAGAGGTGGGGAAGAGGGTTTAATCAATGCTTTTTGATAGAGTTTACGGAGGGAAAATATATGGAATGTGTTGAATTAATGTTTTATAGTGTCGAAAATATGATAAAATTTTAACATATGATGAAAATTTTGAAATATGATGAAAGTGTTGAAAATAAAATGGACCAATCAAGGAATTTAAATGTTGGTGAAAATTCTAAGACGGAAGTCTCGTAACAATTAAGATCAATTATGCAATGATATATTGATTTACTTTATTGAACTTTACTCGGGGAAGTCTTGTGACGATGGAGTTGTTAATCAAGCAATGATTTACTTTGCTGACTTTGCCAGAAAAGAATCGATGTCTCGTATATATTGAACTGTACTTAGGGGCCATTCGTTTGGTAGGACCTGATAGGGGGTATTATGTCATATTATATGAGTTAATATGGGTTAATACATTATTTGGTGGCATCGTTCTAATACCGGGTCAAATGGATTAAATCCTTACGACCTGGTATTAAGACTAGATTATAATCCACCCAGTCATGGTTGAATTAGTTAATCCGGGTAAATATGTATAAGGTAAAATATCTCTAATAACCTAAAATTTACATATTTCCCATTTAACATATCATAAATATTCTCAAATCTCTAAAATGGAAACACATTATACATAAATAATTCACAAATTAAAATTTATATCAATTCACAATTAACATAGAAGCATTCAATCAAATCTACCTAACATATTTTTGATATGAATTTCAATCCGGCTCCAATCTAATCCACCTTAATCTCATACACCCTACCAAACGTATTGCATAGTAAAATTATTTGGAGTAGGGTCTTCCAATTTAGACAACAACGATTTTGATTATTTTCCCAACGCCTAATCATATTTGTTTCCATTGTTGCTTTGTTGCATTTTAATTAGTTTCCATTATTGCATTTTTCATTATGAAATTTGGTTTTTCTCATTTTGGTGTGTAATCATTATTGTTTTTTTTGTCCACGATGTAATATTATTATGCTTAATTTTTTTATTATTGCCTCTACATTTATTATTATTACGGTCATTAATTTATCTTTAAAATTAAGTTTAATAAAATTATAATTATTATTCATTGTGTGAGTTATTATTATTATTATTATTATTATTATTATTATTATTATTATTATTATTATTACAGATAATAATATAGGAGAGTGAGGAAGTTGTTTTTAAAGTAATTAGTGTTGTTCCGTCTAGCGGTTGGAGACGGTACCCAGAGGGATGCAGGTTCACCCGATGGTGAAGGTGGACAACCCTGAACTGTGAATGCCCGATGGATTGGAAATGCTTTAAGAATATCGCCTTTAACCAATGTTATTAAAACCGGATCTGACCGGCCAGTTCGACCGCGAACCAGAGGTTGGTCCAGTCCGATTTACCCCCCTAAAACCACTTACTCCAAAACTCAGTTTAAATCGGGTTGAACCGGTCCAAAACCGTCGAACTGGTGAACCGGTATGGACCGGTTCAACCCGATTTTGAATTTCCTTTTTTTTTTTAATTTATTTTTAATATTAAAAATAAGCTAAAAATTCTCATAAAAGTTGGGATTTGAACACCTAACCTCTAGAGTGAAATATGACTTCCTTACCATTTGAATTACATCATTTTTGTTAAAATTTTAGTACAAATTAAAATTTATAAAGTATAGAAACTTGTAGCCAGATTTATTTATAAATTAGATAATTAACTTAAATAAATATTTAACACATTATGAATGAAAATTAATACTTAAATAATAATTTTTTATTAAATTTTGTTTTATAAAATATTTCTTTTCAATATTATTTTTAGGATAAAGAGTCAAATCGATATAATATGCAAGTTTGACTTTGAATATTAGACTTTTATACATAACTATATTTTAAAATTTATGAATTTCTTAGTTTGTTGTATTTTTAACTTACACTTTTAAATTTTTATAAAAAATTATAATCATTTATATGAGCATACAAATTAGTACCATATTACCGTTATGATATAAGTTAGATAAATATTATATGATTTAATTTTAGTATAATATAAAAAATATATATTTTTAATCAATTGTAGGATAATGTTTAAATTTTATGCACATTACATATACTTTAAAATTAAATATTGTTGGTCCCAAGTAGTCAGAAGAGGTTTAGAGGGGGGGGGGGTGAATAAACCTCTTTAAAATTTTCTTCAAATTTAACTTTAAAACTTTTACTCTAACTGAACAGAGACTAAGTTGATCAGATTAGTTAGTTACAATTCTGTTCGCGAACAAATCTTTGAACAGCCTTGTTGACCACTTGTCTGATTGTCACTTAGCTGATTTTGCTAAAATCAGTTTTAATACTTAGAGTACTTGCAGCGGATTTTCAAAGTGTTTTTCACAAGTAAACTTAGCAGTTTGAAAAATGTTTCCCCAGATTTGTAAAATCTCGTTTTTAAATCCTTTTTCAAACAGTTAACTTAATGTGTTTTATGCAATTGAAAATATGCAGGTAAAATGCAAGTAAAAACACAAACAATTTTTTATAGTGGTTATATGGATTTGAATATCCTTTAGTCCACTCTTCCAAGTCACACAGATCTTGGGTTATACTAAAAACACACAGTAATCAGCATACTCTGCTTACGCCTTACAACAAATGAACATGCCGTAAGTTCGCAGTAAGAAATCACAAAGAGATCCTACTTCTCTGAAGTAATATCACTCACTAAGACGGATATCTACTTCTCACAACACTCAATGTTTACAAATTCACTCAGAAGATGTATTTGGCTTGATTCTTCAACTCTGCTTTCGTCAACAAATGACTCAGCTGATGAGTGAGCTGTTCTTGAGACTTAAAGAATTCTGCTTCGAAAATTTCTCAGAGATTGTGTTGCTTACTTCTTCTTCGTCTCTTTCAGCTATTTATACTTGAGGATTGAAAAGTGTCCGTTGAAGAGAGACAAGATTCAAATTCCTCGAGTACTGGTCCTTAAAATCCGCGAACGGCTCTTTTGCAGTCTGTCCGTACTGTGAACAGTACTATTCTGCAGGCAGCATTAAATGCACCCAGCTGATGTGAAGCATTTCTTCAATCATTTGTCTTTAATAACCTTGTACTTCAGCATTTATTACTCCAAGGGGCATTTATTACCGTTGGGAACACTTAATGATCTTCTTCACTTGGCTGATAAAAGTACGCGTCTGATGGCGAACAAAGCTGATCTCAAACTTGAACAAATCTGATTTGAGTCGGCTGATCTTCACCAGTCTGATAACTTTTCTTCAGCAGATCAGAAGTCTTGGACCTTGAAATTTTGACTCTTCTGATGTCTTCTTTACTTAGTCAAAATTCCTTGATAAGTTTATCAGCTAAGTTACTCCATACTTAGCCAAATATGAAGTTTTGGAATGCATCAAAACCTCCCTTATCAAACTTTCTTTAGTGCCTTCATCTTCATCCTTATCCAACAATTTCCCCCTTTTTGATGATGACAAAACTTCAGCTAAGTACCTGTTGAATACCTAAGCTAAAGAATGTAATCCTCAAAAATTTTCTGAGATAGAAAATAGTATGTTGGAATGAACTTGACTTTTTATTGATATGATAAGATTGTTACAAGTACAAGTGCAAGTTCTTCAGATGAGATGTCTGAAAGATAGATAAAGGTAAACTGATTACAAGATTTTCTCAATTCTAACTATCAGCTTCTTCATCTGATCCTTCAAGCACTTCTTCATACTCATAAGATGACTCTTCGTCATCTTCTTCTTCATCATCAGCTTCATCATCTAGGTCCATGTTTGCTTTGGCAGCTTCCATTTTCTCTTTAAGTTTTTGTTCCTTCAAAGCTTCCATGGCCTTCCTGGCTGATTCTGTATTTTTGTACTTAGTCAAAGGCTCTGATTGATCAGCAGCAGAGTCTTTGGATTCAGCCATTACTTCATCAGTTTTGGCTTTTTCCTTGGTCTCTTCTTCAGACTTGTCTTTGCCTTGTTCCTTTCCAAGATCTTTTTCAGCAGGCTTGGTCAGTTCAGTAGCTTTATCAGTCTTGTTGGCTTCAGTGGTAGAGGTTTCCTTGGTTGATTCATCCCTTTTCTCTTCCCCCTTTTTGTCATCATCAGACTGGATGACTTCTTCAGGTTTAGCAGTAGGGTTGAGTGCAACTGTTGGAATCTTCATTCCAGCACATAAAGTCTTCAAATTCTGATTCACTACATCGTGACTTGCTGTAAAGTGATGAATAGTTGTGATGATATCGTCAGTCTTATCATTGAAGTAGTCAATGTTCAGGTTTACAGTTGCAATTTCATCTTGGATTGCTTGTGCAGCATTTGACATTTCACGCAACATTCCTAAATTGATTTCCTTCTCCTCTTCACTGACTTTGATGAAGGTTGCAGTCAAATCAGCGATCTTGTGTTCAGCTCTTTGAAGGGCAGCATGAAGATGATTAACATCACTCTTCACATCCTCCACATTTCTGTTCATATCATTCAAGCTGTTCACTAACTGCAAGGAATGATCTTGAGGGATATGAATACTTGTGATTTCAGTCTTGATGATCTTTTCAGTAGACTGTTGCACAGTTTCCAGCTGAAGTTTATTTGACTCTGTCAATTCTGTCTTAAGCTCAGTCTTCAGCTCCTCCTTGACCTTCATCAGCTGCTGTTGATGCTTCTCTTCTAGTTCCTTCAAGGAATTTTCCATCAACATCTGGAAAGCTTCCATCAGTGATGAGTGTTCATCACCTGATGAAGCAGAAGCAGCAGTTTCATCCTTTTCTTCAATCTCCTGGTGGATAGGAATATCTTCCATCTTTTCGTCCTGATGATCTTCAGAATCCTTAGCATTCCACTCAATGGCTAAAGGTTTGTCAGCAGCCTTTTCAGCAGACTTGTCTTCAGCTTGGTCATCAGACTTATCAGCAGTCTGATCAGCAGACTTGTCTTCAACTTGGTCAGCAGACTTGTCTTCAGGCTTGTCCGCAGTCTGATCAGCAGTCTTGTCAGCAGGCTTGGCCGCAGCTTTGTGTTCATCAGTGACGTCATCATAGAACAGATTAGTGATTGTGCCATCATCATTGAAGCAGGTTGTCTGACGGATTTGCCTCACAATGATCCAAGGGTTGACAAATGCATTGTTACCCTCTAGCACTTCACTGAAATCTTTCATTTCTCTGCCAAAGATTACATGTTGAATACTTGGCAATTGAGGGAGTTCACTTGAATGCCCTTGCTGATATCTGGCCTTTTCTGCCCACTTATTCAGTGCAGTGATAACAGCAATCTTCACAGCCCTTTCTTCAACATCATCAGTCTTCTTTCTTTTCTCAGGCAATGTACTTTGAATCAGTTTGGCTTCCTCAAGGGCAAATTCCCTGGCATAGTGATGCATAGCATCCCTAACATGATGAGGATCCAAAGCTTTTTGGATAGAATCTGTCTTTAGCCACTGTAGTACCCATTTTTCTTCAGCAACTAATTCCTTCAGATTCTGAAGTTCAATGATGGACCTGTTCAGCCTACTGTCTCTCCATCTGATATATCTAGGCTTTTCTTGAGTGAACATGGTCTTCAGCATTAACTTCTGATTGTAGTAGGCTAAGGATTTTTCAAACTTCTGGAAAAGCTCTTTGTTGTTGTATATGATCTTGAAAGCTTTCTTAATCTCAAACTTCTCATTTGGTTTTTCTGCAGCAGCAGGCATCTTTGGTTTTGGGGGTTCTTCTTCTCCTTCAGCCTCTTTAATCTTGATGCCACCTCCATGGACAGGTCCATAGGCATCAATTTTGCTCTTTTCAATGACCATGGCCAGTTCAGCATCCTCAGCAGCTTTTCTCTCTGCTTCAGACATTTTTCTCCTGGCCTCATCCTTAGCAGCTTGAGCCTTACTTAGCTCAAGTGCCTTCTTCTCTTCAGCTTCATCTTGCTTCCTCTGTTCAGCTTCCTCTCTTGCTCTCTTGTCAGCTTTGGAAATCTTCTTTCTCTTAAGCACTATTTTTCTTTTTCCTTTATCAACTGGAGCAGGGGCTGGACCAGCAGAAGAGATGGGAGCAGCAGCTATAGGATAGATGATTTGGACATCTGGGTCTTCTTGAGGTGGGGCAACCTCAGCTGTTGGTGCACTTTGATTTATCTGTTGCGCATCAGCTTTGTCAGCAACAGTTGTTCCAACAGTGTCAAGGGGTCTTTCAGCAGACTCAGGACTTGATCTCACCAAATCTACCAATTCAGTGTCCTTCTCTACAAAAGTCATCTGCTTCCTTGCTGACTTCTTTGACAGACCCTGAATAGGTCTTGAAGCAGCAGTATCCCTTATTTGGCTCCTTGTCCTGTGAGAGACATTCTCAGCAGGTTTTTCAGCTGATGGAGTTCTTGATGGTGATGCAGGGGATCCAGTCCTTACATCAGAAATTATATTTTCTATAATTTTAGTGGCCTCAGTAGCAGAAGTCACTTTCTCCATCTGCTTAACTTCTTTCTTTTTAGGCTCATCAGCAGCCTTCTTCTTTCTAGTCGCAACAGCCAAGTTAGCTGTTTTGACTAATCTTCGTTGTCTTTTGGCAGATACCTCCTTCTGTCCCTCATCATCAGCTTCCTCGGGCTCATCAGCCTTCCTCTTCAGAATTGGCAGATATTTGTTCATGGCTTTGGACTTGTGAATTTCCTTGCCATTCTTCATAGGACACCCCAGTTGGAACAGCAGATAACTGAGCGTAATCCTGTGGTTGGTGTGAGGACCTTTTCCTTTCTTTTCATCAAGGAAATCAGCCAAGATGTACCATACTATGATGGACCAGTTGATTTCCATTCCATAGTAGATGGCAGCCATGATGCTGAACCTCTTCATGGTAACAGCATCCAGTGAGAATGTGCAATTTTCAATCAGCTTGGACACCATATCAGCCATCCGCTGATACTCATCCTTCAGTTGCTTCTTCCTTATATTTCCAGAGAGTACTTCTCCCTCTTTGGCGCAGATCGCCCAGAACTGTTGGTGCTTACCCTCCGTCAGTACGGTGACGTCATGTCTTCCACTGTTAGGAAGCCCAAACGTCTCGTGAAGAACAGCTGGGGTAATAGAGATGGATTTGTCTCCCACTGTAGCCTTAATCTCCAGTGTGTTGTAGTCAGCTTTCGCTGTGTTGTAGTACTCCATCACTTGGTCAGTCCAGATGACTCCTTCGTGGTATTCCATGAAATTTACCAGCGAGGCAGCTTTGAACTTTTCAAGCAGTTCCTTCATCAGATCCGTACCAGATTGGTAGTAGGAATCATACACAAGGTACATACCTTCAGCAGCCATTGTAGATCTGTAGAGATTAGGAAGAAAAACGAAGAGAGTTTTGCAGAAAAATTGCTCAAAAATTCTCACAAGTACTTTTGAAAGTTTAGGGTTCGTAAAGAACTACACGACTAATCAGATTGGGATTTATAGAGTTGGGGTATGTTGGTTCCCGTGATATCCGCCAACCGTTAGATCCGTTTTCTTGTCAGTGCTGATCGTGCGGCGTCAGTTATGACCTTTCAAATTCAAAAGATATTTAATGAGGAGCGGGAATATGTACCGCCCTTTAGTTACTTATAAAAGCGCATTTTTGGATAAAACGTTTTAAATAGTTCCGCTTTTATATCAGTAATCAGATGAGTAAAATAAACACTTATCTGATTGACTACTGTCCTGATGACATAGTTGTTATCAGAGAATGCCAATAGCTGATAACCTTCCTCAGCTGTTTGTCAATCCAGCCAGATAGTATAGCTTTATTCTTCGGTAGTTGAGTCTTCTGTTGAAAACATAACTTCAACTAACTGACATTAACGAATTTCATCTTTAATTCAGAAGTACCGCTAGTCTTACACGTTCCCCCTGAGTTTAAGATTTCATAAGTTAACTAGTCTGTTGAAAGTTAATCCTTGAAGACAGTGATGATTAAGCTGTTGAACTTCAGTCTTCTGATGAGTTCCCCCTCAGCTTATGCATCCAAATTAAGTAGTCCTAGCTCAGCTCTTAAAGTTGAAAACCTTACTTCACTTAAAGGTTTGGTGAAGATATCAGCAATCTGATTTTCAGTATGAACATACT
This sequence comes from Penstemon barbatus, assembly GCA_003313485.2. Taxonomy (NCBI): domain Eukaryota; kingdom Viridiplantae; phylum Streptophyta; class Magnoliopsida; order Lamiales; family Plantaginaceae; genus Penstemon; species Penstemon barbatus. The sequence continues at coordinate 77,136,526 of CM064877.1, read as the reverse complement.
CTATCATAACATTGCCTTTTTCCACATGATCTCTAATGAAGTGATGCTTGATCTCTATATGTTTAGTCCTTGAATGACTTGTAGTGTTCTGAGTAAGAGAGATTGCACTTGTGTTGTCACAGTAGATTGGAATTCCACTGATTTTGATGTTGTAATCTTCTAGTTGATGCTTCAACCAAAGTATCTGTGCACAGCAAGCTCCAGCAGCTATATATTCAGCTTCAGCAGTAGATATAGAAACTGAAGTTTGTTTCTTACTCATCCATGAGATCAGACGACTACCTAAGAACTGACAGGCACCTGTTGTGCTCTTTCTGTCAATCTTGCAGCCAGCAAGGTCTGAATCTGAATAACCAATAAGCTCAAATCCAGATTCTCTAGGATACCACAATCCCAATTCTTGAGTGCCTTTAACATATTTCAATATCCTCTTGGCAGCTAAGAGATGAGATTCCTTGGGGTTTGATTGAAATCTTGCACAGACTCTAACTGAGTACATTATATCAGGTCTACTTGCTGTTAGATACAACAATGAACCAATAATGCCTCTATATTTGGTTATGTCCACTGATTTGCCATCTTCATCTTTATCCAAACGAAGACTTGTAGACATAGGAATGGTAGCAGTAGAACTAGTTTCCATACCAAACTTCTTGAACAGATCTCTTGTGTATTTTGCTTGGCCGATGAATATTCCATCAGGCAATTGTCTAACTTGCAGACCAAGAAAATAATTAAGTTCACCCATCATGCTCATTTCAAACTTATTTTGCATCAGCTTGGAGAACTTATCACACATCTGTTGGTTAGTTGAACCAAAAATAATATTGTCCACATATATTTGCACAAGTAATATATGATTTTCCCATTCAATTGTAAACAAGGTTTTATCTACCTTACCTTTATGAAATCCTTTAATTAAAAGAAAATCAGATAGGGTATCATACCATGCTCTTGGAGCCTGTTTCAGTCCATAGAGGGCTTTCTTCAGACGATATACCTTGTCCTCTTCTTGATAGACTTCAAATCCAGGAGGTTGTTCAACATATACTTCTTCTTGCAGTTCTCCATTGAGAAAAGCAGACTTCACATCCATCTGATAGACAGTGAAGTTCTTGTGAGCAGCATAGGCTAGAAATAGTCTGATTGCTTCAAGTCTTGCTACTGGTGCAAATGTCTCATCAAAGTCTATTCCTTCTTCTTGACAATAACCCTTGGCCACTAATCTTGCTTTGTTTCTGGTAACAATACCATCTTCATTCATCTTATTTCTGAAAACCCACTTAGTGCCAATTACTCTTTGATGATTTGGTCTAGGAACTAAGTACCAGACTTCATTCCTTTCAAATTGATTCAACTCTTCTTGCATAGCTTCTATCCAGAAGGAATCATTTAGAGCTTCTTCAATTTGTTTAGGCTCGATTTGAGATAGAAAGGTGACAAACATAGCATCTTGTGCAGCAGCTCTTCTTGTTTTAACTCTATCTAATGGATCACCAATCACTAACTCTGGTGGGTGATTTCTGAGCCATCTAAGATCAGGCTGCAAATCATAATGTTGTCCTTTGTCTTGATCTTGCAACACTACTGTTGGAGATCCAGTAGTAGTCTGTTGAACATTTGTTGTCTGTTGAACAGTCTCTGGTCTTTCAGCTGTTTGCAACTCGTCTGTTAGACAATCAGCACTGTGATTTTGAACAGCACTTGAGTTATCAGCTGGGTTGAGATCAGGTAGTATGATGGGAACATATTCTTCATTATTTCCAACATTCAACTTCTGTACATCAGTAGACAGATCCTCATTAATACTTTGATTCTTTTCAGAAGATTGACTTGGCTCATCAAATACTACATGGATAGATTCTTCTATTAGTAATGTTCTTTTATTAAAAACTCTATAGGCCTTACTAACAGTTGAGTATCCTACAAAGACAGCTTCATCAGCCTTTTCTGCAAATGCAGTAAGGTGATTTTTCCCATTATTCAATACAAAACATTTACAACCAAAAATCTTAAAGTAATGAATGTTTGGTTTTCTGTTGTTCCAAACTTCATATGGAGTCTTGTTCTGATTTTTGTTGATCATATATCTGTTCTGAGTAAAGTATGCTGTATTTGTTGCTTCTGCCCAAAATCTTTGTGGCAGCTTAGCTTCAGCTATCATGGTCCTGACAGCTTATTTTAGTGTTATGTTTCTCCTTTCAGCAACACCATTCTGTTGAGGGGTTCTAGCGGCAGAATACTCATGATGTATTCCTTTGATATTACAATACTCTTCAACAATAGAGTTTGTAAACTCTGTCCCTCTATCTGATCTGATCTTCAATATTTTGATACTCTTTTCATTCTGGATCAGTTCCATCAGATTTGTAAGATGTTCCTTGGTTTCACTTTTCTTCTTCATGAAAATCACCCAAGTATATCTTGAATAATCATCCACAACAGCTAGGCAGTATTTCTTTCCACCATTGCTGACTGGATCAATGGGTCCAAATAAGTCCATATGTAGTAGCTCCAATATCTCCAGAAGATTGGTGCTTCTTGCCTTTGAATGATGACTTGATTTGTTTACCCTTCTGACAGGCGTCACAGAGCTTGTCTTTGCTCATGACTGTTTTCGGAATCCCTTCTACCAGATCATTCTTGATTAATCTGTTGATGGTCTTGAAGTTTAAATGATTCATCCTCTTGTGCCACAGCCAACTAACTTCACTTGGTGCAGATGCTACCAAACAAATACTTGAATTCTTGTCAACAGAATCCCAGTCGACTATGTAGACATTCCCTTGTCGTCTTCCAGATAAAATTACCTTCTTTGTACCAATCTGTTCAACATAGCACTTATCTGTTGAGAAGATGACTGAATATCCTTTGTCACAAAATTGACTTATGCTCAGCAGATTATATTTGAGGCCTTTGACATATGAGACGTCAGATATCTCTATGTTCCCTCTGATCAATCTTCCTTTAGCTTTAATCTTGCCTTCTTTGCTGTCCCCAAAAGTAACCTTTGGACCATCCACAGCAACTGCATCAGTCAGCTCATGTATGCTTCCACACATGTGTCTTGAACATCCACTGTCCAAGTACCAAATCTTCTCTACTTTACTCCTATTCCTAATCCTAACCTACAAAACAAAAATAAAATTGTTTTAGGTACCCTTATTGAGAGGGTCCTGAAGGATTAGTTCCACCCTTGACAACCCAAGATGTTGATGTCTTAGGTTTCTTAGGTTTCTGAGTTTTGACAGGAGCATGAACAGTTTCATTTTTATCATAATTAGCAGATAAGTCATGTTGATGATCAGTATGACAAGAATAGTGTTCATAAGCAGGGTAAGGTGCATGATAAGCAGGATATGCATGCATTGGATGAGCAGGATAAGGTGCATAGTAATTAGGAAATTGAGGTGCATGATACATAGGATGATATGCAGCAGGTTGCACATAATATGACTCATTTCCATACCAAGCATTTTGATTTTTCTTGTTCTTATGCTTCTTTGGTTTACTTATAGCTTGCTCATTAACAGACGACTTAGTTTTCTCACTAGTCTGATTAGTCTTAACCTTATCAGAAGACTTCCTAGGACTCTTCTGTTTGGGTTTACTAGTCTGTTTTCCTACACTAGGCTCTTTGCTCTTTTTAGCCTTAGGAGATTTCTTCTCCTTTACCACTTTCTCAGATGAGGTAGGTTTAGAAGTTTGAACATACAGAATGACCTTACTATTGTCGGCAGAAATGAATTTTTCAGTATGATTCAATTCTAGTTTATCCTTTTCTAAAGGTGTCTCCTGTTTACTAGATGTATGCATGGATGCTACAGTTGACTTATCATGAGACTCAATAATTTTCTCAAGTTCCATGATTTTTCCTTTATAGACCTCACATTCAGCTTTCAGAGATTCATGCTCTTGCTCAATGTTACGTTCCAAATACTAGTACGTAATCGCGCAAGTATACGGTCGTATGCAAGTAATAAAGTGGTAAAGGGTGTCGAACCCACGAGGAATTTAACGAATAATTATCAAGTTCTATTCTAATATCTTACGAGAACTTATATGAACGATAGTAGTGAGATTGTAGTTTGTTTGAACACTTAAAAGCGAAATGAATAAAAACACAATACTTGGATTCGATTAATAAAGGTTCCTAGATTTCTATGTCACTTAGAGTGATCTTATCTTGAATGATTCACAAGTTGATAACTATACTTATGTTTGATGTTCAAGGTTTCGTAAATTATTCATACGTATCTTCCGATAGCGTACAAACCTACCAAAGTAGACTAATCCAATTTATGTCTAAAAGGATTAAGCCTAAGTGATGCATTAATTACCAAACCTTATTAGAACATGAAATGACCTAGGTATATTTCTATCCTAAAATCACATCACAACCTAGTTTTATAATCTAATCTTTAATCAACTATTTCTAGCAATTAAAGATCAATGCATTTCATCCTATGGTTGGCCTAACCATAAGTTGACAAAAGCTCAAACTAGATTATCAAACATTTGTAAGCATAGAATCAATCATTAATTCATCATTCAATCATAGATCAATCATAAGCTTCATAAAAACCTAGGAATAAAATACTTAGCTACTCATATCAATCAACATAATTTCCATTTCATTAAAGGAATTCATAAGTACAAAGTAAACAAGATAAGAGTTAAGAAATAAGCTTAGATGATGAAATCCAAGACAACTCTTCTCTCAAGCCTTTGTATTCTTCAAGCCAAAAGTGAAAGCAAAGTGAAGTCTTCCAAAAGAGGCGGCCAGCAGGTTTTTCAGATGTAAAAGTTGTCTGATGAATTTCACTTCCCTACCCTTTAACCTAGCAAAAGTAAATCCTCCTAAAGTCTAAATTACCCCAAAAACTATGGTAACAAAGACTAAAAAGTCCCCAAAGAAGGTTTTAATTACAAGGGAAAACAAGGGGAATTGTCCAAAAACACCTCTGCTTCCCGTAGATAAACATCAGCTGAGAGCAGGGGCGAGAACAGGGGTACACCGCGGTGTATATATCATACACCGCGGTGTAACAGGCCTTACACCGCGGTGTAAGGTTCACACACCGCGGTGTATAACTGGCAGTAAGTTTCCAGCTCTGCCGCACTTCCTTCCGAGCAGCATATCTTTTGATTCCGAACTCCGAATGCAGATCCGTAAAGTCCGTAGCGTAGCTAACTCACTCATCTATGACATATCCAAAATTCAGCTTATTTGGATCATCCTTGATAAAGTTGTGCGTGCTTTAGTGATCAGCTATCTACAATCTTGTACAATTTGATTCGGGGTCGGTTTCCTTTGAAGCTCAAGCTTGACTCGCGGGGTGGGTAGAGCGACTCGCACCATTGATACGCAACTCCGACTCACTCTAAGATGTTACTACCTACAAACCACGGAGAAAGCGATCAAAAATAGAACAAAAGCACGAAAAACAAACAAAGGCCAAACGAAGGGGCCAAACGAAGGAAAAGCCACGCAAACACGCAAAAGCAAGCAAGACTCGGATTAAAACAAGACGTTTTAGGCTTAAGAAGGCATACAATAACGACGTTTTCACGGCGTTATCACTCAAGCTGTTTATACTCAGCTGATTCTTTAGGCTTTTCAGCTTTAAGTTTCAGTGAGTTATTTTACTCTTTTAGCAAGTTCATCTCTTCCTTAAGCTTAACAAATTCTCCAGCAATAGTAGTATTATTCAACATCATTTGCTCTAGAGAATTAAATAGTTCATTATCTTGAGGAGTTACCTCATCCTCTGAGTCATCAGATTCCTTTGCCATCAGGCAGAGGAGAGCAGGTTTCTCTTCATCAGAAGATTCTTCATCAGATGTGTCTGAATCTGAATCAGATGAGTAGACAGCAGCAAGCTTTTCTGCTTCAGCTACCATTGCTTTCCCTTTTTGATGCTTTCTTTCCTTTCTGATTCTCTTCTCTTCCTCAGTGTATTTCTCTGCTTTTGGATATGGACAGTCTCTGATGAAATGTCCCAATTTCCTGCAGTTATAACAAATTAGTTTTGCTTTATAATCATCTTTTTCTTGAGAAGAAGAGTTAGGTTTAGAAGTAGAAGCAGCATGATTGTATTTGTTTTTCATCTTTCTCTTATAGAACTTCTTGAAGTTGTTCATCAATAATGCTACATCTCCAGCAGTGTACTCCTTCTTGTTGAGTAGTGATGCTTCATCAGATGAGTCCACATCTTGACTTCTATGTGCTGGTCTCCTGGTGTTTTCAGCAGCAACTAAGGCAGATGTGGGTCCTGAAGTTGAGGTTTCTTCAATACCCATCCTAGGCAGTTTATACTCGAATGCCTTGAGTACAGAAAACAGCTCAGTAAGAGAGATTTTTCCCAAATCCCTTGATTCTTCCATTGCTGTCACCTTCATGTTTAACTTAGGAGGTAAGGCCTTCAGTACTCTGATGGTTATCTCCTTGTCTGTGAAGGTTTTTCCAAGCTTCAATACTTCATTTAATATTCTTGTAAATCTTGTATCCATCTGATCAATGGTTTCAGAGGATTTCATCTTGAAGTTATCCAGCTTTTCTAGAGCAACACTCAGCTGATGCTCTTTTATGGCGTCGTTCCCTTCGCTCATATCTCTGACTTTGTCCCACATTTCCTTTGCAGTCTTGCAATGTTTGACCTTGTCAAACCGATCATTGTCCAGGGCTTTAGTCATGATGAATCTCCCAACTTTATCCAGATTAAACAGTTTTATCTCTTCGGCTGTCATCTCTGTTAAGTCTTTTTCCACCACTAGTTCAGCTTCATCAACTATAATGGTCTTGGTGAATTTGAATGGACCTTTAATGATACATGTGTACATGTTGTCATTATAGGCAGCTAAGAAGATCTCCATTCTGATCTTCCAGTCCTCAAAAGACATACCAGCAATGTGGGGAACATGGCTGATACAGTCCATTTTTCAAAAAGTTTTAATTTTTCAAAAAGATGCTCTTTTGAAAAGTTTGACAAACCTTTGAAAAACACTTGGATCAAGCTCGTTGATCAGGCAGCTGATTCTAATGAACCACCTGCTCTGATACCACTTGTTGGTCCCAAGTGGTCAGAAGAGGTTTAGAGGGGGGGGGGTGAATAAACCTCTTTAAAATTTTCTTCAAATTTAACTTTAAAACTTTTACTCTAACTGAACAGACTAAGCTGATCAGATTAGTTAGTTACAATTCTGTTCGCGAACAAATCTTTGAACAACCTTGTTGACCACTCGTCTGATTGTCACTTAGCTGATTTTGCTAAAATCAGTTTTAATACTTAGAGTACTTGCAGCGGATTTTCAAAGTGTTTTTCACAAGTAAACTTAGCAGTTTGAAAAATGTTTCCCCAGATTTGTAAAATCTCCTTTTTAAATCCTTTTTCAAACAGTTAACTTAATGTGTTTTATGCAATTGAAAATATGCAGGTAAAATGCAAGTAAAAACACAAACAATTTTTTATAGTGGTTATATGGATTTGAATATCCTTTAGTCCACTCTTCCAAGTCACAGATCTTGGGTTATACTAAAAACACACAGTAATCAGTATACTCTGCTTACGCCTTACAACAAATGAACAGGCCGTAAGTTCGCAGTAAGAAATCACAAAGAGATCCTACTTCTCTGAAGTAATATCACTCACTAAGACGGATATCTACTTCTCACAACACTCAATGTTTACAAATTCACTCAGAAGATGTATTTGGCTTGATTCTTCAACTCTGCTTTCGTCAACAAATGACTCAGCTGATGAGTGAGCTGTTCTTGAGACTTAAAGAATTCTGCTTCGAAAATTTCTCAGAGATTGTGTTGCTTACTTCTTCTTCGTCTCTTTCAACTATTTATACTTGAGGATTGAAAAGTGTCCGTTGAAGAGAGACAAGATTCAAATTCCTCGAGTACTGGTCCTTAAAATCCGCGAACGGCTCTTTTGCAGTCTGTCCGTACTGTGAACAGTACTATTCTGCAGGCAGCATTAAATGCACCCAGCTGATGTGAAGCATTTCTTCAATCATTTGTCTTTAATAACCTTGTACTTCAGCATTTATTACTCCAAGGGGCATTTATTACCGTTGGGAACACTTAATGATCTTCTTCACTTGGCTGATAAAAGTACGCGTCTGATGGCGAACAAAGCTGATCTTAAACTTGAACAAATCTGATTTGAGTCGGCTGATCTTCACCAGTCTGATAACTTTTCTTCAGCAGATCAGAAGTCTTGGACCTTGAAATTTTGACTCTTCTGATGTCTTCTTTACTTAGTCAAAATTCCTTGATAAGTTTATCAGCTAAGTTACTCCATACTTAGCCAAATATGAAGTTTTGGAATGCATCAAAACCTCCCTTATCAAACTTCCTTTAGTGCCTTCATCTTCATCCTTATCCAACAAATATATTTATTATATTATTATAACGTCATCCGGTCCGACCGGTTCGACCAGTAAAACCAGTAACTAGTCGGTTCACCGGTTCACTGTCCGATCCGGTTATGAAAACATTGCCTTTAACTCGTATTCTTGTTGCGATTGCAATTATTTCATTATGACAAATTTACCTTTCACATTAACTGAGGGGAACTTGATCATGGAATTAGTGTAGTTTTGCCTAGCGGTTGGAGACGGTACCCAAAGGGATATAGGTTCACCTGATGGTGAAGGTGGATAACCCTGAACTGTGAAAGCCCCATGGATTGGAAATGCTCTAAAAATATCGCCTTAACGCGTATTCTTGTTGCGATTGCAATTTTTTCATTATGACCAATTTACCGTTCACATTAACTGAAGGGAACTTGATCATGGAATTGGAATCTCCTCTACAGAAAATAAAGCCACCAGACTTGACTTTTTCGATCTCCCCTGTTCATCAGCATCACAATTATTCATCACCGGCAAATGCAAATAAATGCTTTCTTCTCTTATTAGTCTTTATAAACAAACAACGGCTCTCAGTTCAACCATAGCAAAAAAGTTGAAGAAAAGCAACGAGTTCATAAAATTAAGATTAAGAAATAAGGATCAAATTGAAAAACAAGAAAAATTCTTTACAGCTACAATTAAAAACCATGAGAATCTATACAAAGGACTCTACAATGGTGAGACCGGTGGAAGCAACGCCAAACGGAAGTCTTTGGATCTCGAATATCGACTTAGTGATGCCTATCTACCACATCCCCACTGTGTACATCTACCGCCGCCCCATTGGTGTGGCTAACTTCTTTGACACGGCCGTGCTCAAGGCGGCACTTGGTCGTGCCTTGGTTCCATTTTACCCAGCGGCAGGGAGGTTGAATATGAATTAACGAGGATGGCCGCATTGAGATCAACTGCAATGGCGAAGGTGTCATGTTCGTGGAGGCCTAATCTGACGGTACCTTGGATGACTTAGGCGATTTCACGCCTAAGCCAGAGTCTTTGTTCTTGTCTAGTTGTCATTTTATCGCAACAAAGAAAATTTATAGAGTTTGTTATTAGAAAAAAATCTAGTCCCCCAAACCAAAATTCTTTAGTTCCGCGGTTCCGCCCCTATCAACAATGACGTTATCAATCTTAAAAATGAACATTAATCACATTTCTTACTTAAGTAGATTAAAAAAAAAAAAGGTCATCCCAACAAGAAGTAGACAAATAAAAAGGAAAAAATAAAGGTTAAACGTAGATTTGACTCTAATTCACTAAATGAAATCAACTTCTTCCTAAAATTTAAAATTTATGTCTTTATATTTCGGTGATTAATAAAATATTTTTCTATCATTTAAATGTTATAAGATTTTTTTTGTCTTTCTTGCATATTATTAGTATGATTAAATGGATCAACATATACACTGTTAAACATTAATATGTTCATATAGATTAATATGGGAATTATTATATTATTGGTGCCACAACTATAGCTCGCTAGCTTCTATACCGTATCTTTTTGGCCTGACATATTTTGTGCCACAACTTCAATATCGGTGACAATTTTGATGTCAATTGAGGCATAATTCAAAAATTTGCCCAAAATCTTCACGTCTGAGTCACGTGACATGAAAACTGGCCCGCGCATGGGGGAGTTCAGGCCATTTTTGGAAAATGGGCCTCAATTGGCACCAGAATTATCACCAATGTTGAAGTTGTGGCACCAGATGCGTCAATGCGAAAAAATATGGGGTAGCAACGCCAACGAGTTTTTGTTGTGGCACCAAAAATGCAATAATTCCTTTAAATTAAACATAAATTCAATATTATGATAAATATACTCATCTTTGTGAAGGAAATGATGTTTACATAATAAATAGAAAATATATGTTTACATAATTGTTTTGTTTTCTAAATCTAAACTTATTAATGTAAATTATAAGAATTTTAATATATTTTATAGTAAAAAATATAATTGAAGTAAATAATAGATAAACTCAAATTTTAATTATTATTTAAATTTGGAATATCATATTTCATGTTATACTTTAACTTTAAAATGAAATTTGAACTATTTGATCATTATGTGTAGGACTAGTTTACTATAATATAACGAACCAAGTTTTAGTAGGTTCTCATTTAATGTGTCTGACGAGTCTCAAAAAGAATTAAGTCAATTGTAAGACATCAATATCTTGAACCAAAAACAAAAAAAATTAAAAAATAAAAAAAATGGATCAACCATTTTGTTTTGGTCGATCCATTTTGAGGCAAAATTATTATTTGTAGGGAAAATTTATCATCCTTAATTAACTAAGGTTTTGCTGGCAAAAACAATATTTTAAAATCCGGCCCGAAAATTAAGTCATGTAACTAAATAAACATAAAATTTTAGTCATATTTCAGCACGAAATTCTTAAACGGTTAAAATGTTGGTAATTAAGACTAGTTGACAAAATTTTATGAAAATTATTACTTAAAGAAAGATGAAGTAAGATTTAAAAAAAAAAAAAAAAACTAACAATATTAGAGTTATTTGTAATTATTAAAATTTCAGTGGAGGATTTCTTTAATTTTTTTTTAATTTTTCAAGGAATTTTAATTCATTTCGAAGCGCGTCAGACACAGTTAAAAACCTCTCCCAAGAAAATTTCTTTAATTCAACTAACCTAAGAGAAAGAAAGTATAGTTATCCGTTTCATTTATTACCTGTCGACAAATATACAATGCAAATTGTTTTTGTCTTATGTTGATACCCTGTTATCTACTAAAAAAAAAAAAAAAAAAAAACTCACTTGCAGTAACGCATTTCAAATGTGGTGTAGTTTGTTTAGGTGTTAAAATTGAGCATCACTTATCAGATGGCTTATCTGCTCTCCATTTCATCAACACTTGGGCCAACATAGCCCATGGCCTCGAAATTATCATCCCGCCTGTCATCGACCGGAGCCATCTTAGCGCCCGTCGTCCCCCCCAACCACAATTCGACCACATCGAGTACTACCAACCCGCACCCACGATGAAAGACTCATCCAATGCATCACTTGACAATTCTATCTGTATTTAAACTCACTCGTGACCAGCTCAATACCCTGAAGTCCAAGTGCAAAGATAAGGAAGACGATGCCACTTACAGCCTGTACGAGGTGCTGGCAGGCCACATTAGGCGTTGTGTTTGCAAGGCTCGTGGTTTGTACGAAGATCAAGAAACAAGTATCAATATTCCGTTAGACGGAAGGACTAGGCTCAAACCTCCGCTCCCACGAGGATATTATGGTAACGTGATCTTCCCAAATAGGTGCGTCGCCTTGTCTGGTGAAATACAATCAAAGCCATTGAAGCATGCAGCGAGTATAATCCATGATGCGATAATCCAAATGAATAACGATTACTTGAGATCGACTATCGATTATTTAGAGCTGCAGCCTGATTTTAAAGCCCTTGCAATTGGGGCTCATATATTTAAGTGTCCGAATCTTGGAATAAATAGTTGGGTAAGGTTGCGGATTTATGATGCTGATTTTGGATGGGGAAAGCCGGTATATGTGGGGCCTGGCGCAATTCCATGTGAAGGGCAAATTACAATGTTGCCAAGTCCAGTAAATGATGGAAGCTTATTGCTTTCAGTACCACTGCCAAAGGAACATATGAAGATTTTTGGGGAGATCTTATATGAAATTTGAACTAGCTAGTATCTATATAGTACGATTCGATATCTTAAATTAAATTTCTAAGTTCTAAGATAAATAATATTTTATCAAACTTGCAAGAACTTCGTTCCATCTCCATATTTTGTAACAAATTTTCTAGTGTAAAATAATGTTTTCAATGATATGTGAGAAGCCTTGTAGCATATTAAAAATGTCAAATGTTATTGACTTGTTTGTTTTTCTTTTCAAATAGTATTTTGGTACTATTTGAAAAACAAATAAACAATATTTCTTACTCTTAAAAATAACATAATCATCGCTTAGTTTCAAATATAATCTCATCTTAATCTCTTATCTATAAATCACACATATATATATATATATATATATAATGTATTGTGTATAAGTATAATATTTCTATTTATTATCATATCATTCTTTATTTAATCGGATCGACCAAGATCAAATTTGAATTTTTTTTCTTTCTCATATTAGAATTACGAATGTTATTAATTGGATATAATCAATTTTACTATAATTGATTATAGAATAATTATTTTTGATATTATGCAAAAGCTTTTGTTGCTTTTAGAGAGTTTTTGGCATTTTGCAATCTAGAATTACAGGGTTTTGGCACCTTGTACCCTGATGGACACGCTGATACGAATACGACACGGATACCGAGACGCGGATTTTTAAAAATTTACTGGATACGATACGACATGGATACGAATGTAAACAATATAAATTTATATATTTATGCATATTGAAATAAGTAAAATAATATATGTACGTATTTAGACTTATTGAAATAGATAAGTTAAGTTTCATAAGTACTAAATTGTATAATTTTTAGGAAAAAAAAATTTATTTAGTAATTTAATACTATTAATTATACATGATGTTCATTGTTTTATTATGTTATATAAAACATGTCCCTTTATAGACAAATTATCTTGTATTATAGTTGTTATAATACAAAGTGTGATTTGAAACCTTACATTGTTCTTACCAATTGTGGTGACTTATCCAAATTCAGAATATAAAATATGTTGGATACGTCTAAATAAGTATCCGATACGTGTGTCCAACTTTTCTTTTTAATTATATTTACCGACACCCAACGTGGAGTGTCAAATATGTATCCTATAAGTATCCGAGGAGTATCGTATCCGAAAAGTGTCCGACACGGCATTTAATAATTTTTTAAAGTATCCGTGCTTCATAGCTGAAAATATAATTTATTGAGGGAAAAACACTTTTGGTCCCAAACTTTACCTCAAAAAACACTTTTGGTACCATACTTCGCAGAATAACACATTTGGTCCCACAATTTTCATGATTTTAACACATTTAATCATTCCGTCAATTTTTGGACGGATTTCTCGCGCGTGAATGACACTCGCCCGTTAAGTTTAAAAATGTCACGAGATTTGCACGTGTAAATCGTTCAGGGGGTGAAATGTAATTTGGGAGGGGTGAAATGCAATTTTGGAGAGAACATTTGAACCCTGTTTTCAATTTCCTTCCAAAATCATTTCCCCAAGTCCTTGCCCTAAAATTCCCGTCTCAGCAAGACGATTCTTCCAAAATAACTCTCTCTCCCAAAATTGATCAAAGTTTCTAACAATGAATGATAAAGAAGCCAAAAATATCAGGTGGCCAAATGAAAATACCATGGGATTGCTACGGAAAGTGGAGCACAATGACATGCCAACCCCAAGATATAAGTGTAAGTTTTTTTTACTCGAAATCGAAAATTGAAAGAATCTCTGTTCTTTTTCAGACATTTTGGGGTGTGGGTTAGGATTTTTGTTTATTATAGGGGTCCCAAATGTAGAAGACTGTTGAGATTTGTTTTATTGAAGTGGTCCCGTTCCTGTTGGGTATAGGTTGGGCACATGTGAATATTTTTTTATAGATTGATTCCATGTCTATTTGGTTGAATATTTAAACATGTTACTTTATATGCTTTTGTGCACCTGAGAATAGTCTGTGTACTTGTTTGTCTTCTTCTTAATTGTTTATATTGTTTGGCTTCTTAATTGTTTATACTGTTTGGCTTAATAATTGGCATAATACTGTATTGTAGGTAAAGAAGCACGTACATTGAAGATTTATTATGGTGGGTCTTTAAGGCATTTTTCTAATACAGGGTATGAGGGGGGTACGTTTAGGTGTATTGATTATTTTGATTATAAAGATGTATGCCTCCTAAACTTAGATCACATGTGTAGTGAGCTTGGCATTTGTGGTGTTAAGAACTATTATAGGATTGATGAGAAAGGAAATTTCAAAATTTGTGAACTTCAAAGTGACTTTGTTACATTGGCTGAAAGATCAAAAAAGAAGACAATAAACATTTATGTAAGCCAACCAATAAGACATATAAGTTTGAGTCAAAGGAGTGAAGAGAAAGGTTCTGTAGAGGAGAAAGAAGACAGAATAGTTGAGTTGCAAAATGAGGAAAATCAAGATGAGGCCTTGCCAAATGATGATAAAGAAGTGGAAGATGAGGACTTGCAAAATAAAGAAGTGGAAAATCAAGTTGAGGATTTGCAAAATGGGGATAAAGAGGTGGAAGAGGACTTGCAAAATGGGGTTAAAATCAGTCCAGTGCAACTGGAAGAGGAGGTGCAAGTTGAGGATCAAGATAGAGACAGTCCAGTGCAAGTTGAGGTTCAACTGGAAGAGGAGGTGCAAGTTGAGGTTCAAGATAGAGACAGTCCAGTGCAAGTTGAGGTTCAAGATAGAGACATTCCAGTGCAAGTTGAGGTTCAAGTGGAAGAGGACTTGCACTGGACTGTTCAAACAGAAGAGGGGTTGCAAATACCAGTACAAGAGGAGTTGCAAGTACCAGTACATGATGATAGGGGTATTTCAAAAAAAGGGAAGAAAAATGACAAGGGAAAGTCAGTTTATATTGGAAGTGAAAGTGAATATGAGCCAACTGAGAGTGAAAGTTCTGATCATGATGAGACCATGTTCCAGAACAATGTAGACAATGGTGATAATGAAGATGAGGCAGAAAATGAAGAAGGGGAAGAATTATGCATCCTATCTACTGATGATGAAATGAAATGGAGGCCATTGTCTGATGATGAGGAAAACGAGGTATACCCTGAATTTGATCCTGAAACAACATTCAATCCAACATTTGAGTTGAAACAACTGTTTAGTAATAGGAAGCAATTCAGAGATGCAATCCATTCACATGCAATCATGAGCATAAGGAATTTGAAAATTACCAAAAATGATAACAGAAGGATATATGCAAAGTGCATGGCAGAGGGTTGTAATTGGCACATTAATGCATTGAGGGTGAAGGATGAGTCAACTTACCAAGTCAGAGAATATGAAGACAGGCATGATTGTGGGATTGATGCTCATTGCAGAAATGTGAAGTCAAGATGGTTGGCAAGAAAGTATGAGGACCTGTTTAGGATTGATCCAAACAGAGATGTGAAGGGTTTCAGGATTGAAGCAATAAAGGAGATTAAATGCCATGTTTCCAGATCTCAGGCTTACAAGGCCAAAAGAAAAGCAGTGCAAGAAGTTCAAGGGAACCCTGATGATCAGTTTGCACAATTGTGGGATTATGCAAATGAATTGAGGGACAAAAACCCAGGGTCAACTGTTGTATTAAAACAGTCAGAAGCTTGTGACAGTGAAGGGAGAAAAAAATTTGATAGATTTTATGTGGGCTTCAAGGGTTTAATGGAAGGTTTCAATGCAGGCTGTAAGCCTATAATAGGTGTGGATGGAGCTCATTTGAAGGGACCATTTGAAGGAGTACTTTTAACAGCTGTTGGATTTGACCCAAACAACCAGTTGTACCCAATGGCTTATGCCCTTGTTCAGACAGAGTCAACAAATACATGGGAGTGGTTTTTGCAGCTGGTCAAAGATGATCTAATGATAGAGAGAGATGATTGTTACACCTTCATCTCTGACAAGCAGAAAGGGCTGTTAAGTGCCTTTAAGATAGTGTTTCCTGGTTCAGAAAATAGGTTCTGTGTAAGACATTTGATAGGAAATATGAAACAAGATGGATTTAAAGGAAAGGATTATGAAGACAAAGTATGGGCTGCAGCAAGAGCTTGCACAGTTCCTGAATTTGAGATAAAGTTTAAAGAATTAATAACACTTGATGAGGATTTAGCTGCATGGTTTGAGGAGAGGCCCCCTGCCCATTGGTCGAGGGCTTTTATGGATCCATATCCCAAGTGTGATGCCTTGCTCAACAATGTGTGTGAATCTTTTAATTCATGCATTTTAGATGCAAGAGGGATGCCAATTTTAACACTACTGGAGTGGATTAGGCAGTACATAATGGGTAGGATGAGTAAGAACAGGGATGTTGCAAGAAAAAGGTGGGGAAATTGTAAAGTTGGTCCTAAAATAAAAAAAAATTGTTGAGAAAAGGGTTATACAAGCAGCATCATGCATTGCCATCAAATCAGATGATTGGCACTTTGAGGTTCATTCTGATAGTGGCCAACAATACATTGTTGATTTGCATAACCACACTTGTAGCTGTAGGAGGTGGGATATTTCTGGAATTCCTTGCAAGCACGGCATGAGTGCTATCACTTACATGGTCAAGGATCCAATGGACTTTGTAGACAAATCATACACAGTTGAGACATATTTGAATGTGTATGATTAGATATTGATGCCGATTAATGGACCTGTGTTGTGGGCTAAGAGCAACCGCATTCCTCCACTTCCATCCACATTTTTGAAAAAGAGGGGAAGGCCAGCAAAATCAAGAAGACCATGCCCATATGAAAAAGATAAGAAGGCAACAAAATAGAGAAAAGATCAAAATAAAAAAATGGCAAGACAAAAGTTTAGAATGACATGTAAGGTGTGTGGCAGAAAATGGCACAACAAGAAGACATGCCAAATAAAACAACCAGAAAATCAAATGCCTTCTCAAGAAGAAGCAGAAGTGATGCATGATGTTCCTGTTCAATTTCAAGAGGTACCAGTAGAAGCTGTAAGTACCAGTGTCTTATTTTTTGAATTTTTTTTGACTTATACTTTACTAACATAGTTTCTTTGAATGTTAAAGGGAAGAAAGAGGAAAATGTCTTATTTTTTGAATTTTTTTTTACTTATACTTTACTAACATAGTTTCTTTGAAAGAGGAAAATGATTGTTGAGGCATAAAATGTTGGTGTGACAAGCCAAGCCAGCCAGAAGGATTCCAATGTTGAAGTGAGCCAAAGTCAGGTATCCAAAGGTAAAGACAAGGAGGCAGTTGTTGGAGGACCTCAAGGACTGCAACTTAGACCCCCTCAAGGATTGCAGTCTACTTCAGCATTTAGGCCACCTCAAGGACTGCAATTTGTTCCAAATGTAAGATATTTCACATTGAATTGATGTTTAATTACATTAAGTAGACTAACTTGTACTCATGTTTCAGGTTACACCTATGCAACATAGAGCAAATATCAGAGGCCATGCTCCAACAAATTATCAACCACAAACAAGTTCATGGTCACATCATTTTCCAGTCATTGTGAAGGATGGAATGAAGTTTGTTACATTGTCAAACTTAGAGGCTGCATGCACAAGCTCTAGAAAACCTAAGAAATCTAAGAATGAGGATTCAAGTTCTCAGAAGTAAATTATAAGACTATTTGTAGTTCTGTTTTGCAAAGGGGTGTACTCAGATTGACTGATTGAGTGGTTTTTTGTTAATTCATTTCATTACAGTGGTGGAATGTAATGAAATGGTGTTATTATGTTAATCTAGTAATGAAATCGTGTTTTTTGTGATTCTAATGAAATGGTGTTATTTTTTGTGATTGTTATGAAATGATGATTGATTTACAGCATTGGATGTTTGAATTAGGGTGTTGGATGTTTGGGTGTTGGATGTTTGAAGATGATTTGAGATATGAATTCATGTTGATCTTTTTATGGATTGATTTATAGCATTGGATGTTTGAATTAGGGTGTTGGATGTTTGGTTGTTGGATGTTTGAAGATGATGGGATATGAATTCATGTTGATCTTTTAGGTATTATATAAGGTTTTGTAATGAAAAAGGATGCTTAGGTGTTATATATGGTTTTTTGTTGAAGCAAAATATGATCCTAAGAGTGCAAAAAATGCAGAAAAATGAGAATAACACTAAGCAAATAAAAACACATCAACTTCATCCTCCAAGCATTTCAAACAAGCCATTATGTAAAAAATACCTTTAACATTAACTTAGAAAATTACAAATAAAAACATTACAAAGAACTAAATTACTTATAACATTGGAACAATACAATTAAAAACATTACAAAAGTACTAAATTACTTATAACATTACAAAATCAAGCTTAACTAAACTAGCCCCATTCTTGACAAACACTAAGCAACCTTCATCAAGCATCCCAGTCCCCACTCATCTCTACAAAACGAACTTCCAGATTATCATCATCAACATAAGGCCAACCAATTTCCAGATTGTCATCCCAGTCCCCAAGTTTATGTTTTTTTTCAACTCAACTATTTCCCTTTCCTTTTTCGAAATTTCTCCAGCATAATGGGTGATTTCTTCATCCTTTTTCTGGATTTCAGCTTCCTTTTTCTTCATTTCAACTTCGAGTTTGTTAATTTTACGCAATAAACCGGGTATTATAGCCCTTGACCTTGCACACATGGGCTCATCTTCCCATTCAAAGAAACGACATCCATCTTCCCTACGGTAGTTCACGCAACCATAAAACCGTCTTCCGGGTTATCATCGGACCAACTTGTCCTAAGGGGAGTGGGTAGGCCGCAATAACACTTCAATTCCTTTGTAGGGATATTGTATGAATTCCTTGAATTGGAGCTTGAAGATGACATTTTTCTTGATATGGAGGTTTATGTTTTTTTTTTCCTTCTTTATGTTATGCTGGAGAAGTGATTGAAGGAAGAAATTTAGTGAGAAAGAAAAAATGGAGGGAAGGGTTGTTTGGAGGGAAATGTTGTATAAGAAGAAAGAAAATTGGAGGGAAATTGTAATGGAAGAAGAGAGGGAAAATTTAGTTTTTTTATGCCCAAATTGCATTTTCACCCCCTGACCAATTATCTCATGAAATTTCTGAAGCTCACGCGCGCGTGTCATTCACGCGCAAAGATTCTGTCCAAAAATTGACGGAATGATTAAATGTGTTAAAATCATGAAAATTGTGGGACCAAATGTGTTATTCTGCGAAGTATGGTACCAAAAGTGTTTTTTGAGGTAAAGTTTGGGACCAAAAGTGTTTTTCCCTCATAATTTATTTAGCACTTTGCACCCTAGTATATTTTTTAGTGAAAAAAATTCATTGGTAGAAGAGTAGAATAGTTATTTTTAATTTTTTTTTTTTCACTTTGCACCTTGGCAATATAGATTTTGCACCCTTAAAATATAGATTGTTGGTATTTTGCACCACAAAATTATAAAATACTAGCATTTTCACCTCGATTTAAATTTTTTTGGCACTCTGCACCTTCAAAATATAATTTGTATGACATTTTGCACCATAAATTATTTTTCTTAAAAAAGCGGATAGAACCGTTGGATAATCGAACCGAATAATTCAGTTTTATGTACTTTACAAATTTTGAAACTACCGCGCCAGACTAAATAGCAAAAATTGGTATGATTCAGTTATCACGTCAAACTAAATACCAAAAATTGGTATGATTTTTTTTTTTTTGGTACAAAAAATTGGTATGATTTTATATTTAATGCGACCACAACAAACCACTAATATTAGTGTTGCGCATAATTCGGTAAACCTAACCATATACCGAACTGAAATCTCGATTCAATATATGAAATGAGCTTCATTACCGAACCATTCAAAATAATCGATCGATTTTCGACAAACCCCTAATATTAGTGTTGTGCACAATCTGATAAACCTAACCATATACTGGACTGAAATATCGATTCAATATATGGAATGAGCTTCATTACCGAACCATTCAAAATAATCGATTTTCGATATTGCCTATAGATTTACCTTACGGAACTCAACCAGACCGGGATACCTTCTTTTTTAATCCCAATTCATAAAAGGTAAAGACAACGTTCAAGATTTCCAATCCAATTCGCACTTCTTCTTCTTCAATTCTAAATGCCACCGCGCCGCCACATCACCTACCCCCATCTCTCTGTGGGCCCAGGTTTGTAATTTACAGAGGTTCAGTGCAAATTCTAAATGCCCAGTTTTATTCTTTTTCTGATTTTCTCTTAATATATTGGGTTCTAATTGCATTTAAAACCCAAAACTTGAATGATGCTAAAGTGATTTTTGGAGAGGGGACTGATGCTAGGGGGTCTCTGATGTATTCTTTATAAGTTCTATTCAACTTCATTGGATGGTTAGTGGTTAGAGTGGTAGGAAGCATATTATTATTTACATATGTATTCAAGACAAATTATTTTTGATTCAATAATTTTTCAGTTTCTTTGTACCGAATCAAATTGAACCGAACTGAATCGGTAATTTACTTAACCAAACCGAAATTTTCTGTTTGGCAAACGGTACGAGATTTCAAAATACCGAACCAGCCGGTATAACGAAATTTGGTATGGTTCGGTTCTACCATTTGCACATCCCTACCTAAGATAGTAGTGTGAGCAGAAATATTACTTTCAGGGTAAATATCACTTTTAGTCCCTCTTATCATTAACTTTTTACAGAGTGGTCCATCTTATGTTTTTTTTTCCATTTTAGTCCCTACTATGAATTATTTGTTTCACTTTAGTCCTTACTATGAATTATGTGTTTCATTTTAGTCCTTATCAGGTGGTTCCGATAACACGTGACATGCATATAAATATTTTTTAGGGCATTTTCATCCGTTCACTATTGAGACTATTTGTGATATTATTTAATTGGTGAGCAATTTTGGTGTTTGAAAAAGATTTTAGAAAAAAACTTTACTTTGGAAGGAAATGTACGATTAAGTTCGATTGGAATGAAAGCCTAGTTTGAAAGATATTATATATTTAGTTTTTTTTTTTTTAATTAGAAAGACGAAAATATCCATGTTAGTTTATTTGAAATGACAAAATTGCCCTAATGAGCATATCACATGTTATCGGAATCACATTGGACCACTTGAAAAGGATTAAAGTGAAACAAATAATTCATAGTAGGGACTAAAGTGAAAAAAAAATATAAGAGGGACCACTCTGTAAAAAATTAATGATAAGAGGGACCAAAAGTGGTGTTTACCCTTACTTTCATGTTCAATCTATTTACCAAACAGAAATAAAAAAGTTAAAAGTATAAATATCCCCTTTATTCTCTCCCAGTCGGAATAATGGAATATTAGAACATATCAATTTGGAATTTCCGTTTCTTTTGGTTTATGCGTCTATTATCTTTAAATGCAAGATATAATATTGACCTCTCTTCAAACTTGTAGGGAATTTTACTCAATTCATTGGAGATTTTTGAGTGACAAGTAGAAACAATACTTATTTGCCGCCATGCTTAAAGTCCCAGATCATCAGGTTGCAGGGCACCAAGGCCGTGATGGAAAACTCGGACCCCTTGTCGATGATTCAGGCCGTTTCTTCAAACCTCTTCAGGGCGGTGAACGTGGAACAGATGAGGTTGCTTTCTATACATCATTTTTTTCAAA
Source organism: Penstemon barbatus (assembly GCA_003313485.2). Classification (NCBI taxonomy): domain Eukaryota; kingdom Viridiplantae; phylum Streptophyta; class Magnoliopsida; order Lamiales; family Plantaginaceae; genus Penstemon; species Penstemon barbatus. The sequence goes on along the minus strand of CM064877.1, from coordinate 77,114,838 downwards.
TACTAATATTCCCGACCACATCAAGAGATTCTTCCCCATATTTTATGGAACTCAGCTAATCAAGGCATCTGATGGATCCGGCATGCAACCACATCTAATTTTACAAGACCTTAGTTTCGGTCGATCAAATCCATCAGTAATGGACATTAAAATAGGTTCAAGAACTTGGTCTCCACAAGCATCAGAGGACTACATCCAGAAGTGTTTGAAGAAAGATAGAGAATCTTCAAGCGTTGAATTGGGGTTCAGGCTATCAGGACTGCAAATATTTGAAAGCAAAGAATCGGGATTCTGGAAGCCGGAGAAGAGGTCAATGACTCAGTCTCTTTCGGCTGATGTAATTCGTTCGATACTGAAAAAGTTTGTTTCTACTAATAAATCTGGGGTGTTGGGTTCGGTGCCAGACTGTGTTTTTGCTTCTATTGTTTATGGTGGCTCCGGTGGTATATTGTCACAGTTGCTAGAGTTAAAAGCATGGTTTGAGGAGCAAACTACTTATCATTTCTATGCTTGCTCGATTCTTATGACGTGTGAGAAGGAGCTTGCTTTGAATGGAAAGAATCCGAGAGCTGACATCAAGCTTGTTGACTTTGCCCACGTTTTTGAAGGCAAAGGTGTTATTGATCATAACTTCTTGGGTGGGCTTTGCTCTTTGATAAAGTTCGTCTCTGAGATCCTTTCCAAGGATTGTATTACTGAACCAAAGTAGTCCAAAAGTGGTTTGGTTGGATCAAATGATTCATTGATTGCAAATTGTAATGCATCTCCAGTACTTTAATGGAAACTCGCCTTTGGTGCTATTATTTTGTGGCTTATGAATAATTCATTGTACTTCCAGATTTTTTAATCTTATGGTATTGTTACCCTTTAGAGTTTGGCATTATGGAAGTCCTTATCTTACAGTATGTGGTATTTGTCATTCAGAAGCAATATGTTTATCTGCTAGAGGTTCTGGTAGCTATATTGCTCTTAAAATGGATGCGCATTGTGTTACCCGGGTGACTGGTCTTGTGGAAGAGATTAGTCCCTACAACTTGGCAAATACAAGTTTGAATCTTTGCTGAAGAGGTTCCACGCAATGTGCTCAATGCGTCTCGAAGGAATTAAGTTAGATCTAAAACCTAAATACCCTTTGAAACTCATCATAAAAAAAGAAAAGGAGGACTTATGCACTATTGTTTTTAAGGCTATTTTGTTCAGGCTACAATTTTCTTGGTGGTGAACATCTGATTAATATTTTGTGCAAATGCATGTTTGTCACCTTTTGAGGTGAAGGTGGCACAATTGATCTAAAAAGAAAGCTTTCCTTTTATCTCCCAAAACCAAGAAAGGACCAAAGTTCAATTTCCATATAAAGTGTCCTGTTTAGAACTAGAATCATAAAAGTTATCTTGGACTCGATCTAGAGAACATTTTACTCGTTATTGTTATTATGGTGGTTTATGGTTACTATTATTATTTTGAAGATAAAAGATTATGCATATAAAACTATATATAAGTAGGCTGAGAATATTATGGATGCATTTCTAGCTCTCTTTGGTGATCTCTCTTCACCTAGGAGAAATATTTAATGTAACCGCTGCATCACATCATTAAGTACACGTGGTGCAATCCACCAATACACTTGGGACATGTGGAGTAATAATTCACATCGCTCATGTTCTGGCAATGTTAACACAATATTTTAAAACCCTATTTTTGGAAACATGACCAAAATATGAGATGATGTGAATTATCACTCCACATGTCCGACAATTGTATGACCTTTCATATTTTATCTTATTTCATTTTTTTTTTTTTTGGTGTGTGTGTGTGATGTTTGCCATTAAGTTGGTTGAAATATCAATCTTCTCAATCCACGTGCAGAGTAGGATCCGTGAAGCTGGACTAGCAGCAAGATCACAAGACCGTGAAGTCGAATCGCAGGCAGTCCAACCCTTGATTGAGCATTCTCAATTCCCAATATATTATGCCAAGGCAAAAATCTACAAGCAATTTGCATGATTTGTAAGTTGTAACTGGACCCTTAGATTTTTTTACCTAAGGTCTCGTTCGGGCGGCAATTTTTCTGCATTAGCATGAAATCTAATTTTCAGGTCAATTCAAAAAAAGAAGCCAAACACGCCCTTACTGTTTTCTTGTTTCGATAATTAATGTTGTCACAATGATTTAGTGATAATATTTTGATTATCATTTTGGGGGCATCGCTAAATGTTAATAATAAAAATTAATATTTTTTTTAAAAAGACTAATTTTTTATTATGAAATAAAATCAATTAGTATTATAAATATATCATTATTATTTGTATAAAATAAATAAAGTTATTTGTTAAAATATAAACTAGCTGTTGGAGGGAAATTGTATAGTTGTTAAAAAGTAGTCTCTTAAAATATAAACTAGCTGATGGAATGCAGAGTAAAAAATGGAAGTGTATAACATTGTTCATTAGTTATATTTTAAGATAAGAGGCTGAAATTTAAGAGTGCTATTGGAGATGAATGTAATTTATTTCACACTTTTATTAAACAATGAATAAAAAGTACATTAATGATGATTAAGTGCGAGTTGCTGGTGGATCGATTTTCTAACCATCAAACCCGTCACACTACCCATAACGTGCGGGTTTACAAATTACCAACCCGTACTTGATTATTTTAAAAATAAAACCGATGGGTTGCGGACACGTTGGAGCCTGTGGGACGGGTTTATGAAAGGGAGTTTTGTGTAAACTTTCAAAGTTTATATGGTATTATCTGCAAGGTTTAAAAAGTACAAGGGGAGTTTTGAAAATTTTATTATTAAGGGTGTATAATGAATAAAGGGAATTGTTGTCATTTAGACTTCAAAATTAGGCAAAAATAACAAAAATCCCACATTGTCCATATGAAACACACTCACATAAAAATGGACGGAGGGGGACAGTTTGAGTGTTTTATGCAGGGTTTCTTAAAGTACAAGAGAGTTTGGTGCAATGAAAAGGAAATTCCGTACATATTCCGCAAAACACAAGTGAATATCATGACTTTTTCTCACATATAGAAATGGTTCTTCGAATAAGTGTAGTCATTCGGGTATTTCAGATAAGTTAACTCTCTAATTTGGAAATGTACATAACAAACTTATTCAAATTTAGGATAAATATCATTTTTATCCTCTTTATGTAATTTTTTTTACAGTTTGGTCCTCCTTAAAAAAAATTAACATTAACCTCACTATCAATTATTTGTTTCATTATAGTCCTTATCAGGTGGTTCACCGTGATTCTTGCGTCATGTGATTTGCACGTGACTAAAGGGACGGGTCTTTTAGGGAAATCACTATTAAGGTTATTTTTTTGCGGGAACCAATGTGTCACTTTGGTCCCCCATAAAAACTATTTGTATCACTTTAGTCCCTTGTAAAAACTCTTTATAAGTTGCAATGAGCAAGCTCGACCTGTAGACTTTGGGACGATACCAGATATCTCACTGGATGATAATTTCATAGCCTCAAAGTTCCCCAAACACCCTCGAAGATTACCCGATAGATGATTTTCAGAGAGATCCATAAAATCTCTCTATAATTTAGGATAATAGACACGAAACCCTCTATTGAAATGTTTATGACATAGAAACCTTTGTACTACCAAATATGGGACATGAAACTCCCTACCTTTTTACAAATTTAAAATTTATGTATGCTGCTATAATGATAATATATAACAACAGTTAAGCGAAAATTGAAATAGCATAAGATTGGATTGTATATTTCTCCAATTCATATTCATTTACCATTTTAAAAAAAGGCACATGTAAGACCACACCAAATAAAACTGAAAGTCACAATAATTATTTGAATTGCAAATTCATATAGAAAACACACACAAATAGAAAAGTTATAGTTTGAACATGTCCACAAGAATCTTTTAACCTCCAAACAATCTTCCAATTATTCTCTCTTCCACAAACTCGAAATAAGCTTGTCTCCATCTCTTATTGAGGACCAGAAATCCAATGACTCCCCAAAATCCTGTTGCAAAACCACATATTATAACTATAGAAAACCATACCTTATCATCAATAATATTGTCTCCTTCATTTGCTGCTACATGGTTATTCGTAATACTTGGGACCATTGATGCTTCTTCACATTTCTTAGGTAGCGGTTCTCCACATAGTTGGGGGTTGCCTTCATAAATCGAAGGATAATCATTGAGTACTGTTTGGAGTTGACGCCCGGTAGGGATCTGCCCTGACAAATTGTTGTATGACAAATTCAAATGACTTATGAAACTCAAATCCGACAAACTAGAAGGAATTGTTCCAGACAAATTGTTGTTCGAAAGATCAAGAGATTCCATTGATTTCATGTCTCCTATTGTTTCTGGAATTTCCCCCACCAAATGATTATGCGACAAGTTGAGACCAATCAAGCTGGAAAGTCGTGTTATCTCCCAAGGAATTTTTCCAACCAGATTATTATTCGAAACATCCATATTGACTACGAGTCTTGATGTTATGTGGTATTCTAACTCTTGTCCCTTGAGCACCTGAGTAAAGCTCTCGAGATCCCAAAAACGATTATAAATATATAAGTTGTTCGATTCTGAATAATAGACGACCATGCCTGAGAAATTACCAAAACAATTCGGAATGCTTCCGGTCAAGTGGTTGTTGGCAAGGTCCAATGTTTGAAGTTTGAGCAGTTGACAAACCTCAAAAGGAATAAGTCCGGAGAAATTGTTATTCCTTAGTATAAGCACTTGCAAATCAAGCAGATAATTTCCAATCCATCTGGGTAATTTTCCCATAAACTTATTTTCTCCAATATCCAAAACTATTAACTTGGTGCAATTTTTCATAGTAAAGGGAAGCTTTCCTGTTAAATTGTTGTTATTCAAGTGTAGCCATTGCAATGAAGAAGCTCCACCGATAGAGTTTGGGACGCCGCCAGAAATCTCATTGGATGATAATTTCATTATCATTAGTTTATGTAAGTTCCCCAAGCATCCTGGAAGATTACCCGATAAATGGTTTCTAGAGAGATCCACACGTACCAAAGATTTCAACTCACATAAAGAATCAGGTAAGGATTCATTGATGCGATTTCGGTCCAAATAAAAAGTTATTAGAGACGGTAATATTTGACTAATGTTTTTTGGTATTGGTCCTTGGATATGGTTGTTGGACAGATGCACCACAACCAAGTTTTTGTAATTAGAAAGAGAATTTGACAAAGTATCTGAAATGCTACAATTCTCCATGAATAGATACTCGAGTTCTTTTTGCATTTGAACCCATTGTGGAATCTGACCTCCAATATCACAAGATTCCAATATGAGCTCTCGTAGTTGAAAAGGAGGCACCCAATCCAATCTCAATTTGAATTTGAACGACCTTAAAATAAGCAATTTTAACTTTGAGAGCTTAGCGAAGTGATCCTCAAAAACTGTAAAGTTACCGTCCATTAAACTAGACCTTACAATAAGAATCTCAAGATTCGATAGTCGTCCGAAAGAAAGTGGAATTCCCCCATTTAGTCCATTATAAGAAAGATATAATTCTCTTAAGGCTGATAATTTTCCAAGAGAACTAGGAATAGTACCATTGATAAATTCATTGTATGAGAGATCAAGGTACATTAATTTCTTGAGTCCACCAATCTCTTCAGGCAAATGGCCATAAAATTTATTTTCCGCTAATTCTAGTATTTCCAAATTATGATTCCAGCATCTAGACAAGTTACGAAAAGGTGTTGAGATCTCCCCATAAATTTGATTAGAACTCAATTCCACCGATTTCAAGTGACATTTATTCCATAGAAACTCAAAGTTCCAATCTCCGTTATTACGAAGAGAGTTGGAACCAAGATTCAAGTGGACAAGGTTACCCAATTTAAATAGATGATGGCCAGTAGAATTATAGTAATTCACTGAAAGATCAAGCTCTCGCAGTAAAGTCATGTTGTGGAGAAAGCAAGGTAACTCTCCATAAAATGAATTGCGGCTTAAAACCAAATACCTGACATTAGCAAGCGTATAATTCACACTAACGCATGCATGTTGTAGATTTGTGTTATCAAGTCTACAAGCAGATAGGCCTAACTTTCGTATAGAAGGAAGCAAGTTAAGTACCTTGAGCAAATCTTTTGTTGGACTGAGGTCCACAGAGCCCAAATCAAGATGCTCGAGCGATGAAAGACGAGATATCCATGTGAGATCATCAACTAACAGTTCATAGTTATTACTGAGATTGAGCACACGTAAGCTTGAAAGGTTGCCAAGAGTATGAGGAACAACACCATGTAAATAAGTTGAATAGAGATTAAGATACTGCAGTTGCTTCATTGATCCAATAAATGCAGGAAATGAATTGTACTGGAAATCGAAACCACTTAAGTCTAGGTAACTCAAATGCTTCAACTCCAAAAGGGAAGAATCAAGCGTTTTACCTTGTAAGCCTTTATTACCAAGATCGAGACTAATAACATGTCCCGTAAATTTGTCACACCTGATACCTAACCATGTGCAACAATCTTCGCCTTTCCATGATGACAGTGCAGAGTAAGGGTCCGAAAAGCTTTCCCTGAACCTTAGCAGAGCCTTTCTTTCCCCTGCTATACAACCAAAAGTCGTGTTAACGGCTTTTACAGAACAGCAAATCGCAAAAAGCTCAATAAACAAGATGAAGAAAAGGAGAATGGCAGAAGCCATTTTCATCAATATGTTAAAGAACAAGAATTTTTTTTTTTTTTTTTCTGTGAGTCTATAAAAAGCCCAGTGCATGTTATCTATTTATAGTTGATATCAACCAAAACATTTCACATCAGAGTTTAATCGAAGTTAATCGAAATATTTTAACGAAGAAATTATTTTGTAAATCACAAAATGTAATACACGCATTTAATCGACAACTGCCGTGTCAATTGGGGTGTAAATGACTTGACCGACTATAGCTATTAGGCTTAGCTAGTAGCTATTGACCGATCAATTCGTACTTGGAATAATTTGCATTTTGCCCTTCAAAAATATACTAATTAGGCATTTTGTTAAGATTAAAATTTTAGCACATTACACCTTAAATTGCATATTCTTTGGAAAATCCTGTTAGGGTGCAAACTGACTATTGTAATGCTAAGAATATTCAATTCTAGGATGTAAAGTGACAAAAATATATATTTAAGGTGAAAAGTACATTAATGTATTTTCGAGTTGCATGACGCCAATTTCTTGATTTTCTTTTCGTTTGACCTTCCTACACTTTCCTTGAATTATCAACACTTGTTAAATTGTGAAAAATCTTGTTAGTCATCATAATTGTTCTTTATAATCAATTTGAAAACGAAACATACAGTTTTTCCTATTTTGTAATATGGGGGGGGGGGATGTCATATTTATCATAACATATGGGGTAAAATGTCACATTATCATAATAAAAGGAGATAAAGTGCCGCCTATAAAAATGTCAGATAAAAGTATAAAGTGCTCTTTATTAAATTACAAGAGGGTAAATTGAATATTATGAATTTCATAGGGGGTAAATTATCATTAATTTTGGAGAAAAAATTATTTTAGTACCAAAGTTGCAATGAAAACATATCATGTTGTATCAAATTTATATTTTCGTATTTAATAGTACCAAAGTTGCAAGTTGGCCTATCGTATGGTACCAAAAAAACAAAAATTTCCCTATAATTTTGCTAAGTAGCAAGAAAACATCTATTTTTCTTTTCATTACCAAAAATACCATTGTTCTATTTTTCTTATTAGCAAATAAACTCTCCCAAGCCGTAGTGCATATTTTAAAGAAAAAATGATAATTATATACTCACCAAAAAAATATGAAAACACCCCTATTCACCTAGACCACAAATAATCCCTTTGTGTCATAATTTTGCAGACTAATAAAAATTAAGGGACGTAAATTGCTATTTTACGTCAATTTACTCTAGATGGGAATAGCTTGAGTGCTTCACTAATAGATTGATCCATTTAAACGCCGTGTCAACATGGTGTAACTGACTTGATCGACAATTATCAATTTGTTCTTGGAAAAATTGGCATTTTGGACTTCAAAAACAAATTAATTTGACACTTTGTGCATTCAAATTAAAATTTTGGCACATTATATCATCAAGTTGCATATTATTTGAAAATGCAATTGGAATACTAAATTTATACAATTCGATGATGCAAATTGCAAAATGTCAAAAATATAATTTTAAAGTGAAAAGTACCAAATTGATGTATTTCCATGCAAAAATGCCAATGTCTCAAAATTATTGAGCCTTTTTGTTTGGCGTTTTCCAAAAAAATTTCGTGTTTGAAAAATACTAACAAACATGATTTATATTTTCTTACACCTGCAACCTAACTCTTCCAAAAAAAAATCACATCTACTTTAATTTTCAAACAACTCTCAAAATCCAAACAAACAATATTACGCAAATCAAAATTATTTAAAAAACTCCCAGTTACTCTCCAAAACTACTTTCCCAAACATTAAACAAACTCAACCAATGATTCTCTTTTGGCTCTATCTTCCTTAACTTTCCTAGAATTTTCAAAGTGTTAAATTATGGAAATCTTGGGAATCATCATAATTGTTTTTTATAATCAAATTGATTTGACCCCACTTTTTTACTTTTTATGTTACATTTGAACAACTTTTTGAATGATGGGACTAGGAGGTGGAATAGTAAAATATCTTCATAACATACATTTTTTTCCTAAAATAACTTTTGAAAATTCCTAGAAAATTATTTAGGATTTGCTCTTGCAAAAAAATATTGTACGTAATAACTTTCGAGTTTTAGCATATTAGATAACTGGATGCTTCAAGTACGTGTTTTTTTCTATGCTGTGACACAAATATAATTTTCGAGTTAAACATTTTACATGTATGAAGACTTGGGAATTAATATTTGAATTCTTTTGTTTTCATTTGTAAACTTATTATTCTTCTTCACAGATCTATCAATTGTCTAAATCAACGAAAAAATCATTTTTAATTGGAAATGTACACAAAGACGGAAAATTCTTAATTTTCTCAATTGAGGGACAAAATTACATCTTCTTGCGAGACTTTTCTTAAAGATTCTTTGGAAAATGGTGGCAACCTCAAAGCTTCATCCGCACCGCGCTTGATCATTTATGTACATCGACTATGTCAAGATTGTTCAATATATTCCCCCTGCATGTTTGTAATTTGATCACAAAGGTTTATTAACAAGATTGAACGTTTGATCTTTTTCGAAAGATTGAAATGCAAAAATACTTTCGATAACTTTGGCAAAGTGGGAAAAAAATGTATTTTTTTTTTATTACCAAAAATATCATTATGCTATTTTTTATTAGCAAAAAAATTCTCCCAAACCGAAGTACATATTTCGAAGGATTGACCCATATAAAATTGCCAGTAATATTCTATGTTCACTTAAATATTTTAGAATCTATAAAATTCGTTAGTTATGCCTTGCGAGTATTGAATTTCATTGAGCAAATTAACTAATATTGTTCGTTCATACCTTTAAGTCTGGTAAAGGATTGATATATATATATAGGATGATTTATACACACATCCTGAGGTTTAGTCATATTACAAGAAATTCTCTTTAATTTCAAAAATTATAAGGACACCCCTTACAGGGTATTTTTTATAAAAATTTTTCAAGTTATAAGAGGTATTCTTGTAAGATTTGTTAAACCACAGAGGTGTCCTTGTAATTTTTGAAACTATAGGAGATTTCTTGTAATATGACTAAACATCATAGGGTCCGAGTATAAATCACCCCATATTTTAATGAAAACTTCATTTTGACAAAAAAAAAATTGTTGACTCATATTCTCTTCAAAACAGGCAAAATTGTAGAAAACATTTCAAACTAATTATTGATTTTTGGTTTTCGTTTCGAATTATATCATCTCACCAAATGTTGTCCCGTATTTAATATTTTTTTTACGGAATATTGTCTCAAACTAATTATCAATTTAGGTGTTTCATCCCAAACTACATCAACTCGTCGAATTTCGTCCAGTAATTTATTATTTTGCATTAATTTAATTTCAATATTAAATTTTTAATTTAATAAAAATGACGATTCAATCTTGTAATTAATTTGGTTACTCAACAATATAATGGGCCGATAAAACAAAAAAATGGACTGAAACGGGTCATTGTTCTTGGGGCCCAATATTCATTATTCTCTTGGTCCAAATAACGTGAACCACACTGCTGTAGAGAGACATATTGACGGACCAAGACCCACAGGTTCTTAGTCAACTCAACAACGTAATTTCGAGGAATGGTTACAGCCAGGTCATCAAGAACCAAATAACAAAGTCGTCATTTCCTAACAAAGAAATCAAACAAACATTGACCATGACTTTTCGACCACAGAGCCTGGCGACTCATCATGTTTTGAATCCATTCGTATTTGTCTATGGATGAGAAGATGTAAGCCCTATACTTCTCCTGGAGTGGTTGGAACGGGCCAGGTGATGGTTCTGGCTTGGTTATCACGGCATATCTCCTCTGGATTTGATGTATTTTGCGTCCAATTCATTCGGACAATCATAATTACAGAGATCTTATCTGAGATTTGCAAAATCCTAACAGAACAAAAGGAGGTGGATGGAATGCGTGAAATTAACCTCTTGTCCTTATATATTTTAGTTACTTCGAGCTCCCCTTTCAATAATTCATTTTGCATATTAGTCACTAAAATTTAATAAAATTCAATTTATTCATAGAAAGAAAAAACAAACAAACAAATCTCACCCCAATTTATAATACACAAAAAAAAAGAAAAAAATGGTTTATCAATTATGCAAAATAAGAACAAATTTTATGAAATGTTATATATCATTTTCATATAAATTTTGTAATAGTAAAAAATAATTTTGTAAATATATAAATAAGTATTTATTTTCTTCTATTATAGTAAACTATTATTTAATTGTAACGTATTTAAGGAAAAAATAAATTTAGGATTGTAAAATATTAAATACTTGTATCTAAAACTAAAAAAATTGGGTATCTTATTTTTAAGAAAACCCTATCAATTTAATTAATTGCAAATGCTAGGTAGATATTTAATTTTTTAAAATGGTATTTGAAGGAGTATTTTTCAATTTTGTAAATATTTAATCAATGTAAAACCTTCAAAAACCTATTCAGAAACTCACACTCAAACTATTCAAATCTATAAAACATTGATTTGACACCTACCATCTACTTTTTCCTTCAAATTTCACTAAAAAAGACATTGATTTGACACCCACGACCTACTTTTTTCTTTAAACCGCAACATCCAAACCCAATCCAAGTGGGGTTTCAACTTATTCAAACCACAAAATCCAACATCCAAAACTCATCCAAATGAAGTCTCAAAGGTTTCATCGAAACCACCCAAACCTTTTTTTTTAAAATCGAGACTCACGAAATCGAGCCAAAACCTATCCAAATAGACCCTAAATTTATTTACAAAAATTGGGGACACCGAAAATTTAAAGTGTCTCAATCTCGAATCGTATTCAAATCGATTAAAGCTCATTTGAGTTAAATTTATGTGACAATCAAATTAATCTCAAACAAAATTTTGAAACCTGATTAAAAATTCGTATCAAGCTTCTTGTTCAACTCTAATATACTCGTTTTCATCTCTCACGTTGAACTAGTAATTTCATAGATTGTTGGGTAGAACATGATTACTCGTATCAAGCTTCTTGTCCGAACGTTGAACTATCTTTAATATTCTAAACTAAAGGGAAAATGCATATTTTTCATCTCTCACGTTGAAGTTTGTTTGTTCCATATGAGAAGCGAGAGATAAAATTAGTGAGAGTTTTTGTAATTATAAAGATATAACTTTTTGTTGTTAAATATGTTTAAAACAATCTGTGTATATAAAATATTATAGAATATTTTATATTACTAAGTACTATAGTGAATTATAAAATACTTTATATTATAAAACTATAGTAAATTATTCCAACAGAATAATTATTTATAATTAACTCTAATTATAAATCTTAGTATAGTTTATTCTCGCAGAACAAACAAAAATCAGAATTTAATAACAGTGTACTTACTGAAATAATTCTGAATCGTAAAATCGACCGAGGCTTGCAAATGCAATATCCTTAAGACAATATTTCTGGGCTGTCAAAGGTGCAACAGTTCGTCCCAGTGGTCTCCCAAGATACAGCGGTCGGATACTTGTTTCTTTGCACAAAGAACAAGTCCACAGCGAACTTCAACAAATAGAATATTTGAACTATTAAAAAGAGAGAAGAATTTAGAGAAGGAAAGAATAGGATTCTGCTTTGATTGCTAGAAAACGGGATAAGAGAATTGGCCAGATTCTCCTCCTATTTATAGCTGCAGAAGGGGTGTTTTTGGAGGGACATGACCATTCGGATTAAACCAGTAGAGATGTTTCGGTCCGAATGGGTGCGAATCGGTTCGATTCAAACCGAACCGTTGCCACAATTCAAAATAAGCGCGCGGATCTTTTGGAGCAAAACGGGTCAGCTGCGCGGATCTTTGTTCGGGTCAATCTGGTACGCGGATCTAGTCCTGCATGGATTTTAAAATTGGGCTTTTAATTTTGGGCTAAAAAATTAAATAAATTTTGTCCAAAAAGAATAATGTTATGTTGAGGCCCAAGCCCAATCCAAACCCAAACCGGACCGGACCGTGCCGTGCCGTGCCGAGTCGGTCGGCGGCGGCGCGCGCGCGTGTGGGAAACCATTGTCATCTACGTCTTCTCCCCTCATAAAACTTGGTACCCCCAAGGGGCCCTACCCTTATACATTTTTTTGTATTATAAATGACAAAAAAATTCTCACTTTCTTCCATGTGGGATGAAAGCATTTTTCCTTTCTTCTAGCTTCATTCATTCCTCATTTTATGGGCTTAATTTCAATTGGGCTTAATCCAATTGGGTTAATACCCATAAAATCCAACAATCCCCCACAAATGAATGAAATTATTCTTCATATCTCGTCACACGAAACATATCGACGTCAAATATCCTTTAGGAATAGTACTGCATCGGGATAGGTGAAATATTCCATCTTGAACCTTCCCTAGTTAGAATTTATCGGATTTACTTAGCCAATCAGTGAAATATTTCATCTTGAACTGTCAGCTGTTTATGTAAACCAAAACAATAAACTTAACACAGTAATAGACCGATTTGTTAAGAGTTCTCGGTTGTGTTCGTTTTGGCCCTGAACATTCTTGGGTTCTGCGAGTGCTTTAGAGAATTCCAGCCTTATAAGAATTCTCAACGAGCCGACCCAGCTCACACTTACATAGGTGACCGCATCTATCAAGAGTATCCTACTATACTCCACTTGTTCTTGACAAGGTATAGACGTCATTAAAAGCATAAGCTTAACCTAATCAAACGCTGTAGGTTGCACTTTTTGCATCATAGGAATGAGCTAGAGTTGGACTCTAAAGTGCTCCATTTTTTTTTTTTTTTTTTAAGTTAACCAAGACTGGTTGTCCTATTGAACCTGGTCCGTGGGATCTCCAGTCGCCAAGTTAGGTTTCCGTACAAGGTAACTTAGTTATATTTTAGGCTTTTAAGCCCATTCCCCTCGACGCACATTCTACTCTCTCACCAGATAAACCTTTAGTAAACGGATCCGCGAGGTTATCTTTTGATTTCACAAAGTCAATAGAAATTATTCCATTTGAGAGTAAATGTCTCACGGTATTATGTCGACGACGAATGTGTCGTGATTTACCGTTATACATAAAGTTATGAGCTCTATGTAATGCCGCCTGATTATCACAATGAATACATATAGCCGACACAGGTTTCGGCCATAGTGGAATATCTTCCAGAAAGTTATGAAGCCACTCAGCTTCTTCTCCAGATTTATCCAAAGCTATAAACTCTGATTCCATAGTGGATCGAGCTATACAAGTTTGTTTGGAAGATTTCCATGAAATAGCGGCTCCCCCCAGAGTAAATACATATCCGCTTGTGGATTTTGATTCCTCTGAATCAGAAATCCAGTTTGCATCACTATATCCCTCAAGGACAGCTGGATATTTTCTATAGTGTAATGCATATTTTGATGTATTTTTTAAGTATCCAAGCACTCTCTTCAGAGCATTCCAATGTTCTTTGCTTGGATTGCTCGTGTACCTATTCAATTTATTGACTGAGTAAGCGATGTCAGGCCTCGTGCAATTCATGATATACATGAGACATCCGATGATACGAGCATACTCGTTTTGTGATACACTATCACCTTTATTCTTGTGTAAAACAAGAGATGGAATAAATGGGTTATTTGTTCCCTTAATTCCATAGTTTTTAAATCTCTCAAGCACTTTATCTACATAATGTGACTGAGATAATTTAATCACATCCGGTGATCTTGTTATTTTAATTCCCAAAATAACATCCGCTTCACCGAGATCTTTCATATCGAAGTGTTTTGTTAATATTTTCTTTGCGGACTTAATAACCTCCATATTAGTCCCAAGTATTAACATATCGTCTACATATAAACATATTATGACAGTTGCTTGTCCAAATTGTTTAATATAGACACACTTGTCGCATTCATTGATTTGAAATCCATTTTTAATCATGACACTATCAAATTTTTCGTGCCATTGTTTAGGAGCTTGTTTAAGGCCATAAAGAGATCGAACAAGTTTACATACTTTGTTCTCTTTGCCTTTAACAATGAAACCCTCGGGTTGCTTCATATATATTTCCTCATTCAATTCTCCATTGAGGAAAGCGGTTTTAACATCCATTTGATGTATCTCTAGATTATATATAGCTGCTAAAGCTATTAATGTTCTAATGGATGTTATTCTAGTCACTGGTGAATAGGTATCAAAGAAATCTATTCCCTCCTTTTGACTATAACCTTTGGCTACTAATCTAGCCTTATACTTATCAATTGAGCCATCGGGTTTTAGTTTCTTTTTAAATACCCATTTACATCCAATTGGCTTACTTCCCTTAGGAAGATCTGCCAACTCCCAAGTATTATTACTTAGAATGGACTGTAATTCACTGTCTATTGCCTCTTTCCAATAAGAGGCATCAGGAATAGTCATGGCTTCAGTATATGTTTTGGGATCATCCTCTAACATATAAGTTAAGAAATCTGGTCCGAATGATTTAGCAATTTTAGCTCGCTTGCTTCTTCGGGGCTCGTCAGATTCTTCAGCAATCTCTTTACTGATTTGAGAATTATCTTCTTTAGAAATTAATTCATATGTTCTCTTATGGGAAGTAACATCCGAGTTCTTCTTATGTGGGAATACATTCTCGAAGAATGTAGCATCACGTGATTCCATTATAGTATTCACGTGTATGTTGCTTACTTCAGATTTGAACACTAGAAATCTGTAAGCGCTACTATTTTCCGCATGACCTATATAGTAGCAATCCACGGTTTTTGGTCCAATTTTTGGTCCAACCTTTTCTTTCATAGGTTTTGGTACAGCTACCTTTGCCAAGCACCCCCACACTTTGAGGTATTTATAACTTGGTTGTCTACCTTTCCATAACTCATACGGAATGGTATCATTTTTCTTATGCGGAACTCTATTTAATATATGATTAGCCATAAATAAAGCTTCCCCCCACAAGTTCCTAGGTAAACCCGAATTTAAAAGTAATACATTTATCATGTCTCTTAAGGTTCGGTTTTTCCTTTCGGCTACTCCATTTGATTGAGGTGAGTATGGTGCCGTTGTTTGGTGAATTATCCCCGAGTCGGCACATAATTGTGCAAAAGGATATTCATATTCACCACCTCTATCAGATCTAAGAATTTTTATCTTCTTATTTAACTGATTCTCTACTTCAGCCTTGTATCTTACAAAGGCATTTATTGCTTCCTTTTTCTTATTCAATAATTAAACATAGCAATATCGTGTACAATCATCAATAAATGTGATGAAGTACTTTTTCCCTCCTCGAGTTGGAGTTGACTTGAGATTGCACAAGTCTGTGTGAATTAGCTCTAATGGTTGTGAGCTCCTTTCAACTGAAGGGAAAGGTTGTTTCGCAAACTTTGCCTCAATGCAAATTTCACACTTATAAGATTTATCAATATCAAATTTAGGAATTAATCCTAAGTTTGATAATTTTTTCATTTTTCTAAAATTAATATGACCTAATCTATCATGCCAAAGTAAAGTCGACTCAAGCAAGTAAGCAGAAGAATTATTATTATTAATAAATTTGTTGTTTTTGCCAATAACGGCTACATTAGCCTTAAATAGGCCATCACATACATAACCCTTGCCTACATACATACCCCCTTTGGTCAGTACAAATTTATCTGACTCAAAGGCTAATCTAAAACCTTTCTTAGATAGGACAGAACCAGAAATTAAATTCTTCCTAATGTCTGGGACATGAAGAACTTCATTGAGAGTAACATCTTTTCCTGAGGTGAATTTGAGAACCACTGTGCCTTGTCCCTCCACCACGGAGTGAGCATTATTTCCCATGTACAGCTTCTCTTCATGATCAAACTTCTTGTATGAAGTGAACATGTTTATGTCGGAGCAAATGTGACGGGTAGCTCCAGTATCCACCCACCAGCCTGTGGATTCACTTGTCAGGAATGCTTCAGCAACTGCAGATAAATGCATGTTATCGATGTCAGATGGAGCTAGGTTGATGCTAACATTTGCTTCATCCTTTGGCTGAGCACGACTACGACAGTCCTTTGCAAGGTGTCCATTTTTTCCACATGTGAAGCAAGCTCCATTGAACTTTCGCTTCTTGTTACCCTTTTGTCCTTTGTTGGAGGTATTGGCCTTACGCTTCTTGCTTTTCTTTGAGCCTTCTACAACATGAACCTTAGCTCCTCCGAGCTGAGGCATAGCCACATAGTTACTGCTGCCCTTGTCAGTATACCGATTGTTTTCTTCGGTTTTCAAATATTCTGTGAGATCTTGCAAATTCCACTTTGCAACAGATTTCTTGTGCCTCAAGTGATGCTTGAACCCCGTCCAACCAGGAGGAAGTTTGCCAATGATACAAGCAACCAGGTAAGACTCGCTAAGCTCATGTCCTTCGGCCAAGATGTCGTGAATCATATTCTGAAGTTCTTCGACTTGCTCATTCACAGTTTTACTGTCAACCATTCGATAAAATTGGAATTTATCCACCACGAATTTTCTGTAGCCTGCATCTTCAGTCTTAAACTTTTTGATTAAACCTTCCCACAAGAGTTTACTAGTCTTAAATTGACTATAAATCTTGTACAAAGATTCATCCAAATAGCTAAGAATGTAATTTCGGCACATAAAATCCGAGTTACTCCAAGCTTTTATCACTAGTGCCATTTCTTCAAGATCCTCCGGACTGGCTCCCTCCTTTGGCTTAGGTACCTCCTCAGTGAGAAATCTAGCCATGCTCAAGGATGTGATGTAAAAGTACATCTTATTTTGCCACGTTCCAAAGTCAGTCCCTTTGAACTTGAATGGTGGTATTGCCGGCGGAGCAGCAACTTTTGGCGTTTCAACCATTTCAATGTTTGATGCCATCTACACAGATGAATTAAACAGATTAAATGTTATTGTCTTAAGATTGTTTTTAAATATGTTTAAAACAATCTGTGTATATAAAATATTATAGAATATTTTATATTACTAAGTACTATAGTGAATTATAAAATACTTTATATTATAAAACTATAGTAAATTATTCCAACAGAATAATTATTTATAATTAACTCTAATTATAAATCTTAGTATAGTTTATTCTCGCAGAACAAACAAAAATCAGAATTTAATAACAGTGTACTTACTGAAATAATTCTGAATCGTAAAATCGACCGAGGCTTGCAAATGCAATATCCTTAAGACAATATTTCTGGGCTGTCAAAGGTGCAACAGTTCGTCCCAGTGGTCTCCCAAGATACAGCGGTCGGATACTTGTTTCTTTGCACAAAGAACAAGTCCACAGCGAACTTCAACAAATAGAATATTTGAACTATTAAAAAGAGAGAAGAATTTAGAGAAGGAAAGAATAGGATTCTGCTTTGATTGCTAGAAAACGGGATAAGAGAATTGGCCAGATTCTCCTCCTATTTATAGCTGCAGAAGGGGTGTTTTTGGAGGGACATGACCATTCGGATTAAACCAGTAGAGATGTTTCGGTCCGAATGGGTGCGAATCGGTTCGATTCAAACCGAACCGTTGCCACAATTCAAAATAAGCGCGCGGATCTTTTGGAGCAAAACGGGTCAGCTGCGCGGATCTTTGTTCGGGTCAATCTGGTACGCGGATCTAGTCCTGCATGGATTTTAAAATTGGGCTTTTAATTTTGGGCTAAAAAATTAAATAAATTTTGTCCAAAAAGAATAATGTTATGTTGAGGCCCAAGCCCAATCCAAACCCAAACCGGACCGGACCGTGCCGTGCCGTGCCGAGTCGGTCGGCGGCGGCGCGCGCGCGTGTGGGAAACCATTGTCATCTACGTCTTCTCCCCTCATAAAACTTGGTACCCCCAAGGGGCCCTACCCTTATACATTTTTTTGTATTATAAATGACAAAAAAATTCTCACTTTCTTCCATGTGGGATGAAAGCATTTTTCCTTTCTTCTAGCTTCATTCATTCCTCATTTTATGGGCTTAATTTCAATTGGGCTTAATCCAATTGGGTTAATACCCATAAAATCCAACAATCCCCCACAAATGAATGAAATTATTCTTCATATCTCGTCACACGAAACATATCGACGTCAAATATCCTTTAGGAATAGTACTGCATCGGGATAGGTGAAATATTCCATCTTGAACCTTCCCTAGTTAGAATTTATCGGATTTACTTAGCCAATCAGTGAAATATTTCATCTTGAACTGTCAGCTGTTTATGTAAACCAAAACAATAAACTTAACACAGTAATAGACCGATTTGTTAAGAGTTCTCGGTTGTGTTCGTTTTGGCCCTGAACATTCTTGGGTTCTGCGAGTGCTTTAGAGAATTCAGCCTTATAAGAATTCTCAACGAGCCGACCCAGCTCACACTTACATAGGTGACCGCATCTATCAAGAGTATCCTACTATACTCCACTTGTTCTTGACAAGGTATAGACGTCATTAAAAGCATAAGCTTAACCTAATCAAACGCTGTAGGTTGCACTTTTTGCATCATAGGAATGAGCTAGAGTTGGACTCTAAAGTGCTCCATTTTTTTTTTTTTTTTTTAAGTTAACCAAGACTGGTTGTCCTATTGAACCTGGTCCGTGGGATCTCCAGTCGCCAAGTTAGGTTTCCGTACAAGGTAACTTAGTTATATTTTAGGCTTTTAAGCCCATTCCCCTCGACGCACATTCTACTCTCTCACCAGATAAACCTTTAGTAAACGGATCCGCGAGGTTATCTTTTGATTTCACAAAGTCAATAGAAATTATTCCATTTGAGAGTAAATGTCTCACGGTATTATGTCGACGACGAATGTGTCGTGATTTACCGTTATACATAAAGTTATGAGCTCTATGTAATGCCGCCTGATTATCACAATGAATACATATAGCCGACACAGGTTTCGGCCATAGTGGAATATCTTCCAGAAAGTTATGAAGCCACTCAGCTTCTTCTCCAGCTTTATCCAAAGCTATAAACTCTGATTCCATAGTGGATCGAGCTATACAAGTTTGTTTGGAAGATTTCCATGAAATAGCGGCTCCCCCCAGAGTAAATACATATCCGCTTGTGGATTTTGATTCCTCTGAATCAGAAATCCAGTTTGCATCACTATATCCCTCAAGGACAGCTGGATATTTTCTATAGTGTAATGCATATTTTGATGTATTTTTTAAGTATCCAAGCACTCTCTTCAGAGCATTCCAATGTTCTTTGCTTGGATTGCTCGTGTACCTATTCAATTTATTGACTGAGTAAGCGATGTCAGGCCTCGTGCAATTCATGATATACATGAGACATCCGATGATACGAGCATACTCGTTTTGTGATACACTATCACCTTTATTCTTGTGTAAAACAAGAGATGGAATAAATGGGTTATTTGTTCCCTTAATTCCATAGTTTTTAAATCTCTCAAGCACTTTATCTACATAATGTGACTGAGATAATTTAATCACATCCGGTGATCTTGTTATTTTAATTCCCAAAATAACATCCGCTTCACCGAGATCTTTCATATCGAAGTGTTTTGTTAATATTTTCTTTGCGGACTTAATAACCTCCATATTAGTCCCAAGTATTAACATATCGTCTACATATAAACATATTATGACAGTTGCTTGTCCAAATTGTTTAATATAGACACACTTGTCGCATTCATTGATTTGAAATCCATTTTTAATCATGACACTATCAAATTTTTCGTGCCATTGTTTAGGAGCTTGTTTAAGGCCATAAAGAGATCGAACAAGTTTACATACTTTGTTCTCTTTGCCTTTAACAATGAAACCCTCGGGTTGCTTCATATATATTTCCTCATTCAATTCTCCATTGAGGAAAGCGGTTTTAACATCCATTTGATGTATCTCTAGATTATATATAGCTGCTAAAGCTATTAATGTTCTAATGGATGTTATTCTAGTCACTGGTGAATAGGTATCAAAGAAATCTATTCCCTCCTTTTGACTATAACCTTTGGCTACTAATCTAGCCTTATACTTATCAATTGAGCCATCGGGTTTTAGTTTCTTTTTAAATACCCATTTACATCCAATTGGCTTACTTCCCTTAGGAAGATCTGCCAACTCCCAAGTATTATTACTTAGAATGGACTGTAATTCACTGTCTATTGCCTCTTTCCAATAAGAGGCATCAGGAATAGTCATGGCTTCAGTATATGTTTTGGGATCATCCTCTAACATATAAGTTAAGAAATCTGGTCCGAATGATTTAGCAATTTTAGCTCGCTTGCTTCTTCGGGGCTCGTCAGATTCTTCAGCAATCTCTTTACTGATTTGAGAATTATCTTCTTTAGAAATTAATTCATATGTTCTCTTATGGGAAGTAACATCCGAGTTCTTCTTATGTGGGAATACATTCTCGAAGAATGTAGCATCACGTGATTCCATTATAGTATTCACGTGTATGTTGCTTACTTCAGATTTGAACACTAGAAATCTGTAAGCGCTACTATTTTCCGCATGACCTATATAGTAGCAATCCACGGTTTTTGGTCCAATTTTTGGTCCAACCTTTTCTTTCATAGGTTTTGGTACAGCTACCTTTGCCAAGCACCCCCACACTTTGAGGTATTTATAACTTGGTTGTCTACCTTTCCATAACTCATACGGAATGGTATCATTTTTCTTATGCGGAACTCTATTTAATATATGATTAGCCATAAATAAAGCTTCCCCCCACAAGTTCCTAGGTAAACCCGAATTTAAAAGTAATACATTTATCATGTCTCTTAAGGTTCGGTTTTTCCTTTCGGCTACTCCATTTGATTGAGGTGAGTATGGTGCCGTTGTTTGGTGAATTATCCCCGAGTCGGCACATAATTGTGCAAAAGGATATTCATATTCACCACCTCTATCAGATCTAAGAATTTTTATCTTCTTATTTAACTGATTCTCTACTTCAGCCTTGTATCTTACAAAGGCATTTATTGCTTCCTTTTTCTTATTCAATAATTAAACATAGCAATATCGTGTACAATCATCAATAAATGTGATGAAGTACTTTTTCCCTCCTCGAGTTGGAGTTGACTTGAGATTGCACAAGTCTGTGTGAATTAGCTCTAATGGTTGTGAGCTCCTTTCAACTGAAGGGAAAGGTTGTTTCGCAAACTTTGCCTCAATGCAAATTTCACACTTATAAGATTTATCAATATCAAATTTAGGAATTAATCCTAAGTTTGATAATTTTTTCATTTTTCTAAAATTAATATGACCTTTTTGATTAAACCTTCCCACAAGAGTTTACTAGTCTTAAATTGACTATAAATCTTGTACAAAGATTCATCCAAATAGCTAAGAATGTAATTTCGGCACATAAAATCCGAGTTACTCCAAGCTTTTATCACTAGTGCCATTTCTTCAAGATCCTCCGGACTGGCTCCCTCCTTTGGCTTAGGTACCTCCTCAGTGAGAAATCTAGCCATGCTCAAGGATGTGATGTAAAAGTACATCTTATTTTGCCACGTTCCAAAGTCAGTCCCTTTGAACTTGAATGGTGGTATTGCCGGCGGAGCAGCAACTTTTGGCGTTTCAACCATTTCAGTGTTTGATGCCATCTACACAGATGAATTAAACAGATTAAATGTTATTGTCTTAAGATTGTTTTTAAATATGTTTAAAACAATCTGTGTATATAAAATATTATAGAATATTTTATATTACTAAGTACTATAGTGAATTATAAAATACTTTATATTATAAAACTATAGTAAATTATTCCAACAGAATAATTATTTATAATTAACTCTAATTATAAATCTTAGTATAGTTTATTCTCGCAGAACAAACAAAAATCAGAATTTAATAACAGTGTACTTACTGAAATAATTCTGAATCGTAAAATCGACCGAGGCTTGCAAATGCAATATCCTTAAGACAATATTTCTGGGCTGTCAAAGGTGCAACAGTTCGTCCCAGTGGTCTCCCAAGATACAGCGGTCGGATACTTGTTTCTTTGCACAAAGAACAAGTCCACAGCGAACTTCAACAAATAGAATATTTGAACTATTAAAAAGAGAGAAGAATTTAGAGAAGGAAAGAATAGGATTCTGCTTTGATTGCTAGAAAACGGGATAAGAGAATTGGCCAGATTCTCCTCCTATTTATAGCTGCAGAAGGGGTGTTTTTGGAGGGACATGACCATTCGGATTAAACCAGTAGAGATGGTTCGGTCCGAATGGGTGCGAATCGGTTCGATTCAAACCGAACCGTTGCCACAATTCAAAATAAGCGCGCGGATCTTTTGGAGCAAAACGTGTCAGCCGCGCGGATCTTTGTTCGGGTCAATCTGGTACGCGGATCTAGTCCTGCATGGATTTTAAAATTGGGCTTTTAATTTTGGGCTAAAAAATTAAATAAATTTTGTCCAAAAAGAATAATGTTATGTTGAGGCCCAAGCCCAATCCAAACCGGAACCGGACCGGACCGGACCGAGTCGATCGGTCGGACGGCGACGGCGACGGCGGCGCGCGCGTGCGAAACCATTGTCATCTACGTCTTCTCCCCTCATAAAACTTGGTACCCCCAAGGGGCCCTACCCTTATACATTTTTTTGTATTATAAATGACAAAAAAATTCTCACTTTCTTCCATGTGGGATGAAAGCATTTTTCATTTCTTCTAGCTTCATTCATTCCTCATTTTATGGGCTTAATTTCAATTGGGCTCAATCCAATTGGGTTAATACCCATAAAATCCAACACTTTTATTAATATATAAGGGGTAATTAAAGCAATTCAATTAAAAATTAACGGTGTCAATGTTTAATGGAGAATGGGTGTAATTTGCAAGGTTTTTTAAACACAAGGAAGTCTGGTGAAAAAAAAATTCATAGGGTAGTTTTTTTGCAGGTTTTCGATATCATAGAGTAGTAATATGCATTTTTTTCGTTAATAAAAATTTAATTTTTTATTAATATATAAGGGGTAATTTAGGCAATTCAATTAAAAATTAACGCTGTTAATGATTAACGAAGAATAAGTGTAATTTACAGGATTTTTAAAAATACAAGAAAGTCTAATTTCACATAATAATTTTTTGTAGGTCCCCTATATTAAAGATGTCATTGACCTTCTTTTTACATTTAGACACGGATCAATGGGTACTTTGTACCCCCAAAACATGGAAAATAGATATTTAGCACCCCGGAAACTTAGATTTAGCACTTTGCACCCTCGAAATATGAAAAATACAGCACTTTGCACCCTGGTTTATTTTCATGCAAAAATTCAAGGGCGAAATAGGTAATTGAATAGTATTGGCACTTTGCACCCTCCCAAAATAAAATTAGCACTTAACACCCTATAATTAAGAACAAATCAACAACTTCCATCTCGAAACACAATAAATGGACACTTTGCACCCCAAAATACAGAATTAACACTTAACACCCTCAAATTTAAAAAACTCAAACCCCTCGTTTTTTTTCGTCAAAGTTGACTATCGGAGTGAAAAAAATATAAGGCAAAATAGGTAATTCATTTTTTTACTTAATTTTTGCAAAATACAATTAGAAATACACGAATACTCATTTTTCTCTCCATCTTTCTTTTCAACAATATAACCATAAATAACTAAATAAAGTACAAATAAACTTCTCGAAGACCCATTTTTCTACTTCAACATATCAAAGACCCATAAATAATTACCTATTTTGCCTTAAAAAATTCACTTTAATGGTCAATTTTGCCGGAAAAAATTAGGGATTTGAGTTTTTTTTTTTAATTTGAGGGTGTTAAGTGTCCATTTATTGTGTTTCGGGGGTGCAAGTTGTTAATTTGATCTTAATTAAGGAGTGTTAAGTGCTAATTTTATTTTGGGGGGACAAAGTGCCAAAGATTTATAATAGAACTACCTATTTTGCCCTTGAGTTTTTTCTTGAAAATAAAAGAGGGTGCAAAGTGCTGCATTTTTCATAATTCGATGATGCAAAGTGCTAAATCTAAGTTTCGGGGGTGCAAAGTGCCTATTTTCCATGTTTCGGGGGTGCAAAGTGCAAAAAACCCCGGATCAATTGACAATATTTCGGTTGTAATATTCAAAAAAGATTTCTACCTAATATTAAGCGTGTAGGCCCGCCCTGCATCTGCTTATTTGAAAGGCTATATGGGTGGCGCATATTTTATTACCCGTCGTCTGGACAAATAACTAAGAAATGGACTGGGGTTGACCTACCCGATTTATGTTATGGGGCGAAGATTCTTTTTTAAAATATTTCTTTTCGATGTTTTGATAAAATGATAATAATTAAATAAGATAAATTTATATTTTGATTTTATACATATAGGGAAAATATACTATAAATTTGTATTATATGGATTTTAAAATATTCAATTACAAATGTTCGACATACGATCCAATTGAACATAAAGCAAAAAAGCATTGAACATTAAGCTAAAATGTGACAAAAAGTATTGAAAGTATCTCGACTTCAAACCGTGTTCAAGTTGATTTAAGCTCATCTTATTTCAATTTATGTGACAATCAGAAAAATCTCAGACTAGAAACATTAAACGCGATTAAATAATATATTTTATTTAATGATTTATAAATGTTTGGTTCGAGTTCATCTCAATAAGTTAAAAGGTGGCAAAAAAAAAACATTCAAAATATCACGAACTCAAATCGTGTTCAAATTAATTAAAGCTCGTTTGAGTTAAATTTATGTGACAATCAAATCAATAAAAAAAAATATCAAGCCTGATTAAAAATTCATATCAAACTAGTTTAACATGTGGTATTTATTTATTTATTTAATTTAATTGCTTTAACGTGGAGATTAATTAGATTATTCTCTAAAATTAAATTTCATGTAGATCAAGAAAGATACTGCTACTTCTACCAATGTTTGCTTAAGTCAAAAGTTTCTCAGTATATAATAATAATCAATATTCTATAATATCTTGTTCAACACTACTATACTCGTTTTCATTTATCATGTTCAACTTGTGGTTTGATAGATTGTTTGGACTTTAGGCTCATTCATTTATTATTTAGTTTGAGGATGGGACTCAATCGTGCTAAGCGTCACCTCTGTTTCCCCATCCTGATAAATTAAAATTTCAAAAAATTTGAGTGTAGAATTAATTAAATTAGTATAACCTACACAATGATCAATATATATAACACAAGGTGAACTTTGTTAAAAAAAATCACTAGGAGAAGCAATTTTATTAATATTGTATCAGTCTGAAATTTAAAATCATGATTAGGAAGAACAGAAGAATAAAAAAACAAAATTATCCCTAAATCGCTATTAGTAAGAGCAAGAAAGAATAATATATTCCTATTAAGTTTTTGTCCCAAAAATCAGATTTTACATGTATAATATGAGCAGCACATGACCCATATTAGTTATTTCCCTTTTTTATTCTTGTCATTGTGTAGGTCAAATTCTTCAATTGACCTTCACAAGCTCGATAGTGAAGCTCACTCTTGGATCGACAATGTCCTAAATTCGTTTTAGGACTTGTGAGATAAAATTGTTAGCCCAAAAACTTATGAGACAAACGTGTTAGCGATCATAAGTTATGTGACAAGTTTTACATTTTCTCTCTATATATATCTCATCAAATCAATGTTTCCATATGCAAGGATCCTAAATAGTCCTACCTAGAACCATATGAGTCTATTTGGAAGAGTTTTATCTTGATTTAGCGGTTTTGGTTTCGAAAAAATAATTTGGGTGGTTTTGGTTCCACCATTGAAACTCTATTTAGATTGATTTTGAATGTAAGATTTTGTGATTTTGAAAGCACCGAAACTTCATTTGGATTGAGTTTGGATGTTGATGTTTGAGGGAAGAGGTGGGGGAGGGGAGAAGTAGGTGGTGGATGTTTAATCAATACTTTTTAATATAGTTTACAGAGGAAAAATATATGAAATGTGATAAATTAATGTTTTATAATATTGAAAATATGATGAAATTTTGAAAAATGATGAAAATTTAGAAATATGATGAAAGTGTTGAAAATAAAATGGACCAGTCAAGGAATTTAAATGTTGGTGAAAATTCTAAGATGGAAGTCTCGTAACAATTAAGATCAATTATGCAATGATGAACTTTACTCGGGGAAGTCTTTTGACAATGGAGTTGTTAATCAAGCAATGAGTTACTTTTCTGACTTTGACAGAAAATAATTAATGTCTCGTATATATTGAATAGTGCATAGTGAAATTATTTGGAGAAGGATCGTCCAATCCACGCAACAATAATTTTGATTATTTTCCTAACGCTTAATCATTGTTGTTTCTATTGTTGCATTTTGATTAATTTTCATTGTTGCATTTTCCATTATGATATTTGATTTTTCTCATTTTGATGTATAATCATTGTTGTTTTTCTTGTTTTCGATGTAGTATTATTATGCTTAATTTTATTACGGTTATTAATTTATTATTATTAAAATATGTGAGTGGGGAAGTTCTTTTAGTAATTAGTGTTGTTTTGCCTAGCGGTTGGAGACGGTACCCAGAAGGATTGAGGTTCACCCGATGGTGAAGGTGGACAACCCTAAACCGTGAAAGCCCTATGGATTGGAGATGCTCTAAAAATATCGCCTTAACACATATTCTTGTTGTTGCGATTGCAATTTTTTCATTATGACTAATTTACCTTTCACATTAACTGAAGGGAACTTGATCATGGAATTGGAATCTCCTCTACAGAAAATAAAGCCACCAGACTTGACTTTTTCGATCTCCCCTGTCATCAACATCACTATTATTTAATCACCGGCAAATGCTGTTGGGAAAAAACCGGTTTTAATATTATCAAAACTTGAATACAAAATTGAAACTGAAACAAACAAACCAATATGAACAATAAACGAAAAATATAATCAGTTATATAAATCGAACAGATAAATTGAAATCAACTTATCTCACAATTCTGTATAGTAACAGAATTGATCAAACCAAATCGCAGAATTATTTCTGCTTGCCTTGAAGAAATTATCGACCCACTTCCGGTGCAATTGGGAATCACGAACACTTCTCCCAGGATAATTTGGTTACAAGAATTCCTCCACTACACAGTAGCAGAAATTCCACCTCGAAGAACACTCAAAAACAGAAAAGTAACCCAGAACTATTTTTCTCAGAAAGGATTTCGAGTGAGAGAACAGATTGTTGTTTCTGTTGGTGTGATTTTCAGAGCTGGAAAGCCCTCATATATATAGCTGATGGGGGAGCCTTGCAATTTAATGCTGGCCATTAAAATTTGAATAAAACTGCTGCAATAATGATAAAAACGTTTTTATCAATTCAATTCTGTAACTGAAACGTTACACTTTCAGCTGAATTTATTCAAATTTGATTTTAAAAATTAATTTAAAATTCGAGCTACAAAATTTTTTTTTTTTTTAATTTCGAACTTTTAAAATTAATTAATTCAAACTTCTTCCAAAAAGATAAGTCCGAGATGAGACAATTCGCCCAAACGCCCGAGCCCAGCCCAGCCCAGCCCAGTTCAGATCCGAGCCGAGTCGGGCGGGCGGCGGCGGCGCGCGTGTGGTGTATTCATATGATCCCCTTTGTAAAGACTTATACCAAGTCTAAACACTTAAGTTCATATATACTAGTACACACAATTAATAAAAGTCAATGTGGGACATATTAAGAGTTTGTAACTCTTCAACTTCCTCACAAGGCCTTTATTAGTCTTGGACCAATGAGGGACAAGCCCACATACAATTATCTTTATTGAAAATTAATTTCCCCAATTTATCTATATATATATTTAACATTTTATCTATGGATTCCAACCATTTAATTAGGTATCCATCCACATAATTACAACAATCCCCCACAAATCCATAGAAAAAATAATCTACTAGGATTACCGCAATGTGCTTTCAGTAATGGTACCTTCCGGTTTGAACCACTGCCTAAGTTATCCAACTTATGCTACCACAGGGACAAATGGATCTAAGCCTTGAATTTGGACCTTGATGTGGTAGCGTCCATTGGTAACAACACATTACTTGCTATGTGTTAATCTTTAGGTTTGACACTATAGGCCATGTGTCCCGATCCTGTATCATGAATGTTGTTGAGGAATAACCCTATTTCCTCTAGTCGCGGCCAAACAACTACATTCACTTAGTTGAGCGTCTCAGGATGTACTGCTAGCATCCCGTTTTTACAGACTTGACCTCATTCAGTGTTAATACACTTACTAGATTAGCAGTAGTCAGCTCCTATCAGGTATATCAGGAGATAGACTCAGATACTTAGTATCAGTCTTAGTTAGGAGTAACTTTTATATACCCAGCAGTTTGTTTATACCACATTGAACCTTCCTTGTGGGATCTCCACTTGGTAGGTTGGGTTGCCACTGCTTGTATATCAGTTTAGGGTTTTCAGTCCCATCCCCAGCCTGGATTTCTGTACTAAGGACAAATCTAGTCCTTTAGTTAAAGGGTCAGCCACATTGTCTTTGGTACCAACAAAGTCAACGACTATGACCCTATCAGACACAAGTTCCCTTATAGACTTTAGTCTAACTTGGATGTGTCTCTTGGTCTTTTGATTATATTTTTGGCTTTTAATCTTTGCAATTGTGGTTTGAGAATCACAATGCACCACGACTGCTGGAAGAGGCAAGCTAACCATTGGTAATTGGATCAATAACCCATGTAGCCATTCAGCTTCAGTCCCTGTCGTGTCTAAAGCACATAATTCGGCCTCAAATGTAGACCGAGTCACCAAGGTTTGCTTGGTTGACTTCCAGGAGACAGCGCCCCCACCAAGGGTAA